>CAWUFW010004722.1:0-1479115 GCA_963921515.1 Calotriton arnoldi | reverse complement strand
GAGACACATTAGTGACAGATTCCTTACCTTAGAATATCCCCAGGCGTCAGGCTGGATCCGGAAAGTTTTTGCGTAGCAGTACCCTTGCGCGTTGGTAGGCGGTGTCGTGCGGCTCCGCGTCCGTCGTCGGCGTCGGGATCGCCGGGATGACGTCGCGGGCAGTACTTAGGCGCCGCCCCTGCGCGCTGACGTCAGTTCTTTCTTTTTCCGTCCCAGTAAGCGCAGATCCGGGAAGAGCAGTGCCCTAGTCATTTTTTGACTACGTTTTTTGGGTGATTTTTTCCACTGTTTTCTCGAAGTCTCTCGACTCCGAAGGTGTCGGTAGGGATGCCCGGCTTCAAGCCATGCGACGCCTGTGGTCGAATGATGTCGATCACAGACCCGCATCAGGAATGTCTCTACTGCCTCGGCCGCGACCACGACACCAAGTCGTGCCCCGACTGCCGGGCCTTGCATCCGAAGGCTTTGCGAGAGCGGTCTCGAAAGCTCCTCGAGGTCCGGCAGTCGGCTCCGCGCCACGCCAAGCCCCGGTCACGCGAGAGGTCGAGGGGCCGGTCGCGGAGTCCTCATCGGTTGTCGGGGTCCAAGTCTTCGCACTCCTCCGGTAAGTCGAAGCATAAGAAGTCGAAGAAGCGTCATCGCTCGACGACTTCCCCTCGCCGGTCTCGCGACTCTGCTGAGGGTCCTGTCGGCACCGTCCCCGCGGCTCCGGGAGTGCCTGTGGAGCCGCCCCCGCATTACCCGTCCTTCCCAGGTTCGGGGGCGACTCTGGCCGAGATACAGGAGTTCCTGTCGGCCATGGCCCGCCTCTTCGGGCCTCAAGGTCCCCCCGGTGCGCCTTCGGGCCCCGCGGGCCCTGATGGGGTTTCTCCGGCGCCGCCGGCGACTCCGGTCCCGGCGCCGCCTGTCACACCAGCCTCGGTCCTGGCCCCGGCCTCGACTCCGGTGCTGCCACAACCCCGATCGAAGCCGGTTGACCTGACGACACCTCCACCGGCGCCGATCTGCCGGTGCCGTTCCCGACGCCGCCCGGGGCTCCGGGCGTCGTCGTTCCCCGGTTCTCTCCGGATCCGGATACGGCGCCGGACCGGCGTCGCTCGACGCCGGCTCCGACGCCGATGAGACCTTGGGTCCCGCATGTCCCTCCTCCTTATTTTGAACCAGAATTGGAGGACGAAGAGAACTGGGAGGGGTCTGATGACCCTCTCACACAGCAGTGTGAGTTTAATCAGGACTGGGCTGAGGAGCTTGGGGATGCCAGTGGTCTGGAAACCTCCCCTGACTTTGGCATGCTGTCTCCTCCTTCCGTGGCAACGGAGGAGGGAGCAAACTTTGCAACGGTGTTGCGTAGAGCAGCTGGGGCCTTACACCTCCAGTTGCCTACAGTGGCTGTCAGGACTAACATCCTGACGGAAGTGCTTCAGCCGGCGGCTACCTCCTCGGAGCCACTGCTGCCGTTTAACGAGGCCCTTTCAGACGTTCTTTTGGGCACCTGGTCCAAGCCCACCACATGGGCTCCTGTGGATAGGAACGTGGCCCGACGCCATCGCTCTGCTCCGAGCGACCCCCTGTTCCTCTCCCAACACCCCACCCCTGAGAGCTTGGTGGTCCAAGCCTCTGCTTCCCAAAGCGCCTTCCCTACCGCTCCCCCGGATAGGGAATCCAAACGCCTGGATCAATTTGGGAAGAAGGTCTTTTCTTCCTCCAGTGCTGACTTGCGGTCCGTCAATACCACTTGCCTCTTGGGCCGATATTCCCACTCCTTGTGGGACTCGGTGGCGCAAGTTTTGCCCCAGCGTCCTGAGGAGGTCCAGACACTGCTTACCTGCACCATTGCGGTGGGAAGAGATGCGGCAAAGTACACCATCAGATGTGGCCTTGATACCGCCGACTCGCTAGGCAGATCGCTTGCGACGACAGTGGCGCTGCGCCGTCACGCCTGGCTGAGAACCACTGGTTTCTCGGGTGATGTCCAAAACACTCTTATGGACATGCCCTTTCATGTGATCGGTCTTTTTGGGAACAAGGCAGACAATGCCCTGGAGCGCTTTAAGGACTCGCGGGCTACGGCCAAGTCCCTGGGCCTTTCTGCCGTACGCCCTCCGCAGCCGTCTGCTTTTCGCCCCTTTCGTGGCCACGGAAGGGGCGCCCAGTCACATCCGCTGCCCAGCCACCGGCCCGCGCAGCAAACGTCTTCGCGAGGACGTGGCTCTCGCCGTGGCGGGTCAGGCAACCAGCGTGCCGGTCAGGCCACCAACCCCGCCCCGTCCGCGGCCTCCAAGCCCTCCTAGTCCTTCTTTTCAGGTGCACAGCACGCCAGTAGGGGGCAGGGTCCGCCATCACCTTCACCACTGGCGTGCCATCACCTCGGACAGGTGGGTCTTGTACATTGTCCGAAGGGGCTACTCCCTCCCCTTCGAGACCATCCCCCAGCCATGCCACCTCAATTCCACTGCATGTCATGGGATCACTTGGTGCTTCTTCAGAAGGAAGTTGCGGCCCTCTTGGCCAAGAGGGCCATCGAGCGCGTTCCGACCCCAGAAGTAGGACGTGGTTGCTACTCCCACTACTTTCTGGTGCCCAAAAGGACAAGGAGGACATGCGTCCTATCTTGGACTTCCGGAACGTCAATCGCTTCCTCCGGAAGGAGAAGTTCAAGATGCTCACCCTAGCTCAGGTCTTGACTGCTCTCGACCCTGGAGACTGGATGGTAGCGTTGGACTTGCAGGACGCATATTTCCACATCCCCGTCCTGCCGGCCCACCGGCGTTACCTGGGGTTCACGGTAGGCCTCGAGCATTTTCAGTTCACCGTGCTCCCTTTTGGCCTTACCAGCGCCCCTCGGGTGTTCACGAAAGTGATGGCGGTGGTCGCAGCTCATCTGCGCCGGGCAGGGGTTCCAGTCTTCCCCTACCTCGACGACTGGCTGCTGAAGGCGGGCTCGTCCCAGGCAGTCGTTTCCCACCTCCAGACTACGGCCGAACTCCTGCACTCGCTGGGGTTCTCCATCAACGTGCCGAAGTCGCACCTGATTCCTTCTCCACAGCTCCTTTTCATCGGAGCAGTTCTGGACACGACGCAGTTTCGGGTCTATCCTCCCGAACGGCGAGTCCAGGATATTCAGGCTATGATTCCGATCTTTCGGCCTCTATCCTGGGTTTCGGTACGGATGACCCTGAGGCTGCTGGGCCTCATGGCCTCCTGCATCCTGCGGGTCGATTATGCCAGATGGCATATGCGGGCTCTGCAGTGGGACCTGAAGTTCCAGTGGGCGCAGCACCAGGGCAACCTGTCCGATCACGTCCAGATCTCAGAGGGGACTGCAAAACAGTTGCAGTGGTGGCTCTCGAACCGGCAATGGGTCATGGGCAGATCCCTCTCCCTTCCCCAGCCAGAGCACACTGTTGTGACGGATGCGTCCCTTCTGGGATGGGGCGGTCACATGGGAGAGGCGGAGATCAGAGGTCTCTGGTCTCCGGCGGAGTCCCGGCTCCATATCAACATTCTGGAGCTCCGGGCGATCCGACTTGCACTCAAGGCATTCCTTCCCTCTGTCAAAGGGAAGGTAGTGCAGGTGTTCACAGACAACACCACCGCCATGTGGTACTGCAACAAACAGGGCGGGGTGGGGTCGTGGACCCTATGTCAGGAGGCTCTGCACCTCTGGACATGGCTGGAACATCAGGGCATATTCCTGATGGTTCAACACCTGGCAGGTTCCCTGAACGCCAGGGCGGACGAACTCAGCCGCAGGTGCATGATGGATCATGAATGGCGTCTTCACTCGGAGGTGGCGCAAGGTCTCTTTCAGCAGTGGGGAGAGCCTTGGTTAGATCTGTTCGCCACCGAAGAGAACGCGCAATGTCAGCAGTTCTGCGCGTTGGAATTTCCAAGGCGGCACCCGCTCGGCGACGCTTTTCGTCGCGAGTGGAGTTGCGGTCTGTTGTACGCCTTTCCGCCTATACCACTTCTACCCAGAGTGTTGAAGAAGATTCGAGCGCGACCGGGCCCAAGTCGTTCTTGTGGCTCCGGACTGGGCTCGAAGAGTTTGGTATCCCGAGCTACTCAGTATGAGCCGTCGATCCCCCGATCCGTCTGCCTCTTCGGGAGGATCTTCTGTCGCAGCAGCAGGGGACGGTCCTCCACCCGAACCTGTCCAGTCTACACCTGCTTGCGTGGAGATTGAGCGGCGGCAGTTGATTCCTTTCGACCTTGCCTCCCGAAGTTTGTGATGTGATTCTGGCAGCCAGGCGTCCCTCCACTAAGGTGGTATACGCCTGCAGGTGGAACAAGTTTGTGGCATGGTGCACAGCAAAGGCTGTGAATCCCCTTTCTGCCCCTCTTTCTGAGGTTCTTCTGTTCCTTCTTTCTCTGGCCTAACAGGGTTCTGCCCTGGGTACCATCAAGGAGCTATCTTTGTGCAATCTCGGCCTTCCTCAGGCTTCCTGATCAGCCCTCTCTTTTTAAGTCCCCTGTTGTTAACAGGTTTCTTAAAGGCATTACACACCTCTTTCCTCCTGTTCCGTTTATAATGCCTCAGTGGGACTTAAATTTGGTTCTTACTTTCTTAATGTGCGCTCCCTTTGAGCCTGTGCATAACTGTCCTCTTCGTCTTCTTACTCTGAAGACAGCCTTTCTGGTGGCCATCACCTCCGCTCGGCGGGTGAGTGAGCTCCAGGCTGTTTCATGCAAACCCCCCTTTCTGTCTGTTCATCCAGACAAGGTTGTTCTTAGGACGCGTCCGTCCTTCTTGCCAAAGGTGGTTACTGCCTTCCACATTGGGCAGACCATCACTTTGCCCACCTTCTTTCCGCCTCCGCATCCTTCCAGAGAGGAAGAGAGGCTCCACCGTCTGGACCCAAAACATGCGCTTTCCTTTTACATCAACCGCACACAACAGTTCCGGGTGGATGACCAGCTCTTTGTTGGCTACGTAGGCGCCAAAAAAGGTCGGGCGGTACACAAGAGGACCATCTCCCGCTGGGTCATCTTGTGTATCAAGGCCTGTTATTCTTTGGCTAAGAAGGAGCCTCCTGTTGGGCTGCGTGCCCATTCCACCAGGGCAACGGCTGCTACCACGGCTTTAGGCCGCGGTGTTCCGTTACAGGATATATGTCAGGCAGCTACGTGGGCCTCGCTGCACACGTTTACCAAGCATTACTGCCTTGACAGCCAGGTCCGGAGGGACGGCTTCTTTGGCCGTTCTGTCCTCCGGGGCTTCCTTGTCTGAATCTGTTCGCAGTCCCACCACCGGGGTTGGTAATGCTGGGGTATCTATTCTAAGGTAAGGAATCTGTCACTAACGTGTCTTTCAGATGCACAAGTTACTAACTTGTGTAACGATATATCTGTAAGAGACAGTAGTTAGTGACAGATTCCTTACCGCCCCACCCATCCTCGCCGTTCTGCGAACTGATTTCTAGGGTTAAGGACATCCCTTTCAGGGCCCTAGTATTTTTCAGACACCTATGTCAGCTTCTTGCATGGCTCTGCGTTCCTGGCCCGGAAAGTCTTGTACAGAACTGACGTCAGCGTGCAGGGGCGGCGTCTAAGTACTGGCCGCGACGTCATCCCGGCGATGCCGGCGACGGACGCGGAGCCGCACGACGCCGCCTACCGACGCGCAAGGGTACTGCTACGCAAAAACTTTCCGGATCCAGCCTGACGCCTGGGGATATTCTAAGGTAAGGAATCTGTCACTAACTACTGTCTCTTACAGATATATCGTTACACAAGTTAGTAACTTGTGCTTTAGTATGTTTAATTATAATACAAAGAAATATCCAATTGATGGCGCTAACTTGGACTCCCTTGAGGCACACTGCGCGAACTTGGCATGGAATGCTTATCTATAATGATATTACCAATGAATGCAATGCAATGCTATAAGTCAATGTTTTGGAGGATTGTACCTCATAAAGCACTGTATATTTGGTGACATTGTTCTACCGTAATATAATGCCTAACCATATATGCAAAGTCTTTAAAAGTAAATGCCAATAAAAAGATATTTAAAAAAAGAAAAAAGATTCTATATCTCAGCCATGTGCCACACTGAAGATTGCACTGTCATACCAGCCACCTCCTTGTATACAATCCAAGTCATCTTCCTCATTTATGCTATTTCTATTCACAATCCATGTCATCTCCTAAAAATGTGCTTACCCAAAAATGTAATCTTGTAGTCATTGATCTTGGAGCACGATTAGAATAGATCCCCTTTTGGAGATGCCACCCTTTTCAGTTTTGTTAGTAATCGCATGATTTTCCTGGTTATCACCTCATTAATCGTCAAATCTTGGTGAAAAAAGCATTCATAAATGTATTCAAGCTCTTCCTTTTTTGCATCCTGAGGATCTCTAATACTTTGATTCATGATGCCCACCTGCATCCTCCATTTCTTTATTCTACATGTATGATAGAACCAGCAGCAAGGTTATGAAACTCTTTTTGCCTCTCATGTGCTTTTACATTTTCTTTAATTCACACTCTGCGCTCTTTCTTCTACCTTTCACGGTCTCTAGTTTGATAAATGTCTGCAATTTTAGTGTAGATTGTCTGAAGGTTCCATTTCAAACCTACCTTCTTCTTTCCTAGGATATTCATTTTTCTAGGAGGAACCTCTGCAATAAGGATCTGTGTTTTTGGACTACGAAGTGCAAAAATGTCTTTGTGTTCATAGGGAATTGGTCTTTCCATTTCCTTTTCTTTGCTTGTCTGAGGTGTGATCTTTCTTCCCTGCTGCTTTTCTATTTAATTGAACATTTTGCAAGGCAGATCTGAAAGAGACACGTTAGTGACAGATTCCTTACCTTAGAATATCCCCAGGCGTCAGGCTGGATCCGAGAAAGTTTTTGCGTAGCAGTACCCTTGCGCGTCGGTAGGCGGCGTCGTGCGGCTCCGCGTCCGTCGTCGGCGTCGTGATCGCCGGGATGACGTCGCGGGCAGTACTTGGCGCCGCCCCTGCGCGCTGGCGTCAGTTCTTCTTTTCCGCGCCAGCAAGCGCAGATCCGGGAAGAGCAGTGCCCTGGTCATTTTTGACCATACTTTTTGGTGAAATTTTTCACTGTTTTTCTCTATCAAGGTGTCGTAGGGATGCCCGGTTTCAAACGTTGCGGCGCCTGTGCTCGGATGATGTCCGTCACCGACCCGCATTGGGAGTGTCTCTTCTGCCTCGGCCGAGGCCACGACACGGAGTCTTGTACCGACTGCCAGGCCCTCAACCCGAAAGCTTTGCGAGAGCGGTCTCGAAAGCTCCTCGAGGCCCGGCATTCGGCTCCGCGGAAGCCCCGGTCGCGTGAGAGGTCCAGGGGTCGATCGCGGAGTCCACACCGGTCGTCGGCATCGAAGTCTTCTTCGTCCGGTAAGTCAAAACACAAGAAGTCCAAAAAGCATCATCGCTCTAGGACTTCGCCTCGCCGGTCTCGCGACTCGGCTGAGGCCCCTCCCGGCACCGTCCCCGCCCCGCGGCCCCGGACATGCCTGTGGAGTCGCCCCCGCCATACCCGCCCTTCCCGGGTTCGGGGCGGATCCGGCCAAAGTGCAGGAATTCCTGTCGGCCATGGCCCGCCTCTTCGGGCCTCCAGGTCCCTCCGGTGCGCCTTCGGGCCCCGCGGGCCCTGATGGGGTTGCTCCGGCGTCGCCGGCGGCTCCGGCCCCGGCGTCGCCCGTGCCTCCAGCCTCGATCCCGGCTCCGGCTTCGGCCCCGGCCTCGATCCCGGCTCCACAACCCCCATCGACGCCGGTCGACCTAACGACACCTCCGCCGGCGCCGATGTCTCCGGTGCCGTTCTCGGCGCCGCCTGGGGCTCCGAGCGGCGTCGTTCCCCAGTTCCTTCCCGGACATGGACCCGGACCGACGTCGCTCGGCGCCGGTTCCGGCGCCGATGAGACCTTGGGTCCCAAATGTCCCTCCTCCCCCTTATTTTGAACCTGAGGAGGACCAGGAGGACTGGGAGGGGTCTGATGACCCTCTGACACAACAGTGTCAGTACGATGAGGACTGGACAGAGGGTCTAGGGATGCCAGTGGTCTAGATACTTCCCCTGACACTGGCATGCTGTCTCCTCCCGTGGCTACGGAGGAGGGAGCCAATTTTGCAACGGTGTTGCGTAGGGCGGCTGGAGCCTTACATCTCCAACTCCCTGCTGTGGCGGTCAAGGTTAATCTCTTGACAGAGGTGCTTCAGCCGGCAGCCTCCTCTTCGGAGACTGTGCTGCCGTTTAACGACGCCCTCACTGACGTTCTTTTGGGCGCCTGGTCCAAGCCCAACACAGGGGCTCCTGTGGATAGGAACGTGTCCCGACGCCATCGCCCAGCTCCGGGCGACCCCCTGTTTCTCTCTGTCCACCCCACCCCTGAGAGCTTGGTTGTCCAAGCCTCCGCTTCCCAAACCGCCTTCCCTACCGCCCCTCCGGATAGGGAATCCAAACGCCTGGATCAATTTGGGAAGAAGGGTTTTTCTTCCTCCAGTGCTGGCTTGCGGTCCATCAACACCGCTTGCCTTTTGGGCCGATATACCCACTCCTTGTGGGATTCGGTGGCGGATGTTTTGCCCCAGTGTTCTTAGGAGGTCCAGACACTGCTTTCCCGCGCCATTGCGGAAGGAAGGGATGCGGCCAAATATACAATTCGTTGTGGCCTTGATACCGCCGACTCACTGGGCAGGTCTATTGCAACGACGGTGGCGCTACGACGCCACGCCTGGCTGAGAACCACTGGTTTTTCAGGGGATGTCCAGAATACTCTCATGGACATGCCCTTTGATGGAGTCGGTCTTTTTGGCTCCAAAGCAGACCATGCGTTGGAGCGCTTTAAGGACTCACGGGCTACTGCAAAGTCCCTGGGCCTTTCTGCTACACGCCCTCCGCTGACTTCTGCTTTTCGCCCCTATCGTGGCCACGGTAGGGGCGCCCCTTCACGTCAGCAGCCCAGCCACCGGCCCGCGCAGCGGCGTCTTCGCGTGGCCGAGGACGTGGATTCCGCCGTGGCGGATCGGGCAACCAGCGTGCGGGTCAGGCCACCAACTCCAACCCGTCCGCGGCCTCCAAACCCTCCTAGTCCCTCCTTTCAGGTGCACAGCACGCCAGTAGAGGGCAGGGTCCGCCATCACCTTCCCCACTGGCGTACCATCACCTCGGACAGGTGGGTCTTGGACATTGTCCGAAGGGGCTACTCCCTCCCCTTCGAGTCCACCCCCAGCCATGCCACCTCAATTCCACCACATGTCAGGGGATCACTTGGTACTTCTGCAGAAGGAAGTCACGGCCCTCTTGGCCAAGAGGGCCATCGAGCATGTTCCGACCCCAGAAGTAGGGCGTGGTTGCTACTCCCACTACTTCCTGGTGCCCAAAAAGGACAAGGAGGACATGCGTCCTATCTTGGACCTCCGGAACGTCAATCGCTTCCTCCGGAAGGAGAAGTTCAAGATGCTCACCCTAGCTCAGGTCTTGACTGCCCTCGACCCTGGAGACTGGTTGGTAGCGTTGGACTTGCAGGACGCATATTTCCACATCCCCGTCCTGCCGGCCCACCGGCGTTACCTTCGGTTCACGGTAGGCCTCGAGCATTTTCAGTTCACCGTGCTCCCCTTTGGCCTTACCAGTGCCCCTCGGGTGTTCACGAAAGTGATGGCGGTGGTCGCAGCTCATCTGCGCCGGGCAGGGGTTTCAGTCTTCCCCTACCTCGACGACTGGCTGCTGAAGGCGGGCTCGTCCCAGGCAGTCGTCTCGCACCTCCAGACTACGGCCGAACTCCTGCACTCGCTGGGGTTCTCCATCAATGTGCCGAAGTCGCATCTGATTCCTTCTCCACAGCTCCTTTTCATCGGAGCAGTTCTGGACACGACGCAGTTTCGGGCCTATCCTCCCGAACGGCGAGTCCGGGATATTCAGGCTATGATTCCGATCTTTCAGCCTTTATCCTGGGTTTCGGTACGGATGACCCTGAGGCTGCTGGGCCTCATGGCCTCCTGCATCCTGCTGGTCAATCATGCCAGATGGCATATGCGGGCTCTGCAGTGGGACCTAAAGTTCCAGTGGGCGCAGCACTAGGGCAACCTGTCCGATCACGTCCAGATCTCGGAGGGGACTGCACAACAGTTGCAGTGGTGGCTCTCGAACCGGCAATGGGTCATGGGCAGATCCCTCTCCCTTCCCCAGCCAGAGCACACAGTTGTGACGGACGCGTCCCTTCTGGGATGGGGCGGTCACATGGGAGAGGCGGAGATCAGGGGCCTCTGGTCTCCGGCGGAGTCCCGGCTCCATATCAACATTCTGGAGCTCCGGGCGATCCGACTTGCACTGAAGGCATTCCTTCCCTCTGTCAAAGGGAAGGTAGTGCAGGTGTTCACAGACAACACCACCGCCATGTGGTACTGCAACAAACAAGGCGGGGTGGGGTCGTGGACCCTTTGTCAGGAGGCTCTGCGCCTCTGGACATGGCTGGAACATCAGGGCATGTTCCTGATGGTTCAACACCTGGCAGGTTCCCTGAACGCCAGGGCGGACGAACTCAGCCACAGGTGCATGATGGATCACGAATGGCGTCTTCACTCGGAAGTGGCGCAAGGACTCTTTCTACAGTGGGGAGAGCCTTGGTTAGATCTATTCGCCACCGAAGAGAACGCGCAATGTCATCAGTTCTGCGCGTTGGAATTTCCAAGGCGGCACTCGCTCGGCGACGCTTTTCGTCACGAGTGGAGTTGCGGTCTATTGTACGCCTTTCCGCCTATACCACTTCTACCCAGAGTGTTGAAGAAGATTCGGCACGACCGGGCCCAAGTCATTCTTGTGGCTCCGGACT
Organism: Calotriton arnoldi; assembly: GCA_963921515.1. Classification (NCBI taxonomy): domain Eukaryota; kingdom Metazoa; phylum Chordata; class Amphibia; order Caudata; family Salamandridae; genus Calotriton; species Calotriton arnoldi. The sequence continues at coordinate 1,468,312 of CAWUFW010004722.1, read as the reverse complement.
GGGCTCGAAGAGTTTGGTATCCCGAGCTACTCAATATGAGCGTAGATCCCCCGATCCGTCTGCCTCTTCAGGAGGATCTTCTGTCGCAGCAGGAGGGACGGTCCTCCACCCGAACCTGTCCAGTCTACACCTGCTTGCGTGGAGATTGAGCGGCGGCAGTTGATTCCTTTCGACTTGCCTCCCGAAGTTTGTGATGTGATTCTGGCAGCCAGGCGTCCCTCCACTAAGGTGGTATACGCCTGCAGGTGGAACAAATTTGTGGCATGGTGCACAGCAAAGGCTGTGAATCCCCTTTCTGCCCCTCTTTCTGAGGTCCTTCTGTTCCTTCTCTCTCTGGCCCAACAGGGTTCTGCCCTGGGTACCATCAAGGGTTATCTTTGTGCTATCTCGGCCTTCCTCAGGCTCCCTGATCAGCCCTCCTTTTCAAGTCCCCTGTTGTTAACAGGTTCTTAAAAGGCATTACTCACCTTTTCCCTCCTGTTCCGTTTGTAATGCCTCAGTGGGACTTGAACTTGGTTCTTACCTTTTTAATGTGCGCTCCCTTTGAGCCTCTACATAACTGTCCTCTTCGTCTTCTGACTCTGAAGACAGCCTTTCTGGTGGCCATCACCTCCGCTCGGCGGGTGAGTGAGCTCCAGGCTCTATCTTGTAAGCCTCCCTTTCTGTCTGTTCATCCAGACAAGGTTGTTCTTCGGACGCGTCCGTCCTTCTTGCCAAAGGTGGTTACTGCTTTCCACATTGGGCAGACCATCACTTTGCCCACCTTCTTTCCGCCTCCGCATCCTTCCAGAGAGGAAGAGAGGCTCCACCGTCTGGACCCAAAGCGTGCGCTCTCCTTCTATATCGACCGCACAAAACACTTCCGGGTGGATGACCAGCTCTTTGTTGGCTACGTGGGCGCCAAAAAGGTCGGGCGGTGCACAAGCGAACTATCTCCCGCTGGGTTACTTTGTGCATCAAGACCTGCTATTCTTTGGCTAAAAGGAGCCTCCTGTTGGGCTGCGTGCCCATTCCACCAGGGCAACGGCTGCTACCACGGCCTTGGGCCGCGGTGTTCCGCTGCCGGTTATCTGTCAGGCAGCTACGTGGGCCTCGCTGCACACGTTTACAAAGCATTACTGCCTTGACAGTCAGGTCCGGAGGGACGGCTTCTTTGGCCGTTCTGTCCTCCAGGACTTCCTTGTCTGATCTTTGTTCGCAGACCCACCACCGGTGTTGGTATTGCTGGGGTATCTATTCTAAGGTAAGGAATCTGTCACTAACATGTCTCTTTCAGATGCACAAGTTACTAACTTGTGTAACGATATATCTGTAAGAGACAGTAGTTAGTGACAGATTCCTTACCGCCCACCCATCCTCCCGTTCTGCGAACTGATTTCTAGGGTTAAGGACATCCCTTTCAGGGCCCTAGTATTTTTCAGACACCTATGTCAGCTTCTTGCATGGCTCTGCGTTCCTGGCGCGGAAAGTCGTGTACAGAACTGACGTCAGCGCGCAGGGGCGGCGCCTAAGTACTGCCCGCGACGTCATCCCGGCGATCACGACGCCGGCGACGGACGCGGAGCCGCACGACGCCGCCTACCGACGCGCAAGGGTACTGCTACGCAAAAACTTTCCGGATCCAGCCTGACGCCTGGGGATATTCTAAGGTAAGGAATCTGTCACTAACTACTGTCTCTTACAGATATATCGTTACACAAGTTAGTAACTTGTGCTTCAGAATCCAAGCTGTCAAGTACCTCCTACTGGTCGTACTTTGATGGGTGTCATACTGCTATTTCAAGGCTGACCCTCCTAACTCCACTTTGCACCTCTTTGGCTAACTTCCCTAGGGCCCCACAGGTCTCATGCAGGAGGACTGGTCACCTTCTTAGTTGTCTCACACCTCCCAGGCATGACGTGACCTCCAATTCTTCAGGGGTAAGCTGTGTATTTTCTCCCCCTCTCACTCTGTTTCCTCTTTACTTGTACTCAGGTGTGGGGGGGCTGCAGCACCAGACTCAGTAAGTCTTGCTTAGGGTGGGTGAGTGAATGGCACTCTTTAGTGGGGACAGCACAGGAAGTACAGCCCTTGTTTTTTACTAACCCGAGCTTTCCACTTGGTAATGTTAGCACCAAAATTTCGCCCTTTAATTTATAAAATCTGTATATATGCACCCATAGCCTGCATTTGCTGGTTTTTCAGTCGAACAGCTAGTCGGAGTTCCTGACAAAAGTTAGGAATATTTGGCTTTCACATGGTTTCTTATAGACAAACTAAAAAGCCTCTGTTCACATCAGAGTTCATACTCTTTCATAGTCACATAGAAGCCAAAAATCTCAGTGTAAAAACATCTAACAATGTCTTTGCTTTCACAGAACATTCATGGCTGAATATGTATAGGCATTAGAGTAGGCTGCTTTATCAGACCAGTCTTTGACAGGGAATTTTGCGAGGCCTTGTTGAGCGGGTGTGTGGAACAGCTTCTCTGCTCTCAACATGCCTCCAACCTCTGAGAACAAGTGCTGTAAAAAACAGCAGGCAAAACTAACTTCAAAGTCAGAAATGTGTTTTTACTTCATACATCCTTTTCCTGGTTGATGCAAAGGTGAGCCGTGTTCTCAAACAAAAATGTTATCTGCCTTTTTCAGTCATAATACCTAGGCTAATTGATCAAGCTTGTGAGGGGAGGATGCAATGTTAGAGATATTTTTATAGACTTGTATTTTTTGTCTATGCTTTTTTTGGATTTACTGGAAATGTTTTGCAAAAATAAATCTTTTTGATTAAAAGTTAAGTTGTTGAAGCTTTCATCCAAGACATAGCTGCTACTTCTTGGTCATGGTCATGTATGTAAGTTTCAAAATTGTTTACTCAGCAAATGTAATGCAAGTTTGTGTGAGCAATTGCAGAATGTTTCAGATATATAGGGTGTGATCAGACTAAATCCAGTCATTGGTAACCGTCCGTGACATAAATTTTATTTACCTGACAGTCTGACTGTGCTGTTTGTCCATTTAAAAATTTGCAAACTACCGTCTTGGAAAAGCTTGTGTTTATATTCTAGTTGGTGAAAGGCCTCCGCTGCAGTAAATATGACTTATTTTGTCATTGTTCTCAAAATGTACAATAGTATTGACTTTTAGGTAAAAGGCCACCATATCTCAAGCATTTGTGATTTCATGCGTAACAAGTCAAATTCTGTTTCTAACCACAGGACGGGTTTTGACAAAGGGTCATTACAAAATGAAATCGAGATATTACAGCCTCTGAATCTGGAAGTGACGGTAGAACGCAATTTAGCTGCTGCATGGTGTAGTGACATTCCTGATATTAAGATAATTGGACGACTGAAACCTATGAATGTAAGTCAGAGGAATTATTTCTAGAATTTTGATTTATTGCAGACCTATGTAAGATACTAAAGTTTGTAATTTTAATATTGACACAGTCTCAAAATACATGTTTGTTGATTGTAGATTATTTGTGTTGCATGTATTATTTTAATCCGAATACCCATATATATCAAGTGTTCAGAGCACTTTCACTTTGGGCACATAAATGAAAAATTTCCTAGCTAAAATAATGGAAAGTTTCAATTCTATTAAGGACTGGGAGGCGAGGATTATGCTTATCCTTTCTTCACTTAATTCCACAGCAGCCATTTAATAAACATCAACAAAAAACCACATTTCCCAGAACTCTAGGGAAATTGGAGAAACAAACAACAGACGAGCACAATCCATGAAAGGGCATTGTCCAATCAGAGTCCAGGATCCAGCATATAGCCCATCTTCAGTGTCCTGGTCCTCCTCTTTCTTCGCGCGAGCTACGCCATTTGTCTTGCTCTACACGTCCTGCTTTCCAGAATCTCCTCCTGGAACCAAAGAAGAGGGATCAGAACTAGAAGCGAATCAGCGATGAATTAAATGCATTCCAAACAATTGTTATTCCACAGAAAGAAGATCCTGACCTCAAATCACAAGTACATACACCGTTCTTTAATTGAAATACATTTCTATTCAACACTGTTCCAACATCATGAAAACATGTTAAGTGTGCCAGAAAGAACACTTTACTTACTCTCTACGGGCGGGCATTCCAGAACCTCTCAGCGGGTGGGATAATCCTCGCCTCTGAGTCCTTAATAGAATTGAAACTTTCCGTTATGTTAGCTAGGAAATTTTTCCTACTGTGTCAGGACCGGAGGCTTCAGATTATGCTAATTTAAAGCTTACTTACCACCAAGCGAGCCACTCAATAATAGGTTTGAAGTAGAACCTCTTAAAGGTTGAGTCCGAGGACCAATTCCCACGCTCATTATGTCCTCCAATCTCGCCCCTAGAGTGAAAGCCTTGGAGGCCATCGCTCCTCTAGCAGAATGGGCTCCAAAAAGCCAAAGGTTAATGCCCGCCTCCTGGATGACCCACCGCACCCAACGTGGAACCGTAGGAGATGACTCTGCCTTATGCGGCTTCCGGAGGGCGATCAAAAGTTGCCTCTCCCCAGGAGGTCTAAGTTCCAGTGGCATCTCCTCATATGCTTTCAAGCAGCGCACCACACATAACTTGGGGGAGTCTGGAAATGCGGGGTACTCTTATCACTCTGGTTTGATATTTCGTTTTTCGACAAATTGTGAAAGAAACCCCGGTAGGGGAAAAAACCCTGCCTGTGATATCCAGGGCTCTACATCTGAAAGTCGTCTACACAAGATCAGGCTGGGGAGCATCGCCAATTTAGCAGACAATTCTTTCCTCGACAAGAACTTATTTGATTGGCAGGGCAAGAAGAGGTTGAGAACCTTGTTCACATCCCATAACTCTGAGTATCTCGGCTCAGGGGGTAGAGACAATCTGAGCCCCCTCAGAAGCCAACACACACAAGCGTGCTCCCCAACCAGTGCCCCTTGTCCCGGATGATGCCCCGCCTAAATGGCGGACCGAAAAGTATTGACCGGCTGGTAGGCAAAACCTTGTTGGGCCAGGCTCGCCAGAAAATTCAAGATCTGCACTATGTCTGCGCCCACGGGATCACAACCCCGTCGGCACACCAACGCCTCCAGGCTGACTGGTATCTCTTGACCGTGCTGTCGGACCAGGCCTTGGACAAAAGGTCTTCAGCATATGCCGAAAGGCCTGGGATCGTCTGTCTACTCCTGTAATCCTCCACGCCATTAGGTGTAGGGACCCATTCAGCACCATCTGATGCGGAAACTGATCCGATTGAGAAGAAGTTCTGGAAACTGGGGGATATGGATTGGAAAATCCCAAGAAAGTTCAAGTAGAACCGGAAACCAAACTTGCGACCTCCAAATCAGGGGATAATGAGAACCACCTCTGCCCGCTGCCGCCTGATCTGAGCAGATGCTCTTGTGATCATCGCAAATTGCGGGAACGCACAAGCCTGCTCCTGAGCCCAATCCTGCAGGAAAGCGTCCGTGGCCGCCGCCAGAGGGTCCGGCCTCCAACTGAAGAACAGGTTAACCTGATGATCCAGTCTGGAGGCAAAGAGTTCCACCGAGAACGGACCCCAAAGGTTCTGGAACATGGCAAAGACCTCCGGGTGCAACTTCCAAAGACTGGAATCCCGAAAGTGGCGGGAGTGCCAATCCGCGTCCGGGAAGATACTCCACTGTCACCGAAATCTGGTGGTCGAGACAGAACTGCCAAAGGTTTGTTGCCAGGTTCGAGAGTACCTTCCCGCCGAAATATTGTCCATCTTGAGTAGGACACACAATTGGACCCGGTCTCTGGTCCAACAACGGACAGTGAAAAACCCAGCCAAAAGTTCCAAACAATTGATGTGCAAAGTCTGCTCCTGCGGTGACCAAGAACCTCCTGTGGAAAAATCCCCACATCTGGCGCCCCAGCCTGATCTGCTGGTGTCTGACTCGATAACCAGGTCTGGGGTGGAGCTGAATATTGCTTGGCCATTTCACACCTCCATATGGGTGAGCCACCAGCGAATCAATTCCCGTGCTTTGTCGGACAGGGACACTGGATGAGAGTAAGAAAGCCCTCTAGTGCCCCACTTTTAGCCTCTGCAGGGCCCGATAATGCAATGGGTCCGGAAAAATTGCCTGAATGGAGGCTGACTGCAGTCCCACCACGCGGTTAATTTATCTGAGGGGCACTCTCTCCTTGACCAACGTCCAGCGTAGCTCGTGACGGATTTTGGACATCTTCCACAAAGGAAGGCTGAGAGTTGCCTTGGTAGAGTCTATCACGAAACCCAAGAACTTGGCCTTCTGAGCCGGGACCAACAGCGACTTTTTGGTATTGATGGCAAACCCCAGTCCCTCTAACAGGTTGATCGCTTGTTGCAACTGCTCCCTCCACTGTTGGGTATGCTGCGCCAAAAGAAGCATGTCGGCGAGGTAAACAATGAGGCGAGTCCCCTGAGCCCGAAGGTATTCCACGACTGGTCTGAGCAGCTTCGTAAAACACCAAGGAGCGGAGTAAAGCCCGAAAGGCAGAGTGGTGAACTGGTACGCCCGATGGCGCCAAAGGAACTGCAGGAACTTTCTGTGCAGCGGAAAAATAGGAATAGCCAGATATGCATCTTTTAAGTCCAAGCGTACCATCCAATCCGCCGGGTGTAAAACGTCCCTCAAGCAGTGGATTCCTTCCATTTTGTCTACCAAAAACATGTTGCTTATGAAACCTTGCGGATGCGGTGATGTAGGGCAAATAGCCGCTTTGTTGAGGAGGGAAGCGACCTCAGAATCGATCAGCTCCGCCTCTAGTCGTGAAAACTGTGATAGGCCTGGGTCTGCTCTCCTTAATCGGAGTGCCGCACTACTCTTTACGAAAACCTCGGACTGTTTGCAGCACCCAAGCATCGCTCGTGATCATTTCCCAAACATGCACAAACTTGGCCAAACGGCCGCCCACTTGCAAAAGGGAAGAGGTGGAAAAACTTACCGGCATTAGAGGCGTTGTCGCCCCCTCTGAATCCACGACCTCTTGATCGTCGTCCACGGGTGGGGGTAGAAGTTGTGATAGCAGGCCTGATCTTGAAACTGCCCATGCCTGGTGCCTTGCCCTCTGGAGTTTTGGGAGGCCTGGCCGGTCGAGCGGCCCCTACCTCGACCGGCCCCACAGAAAATACTGGAGGAGAAAACCCGCTTGATAGATGACTGGGCCTTATCTAGGGACGTGAAAGTACTACATAATTCTCGAGCTCTTTAATAAAAGGCTCACCAAACAAACCTCCCCGGGCCACTGCCCCAGCTGCGGAATTGGCCAGGTCCCTCACCTTAGGGTCCACCTTAATAAGGAAAGAGCACCTCCGCTCCGTGGAGAGCGCACAGTTGGCATTACCAAGAAACACCACTGCGCACTGTGCCCAACCAGAAAGGGCCTTTGGAGATATAAGGGCACCCGAGCCCTTGGAGTCCTCGGCCATGTCCAGAATCATAGTGATTGGACCCAGGGTGTCCAAGAGCTTATTCTGGCACGCCCTCCAGGATCTGTCTATCCCCTTTTTGGGGTCCTTAATAAACTTGGCCAGGAAAGTGGCCATTGGGGTCCAGTTCAGGGGTCTGGGCAACTTGACCATCTAAGGAGGGGCGTGGGAACTCCATCCGGAGGCGGCTACGAGCCTCCTTCCCCATGGGGGTGCGAATCCTACTGGTCACATAGCTCGCCACCCTCGAGGAGGGTGTCCACTCGGACGACCGAGGATGTACGATCAGCTCCGGATCCAACAAATCCAAACTTTCCCCCACCCCTTGAGGGTCACTAGGCAAAGGGGTTGCCGCCCGGCGCCATGGCCTGGATGGGCCGGCCTCTTCATCGGGATCACCTTGGGCATCGTCCTCCGCCCCTTGTGACGAGCGAATGGGTGGAGGCAGAATGGGTGGAGGAACGGGATCTGTGGGTACTGACAAGGACTGGTTTTGGGCCAGTAACGCCTCCGTCAAACGCGCAAAGGTGTCCTGGTTCACTCCATCCACCTTGGGGTGCTTCGCTGGAGCTGTCTCCTCCCCTGCGCATGCCATGGAATCTTGGCCAAGGGATCTTCCTCCCACTGCATATCTGCGTGCTCTGCCATGCCTTGCAACCCCAACAACTGAACTAGGGGCCCTTCTAACGCTGCCTAACCCCTAAGCTGCCTCATGTCAGTGGAGCAGCTCAATACCTCCTGCAGTCCCAAGAGAAACTGCTCTATCGGTGCTGGGGACCAGCTACTTGTAAATATAGGGCACAGCCCCAATCTCAACAAGGGTTCTCTGCCCCGGGGAAACTGCCCTGCCTTCTATGCCAATTATAGTTGGTCCCAAATAACATCCTGGGAGCGTGTCCCCTCCAGGCTAGTCTCCGAGCCCGGTAGATTTATACCCTCGTCGGGCGTCTATTCCCACACACACACACTCCTATCCCAGTGCAGAAACCAGGGCGTCAAAACAAAGCAGGCTTCACAGCCTGTACAGGTCCTCAAACGAGGGCGTCTCTCTCCAGGGGGCTGGCGGAGGCTCCGGTAGGCGACGTGCGTATTTGGATCCTGACTGGGAATCAAAATTCCACACGTCGCCAACCATAGAGAGTGCGCGCTCACACAGCGCCACCTTGCGGTTGGAGGTGTTCACCGCACTCCGCCACCGCTCAGCGTAAATTAACATCAACAAAGTTGCGTAGGGCTGGCAAGTGGTCCCACGACTAGAGCAATCATAACCCAGCCTCAAAGAAAACACTGACCACTACTGGCAGAAAACCAAAAGAGAACCAAGAGAAAGTCGCGTAGGACCGGCAAGTGGTCCTGCGACCGTTGCAGTGATTTCATAGGAAACGGACATAATTACGACATACATCACAGTAACAACCTAAGCCTGATTACTACCATAAAGCACAACTCAATAAAAGGAAGGAAAAACACTCATCTGTGGCTGCGAGCAGCAAAGTAAGAGGAGGACCAGGACACCGAAGATGGGCTATATGCTGGATCCTGGACTCTGATTGGACAATGCCCTATCATGGAATGTGCTTGTCTGTTTGTTTCTCCAATTTCCCTAGAGTTCTGGGAAATGTGGGTTTTTTGTTGATGTTTATTAAATGACTGCTGTGGAATAAAGTAAAAAAAGATAAGCATAATCTGAAGCCTCCGGTCATGACATAGAATTGTCCATGTGGTCTAAAAGGCATTATCTCTGTCGTCATTTGAAAAATATCCACAAACCACTAGCAACCATCTGTAACTTAACTGGACATCGCCCAAAAACAAGACACAATCTTCCAAGGGGTATAAGAATAAGATTTAAGAAGCACAGATAACTAGTATTTATTCCAAATGTCTTAACATCTCCAAATAAAACACGAGTGTGGAATTTTCCATCTGTCCAGATGTAACTGAATCCAGACATTTTACTCTGCAGACTTCATGACCACTGTGACTTCAGGGCCAATGCAAGTTACTGTCGCCCAGGGTATGTGTTAGTAACAATTTTGTACATTGGCAATTATTAACTGTTCTATCTGAAAGAAACACATAGTGATAGATTCCTTACCATAGAATATTCCGAGGCGTCAGACTGGATCCGGAAAGTTTTCGTCAGCAGTACCCCTGCGCGTCGGTAGGTGGCGTCGTGCGGCTCCGCGTCCGTCGTTGGCGTCGTGGTCGCCGAGATGACGTCGCGGGCGCTACTTAGACGCCGTCCACGCTCGCTGACGTCAGTTCTATCTTTTTCCGCACCAGCAAGCGCAGATCCGGGAAGAGCAGGAACCCCCAATCAATTTTTGACTGACTTTTAGAGACTTTTGTCTCCATTTTTTCATCGAGTCTTCGACTCCTAAGGTGCAGTTAGGATGCCCGGTTTCAAGTCCTGCGGGGATTGTCACCGTATGATGTCGGTGACGGACCCGCACCGTGTGCGTCTTTTCTGCCTGGGGCGCGACCACGACCCCAAGTCGTGCTCCGACTACCGGGCCATGGAGCCGAAGACTTTGCGGGAGCAGTCCCGAAAGTTGCTGGAAGCCCGGCAGTCGGCTCCGCGCTGTTCCAGGTCCTGGTCCAGAGGGAGGTCGAGGGACCGTGCGCGGAGTCATCACCATTCGACGGGATCCAAGTCTTTGCACTCGGAGTCAGGTAAGGCGAAGCACAAGAAGTCGAAGAAACGCCATCGTTCTCCGACTTCCGGTCGCGCGACGCGGCTGAGGGTATGGGTGGTGCCACCCCCGCGGCTCCAGGGCAGTCCATGGAGTCGACGCCCGACTACCCGCCCTTCCCGGGGTCGTCAGCGTCTCCGGCCCAGATACAGGTGTTCCTGTCGGCCATGGCTCGCCTCTTTGGGCCGTCGGGCCCCGCGGTCCCACATGGGTGTCCTCGCGTTTCCTCGCCGGCGGCTCCGGCCCCGGCGTCGCTGTCTGCTCCGGCCACGGCGCCGCAGGACACCCTTGGATCCAGGCCTGGATCCCGGTCGACGCCGGTTGACCTCGTTACGCCTCCACCGACATCGACCCCACCGGCACCGATCCTGACGCCGCCCGCTCCTCGGTTCGATGTCGACCTCAGTTTCAGCCCCAAGGTGGACACGGCGCCGAGCCGGCGTCGATCGATACCGCTCTCGACCCTGCTTGGGGATTTCTATCCCCATGTCCCTGCTCCTTATTTTCGGCCTGTTGAACAGCCTGAGGAGCAAGGGGAGGACTGGGAGGGGTCTGAGGAGGACCCTCTCGCTGCAGCCTGCGAGTCTGAACAGGACTGGGCTGAGGAATTGGGTGACGCCAGTGGTCTGGATACCTCACCAGACCTTGGCATGCTGTCTTCTCCTACCGTGGCTACGGAGGAGGGCGCCAGTTATGCAGTGGTGTTGCGTAGGGCGGCCGAGGCCCTACACCTCGAGCTCCCTACTGTGGCCGTCAGGACTAACCTCCTGACAGAGGTGATTCAGCCAGCAGCTACTTCTGCGGAGCCGCTGCTTCCTTTCAATGAAGCCCTCTCTGACGTTCTTTTGGGCACTTGGTCCAGGCCCACCACAGGGGCTCCTGTGGATAGGAACGTGGCCCGACGCCATCGCCCGGCTCCGGGTGACCCCATTTTCCTCTCCCAACACCCCACTCCCGAGAGCTTGGTTGTCCAAGCCTCTGCTTCCCCAACCGCCTTCCCTTCCGCACCACCTGATAGGGAATCCAAGAAGCTGGATCAGTTTGGGAAGAAGATTTTCTCTTCCACCAGCTCTGCGCTGCGGTCCGTGAACACCGCATGCCTCTTGGGCTGTTATTCCCACTCTCTGTGGGATACGGTGGCGAACGTGCTGCCCCAGTGTCCGGAGGAGGCCCGGCCTGCTCTTGCCCAGGCTGTTGCAGAGGGGAGAGACGCAGCAAAGTTCATGATCCGTTGTGGCCTAGACACCGCCGACTCACTGGGCAGATCCATTGCAACGACGGAGGCGGTTCGCCGTCACGCCTGGTTGAGGACCACTGGAATTTCGGGGGATGTCCAAAACACCCTTATGGACATGCCCTTTGATGGCCGTCGCCTCTTCGGCGACAAAGCGGACAGCGCGTTGGAGAGGTTTAAGGACTCACGGGCTACGGCCAAGTCCTTGGGACTCTCCGCAGTCCGCCCTCCTCCGCCTTCCGCTCCTTTCGTGGCACAGGAAGGGGCGCCCGCAGCGTTCGCAACAGAGCCACAGGCCGGCGCAGCAATCATCCCAGCGCGGACGCGGGTTCCGCTGTGGCGGACAAAGGGGCCAGCGGGCGGGTCAGTCCACCACCACCCCGGCCACCACTGCCTCCAAACCTTCCTAGTCCGAACTTTCAGGCCCATCAAACGCCAGTGGGCGGCAGGCTCCGCCATCACCTCCCCCACTGGTGCACCATCACTTCGGACAGGTGGGTTTTAGAGATAGTCCGGAGGGGCTACTCCCTCCCCTTCGAGACTACCCCCCCAGCCATGCCGCCTCAATACCACCGCATGTCGGGGGATCACTTGGTGCTTCTTCAGCAGGAAGTTGCGGCCCTCTTGGCCAAGGGGGCCATCGGCGCGTTCCGACGCACGAAGTAGGGCGTGGTTGTTATTCCCACTACTTTGTGGTGCCCAAGAAGGACAAAGGCCTGCGTCCTATCTTAGACCTCCGGAACGTCAATCGCTTCCTCCGCAAAGAGAAGTTCAAGATGCTCACTCTAGCTCAGGCCTTGTCTTCTCTCGACCCACAAGACTGGATGGTGGCGCAGGACTTGCAGGACGCCTATTTCCACATCCCCGTCCTGCCAGCCCACCGGCGTTACCTACGGTTCACGGTAGGCCACGAGCACTTTCAGTTTACCGTGCTCCCCTTTGGCCTTACCAGCGCCCTCGGGTGTTCACCAAGGTGATGGCGGTGGTCGCAGCTCATCTGCGCAGATCAGGGGTCTCAGTCTTCCCCTATCTCGACGATTGGTTGTTGAAAGGCGGGCTCGCCCCAGACAGTCGTCTCCCACCTCCAGACTACAGCCGACCTCCTGCACTTCCTGGGGTTCTCCATCAATGTGCCGAAGTCTCACCTGATTCCCTCCCAGAAGCTCCTCTTTATCGGAGCGGTTCTGGACACGGCGCAGTTTCGGGTCTATCCTCCCGAACAGCGAGTCCGGGATATTCGGGCTCTGAGTCCCATCTTTTAGCCCTTGACCCGGGTTTCGGTCAGAGTGACTCTGAGGCTGCTGGGCCTCATGGCCTCCTGCATCCTGCTGGTCAATCATGCCAGGTGGCATATGCAGGCTCTGCAGTGGGACCTGAAGTTCCAGTGGGCACAGCATCAGGGAAACCTGTCCGATCACGTCCAGATCTCGGAGGGCACTGCACGACAGTTGCAGTGGTGGCTCACGAACCAGCATCTGAAAGAGACACGTTAGTGACAGATTCCTTACCTTAGAATATCCCCAGGCGTCAGGCTGGATCCGGAAAGTTTTTTGCGTAGCAGTACCCTTGCGCGTCGGTAGGCGGCGTCGTGCGGCTACGCGTCCGTCGTTGGCGTCGTGATCGCCGGAATGACGTCGCGGGCAGTACTTAGACGCTGCCCCTGCGCGCTGACGTCAGTTCTTCTTTTTCCGCGCCAGCAAGCGCAGATCCGGGAAGAGCAGTGCCCTAGTCATTTTTTGACAAACTTTTTTGGTGAATTTTTTCACTGTTTCTTCGAATCGACTCCAAGGTGTCGTAGGGATGCCCGGCTTTAAACGTTGCGGCGCCTGTGCTCGGATGATGTCCATCACAGACCCGCATCGGGAGTGTCTCTTCTGCCTCGGCCGAGGCCACGACACGGAGTCGTGTTCCGACTGCCGGGCCCTCAACCCGAAAGCATTGCGAGAGCGGTCTCGAAAGCTCCTCGAGGCCCGGCAGTCGGCTCCGCGCCACACCAAGCCCCGGTCGCGTGAGAGGTCGAGGGGTCGGTCGCGGAGTCCTCACCGGTTGTCGGGATCCAAGTCTTCGTCGTCCGGTAAGTCTAAGCACAAAAAGTCCAAAAAGCATTGTCGCTCTAGGACTTCGCCTCGCCGGTCTCGCGACTCGGCTGAGGCCCCTCCCAGCACCGTCCCCGCGGCCCCGGACAAGCCTGTGGAGTCGCCCCCGCAATACCCGTCCTTCCCGGGTTCGGGGGCGGATCCGGCCCAAATACAGGAATTCCTGTCGGCCATGGCCCGCCTCTTCGGGCCTCAAGGTCCCTCCGGTGCGCCTTCGGGCCCCGCGGGCCACTGATGGGGTTGCCCCGGCGTCGCCGGCGGCTCCGGCCCCGGCGTCGCCCGTGCCTCCAGCCTCGATCCCGGCTCCGGCCCCGGCCTCGATCCCGGCTCCGCAACCCCCATCGACGCCGGTCGACCTGACCACGCCTCCGCCGGCGCCGATGTCTCCGGTGCCGTTCTCGACGCCGCCTGGGGCTCCGGGCGGCGTCGTCCCCAGTTCCTTCCGGCTCCGGACATGGAACCGGACCGGCGTCGCTCGGCGCCGGTTCCGGCGCCGATGAGACCTTGGGTCCCAAATGTCCCTCCTCCTCCTTATTTTGAACCGGAGGAGGACCAGGAGGACTGGGAGGGGTCTGAGGACCCTCTGGCACAACAGTGTCAGTATGATGAGGACTGGGCAGAGGAACTAGGGGATGCCAGTGGTCTAGATACTTCCCCTGACACTGGCATGCTGTCTCCTCCCGTGGCTACGGAGGAGGGAGCCAATTTTGCAACGGTGTTGCGTAGGGCGGCTGGAGCCTTACATCTCCAACTCCCTACTGTGGCGGTCAAGACTAATCTCTTGACAGAGGTGCTTCAGCCGGCAGCCTCCTCTACGGAGACTGTGCTGCCGTTTAACGATGCCCTCACTGACGTTCTTTTGGGCGCCTGGTCCAAGCCCAACACATGGGCTCCTGTGGATAGGAACGTGTCCCGACGCCATCGCCCAGCTCCGGGCGACCCCCTATTTCTCTCTGTCCACCCCACTACTGGGAGCTTGGTTGTCCAAGCCTCCGCTTCCCAAACCGCCTTCCCTACCGCCCCTCCGGATAGGGAATCCAAACGCCTGGATCAATTTGGGAAGAAGGGTTTTTCTTCCTCCAGTGCTGGCTTGCGGTCCATCAACACCGCTTGTCTTTTGGGCCGATATACCCACTCCTTGTGGGATTCGGTGGCGACTGTTTTGCCCCAGTGTTCTGAGGAGGTCCAGACACTGCTTTCCCGCGCCATTGCGGAAGGAAGGGATGCGGCCAAATACACAATACGATGTGGCCTTGATACCGCCGACTCGCTGGGCAGGTCTATTGCAACGACGGTGGTGCTGCGTCGCCACGCCTGGCTGAGAACCACTGGTTTTTCAGGGGATGTCCAGAATACTCTCATGGACATGCCCTTTGATGGAGTCGGTCTTTTTGGGTCCAAAGCAGACCATGCGTTGGAGCGCTTTAAGGACTCACGGGCTACTGCCAAGTCCCTGGGCCTTTCTGCTACACGCCCTCCGCTAACTTCTGCTTTTCGCCCCTATCGTGGCAACGGAAGGGGCACCCAGTCACGTCAGCAGCCCAGCCACCGGCCCGCGCAGCAGGCGTCTTCGCGTGGCCGAGGACGTGGATACCGCCGTGGCGGTTCGGGCAACCAGCGTGCGGGTCAGGCCACCATCTCCAACCCGTCCGTGGCCTCCAAGCCCTCCTAGTCCCTCCTTTCAGGTGCACAGCACGCCAGTAGGGGGCAGGGTCCGCCATCACCTTCACCACTGGCGTCCCATCACCTCGGACAGGTGGGTCTTGGACATTGTCCGAAGGGGCTACTCCCTCCCCTTCGAGACCACCCCCAGCCATGCCACCTCAATTCCACCGCATGTCAGGGGATCACTTGGTACTTCTGCAGAAGGAAGTCACGGCCCTCTTGGCCAAGAGGGCCATCGAGCATGTTCCGACCCCAGAAGTAGGACGTGGTTGCTACTCCCACTACTTCCTGGTGCCCAAAAAGGACAAGGAGGACATGCGTCCTATCTTGGACCTCCGGACCGTCAATCGCTTCCTCCGGAAGGAGAAGTTCAAGAAGCTCACCCTAGCTCAGGTCTTGACTGCCCTCGACCCTGGAGACTGGTTGGTAGCGTTGGACTTGCAGGACGCTTATTTCCACATCCCCGTCCTGCCGGCCCACCGGCGTTACCTACGGTTCACGGTAGGTCTCGAGCATTTTCAGTTCACCGTGCTCCCCTTTGGCCTTACCAGTGCCCCTCGGGTGTTCACGAACGTGATGGCGGTGGTCGCAGCTCATCTGCGCCGGGCAGGGGTTTCAGTCTTCCCCTACCTCGACGACTGGCTGCTGAAGGCGGGCTCGTCCCAGGCAGTCGTCTCCCACCTCCAGACTACGGCCGAACTCCTGCACTCGCTGGGGTTCTCCATCAATGTGCAGAAGTCGCATCTGATTCCTTCTCCACAGCTCCTTTTCATCGGAGCAGTTCTGGACACGACGCAGTTTCGGGCCTATCCTCCCGAACGGCGAGTCCGGGATATTCAGGCTATGATTCCGATCTTTCAGCCTTTATCCTGGGTTTCGGTACGGATGACCCTGAGGCTGCTGGGCCTCATGGCCTCCTGCATCCTGCTGGTCAATCATGCCAGATGGCATATGCGGGCTCTGCAGTGGGACCTGAAGTTCCAGTGGGCGCAGCACCAGGGCAACCTGTCCGATCACGTCCAGATCTCGGAGGGGACTGCAAAACAGTTGCAGTGGTGGCTCTCGAACCGGCAATGGGTCATGGGCAGATCCCTCTCCCTTCCCCAGCCAGAGCACACAGTTGTGACGGACGCGTCCCTTCTGGGATGGGGCGGTCACATGGGAGAGGCGGAGATCAGAGGCCTCTGGTCTCCGGCGGAGTCCCGGCTCCATATCAACCTTCTGGAGCTCCGGGCGATCCGACTTGCACTCGAGGCATTCCTTCCCTCTGTCAAAGGGAAGGTAGTGCAGGTGTTCACAGACAACACCACCGCCATGTGGTACTGCAACAAACAGGGCGGGGTGGGGTCTTGGACCCTCTGTCAGCAGGCTCTGCGCCTCTGGACATGGCTTGAACATCAGGGCATGTTCCTGATGGTTCAACACCTGGCAGGTTCCCTGAACGCCAGGGCGGACGAACTCAGCCGCAGGTGCATGATGGATCACGAATGGCGTCTTCACTCGGAAGTGGCGCAAGGACTCTTTCTACAATGGGGAGAGCCTTGGTTAGATCTATTCACCACCGAAGAGAACGCGCAATGTCATCAGCTCTGCGCGTTGGAATTTCCAAGGCGGCACTCGCTCGGCGACGCTTTTCGTCGCGAGTGGAGTTGCGGTCTGTTGTACGCCTTTCCGCCTATACCACTTCTACCCAGAGTGTTGAAGAAGATTCGGCACGACCGGGCCCAAGTCATTCTTGTGGCTCCGGACTGGGCTCGAAGAGTTTGGTATCCCGAGCTACTCAGTATGAGCTTAGATCCCCGATCCGTCTGCCTCTTCGGGAGGATCTTCTGTCGCAGCAGCAGGGGACGGTCCTCCACCCGAACCTGTCCAGTCTACACCTGCTTACGTGGAGATTGAGCGGCGGCAGTTGATTCCTTTCGACTTGCCTCCCGAAGTTTGTGATGTGATTCTGGCAGCCAGGCGTCCCTCCACTAAGGTGGTATACGCCTGCAGGTGGAACAAATTTGTGGCATGGTGCACAGCAAAGGCTGTGGATCCCCTTTCTGCCCCTCTCTCTGAGGTCCTTCTGTTCCTTCTTTCTCTGGCCCAACAGGGTTCTGCCCTGGGTATCATCAAGGGTTATCTTTGTGCTATCTCGGCCTTCCTCGGGCTCCCTGATCAGCCCTCCCTTTTCAAGTCCCCTGATGTTAACAGGTTCTTAAAAGGCATTACACACCTCTTCCCTCCTGTTCCGTTTGTGATGCCTCAGTGGGACTTGAACTTGGTTCTTACCTTTTTAATGTGCGCTCCCTTTGAGCCTCTACATAATTGTCCTCTTCGTCTTCTCTCTCTGAAGACAGCCTTTCTGGTGGCCATCACCTCCGCTCGGCTGGTGAGTGAGCTCCAGGCTCTATCTTGCAAACCTCCCTTTCTGTCTGTTCATCCAGACAAGGTTGTTCTTCGGACGCGTCCGTCCTTCTTGCCAAAGGTGGTTACTGCCTTCCACATTGGGCAGACCATCACTTTGCCTACCTTCTTTCCGCCTCCGCATCCTTCCAGAGAGGAAGAGAGGCTCCACCGTCTGGACCCAAAACGTGCGCTCTCCTTCTATATCGACCGCACAAAACACTTCCGGGTGGATGACCAGCTCTTTGTTGGCTACGTGGGCGCCAAAAAGGTCGGGCGGTGCACAAGAGAACCATCTCCCGCTGGGTTACCTTGTGCATCAAGACCTGCTATTCTTTGGCTAAGAAAGAGCCTCCTGTTGGGCTGCGTGCCCATTCCACCAGGGCAACGGCTGCTACCACGGCCTTGGGCCGCGGTGTTCCGCTGCCGGTTATCTGTCAGGCAGCTACGTGGGCCTCGCTGCACACGTTTACAAAACATTACTGCCTTGACAGTCAGGTCCGGTGGGACGGCTTCTTTGGCCGTTCTGTCCTCCAGGACTTCCTTGTCTGATCTTTGTTCGCAGACCCACCACCGGGGTTGGTATTGCTGGGGTATCTATTCTAAGGTAAGGAATCTGTCACTAACGTGTCTCTTTCAGATGCACAAGTTACTAACTTGTGTAACGATATATCTGTAAGAGACAGTAGTTAGTGACAGATTCCTACCGCCCCACCCATCCTCCCGTTCTGCGAACTGATTTCTAGGGTTAAGGACATCCATTTCAGGGCCCTAGTATTTTTCAGACACCTATGTCAGCTTCTTGCATGGCTCTGCGTTCCTGGCGCGGAAAGTCGTGTACAGAACTGACGTCAGCGCGCAGGGGCGGCATCTAAGTACTGCCCGCTACGTCATCCCGGCGATCACGACGCCAACGACGGACGCGGAGCCGCACGACGCCGCCTACCGACGCGCAAGGGTACTGCTACGCAAAAAACTTTCCGGATCCAGCCTGACGCCTGGGGATATTCTAAGGTAAGGAATCTGTCACTAATTACTGTCTCTTACAGATATATCGTTACACAAGTTAGTAACTTGTGCATTGGGTCGACGGCAGATCCCTCTCCCTTCCCCAACCGGAGTTCACAGTGGTGACGGATGCGTCCCTCCTGGGATGGGGCGGCCACATGGGAGAGGCGGAGATCAGAGGCCTCTGGTCTCCGGCGGAGTCCCGGCTCCATATCAACCTTTTGGAGCTGCGGGCGATCAGGCTTGCACTGAAGGCATTCCTTCCCTCTATCAAGGGGAGAGTAGTGCAGGTGTTCACAGACAACACCACCGCCATGTGGTATTGCAACAAACAAGGCGGGGTGGGGTTGTGGACCCTCTGTCAGGAGGCTCTGCGTCTCTGGACATGGCTGGAACATCAGGGCATGTCTCTGGTGGTTCAACACCTGGCAGGTTCTCTGAACGCCACGGCGAACAAACTCAGCCGCAGGTGCATGCTCGATCACGAATGGCGTCTTCACTCGGAGGTGGCGCAAGGTCTCTTTCAGCAGTGGGGAGAGCCTTGGTTAGATCTATTCGCCACCGAAGAGAACGCGCAATGTCATCAGTTGTGCGCGTTGGAATTTCCAAGGCGGCACTCGCTCGGCGAAGCTTTTCATCGCGAGTGGAGTTGCGGTCTGTTGTACGCCTTTCCGCCTATACCACTTCTGCCCAGAGTGCTGAAGAAGATCAGGCGCGACCGGGCCCAAGTCATTCTTGTGGCTCCGGACTGGGCTCGAAGAGTATGGTATCCCGAGCTACTCAGTATGAGCATCGATCCCCCGATCCGACTGCCTCTTCAGGAGGATGTTCTGTCGCAGCAGCAGGGGACGGTCCTCCACCCGAAACTGTCCAGCCTCCACCTCTTTGCGTGGAGATTGAGCGGCGGCAGTTGATTCCCTTCGACTTGCCTCCTGAAGTTTGTGACGTTATTCTGGCAGCCAGGCGTCCCTCTACTAAAGTGGTATACACCTGCAGGTGGAACAAATGTGTGGCATGGTGCACAGCAAAGGCTGTGGATCCCCTTTCTGCCCCTCTTTCTGAAGTACTACTGTTCCTTCTTTCTTTGGCCCAGCAGGGCTCTGCTCTGGGCACGATCAAGGGCTACCTTTCTGCTATTTCGGCCTTTCTCAGGCTCCCTGATCAGCCCTCTCTTTTCAAGTCCCCTGTTGTAAATTGATTTCTCAAAGGCATTACACACCTTTTTCCTCCTATTCCTTTCGTGATGCCTCAGTGGGACTTGAATCTGGTTCTGACATACTTGATGTGCGCTCCCTTTGAGCCCCTTCACAACTGTCCTCTTCGTCTTTTAACGTTAAAGACTGCCTTCCTGGTGGCCATCACTTCCACCAGGCGGGTGAGTGAGCTCCAGGCTCTTTCTTGTAAGCCTCCTTTCCTTTCAGTCCATCCGGACAAGGTTGTGCTCAGGCCCCGTCCTTCCTTTTTGCCAAAAGTGGTTACGGCCTTTCACATTGGGCAGACTATTACCTTGCCCACCTTCTTTCCTCCTCCGCATTCTTCCAGAGAGGAAGAGCGGCTCCACCGTCTGGACCCAAAACGTGCGCTCTTCTTTTTATCTCAAATTCACACAGCAGTTCCGGGTGGACGACCAGCTTTTTGTTGGCTACGTTGGCACCAAGAAAGGTCGGGCGGTCCTTAAGAGAACCATCTCCCGCTGGGTTGTCTAATGTATCAAAGCCTGTTACTCTTTGGCTAAAAAAGGGTGGGGCTGCGTGCTCATTCCACCAGAGCTACTGCAGCCACTACTGCATTGGGACGTGGTGTCCCCCTGCAAGACATCTGTCAGGCAGCCACGTGGGCCTCGCTGCACACGTTTACCAAGCATTATTGCCTAGACCGCCAAGTCCGGAGAGACGGCTTCTTTGGCCGTTCTGTTCTCCGTGACTTTCTGGTGTGATCTTAGTTCGCAGACCCACCACCGGGGTTGGTATTGCTGGGGTATCTATTCTAAGGTAAGGAATCTATCACTATGTGTTTCTTTCAGATGGACAAGTTACTTACCTTCGGTAACAATATATCTAAAAGAAACATTAGTAGTGATAGATTCCTTACCGCCCACCCATCCTCCCCGTTCTGCGAACTGATTTCTAGGGTTAAGGTCATCACTTTCAAGGCCCTAGTTTCAATGCACCACTGGTCAGTATCTTGCATGGCTCTGCGTTCCTGGCGCGGAAAGGCGTGTACAGAACTGACGTCAGCGCGCGTGGGCGGCGTCTAAGTAACGCCCGCGACGTCATCTCGGCGACCACGACGCCAACGACGGACGCGGAGCCGCACGACGCCACCTACCGACGCGCAGGTGTACTGCTGACGAAAACGTTCCCGATCCAGTCTGACGCCTGGGGATATTCTAAGGTAAGGAATCTATCACTACTAATGTTTCTTACAGATATATCGTTACCGAAGGTAAGTAACTTGTCCGTATAGGGTTGACTTCATATGGGCTTAGATCAAGAGTATCGATCACATTAATAGTAAACACCCAAAACAGGTCTCCGTCATCATCCAGGAATAGTTAGAGCAATATTTGCTCAATGCACATAAAGCATCAAAGGAATGGTATCCCTTTGGCTTAGAATGTGGTCAGTGCTGTGTATGCGTCGTTGGATGTTGCTCTTGACGATTCCTGGATGATAGTGGAAACCTAATTTGAGTGTTTACTATTACTATGATTATTACACTTGATCTAAGCCCTGAAGAAGTCAGCGGTCTCATATTCACTGTGACGAAACACATGTTGGCTGCTTGAATGTATGGATACAATAAAGGGCTGTATTTGGATTATAAGTGGCTAACTTCTGCTATTGAAGAGAGTGGGCAATCTGTTTCTTTATATATGTTGTCTATTCTTGAGTTGGAACATTATGTTTGTGGCATGTGTAGCTGTAGATACACATACTGCGCATAATCCTGCCATGTAGTGTTGGACTTGGACGTGTGCAACTTGTTATTCTTTGAAGAAGTGTTCGAGTCACAAGATGACTACACCTATTGGTGATAATGTACATGGGCATTGGCTTCATTGTTAGATTGACTGATGTGTTTTACAGAGGTCCGGGTCGCCGCCTCGAGTATGATCTTCAGACCAGTTTGGATCCTTTAGACCCTTCTGTATGTACAATCGTTGCCCTCTCCTTCTCGTTCGTCGCACTTCTCTTGAGGACTGAGACTTCCTAGACACCACGCTTCGGGCCTCGCCCCTCCGGGGCACGTTTCCTGGCACTTTGACGCACAAGAGTCTGAAAGGACTCCATTCAGAAACTGCCCACAATGTCGTGTCACAAACCCATGGGCAGGCCTCCGCAAGGTGTGTGACCTTTGCCTGGCCCCGGAGGACGACAAGTCCTCCTGTGAAGCTAGCCTCTCTTTCCGCACCAAGAAGAGTTTCCGTCATGTCAAGACCGGTGACTCGCATCTGCCTCCATGGTGCAATGGCAGGGTGACAACATTCCTGATCTGTTCGGTGAACAGGACGTCAAGGCTGACCCCCTAACCGGGGACATATGCTGCTGAGGCACAGGCCTAGTCTCTCGAAGCCACCTCCGGCTCCGATGCAGACGTCGATGAATTGCCACACGCACGGGGTCACCGATCACAGACCTGTGCTGTGAGTATGACCTCCTGCGTTTGATTTCTTCCATTGTATATAAAGCAATTATTGTCTGATTAGTCTTTTGTCCTCAAAGGAATAGCTTATCCCCGACAGAACCATTGTTGTTTTGCATATGCAACTCCTTCCCAATCTCAGCACAGAACAGAGGCCGAGCACTGCCCTCGAGGGGGTCTTGCATCGAGCCCTGAAGCCAGACACCAGGCTTCCAGTCCACCACCGCCTAAAGACTATGGTCGTCACCAACACCATGCTTCGGACCCAACACTGAGCCATCTCCTGGTGCCAAAGCAAATCCGGAAGCCCCGCTCCCCCGACTGCACCCTCAATGCCGATATCAAAGATGCCTTGTGGGCCAGAAGCGCCCCGCCACACTTGTTCGGCAACCAGGATTTCTTATACTGTCTGCTCCAAGGAGCAGGAGCGGCTGCAGGAGGAACTTGGCTCCCGGCAAAAGCAGATCCATATCCACCATCTGATGACACCACTTCTTATCATAAGGTGCTCAACAGGGCGGCCACCTACCATAAGGTAGAAATTAACAAGATCCTGGAGAATGCTGATTTCCTCATGGAGACGTTTCCATGTACCCAACGCTCCATTCAGTATCTCACCATGCTCAAACGTATGCTAAATCCTGCTCCAGATGTTTTAAAGGAGCCAGCTAATGCCAGGGTTATTACCCCAAGGGTAGGTAAGAAGTACAAGGGGTCCCCCTCGTACCCTGGATACATCAGGGGACACTTGCCACCAGATTCCCATGTGGTCCATACCATCCATAAGCGTGCAAATGGCACTAAGTGACGTGCCTCCACCGGACAAGGAGAGCAAGATGATCTATACGGCTGGTAAGTGTGTTGCTGCGCAATCTGCCACGCATTGGCGTTTCGCCAAGTCGGTTGGCTTCCTCTCCCATGAGGACGGTGCACTGGGATGAAATGGAGAAGCTCCTCCAAATTCCCTGACCAGTACTATAAGTTAGGCCAGGACCTCGTTTCCCAGGGCAAGCTCCTCTCCAACAGCACCATCCAGTGTGCCCTCAATGCTGCTGACAATGCATCATGCGGTATCAACTCCAGTGTCTTCATAAGTCGACATGCCTGGCTGCCTGTCTCTGGCTTCAAGCTAGAGGTGCAGCAGCTTCTGCTCAACCTGCCATTTGATGGGGAGCATCTCTTCGGACCGCCGGTTGACCAAGTGCTTTAGAAAATTAAAAAGGACACCGATACCGCAAAGGCCATGGGAGCTTTTTCAGACACCATTTGCTTGCGGTTGCTTTCAGTGTTCTCAGTACCGCTGAATCTCCAAGACCCCCTCGCTCGAAGCTTCAACCTCTTTTCAGTGGCAACAACCACAGCAGACCTCTCCCCATGGCTACTTTCGAGGAGGTTACAGGGGTAATAACTCCAAGGGCAGATGCAATGGTGGCGCCACCAAAGGAGTGGCCCCAGCCAAACAAGGACTTGTTTGTCCTTACTTCCAGACCACATCATACCTGTTGGGGGACGACTCCAAGGTTTTTTTACACAGTGGGTGGAAATCATCTCAGACCAGTGGGTCCCCAACATTATTCACACCGGTTATTGTTTAGAGCTCACTGCCACTCCCCCAAATATCCCACCCCACAAGCACACCCTTTTCCCTCAACACCTCCCTGGAGACAAAGTAGAGACTCTCCTTCTAAAGGGAGCTATAGAAGCTGTGTTATTACACAAGCAAAGCAAGGGGGTGTACTTCCTCATTCCTAAAATGGATGGGTAATTCAAGTTTGCACTCATCCTCAGGCCCCCTCAACAAGTACATCCTGGCCTTACACTTTCACATGGTCACGGTCCATGTTGTCATTCTACTGCTTCAGCAATGCGACTTCATGACTGCCCTAGACCTGAAGGATGCCTACTTTACCATCCCGATTCACCCTGCACACCGGCAGTTCCTTCTGTTCATGGTAAGTAGTCAGCATTATCAGTTCAAAGTGCTGTTCTTGGGGGTTACCACCGCCCCCAGGGTGTTCACCAAATGTCTTGCAGTCGTGGCTGCGCACCTTAGGTGCACCAGCATCCACGTCTTCCCTTATCTGGATGACTGGCTGATCAAAAGCGCAGCCCAACACCAGTGCTTGGCTCACACCGAGACCCCCATAGACTTGCTTCACGGTCTAGGGTTCACCATCAATGCCACAAAATCCCACCTCCACCCTCTACAAATCCAACCCTTCTTAGGGGTGGTTCTCAACTCTGTGGTAGGGAAAGGCTTTCCTAGTCCAGCAAGAGTTCAAGCCTTCAAGGCATTGCTCCTTCTCTTTCAGCCAAATCGTCAGGTAAGAGTCAGAACAGTCATGAGTCTCATGCATTGCTATATTTCCTCACACCAGGTTACATATGCGCCAGTTGCAGGAGTGCCTTGCAGCACAGTGGTCACAAGCAGAGGGTAACTGGGAGGACCTAGTATTGATCTGGGACCATTCTCACTGCGTTCTGCAGTGGTGGAACACCAGCAATCTGTTGCAGGGATGGCCCTTTCTCAACCCAGTTACCCAGGTGGCCTATACAACGGACGCTTCCCTCTCCGGGTGAGGGATGCACTTGCGCGAGCTCATTGTCCAGGGTCTGTGGTCACCCCATCAACATGGTTTCCACATCAACTACCTCGAGCTGCTGGCCATCCAACTACCACTCAAGGCTTTCCTCTGTCACATTTGCAACAAGGTAGTTCTCATTCGCACCGACAACATGACCTCCATGTACTATCTGCAGTCAGTGCTGGCCCAGCACATTTGGCGGAAGTGGAAAACAACTTTGCAGACCTTCTTAGTAGGATGTAGCAACAAGTCCATGAGTGGGTACTCCACCCGCATGTCCTGCTCCTGTACTTCCGCCATTGGGGTTTTCTGACTTAGATCTCCTTGCCACTGCTGAAAACACAAAATGGCCAAGTTTCGCCTCCAGGTTCTTGGCCCATGAACCATGAATGAATTGGTCACAAAGATTTGCCTTTGCTTTTCCTCCTCCTACTTCTTCCGTTTTTGGTGTGGAGGCTCAAGCAGACGTCCTTGACCCTAATCCTGGTGGATCCCACTTGGACCAGGCAGCCCTGATTTATCACCCTCCTCGACCTAGCCGTGGTCCCGCACAAGAGGCTTCCCAACCAGCTGGACCTCCTCACCCAGAACCACAGGACAATCAGGCACCTGAACCCCAGGCAGCTCAATCTTGCGATCTGGCTCCCGAAGTCTTAAAAATCTGGTTACCTTAACCTTCCTCTGGAGTTCATGATCGTCCTCATGGAGACACGCAGTCCCACCACCCGAGCAGCATGCTTTGCTGCAAAATGGTTCGTGCACTGCTGTCTCCCCAGGTGCATTGACTCTTTACGTGCAGCTGTTCAGGACACCATCTGCTATCTTCTTCACCTGCAGACCTTGGACCTTGCCTCCACTTCCATCAGGCTTCACTTCGCTGCATACTTTCAGAACCAGGGAATTCACCTCACTGTTCAGGGGTCCCTGTCAATAAGTCCAGGAAAGCGAGTCATTCCATCTAAGGTGATACCAGGCCCGATGTGGATCCTTAATGTTGTCCTTACAAGACTGATGGTTCCTCCATTCAAGCCACTACATTCTTGTCCTTTACAATTTCCTTCCTGTAGCCTTCTTCATGGCCCGTAGCCTCCTTTGTGGCCATTACTTCCCTCAGACGTGCCAGTGAGCGTCATGCTTTTACTCTGGAAGAGACTTTCTTCCAAGTCCACAGGGATAGGGTAGACCATTGAACTAACCTTAAATTCCTCCCTAAGGTGGTCTCTTCTTTCCACCTTAACCAGACAATAGAACTTTCAGTGGTATTCCATTCTCCAGACTCTGTCGCAGAGAGAGCTATTCATACACTTGATGGCAAAAGGGCCCTCATGTACTACATATATAGGACAAAACCCTTTTGTAAGACACAACAGCTTTTTTGTCTTTTTAAAGCCACACAAGGGCTGTGCTCTTTCCAAAGCCGGTATAGCACGCTGGTTAGTCAAATATATTCAAACCTGTCACACCAGAGCCAAATAACATTTGCCCCATTCCTGACCTCACTCTACCCATAAGAAAGAGGCCTCTGTGGCTTTTTTGGGTAACATCCCTATAGCTGACATCCACAAAGCAGCTACATGGTCTACTCCTCTCACTTTCACTAAACATTACTCTGTGAACGTGTTAGCATGCCAAGAAGCCAATGTTGGCCAGGCTGTATACTCTATATTCTTTTCTAGTCCTCTGCAACATCCTCTGGCTAGCCACCACTTAGGAGAGAGCTTCTTTACAATCTATGCACAGGATATGTATCTACAGCTACACAGGTCACAGATAGGAAATGTTACTTACCCTGTAAGTACCTGTTCGTGGCATGTAGTGCTGTAGATTCACATATGCCCACTCTCCTCCCCTGAAGCCTGCCTTTTGTTGCAGATACCTTTTCTGTCCTTAACTTTATTCTCACATGGACATCTTATGTGTCTCTGCTCTCCATTCCTTCCTCATCCACTGTACGGAAAAGGAGTCTAGCAGTGGAGCTGATGCACATGTGCCTTATCACTAATAGGTTAAGTCACTATACCTCGTGACTCGAAGACGACTTTGAAGAAAAACAGGTTGCACACATCCAAGCCCAAAACTAGATGACGGGAATATACATAGCATGTGAATTAACAGCACCGCATGCCACGAACAGATGCTTACAGGGTAAGTAACATTTTCCTAATGTATGCTCTTTTACATCCGGACATTGTTCTGTTTACATACCGCCAATATTTATGTTGGTCTTTGGATTGACAAACTCTGTGTAAATAAACCCACCTCTGTTCCTCTTTATGTTTTTATCCCAGATTAATTTCCTACAACTAACTCTAATTGTTTTAATTTCTTCTTTTTATTTTTAATCAAAATTTCTGAGTGTGGCTTTCCTGAGTAACAAATTGAGACTTTTTCAAGAAATTCCTTTCGTTAGAGGGTCCACTTTTTACCATGTGAACTTTTTGAGGCCTTGACTAGGTATAACCAGTGAAGGTTTCCTGTATATATGATATTACCTTGCTACTGAACTGGCAAGGTAAATTTACTTGCTTCCTCACCACCTCTTACAGCCTGGATGATACGCTTTAAGCATTCTGTTAAATTAAGCTTTTGTTTTAAGTACCATCTTATTCTCTTCAACTGACCAAGCCCTGCACAATCTCCGATTTTTGATTTTTAAGAAGTCTGTGGGGAAGGTTGAGTTTTGAGTGATGAGGCAAATGGTCACTGCCTTGAACACAGAGGAATTTGAATTAGTCTATTATTTGGAATTTGTCCACTGTGGCCAATATTTAATCCATCGCTGCAGTTCTATATGGCGAAAGTTGTATGTAAGAAGGATAATCACTTTCAAATCGACCATTTAAGGTTCGGATGGCCAATGCATGAAGAAAGGAGATCAGTCTTGGACCTTGGTTGTCTGATCATTGTATGGGGATTACTCACTGTGGAATATTACAATATTCGTTATCCGAGGTGATCCCTCCCAAGGGATCTGCCCTGGAGAACAAATTTAGATTAAAGTCTCCAGTAAGATGCTCTCCCCATGAGCTTCTCTCAATCCATATCACTTTTCTGGGAATGTTTATAGTATCTCCTTCTTGGATATTGCTGATGGATGTACATATACATTACAGATTATCATGTGTTTTATAACCTGGCCTTCAATACTGAGGAATTCTATTTTGAGACATAGCATAAAGTTCACCGTAGCACCTATACATTTGCGATAGTAGTGAAGATGATGTTTTATATAAATTAAGAGGCCCCCAGATGAGTGACCCCATTTGCTTTTTTTCTGCTGGGATTAATACTTCTCTATATTTCTTTAGAGGAAAAGCTTCCATAGCCCAAGTCTCTTTTAAACAAAATATGTCATAGTCCTTTACAAAGGTCAAGATGGCAGAGTCTGAGTTAATTTATAGTTTCCCCCTGAAGTTCTGCGAGCTAATTAGCAGTGTGCTTGATTCGTTCCAGGTTTAGGAGCAGGGCTATAGTCCCATAGGCAACTAGGACCTATACTGGATACAGATAGGGAATTCACACACTCCTCTCTTTCTTCTCTTCGCTAAGCAAAATTAGTAGTTCTAACTCACTTACGTTATCATTAATTTACAGTTCAAAATCTGCCATCTTGTATCAGTAAATTTAATATAAAATGTAGCAAAAAAGAGGGCCTTCCATCCCTGGGTGTGTATGCCTCAGCCCTTTCATGAAAATCATGTGATTCTGGGCAATCATTAAATGTTCTTTACCTAGAAATTTAAAAATGTCAAATGTGCACGATTTTCTATTGTCTTTTAACCTCCCCCATAATTTACAAAGCTCTGTTGCACACCAGCTAGGTGTGTGGTATATAAATCCCAGTATTTACATACTTTTTCTTATGTCTGGATTTGAAATGTTTTCTTTCCCACATCCTATAAATTTTATGCAACTGCCACAAATCACCCAGTACAAGAGTGTAAATTCTTTCTTCCCTTTCCTTGTCACATGAAGTTGGGTTGATAAGTTTAAAGGTTGTCATGCAAAGACTAGGCTGATTTATTTCCCTGTCAGCCAAATAATCCCTTCTGCCTTAGCATTCTATGTAAAGAATATCATTTTGTTTCATCCTTACGATAGTTCATGTAAGCCTGTTGGCAGTATACAGCTACCTGTAATTTGTGTATGTTTATATTCCCTCCAAAATTGAAGAGTAAAGTTTGACTAATACCCGAACAGTGGCTGCACATAAAAATTAAAAAGCCATGAAAATCATGGTTTAAGGTGTTAATTCAACCATAGCTCACGCCCAAGCATACCTTTTGACAAACATGAACTAACTACAAAACATTAACTACATCAATCCATGATATGCCAACACACCCAGCTCCAAGACATATCGACCCACTATCATACAACCGCTCATCTAGCATCATATATGACTGTAAACCTTTAATTATAAGTCCAACCACACATCCACATGAATACGCCTATACACCAACCATCATAGATCTGCACAGCCATCATTGTACATCCAAAGACCAGTATTCATACACACATACATCCCTGGTCAGACACCCACCATCCTATGTCAGCACACTGAGCAACATGCACCCAACTAGTCACCAATTTGCCAGTTCTACTCTAAGATGTTAGTCACACCATCATACATCATATTACAAAGTTATAAAATAATTAGTCGTTCACTCAAATGAATCTCATGTTAAGGTTCTTCAAATAATTACAGAGGTGAGAGGAGAGTTTAGTGGCGTAGTTGTGACACAAGGTGAACATAGCACCTTCATTTGTGAAGTTCATAAGTTATTATGGATGCCACTGTTAAAATATTAACATCTGAAAGAGACAATTAGTTATAGATTCCTTACCTGTAGAATTATCCCCAGGCGTCAGACTGGATCCGGAGAATTTCTTCGTCAGCAGTACCCCTGCGTGTCGAAAGGTGGCGTCGGTCGGCTCCGTGTTCGTCGTTGGCGTCGTGGTCTCCGGGATGACGTTGCGGTAGCTACTTAGAAGCTGCCCTTGCACGCTGACGTCCGTTCTTTCTTTTTCTCGCCAGCCAGCGCAGATCCGGAGAGAGCGGTACTTCCAGTCACTTTTTTACGAACAAGTTACTTACCTTCGGTAACGAAATATCTGTAAGAGACCTAGATTAGTTATGGATTCCTTACATGTAGAATTCCTTACATGTAGAATTCCTTACCTGTAGAATTACCCCTGTTAAAATATTAACATCTGAAAGAGACAATTAGTTATAGATTCCTTACCTGTAGAATTACCCCCAGGCGTCAGAATGGATCCGGCGAATTTTTTCGTCAGCAGTACCCATGCGTGTCGAAAGGTGGCGTCGGTCGGCTCTGCGTTTGTCGTTGGCGTCGTGGTCGCCGGGATGATGTCGCTTTAGCTACTTAGACGCTGTCCTCGCGCGCTGACGTCAGTTCTTTTACACGACATTCCACGCCAGAAGCGCAGAGCCATGCAAGACAGTGGCCACTGGTGCACAAAACTAGGGCCCTGAAAGGAAATCCCTGACCCTAGAAGTCAGTTCGCAGAACGGGGAGGATGGGTGGGGTGGTAAGGAATCTATTACTAATCTATGTCTCTTACAGATATATCGTTACCGAAGGTAAGTAACTTGTTCATCTGAAAGAGACAATTAGTTATAGATTCCTTACCTGTAGACTAGATACCCCAGCAATACCAGCCCCGGAGGTGGGTCTGCGAACCAAGTTCACACCAGAAAGTCCTGGAGAACATACCGGCCAAAGAAGCCGTCCCTCCGGACTTGGCTGTCAACAAGGCAGTAGTGTTTTGTGAACGTGTGCAGAGATGCCCACGTAGCTGCCTGACAGATGTCATTGAGGGGGACTCCCTGTCCCAAAGCACTGGTAGGTGCTGCCGCCCTGGTGGAATGGGCGCGCAATCCCACTGGAGGCTCCTTCTTTGCCAAAGAGTAGCAAGCTTTAATGCACAAAACGACCCACCTAGAGATGGTCCGTGTGTGCACAGCCCGACCTTTTTTGGTGCCCACGTAGCCAACAAAGAGCTGGTCATCCACCCGGAGTTGCTTGGTGCGATCCAAATAAAAGGAAAGCGCACGTTTTGGATCCAGACGGTGGAGCCTCTCTTCCGCCTTAGAAGGATGTGGAGGCGGAAAAAAGGTGGGCAAAGTGATGGTTTGACCATTGTGGAAAGAAGTAACCACTTTAGGAAGAAAAGAGGGTCGAGTTCGAAGGACAACCTTGTCCGGATGAACCGCTAGAAACGGAGGTTTCGAAGAAAGAGCCTGGAGCTCACTCACTCTGCGAGCAGAAGTGATGGCAACCAGAAAGGCAGTCTTTAAAGTGAGAAGTCTGAGAGGACAGTTATGTAGCGGCTCAAAGGGAGTGCACATAAGAAAAGTAAGAACCAAGTTCAAGTCCCACTTCGGCATTACGAAGGGAACCTGAGGAAAAAGATGAGTAATGCCCTTAAGAAAGCGATTTATAACAGGGGACTTGAAAAGAGAAGGCTGATCAGGAAGCCTAAGAAAGGCTGAAATGGCTGAGAGATAGCCCTTAAGAGGGCCCAGAGCAGAGCCCTGCTGGGCCAAAGAAAGGAGGAACAAGAGAACCTCAGAAAGAGGCGCAGAAAGGGGATACTCAGCCTTTGCTGCGCACCATGCCACAAATTTGTTCCATCTGCAGGCGTATACCGTCTTAGTGGAGGGACGCCTGGCTGCCAGAATAACATCACAGACTTCGGGAGGAAGGTCGAAGGCTGTCAACTGTCACCGCTTAATCTCCACGAAAGGAGGTGGAGGCTGGACAGGTTCGGGTGGAGGACCGTCCCCTGCTGCTGCGACAGAAGATCCTCCCGAAGAGTCAGTCTTATTGGAGGATTGATGGCCATGTATAACAGCTCGGGATACCAGATTCTTCGTGCCCAATCCGGAGCCACAAGAATGACTTGGGCCCGGTTGCGCTTGATCTTCTTCAGCACTCTGGGCAGAAGTGGTATAGGCAGAAAAGCGTATAGAAGACCGCAACTCCACTCACGACGAAAAGCGTCGCCTAGCGAGTACCGCCTTGGAAATTCCAACGCGCAGAATTGCTGACATTGCTCGTTCTCTTCGGTGGCGAATAGATCTAACCAAGGCTCTCTCCACTGCTGAAAGAGACCTTGCGCCACCTCCGAGTGAAGACACCATTAGTGATCCATCATGCACCTGCGGCTGAGTTCGTCCGCCCTGGCGTTCATTGAACCTGCCAGGTGTTGAACCACCAGGGATATGCCTTGATGTTCCAGCCAAGTCCAGAGGCGGAGAGCCTCTTGACATAGGGTCCACGACCCCAACCCGCCCTGTTTGTTGCAGTACCACATGGCGGTGGTGTTGTCCATGAACACCTGCACTACTCTATCCCGGACAGAGGGAAGGAATGCCTTCAGCGCAAGACGGATCGCCCGGAGCTCCAGAATGTTGATGCGAAGCACTGACTCCGCCGGAGACCAGAGGCCTCTGATCTCCGCCTCTCCCATGTGGCCGCCCCACCCCAGAAGTGATGCGTCTGTCACCACTGTGAACTCCGGTTGGGGAAGAGAGATGCATCTGCCGTTGACCCAATCCTGGTTCGTCAGCCACCACTGCAATTGTTGTGCAGTGCCCTCCGAGCTCTAAACACAATCGGACAGATTCCCCTGATGTTGTGCCCACTGGAACTTCAGGTCCCACTGCAGAGCCCGCATATGCCACCTGGCATGATCTACCAGCAGGATGCAAGAGGCCGTGAGGCCCAGCAGCCTCAGGGTCATTCTGACCGAAACCCGGGATAGAGGCTGAAAGATCGGAATCATAGCCCGAATATCCCGGACTCGCTGCTCGTGAGGATAAGCCCGAAACTGCGATGTGTCCAGAACCGCTCCGATGAAAAGGAGCTTCTTAGAGTCAGGTGTGACTTCGGAACGTTTATAGTGAACCCCAGCGAATGCAGGAGGTCCGCCGTAGTGTGGAGGTGGGAGACGACTTCCTGGGGCGAGCCTTCCTTCAGCAGCCAGTTGTCGAGATAGGGGAAGACTGGAACCCCTGATCTGTGCAGATGAGCTGCGACCACCGCCATCACGTTCGTGAACACCCGAGGGGCGCTGGTAAGGTCAAAGGGGAGCACGGTAAACTGAAAGTGCTCGTGGCCTACCGTTAACTGCAGGTAACGCCGGTGGGCCGGCAGGACGGGGATGTGAAAGTAAGCGCCCTGGAAGTCCAACACTACCATCCAGTCTCCAGGGTCGAGGGCAGATAGGACTTGAGCCAGTGTCAACATATTGAACTTCTCCTTCCGGAGGAAGCGGTTGACGTTCCTGAGATCCAAGATAGGACGCAGGCCTTTGTCCTTCTTGGGCACCAGAAATTAGTGGGAATAGCAACCACAACCTCCTTCTGGAGCAGGAACTCGCTCGATAGCTCCCTTGGTCAAGAGAGTCGTAACTTCCTGTTGGAGAAGGGCCAGATGATCCTCCGACATGCGATGGTGCTGAGGTGGCATGGCTGGGGGGGTAGTCTCGAAGGGGCGGGAGTAGCCCCTTCGGACTATCTGCAAAACTCACCTGTCC
This sequence comes from Calotriton arnoldi, assembly GCA_963921515.1. Lineage (NCBI taxonomy): Eukaryota > Metazoa > Chordata > Amphibia > Caudata > Salamandridae > Calotriton > Calotriton arnoldi. Next base: position 1,435,043 of record CAWUFW010004722.1, on the reverse strand, counting down.
GACGTGATGGTGCGCCAGTGGGGGAGGTGATGTCAAATCCTGCCGCCCACTGGTGATTGGTGGCCCTGAAAGGTCGGACTAGGAGGGTTTGGAGGCTGCTGCAGAGGGGGCGGTGGTGGACTGGCCCGCTCGCTTGCCCCCAGACCCACGACGGTGAGTCCCACGTCCCCGGCCGCGCAGGGGCTGAGCAGCTTGCGCCGACCTGTGGCCCTGGGTGGAACGTGGCGGGGCACCCCTGCCGTAGCCACGAAAGGGGCGAAAAGCAGACTGCGCAGGTCGGGTGGTGGAGAGGCCCAAGGACTTGGCCGAAGCCCGAGAGTCCTTGAAGCGCTCTAGCGCGCTGTCTGCTTTGTCGCGGAACAGGCGACGGCCATCAAAGGGCATGCCCATCAGGGTAGGCTGGACATCCCCGGAAAAACCAGTCAACCTCAGCCAGGCGTAGCGTCAAAGGGCTACCTACATTGAAATCGTCCTGCCTAGCGAGGCAGCGTTGTCCAGTCCACAGCGTATGGTAAACTTGGCTGCGTCTCTCCCCTCGGCGACTGCACGGGAGAGCACGGTCCGGGCCTCCTCCGAGCACTGAGGCAGCACCTGCACCAACATATCCCACACGGAGTGGGTGTAACGGCCCAACAGATATGCAGTGTTTACCGATCGCAGTCCCAAGCTGGAGGAAGAAAACATCTTCTTCCCAAGATGGTCCAGCTTTTTGGATTCCCTATCAGGTTGTGCGGTAGGGAACGCGCCTTTGGACGTCGAGGCTTGGACCACCAAGCTCTCAGGGGTGTGCTTTTGGGAGAGGAAAGTGGGGTCGTCCGAAGCTGGGCGGTGGCGTCGGGCAACCATCCTATCCACAGGAGCCCCTGTGTTGGGCCTGGACGAGGTGCCCAAAAGGATGTCAGTGAGGGCCTCATTAAATGGCAGCAGGGGCTCCGAAGAGCTCGCTTGCGGTTGAAGCACCTTTGTCAGGAGGTTAGTCCTGACTGCCACCCTAGGTAGCTCGAGTTTGAGAGCCTCGCCCGCCCTACGCAACACCACTGCGTAGGAAGCTCCCTCCTCCGTAGCCACGGTAGGAGGAGACAGCATGCCAAGGTCTGGGGAGGTATCCCGACCACTGGCTTCCCCCAACTCCTCTCTCCAGTCCGGTTCATCCAGCTGGTCAGTTAAAGGGTCACCAGACCCCTCCCAGTCCTCCTCACCCTCTGGCTGCCAATCTGGCCTGAAATCAGCACCAGGGTAGAACAGGGGTACAAAAGTACCTGTCGGCACCGGATCCGGCATCTGTCGACGCCGGTCTGGCTCCGTGTCCAAGCCAGGGTGGAGACTGGGGTCGACGTCGGCTGGGGACACAACTGACGTCGGCTGCGGACGTGGTGCCGGTAGAATCAACGCCGGGGGAGGTGTTATCAGGTCGACCGGCGCCGATCCGGATCCAGGCCTAGATCCAAGGGGACCCTGCAATGCTGGGGCCGGAGCCGCTGGTGTCGAAGGCCCAGGGCCCCCAGCTGAGTCCGCGGGGCACGAAGGAGCACCAGCGGAGTCGGACTGCCAAAAGATGGCATGCATCGCTTCGTAAAAGCTACGAAGCTGGACAGGGGTCGCTCCGGCTCCTGGAAAAGGAGGGAAACTCGAAGCCGATCCTTCGGGCTCCACACGCGGAGCCGCGGGACGGGCACCGTCTGTATCCCTCGTCGCGTCGGCCGACGGACGGGGAGAAGTCAAAGAGCGACGATGCTTCTTCGACTTCTTCTTGTGCTTTGACTTACCTGAGGAGTGCGAAGACTTCGAGGACGAGTGGTGGTGTTGACTCCGCGACTGGTCCCTCGACCTCCCACGCGACTGGGACTCGAACGGCACGGAGCGGACTGCCGGGCCTCGAGAAGCTTTCGGGACCGCTCCCGCAAACACTTCGGATTCATGGTCCGGCAGTCGGAGCACGACTTGGGGTCATGGTCGCACTCCAGGCACCACAGGCACATGCGGTGCGGATCTGTCACCGACATCGGCTTTCGGCAGGACCCACAAGCCTTGAAACCGGGCATCCCTAGTGCACCAGGAGTCGGTAGACTCAAAGACGATTTCGACAAAAAGTCAGTCAAAAAGTGACTGGAGGTACCGCTCTCTCCGGATCTTGCGCTGGCTGGCGCGGAAAAAGAAAGAACTGACGTCAGCGCGCGAGGGCGGTGTCTAAGTAGCTACCACAACGTTATCCCGGCGACCACGACGCCAACGACGAACGTGGAGCCGACCGATGCCACCTTTCGACGCGCAGGGGTACTGCTGACGAAACAATTCTCCGGATCCAGTCTGACGCCTGGGGGTAATTCTACAGGTAAGGAATCTATACCTAATCTATGTCTCTTTCAGATATATCGTTACCGAAGGTAAGTAACTTGTTCTTTGATTCTTTTTAGCTTTTAGTTATATGGTTCTTACGTATTTAGTAGGACTGTGTATTAGGTCAACAAACCTTCACCATATAGAGACTGACTCTACTAATATCACCAGTAAATGTTGGTTTTGTCTAGCTCACCATCACATCTAAACCCCTAAACAATCTGAGTTATAGATGTTACTTGGTAACCTCAAATGATCACTCTGATTCCCAAGGAATTCATGGAAACAGATCTAACCCTTTCATTTGTCACTTTTGAATTCCCAAGATGTTAAAAAGAAAAGATATTGCATTTTCAAATGTTTATTGAAAAACTCAAATTCTTGTAAATACAACATGAATTGCGATGATTAGACAGATGAGACACATCATTGTTATGAGCATTATTAGAATGGTGAAAAACACATACATTCAACCATGTTAATTGTTCTTGAAGTTACTCATATCTATCACTGGTACCTCTACACTAGAGAGAGCATAGCGGGAGTACCCTTCTGCCAGACCTGTTGGAATTATCTAACCCCATACCTTGGCATTATGTGTCAGTAAATCAGCCTCAGTATAATAATGAATGCACCTGTCTAAGTGTGCAGGCCTGCACACTTCTCTTGCACGGCTATCTTCCTTTTCAGGATGAAGGTTGGGCTAACAGGGCTGTATCTCAGTTACAGCTCACAGCCATTTCCATAATAACTTAGGTGTGGAGTGTGTCTCACCGAACTCAGCATGGATGCTGTTTAAATAACTAAACCATTCTTATCTGACTGTGCCAGACGTGCAGAACAGCATTATTAGTTAGTCTGAGGAGCAGGAGTCTTCACCTACGAGCACAAAATTGTAACAAGGATATTGCGTTCTAATTGTGTGACCCTGGAGCTAATTGTGCAGACTACAGGGTGACCGTGCCTACCAGGAATAAATGTGTGTGGCACATTCTCGAATCGGGGGGAAATATGTGCAAACCACCATTTGAAAAACATGCTATGTTGAAACTGAAACCTAAAATGGAGACTTAATGTAAGCCCTGCATATATATATATATGTGTGTGTGTGTGTGTGTGTGTGTGTGTGTTTGTGTGTGTGTGTGTGTGTGTGTGTGTTTGTGTGTGTGTGTCGTGTGTGTGTGTCGTGTGTGTCGTGTGTGTGTCGTGTGTGTGTGTGTCGGTCGTGTGTGTGTGTGTCGGTCGTGTGTGTGTGTGTCGGTCGTGTGTGTGTGTCGGTCGTGTGTGTGTGTCTCTCTCCTACTGGCGATAGCCGGTAGGTAGTTATAGTTAGAACCAGCTTTTCCCATAGACTAAGCGTTTTTTGTTTTGCCAATAATTTTGGTGCCGTTTGATGAATACTCACAGAATGTTCAAAACTAGTTTGCCACTTGTTTCAGTTTGGAAAGTTTTAGGGTGATTCGTCAAGCGGGGGCTGAGAAACATGTGGTACGGGGCCAAAACGATTTTTCCCTAAGGAATGTCTATGGGGATTTGCAATTTTTAGACATGGCCCGAATCGCTGAACGGAATTACACCAAATTTGGCAGAAAGGTAGATGTTGGTCTAAAAAGAGCCCATTTTGTAACTTGGTGTAAATCTGTTCAGTAGTTTCGGAATTAATAAAAGAAAAATATTAGAGATATCTAGGGACACGGATCCTCCCTGGGTACCCGGAATAACCTCACACACAAAACCCACGCCGCTCATAGCCAAAGGCCATGCGCAACATGGGGTTGGGTGCATACGTGGGGGGGGTTGGCGCAGGGTCTGGCCACAGGTCAGGTCCTGTGGCCAACCTCCCGGTGGTTGTATTAAAGTACAGTACTTATATATTACTTTACATTAAAAAAATAGAAATTCAGTGAACAAACCAAAGGTTACCGGGATCTTCTAGTTAGGTTTACGTTTTACCCACAGAAAACCATAGAACTTCAGCAGTTATAGTTATAATTATAGGTATACTTACCTGAGGAAACTATAATTCATGTCGTTAAGTAACTTTAGGCCACAAGTTTTAGTTTCTTAACATAAGTATAACTGTAAGTGCTGAACTTTTATGGTTTTGGGTGGGTAATACGTAAACTTAACTATAAGTCTGTGTAACCTTTGTTTTTTTTCAGTATATATATATATATATATATATATATATATGCTGCTCCATGGTCTCACCATAACCGCTGAACTCTTTCAAGAGCGGATGCTACCGTTGTACGAGGGTGAGGACTCGCATACAATATAAAAGCTCCATCCGAAAGGATACGAAGCACTCACGGGGTTTCAAAGCAGATATTTATTAAAGCAGTTCTCCAGATGCATTTCGGCGTGTTGCCTTCTTCAGTGTTTGAACTGCTAAAATATGGTACCTGGTGTCCCATTGGCTTATATTCAGTGTCCCCAGTTCTGATTGGTTGACTCTCAGCCAATGGAAGGGCTGCATCGCTCTAATGGATAATCCTGGTTGCAGCGTGTCCTCGCACCAACGCTGGTACTGCGATCAATTATGTCCCACATCAAGCCTGTATGGCGAATTAAGTTCATTAACTCCCGATGGATCGATTCAGGGATTATGCATTAGAGCGATGCAGCCCTCCATTGGCTGAGAGTCAACCAATCAGAACTGGGGACACTGAATATAAGCCAATGGGACACCAGGTACCATATTTTAGCAGTTCAAACACTGAAGAAGGCAACACGCCGAAATGCATCTGGAGAACTGCTTTTAATAAATATCTGCTTTGAAACCCCGTGAGTGCTTCGTATCCTTTCGGATGGAGCTTTTATATTGTATGCGAGTCCTCACCCTCGTACAACGGTAGCACCCGCCCTTGAAAGAGTTCAGCGGTTATGGTGAGACCATGGAGCAGCATTAATTTGTACCGCTTGAACCGCCGCTGTCCTGACTACCCTGCCGACCAAGAAGGCCGTGGGCTATCTAAGCCTAAGGACGCCGATCCATCTGATTGACACCTGCAGCTATGTCTTGGATGACATCCAGCGGCCTGCGAGGAGTGTACCTGGTGCATCAATAACTTACTGCCCCTAGACAGGGGCCAACAAGGAGTGCCCAAATGAGACGGCTAACAGCGTGAGACGCGCATTGAGTTGGCATCTGAATCGATCCATCGGGAGTTAATGAACTTAATTCGCCATACAGGCTTGATGTGGGACATAATTGATCGCAGTACCAGCGTTGGTGCGAGGACACGCTGCAACCAGGGATTATCCATTAGAGCGATGCAGCCCTTCCATTGGCTGAGAGTCAACCAATCAGAACTGGGGACACTGAATATAAGCCAATGGGACACCAGGTACCATATTTTAGCAGTTCAAACACTGAAGAAGGCAACACGCCGAAATGCATCTGGAGAACTGCTTTTAATAAATATCTGCTTTGAAACCCCGTGAGTGCTTCGTATCCTTTCGGATGGAGCTTTTATATATATATATATATATATATATATATATATATATATACTTGTCTACTTTGCACAACAGGAGTGCATCTCTCTCCGGTGGGAATGATGTACCATGTAATTTAATATATTTAATAATATATTATCTACTTCAAAACTTTCTCTGTTATTCCTTATTGATTTTTCTGTTAACATGAACCTAACAGAAACTCAATCTGTAATTGACTTTTGATCTTTATTTGTTTAATTTATTCTCAGCTTATTCTCAGTCAAGAGGACCTGACAACTATCTTGAGGACTTTGAATGAGAATTTAGGAGACACCGACGATGCTACTCCTTCTTCTGCACCGGAGCAAAAGGATACAGGAGGGTCCAGTAATGATGCAAACAGTACTTCTCCATCTGCAGGTATATTTTAAGCTTACTGTGGGGAATAGCCGCGGTTGTATGATGGAGGCACGCATGGCTCAACCACGCGTGCCTCTACCATGCGGCCTGAACCACGAATGCGTCTTAACCACACATTCCTTTACCACGCATGCCTTTATCATGCAATTTTGTGGTAAAGGCATGAATGGTAAAGGGGTATGCATGGCTAAGGTCGCAACCCTCCTCCCCGCCCTAAACTACAAACTCCCTACATGCCCCTCCCTGAGGTCCAAATACCCCTACCCCTCCTACCCCTGCGCAGTCCCTAAAACTATTCCAACCCCTTCCACTGCCCTGAAGCCTAAAACCCTAACCCCTATTTTTAAAAACTACCCGACCCCCCTGAGTCCTAAAAACTACCCCACCATCCCCTAAACTGTCCCGACTACCCATTTCCTTCCCCCTGCTCTAAGGCCTAAAACCCTGATCCTTAGCTAATACTACACCGACCCGCTCCTACCCCGCGCTGTCCCTAAGACTACCCCAACTCCTTTCACTGCCCTTAAGCCTAACACCCTAACCCCTAATTTAGAAAACCACCCCAATCCTCCCCCAGCCCTGTAAACTACCCCGGACCCCTCCCCCTGAGCCCTAAAAACTACCCTGCCATCCCCTAAGCCCTAAAAACTGTCCCGACTACCCATTCGCCTCCCACTGCCCTAAGGCCTTAAAACCCTAACCCTTAGATAACACTTAACCGACCCCCCCCAACCCTGAAAACAACCCCCTCCCCAGCCCTGAAAACGAACCCGCCTCCCCTTTAACTGCCCCCCAAAACCATACAACCTACCCCCCAAACCCAGCCCCACTTACCTCAACGCGTCCTGGTCCAAGGTCTTCGTGCTTCCGAGTTCCGCCCAGCAGCTGCAGCAGCTAGACTGCGCACTGCCTTAACCATGCATATGCGTGATTAAGGCATATGCATGGTTAAGGCAAGCGTTGTTACGCTTACGTAGTCGGAACACGTGTGGCTCTGCCCGCCGACCCTGCCACAATTGAACACAGATGCAGGGCGATTTAGCAGAATTCGGAATGCTAGAGATGTTTATATATTCTCTGAAGTTTCTTTCCAATTGCCATAAAATTCATGATTCTGTTATGTTTACTATAGCACTTATAAAGATAGTTTCTTTGGACATTGGGATGCATTTCATGGAGACCAAAATAAATACATAGTAGATCCTTTGCGTCATCAGAGGGAGCTGCTACTCCTCCATAATTTGACACTTTGTATGAGCATTAGCTCTTTGGAAAAACCACTGAAAGAAGTGACTATCCTATTACATGGAACCATAGTTTACTGAAGGTGCATCTCACAATCAAACGTTTGATCCTCTCGGCTAAAAAGGAGGGAATCTTCTACAACTTGTGACAGTGTTTACAGAGCTAGATACCCTAGGCTTGAAATTCTTGGTGTTGGACATCTTCCATAAAGGGAATCTAAGGTTTTTTTTTTTACTGGCTCATTATAATCGCACTTTGCTGGTGTAAGTAGGTATGGTGGCAGCGACTAGCATGTACTTTCCAGACCGCATGCTTCAGACAGATGATATTCGATAGCACAGCACCTCAAACGTAGACGTGCAAACTTCTCATGTTTCTTTTTTAAACCTTAGGGAAAATTTACAGAAATATCTGATGGATACATCTACCTGCGGATTCCTCATCTTTTGAATATACAGCAGATACTTTTCGATAGCTCTCCCACGCAGATAGAGGGTGCTGGCTCCATCACGGCTCCGCATGTGGCACAGCGTTACGTCACTGTATCCACAAAGCGACCCCATCGGCGTGCTGACGTCCGTTCCCTTTTTCCAAGCCTGCCAAGTGTGATTTTTGTTTTCTTCCTACTTTCAGTAAAGGATTATCGTTTTTCAATGTTTTCTGCGTTCGAAATCCACGAGGTGCAGTTTTTCTCAGAATATCTCCACTGAAAAAATCTGTTTTCAAGCCTGGCAAAGACTGTGATGGTCAGATGTCTATTACTGACCCGCATGATGACATTTGTCTTTGGTACTTAGGATCGGTCTATGATGTTGTGGACCCAGCCCATCCTGGGGAAGGAGGCATGTCACCTCTGCCCAGGATGGGCTTTTGTTTTTGGACCCAGAGAGCGGAGGCCCTCTACCCAGGGGTCCAGAAACCTGTCTGGTGGTGTCAAATGGCAGGTAGCCATCCAGGGCTGGTCGTTTTCAGGAGGCATCTCTAAGATGCCTTCTGAGTGCATTTTACATTAAATCCCACACTGTGGGTTTAATGTGCTGAGAAGTTTGCTTTCATCTTCCCACGTTTCAGCAAAGCCATTATGGAGCTGTGGAGTTCGTAATGACCAACTCCCAGACCAATACTCTTTATGGCTTTACTGCACTTACAATGTCTATGAATGGACTTAGACACTGTAGGGGTACAGTGCTCATACAACTGTATCCTCACCTGCTGTCTAGTGACCCTGGTATAGGGATGCTTACCTTGGCCACAGGCAGTGGGGCTGCAGGCATGGCACACAGAGATGTGTGCCATGTCATGTCAACTCTTCACTTTTCTCTGCAGCAAAACACGCAGCCTGCAATGGCAGTGTGTGGGTATTAAGGAGCAGGGTCTCTAAGGGTGGCACAATAGGTGCTGCAGCCCTTAGAGGCCTTCACTGGTCTCAGGGCCCTTGTTACCATGGTACCTTTTACAAGGGGCTTACCTGTGGCCAGAGAGGTGCCATTTGGTGGTACAAAGGTGCATTTTTGGGAAAGGAATATAGGTACTGGGGCCTGGTTAGCAGGATCCCAGCACACACTCAGTCAAGTTGGCATCAGGTATCTGGCAAAAAAGTAGGGGGTAACCATGCAGAAAAGATCCCTTTCCTACAACTCAAAATTTAAAAAAGCATTGGCAACTACAGTGGTTACTTTGAAAACTTTTGTAAAGTTGTATTTGGGTACTCCGGTCTGTTTTGGACGAACAACTCTGACAGGGAGCAAGTCAGAGGGTTCAATAAGGTTTAGCAGGACAGTTAACTTGTAGTCAAAGCAGCCTCCAGCCCAGTTCCATGCTCTATGGGCACACAGCCATAGGCATCAATGGAGTGGACCTGATGCAAGGGGTACAAGATGTTGAGCCGGTTGATGAGGGTCTTGCTGGGGCTATCCCTTGGTACACGTACATGGTGGGGTGATTTTTGTCCCATAAAGTCCAGGTGAAGACCAGCCCAAAAAAATAGTTGCCATTGGTCTACCGGTCTCCGGTTTCAGCGGAACCAGCAGTTCCCCTTAACTGCTGCTAGTGTCCATCTTGTGTGACCAAACTGCACTTTGATGACTCTCCTGGATCCAGCAGACTCATTGCAACTTTTGACTGTCAGGGTCCAGTCTCCTGGGCTATGCTTCGGCGTTCAGCTGCGATCAATCGTGGTTACCAACTTACGAAGGCGGCATTTCAGCTTTTGTGACCCTGAAGCTGTAGCAGGAAGTCAGCCAACTGACTCTTGGGGTTCACCTCTTCTGTCTCGGACGGCTTTTCCTCAAACAGAGGACCACAGGCACAGGCCTTTCTTTGCTAGCCTAGGAGCAGCAAGTGCAGTACAGTCTTCGGTGCAGCATCTCTTTGCCAGGTCCAATGAACAACAGGGCAATTCTCCTTCGGTTCTTTCTCTAGTACAGATGTGATCTGAGGTCTGGGTGAAAGGGGTGCCACTTTTATGCCCATAGCTTGCCACTCTGAGAATGCGGTGACTACTAGATAATGGGCTATCAGGTCCCCTCCTGTCTGATGATGACGTCCCGCAATATGTGGCATCTTGCTATCCCAGAGTGCAATATTCTGCCCACTCACAAGATGGCAGATTCCTTCCCTCTGTGTTTGGAGCTTGATAGCCCACCCTAGAGGTGTGGCTGCCTGAGGCCTACACACCCACCGGAAACCTGATTTTACCACTGTTCCTCCCTCTCTTTACCCGAAGCCACCTGTCTACCAGAACAGAAGAGCTGCCCATCTTGTGTGTGTTCACCATTTGCTCTTTAAAGGCACCTTCTCCTTTGAAGCTTGCCTTTTGGGCTCTCACCCTGTCTGGCTTCCTGCCAAGGGGAGGTAACACCTCTTCCAACAGCAGGTCTCTATTGTATCCTTTCCTGAAAATTCTTCACACCCCTCCTCAGGAGGGAACAAGGCTGTCTTGTGGCCAGCATCTTCAAATGGTCACTGGAAAACTTGGATACCAGAATGGCAACTTTGTAAAGTTGCCTTTTACTCAAAAGTTAGATCGTGTTTAATGTAACGATTATTTTGATACCTTGAAGTACCAACTTTAGTACTCTGATTCAGAAGTTACCACAGCTGAGCTTTCAGCGTCTAACCCTGTACTCACCAACGGGGCTACTAGCCTTTCCGCAGTAACATTGACAGTTTGGGGTTTTTACTGTTAGCATATATAAAAATGCATGTCCCACTTTTTGATATACAACACCCTGCCTTAGGGCTTGACGGGTAACCAGCCTATCCTCATGAATAATCTCATTTCATAGTTTTGGTTTTTTTTAATGTGAAATTATGCGGCAAGACAAAACTTTTTTCCTCTTCCTGCATCTAGAGACCTTGTCAAAATAATGGATGCTTATGATTGATATTTTTCTCTGCATATTTTCTATCTTCATCACGTTTTTTTGTTGTCTACATATTTAGTGACATTATTTATGTTTATCTGATAGAGACTTCTAGCCGCAGATTCCTTACCTTAGAATTTCCCCAGGTATCAGACTGGGTCCAGAAGATTTTTCGTGAGCAGTACCCCAGCACACCAGTAGGTGGGGGCTGATCGACTCCGCATCAGTGGTCGGCGTCGTCTGCACCGGAAATGACAATGAAGGACCTATATAGGCGCCGCCCAGACGCGCTGACGTCAGTTCTTTTCTTTCTGCGCCAGCCAGTGCTGATCCAGAGTAGAGCTACCCCTCTGTCACTTTTTGACATGTCTTTTTTGATGTTTTGTCAACTTCTTTTGAAGCTTACCTCCTGGTATGTCGAGGATGTCCTTGCACAAGTCAGATTTTAAGCCCTGTGGTGCCTGTCACCGGCCGATGTCGGTGACGGGCCTGGACCTCATTTGCCTTTGGTGTTTGGAGCACGAACATGACACCAAGGCGTGCTCCGATTGTTGGGCCCTGGCTCCGAAGGCTTTGGGGGAGTGGTCCCTAAAGCTGCTAGCGGCCTTGCATGGGACTCCTCGGCATTCGATATTCCGGTTGAGGGGAAGGTCTGAGGTCGTTAGCAGAGCCCGAAGTCCTCTTCTTCCCGCTCAAAGTCATCGGGCATTCCGGTAGGAAGCATAGGAAGAAGATTAAGAAGTCGAAGTGTTCTTCGTCTTCTCCTCATCCATCAGCTGACAAGACTGGGGAGCCTCGGGGTTCTAGGCCTCGTTCTCCGGAACCTGTGCCTGGGCTGACTACGCGCCTTTCTGAATTTCTGAAGGCCGGAGCAACCCCTGACCAGTTCAGAGTTGTAGGATGCCATGCGCCTCATTTTTGGGCAGTCCGACACCGACTATGTGCCTTTGGGTCCTGCGGGATCAGAGGGGGCCCACTCTGGTTCCAAGCCGGCCGCTTCAGACCTATCTCCAGTGGGGCCCGATGGATCCATTCCTGGATTGGGACCGGCACAGGTCGAGCCATCTCGACCTTCCTTGGTGCCAGTCCAGACACCAATACTCCCGCTGCTGCTGGCGCCCCTGGCTGTTCCATCCCTATCGTCATCCCTGACTCGGACATGGAGCTAGAGGGACATTAACCAATGCCGACAGGAGCCCTGCCTCCCATATTGGAGTCTGAGCCCTATTTTCATTGGCTAGGCCTTAGGGAAGAATGGGAGGGTTGCTGGACCCTTTAGAATACCAGCCCTATGATGATCAGAATGTGGACTGGTGTGAGGACCTGGGTGAAGCTAGCGGGCTGAATACTTCCCCAGATGCTCGTCTGCTTTCTCCCCTACCATGGCTACGGAGGAGGGAACATCCTGCGCAATGGTGGTGCGTAGGGCAGCTGCGTTCCTTGAACTTCAGTTGCCCATGGTGGCAGGCAAGACTAATCTCTTGACGGAGGTGCTGCAATCAGGAGTCTCCACGTCAGAATCCTTACTCCCGTTCAATGGTTCCATCACTGACATCCTTTTGGGTACCTGGTCCAAACCCAACACGGGCTCCTGTGAATAGTATAATTGCCCTCCGCCATCGCCTCGCACCTGGGGACCCAAACTTCCTCACCCAACACCCTGCCCCTGAGAGCTTGGTGGGCCAAGCCTCAATCTCCCAAGGCACTTTCCCTACCGCTCCCCCAGATAGGGAATCCAAGAGACTGGATTCATTTGGGAAGAAGATGTTTTCTTTCGCCAGACTGTCTTTGCAGTCCGTGAACACTGCATGCTTTTTGGGCCTTTATTCCTACACTCTGTGTGATACGGTGGCTCAAGGCTGTACTCTCCTAAGCGGTTACTGACTGGAGAGATGCAGCGAAGTTCATGATTCGTTGCAGACTTATCTGAAAGAGACACGTTAGTGATAGATTCCTTACCTTCGAATATCCCCAGGCGTCAGACTGGATCCGGAAAGTTTTTCGCTAGCAGTACTTCTGCGCGTCAGTAGGTGGTGTCGTGCGGTTCCGCGTCCGTCGCTGGTGTCGTAAGCGCCGAGATGACGTCACGGAGACTACTTAGGCGCCACCCATGCTCGCTGACGTCAGTTCTTTCTTTTTCCGCGCCAGTAAGCGCAGATCCGGTTAGAGCACGTACCTTAGTCACTTTTTGACTACCCTTTTTTGAGACTTTTGTCTCCTGTTAGCTTTGGTTTCCTTGGTGCACGTAGGGATGCCTGGATTTAAGTCTTGTGGGGCCTGCCGTCGCAATATGTCGGTGGCGGACCCCCACGATGTCTGCCTCTACTGCCTGGAGACCGACCACGACTCCCGGTCCTGTCGGGCCATGGCCCCGCAGGCCTTGAGGGAGCGGCACCGGAAGCCGCTGGAGGTCCGGCACTCGTCACAGCGCCGTTCCCGGTCCAGGGGCCGTTCCAGGGAACGCTCGCGGGGCCACAGTCATCGCTCCTCTGGCTCCAAGTCTTCACCCTCGGATTCGGGTAAGAGACGACACAAAAAGAAGTCGAAGAAGCGTGTTTCGCTCTCCGACCTCCCCCCGTCGGTCCCCGGATGCGGACGAGGGGGACAGGGGCTTTGCCCCTGCGGCTCCTAAGGAGCTTGAGAGTCCCGCGGCCTACCCACCTTACCCGGGTCCGTCGGCGACTCCCGCACAGGTGCAAGAGTTTCTTGCTACCATGGACCGCCTTTTTAGGCCTCGGGCTCCCGCCGGCGCGCCCTCGGGCCCGGCGGTACCATGTCAGGATCCTGTTGGGCCGTCGGCGGATCCAGTTTCGGTGCCACAGGATCCTGCGCCGTCGGCTCCGGCCACAGCGCCACATGGTCCATCGCTGCCGGCTCCGGCGCCACCCTCGGCTCCGCCTCCGGCACCGCAGTGGGTGCCATTTGTCCCGCCCTTGCCCAGGTTCCAGGACCATTTTGCCCCTACCTGGGATCCGCATTGGGACACGGCGCCGGTCCGGCCTCGGCCGGCGCCGTTGTCGGCGCCGTTTGTTCCTTCTCCGGCTCATGCCCTGCCGCCACGGTCGGTGCCACTTGCGGCGGAGGTGGAGGACGACTGGGAGGGGTGAGGACCCTCTTGCTCGTCACTGTGACTCTGAGCAGGACTGGGCGGACGATTTGGAGGATGCCGGCGACCTCGACGTCTCCTCTGACCCGGGGTTTGCCTCTCCCCCGCCTACCATGGAGGAGGGCGCCTCCTACGCGATGGTGCTCCGTCGGGCAGCTGAGGTTCTCAACCTTGACCTCCCTACGGTAGCCCTCAAAACTAACCTCCTCACTGAGGTGCTCCAGACGGCGTCCACTTCGTCGGAGCCCCTGCTGCCATTTAATGACGCCCTCACTGACGTCTTGCTGGGCACTTGGTCGCGGCCCGCCACAGGGACCCCTGTGGATAAGAACGTCGCCAGGCGTCATCGCCCGGCGCCCGGTGACCCTGCCTTTCTGAACACTCATCCTACGCCCGAGAGTCTGGTCATCCAAGCTTCGACGTCCCAGAGTGCCTTTCCCACGGCTCCGCCGGATAAGGACTCTAAGAAGCTGGAGCAGTTTGGCAAGCGGTTGTTCTCTTCGGCCAGCTTGGGGCTGCGGTCGGTGAACACTGCATGCCTATTGGGCCGCTATTCCCACGCGGTGTGGGATACGGTTGCACAGGTGTTGCCTCAGTGTCCTGAGGAGACCCAAGCTGTGCTGTCCCAAGCTGTTGCCGAGGGTAAAGATGCGGCTAAGTTCGCCATTCGGTGTGGTTTGGACACCGCGGACTCACTAGGTAGAGCAATTTCTACGACTGTGGCGCTTCGTCGCCACGCCTGGTTGAGGTCTACTGGGTTCTCGCCAGATGTCCAAAGCTCACTCATGGACATGCCCTTTGATGGCACTCGCCTGTTTGGCTAGAAAGCCGCTGGAGCGTTTTAAGGACTTACGGGCCACGGCCAAGTCCTTGGGTCTTTCCACGAGGAGCGCAGCCACTCCTGGTTTTCGTTCCTTTCGTGGCCACGGAAGGGGCGCCCAGGCACGTTCCTTCAGCAAGCCTGTGCAGAACCAGCCTCAGCGGGGCCGCGGACGCGGTTTCCCCAGGGGCGGGTCTGGGAATCAGCGTGGGGGACAGTCCACCTCCGCCCCCGCTGCTTCTACCTCCAAACCTTCCTAATCCAAGCTTTGTGGGGCACCCCATGCCAGTGGGTGGCAGGGTCCGCCATCATCTCCCCCACTGGCACGCTATCACATCGGACAAGTGGGTGTTGCAGATCATCCGCAAGGGTTACGCCCTTCCCTTTCAGTCCACCCCTCCAGCCATGCCACCTCAGTTCCACCGCATGTCGGAGGACCACTTGGCACTTCTCCTACAGGAAGTCACAGCCCTCTTGGCCAAGGGGGCCATCAAGTGTGTTCCTGGGCCAGAAGTAGGGAGTGGTTGTTATTCCCACTACTTTCTGGTCCCCAAGAAGGACAAGTGGGGCTTGCGCCCCATCTTGGACCTCCGGAACGTCAATCGCTTCCTCCGGAAGGAGAAGTTCAAGATGCTGACTCTGGCTCAGGTCTTGGCTGCCCTCGACCCTGGAGACTGGATGGTAGCATTGGACCTGCAGGACGCCTATTTTCACATCCCCGTCCTGCCGGCCCACCGGCGTTGCCTGCGGTTCACGGTAGGCCAGGAGCATTTTCAGTTTGCCGTGCTCCCCTTCGGCCTTACCCGCGCCCCTCGGGTGTTCACGAAGGTGATGACGGTGGTCGCAGCTCATCTGCGCAGGTCAGGGGTGTCAGTCTTCCCCTACCTCGACGACTGGTTGTTGAAGGCGGGTTCGCCCCAGGCAGTCGTCACCCACCTTCAGACTACGGCCGACCTCCTGCATTTGCTGGGGTTCTCCATCAACGTGCCGAAGTCGCACCTGAGTCCCTCTCAGAAGCTCCCCTTCATCGGAGCGGTTCTGGATTCGACGCTGTTTCGGGTTTATCCTCCCGAGCAGCGAGTCCGGGATATTCAGGCTATGATTCCGATCTTTCAGCCTCTATCCCGGGTTTCAGTCAGGATGACCCTCCGGCTCCTGGGCCTGATGGCCTCCTGCATCCTGCTGGTGCAACATGCCAGATGACATATGCGGGCTCTGCAGTGGGACCTAAAGTTGCAGTGGGCACAGCATCAGGGCAACCTGTCCGATCTTGTCCAGATCTCGGAGGGCACTGCACGACATTTGCAGTGGTGGCTCACGAATCGCGATTGGGTCAATGGCAGACCCCTCTCCCTTCCCCAACCGGAGCACACAGTGGTGACGGATGCGTCCCTCCTGGGATGGGGTGGCCACTTGGGAGAGACTGAGATCAGAGGCCTCTGGTCTCCGGCGGAGTCCCGGCTCCATATCAATCTTTTGGAGCTTCGGGCGATCCGGCTTGCACTGAAGGCATTCCTTCCCTCTGTCCGGGGAAGTGTAGTGCAGGTGTTCACGGCCAACACCACCGCCATGTGGTATTGCAACAAACAGGGCGGGGTGGGGTCCTGGACCCTATGTCAGGAGGCTCTGCGGCTCTGGACATGGCTGGAACATCAAGGCATTACCTTGATGGTTCAACACCTGGCAGGTTCTCTGAACGCCAGGGCGGACGAACTCGGCCGCCGGTGCTTGATGGATCACGAATGGCGTCTGAACTCGGACGTGGCGCAAGGTCTCTTTCTGCAGTGGGGAGAGCCTTGGTTAGATCTATTCGCCACCGAAGAGAACGCGCAGTGTCATCAGTTCTGCTTTTTGGAATTTCCAAGGCGGCACTCGCTCGGCGACACTTTTCGTCGCGTGTGGAGTTGCGGTCTGTTGTACGCCTTTCCGCCTATACCACTTCTGCCCAGAGTGCTGAAGAAGATTCAGCGCGACCTTCCCAAGTCATCCTTGTGGCTCCGGATTGGGCACGAAGATACTGGTATCCCGAGCTACTCAACATGGCGATCGATCCCCCGATCCGCCTGCCTCTTCGGGAGGATCTTCTGTCGCAGCAACAGGGGACGGTCCTCCACCCGCACCTGTCCAGCCTCCACCTCCATGCGTGGAGATTGAGCGGCGACAGCTGATTCCATTTGACTTGCCTCCTGAAGTCTGTGATGTCATTCTAGCAGCCAGGCGTCCCTCCACTAAATCGGTATACGCCTGCAGGTGGAACAAATTTGTGGCATGGTGCACAGCTAAGTCTGTGGATCCCCTTTTTGCCCCTCTTTCTGAGGTCCTTCTGTTCCTACTCTCCTTGGCCCAGCAGGGCTCTGCTTTGGGCACTGTCAAAGGTTATCTTTCGGCCATCTCCGCCTTTCTCAGGCTCCAGATCAGCCTTCTCTCTTTTAGTCCCCGGTTGTTAACCGTTTCCTCAAAGGCATTACACACACGTTTCCTCCTGTGGCTTTCATAATGCCTCAATGGGACTTAAATCTTGTCTTGACCTATCTGATGTGTGCTCCTTTTGAGCCTCTTCATAACTGTCCTTTACGTCTTCTTACTCTCAAGACGGCTTTCCTGGTAGCTATCACCTCTGCCAAAAGAGTGATGAGCTCCAGGCTCTTTCTTCTAAACCTCCTTTCCTTTCTGTTCATCCGGACAAGATGGTTTTAAGGACCCGTCCTTCTTTCTTGCCAAAGGTTGTCACGCCGTTCCACATCGGGCAGACCATCACTTTGCCCACCTTCTTTCCGCCTCCGCATCCTTCAAAAGAGGAAGAGAGGCTCCATCGTCTGGACCCAAAACGTGCACTCTCGTTCTATATAACGCGCACACAACAATTCCGGGTGGATGACCAGCTCTTTGTTGGCTACGTGGGTGCCGAAAAAGGTTGGGCCGTGCACAAACACACCATCTCTCGGTGGGTCGTTTTGTGCATCAAAGGATGTTACTCATTGGCTAAGAAGGAGCCTCCTGTGGGGCTGCGTGCCCATTCTACCAGGGCAACAGCAGCCACTACTGCCTTGGGACGCGGCGTTCCCTTGCAGGATATTTGTCAGGCAGCCACGTGGGCCTCGCTGCACACATTTACCAAGCATTACTGCCTTGACAGTCAAGTCCGGAGAGACGGCTTCTTTGGCCGTTCTGTTCTCCGTGACTTTCTGGTGTAATCTATTCGCAGACCCTCCACCGGGGTTGGTATTGCTGGGGTATCTATTCTATGGTAAGGAATCTATCACTAACCTGTCTCTTTCAGATGCACAAGTTACTACTTGTGTAACGATATATCTGTAAGAGACATTAGTTAGTGATAGATTCCTTACCGCCCCACCCATCCTCCCCGTTCTGCGAACTGATTTCTAGGGTTAACGTCATCCCTTTCAGGGCCCTAGTTTCATGGCACCCATGGTCAGTTTCTTGCATGGCTCTGCGTTCCTGGCGCGGAAAGTCGTGTACAGAACTGACGTCAGCGCGCATGGGTGGCGCCTAAGTAGTCTCCGTGACGTCATCTCGGCGCTTACGACGCCAGCGACGGACGCGGAACCGCACGACGCAACCTACTGATGCGCAGGGGTACTGCTAGCGAAAAACTTTCCGGATCCAGTCTGACGGCTGGGGATATTCTAAGGTAAGGAATCTATCACTAACTAATGTCTCTTACAGATATATCGTTACACAAGTAGTAACTTGTGCGACACGACAGACTCACTGGGCAGAGCGGTTTCAACGTCAGTGGCCCTTAGGCGCCAGGCCTGGCAGAGAATGAATGGCTTCTCGTGGGATGTCCAGGCTTCTCTCATAGACATGCCCTTCGATTGCACCTGTCTCTTCGGAGACGAGTCAGATTCGGCACTCGAGCGCTTTAAGGATTCTTGTGCTACAGCTAGGTTCTTAGGCCTCTCTGCAGGCCCACGTCCACCCTAATCTGCCTTTCACGGCTACGGAAGGGGCTTCCAGCTGCACCAATTCCAGCCCAGCCACCTTTTTGCGCAGGCTCCCCAGCCTGTGCATGTCTGAGGGCGCGGTACCCACAGACCTCGTGGGTCAGATGGCCAGTGGTCTGGTTAGTCCACCACCCCCCTGCTGCAACCACCTCTAAACCCTCCTAGTCTGCCCCTTTACCACCATGGGCACCCAGTTGGTGGCAGGATTAGCCATCACCTGCTCCGCTGGCAGTCCATAACATCGAACAGGTGGGTTTTACAGATTGTCCAAAGGGGCTACTCCCTCCACTTTTGGACTACCCCTCCCCCTATGCCACCATTTCACGATCGGCTGACGGAGGATCATGTCTGTTCTCCTTCTCCGTGAAGAGTTCTTGGCCAAGGGAGCCATAGAGAGGGTTTCTGTGCTAGAAGTAGGCTGTGGTTATTCCCTCTAGTTTCTGGTTCCCAAAAAAAACAAGGGCCTTTGTCCTAACCTTGATCTCTGAACTCTCAATCTCTTCCTCAAAAAGGAGAAATTAAAAATGCTCATGTTGGCTCAGGTCTTGTCTGTCCTGGACCCAGGAAACTGGATGGTAGCGTTGTACTTATTTTCATATTCCCATCCTGCCTGCCCATCGGCGCTATCTGCGGTTTGCAGTGGGACACAAGCACTTTCAGTTCACCATGCTTCTTTTTGGCGTTACACGAGCCCCTTTCGGGTGTTCACCAAGGTGATGGCCGTGGTTGCGGCTCATCTGCGGAGGTCAGGGGTGTCAGTCTTCCCCTATCTCGATGACCGGCTGCTGAAGACGGATTCACCCAAGGCCCACCTCCAGACTATGGCGAACCTTCTGCACTCACTGGGGTTCAGTATCAACGTGGCAAAGTCACACTTGACTCCCTCTCAGACGTTTCCTTTCCATGGAGCTGTTCTGGACACAATGCAGTTTCAGACTTATCCTCTCAAGCGGCGAGTCCAGGGTATTCAGGCTATGATACTAATGTTTCAGCCTTTATACTGGGTTTAGGTGAGACAGACTCTGAGGCTGCTGGGCTTCATGGCCTCCTGCATCCTGCTAGTCACACATGCCAGATGGCATATGCAGGCTCTGCAGAGGGACCTGAAGTTCCAGTGGGTGCAGCATCAGGGGAATCTCTCCGACCTGGTTCAGATCTCGTGGGAACTGCGAACAATCTGCAGTGGTGGCTAAAGAACCGCAATTGGGTCAGAGGCAGACCCCTCTCCCTTCCCTACCCTGTTCTCAAAGAAGTGAAAGATGTATCACGCCTGGGATGGGGCAGCCATCTAGAGGTGGAGATTAGAGGACTCTGGTCTCCGGCAGAAACCAGACTCCACATCAACCTTTTGGAACTCCGGGCGTTCCGACTGGCATTGAAAGCCTTTCTACTCTCCATCAAGGGAAGGCTGGAACAAGTGTTCAATGTCAACACCACTGCCATGTGGTTCTGCAACAAACAGGGCGTGGTGGGGTCGTGTACCCTTTGTGAAGGAGCCCTACGTCTCTGGACATGGCTGGAATACCTGGACATATATCTGCTGATTCAACATCTGGCAGGTTCTTTGGGCGCCAGAGCTCACAAACTCAACCAAAGATGCCTAGCGAATCATCCAGAGGTGGTGCAAGGTCTCTTTCAGGAGTGGGCAGAGCCTTGGTTAGACCTGTTCGCCACCACCAATAAAAAGTGCAATGTTGGCAGTTCTGCACGCTGGAGTTTCCAAGCCAGCACTCGCTCGGAGACGCTTTTTGTCTTGAGTGGAGCGCAGGACTCCTGTACGCTTCTCCGCCCATTCCACTCCACCCAGAGTTCTCAAGAAGATCAAGAATGACCGGGCCCAAGTCATCTTGTGGCGCCGGACTGGGCACGGAGAGTCTGGTATTCCGAGCTTCTGAGCATGGATATTGATTCTTCGATCAGGCTGCCCCTTCGGGAGGATCTTCTATTGCAGCAGCAGGGGAGGCTTTCCACCTGAACGTGTCCACTCTCTGCCTTCTTGCATGGAGATTATGTGGCGGCCGTTGACAGCTTTCAACTTTCCTTCCGATGTCTGTAATGTCATCTTGGCAGCCAGGCGTCCCTCTACCCTTGATGGTGTCCGCCTGCCATTGGAAAAAAATTGTGGCATGGTGTGTAGAAAAATCTGTTGATCCTCTTTCTGAGGTTCTGCTCTGCATTCTTACTCTTCCTCAGCAGGGCTTTGCTCTGGGATCTCTTTAAGGCCATCTGTCTGCCGTTTCTACTTTTATCAGGTTGCCTGATCAACCCTCTTTGTTCAAGTTCCGTATTGTAAATGTGTTCCTTAAGGGTCTCACTCATCTTTTTCCTCCTTCACCATTCATTATGCCTCAGTGGTACCTTAATTTGGTTTTAACTTTATTGATGTGCGCTCCTTTCAAGCCTCTCCCAATTGTCCCCTCAGGCTTCTTACCTTGAAAACAGCCTTACTTGTGGCAATTACTTCTGCCCGCAGAGTAAGTGAGCTGCAGGCCTCATCATCTAAGCTGCCTTACCTCTCAGTCTACCCTGACAAGTGGTGCTTCGCACAAGGGCCTCCTTTCTGCCAAGAGTGGTCACCCCTTTTTATGTAGGCCAATCTATCACCTTGCCTACCTTTTATGCTCCTCCACATTTTTCTAAGAAAGAGGAGGGACTCCACCACCTGGACCCAAAAAGAGCATTGTCGTTCTACCTTGACCACACATGAGAGTTCCGGATGGACTGCCAACTCTTCGTGGGCTATGTTGGTGCAAAGAAAGGTTGTACTGTGAAGAAGCGGACCATTTCCAGATGGGTCATTCATCTGCATCAAAATCTGCTATTTACTGGCCAAGAAGCAACCTCCTGAAGGTTTGCAGGCTCTTTCCACTAAAACTAAAGCGGCCACCACTGCGTTAGCACGTGGAGTTCCTTCCTGAATATCTGCCAGGCAGTAGTGTGGGCTTTCCTGCACACATTTACCATACATTACTTTCTGGACAGCCAGGTCTGCAGGGATGGGCACTTTGCCCGTTCGGTCTTGAAGGAGTTTCTCGTTCCAGATTGGTTTGCAGACCCTCCTCTGGGAATTGTATTGCTTGGGTATCTATTCTAAGGTTAGGAATCTGGTGGTAGAAGTCTCTTTCAGATAAACAAGTTACTTGCCTTCAGTAACGCCTTATCTGTCAGAGACTATATCTAGCCGCAGATTCCTTACCAACCCACCCATCCTCCCCGCTCTGTGAACAGTTTCTAGGGACAGGAATGACCCCTTAGGGCCCTAGTTTTGACACACCAGTGGTCGGTGTTTTCCATGGCTTTCTTGCTTCTGGCGTGGAAAGTCGTGAAAAGTAACGGACGTCAGCGTGCCTGGGTGGCACCTGTATAGGTACCACAATGGCATTTCCAGTGCGGACTACGACGGACGCAGAGCCGATCAACGCCACCTACCCGCGCGCAGGGGTGCTGTTCACAAAAAATCTTCCAGATCCAATCTGTGCCTGGGGAAATTCTAAGGTAAGGAATCTGTGGCTAGATATTGTCTCTACCAGATAATGCGTTACCGAAGGTAAGTAACATGTTCGTCAGGTCTTGTAAATGTGTCATTTAATCAGTGACGGAAAATGTGACAGTGTTGCGGCATTAAAACTGCACACCAAACATTAAAAAAAGATAAAGAAAATACAAAAGCACTAAAAGGATTTTAGATGTCATTTGGGAAATCAGAACCAAAAACAAATATTCAGAGCCCTGTTGAAAACAGATAACTAAAGAATGGGCTAACGTAAGGGGTAGGCAGAGGGTTCAAAAATACCTTGACAGCCAATGAAAATTATATTTACCAGTTTGGGAATATTTTTCAAATGGAGAAGGTCTAACTGTGCAAGATATTGGCTGTTTCATCAATCAATCAAATCAATCAGGGGTTTGTTAAACGCGACTACTCACCCGTAAGGGTCTCAAGGCGCTAGGGGTGGGGGGGGGGTTGCAGGTTCCATTCCATCAAGGAGGGGGTCTGTCGAAGAGCCAGGTTTTGAGCTTTCTTGCGAAGATGGGGAGCGATGTTGTCTGTCTGAGGTGGAGCGGAAGGGCGTTCCATGCTTTGGCCGCGAGGAAGGAGAAGGAGCGGCCTCCCGATCTGGTCTTTCTGGTGCGGGGGACCACGGCGTAGGAGAGCTGGGCTGATCGTAGGGTCCTTTGGGGTGCGTGGAATTTGAGTCGGCTGTTCAGGTATGCTGGTCCGGTGCCGTGGAGGGCCTTGTGTGCGTGGGTGAGCATCTTGAAGGTGATTCTCGCCTCGACGGGGAGCCAGTGGAGTGTGCGCAGTTGCAGGGAGATGTGGCAGTGTTTTGGCAGGTTGAGGACCACTCTTGCGGCGGCGTTCTGGATGTTCTGTAGCTTTCGGGTGAGGTTTTTGTTTATTCCGGCGTAGAGTGCGTTGCCGTAGTCGAGTCTGCTGGTGACCAGGGCGTGAGTGACGGTCTTTCGGTGTTCGAGGGGGATCCATTTGAAGGTCTTACGAAGTAGGCGGAGGGTGTGGAAGCAGGAAGATGAGACACAGTTGATCTGGCGGTCCATTTTGAGCTCGGAGTCCAGGATGATTCCCAGGTTGCGTGCGTGGTCCGTGGGGGTTGGCGGGTTTCCGAGGGCGGGGGGCCACCAGGTGTCGCTCCAGGCGTCTGGGTTTGGGCCCATGAGGAGTACTTCTGTTTTGTTGGTGTTTAGTTGTAGGCAGCTGTTTTTCATCCATTTGGCGACGGCTTCTATGCCTTCTCGAAAGTTGCGTCTGGCGGTGTTGGGCTCGTTGGATAGGGAGAGGATGAGTTGGGTGTCGTCTGCGTATGACACGATGTTGAGTCCGTAGGTTCTGACGATGGGGGCGAGTGGAGCCATGTAGACGTTGAAGAGCGTCGGGCTGAGGGACGAGCCCTGGGGGACTCCGCAGGTGGTAGGTGTGGGGTCCGAGAGGAAAGGGGGAGTCTGACCCGCTGCGTCCTGCCGGAGAGGAAGGAGCGGATCCAGTCGAGGGCCTTGTCCTGGATTCCTGCGTCGTAGAGTCTGCATATTAGGGTGCTGTGGGAGACTGTGTCGAACGCCGCTGATAGGTCAAGGAGGATGAGGGCTACTGTTTCTCCTTTGTCCAGTAGGGTGCGGATGTCGTCTGTTGCGGCCAGGAGGGCGGTTTCCGTACTGTGGTTTTTTCTGAAGCCGGATTGGGAGGAATCGAGGATGTTGTGTTCTTCAATGAATGTGGCGAGTTGGCTGTTGATGGCTTTCTTGATGATTTTCGCTGGGAACGGGAGCAGGGAGATGGGTCTGTAGTTTTTGAGGTCGGTGGGGTCCGCTGAGGGTTTCTTTAGGAGGGGGTTGACCTCAGCGTGTTTCCAGTCGTCGGGGAATGAGGCGGTCGCCAGGGAGCGGTTGATGGTGTGGCGGAGCATGGGTGCGATGGTGTCGGCGGCTCTGTTGAAGATGTGGTGGGGTCAGGGGTCTGTGGGGGCCCCTGAGTGGATCGACTTCATTGTCTTCAGTGTGTCTTCGGTGGTGAGGGCTGTCCAGTCGTCAATCGCTGGTTTCCGGGTGTCGGGGTGGTTGGTGAGGGTTCAGTGTGTTGGTTGTCTTCGTCGAAGTTGTCGTAGATGCTCTTGATTTTGTGGTGGAAAAAGGTGCTGAGTTTGTCGCAGAGGTCTTGTGAGGGAGGGATGTCGGTAGACTCGCTGGTGGGTTGGGCGAACTTCTTGATGATGCTGAAGAGTTCCTTGCTGTTGT
Source organism: Calotriton arnoldi (assembly GCA_963921515.1). NCBI lineage: Eukaryota > Metazoa > Chordata > Amphibia > Caudata > Salamandridae > Calotriton > Calotriton arnoldi. The sequence goes on along the minus strand of CAWUFW010004722.1, from coordinate 1,410,590 downwards.
GCGCGTGGGTGGAGATTCTGTCTTCAATCGCTTTTTTTCCTCGTTTCTCTGATGAGTTGATGGTGGGCGTTGGTGGCGGCTCTGAAGTTGTTGTGGGCTTCTGTGGATTTGGTGTTCCTCCAGGCCTTTTCGAGGCGGCGGCATGTATACTAATAAACAGAAATGCCCTATAAGCAAATTAAAGTTGTTTTTTCAGTTGAAAAGCATTAATGATGAGGCAACCAGTTTCAAACGAGCCAGAGCCTCCAAAAGCAACCTATTATGCTGAATGTTCTCACTTCCATTCCTAACCAGGCAGATGTATACTGGACAAGGTTAATTTAAGTGTGAGAGGATAACACCCCGAAAGCCGATTATGTAGCATCATTAAAAAGATGCAGGTGGACATTATTTTTGAAGTAGTGCATTTCATTTGTTCTTCAGTGCTGGGTTTTGACGTTTTTAGCAGTAGTTTGTTTGTGTTTACATTTGGTACAACATAGACAACTTGGTTGAAGCTCATATTATCCAGTTTGATAACACTTCCTTTTTTAGACATTTCTGTCTTTCGATAAGGCCAGAAGACCCTCACTGAGCTGAAGATGCAGATTGTGCCGAAGATAAATGCACATTTTGACAATATATGGTGTCTACATGTATTTGGATGAATGGCCATGCTTATTCCATATTTGTTTTGCCTGCTTTGTTAAGATTTTTATTATTTCGACTTGCTGTAACAAACTTTATTCTTTGAAAGGTACAACGGTGGTGACAGCTGCTGTAGTGGAAACATATACACCAGTAAAAGTTAAAACAACCCTGAAGTTGGATTTCCAGTTTGACTCCTTGACACTTAATTTACATTGTCCTAATTCAAAGCAGCTTCAGGTAAGAAAATAGTAATGTCTTCAAAATTAATCAGTTTAATTTGTTGGAGAAATCCACGTTTAAAATATTTTGCAAAAATTAGCAACCTCCAGCTTTTTGTAGGATTAAAGTCAACAAATGATTTAAATGCCTGAATTAATCAATATGATTGGCAATTGGACTGGATGCTCTGCTACCCACCTTTTTATTTTTGCTGACTGGACCATTGCACACGGATCAATCATATTTGAATCTCGTGCTGTGTTAGGAAGTGTATGCTTTGGCTAAAGTAGCCATCAACACTGTCTCAACATCAGAAGTAGGTTGTGGTTACTATTCCTTCTCCTTTCTGGTGCTGAAGAAGGATGGAGGCCTTTGTCCTACACTGGACCTACGCTCTCTCAACTACTTCCTGTAAAAGCAGAAATTCAAGATGTTCATGTTGGCTTAGGTCCTGTCTGTCCTGGATCCGGGAGACTGGATTGTAGAGTTGGACTTGCAGGATGCGTATTTCCACATCCCGACCTGCTGGTCCACAGACGTTACCTGTGGTTCATGGTGTGCCACAAGCATTTTCAATTCGCTGTGCTCCCATTTGACCTTACCAGCACCCCACGGGTGTTCACGAAAAAGATGGCGGTGGTTGCAGCCCATCTGAGAAGGTCAGGGTTTCCAATCTTTCCCTACTCCGACAACTGACTGTTAAAGGCGGGCTCGCACCATGTGGTTGTCACCCACCTCTAGACTATGGCGGATGTCCTGTATTCACTGGGGTTCTCAATCAACATGCTGAAGTTTCACCTGACTCCCTCTCAGACACTCCCTTTCATCTGAGCCATTCTGAACACAGTGCAGTTCCGTGTCTAACATCCGGAATGGCTAGTCCAGGAAATTCAGGCTATGATTCCAATGTCCGCCTCTATCCTGGACTGACTCTGAGGCTGCTGGGTCTTCTGACTTCCTGAATCCTGCTGGTACAACATACCTTCTGGCAAATGTGGGCTCTGCAGCGGGACCTGAAGTCTCAGTGGGCACAGCATCAGGGGAATATCTTCAACCTGGTCCACATATCGGATGGAACTGCAATAAGCCTTCAGTGGTGGCTCACAAACTGAGATTGGGTCAGCGGCAGACCCCTCCCCCTTCTCCACCCAGAGCTTACAGTGGTGACAGATGTGTCACTCCTGGAATGGGGTAGCCATCTGGGAGAGGTGGCCATCAGAAGACTCTGGTCTCTGGCAGTGTCTCAGTTCCACATCAACATGTTGGAGTTGAGAGCGATTCAGTTAGCATTGAAGGACTTTCTCCCTTCCAACAAGGGAAGGCTAGTTCAGATATTGATGGACAACTCCACCTCCATGTACAATGTGGTACTGCAACAAACAGAGCAGAGTGGGGTCCTGGACCCTGTGCCAGGAGGCTTTGCGCCTCTGGACATGGCTGGAACATCAACACATTTTCCTTGTCGTGCAACACCTCTTAAGAGTCTCTGAACGCCAGGGCGGACAAAGTCAGCCGTCGATGCTGCACAGATCATGAATGGTGTCTACACCCGAAGGTGAATAAAAGGTCTCTTCTGCGACTGGGTAGAGCCTTGGTTAGATCTATACGCTATAGCTGAGAACGCGCAATGTGAGCACTTCCGCGCGTTTGAGCTTCAAGGTGCTCTCACTCGGATACAAGATTTGGCTCAAGACTCCTGTATGCTTTCTCTCCAATACCACTCCTGCCTTCAGTTCTGAAGATCAGGACAGACCGGGCCAAAGTCATCCTTGTGGCTCTGGATTGGTTACGAAGAGTATGGTATCCTGAACTCCTGAGCACGAGCATTGATCCTCCTATCAGGACCCCTTACAGAGGATCTCCTGTCGCAGCAAGAGGGCCATGTTCGACTCTCAAACCTGCTCATGCTCTGCCTTCATGCATGAAGATGGAGTGGCAGCAATTGAGAGTCTTCAATCTCCCTTCTGAAGTCTGTGAGTTCATCTTGGTAGCCAGGGACGTTGACCCTCTGTCTGCACCCTTGTTCGAGGTGCTGTTGTTTTATGTTGTCTTTAGCCTGGTAAATCTTTGCTCTGCGCATACTTAGAGGGTATCTTTTGGCCATCTCTGCTTTTTTGCGGTTGCCCGATCAGCCCTCCCTGTTCAAGTCTCCTGTTGTGTCTCGTTTTCTGAAGGGCCTCCAGCATATGTTTCTACCCAAACCTTATTTTATGCCCCAGTGGGACTTTGTAGGAAACCCATCTCTCTATATAGTGCACCACAATGGGGTACACTGTCCAGAGAGGCCGAAGAAACCCTTATTGGTTTACAGAGGCAAAAGTAGATAATACTAACGCCCTCTATTTTGTGGTAGTGTGGGCGAGCAATTGGGCTTATCAGAGGGTAGAGCTAAGCATTTGTTGAACTCACAGAGGCAATACATAGGGGAAAGAGTGTGAGAAGCCCAAAGATAAAACCAAGAGTCTTCTAAAGGGGGGGTGAGCCTAAGACATCTTCGCAGCCCACTGATGGGTTAAAGGGAAAAAACGTTGATCCTGCTAAGGCCTGGTGTTTCCACTGTAACAAGAAAGGACACTGACTGGAGATCCTAACTGTCCAACAAGCAAGCCCCTAGTCTCCCTCCAGCTAACCCTGGAATGGCAAATCTCCAGATGGGATCAATTGTGTACCCTGAGCAAATCAGAGTACACACAGAAGCTACTCCGGTCTCCACGGGTGGGGTAGATATTGCAACGCTAGCTATATGGCCCATTAACTTAAATAAGTACCTGCAGCACCCCAAAATCAATGGTTCAAGTGTAGAAGCCCTGAGGGATACAGGAGCCAGTGTCACTATGGTGATGGAATCACTGGTTTCCCCAGCACAATTCTTAGCTGGGAAATCTTTCCCAGTAACCAATGCTGATAACGACACTATAGTCCATCCCCTGGCTATGGTAATATTTGATTTGGGAGGGGTTACTGGCCTGAAACAGGTAGTGGTCTCTCCAAAACTACCAGTCCCTTGTCTGCTTGGAAATTATCTGAATACCTCAGCATGGGCTAAGGTAGAAAGAAGGACACATGGAGCAATGCTAAACATCCCTGAGATAGTGTGTGTGAAAACCAGGGCATAATGCCTAGCACAGGGTGAAAAAGGAGAGTTGGAGCCTGAAATGATGGCCCAACCTCCCAAGAGAAAATGTAGGAAGACTGGTGAAACAGCTTACACACAGCAAAAGGATCAGGACCTCACCCCTCAGGGAGAGGTTTGGCCGCCCCTTAGGGAACTGAGCCCATGGAACTTGAGCCTTACAAGGTAGAGCTCTTGTGTACAGGGGGACCGGACCCTCTACGGAACAGCTGTGCCTTGGGCAGCAGGTCTGCCCCACTCTTGAAAGTCCGAGTCAGCAAGCTGCTGCACAGGATCCGGGAGATGTCAGTGGCTCCCACAGGTTCTATTAGAAGGAGGGACTCCTGTACACTGAGGCCATAGACCCCAAACCTGGTGCCACTAGGGGAGTGGTAGTGCCTCAGTTGTATAGAGAGTTCCTGCTCAGATTGGCCCATGACATCCACCTAGCTTGGCATCTGGGCCAGACAAAAACTTGGAAAAGACTTATCAACCACTTTTATTGGCCCCAGATGTCCCAAAAGTGAAGTAGTTTGTAAGCTCCTGTGTCACCTGTCAAGCCATTGGCAAAACGGGTGGACGCCTAAAGGCCCCCCTAATTCTTCTATCAATGGTTGGGGTTCCCTTTGAAAGGGTAGGTGAACACACCATTCCGGACATCTGTGCATAGCACAGTAAATCCTCTAGCATATGTTCGCTAGTCTTACAGAGATTCATACCTGTTAAAGAGTAGCCTTGACCTATTAAACTATTTTCTTGTTCAAGTGCACATGATAAAATATGTTTTGTAAAGTTTGTGTCTTTTTCTACTATACCCACAGCTTTCAACTGTCAATGTATTTTCCTCTTCCAGTTTTTTTTTTTTTTAAATAAAGGGTTATTTAATGAGTCCGCAACATTGATGTGAAGCTCAACATTGTGTTTTTTGCACAATGATCAGAAGATACAAAAGAGAAGTACTGGCAGTGTTGCAAGTAGTTTGAAGTTGTTAAAACATATATTACATTTACAATCATGCCCCATCTTAATGGTTCAGATTTTGACCTATTCCATACTTACTTGGTCAGTCCGACAAACTTACTTGGGGTTGCCGCAGAGTGGAGCTCAAATGCCCAAATACTTAGCACACTTCTCAATTTTGCCAGGGCTAGGGGGGCAGTGCCAGGGCTAAGCAAGGAGTGACAAAAATTTCCCTAAACCCACTGAAAGAGTTAGAGTTGAAGAGGTGGGAGATGGCAAAAGTTGACTAGACCTCAGTTGCTGACTACTTTCCAAAAGTCTCCAAGAACACTGGATTTAAATTATTGCAGCACAATATCCCACAACAAACATATTTAACACCACTGCACTTACACAAAATCTATCCAGAGGTGTGAGATAACTACCCAAGATGCAACCCAAAAGGTGCAGGGTTTTTACATATGCTTTGGACAGGTCTCTGCAATCAGGCATAACTGGTTAAAATTTATGAACCTGGTCGCATCACTCACTAGCAGAACTAACATTTGCCAACCAGAAACCTGCTTGCTGGACTTCATGTTTAGAACCAGAAGAAGGAAGTTGTAACATAGGTTTGTTGACCTGGCTCAATTATTAGCTAAAAAACAAATCACTATGTCATGGAAATTTTCATGTGACCTTTGGATTAACCCTGGGCGTAGCGGGGCTACGCGGAGGTCCACAGAGTTGCGAACAAACTCGGTGGAACTCAGCTCCGCTCCGCCACCTGCCTCCACCCCCCCCTATTAACAAGTAATTCGACATTAATTAAAAGTAAATTAAAAACCACTTACCTGTACTGCGGTGTCCCCGGGCTGCCCTCCTCCTCTCCCGTCTGGGTAATCCTTGAGAAAACTGCGCATGCTGCTGCAGCCAGCGTCGTCCTCCGCGGAGCCGCTGCTGCCCTTCAATAATGCACTTACTGACATCCTGTTAAGCACCTGGAACAAGCCTATCTGATAGAGACTACTAGCCGCAGATTCCTTAACGTAGAATTATCCCCAGGCGTGAGACTGGACCCGGCTTTCTTTGCCCCAGCGTCTCTGCGTGCCGGGGGCGGTGCCACGCGACTCCGCCCTGACGTCGTCCGCGGGCGTGACGTCAGCGAGGTCCTCAGCCCCGCCCGGCGCGCTGACATCAGTTTCCTTCATTTCCACGTGCAACGCGGATACGGAATCGTGTCCCTGGCCTGTTTTCAGGCCTTCTTTACCGCTTTGCGTTGTGGGCAGTGTCTGCCGGAATGCCTTCGGGCTTCAAGTCGTGTACTTGCTTGTGCGCGTCAGATGTCAGCGACGGACCCTCACCCTATTTGCATGTGGTGTCTGGGCGAGCACCATGACTCTACGGACTGCGACGCTTGCCAGCATCTGAAGCCGAAGTCCGGCGGGAGCGCCGGATGAAGCTCCTGTCGGCCCGCTTGTCCAGATCGGTGTCGTCACCGCGTCCGTCTCCAGCGGAAGGGCCCAGGAACCGCCGCTTCCGCCTCCCGGCACGCGTCCTTCACCGAGCCCCAGGGGCATCGCTCGCCCGCTGGTAAGTCTTATCAGCTTGTCCCCGAGGCCTGGTCCCCGTTCTGCGGAGGGCGCGGGTTCTCCTGGGGACATGCGGCCTCGTTCGTCGCCACCCTACCCGCCGTTTCCTGGCGTTGGGGCGGCGAGGAGCCAAATGGGGGCCTATGCTGCGGCTCTGCAGAGCTTCCTTGGCCCCCCTCCTCCTCTTCCTGAGACGTCCGCGGATCCCTTGCCACGTGCGGGGCCTTCCGCGGAGTCGCCAGCGGCTCCGGCACCGGCGCCAACGGGTTCGGCTCCAGGTTTTCGGGGTGTGGTGTCGTCGGGGTGCGGCCCTACGGGGTTCCCCTCTTCGGCCCACGGCGCCTCTGCCTCGCCGCAAACCCCCACGGGGGTCCCTGTGGTGTCGCAGGAGGGTCGGCGGGACTCGCGGTTCGTCCCGAGTCCCCCTGGGTCCTCTGGGCAGGCGGCGGCCTTGCCGGAGAGGCCGAGCCGGCGCCGCTCAGGCGCCCGGCGGCTGTCGGCCCTAGCCGGCGCCTGCGAGTGCTGGCTAAGGGCTGGGGTTTTCCCCGGGTCCCTCTCGGCCCTCCGTGGAGGCGGCTGCCTGCGTCCGGAGGTCGGGTCGAGCAGCACCTGGCGCTGTTCTTTAGCCACCCCGGCTCCGACCCCGCCCCATTCTCCTGGGGCGCAAGTGCTGGTGAGGGTCGACTCTGCGTCCCCGGTGTCAGCACCGGCGCCGGTCGGCGTTGCACCGGCGCCTGTGGCGGACTCCACGGCGCTGTTCCGGCGTCGGGTAGTCGACTCGTCTCCAGAGGTCCCCTCCTCTCTGGAGGTTTGTCACCTTTTGGTCTCCTCTTCCCCGGAGATGGGCCGCCGCATCGTTGCTTTTTCTCCGGTGTCTTCCAGAGAGGGCTCTTCGCCGTCCCCACGATCTCGACCTTCCCCGGAGGCGCCTCAGGCCCCCCACTCATCCGTGGGTCCTCCATTCAGGGGCTGGCCGTTTTTTCTTCCAGCTGGACACGGGGATGGCCGGCTTAGTTTGCAGCCATCGCCCACGGAGGAATTGCTCTCTCCCCCACGGCGCCCTACGGAGGCGGGTGCGGCTCTTGTCCGGGCCATCTCCAGGGACGCTGGCATTTTGCGCATGGGCGACCCCGGCACCCCATTCCCTACGGACCATTTGTTAGAGGTTCTCCTTCAGGGTTCTGGTGGACGGGAGCTGCTTCTTCCATTCGAAGCTTCGCTCCATACTTCTCTTCTGGGGGCCTGGGGGCGTCCTGCCACGGGTGATCCCGTGCCTCAGCCGCTCCTACATCGCCATCACCCTGCTCTTTACGATCCAGTCTGCCTTTCTTTCCACCCTTCTACGCAGGGCCCTCTTCTGCAGACTGCTTTTCCTTCCCTGCCCTTGGTGTTGTTTCCTCCGTCACGGGAGGCCCAGAGCTTGGATTCATGGGGGCGTCACATCTTTGCTTCCTCTAGTGCTGCCTTGCGCGCGCTCAACACCCTTTGTGTGTTGGCCAGGGCTACTTCCAGTCTGTGGGATTCCGTGGAGTCCCTTCTGTCTGGTTCCTCCCCCGAAGGTGTCCGCGCTGATCTGCGGACCCATGTGTTGGATGGCCGGGAGTTGGCCGAGTTTATTCTTCGTTTGGCCTTAGATGTTTCTGATGCTCTTGGCCGCGCCATGGCCACTTCATTAGCTCTCCATCGCCATGCTTGGTTGAGGGATAGCGTTTTTCCAGAGAATATTAGGGAGCGTCTGGTTGACCTGCCTTTTGATGGGGTTCTTTTGTTTAACACCCATGCGGACTCCGCCATTCAGCGGCTTCTTGCGGGGCTCTGACCTCCTCCCCCTCCGTAAGCTTTGTCGGTCCTCTGGTGCCTTATGGGAGCGTTATCCCGCCTTTTTCAGGGGTCTAGTGCTTGGCATGGCCGGTTGTGTGTTCCGTGTGGTTTGGCGTGCCTTCGGGGTCCTTAGGTTGGCCCCCTGTCCTGTTGGCTGCTGGTACAGCCCCTTTTAGCTTCTGTGCCTTTTTTGGCTGATTGACAAGCTGTCTGTGGTTTTACCATGCAGTCCTTTATGTTCTTGTCCTCTGCTGCAGAATTTTTCCTAAGAGGTGTTCCCATGTTTTCCTTGGGACGTATCATGCCCTAAGTGGGGTACTTGTAGCTATTACATAGCTCTGTCCTACGCTGGGGGTGTGTGGATACCCTTTTTCGGGTTCCTTGCCTTTCCTGGCTTCACTGTATGCCGCTGGTGTGGTCTCTTTTGCCTTTTTCTTGGTGCAGCTTACGCTGCTCCAACGTCTGTAATTCTCAGTGTTCGCTACATCGCTAGGCCAGTCTGGCATGCAGTCTACAGCATCGTGTTGTGGTGTTTCCGCCTTCCTGTCTGGCGTTTCGGCCTGGTCCTCTGTCTGGTGTTCCAGGGGGGGGCTACGTTTCTACTGGCTTTCCTGTGCTCTGGTTGCCGGCTGGTCCGTCCTCCGTGTCTCTCCTCTTTTTCTTCTGCCTGGTCCCACTTCTTTCGTGGGCCGGTGTGTGTCTCTGGCACGGCCCCCCTTTGGGGAGTGTTCTGGATTTCCCTGGCCGCTGTCCTCGGCTTGCGCCTGGCTTGTTCTGGATGCACTGCTCCATGGTGTTGCCGGCTGCGCATGCCTGCTCGTTATGGTCCACCGCCGTGGCCTTTGGTGTGTTCCCTTGTGCCCCTGCCTCTTGTTCTGCTGGGGCTTTGCGCACATGTGCCTTTCTTCTTCGCCTGCGCCTTTTGGCCGTAGAGCCGCTCCTGCCTTGTCCGCTGCCTTGCGGCTGATGCCTATTCAGCTGCCCCCTATCGCTGTGTCTGTGTTTTCCTACGGCAGGCTCTGCCTCCGGTTCTACCTCTTCTCCCTGGAGTTTGGGGTGGTTCTTTTCTTCCTTGGTGCTCCTCTGGCGCTGTCTGCCCCTACGGGGTTTTCTGGCGGTTGTACCTTGGATGGGCTTGGGTTTTCCTGGCCTTCCCTTCGTTCTTGCTTACTTCTGCTTGGTGAGGGCTGGGTCGCCCTTCTTGTCCCTGTGACACATCCCCTGCTGGGGCCCTGTGTGGGATCCTCTTGCAGACCCTCCTCCCCTCTGGGTATGGCTAGGGTATCTATTCTACGTTAAGGAATCTGCGGCTAGTAGTCTCTATCAGATGTACAAGTTACTTACCTTCGGTAACGATGTATCTGGTAGAGACGATTCTAGCCGCAGATTCCTTCACGACCCGCCCTTCCTCCCCGTTCTGCGAGGATCCTCTGTTTGGTCTTCTGCACTCGTCTCCCTCCGGGTGGCTTGTTTTCTGTGGTGGTATGCGTCGCCTCCTCCCGGACAGGATGCTTCGTTCTGCTTGATTGTTCCACCCCTTCATTTCTGATCTGAGGTCGGTTGGTTCATGGGTGCTTCTGCCACCCTCCACTTGGTTTTTTCTCCCAGTGTAGGGGCCTCCTTGACTATTATCCTTTTACTGGCTTGGGGTTTCGGATTCCTTTGCAGTTCTCTGCATTGTTTTTTTTTTGCTTGTACCTCGGGCCTTTCGCTCCTTTCAGGGGATACGGCCCTCCTTGATGGTGTCGTCTGGGGGTGAATTGCTGTTCCTCCTCTGTTTCGGACTTGTTGCCCCTTCACTGTTATGGATTGTGATTGCAGATTCTCTCTCTCTTCTGTTATAGCGTTATTCCCATGTGTTCTGCCTCCAAGGGGGATGTCGCCTTGGCTTGCAAGGTTGCTCCTCGGGGCGGCGCTCTGCTCTTTCCCTGCTATGACTTTTTTGGTACCTTAGTGCTTGGCACTTTTCCAATTGGTGCTGTTCCTCACCTTTCGTTTCTCTCTTTTCTTTTTTCACTGATTTTTCGCACACTGTTCCCATACTCTCCACAGTTTTGTTTGTGATGGCTCCACGTTGTGGCGCGGAAAAGTTCTCCGAAGAAAACTGATGTCAGCGCGCCGGGGCGGAGCTTATGTGACCTCGCTGACGTCGCGCCCGCGGGCGAGCGTCAGGCGGAGCCGCATGGTACCCCCGGCTCGCAGAGAATTCTGGGGCAAGAAAGTTTTCCGGGTCCAGTCTCACGCCTGGGGATAATTCTACGTTAAGGAATCTGCGGCTAGAATCGTCTCTACCAGATACATCGTTACCGAAGGTAAGTAACTTGTACAACACAGGGGTTCCTGTGGCTAAAGGTGTGGCACGTCGCCATCGCCCGGCGCACATTCTGTGTGGGACACCGTGGCACAGGTGCTGCCTCAGTGCCCTGTGGAAGTTTGGGCGGTGCTCTCCCAGGCCATTACCGAGGGGAGAGATGCCGCTAAATTCACTATCCGTTGTGGGCTTGACACGGCCGACCCCCTCGGCAGGGCACTTTCCACAACGGTGGCGCTCCGCCGTTACGCTTGTCTCAGAACCACTGGAGTCTCTGGGGATGTCCAGAACACTTTGTTGGACATGCCCTTTAACGGCACACGCCTCTTTGGTGACAAGGCGGATAGCACCCTGGAACGCTTTAAGGCAGTGGTTCCCAAACTTTTTCGACCCGCGGCTCCCTTGACCCATTGGCCATTGCCCGTGGCTCCCTACTGTTGCTTTTTTGGGAGGGTGGGGTGGATGTAAGCCCAGGCCTCGGGAGTACTTGCATTTTCTCCCTGAAAATAATTGGGATGAAGCTGATGAAGGTATTATAATCATGTACGCAGGGTGTTTCGTATTACTAAAGTGGCACCTCAAATAAAATATTCCTAGTTACACTTCTCTGCCCATGCTTTTTTTAGAGTACCCTCTCAAACTTTTTATCCCATTTACAGTGCTAGATAGCACCCCCTATGCATGTAGGCCCCATTGCCAAAGTGTGTGTGCTTGAAGAATATTTGCATGCACTTCCATTTCTACCCATGTCATACGTGCCAACACACCTGTCTCAGCAGGGTAACTCACGATTTTTAAACCACATATAGCTTTATTTTTGCGGTCTCCTCCCTAAAATTGCTTTTTTAAACGTCCCTCTTTCTTGCCTCCAAATGTTGGCATTATGCAAATACATGGTGTTTTACTTTCCTGTGCTCAAGGAGAGGGCAGGCCTGTCTGGACATGTGGGTGTACTGAAAGGAATGTGTACTGAAGTACCTATGATTCAAGTACAAATGTCAATACTTAATAATACTTAGTGTGTTTAATAGACAGGACAACTGTACTTTCCTGATAACCTGCATTGGTGCAAAATGCATTTGGGAAAAAACGAAACTATTAACGAGTCTAACAAAATAAATCCGGCACCTTCCACTTTGGGAGTGTTGGAACGTGGGCATCCAGTGAAATATGGAGGTCATCTCCCTCGACATGCCATCAGTTAAGCACTACGTTTACAGCTTTAGGCATGTCACTTACAAAGCATCGACATCACGCATTTAATCTAATTTTAACTGAAGCCTAAAGACCCTTCAACATTAAATGCATTAAAGTGCTCGGTGCGCGGCTCCCCAGGCTAGGTTTGACGGCTCCCCAGGGAGCCACGGTGCACAGTTTGGGAACCACTGCTTTAAGGACTCTCGGGCTACAGCCCAGTCCTTGGGTCTCGCCACTACGCGCACTCCCTCAGGGTCTGCTTGTCGCTCCTTTCGAGGTCAGGGTCGAGGCGCCCAAGCGCGTTCCGTTCAGAATCGCCGGCCTGCGCAGCCGCAGTCTCAGCGCAGCCGCGGTGTTGGGGCCCGTCGTGGTGGGTCCCGGGGCCAGCGGGCGGGTCAATCCACCACCGCCCCTGCCACCACCGCCTCAAAACCTTCCTAGTCCGGTGTTTCAGGCCCACCAGACGCCAGTGGGCGGCAGGATTCGTCATCACCTCCCCCACTGGCGCACAATCACTTCGGACAGGTGGGTTCTACAGATAATCCGAAGGGGTTACTCCCTCCCCTTCGAGTTTACCCCTCCAGCCATGCCACCTCAGTGCCACCGCTTGTCGGGGGATCACTTGACACTTCTCCAGCAGGAAGTTGCGGCCCTCTTGGCCAGGTGGGCCATCGAGTACGTTCCGAAGTAGGTCGTGGCTGTTACTCCCACTACTTCCTGGTTCCAAAGAAGGACAAGGGTCTGCGTCCTATCTTAGACCTCCGGAACGTCAATCGCTTCCTCCGTAAGGAGAAGTCCGTCATCGCCCAGCTCCGGGTGACCCAAAATTCCTCAGCCAACACCCCACCCCAGAGAGTTTGGTGGTGCAGGCCTCTACTTCCCAAGGCGCATTCCCTTCCGCCCTTCCGGATAGGTTATCCAAGAGGCTGGATTAATTCGGGAAGACGTTGTTTTCTTCCTCCAGCCTGGCATTGCGGTCGGTGAATACTGTGTGCTTATTGGGCTGTTTCTCCCATTCCCTTTCGGAGACGGTTGCGCAAGTGCTGCCACAAGTCCCGGAGGAGGCCCGGACTGTGCTCTCCCAAGCTCTCAAGGATGGGAGAGATGCAGCGAAATTCCCCATACGGTGTGGCCTAGATATAACAGATTTGCTTGGCAGATTGATTTCAACGACGGTGGCCTTGAGGCGCCACACCTGGCTTCGAACAACTGGCTCCTCGGGCGATCTCCAAGCCAATTTGATGGACATGCCCTTTGATGGAACCCACCTTTTTGGGGAAAAGGCAGACTTGGCCCTGGTCATGTTCAAGGACTCTCGAGCTACGGCCAGATCCTTCGGCTTCTCCTCCACCCCCCGTGGCCAGTCTTCCTTTCTCCCCTTTCGTGGCAACGGAAGGGGTTTCCAGCCGTGTCAGCCCTATCCCAGCCACCGTCCCGCTCAAACTGCCCAAGCCATGCGAGGAAGTGGACGCGGTGCATTCCGATCTCGGAATGAAGGCCAGAAGTCGTCAACCACACTGCCCCCAACAGCCGCAGCCTCCAAGAAATCCTAGGCTGATTCTGCAGGATCACACTACTCCAGTTGGTGGGAGAATTCGGCATTATCTCCTCCACTGGAGATCCATAACATCGGACAAGTGGGACTTGCAGAGAGTCCAGAAGGGCTATTCTCTACCTTTTCTTTCTTTCCCCCCTCCTTTTCTGCCAAATCAGGAACGGCTGACGGAAGATCATTTAAAGTTGCTCCACGCGGAAGTTACGGCTCTCTTGGCCAAGGGAGCTATAGAAAGGGTCCCAGTTTCAGAAGTAGGCAGTGGTTGTTATTCCCACTACTTTCTGATTCCGAAGAAGAACAAGGGGCTATGGCCCATTTTAGATCTTCGGACTGTCAATCTCTTCCTCAAAAGTTCAAAATGCTCACTCTGGCTCAGGTCTTGTCTGCCCTAGACCAAGAAGACTGGATGGTAGCGTTGGACCTGCAGGACGCGTATTTTCACATTCCCATCCTGCCGGGCCACAGGCGTTACCTGCGGTTAAAGGTAGGCCACCAGCACTTTCAGTTTACTGTGCTCTCCTTCGGCCTTACCAGGGCCCCTCGGGTGTTCACCAAGGTGATGGCGGTGGTCGCAGCTCATCTGCGCAGGTTAGGGTTGTCAGTCTTCCCCTACCTTGACGACTGGCTGTTCAAGGCGTCCTCGCTCCAGGCTGTCGTCTCCCATCTTCAGACTACGGCGAACCTTCTGCATTCGCTGCGGATCTCTATAAACGTGCCGATGTCACACCTGACTCCTTCTCAGATGCTCCCTTTCATCGGAGCTGTTCTGGACACAGTGCAGTTTCGGGCTTATCCTCCTGTGCAGCGAGTCCAGGATATTCATGCTATGATTCCGATATGTCAGCCTCTATCCTGGATTTTTAGTGAGACTGACTTTGAGGCTGTTGGTCCTCATGGCCTCTTGCATCCTGTTGGTAAGACACAACAGATGGCGTATGCAGGCTCTGCAGTGGAACTTGAAGTTCCAATGGGCACAGCATCGGGGCAATCTCACTGACGTGGTTCAGATCTCGGAAGGAACTGCGAAAGATCTGCAGCGGTGGTTATCGAACCACGATTGGGTCAACGGCAGACCTCTCTCTCTTCCTCTGCCAGATCTCGCAGTCGTGACAGATGTGTCACTTCTGGGATAAAGCGGCCACCTGGGAGAGGTGGGGATCAGGGGACACTGGTCTCCGGCGGAGACTATGCTCCACATAAATTTATTGGAGCTCTGAGCGATTCAGTTGGCATTGAAAGCATTCCTACCCTCTGTCAAGAGGAAGTTAGTGCAGGTGTTCACAGACAACGCCACCGCCATGTGGTACTGCAACAAGCAGGGCGGGGTGGGGTCGTGGACCCTATGTCAAGAGGCTTACCGCCTTTGGACATGGCTGGAACATCAGGGCGTGACCCTGGTGGTTCAACATCTGGCAGGTTCCCTGAACGCCAGGGTGGACGAACTCCGCCGCCGGTGCCTGGTAGATCACAAATGGTGTCTTCACTCTGAGGTGGTGCAAGGTCTCTTTCAGCGGTGGGGAGAGCCTTGGTCAGATCTTTTCGCCACCGAAGAGAACGCGCAATGTCAGCAGTTCTGCCGTTGGAGTTTCTAAGGTGCACTCGCTCTGTGACGCTTTTCGTTGTGAGTGGAACTGTGGCCTCCTGTACGCCTCTCTGCCTGTACTACTTCTGCCCCGAGTGCTGAAGAAAATCAAGTGTGACTGAGCCCAAGTCATTCTTGTGGCTCCGGACTGGGCACAAAGAGTCTGGTACCCCGAACTCCTGAGCATGGCCATCGATCCTCCGATCAGACTGCCCCTTCGGGAGGATCTTCTGTCGCAGCAACAGGGGACAGTCCTCCATCCGAACCTGTCCAGCCTCCACCTCCTTGCGTGGAGATTGAGCGGCGACAGTTGACAGCTTTTGACTTTCCGCCCGAAGTCTATAATGTCATCTTGGCAGCCAGGCGTCCCTCCACTAGATCGGTATACGCCTGTCGAAGGAATACTTTTTTGGCATGGTGCACAGATGGGTGTGGATCCCCTTTCTGACCCTCTTTCCGATGTTCTCTTGTTCATCCTTTCCTTGGCCCAGCAGGGTCTGCTCTGGGCTTAAAGGATCTCTTGCAGCTATTTCTGCTATCCTTTGGCTACCAGATCAGCCGTCTTTATTCAAGTCCCCTATTGTAAATAGACTCTTTAAGGGCATTATTCATCTCTTTCCTTCATCTCCTTTCATAATGCCCCAGTGGGACTCGAATCTTCTTTTAACTTATCTTATGTGCACTCCTTTCGAGCCTCTTCACTCCTGTCCTCTCAGGCTTCTTACTTTAAAAACTGCTTTCCTTGTTGCCATCACGTCTGCTTGCAGGGTGAGTGAGCTTCAGGCTCTATCCTCTAAGCCCCGTTTCTTCTCTGTGCATCCGGACAAAGTCGTGCTTAGGACTAGACCCTCGTTCCTTCCTAAAGTGGTTACACCATTTCACATAGGACAAACGATCACTTTGCCCACCTTTTTCCCACCTCCGCACCCTTCCAAGGAGGAGGAGAGACTCCACCGTCTGGACCCAAAACGTGCGCTGTCCTATCTTGAGCGCACAAAAGATTTCCGGGTGGATGATCAACTCTTCTTTGGCTATGTAGGTGCCAAGAAAGGTCGGGCTGTCCAAAAGCACACCATCTCCCGATGGGTTATCCTGTGTATTAAAATCTGTTACGCTTTAGCGAAAAAGTAACCTCCTGCGTGTTCATTCCACTAGAGCCACGGCAGATACTACTGCATTTGCACGTGGAGTCCCACTCCTTGGCATCTGCCAGGCGGCAACGTGGGCACCCTTGCACACGTTCACCAGACATTACTGCCTGGACAGCCAAGTCCGGAGGGATGGCTATTTTGCCCGTTCGGTCCTCCAGGACTTTCAGGTGTGAACTTAGTTCGCAGTCCCTCCTCCGGGTAAGGTATTGCTGGGGTATCTATTCTAAGGTAAGGAATCTATAGCTAACTGTCTCTTTCAGATGAACAAGTTACTTACCTTCGGTAACGATGTATCTGTAAGAGACATAGGTTGGTTATAGATGACTTACCGCTCCACCCATCCTCCCCGCTCTGCGAACTGACTTCTAGGGATAGGGACTCCCTTACAGGGCCATAGTTATGGCGCAGCAGTGGTCAGTGTCTTTCATGGTTCTGCGCTTCTGGCGTGGAAAGTTGTGTTAGAACTGACGTCAACGCGCAGGGGCAGCGTCTAAGTAGACACCGTGATGTGATCACGGCGACCACGACGCCGACGACGGACGCGGAGTCGACCGACGCCACCTACCGACGCGCAGGGGTACTGCTAAGAAAATATTCTCCGGATCCAGTCTGACGCCTGGGGGTAATTCTAAGGTATGGAATCTATAACTATGTCTCTTACAGATACATTGTTACCGAAGGTAAGTAACTTGTTCTTCAGGGCCCTAGTTTTGCACACGTCTACGCCAGTTACTTCGTGGCTCTGCTTTTCTGTGTGGAAAAAATTAAAAGTACTGACGTCCGCGTGCCTGGGTGGCACCTATATAGGCTCTGCAACATTTTAACCGACGCTAACGACGCCGACGACGTCACGCAGAGCCGAATGTAGCCACCCGACGTTGCGCACAAGGGGTATTGCACAGCAAAAGTTTCTGGATACAGCCTAAGGCCTGGGAAATTCAAAGGTAAGGAATCTACAGCTAGATAGAGTCTCTACCAGATAATGCATTACCGAAGGTAAGTAACTTGTTCATTAAGTTGAGTGTTCATTACAGTGCCCTCATATCTTGAAATGCTAATTAGACAAGAACCTGCCATTGTTGGTAATTATTTATATCAATAATGCATAAGGCACAAATTATTGCAAGTGGGGCATATGTGCATCTTAGCTGTTGATTTTCTTCAGCTGCAATTTTCACTGATAAAAGCAGTAAAATATTTAAATGAAAAAAATATTACCATTGAAGGACATTTCAAAGAAATGCTATTAATATAAGATAAACTGTTTTATATTTTGTTTAATTTTCTTATATGTTTTATTTCATAATGGTATGTATGTTGTGTAAGTAATGTTTATAATGTAATATGTAGATGAGTGTATTTCTAGTGCAGAGATTTTGTAACGTAATATTTTAATACATTGTCGATGACAGGTCCAGATCTCTGACCAGAAAGTCGATCAAAGAGCCGAATTTTCAAAACTTGCTGAATTCAAATTGGGCTTGATTATTACTGCTGTCAAAATGTTGTCTGATGGGTCCATGAATGCATCAGTGAAGTTAACAAACTGCACACTGGATGACAAACGAAAAGATATCCAGAAGGCAACTCCAAGGTATTTTTTTTTTTTTAAATTGATAAAATATATTGTGTACTTTTGATTTTCATGCTCTCTATTTGTCCTTGTTGAATAACATTTGATACTTCTGCAAGTTGTCAGATTAAAAAATGCACACATTTTGTTTTCAAATGTATTCACCTATTTGTTTTGTTAAGCAATTGATTTTGATGTGAGAATCCCCTTCCTAACTGAGTTGAGGCACATGATTGGTCAAGGATCATCTGCAGGATATCTCGGGAACTTTCTCGACTGTTTTTATTTCACATTCAATGGAGCCCAGACAAATGGGTGCTCCAAATTGTTTGTTGGGGTTGCAACCTTCCAGTCACAGAAACCCTGCCACCCAGGCCACCATCCTCAGACTGACTGACGGAGGACCACCTCTGCCCTGCTGCTTTAGGAGGTGCAGGCTCTTTTCACCAAAGGAGCCATCAAGAGGGTGCCAACATCAAAAGTATGTTACGATTGCTATTCCAGCTACTTTCTGGTGCCCAAAAAGGATGGAGGCCTCCTCCGTAAACTAGACCTACACCCTCTCAACTACTTCCTGAAAAAGGAGAAATTCAAAATGCTCACGTTGGCTCAGGTTTTGTCTGCCCTTGACCCTCGAGAAAGGGGAGTAGCATTGGACTTGTAGGATGCCTATTTTCATATGCCTGTCCTGCAGGCCCACAGCTGTTACCTATGGTTCACGGTGGGCCACAAGTACTTTCTGTATGCTGTGCTCCCCTTTGGCCTTACCAGTCCCCCTCGAGTGTTCATGAAAGTGATAGTGGTGGTTGCAGCCCCTCTGCAGAGGTCAGGATTCCAGTCTTACCCCTATCTTGACGACTAGCTGTTAAGCGAGCTTGACCCAGGTGGTCTTCACTCACCTCTAGACTACGGCAGGCTTCACTAACCTCTAGACTACAGCAGAAATCTGCATTCACTCAAGTTCACTATCAGTGTGCCGAAGTCACACCCTTTCAGACGCTCCCTTTCATCTGAGCCATTCGGGATGCAATGTAATTCCGTACCTCTCCGACGGAGCTGCGAGTCCAGGATATTCAGGCTAGGATTTGGCTGTTTCAGCCATTATCCTGGATTTCGATGAGACTGACTCTGAGGCTGCTGGGTCTCATTGCCTACTTTTCCTGCTGGCACAACATGCCCGCTGGCATATGCAGGCTCGCCAGTACAATCCGAAGGCCCCGTGGGCTCAGCACCATGGAAATCTCTCCGACCTAGTCCAGATATCAGAGGAAGCTGCAAAAAACCTGCAGTGGTGGCTGACTGACCGTGATTGGGTCAGCGGCAGACCCCTCGCCCTTCCCCACCCAGATTTCACTGCAGTGACAGGTGAGTCACTCCTGGGCTGGGGAGGCCATATGAGAGAGGTGGAGATCCGAGGACTTTGGGCTCCAGTGGAATCTCTGCTCCACATCAGCCTGTTAGAGTTGAGAGTATATTTGCCGTCCTTCTTTCCATCAAGGGGGAAATGGATTCTGGTGTTCACAGACCACCATGTGGTACTGCAACGAGCAGGGCGGGATGGGGTCTTGGACCCTGTGCCTCTGGATGTGGCTGAAACATCAGGTCATTTTCCTGTTTGTGCAGAGCCTTGCGGGATTCTGAATGCCAGGGCGGACAAGCTCAGTCACCGATGCCTTGCGGATCACGAATGAGGACTTGACCCACAGGTGGCGCGAGGTCTCTTCCGAGATAGGGGGATAACCTTGGCTATCGCCAAGAACTTGCAAAATCTGAAAGAGACATGTTAGTGATAGATTCCTTACCTTAGAATATCCCCAGGCGCCAGACTGGATCCGGAAAGTTGTTCGCTAGCAGTACCCCTGCGCGTCAGTAGGTGGCGTCGTGCGGTTCCGCGTCTGTCGCTGGCGTCGTAAGTGCCGAGATGACGTCACGGAGACTAGTTAGGCGCCACCCATGCGCGCTGACGTTAGTTCTTTCTTTTTCCGCGCCAGTAAGCGCAGATCCGGTTAGAGCACGTACCTTAGTCACTTTTTGACTACCCTTTTTTTGAGACTTTTGTCTCCTGGTAGCTTTGGTTTCCTTGGTGCACGTAGGGATGCCTAGATTTAAGTCTTGTGGGGCCTGCCGTCGCACTATGTCGGTGGCGGACCCCCACGATGTCTGCCTCTACTGCCTAGAGACCGACCACGACTCCCGGTCCTGTCGGGACTGTAGGGCCATGGCCCCAAAGGCCTTGAGGGAGCGGCACCGGAAGCTGCTGGAGGTCCGGCACTCGTCCCAGCGCCGTTCCCGGTCCAGGGGCCATTCCAGGGACCACTCGCGGGGCCACAGTCATCGCTCCTCGGGCTCCAAGACTTCACCCTCGGATTCGGGTAAGAGATGACACAAAAAGAAGCCGAAGAAGCGTGTTCGCTCTCCGACGTCCCCCCGTAGGTCCCCGGATGCAGACGAGGGGGACAGGGGCTTTGCCCCTGCGGCTCCTTCGGAGCTCGAGAGTCCCGCGGCCTACCCACCTTACCCGGGTCCGTCGGCGACTCCCGCACAGGTGCAAGAGTTTCTTGCTACCATGGACCGCCTTTTTAGGCCTCGGGCTCCCGCCGGCGCGCCTTCGGGCCCCGCGGTCCCGTGTCAGGATCCTGTTGGGACGCCGGCGGATCCAGCTTCGGCGCCACAGGATCCTGCGCCGTCGGCTCCGGCCACGGCGCCACATGGTCCATCGCTGCCGGCTCCGGCCCCAGCGCCACCCTCGGCTCCGCCTCCGCCGCCGCAGTGGGTGCCATTTGTCCCGCCCTTGCCCAGGTTTCAGGACCATTTTGCTCCTACCTGGGATCCGCATTGGGACACGGCGCCGGTCCGGCCCCGGCCGGCGCCGTTCCCAACGCCGTTTGTCCCTTCTCTGGCTCCTGCCCTGCCGCCACGGTCGGTGCCACATGACGTCTTGCTGGGCACTTGGTCGCGGCCCGCCACAGGGGCCCTTGTAGATAAGAAAGTCGCCAGGCGTCATCGCCCGGCGCCCGGTGACCCTGCCTTTCTGACCACTCATCCTACGCCCGAGAGTCTGGTCATCAAAGCTTCGACGTCCCATAGTGCCTTTCCCACGGCTCCGCCGGATAAGGACTCTAAGAAGCTGGAGCAGTTCGGCAAGAGGTTGTTCTCTTCGGCCAGCTTGGGGCTGCGGTCGGTGAACACTACATGCCTATTGGGCCGCTATTCCCACGCGGTGTGGGATACAGTTGCACAGGTGTTGCCTCAGTGTCCTGAGGAGGCCCAAGCTGTGCTGTCCCAAGCTGTTGCCGAGGGTAAAGATGCGGCTAAGTTCGCCATTCGGTGTGGTTTGGACACCGCGGACTCACTAGGTAGAGCAATTTCTACGACTGTGGCGCTTCGTCGCCACGCCTGGTTGAAGTCTACTGGGTTCTCGCCAGATGTCCAAAGCTCACTCATGGACATGGCCTTTGATGGCACTCGCCTGTTTGGCGATAAAGCCGACAGTGCGCTGGAGCGTTTTAAGGACTCGCGGGCCTCGGCCAAGTCCTTAGGTCTTTCCACGTGGAGCCCAGCCACTCCTGGTTTTCGTTCCTTTCGTGGCCACGGAAGGGGCGCCCAGGCACGTTCCTTCAGCAAGCCTGTGCAGAGCCAGCCTCAGCAGGGCCGTGGATGCGGTTTCCGCAGGGGCGGGTCTGGGAATCAGCGTGGGGGACAGTCCACCTCCGCCCCCGCTGCTTCTACCTCCAAACCTTCCTAATCCGAGCTTTGTGGAGCACCCCACGCCAGTGGGTGGCAGGGTCCGCCATCATCTTCCCCACTGGCACGCTATCACATCGGACAAGTGGGTGTTGCAGATCATCCGCAAGGGTTACGCCCTTCCCTTTCAGTCCACCCCTCCAGCCATGCCACCTCAGTTCCGCTGCATGTCGGGGGACCACTTGGCACTTCTCCGGCAGGAAGTCACGGCCCTCTTGGCCAAGGGGGCCATCGAGTGTGCTCCTGGGCCGGAAGTAGGGAGTGGTTGTTATTCCCACTACTTTCTGGTCCCCAAGAAGGACAAGGGGGGCTTGTTCCCCATCTTGGACCTCCGGAACGTCAATCGCTTCCTCCGGAAGGAGAAGTTCAAGATGCTGACTCTGGCTCAGGTCTTGGCTGCCCTCGACCCTGGAGACTGGATGGTAGCGTTGGACTTGCAGGACGCCTATTTTCACATCCTCGTCCTGCCGGCCCACCGGCGTTACCTGTGGTTCACGGTAGGCCAGGAGCATTTTCAGTTTGCCGTGCTCCCCTTCGGCCTTACCAGCGCCCCTCGGGTGTTCACGAAGGTGATGACGGTGGTCGCAGCTCATCTGCGCTGGTCAGGGGTGTCAGTCTTCCCCCACCTCGACGACTGGTTGTTGAAGGCGGGTTCGCCCCAGGCAGTCGTCACCCACCTTCAGACTACGGCCGACCTCCTGCATTTGCTGGGGTTCTCCATCAACGTGCCGAAGTCGCACCTGAGTCCCTCTCAGAAGCTCCCCTTCTTCGGAGCGGTTCTGGATTCGGCAGCTGTTTCGGGTTTATCCTCCCGCGCAGCGAAGTCCGGGATATTCAGGCTATGATTCCGATCTTTCAGCCTCTATCCCGGGTTTCAGTCAGGATGACCCTCCGGCTCCTGGGCCTGATGGCCTCCTGCATCCTGCTCGTGCAACATGCCAGAGGGCATATGCGGGCTCTGCAGTGGGACCTGAAGTTCCAGTGGGCACAGCATCAGGGCAACTTGTCCGATCTTGTCCAGATCTCGGAGGGCACTGCTCGACATTTGCAGTGGTGGCTCACGAATCGCAATTGGGTCAATGGCAGATCCCTCTCCCTTCCCCAACCGGAGCACACAGTGGTGACGGATGCGTCCCTCCTGGGATGGGGTGGCCACTTGGGAGAGGCGGAGATCAGAGGCCTCTGGTCTCCGGCGGAGTCCCGGCTCCATATCAATCTTTTGGTCCTTCGGGCGATCCGACTTGCACTGAAGGCATTCCTTCCCTCTGTCCGGGGAAGTGTAGTGCAGGTGTTCACGGACAACACCACCGCCATGTGGTATTGCAACAAACCGGGCGGGGTGGGGTCCTGGACCCTATGTCAGGAGGCGGTGCACCTCTGGACATGGCTGGAACATCAAGGCATTATCTTGGTGGTTCAACACCTGGCAGGTTCTCTGAACGCCAGTGCGGACGAACTCAGTCGCCGGTGCTTGATGGATCACGAATGGTGTCTGAACTCCAACGTGGCGCAAGGTCTCTTTCTGCAGTGGGGAGAGCCTTGGTTAGATCTATTCGACACCGAAGAGAACGCGCAGTGTCCTCAGCTTTGCGCGTTGGAATTTCCAAGGCGGCACTCGCTCGGCGACGCTTTTCGTCGCGTGTGGAGTTGCGGTCTGTTGTACGCCTTTCCGCCTATACCACTTCTGCCCAGAGTGCTGAAGAAGATTCGGCGCGACCGGGCCCAAGTCATCCTTGTGGCTCCGGATTGGGCACGAAGATACTGGTATCCCGAGCTACTCAACATGGCGATCGATCCCCCGATCCGCCTGCCTCTTCGGGAGAATCTTCTGTCGCAGCAACAAGGGACGGTCCTCCACCCGAACCTGTCCAGCCGCCACGTCCATGCGTGGAGATTGAGCGGCGACTGCTGATTCCATTTGACTTGCCTCCTGAAGTCTGTGATGTCATTCTGGCAGCCAGGCGTCCCTCCACTAAATCGGTATACGCCTGCAGGTGGAACAAATGTGTGGCATGGTGTACAGCTAAGTCTGTGGATCCCCTTTCTGCCCCTCTTTCTGAGGTCCTTCTGTTCCTACTCTCCTTGGCCCAGCAGGGCTCTGGTTTGGGCACTGTCAAAGGTTATCTTTCGGCCATCTCCGCCTTTCTCAGGCTTCCAGATCAGCCTTCTCTCTTTAAGTCCCCGGTTGTTAACCGTTTCCTCAAAGGCATTACACACACGTTTCCTCCTGTGCCTTTCATAATGCCTCAATGGGACTTAAATCTTGTCTTGACCTATCTGATGTGCGCTCCTTTTGAGCCCCTTCATAATTGTCCTTTACGTCTTCTTACTCTCAAGACGGCTTTCCTGGTAGCTATCACCTCTGCCAGAAGAGTGAGTGAGCTCCAGGCTCTTTCTTCTAAACCTCCTTTCTGTTCATCCGGACAAGGTGGTTTTAAGGACCCGTCCTTCTTTCTTGCCAAAGGTTGTCACGCCCTTCCACATCGGGCAGACCATCACTTTGCCCACCTTCTTTCCGCCTCCGCATCCTTCAAAAGAGGAAGAGCGGCTCCATCGTCTGGACCGAAAACGTGCGCTCTCGTTCTATATAACGCGCACACAACAGTTCCGGGTGGATGACCAGCTCTTTGTTGGCTACGTGGGCGCCAAAAAAGGTCGGGCCGTGTACAAACGCACCATCTCTCGGTGGGTCGTTTTGTGCATCAAAGCATGTTACTCCTTGGCTAAGAAGGAGCCTCCTGTGGGGCTGCGTGCCCATTCTACCAGGGCAACAGCAGCCACTACTGCCTTGGGACGCGGCGTTCCCTTGCAGGATATTCGTCAGGCAGCCACGTGGGCCTCGCTGCACACATTTACCAAGCATTACTGCCTTAACAGTCAAGTCCGGAGAGACGGCTTCTTTGGCCGTTCTGTTCTCCGTGACTTTCTGGTGTAACCTATTCGCAGACCCACCACCGGGGTTGGTATTGCTGGGGTATCTCTTCTAAGGTAAGGAATCTATCACTAACGTGTCTCTTTCAGATGCACAAGTTACTACTTGTGTAACGATATATCTGTAAGAGACAGTAGTTAGTGACAGATTCCTTACCGCCCCACCCATCCTCCCCGTTCTGCGAACTGATTTCTAGGGTTAAGGTCATCCCTTTCAGGGCCCTAGTTTCATGGCACCAATGGTCAGTTTCTTGCATGGCTCTGCGTTCCTGGCACGGAAAGTCGTGTACAGAACTGACGTCAGCGCGCATGGGTGGCGCCTAAGTAGTCTCCGTGACGTCATCTCGGCGCTTACGACGCCAGCGACGGACGCGGAACCGCACAACGCCACCTACTGACGCGCAGGGGTACTGCTAGCGAAAAACTTTCCGGAGCCAGTCTGACGCCTGGGGATAATCTATCACTAACTAATGTCTCTTACAGATATATCGTTACACAAGTAGTAACTTGTGTGTCAGCACTTCTGTGCATTGGAGTTTCCAAGGTGACTATCTCTCGGAGACGCATTTCGTCTCAGTGGAGCCCAGGACTCCTTTCTACCGATACCACTCCTACCCCGAGTTCTAAAACAAAATCATCAAGCAAACCAGGCCCAGATCATCCTTGTAGCCCCGGACTGGGCACAGAGAGTATGGTATCCCAAGCTCCTGAGAATGAGCATCGGTCCTCTAATCACGTTGTCTCTTCGGGAGGATGTTCTGTCACAGCAACTAGACCGGGTTCTTCACCTGAACCTGCACATGCTCCTTGGAGATTGAGGTCCGATAGCTGAAAGTCTTCGATCTCCCTCCTGAAGTCTGCAAAGTCTTCTTGGCAGCCAGACGGCCATCAACAAAGACCGTGCACCCCTGCCATTGGGACAAGTTTGTGACTTGGTGCATTGATAAGCATGTGCACCCTTGTTCTAAGTGTTGCTGTTTGTTTTTTCATTAGCCCGGCAAGGCCTTGCTCTGGGCACAGTTAAAAGGTATCTTTCAGCAATCTCTGCTTTTTTGAGGTTCCTGGATCAGCCATCCCTGTTCAAGTCACTGGCTGTGACACATTTCGTAAAAGGCCTCCAGCATATCTTTCCCCCACACCTTTTGTTATGCCCCAAAGGACCTCAATTTGCTTTTAACTTTTGACATGTGTTGCCCTTTTGACCTCTTGCACAGCTGCACTCTCCGTCTTTTCACAATCAAGACAGTCTTGGTAGCTATCACACCGGCCTGGACGATCAGCAAACTCTTTCTGTCCATTCTCCGTGCACCAGCTTCTTCCCAGACAAACTGATTCTGAGAACATATGCTTCCTTTTTGCAGAAGGTGCTGACATCCTTTGATGTCGACCAGTCCACCATGCTGCTGATCTTCTTCGCCCAGCCTCATCCCTCTAAGGAGGAGGGAAAAGGAAAACCTCTGTTGCTTGGACACGAAAAGAGTCATTCTACATAGTTCGCACTAAGGAATACCGGGTAGGCAATCAGCTTTTTGTCGGGTTGACTGGTGCGAAAAAGAGCGCAGCAGTGCAGAAATATACAGTCTTCAGATGGATTGTGCTCTGCATTAAAATCTGCTACGCATTGGCTGAGAAGCAACCCCTTGAAGGCTCGCGGGCTCCCTCTACCAGAGCCAAAGTGACAACCACTAGGTAAGCTCGCGGAGTCCGTGTCTTGGATATCTGCCAGGCAGCAAATACAAGATTACTCTTCCTCTCTCAAATAAGATTCACTTTTTAGGGGTAATTAAAGATTCTGAAAGTCAAATGGCTTTAACAAGACTGGCAAAACAGATAGTAAAACAAGAGGAAATAAAGGTATGCTTCCTACAAAGACTACTAGGCATGATGTCCTCTTGCATAGTGTTAACATTCTGCAGGCTGCACACGAGACCCATACAAGAGAAGTTGGACAGGCAATAGACCAAAATATCTGGCTTCTTCAGGGACAGGCTAGCTGTGACTACGAAAATTAAACAAGCAATCGCATGGTGGACGTCATAGACCATTCCTTCAGCCACAGTGTCAACTTGTGGTCATCTCACGGCTAAATGGAAGGATGGGAAGCTTACTTCCAAGAGCTGTCGGCCAGAGAACTGTGGTCACTACAGGAGAAACATTTACTTATAAATGTGCTTGAGCTCAGAGCAGTCAGGAGAGAACTACAATCCGTCCTCCCACAAATCTATAACTCAAAAGTACCAGTCAGAATCGACAACACCACCATAATGCTTTATATAAGCAAATAAGGTGGGACATGTTCTCAAATTCTGAGCAATTTCCAACAAGATAGCCCTTCTGGCAGAACATCTTGCAGAAAAAAACAATCAAGTACATTATCTCAGCAGAACACTACAGAATTGTCACAAGCGGGAGTTGAGAGACAGTATCCTGAAAGTAATATTCCAGATCTAAGGGAAGCCAAAAATAGACCTCTTTGCAAAATAGAGCAACAGGAAATGCCTCTCTTACCCAAGCACACATTCACAACCAAAATAATGGTGAAATGCTCTTTCTGTTGGATGATACAGGATGTCTGCCTATGCCTTTCCACTGCTTCCCCACCTGCCAAAAGTAATCACCAAAATGAAAAGAGAACCCTGCAGGCTGATGCTCATAGCCCGCACTTGGCCGAGACTGTACTGGTTTTCAGATCTGCTACAACTTATGCAGGAAACACCCATTTTGCTGTATTCAAGATTAATTCTATGTTCAGGTGCCAGGGTCAGATACTTCACTCCAACCCTCAGCCCCTCAAATTGGTAACTTGGCTCCTGAGCACCATGAGTTTGTAAAGATTGACATTCTGCGGGACTTTAAAGATATCATGGCACAAGCCAGAGCTATTTCAACCAACAAAACGTATGTTGTGAAATGGAAGTGATACGACGTTTTGTGTCACACTGAAGGATTACATCCTTTTCATATTCATGCTCATCAAATACTTCCGTATCTGTACGAAATGGAGGTTTAATATCGGAGGCACTATCCATCGAGAGGGGCACGCGACAGGGGTGCCACTTATCTCCTCTTCTTTTCGCCCTGGAGATGGAGCCACTGGAGATTCAGGTGCGACGAGACATGAATCAGTGGGGTATCACCGTTGATGGTCGTGCCCATGTACTTTCATTATATGCAGACGATGCGCTTCTGTATATTCGCCAGCCAGAAGGGGCAATTCCAGGCTCCTGGCTACACTAGCCTATTTTGGGTCGGCGTCAGGGTTGCGCGTTAATTGCCGGAAGTCAGTTATATGTCCATTGGCAGCTCCACGTTGGACCTCCCTGAGGTTGAGTTCAGCTGGGAAAGCGACCATTTTTGCTATCTGGGCATACAGGTAGCTCACCAGCCAGAAGCTTAATATGCATTGAATATGGGAAGGGTCGTTACGGGCCTGAAAGAGTCGATCCGATTCTGGAACAGACTCATCCCTCTCGGTGTCGGACAGGTGGCTGTTAGCAAGGACGGTAATGCTCCCCTGTTGCCTCTATGCACACCAGAACTCTTTCTGCAGCATCCCAAAATCCACATTTGAAACCCTGAAGAGTCTCCTAATCTCTTTGGTATGGGCCGGAGGACCCAGCTGTGTAAAACTTGAAATACTCAAGCTGGACATGGACACGAGGGGACTGGGACTCCCAGATTTCAGACTTTATTATCTTGTGGGATTACTACAATATGTGGCACAGTGGTGTACAGAGGGCCGCAACGTAGAAAAAGAATTACTTGTGGAATGGGGCAGCAGGACAGAACTGCCGAGATACCTCATGTTGGGCTCCCAGACACTTAGGGACTGCCCACACGTAATCCAACAGGTAGCAGAGGCCTGAGAGCAAGCGGTTACCCTGGTTCTCCGCAGGGCTCCATACACTAACGCACTCCCACTTCAATGGCTACAAGGTTTTCACAGAATTCAGTCAATCATGGATATTACGAAGTGGTATGAGGGGGGATGCGCGACAGCTGGCGACATGTATATGAATGGGACCTTCTTAACATTCGACGTGGCAAGAGAATGGTTCAGAGTGCCGGACGGTCAATTCTTATACTATGCGAATCTTTCCTGCTCTGTTCGCGAAATATGGACCTCGTTTCCGGATGAGACAAAGGAGTCCCACGCGTTAGCATTGTTACTTGACCCGGGGTTCACCAGAGGGCTAATTTCACGCATATATATATATATATATATATATATATATATATATATACATAAAGCTCTGAAAGAAGATCGCATGGTTGAGACATCCATAGTAAGAGACAGGTGGGTGGCGGACTTACCATCCCCACTCACCAAGGGCGAATGGACAAGGGCCACCTGAGGGGTAATTTCACGCATATATATATCTACATAAATATATATTCCGGAGCCCACTGAGGCATTTCATTTAAAAGACAAAGACACTGGAAAACGAACTGAAACCCACTGGGGAAAATGTTTGCTCAAGGTAGGAAACTACAGGTTCCAGCATGCCTGAACTTTGAACTCACCTGAGAGGCCCACGTGGGCAGCATAAATAATTTGCATGCAGTATTGGCGCCATTTGAGCACTTCAGTTTGAGCTGCTGTCATCCTCTGACGAAGGAGCCCATGAGCTCTGAAACGCGTAAGGATACAAAACCATCGGAGTTGAAATACCGGTTTTCTGAAATAAAGGCTTTTGATTAGCATCCAGCTGTCGAGTGCGTCCGTGCCTCAGGGCAATGTTTGTGGATGGATATATATATATATATATATAGCTCTGAAAGAAGATCGCATGGTTGAGACATCCATAGTAAGAGACAGGTGGGTGGCGGACTTACCATCCCCACTAACCAAGGGTGAATGGACAAGGGCGTTTGCACAGGTTCGCGAGGTAGCCAGCAATGCAAGGTTCAAACTCACTCAGTTCTACTACCTACACCACACATACTCAGAGATTGGCACGTTTCACCCCTGGGAAATCCTCGGCATGCCCCAGATGCAGTACGGACCCCACCACATTTATTCATAGGACCTGGAGTTGTATCTGCCTACAACCATATTGGCACCAAGTGATTCAGGCACTCAGTACAACTATGGCAGTGCGAGTAGAGGCTTCCCCCACCCCCCCAGCATAGACAATTGGAGGGCAGACATGCGGGAGTGGGGTGTAGCGGAGGAGTTCCGCCTGAGGGCGGTGCATGGGGACAAGAATGCAGAGAGAGGTCTGGAGGAGTGGGGGGCACATGCTGGAGGGATTGCAGCCAGCGATAGACCAGATTGAATGAGAGGAGGGCTCACCACAGATGTCAAACCACATTACCTCCACGCCAAACCCAAAGAGTGGAGGCAACCCCCACCCCCACGTGTGAAAAATAACCTTATCGGCAGAGGTAGGTATTCTTTCGACCATCTGGTAACACAATATTGGATTCCCGATGGTCCTGCCCTAGATGATTTATATATTCTACCTACGAGATGGGTTCCGTCACTAGTCGCTGCCAAGGTTACTTTCTTTTTTATTACTATTTCTCATTTTTCTTGTTAATAGTTCCGATGAGTATTGTTGCACGCATTAATCCTGTGTAGGAAAGGTTTTTAAACACTGTGATAGCCATAATATACCCAGCGAAGAAACTACTAAGTGGGACATATGGACACGCTAACGGATTGCCAAGATATAACATGTTAACAATAGCCTGCCAATGATACACTGTACCATATATATGGCGAACATGTAATGTGACTTCTGTGCAATGTTGCAATAAAAGCTAGTTAAAAAAATATATATACTTCCATATCTTCTACAGTTGGCTAACTCGAAGTTAAACATGCCACATTTAGAGTTCACCTGGCAGCCACCTTACTTTTTGAAAGAATATCATCTATATGTCTCAAATGAGGAGGAATTAAGAGAAATTTTGGTCCAGTATACGGTCTCCCAAACTGCAACAATGGGGGAACAGTGCAACATCCACGTCCCCCATGTGGATTTGAATTAGGAAATTAGGGTGAGAATCTAAAACTTGCAAATATAGATTTCTGTGATACAAGTGTCACTCTACACCAAAGATGGCGGATCACCCTGACAACACAGTTCTCTGCATGAGCATAGATCACATATTTTTAGTATGTTGGTTATATTGCCAAATATCAATCAGTCATGATGTGTGCTTATCATTAGACAGGAATTACTGTGACAGAAGGAACTGGTTCTTGTTATTGCTATGTTCTTTTCATGCCTCTTTTTGTTATTTTTGTGTTTTAATTGGTCACTAGCATAGTTAATTCGACTACAGTCCTAACTCATGAGATGTATGTCTTGTGGACAATAGCTACGGTTGTGTTTTCTTCACTAAGGTGGGTGTTCACTTTTCTCCTGATTAAGGTAGGAACTCGACCACAAGAGAAGATTAGGTAACAGATTTATGGTCCTGAAGAATTGCAGTAGATCTTTTTGGACAATAAAGGCATGAAACATGTAGACCTATACATAGACTAAGGAATTCACAGACCAACTGCCATCTAATTATCCTCTATTGAGAATACAGGAACATCATTTTCCCATATTTGCTTTTATCCTGAACATAGACCCCTCTAACAACTAAAAGGGATCATTAGGGGCCTATTGTTCATTTTAATTTTAATCACTCCTTACCAATCTTCTTAGATAGTCCTGTTAGTGTCCTTCAACATTGGAGGCATTTGAGTTGCACGTTTGCAACCCAATTGCCAATTAAAAGATCTCCTGCAAAGTGCCCCCTTGTGGGCCCTTTGAGCATTGCAGCCTCAGCCCAACGAAGAGCATGGCCTGATGATAAGGCATGCCACTCTTGGGTGTGGGAGGGCTTGTGTTCCATTAAGCAAACTCTTCCAGTGACCATTAGGATCTGTATACTGAATATACTATCTAGGATCCCCTACGGAATGGTTACTTTATTTCTATTGTTACAGTTTGGGAGAGTGTATACTGGACCGAAATTTCTCACAAATCCTCCTCATTTAAGATATAGTTGCACAGCGGATCAGCTGTAGGACAGTTCTACTATAAATCCAGAATCTCATTGTAACATACAGGCAGTGCACCACATAAGGACATACCATTACCATAATCATGACAGACCTACAAGGACTAAATTTCAATAACGGCATTGTGGAGGCAGTTCTTAAAACACCATCCTTATTGGGGTACAATGCTAGTACACCATCCGGGAGCCTTAATGAAGACTGGGACGCACTATCAGCCCTGAAGAAAATCAAGTCAGAACAGCTCTACACGGGGCAATTATGGCTGAATACTTACGCGCAAATGTAACCCCTAATGGCCTCTTAGTAATCAATGCACCATGCATATTTCTGGAGGACTAGACATTTAGGAAAGAGTGGTCCCAAAAGCGTGGAAATGGACCAGGGAAGGTTGGTGGTAATTATCAATACAGTGAAGAGAGTAGCCGATGCTCTATCACTTAAAATAACTGTGGCAGAGAATGCATTAAAAACTACAGTACAATTGACCCTTTACAAAACTCGATTAGCAGAGATCAACGCAGAGTACCATGAAAGCAAAGAATTTTTAACACACCAAAAGGTAACAGAATTGCAGAAAGACAGCAGAGAGAAAGTGTTTCCTCATACCAAGGAAGATTATGAGGAGGATCTCCAATCCAGACCCATTGATGGGATACAAACCCAGGAAATGAAGAATAAGGCCACCAGTAGGAATTCCAGCTCTGACAGATGTAGTAGTGAGGCTGAATGTTGGGGTCCACCGAGATACCAAAACTACTCAATGGGACCTGTCCCCTACAACCGATGTTGCAATCACAAATGCCGTTTTTTCACTCTCATATGACAAGTCCCTTCAATCAAATTTTTTAGGAAAAAGTCGGGGCAGGAGCAAAGGCAGAATAAAAGAAAGAGGGCAGCGCTTACAATGGAACATGGAGGAACCTCGAATAGTAACACTAAGTCAGAGAAAGGAAATGAGCAAAGCAACCTATTTGTGAATCAGTTCAGTGGGATACTCAATGGAAATTGAGGAGAAGACTTTGAACAAAGGTTTAGGATTTGTGCCAACTCCACGGGAGGATCCATTTAGATTGAATTGTCAGCTGTCAATTGGTTTTTTCAAAAAATCAGATTACATGCATTTTTTCAAGACAAACCCTTGCCTCAAGCTGTACCTGATCCAGGTCTGAGAAATCCATCAATGTTCACCCCTCCGTCTAGTGCTATTCCATGTGAAATCCTTACTTTTGAGAAGGCTGTGATGAATGATGTACAGAAATTGAAACCTAACAACCATTCCAGAAACTCTTGGGAAGAGATAATAGCATTGAAACCACTGACTAGACAAATCTAGAACAATCAAGCCAGCAGATAAGGAAGACGCGATTGTTACTGTAGGAAGCTGGCTCTCTATATACTAGAACAAAAGTAACACAAAGAGAGGAAGGGTATAACGGGACTAATCCTAGTCCCCT
The DNA here is from genome assembly GCA_963921515.1 of Calotriton arnoldi. Taxonomy (NCBI): domain Eukaryota; kingdom Metazoa; phylum Chordata; class Amphibia; order Caudata; family Salamandridae; genus Calotriton; species Calotriton arnoldi. Next base: position 1,377,755 of record CAWUFW010004722.1, on the reverse strand, counting down.
ACGGAATAACAGATTCAACACAGAAGGAACAGTTCCGAATTCAAAATTACTGCATCATGGAAACTGAAATGTTACAGGAAATTAATATTTTTTTTAGAAGAACCCTCACCCACCAACCTAGTTAGTGGCATGCTTCATCATCGTGTTCCCACCTGGGATGCCGAGTGCTTCCCAGGTGTGCTTCGACGCCTGAATTACAGCGGAGCGGGGTTTTTCTTGTGTAGTGCAAGGTAGTGAAAAAGTGACTAAAGCTAAAATTGCCTCTAGGATCTCCCTCCTCACTAGGATAACCTGGATTTATATTAATGGGGTCGTTGGGCAAAGTTTAAAATAAATGAGAATGGATGTTATGCGCGATTAGATTGATCTCAGACATCCGTGAATTGGTCTGCATGTTTCAGTCTGCATGGCTCAGTGGCGAGGCTTTCTTCAGGACCAGTGAGAACAAGCGCACTCACTAAGGTGCACTTGGTAGTGAATTGTGAACCGAAAACTTACAGTTTTGCTAGATGCGACAATTTCTGGAAAACAAATTGCATATAGTTATTCATGGTACAACAATTATTTGACTCTTCCCAATGCAGTAATGTGCGCATTTAGTCCATCATGTGTACTTAACCATCACACTCATGTCGGGATAGTTAATGTATCCATTACATTAGTGGCCATAATGCGAATACTTAACACTTATTGTGCCATTGTGGTAAATGCTGATTGTAACTGTGTGCATGCATTCGATCGCACCAGGTACAATTGTGACATGACATATTGGCGAGAAAATATCATTACCTCTTGTAGATATAGCCACACAATACATTCATCATGAAGAAAAAGACCCTTTCATGTGTGGGCTCTAGCTTCTCATTAGGTTAAGAGACCTTGTGATCATGCTGGCAAAACTATCAATATCTCAGCTCCAAAAGACTGATCAGTGAAAGGCAAAGACTAAGGTAAGGATTAAAAAAGGGTATCTGAAAGAGACACGTTAGTGACAGATTCCTTACCTTAGAATATCCCCAGGCGTCAGGCTGGATCCGGAAAGTTTTGCGTAGCAGTACCCTTGCGCGTCGGTAGGCGGCGTTGTGCGGCTCCGCATCCGTCATCGGCGTCGGGATCGCCGGGATGACGTCGCGGGCAGTACTTAGACGCCGCCCCTGCGCGCTGACGTCAGTTCTTTCTTTTTCCGCGCCAGTAAGCGCAGATCTGGGAAGAGCAGTGCCCTAGTCATTTTTTGACTAAGTTTTTTGGTGATTTTTCACTGTTTTCTCGAAGTCACTCGACTCCGAAGGTGTCGGTATGGATGCCCGGCTTCAAGCCATGCGACGCCTGTGGTCGAATGATGTCGATCACGGACCCGCATCAGGATTGTCTCTACAGCCTCGGGCGCGACCACGACCCCAAGTCGTGCCCCGACTGCCGGGCCTTGCATCCGAAGGCTTTGCGAGAGCGGTCTCGAAAGCTCCTCGAGGTCCGGCAGTCGGCTCCGCGCCACGCCAAGCTCCGGTCATGCGAGAGGTCGAGGGGCCGGTCGCGGAGTCCTCATCGGTCGTCGGGGTCCAAGTCTTCGCACTCCTCCGGTAAGTCGAAGCATAAGAAGTCGAAAAAGCGTCATCGCTCGACGACTTCCCCTCGCCGGTCTCGCGACTCGGCTGAGGGTCCTGTTGGCACCGTCCCCGCGGCTCCGGGAGTGCCTGTGGAGCCGCTGCCGCATTACCCCCCTTTTCCGGGTTCGGCGGCGACTCCGGCCGAGATACAGGAGTTCCTGTCGGCCATGGCCCGCCTCTTCGGGGCTCAAGGTCCCCCCAGTGCACCTTCGGGCCCCGCGGGCCCTGATGGGGTTTCTCCGGCGCCGCCGGCGACTCCGGTCCCGGCGCCGCCTGTCACACCAGTCCCGGCCCCGGCCTCGACCCCGGCTCCGGTGCTGCCACAACCCCGATCGACGCCGGTTGACCTGACGACACCTCCACCGGCGCCGATCTCTCCGGTGCCGTTCCCGACGCCGCCCGGGGCTCCGGGCGGCATCGTTCCCCGGTTCTCTCTGGATCCGGACACAGCGCCGGACCGACGCCGATGAGACCTTGGGTCCCACATGTCCCTCCTCCTTATTTTGTACCAGAATTGGAGGGCAAAGAGAACTGGGAGGGGTCTGATGACCCTCTCACAGCCCAATGTGAGTTTGATCAGGACTGGGCTGAGGAACTTGGGGAAGCCAGTGGTCTGGACACCTCTCCTGACACTGGCATGCTGTCTCCTCCTTCCGTGGCAACGGAGGAGGGAGCAAACTTTGCAACGGTGTTGCGTAGAGCAGCTGGGGCCTTACACCTCCAGTTGCCTACAGTGGCTGTCAGGACTAACATCCTGACGGAAGTGCTTCAGCCGGCGGCTACCTCCTCGGAGCCACTGCTGCCGTTTAATGAGGCGCTTTCAGACGTTCTTTTGGGCACCTGCTTCAAGCCCACCACAGGGGCTCCTGTGGATAGGAACGTAGCCCGACGCCATCGCCCTGCTCCGAGCGACCCCCTGTTCCTCTCCCAACACCCCACCCCTGAGAGCTTGGTGGTCCAAGCCTCTGCTTCCCAAAGCGCCTTCCCTACCGCTCCCCCGGATTGGGAATCCAAACGCCTGGATCAATTTGGGAAGAAGGTCTTTTCTTCCTCCAGTGCTGGCTTGCGGTCCGTCAACACCACTTACCTCTTGGGCCGATATCCCCACTCCTTGTGGGACTCGGTGGCGCAAGTTCTGCCCCAGTGTCCTGAGGAGGTCCAGACACTGCTTTCCCGCACCATTGCGGAAGGAAGAGATGCGGCAAAGTACACCATCAGATGTGGCCTTGATACCGCCGACTCGCTAGGCAGATCGCTTGCGACGACAGTGGCGCTGCGCCGTCACGCCTGGCTGAGAACCACTGGTTTCTCGGGTGATGTCCAAAACACTCTTATGGACATGCCCTTTGATGGGGTCGGTCTTTTTGGGAACAAGGCAGACCATGCGCTGGAGCGCTTTAAGGACTCGCGGGCTACGGCCAAGTCCCTGGGCCTTTCTGCTGTGCGCCCTCCGCAGCCGTCTGCTTTTCGCCCCTTTCGTGGCCACGAAAGGGGCGCCCAGTCACGTCCGCTGCCCAGCCACCGGCCCGCGCAGCAAGCTTCTTCGCGTGGCCGAGGACGTGGCTCCCGCCGTGGCTTGTCAGGCAACCAGCGTGCGGGTCAGGCCACCAACCCCGCCCCGTCCGCGGCCTCCAAGCCCTCCTAGTCCTTCTTTTCAGGTGCACAGCACGCCAGTAGGGGGCAGGGTCAGACAAGTGGGTCTTGGACATTGTCCGAAGGGGCTACTCCCTCCCCTTTGAGACCATCCCCCCAGCCATGCCACCTCAATTCCACCGCATGTCAGGGGATCACTTGGTGCTTCTTCAGAAGGAAGTTGCGGCCCTCTTGGCCAAGAGGGCCATTGAGCGCGTTCCGACCCCAGAAGTAGGACGTGGTTGCTACTCCCACTACTTTCTGGCGCCCAAAAAGGACAAGGAGGACATGCGTCCTATCTTGGACCTCCGGAACGTCAATCGCTTCCTCCGGAAGGAGAAGTTCAAGATGCTCACCCTAGCTCAGGTCTTGACTGCCCTCGACCCTGGAGACTGGATGGTGGCGTTGGACTTACAGGACGCTTATTTCCACATCCCCGTACTGCCGGCCCACCGTCGTTACCTGCGGTTCACGGTAGGCCTCGAGCATTTTCAGTTCACCGTGCTCCCTTTTGGCCTTACCAGCGCACCTCGGGTGTTCACGAAAGTGATGGCGGTGGTCGCAGCTCATCTGCGCCGGGCAGGGGTTCCAGTCTTCCCCTACCTCGACGACTGGCTGCTGAAGGCGGGCTCGTCCCAGGCAGTCGTCTCCCACCTCCAGATTACGGCCGAACTCCTGCACTCGCTGGGGTTCTCCATCAACGTGCCGAAGTCTCACCTGATTCCTTCTCTTCATCGCCTTTTCATCGGAGCAGTTCTGGGCACAACGCAGTTTTGGCTCTATCCTCCCGAACGGCAAGTCCGGGATATTCAGGCTATGATTCCGATCTTTCGGCCTCTATCCTGGGTTTCGGTACGGATGACCCTGAGGCTGCTGGGCCTCATGGCCTCCTGCATCCTGCTAGTCGATCATGCCAGATGGCATATGCGGGCTCTGCAGTGGGACCTGAAGTTCCAGTGGGCGCAGCACCAGGGCAACCTGTCCGATCTCGTCCAGATCTCGGAGGGGACTGCAAAACAGTTGCAGTGGTGGCTCTCGAACCGGCAATGGGTCATGGGCAGATCCCTCTCCCTTCCCGAGCCAGAGCACACAGTTGTGACGGACGCGTCCCTTCTGGGATGGGGCGGTCACATGGGAGAGGCGGAGATCAGAGGCCTCTGGTCTCCGGCGGAGTCCCGGCTCCATATCAACATTCTGGAGCTCCGGGCGATCTGACTTGCACTCAAGGCATTCCTTCCCTCTGTCAAAGGGAAGGTAGTGCAGGTGTTCACAGACAACACCACCGCCATGTGGTACTGCAACAAACAGGGCGGGGTGGGGTCGTGGACCCTATGTCAGGAGGCTCTGCGCCTCTGGACATGGCTGGAACATCAGGGCATATTCCTGATGGTTCAACACCTGGCAGGTTCCCTAAACGCCAGGGCGGACGAACTCAGCCGCAGGTGCATGATGGATCACGAATGGCGTCTTCAATCGGAGGTGGCGCAAGGTCTCTTTCAACAGTGGGGAGAGCCTTGGTTAGATCTGTTCGCCACCGAAGAGAACGCGCAATGTCAGCAGTTCTGCGCGTTGGAATTTCCAAGGCGGCACTCGCTCGGCGACGCTTTTCGTCGCGAGTGGAGTTGCGGTCTGTTGTACGCTTTTCCGCCTATACCACTTCTACCCAGAGTGTTGAAGAAGATTCGGCGCGACCGGGCCCAAGTCATCCTTGTGGCTCCGGACTGGGCTCGAAGAGTTTGGTATCCCGAGCTACTCAGCAAAGGCTGTGAATCCCCTTTCTGCCCCTCTTTCTGAGGTTCTTCTGTTCCTTCTTTCTCTGGCCCAACAGGGTTCTGCCCTGGGTACCATCAAGGGCTATCTTTGTGCAATCTCGGCCTTCCTCAGGCTTCCTGATCAGCCCTCTCTTTTTAAGTCCCCTGTTGTTAACAGGTTTCTTAAAGGCATTACCCACTTCTTTCCTCCTGTTCCGTTTATAATGCCTCAGTGGGACTTAAACTTGGTTCTTACTTTCTTAATGTGCGCTCCCTTTGAGCCTCTGCATAACTTTCCTCTTCGTCTTCTTACTCTGAAGACAGCCTTTCTGGTAGCCATCACCTCCGCTCGGTGGGTGAGTGAGCTCCAGGCTCTTTCATGCAAACCCCCCTTTCTGTCTGTCCATCCAGACAAGGTTGTTCTTAGGACGCGTTCGTCCTTCTTGCCAAAGGTGGTTACTGCCTTCCACATTGGGCAGACCATCACTTTGCCCACCTTCTTTCCGCATCCTTCCAGAGAGGAAGAGAGGCTCCACCGTCTGGACCCAAAACGTGCGCTTTCCTTTTACATCAACCGCACACAACAGTTCCGGGTGGATGACCAGCTCTTTGTTGGCTATGTGGGCGCCAAAAAAGGTCGGACGGTACACAAAAGGACCATCTCCCGCTGGGTCATCTTGTGTATCAAGGCCTGCTATTCTTTGGCTAAGAAGGAGCCTCCTGTTGGGCTGCGTGCCCACTCCACCAGGGCAACGGCTGCTACCACGGCTTTAGGCCGCGGTGTTCCGTTACAGGATATATGTCAGGCAGCTACGTGGGCCTCGCTGCACACGTTTACCAAACATTACTGCCTTGACAGCCAGGTCCGGAGGGACGGCTTCTTTGGCCGTTCTGTCCTCCGGGACTTCCTTGTCTGAATCTGTTCGCAGACCCACCACCGGGGTTGGTATTGCTGGGGTATCTATTCTAAGGTAAGGAATCTGTCACTAACGTGTCTCTTTCAGATGCACAAGTTACTAACTTGTGTAACGATATATCTGTAAGAGACAGTAGTTAGTGACAGATTCCTACCGCCCACCCATCCTCCCGTTCTGCAAACTTATTTCTAGGGTTAATGACATCCCTTTCAGGGCACTAGTATTTTTCAGACACCTATGTCAGCTTCTTGCATGGCTCTGCGTTCCTGGCGCGGAAAGTCGTGTACAGAACTGACGTCAGCGCACAGGGGCTGCGTCTAAGTACTGCCCGCGACGTCATCCCGGCGATCCCGACGACGGACTCGGAGTCGCACAACGCCGCCTACCGACGCGCAAGGGTACTGCTACGCAAAAACTTTCCGGATCCAGCCTGACGCCTGGGGATATTCTAAGGTAAGGAATCTGTCACTAACTACTGTCTCTTACAGTTATATCGTTACACAAGTTAGTAACTTGTGCCTCTTACAGATATATTGTTACACAAGTTAGTAACTTGTGCGTCTTACAGTGATCGCAACTTTGCGACACGTCATGGATCCCAGCGGGGGGAGGTACCTATTGTCAAACCTTCGTCAAGGTGAGCCGCCCGTGTCTGTCACCTCTACTGGTTCCAGCACGAGATCCCGGAGATACTCCGTGTTGCGTGTGGGCTTCGTTAAGTAAACTCTTGCCTGAGTGTGAGCAGTTCCTGTCACGTGGGCATGTCGGGTGTGTTAACGTCATGACCTCTGGCTCATTTCCTAAGGATTAACCCTAACTGTCCCACTATTTTCAAAAGTTGCATATTATAAGTACAAAGGATATCATTTTGCATGAAGAAAGACTCATGTAGTGGAGTCACAGCCTCTAAAGGAAATTGTAGAGAAAGATCTCTCTGTTTATTACGCTTAATTGAAGTCGAACTGGCGTAACAAGACTACAGGAATTTAAGGTGTCCTACACTCATGTGTTAAATACACAGTTAAAGATGCTCAACAGACTGTTGGGGGTGTATGTTATTTCTTGACCACTACATAAAAGGAATGTTGCCATTTACCACCTTAAATAAGTTCTCTGTTCATTAAGGGGGAAAACCAGATATATATGTTGGACTCCAACTTAGTGTATGTGTCATCTCTGGTTGAGTGCATTCCAGGGAATATTCTCATTTAACCCATCTTTATGTGTTGAGAGTCTGTACATCCATCTTTGTTCTTTGTCCAGAAGTTTGCTGTGTTTGTTTCCTACTGTGTCTAGTTGTTCGATGATGACCCATTTGAGTTAGTTTGTTGTGTGTCCTGTTTGTAAAAAATGATCTGTCATTTTAGTCGTGTTGCGGTTGCATCTAATATTGCTGAGGTGTTCGCATATTCGCAGTTTGACTTTTCTACTGGTGATCCCTATGTGCTGTAGTTCACATGGGCATGTTATTATATAGACCACATTTGCAGAATTGCAATTGGTGTGGGATCGTAAATACCAAGTTTTATTTGGTTCCAAATCCAAGCTTTTTTTGGCGACAGTGAGGTGGCAGACACTACAATTTTGGGCAGGTGGACACTATGGTGTCTTTTAGGCTTCTTGCTTTTTTAAAAGAAAAAAACGTTTTTTCCCACTTCATGTTTCCTGTCTGTAGAATCCGCCAGTGCTTATTGATTGACTTAGTACTTGATTCGAGATAGTACTGTAAGACGTTACACACGTCAGAGGAATTTCGTTCACTGTTCTGGGGGTGTCTTCCAAGAGTGCATCTCTTTGCTGATTGCGAGCCCGTTTTTGAGAGGTCTTTATTATTCTGTCGGGGTAACTACGGGCCCTGAGTTTATTAGAGAGGTCAGTCGCTTGGGCTTGATAGTCAACCAGTTTACTGCAGTTCCTTCTGAGGCGGAGAAACTGCCCGTAGGGTAGATTTTGTCTAAGGGCCCTGGGATGGAAGCTGTCAAATTTTAAAAGGGTGTTTCTAGCTGTAGGTTTATGGAAAGTCTTGGTCTCCAGTCTTCCATTTTCCTTGGCGATAGTGATATCCAGGAACGTGATCTCCTTGTTGACAATACGAGTGAACTTGAGATTTCTATCGCACTTATTAATCCACTCAAGGAAAGCTGAGTGTGTGTCGTGTGGGCCTTGCCGAATCATTAGGACGTCGTCTATGTATCTTCTCCAAAAGGTTATGTGGTTCCCAAATGGATTTCTCGTGTGGGGGATGTAGGTTTTTTCAAATTCATATACATAGAGACCTGCCACACTAGGGGCAAAAGTGCTTCCCATGGAAGTCCCGTATGTCTGTAAGAAAAGCTCTCCTTCAAATTCAAAGAAATTATCCTTGAAGGCTATTTCTGCACATTCAATGATGAAGGATTTAGATGTCCGAAAGTCCCATGTGGCCTCCGCTAGGGCTCTTCTGATGACCTCGATGGTGTCATCCTGGGGGAGACTCATGTGCAAGCTTTCAATGTCTAAGCTTACTACCAAGGTTGTGTCATTCTCTACATTTACCTCCTTGAGCAGGTTTAATAGGTCCTTGGTATCTTTTAAGTACGTCGGGGTGTTTTGTACTAACAGTTTTAAAAAGAAATCACAAACACGTGACAGGGGTTCTAGTTGAGACCCAATACCCGATACGATCGGACGGCCCCCTGGTGGGGTGCGATTCTTGTGCATCTTTGGCAATGTATAGAAGTATGGGATTTTCTCTTCCCGGGTGACTAGGAAATCTGCCTCCTGCTTGGAGATGTGGCCATTCATCTCCGCAAGATCAACGAGTGTTTTGATCTTGTTTCGTAGTTCATCCATAAGATCTATTTTGAGTGGTTTGTAGTTTTTTTTGTCATCTAGCAGGCATCTGCATTCACTGTGGTAATCTTTCTTATCTTGTAAAACCACCCCTCCCCCTTTGTCAGCCTGTTTAATTACAATAGTGTCATAACTTTGTAATTGTTTTAAAGCTGCTGACTCCTCTCTATTCCTGTTATGGAAAGTCTCTCGATCTTCCATGTTTTCGATATCATTGAAAACAGCGTGTTCAAAAGCGAGGATTTCTACAGGAGTTGTGTAAGGTGGGGGGCAAAAAGTGGATTTTAGTTTCAAACCCGTGTCACCAGAATTTTCGGTGCTTTCCCTGGGGCTTTGTTTTTCAAAAAATGCTTTGAGTTTTCTGAAAAAATCAGAGAGTTCACAATGTAGTTTGAACTTGTCAAGACATGCGGTGGGGACAAAGCCTAAACCCTTGTTAAGTACTTTTTCTTCAACCGTTGTTAATGTTAGAGATGAGAGGTTTGTTACTAGACTCTGTTGGTGCTTGTTCCTGCTTGTGGCTGCTTACTCCTGGTTTGGGCCCCTATCGGTCTGTCCTCCTCCCAGTGTACCTGGTTTATGCCTCTTCTCCTGCCTCTTTCCCTTCTGCCCCGCTCTAAAAAAGGGGGTCTGTAGGTGTTTAAGGGAAAAGGTGTCGTGCCTGCGAGTAAACAGGGTTCCATCCAAACATTGGATGTTGGTGTGGTGGTTTAAGGCCAGTTTAAACCCACCACACCAGCATCAGGAGAAGAGGCATAAACCAGGTACAGTGGGAGGAGGACAGACCAATAGGGGCCCATACCAAGAGCAAAACGAACTCCTATTTTAAACGTTGCCCTATGACCCCATTAATAAAAATCCAGGTTATCCTAGTGAGGAGGGAGATCCTAGAGGCAATTTTAGCTTTAGTCACTTTTTCACTACCTTGCACTGCACAAAAAAACCCCGCTCCGCTATAATTCAGGCGTCGAAGCACACCTGGGAAGCACTCAGCGTCCCAGGTGGGAACCCGATGATGAAGCATGCCACCAAGTTAGGTTGGTGGGTGAGGGTTCTACTAAAAAGAATATTAATTTCCTGTAAAATTTCAGTTTCCATGATGCAGTAATTTTGAATTCGGAACTGTTCCTTCTTTGTTGATTCTCTATATACTATACCAAAAAGAGGTGTGCAGAGAGTCCTGTGGATCCCCAGAGGCTTTACAGAAGCTAAAGTAGATAAAACTAGCGCTCTATTTTGTGGTAGTGTGGGCGAGCAGTTAGGCTTATTATCAGAGGGTAGTGTTAAGCATTTGTTGTACATACAGTGGCAATAAATGAGACACACTCAATGACTAAATCCGAGACCAATGGTTTATAAAAATATTACTTCGTTACTTTTATTACAAGAATCAAAGAAACTTAGTTGCAGGAAAATACAGTTTTCACACTGGCAATAATTTTCAGTGCAGTAAACGAATACTTAGTGCAGGACTTCAGTTCAGCAAGTTGGATACAGTTTTTAGAAATAGCAATACTTTGCAGATCAAGAAAAATATACACTTAGTGCAATATTTAAAATGGACAATGTTGTCCTATGGGAGGAAAACAAGAATGCAATTTCACAAGTAAGTACTTTACTCACAAACCCAGTCTACAGGGTTTTGGGTACTTATTTTGCAGAAGCACAGAACTTTGTTATTGGTAAAGTACGTTTAAAAAAAAAAATACTTTTCAGTTTCAAAAATAGACACAGTACAATTTTCAGACTTTGCAAAGTTAATCCATGGGAGGAAGAGAACATTGAAACTCACTAAAGATATGTTCTACCCATATATACAAAACTATAGTGTGCGATTAGGGACTAGTGTCAATGGGGAAGAGAGATCCTTTTCGGACAAGAACCCTCACTCACCCAAGGGTGACATGCTTCCTCCGCACATTGAGGCCAGCCGGTCTCCAATGTGGGCTACAACTCCCCATCTAATGTCAGGGTGTGGGGAGGAGCTGAGGTGTTTTTTAAGGCAAAGGGATGCCAAAAAATTATGATGGTGAATGAGGGACAGAGTGCTGTGAAAAAGTGTAGGGAATGTAAAACTACATCGAGGGCTCAAATAACTTTATTCGGTAGAGTCATCGTAAAGAGTTAAAAAAGCAGAGGAAAAGGGGTTTTATTAAAAATATCCCCTTCTAAGGTCAACATGTTTCTGCCTTTCTTTTGGCTTTTACACAGTCCTTAGGCATTCATCAGGACCAACTCATTTAAGTCACTCTGTAAGTGTGTCAATGTGTATGCCACAGTGTATTAATAAAAATTGGCTATACTGGCCGTTTCCAAAGGTGTGATTCCTTTAATCTTCACCTCCATCTGAAAAAAAGGGGGGGGGGGGGAAAGAACAAAATACACTTCACCTTTTTCTTCAAAGGAAAAGGTTCCACACCCACAAACACTAGTACACTACATTCTTCGCTCAGATCATTTTAAGCACTGGGTATTGGTTGACAGCCAAACCCAATAGAAAAGCAACAAGTCAATAAAAGCAAAGGATTACCTGTGGGAGGGAACTATCATGGACTCTCTACAACCACTAGGTACCCATTCATTAATTCTGGCACACTGAGCTAAAAAAGGAAAGTGACAAGTGACAACAAACATCATGGTAGTAGTAAACCAAATCAGCAACTTTTTTGTCGACCATAAGCATTAAACTGAAACGACATACATCGGACAGTCATCTTGTAATCAGCCCATCTCAAGACTAGAGAGATGAGTCTCTTATTCCAGGTTGGGAACAATTCTCAAAAACAATTCTCAAAAACCTCCTCGTAATTATGCAAAACACCACACAGGAATAGACAGCATACTTTGTCATATTCACAGGGGTCCTTATATTCCCGTTTTTAAAAAAACCGTTTTTTTCTTTCTACTTTCAATGTTATGAATTTGGGAGTTACCATGAGGGGCTTATTATATGCACAGAAGAAAGACAACCAATGTCTAATTATGTGTCTTCCCGTACTCTAGAAGTGCGTAAAGGACCTTAAAATAAAGATTCCAATGATGTAACTATCGTATAACGATGACACGTCCTTTACGTCCCTGCTCTCAAAAAATACAACAGGCAAGCTATGTTCATACTGCATAAAACACGTAAAATCCTAATTACAAGAGTGTTATTTATGCATATCGTACGAGTGCCGCATAGCGATAACTCGTCTTTTATTTAAGTTAGAGTATAAACATGTACACTCACCAAAATCTTGTCTACAGTCTCCGTGCTAGAGGGGTCCTGGCGAGAGCGAGGAACCCGCATGGAGAGTGCTCTTTTCTATAGAAACGCCATACGTTCAACCACGTATGACCCGGTTGGGTTTCGAAACCGGAAATGTTTCTGGACCGGCAACCAAGGAATGACTGGAAACGAAGTCCTTCAATCCCGGGGACCAACTACAGCACCGAAACCCGGTGGCAACCTAATGTCAAATCCTCGACTTACTGCGTGCGCAGTTAAAAAGCATAGTTTGCATCCGCGAAGGGGTTATGTATAGAGATTGTACAATGTTTCTGAACCGCAATCATTCATAATAGTTTGAAATGGATGTTAAGTGAAGAAAAAAAGCCCATTCAATGTGTGAAAGTTTTATGGGAATATTATCTTCACTCGAGTATTGGGAAGGATACATTCTAAACATTCCTATTCCCCGTAGTGAGGGAAGTTCCTTTTTTATGAAAAATAATAGTTTCCCTCTCAAAGAGCAAAATAGCAAAATATTACGTTTAAAGTGCATTATAATTGCAATACATATTGGAGGTAGCTTTTATGCACAAAGAAAAACAATTATAGTCAGGGAGCACTAGAACAATAAGCGGCAGAAAAGAGAAAAGGAAAAAAGGAAAGAAACAGAGGGCATACTGGGGACATTATGCTAGGCCTGGGGTGCGAAAGATAAGGATAATCATCCCCTTATTTATCTACCCAGGGTGTGCCATGGGATGTCATCGTTCAAACCATGTGTTATCACACCTAAGCCTGTATATCCATCTTTGTTTCCTCCGGAACAAGACTATTTCATGAGTGCCCATCTCTCTGACATACCTGGGCCTGTCAATGACTGTCCAATGTATGTCGTTCTCTGTGTGGCCACAATTCAAAAAGTGCCTTGTCAACTTAGTATTGTCCCTTTTGCAGCGTATCGAGCTACGATGTTCCCCTATCCTTATCTTGACTTTACGTGTAGTCATACCGATATATAGGAGCTTACACGGACACTGTAAACAATACATAACCCCATCCGAATTGCAATTGGTGAGGGAATTTAGTTGCCTAAATCTATTGAGTGTGCCTTCGATGTAAAAGGGCATACTGAACAATACCCACAGGGATGATGTCCCTTCGCATGTGATGTTGACCATAGGATGTGTTGTCCAATATTAGGTGTGACACTGCGTAGGCATGTATGGACAATCATATCTTTTATATTTTTGCTACGTTTCAGTGCAAATAACGGTCTGGGGAGTGATGCAGTCCCTGTGTTCAGAATATTCCAGTTCTTATTGATAGATTTTTTCACACTGTTGGTAAGGTGGCTGAAGGTGCTCACACATACAAGGTGGCCTTTGTCACAATTTCTAGCAGGGCATCATGGTTGTTGTTTCTTGCCCGCTTTTGTGACTCCCGTATAATGTTCAGAGGGTAGGTCCGTTGTTCTAAATGCAGACTCAGAGTTTGTGCATGTTCCCTGTATTTACTTAGTTCTGTACAATTTCGTCGCAGTCTCAGGAATTGACCCACTGGCAAGTTATTCCTCAACGAGTGGGGGTGGAAGCTGGTGTAATGCAACAGTGAGTTACGGGCCATCGGTTTGGTATAAAGCTCAGAATAGACAAACCCTTCCTTAGGATATAACAATAAGTCCAGAAATGGTAATGAACTTTTACTAAATTCGTAGGTAAACCTCAAATGGGGGTTTCTATAATTAAGCCAGTCAGCAAAAGCATCAAGTGGGGTTTTGGGACCCTCCCAGATTACCAGGATATCATCAATGTATCTCTTCCAAGTTTTCACATTGGAAGAGTACGGATTGTTGCTGGACTAGATATGGCTGGTCTCGAAATCGTGCATATATAGATTAGCCATACTTGGGGCGAATGTGCTGCCCATTGATGTACCGGTGACTTGGAGGTACAGTTGATCTTCATATTGAAAGAAATTTTCTTTCATAGCCATTGATGCACATTCAAGTACGAACGATGTAGGTGTTTGATCAAATCTGGTCCGTTCTTCCAGTAGGGTCCTTATTGTAGCCAGGGACTCATCCTGCGGAATGTTGGTATAAAGAGATACCACATCAAAAGAGGCCAGAAAGTGAGTCTCCGGATCGAATGGTGTCTCTTTCAGTGCATTCAAAGCATGTTTTGTATCTTGCAAGTAAGATGGCATCTCTGCAACTAGCGGACGAAGGAACCAGTCAACAAACTGAGACAGGGGTTCTAACAATGACCCTATTCTGGAGACAATGGGTCTCCCCGGTGGCGGTCTAGTCAATTTATGCACATCTGATAGAGACTACTAGCCGCAGATTCCTTAACGTAGAATTATCCCCAGGCGTGAGACTGGACCCGGAAAACTTTCTTTGCCCCAGCATCTCTGTGCGCCGGGGGGCGGTACCACGCGACTCCGCCCTGACGTCGTCCGCGGGCGTGACGTCAGCGAGGTCACATAAGCCCCGACCCGGCGCGCTCACATCAGTTTCCTTCCTTTCCGCGTGCAACGCGGATCCGGAATCGTGTCCCTGGCCTTTTTTCAGGCCTTCTTTTACGCTTTGCATTTTGGAACAGTGTGTGAATGCCTTCGGGCTTTAAGTCGTGTACTTCTTGTGTGCGTCAGATGTCGGCGACGGACCCTCATCCTATTTGCATGTGGTGTCTGGGCGAGCACCTTGACTCTGCGACGCTTGCCAGCATGTGAAGCCGAAGTCCCGGCGGGAGCGCCGGATGAAGCTCCTTTCGGCCCGCTTGTCCAGATCGGTGTCGTCACCGCGTCCGTCCCCCATGGAAGGGCCCAGGAACCGCCGCTTCCAATATCGTCCTTCACCGAGGCCCCAGGGGCGTCGCTCGCCCGCCAGTAAGTCTTATAGCTTGTCCCCGAGACCTGGTCCCCGTTCTGCAGAGGGCGCGGGTTCTCCTCGGGACATGCGGCCTCGTTCGTCGCCACCCTACCCGCCGTTTCCTGGCGTTGGGGTGACAAGGGCCCAAATGGGGGCCTATGCTGCAGCTCTGCAGGCTTCCTTGGCCCCTCCTCTTCCTGAGACGTCCGCGGATCCCTTGCCTCGTGCGGGGCCTTCTGCGGAGTCGCCGGCGGCTCCTGCTCCGGCGCCGACTGGTTCGGCTCCAGGTTTTGGAGGTGTGGTGTCGTCGGGGTGCGGCCCTACGGGGTTCCCCTCTTCGGCCCACGGCGCCTCTGCCTCGCCGCAAACCCCTACTGTGGTGTCGCAGGAGGTCGCCGGGACTCGCGGTTCGTCCCCGAGTCCCCCTTGGTCCTCTGGGCAGGCGGCTGCCTTGCCGGAGGCCGAGCCGACGCCGCTCAGGCGCCGACGGCTGTCGGCCATGGCAGCGCCACGGGTGCTGGCTAGGGGCCGGGGCGTTTCCCTGGGTCCCTCTTGGCCCTCCGTGCAGGCGGCTGCCTCGTCGGTCGGGTCTGCGCCTTTTCGGCGCCGTTCTTTAGCCACCCCGGCTCCGACCCCGCCCCATTCTCCTGGGGCGCAAGTGATGGTGGGGGTCAACTCGGCGTCCCCGGTGTCAGCACCGGCGCCGGTCGACGTCGCACCGGCGCCTGTGTCGGACTCCACGGCGCCGTGCCGGCGTCGGGTCGTCGACTCGTCTCCAGAGGTCCCCTCCTCTCCGAAGGTTTGTCACCTCTTCCCCGGAGACGGGCCGCCGCGTCGTTGCTTTTTCTCCAGCGTCTTCCAGGGAGGGCTCTTCGCTGTCCCCGCGATCTTGGCCTGCCCCGGAGCCGCCTCAGGCCCCCCACTCGTCCGTGGGTCCTCCATTCAGGGGCTGGCCGTTTTTTCCTCCAGCTGGACTCTGGGATGGCCGGCTTAGTTTACAGCCATCGCCCACGGAGGAGCTGCTCTCTCCCCCACGGCGCCCTACGGAGGCGGGTGCGGCTTTTGTCCGGGCCATTTCCACGGCCGCTGGCATTTTGCGCATGCGCGACCCCGGCACCCCATTCCCTACGGACCATCTGTTAGAGGTTCTCCATCAGGGCTCTGGTGGACGGGAGCTGCTTCTTCCATTCGAAGCTTCGCTCCATACTTATCTTCTGGGGGCCTGGGGGCGTCCTGCCACGGGTGATCCCGTGCCTCAGCCGCTCCTACATCGCCATCGCCCTGCTCTGCACGATCCAGTCTGCCTTTCTTTCCACCCTTCTACACAGGGCCCTCTTCTGCAGACTGCTTTTCCTTCCCTGCCCTTGGTGTTGTTTCCTCCGTCACGGGAGGCCCGGTGCTTGGATTCGTGGGGGCATCACATCTTCGCTTCCTCTAGTGCTGCTTTGCGAGCGCTCAACACACTTTGTGTGTTGGCCAGGGCTACTTCCAGTCTGTGGGATTCCGTGGAGTCACTTCTGTCTGGTGCCTCCTCCGACGGTGTCCGCGCTGATCTGCGGACCCATGTGTTGGATGGCCGGGAGTTGGCCGAGTTTATTCTTCGTTCGGCCTTAGATGTTTCTGATGCTCTCGGCCGCGCCTTGGCAAGTTCAGTAGCTCTCCGTCGCCATGCTTGGTTGAGGTATAGCGTTTTTCCAGAGAATATTAGGGAGTGTCTGGTTGACCTGCCTTTTGATGGGGTTCTTTTGTTTAACACCCATGCGGACTCCGCCATTCAGCGGCTTCTTGCGGGGCTCCGACCTCCTCCCCCTCAGTAACCTTGGCTTGTCGGTCCTCTGGTGCCTTATGGGAGGCGTTATCCCACCCCTTTTTTGGGGGGGGGGGTCTAGTGCTTCGCTTGGCCCGGTTGTGTGTTCCGTGTGGTTTGGCGTGCCTTCGGGGTCCTTAGGTTGGCCCCTCTGTACTGTTGGCTGCTGGTACGGCCTCCTTTTGGCTTCTGTGTCTTTTTGGCTGATTGACAAGCCGTCTGTGGTTTTACCCGCAGGTCCTTTATGTTCTTGTCCTCTGCTGCGGAATTTTTCCTAAGAGGTGTTCCCATGTTTTCCTTGGGACGTATCATGCCCTACGTGGGGTACTTGTAGCTATTACATAGCTCTGTCCTACGCTGGGGGAGGTGTGGATGCCCTTTTTCGGGTTCCTTGCCTTTCCTGGCATCACTGTATACCGCTGATGCGGTCTCTTTTGCCTTTTTCTTGGTGCAGCTTACGCTGCTCCAACGTCTGTCATTCTCAGTGTTCGCTACATCGCTAGGCCAGCCTGGCATGCCGTCTACGGCATCGTGTTGTGGTGTTTCCGCCTTCCTGTCCGGCGTTTCGGCCTGGTCCTCTATCTGGTGTTTCAGGGGGGGCTACGTTTCTTCTGGCTTTCCTGTGCTCTGGTTGCCGGCTGGTCCGTCCTCCGTGTCTCTCCTCTTTCTCTTCTGCCTGGTCCCACTTCTTTCGTGGGCCGGTGTGTGTGTCTCTGGCACGGCCCCCCTTTGGGGATTGTTCTGGATTTCCCTGGCCGCTGTCCTCGGCTTGCGCCTTGCTTGATCTGGGTGCACTGCTCCATGGTGTTGCCAGCTGCCGGCTGCGCATGCCTGCTTGTTATGGTCCACCGCCGTGGCCCTTGGTGTGTTCCCTTGTGCCCCTGCCTCTTGTTCTGCTGGGGCTTTGCGCACCTGTGCCTTCTTCGCCTGCGCCTTTTGGCTGTGGAGCCGCTACTGCCTTGTCCGCTGCCTTGCAGCTGATGCCTGTTCAGCTGCCCCCTATTGCTGTGTCTGTGTTTTCCTACGGCAGGTCCTGCCTCCGGTTCTACCTCTTCTCCCTGGAGTTTGGGGGGGTTCTTTTCTTCCTTGGTGCTCCTCTGGCGCTGTCTGCCCCTACAGGGTTTTCTGGCGGTTGTACCTTGGATGGGCTTGGGTTTTCCTGGCCTTCCCTTCGCCTCGTTCTTGCTTACTTCTGCTTGGTGAGGGCTGGGCCACCCTTCTTGTCCCCTGTGACACATCCCCTGCTGGGGCCCTGTGTTCTTCCAAGCTGGTGAGATTCTCTCGCAGGCCCTCCTCCCCTCTGGGTATGGCTAGGGTATCTATTCTACGTTAAGGAATCTGCGGCTAGTAGTCTCTATCAGATGTACAAGTTACTTACCTTCGGTAACGATGTATCTGGTAGAGACTATTCTAGCCGCAGATTCCTTCACGACCCGCCCTTCCTCCCCGTTCTGCGAGGACCTTCTGTTTGGTCTTCTGCACTCGCCACCCGCCGGGTGGCTTGTCTTCTGTGGGGGTATGCTTCTCCTCCTACCGGACAGGATGCTTCGTTCTGCTTGATTGTTCCACCCCTTCCTTTCTGATCCAAGGTCAGTTGGTTCATGTGTGCTTCTGCCTCCCTCCACTTTGGTTTTTTCTCCAAGTGTAGGGGCCTCCTTGACTCTTCTCCTTTTACCGGCTTGGGGTTTCTGATTCCTTTGCAGTTCTCTGCATTGGGGTTTTTTTGCTTGTACCTCGGCCCTTTCGCTCCTTTCAGGGGATACGGCCCTCCTTGATGGTGTCGTCTGGGGGTGAATTGCTGTTACTCCTCTGTTTCGGGCTTGTTGCCCCTTCACTGTTGTGGATTGTGATTGCAGATTCTCTCTCTCTCTCTCTTCTGCTATAGCGTTTTTCACATGTGTTCTGCCTCCAGGGGGGATGTCGCCTTAGCTTTCAAGGTTGCTTCTCGGGGCGGTGCTCTACTCTTTCCCTGCTATGGCTTTCGCTGCTATGACTTTTTGGTACCTTAGTGCTTGGCACTTTTCCAATTTTTCGTTTCTTTTCTTCTCTTTTTCACTGATTTTTCGCACACTGTTCCCATACTCTCCACAGTTTTGTTTGTGATGGCTCCACATTGTGGCGCGGAAAAGTTCTCCGAAGAAAACTGATGTCAGCGTGCCGGTGCGGGGCTTATGTGATCTCGCTGATGTCACGCCCGCGGACGACGTCAGGGCGGAGTTGCGTGGTACCGCCACCCGGCGCGCAGAGATGCTGGGGCAAAGAAAGTTTTCCGGGTCCAGTCTCACGCCTGGGGATAATTCTACGTTAAGGAATCTGCGGCTAGAATCGTCTCTACCAGATACATCGTTACCGAAGGTAAGTAACTTGTACTTTCGGTAATACATAAAAGTATGGTGTCTTAGGTTGTGTATTGAACAGGAAAGAAGCTTCTCCTTTGGTAATCCATTCTGATTCCAAAGCATGTGACACCAAAGTAGCGATCTTTTTTGATAGGCATGGCGTGCGATCCAGATTGAGACGCTGATAAAATCTCTCGTCATTCAACTGTCGGAGACATTCGAAATGTTAAGCATCTCTATCCATGATAACTGTGGCTCCACCCTTGTCTGCTGACTTTATCACTATACCCGGATCAGAACCGAAGGCACGGAGGCAATCCTGTTCCTTTTTTGATATATTAAAAAATGGGATCTTCGCTCCACATCTTAGTCTTTCAAAATCCTTTATCACAGCCTTTTCGAAAGTGGCAACTTCCGGCGGTATCAAGTTGAGAGGCGAATTGAACGTCGATTTCTGTTTCAGGCCTGTGTTGGTCTCATGTTCATAACTCTCCTCAGTTTTATCCTGAAAGAAGAAATTTAATCTTATCTTTCTAAAAAATTGGGCCAACTCGGTCCGGGTCACAAAATCGTCACCTAAATGTGTAGGTACAAATCCTAGCCCCATATTCAGGACTTGTATTTCGAGGTCTGTCAGGGTTCGTGAACTTAAATTGATGACCAGGTCCTCTACATGCTTGTCGATGGAGACGGGTCTCGTGTCATGCTCCGTGTTATTCTCTGTTCTAGGGCTGGATCCCACTGAACCCTCTGTGTGTCTGTATGGCTGTTGGTCCTGTTGCCTCTTCTCCTTCGACCTCTCCCTCCTCTGCGTTGCCCTAAAAAAGGAAAGGAAGGTTGTCCATAGTGCATCGGTTGAAAGGGAGGCGGGGGGCAACCCCAAGGTTGTGGTGGCCACCATGGACCTGTTGGAAATTGTACCGGGGGCCTCTCAAAATCTCCTCTATATTGATGATTCCGTGTGTGGATCATTGTATTAGATCGACTGGAATCCGAATCTCCAGACGTACTCCATTCGTCAGAGTTTGAAGTCCACTCATCTGTGCCCTATCTCCATCCTCTCATCCCTCTTCGGTTGGTGTTCTTGTTGGATGTCGAGACGTAATCGTCTTTGGTGTATGGATAGACTTTCTCATGCGAGAAACGATCCAGATCTTTTTTCAGTTTATTGATTTTGTATCTTAGGATCCCTTCCCTAGTATCAGTAAGAATCTTGTTCACTTCTTCCAATTTTTTTTGTAGGTTGTAGTCTGTACAGATATTTTAATCTGTGATTCCAATTTCTGTATCTCTGCTAGCAAGAGATCTGCCACTTCTTTTGCTGTATTGATCAACAAAATTATCCAATCACGTGTACATTTCCAGGAAATCTGGGACCACTTTTTAGGAAAGATTTTGTTTTCAAGGAACAAGTGGGGAACATTGGTGACTATTAAGCCTTGCGGTGCTATATTCCCTCATAGATATTCCGTCAGGATAGCCGCATGCATGGCCGTCCTTAATTGTTGCTTTTTTAAATTGGAAAGTTTATTTCATTCTTCCGATTGATCCAGGTTGGAGGTCAATGGGGATTCTAAAAGACTCAGGGTCTGTAAAATGTCTTGGACCATGTCCTCATCGAACGCTAATCCAAACCCTTCTGCCATTCTGCTGTGTCACCTATCAGACTCAGTGTGTATGATTCTATTTGCAACTTTGTCTATCTGGATCCACAGTCCGTAGACTGTTCACAATACTAAGACCACACGTGGGACCCAAGGGAGAGTGAAATAAAACATACCCCTCCCTGTCTAATCTTGAAACTCACTAAAGATATGTTCTACCCATATATACAAAACTATAGTGTGCGATTAGGGACTAGTGTCAATGGGGAAGAGATATTTATTTGGAAAAGAACCGGGGCCCCTGTATACAGGAATACTGTGCCCTGACAGGGAAAAAGCAAAATTTAGTAAAGAGACACCTGGGCAAGGTGGATAATGACTAATGCAGGCATAACAATTTCAAATCAATCAAGAAACGGTCGTGATAAAACAAACATATATTCAAAAATAGATATTTATTAAATACAATCATGTAAAAAAACATGTATTTTGTCCTTTCTTTTTTCACTTTTTTCTTAATTTATATATATGTATCAAAATTAAGTAGAAAATTTGATATTAAAATCACTTTTACCATCATTCAGTAATCTCTTTATAGAATTCATATAATACAATTTGATATACAGTGGTCAAGATACCTAGAGATATACCAAAAAATAATTCCAAATACGAAACAAATGATCCAACAGTCAAAAGCTTAATTGCAATCCTACAGTATAACGATGAATAAATGCTGGATGTAGAAACTGGCGGTATGTTGTTTATTCTACGTGCGTTTCGGCAATGCCTTCATCAGGGTTCCGTCTCAGAATTTACTGATGATAACTGGTCGGGATGCTGTCTAAAAAGGTTCCTACATGTCTAAGAATTGAGATGATGGAAAGCCATGTGCAATATGCATCGTGACAGGAGAGCACGATTGCTCCTATCCTGAGGTTTGAATCAGATGTGTACTGTTCCAAATTTTCACATATAGAGGAAACGAGTGGAGGGAGACAATAATAGTCCGAATCTTAGACCGATATCCTGACAGATATGTTATCTTTATCGAAGGGAATGATGAAACTTCATTAATATTGCTTCCATAGAGTAAGTAAACGCTTGTGGCATAAAATTTGGAGTTGAAACGGCTACTAACAAATCAAATACAGGATAAATGTGGCGCAAGTCTTCATTATTGCTTCCGTGTAAGATAGGTATACGATCTGTATCGCTACGTCGATATAATTTCCTCCATCGCGGTGGTGCGAAGAGATATCCTTTTCGGACAAGAACCCTCACTCACCCAAGGGTGACATGCTTCATCATTGGGCTCCCTCCGCACATTGGGGCCAGCCGGTCTCCAATGTGGGCTACAACTCCCCACCTAATGTCAGGGTGTGGGGAGGAGCTGAGGTGTTTTTTAAGGCAAAGGGATGCCAAAAAATGATGATGGTGAATGAGGGACAGAGTGCTGTGAAAAAGTGTAGGGAATGTAAAACTTCCTCGAGGGCTCAAATAACTTTTTTCGGTAGGGTCCTCGGAAAGAGTTTAAAAAGCAGAGGAAAAGGGGTTTTATTAAAAATATCCCCCTTCTAAGGTCAACATGTTTCTGCCTTTCTTTTGGCTCTTTACAGAGTCCTTAGGCATTCATCAGGACCAACTCATTTAAGTCACTCTGTAAGTGTGTCAATGTGTATGCCACAGTGTATTAATAAAAATTGGCTATACTGGCCGTTTCCAAAGGTGTGATTCCTTTATTCTTCAACTCCATCTGAAAAAAGGGGGGGAGAAAGAACAAATACAGGAAGAGAACATTGACTTACAAGAACAATCTTCAGAAGTTAAGGTCCGTATCGGGCAAGGTTCTGCTCAGCACCAACAGTACATCATCAGTGGCACAGGGACGGCCGGGTGCAGAGTGCAAGTTCGAGATCGGGTGCCCAATACAAATTAATGGGGATTGGGGACAATCAGAGAGATGCTGCTTACAGGTAAGTAGCAGCGGTTTGGCGGGGGGGATAGTTTCCAGGGGTTGAAGCAAGCTCTAGACGGGGTCCAAGGCAGTACCAACACTACACCACCAGCAGCACAGGGCTGGGTGCAGGGTGCTAACACAGCATTGGGGGCCCAATGCAAATCAATGGAGACAACCAAAATCAGAAACAGGCTACAGGCTCAGTCCAGGAGGCTGGTTGCAGGAAACCAACAACTGCAGAGGTAAGATGCGATGCTTGCGGAAGTAGGGACACCTTTTGTCCTCTTCACCAAGGTCCAGGAGGGACGGATGCAGGGGTGCATTTTGATGTCGGAAATGGCTTACCTTAGCACGTCGCGGTTGAGGGGGTCTCTGTGCAGAGGCTGCAGGCGACGTCGAGGAGTCCAGGAGAGGAGCTCATGGTGGACTCCGGCCCTAGAGCGCTGGGGAACCTTGCTGGAGCCGGTGAGCCACTTGGACTCATGCTGGAGGCGTCTGGTGCAGAGGTGGAATCCAGGGCAGGCTTTGCAGTTCTTCAGGTGACAAATCTGTTTTGAAGATTATTGCTTTGTGAACAGGTCCACTGTTCTCTGGAGTTTTGATCTGTGTCGAAGGCAAGCAGTCTTCCCAAGGCTTTGGCGGTCGCTGGGCTGCAGGACGAGTCGTCTTATGGTGCAGGATCGTCGAGGGCTGCAGACAGGCTGGTAGGGCTGGGTCCAAGTCAGTTGTTTTCTGCAATCTTCTCTGCTGGTGCAACTCTGGTGTGTACGGCTCGTCTTAGGTCATCAGGAACTTAAATTCAGGGTCTGGGGCTGCAACCTAATTACTAGATTTTGGGGCGTTAAAAGGGAGTGACAGGTAGTGGCCAACGGGCCCCTTACCTGGGGTGTCTACACCCCCTATTATGCCCACCTCCTGTGGGAGTGAGGGCATAGACCTAGCCCTGATTGGATAAGTCCCACCATCTTCAAGAGGGTGGGCACTGAAAAGTGTACTTCATCTCGCCTCCGGCACCTGAGGGGTGGAGTTGGCAGAAGGGAGCACACCTCCTATTCTTGCTACGTTTTTCCCACCTGTCCTCCCGCCAAAAACGGGGTGAGGACAGGAAGGGGGCCTGCTCCCTTGAACAGGAGAGGCTGGGGTCGCTTTACAAAGGAGGCAAGGCCTTTGAAGCTCCCTGCCACGGATAGCTCTTCCTGACCGGGGGAGGTGTGAGCACCTCCACCCAGGAAAGGCATTGTTCTCGACCCCAGAGCACGTGGGCTCTCGCCCCGTGGGGTCAGAACACTGGTGGGGAACGGTCTAGTTAAAAAGAGGCTGCAAGTAGGGACTGGGGAGCCAGTTTGGGAGAACCCACGGCGGGGGGGGGGGGTGTACTCAGTACTTGAGAATCTGTGGCATGCAAAGACACCTTTGGCCCACTGGAACAAGGGCTGGGGGCTCGTGTGCCCTGTTGCTTTCTCCAGCAGGGTCGCACTGCAGGAGGCACTCGTGGTTTTTGGTTGCATGCAAAACCAGGCTGAAGGCAGAGACTGAGGAACCAGTCCAGCCAAACCTAATAGTGGGTTCAGCTGTGGAGGGTCTCAGGACCCCGTGGGCACCGTTGGTCCACTTCTCCTTGGGCTGTGGGGCTCAGGTGCAGTGGTGTTTTCAGGCGTTGGGTCTTGGCGGCCCAGAGGGAGTAGCCCCTCAAGCTCCTTGGCGCTTGACGTTCGACGCTGCAGTGGTCTCAATCACAGTCGAAAGGAAGGTCCCATCATCGGTCGTGTAGCCCAAGCTCCTTGTCGCATTAGAAGTCGCTGGGCTATTCGGGTACATCCCACAAGAAAAAGAAGTCGTCGAAGAGGTCTTTGACTTCTCCCTGTCTGTCACAACCTTCGGACGGGACAAAGGAGATTAGTTGTTCGAGGCTGGGCTCCACGGTTGAACCTGGGCTTGCTCCGCGCCTCACTGAGTTTCCGAGAACCGGAGCGACCACAGCTTAACTTAGGGAGTTTTATGAGGCCATGCTCATATTTGAGGGGCCCATTCCCACTGGTACACCTTCGGGCCCTGTGGGTTTGGGAGGGGTCCCTACTGGTTCCCCGCTGGCCTAGTCAGGCCCCTTGGATCCACAGATGGATCTGGACCAGTGCCAGTCGTACCCTCTTGACCTTTCCCGCCGCTGGTCCAGATGCCTACGCTCCCGGCGCTGCCACCGCCATATTTGCTGAGGTGCTTCATCCGGGAGTAACCCCCCCCATCCTTAGAACTGCTACTCCATTTAAAGAAGCTCTTCCAGACATTATATGAGGCTGGCTTAGTATATGTTTCACATTTATTTAACTGAGGCACCTTGCACTAATCCAAACAACCCTTATGGTGATTTTGGTGGTCTTTGATAAGCTTTGAAAGCTCTCAAAGTGCTAACTGTGGAGAGCAGCCTTCAGGCTTATCGTAAAGGAGTGTTAAGCAGCTTGTTTTACTGACTTTAATCAATAGTGTAAGATAAATGAAAATGAACCACACAGTTTTTATATAAAAATAAGTCTGTTTATTACACAACACAATCACTAACGCATTGGTATATCGCCTACCCGGAGATATAAACACAATACACAAGAATACTTTGAAATGATCAGGTAAGTAGCACAAATATACACTGGTCTCCAGGGTAACCAAACCATATATTAAGAAAGTGGAATGTGAACTGCAAAGGAGAATGGTACTTGGACCAGAAGACTTGGATGAGCTGGGGACACAAGGAACCACCCAGAGTAAGTACCCAGGAACCCCACGGAGGCTGTGTGCAGAGTGGAAACACAGCTGCGTGCCCAATGAAAGTCAATGGAGAAGTCGTTGTTGCAGTTTTAGAGAAGAAGGACCCTTCCCGGAGGACCCAGAAGAAACCCTTTGGAAGACAATGTTAGAGAGCAACCCCGCCCGTGGATGCCCTAGGAGCCAGGTTACCTTCACCAGGGAAGCGAGGTGCATAGGGGTGAAGTGACGTCCGAACCTGCCGTATACAGCAATAGGCGACTTCAAGGAAGATGCCTCTGGAGAAGACTGTGAAGGAGTCCGTGGAATCTAAGGGTGGATTCTTGAAGTGAGGAACCTGCAAGCAGAGGGGACAGAGTCTATGCCACTCGGAGGTGACCAGGAGGCACAGTAAGCACAATTCCCACCGATGTCAAGAGGTTCAGAAGAGATGATGGTGACCTTGTCGCTGCAGCTGTAAGGACCAGGTGATGCTGAGGAAGACCAGGAGCTGTGCACCAGCTGTCCCACGTCTGATGTCAGTGTCTAGGTGGTTGGTGTCCGGTGGGAGCACCAACAGGCCTTGGAAGCCGCAACTGGTGTGGAGAACGAAAAGGAGCAAACATTGGGACCAGCAAGGTCCAAGGGACTCACCAATTGCAGGGGAGTGAGAGCAGGCCCAGAGCAAGCCGAGGAGCCCACTGAAGCAAAGGAAGACCCTTGAGAGGACCCACAGTCCAGAGGCACAGGAGTCGCAAGAAGACCTTGAGTAGCTTACCAGAGTCAGAGGCCCGAGATGCAGGGAGGACTCTGTTCTTCAGAAATTGAGGTGCGGGAGGCTGGAGCTTCTTGTAGCCCGAAGATCTCTGGAGTGCAGGGCCAACAAGCCTTCGCAACAGCAAGTCGACGTGGTGCACAGGGTTTGTTCCCAGCAGCCCCGATGAGGGATACGGTCCTCCAAATTGCAGGGAAGACAGGTCAGGCCTCTAGGGAGCCACAAAGCCACCACCTGTGTTGCTGAGCCTTGGGATGTCCGTGGGACGTCGGGAGCAGCAGACCGGTCAGCTCCGGAGAGTTCTTCGGGTGTCCTTGATGCCCCCAGGTATTTTGGAGAATCTGGGTCAAGCACAGACACAGACGATGCAGAAGACTTAAACAGCGAGATCAGTAGCAGCAAGAGTATTCCTAGGTGGTGTCTCGGTTCAAGTCGAAGTCCAACAAAGTCCAAGTGTCCAGACGATTGAAGAGTGGCGTAGTTTCAGGGTTGAGTCTGGTCCCATGGCGAATCGGAGGACCCACCCACAGGTAAGCCCTTAAATACCCTAAGGAAAGGGTTAGAACCACTCTGGTGTCCCTCCAGAGGAGGGGCTGGACAGAGGGGAGGATACTCCTATGCCCTGTATCCAGTTTCGCACCAGTACAGGAACCAAGGGTTCCTGAACTGGTTCAAACTGAGGTGTCCAAGGAGGGCACCAAATATGCCCTTCAAAGCAGTCTGGTGGTGCTGGCAAGCGCCCCCACCCCAGCCCAATACTCTAAGTCCTGTCAGAGAGGTGGTCACACCTTCCTGTGACAGGAAACCTATTGTTCTCCCTTCACCTGCTTGAGCTTGGCTCAGCAGTTGGAGGGTAGAATCGTATCTGTGGTTGGCAGCAGCACTAGCTTTCTTGCAGACGCTGAAAGGCTGTTACCGGGTGTACAGGGGAGGTCCCCTATGGAGCCCCCCAGTACATGGGATCATACTTCCAACACTGAAATCGGTATTGGGGTATGATTCAAACATGTTTGATTTCAACCTTGACCGGATTTGGTGCAGCCACTATATAGTTAGACATCTCGTAATAACTTATGTCCACTATATGTCTAAAAATGGCTGATCGCACTTGTAAACCCTGGAGAAGCGACTCTGGGGTTTGTAGGGGTGTCCTGCTCATGCAGGGGCACCCTCACACGTATAACCAAGCACCCTGCCCTCAGGACCAAAGAGCCTGCCATTGGGGTGACTTATGGGGTTTAAGTGCAGTGACATCAGATATAAGGAAACTTACATTTGTTGTGAGAGGTGCAAGCACCAACTCACACAGGCTGCAATGGCAGTCCTGTAATCACCGTTTAAGTGGGCTCCCATGGGTGGCACAATACATGCTGCAGCCCATTGGAGACCCCTGGTGTACCTATGCCATGGGTACCTTAGTACCATATACTAGGGACTTACAAGGGTACATCAGTAGCCAATTGTGGAGGTACCAAAGTACTTACCATGTCAATTTAGGGGAGAAAGCACAGTTACTGGGGTCCTGATTAGCAGGATCCCAGCAGACTAGGTAAAAAACACACTGCCATCAAGCAAAAAGTGGGGGTAACCATGAAAGCAGATTCTACTGTGCTATGGACGCCCTGCTTGCGACTTGGTCCAAGCCCAGTACAGGCCTGCTGTGACCAGGACAATTGCTCACCGCCACTGCCCTGACCCAGGGGAACCCCAATTTCCTCACACAGAATCCTACACCGGAGAGCTTGGAAGTCCAAGCCTCTACTTCCCGTTTAATCCTGGCGCATTCCCTACCGCTCCACAGGATAGGAAATCCAAGAGGCTGGACACCTTAGACAAGAGAATGTTTTTTTCCACCATCCTGGCATTACGTTACTTGAACACTGTGTGCCTTTTGGGCTGTAACTCCCATGCTCCATGGGATTCGGTTGTGCAGGGACAGCTTACAAAGGCAGTAGGCCTTTGAAGCTTCCCCTTCGTGGACCCAGGGGATCCTGGGGGAGGAGGCATGACACCTCTGCCCTGGATGGGCTTTATTTCTGGACCCAGATAGTGGAGTGTAGGAAGCTGGCTCTGTATATACTATACTAAAGTGAGGTATAGTGTGCACAGAGTCCAGTGGAACCCCAAAGGTAGGCAGAGGTAAAGTTAGATAGCACCTCACTCTCTATTTGTGGTAGTGTGGTCGAGCAGTAAGGCAGTATCAGAGGACAGTGTTAAGCATTTGTTGTACCCACTCAGTCAGCAAATGAATTCACACACTCAGACTGAACTTCAGACCAATTGTTTTTGTATAAAATATTCTTTTAGTTATTTTATTTTCTAGAACCAGGCAAGCCTGGCACAGGTAAGCAATAAATACTTTACAGTAGTAATGCAATTGAAATACAGTTTGAATGATAATTGTATATGCACTTTGGTTTGATTTACAGTATGGATGCAGAGAAATGCAATACTTAGTAAATGCAGTATATAGACTTGAATAGGCTTTTTAGTAAAATAGCATGTAAGTAACTTTTGAGATTACTAGGCTTACACAGAGTAGTATACCTAGATACTACTCTGGGACATTTACTGAAAACAGGTAAGTAAAATCGTTTTTGTTAGATTATGCAATTTTAAAGATTTTCTTTAGTTTCTCAAACTCCACACTTAAAAACCTTTCACAGAAAAACAGTCAATGTTATCCTATGGAGGAAAATAGTGTTATCGGTTTTGAGGTAAGTATCTGAAAGAGACACGTTAGTGACAGATTCCTTACCTTAGAATATCCCCAGGCGTCAGGCTGGATCCAGAAAGTTTTCTGCGTAGCAGTACCCTTGCGCGTCGGTAGGCGGCGTCGTGCGGCTCCGCGTCCGTCGTCGGCGTCGTGATCGCCGGGATGACGTCGCGGGCAGTACTTAGACGCCGCCCCTGCGCGCTGACGTCAGTTCTTCTTTTTCCGCGCCAGTAAGCGCAGATCCGGGAAGAGCAGTGCCCTAGTCACTTTTTGACTATCTTTTTTGAATTTTTCACTGTTTCTTCAACGAGTCTTCACGACTCCTAAGGTGTCGTAGGGATGCCCGGCTTTAAGCCCTGCGAGGAATGTGGTCGCATGATGTCGATCACGGACCCGCATCTCGAGTGTCTCTTCTGTCTCGGCCGAGACCACGACACGAAGTCGTGCCCTGACTGCCGGAAACTTAATCCGAAGGCTTTGCGAGAGCGGTCTCGAAAGCTCCTCGAGGTCCGGCAGTCGGCTCCGCGCCGCACCAAGCCCCGGTCCCGGGAGAGGTCGAGGGGCCGGACTCGGAGTCCCCGTCGTTCGTCGGAATCCAAGTCTTCGCGCTCCTCCGGTAAGTCGAAGCACAAGAAGTCTAAGCGGCATCATCGCTCTAAGACTTCGCCTCACCGGTCTCGCGACTCGGCTGAGGTCCCTGTCGGCACCGTCCCCGCGGCCCCGGACGTGCCTGTCGAGTTACCCCCGCATTACCCGTCCTTCCCGGGTTCGGGGGCGACTCAGGCCCAAATACAGGAGTTCCTGTCGGCCATGGCCCGCCTCTTCGGGCCTCAAGGTCCCTCCGGTGCGCCTTCGGGCCCCGCGGGCCCTGATGGGGTTGCTCCGGCGTCGCCGTCGACTCCGGTCCCGGCGTCGCCTGTCCCACCGGCCTTCATCCCGGCCTCGGCTCCGGCCCCGGCCTCGATCCCGGCTCCGGTGGTGCCGCAACCCCCATCGACGCTGGTTGACCTAACCACGCCTCCGCCGACGCCGATGTCCCCGCTGCCGTTCCTGACGCCGTCCGGGGCTCCGGACGGCGTCGTTCCCCGGCTCTCTCCGGCTCCGGACATGGAGCCGGACCGGCGTCGCCCAACGCCGGTTCCGGCGCCCGATGAGACCTTGGGTCCCTAATGTCCCTCCTCCTCCATATTATGAACCTGAGGAGGACCAGGAGAGCTGGGAGGGGTCTGAGGACCCTCTCACACAACAGTGCGAGTTTGACCCGGACTGGGTTGAGGAACTTGGGGATGCCAGTGGTCTGGACACCTCCCCTGACTCTGGCATGCTGTCTCCTCCCGTGGCTACGGAGGAGGGGGCTAATTTTGCAACGGTGTTGCGTAGAGCTGCTGGAGCCTTGAATCTCCAGTTGCCTACAGTGGTCGTCAGGACTAACCTCCTGACTGAAGTGCTTCAGCCGGCGGCCTCCTCTTCGGAGACTGTGCTGCCGTTCAATGATGCACTCACTGACGTTCTTTGGGTGCCTGGTCCAAGCCCACCACAGGGGCTCCTGTGGATAGGAACGTGGCCCGACGCCATCGCCCTGCTCCGGGCGACCCCCTGTTTCTCTCCCAACACCCCACCCCTGAGAGCTTGGTTGTCCAAGCCTCTGCCTCCCAAACCGCCTTCCCTACCGCCCCTCCGGATAGGGAATCCAAGCGCCTGGATCACTTTGGGAAGAAGGCTTTCTCTTCCTCCAGTCCTGGCTTGCGGTCCGTTAACACCGCTTGCCTCTTGGGCCGATATACCCACTCCCTGTGGGATTCGGTGGTGACTGTTTTGCCGCAGTGTTATGAGGAGGTCCAGACACTGCTTACCCGCGCCATTGCGGAAGGGCGTGATGCGGCTAAATACACCATACGCTGTGGCCTTGATACCGCCGACTCGCTGGGCAGATCGCTTGCAGCGACGGTGGCGCTGCGTCGCCACGCCTGGCTGAGGACCACTGGTTTTTCAGGGGATGTCCAGAATACACTCATGGACATGCCCTTTGATGGAGTCGGTCTTTTTGGTTCGAAGGCAGACCATGCGCTGGAGCGTTTCAAGGACTCGCGGGCTACTGCCAAGTCCCTGGGCCTTTCTGTTGTGCGCCCTCCGCTCACGTCTGCTTTTCGCCCCTTTCGTGGCCACGGAAGGGGCGCCCAGTCACGTCAACAGCCCGGCCAATGGCCCGCGCAGCAAGCGCCTTCGCATGGCCGAGGACGTGGATACCGCCGTGGCGGTTCGGGCAACCAGCGTGCGGGTCAGGCCACCACCTCCAACCCGTCCCCGGCCTCCAAGCCCTCCTAGTCCCTCCTTTCAGGTGCACAGCACGCCAGTCGGGGGCAGGGTCCGCCATCACCTTCACCACTGGCGTCCCATCACCTCGGACAGGTGGGTCTTGGACATTGTCCGAAGGGGCTACTCCCTCCCCTTCGAGACCACCCCCCAGCCATGCCACCTCAATTCCACCGCATGTCAGGGGATCACTTGGTGCTTCTACAGAAGGAAGTCACGGCCCTCTTGGCCAAGAGGGCCATCGAGCATGTTCCGACCCCAGAAGTAGGGCGTGGTTGCTACTCCCACTACTTTCTGGTGCCCAAAAAGGACAAGGGGGACATGCGTCCTATCTTGGACCTCCGGAACGTCAATCGCTTCCTCCGGAAGGAGAAATTCAAGATGCTCACCCTAGCTCAGGTCTTGACTGCCCTCGACCCTGGAGACTGGCTGGTAGCGTTGGACTTGCAGGACGCTTATTTCCACATCCCCGTCCTGCCGGCCCACCGGCGTTACCTACGGTTCACGGTAGGCCTCTAGCACTTTCAGTTCACCGTGCTCCCGATTCCGATCTTTCAGCCTTTATCCTGGGTTTCGGTACGGATGACCCTGAGGCTGCTGGGCCTCATGGCCTCCTGCATCCTGCTGGTCGATCATGCCAGATGGCATATGCGGGCTCTGCAGTGGGACCTGAAGTTCCAGTGGGCGCAGCACCAGGGCAACCTGTCCGATCACGTCCAGATCTCGGTGGGGACTGCAAAACAGTTGCAGTGGTGGCCCTCGAACCGGCAATGGGTCATGGGCAGATCCCTCTCCTTCCCCAGCCAGAGCACA
This sequence comes from Calotriton arnoldi, assembly GCA_963921515.1. Taxonomy (NCBI): domain Eukaryota; kingdom Metazoa; phylum Chordata; class Amphibia; order Caudata; family Salamandridae; genus Calotriton; species Calotriton arnoldi. Next base: position 1,345,873 of record CAWUFW010004722.1, on the reverse strand, counting down.
CAGTTGTGACGGACGCGTCCCTTCTGGGATGGGGCGGTCACATGGGAGAGGCGGAGATCAGAGGCCTCTGGTCTCCGGGCGGAGTCCCGGCTCCATATCAACCTTCTGGAGCTCCGGGCGATCCGACTTGCACTCAAGGCATTCCTTCCCTCTGTCAAAGGGAAGGTAGTGCAGGTGTTCACAGACAACACCACCGCCATGTGGTATTGCAACAAACAGGGCGGGGTGGGGTCGTGGACCCTCTGTCAGGAGGCTCTGCGCCTCTGGACTTGGCTGGAACATCAGGACATGTTCCTGATGGTTCAACACCTGGCAGGTTCCCTGAACGCCAGGGCGGACGAACCATAGCCGCAGGTGCATGATGGATCACGAATGGCGTCTTCACTCGGAAGTGGCGCAAGGACTCTTTCAACAATGGGGAGAGCCTTGGTTAGATCTATTCGCCACCGAAGAGAACGCGCAATGTCATCAGTTCTGCGCGTTGGAATTTCCAAGGCGGCACTCGCTCGGCGACGCTTTTCGTCGCGAGTGGAGTTGCGTTCTGTTGTACGCCTTTCCGCCTATACCACTTCTACCCAGAGTGTTGAAGAAGATTCGGCACGACCGGGCCCAAGTCATCCTTGTGGCTCCGGACTAGGCTCGAAGAGTTTGGTATCCCGAGCTACTCAGTATGAGCGTAGATCCCCCGATCCGTCTGCCTCTTCGGGAGGATCTTCTGTCGCAGCAGCAGGGGACGGTCCTCCACCCTAACCTGTCCAGTCTACACCTGCTTGCGTGGAGATTGAGCGGCGGCAGTTGATTCCTTTCGACTTGCCTCCCGAAGTTTGTGATGTGATTCTGGCAGCCAGGCGTCCCTCCACTAAGGTGGTATACGCCTGCAGGTGGAACAAATTTGTGGCATGGTGCACAGCAAAGGCTGTGAATCCCCTTTCTGCCCCTCTTTCTGAGGTCCTTCTGTTCCTTCTTTCTCTGGCCCAACAGGATTCTGCCCTGGGTACCATCAAGGGTTATCTTTGTGCTATCTCGGCCTTCCTCAGGCTCCCTGATCAGCCCTCCCTTTTCAAGTCCCCTGTTGTTAACAGGTTCTTAAAAGGCATTACACACCTCTTTCCTCCTGTTCCGTTTGTGATGCCTCAGTGGGACTTGAACTTGGTTCTTACCTTTTTAATGTGCGCTCCCTTTGAGCCTCTACATAACTGTCATCTTCGTCTTCTAACTCTGAAGACAGCCTTTCTGGTGGCCATCACCTCCGCTCGGCGGGTGAGTGAGCTCCAGGCTCTATCATGCAAACCTCCCTTTCTGTCTGTCCATCCAGACAAGGTTGTTCTTAGGACGAGTCCGTCCTTCTTGCCAAAGTTGGTTACTGCCTTCCACATTGGGCAGACCATCACTTTGCCTACCTTCTTTCCGCCTCCGCATCCTTCCAGAGAGGAAGAGAGGCTCCACCGTCTGGACCCAAAACGTGCGCTCTCCTTCTATATCGACCGCACAAAACACTTCCGGGTGGATGACCAGCTCTTTGTTGGCTACGTGGGCGCCAAAAGGTCGGGCGGTGCACAAACGAACCATCTCCCGCTGGGTTACCTTGTGCATCAAGGCCTGCTATTCTTTGGCTAAGAAGGAGCCTCCTGTTGGGCTGCGTGCCCATTCCACCAGGGCAACGGCTGCTACCACGGCTTTGGGCCGCGGTGTTCCGCTGCCGGTTATCTGTCAGGCAGCTACGTGGGCCTCGCTGCACACGTTTACAAAGCATTACTGCCTTGACAGTCGGGTCCGGAGGGACGGCTTCTTTGGCCGTTCTGTCCTCCAGGACTTCCTTGTCTGATCTTTGTTCGCAGACCCACCACCGGGGTTGGTATTGCTGGGGTATCTATTCTAAGGTAAGGAATCTGTCACTAACTTGTCTCTTTCAGATGCACAAGTTACTAACTTGTGTAACGATATATCTGTAAGAGACAGTAGTTAGTGACAGATTCCTTACCGCCCACCCATCCTCCCCGTTCTGCGAACTGATTTCTAGGAGTTAAGGACATCCCTTTCAGGGCCCTAGTATTTTTCAGACACCTATGTCAGCTTCTTGCATGGCTCTGCGTTCCTGGCGCGGAAAGTCGTGTACAGAACTGACGTCAGCGCGCAGGGGCGGCGTCTAAGTACTGCCCGCGACGTCATCCCGGCGATCACGACGCCGACGACGGACGCGGAGCCGCACGACGCCGCCTACCGACGCGCAAGGGTACTGCTACGCAAAAAACTTTCCGGATCCAGCCTGACGCCTGGGGATATTCTAAGGTAAGGAATCTGTCACTAACTAATGTCTCTTACAGATATATCGTTACACAAGTTAGTAACTTGTGCATCACGTCCAGATCTCGGAGGGGACTGCAAAACAGTTGCAGTGGTGGCTCACGGACCGGCAATGGGTCATGGGCAGATCCCTCTCCCTTCCCCAGCCAGAGCACACAGTTGTGACGGACGCGTCCCTTCTGGGATGGGGCGGTCACATGGGAGAGGCGGAGATCAGAGGCCTCTGGTCTCCGGCGGAGTCCCAGCTCCATATCAACCTTCTGGAGCTCTGGGCGATCCGACTTGCACTCAAGGCATTCCTTCCCTCTGTCAAAGGGAAGGTAGTGCAGGTGTTCACAGACAACACCGCCGCCATGTGGTACTGCAACAAACAGGGCGGGGTGGGGTCTTGGACCCTTTGTCAGGAGGCTCTGCGCCTCTGGACATGGCTGGAACATCAGGGCATGTTCCTGATGGTTCAACACCTGGCAGGTTCCCTGAACGCCAGGGCGGACGAACTCAGCCGCAGGTGCATGATGGATCACGAATGGCGTCTTCACTCGGAAGTGGCGCAAGGACTCTTTCGACAGTGGGGAGAGCCTTGGTTAGATCTATTCGCCACCGAAGAGAACGCGCAATGTCATCAGTTTTGCGCGTTGGAATTTCCAAGGCGGCACTCGCTCGGCGACGCTTTTCGTCGCGAGTGGAGTTGCGGTCTGTTGTACGCCTTTCCGCCTATACCACTTCTACCCAGAGTGTTGAAGAAGATTCGGCACGACCGGGCCCAAGTCATTCTTGTGGCTCCGGACTTGGCACGAAGAGTTTGGTATCCCGAGCTACTCAGTATGAGCGTAGATCCCCCGATCCATCTGCCTCTTCGGGAGGATCTTCTGTCGCAGCAGCAGGGGACGGTCCTCCACCCGAACCTGTCCAGCCTCCACCTTCTTGCGTGGAGATTTAGCGGCGGCAGTTGATTCCTTTCGACTTGCCTCCCGAAGTTTGTGATGTGATTCTGGCAGCCAGGCGTCCCTCCACTAAGGTGGTATATGCCTGCAGGTGGAACAAATTTGTGGCATGGTGCACAGCAAAGGCTGTGAATCCCCTTTCTGCCCCTCTTTCTGAGGTCCTTCTGTTCCTTCTTTCTCTGGCCCAACAGGGTTCTGCCCTGGGTACCATCAAGGGTTATCTCTGTGCTATCTCGGCCTTCCTCAGGCTCCCTGATCAGCCCTCCTTTTTCAAGTCCCCTGTTGTTCACAGGTTCTTAAAAGGCGTTACACACCTCTTCCCTCCTGTTCCGTTTGTGATGCCTCAGTGGGACTTGAACTTGGTTCTTACCTTTTTAATGTGCGCTCCCTTTGAGCCTCTACATAACTGTCCTCTTCGTCTTCTGACTCTGAAGACTGCCTTTCTGGTGGCCATCACCTCCGCTCGGCGGGTGAGTGAGCTCCAGGCTCTATCATGCAAACCTCCATTTCTGTCTGTCCATCCAGACAAGGTTGTTCTTAGGACGCGTCCGTCCTTCTTGCCAAAGGTGGTTACTGCCTTCCACATTGGGCAGACCATCACTTTGCCTACCTTCTTTCCGCCTCCGCATCCTTCCAGAGAGGAAGAGAGGCTCCACCGTCTGGACCCAAAACGTGCGCTCTCCTTCTATATCGACCGCACAAAACACTTCCGGGTGGATGACCAGCTCTTTGTTGGCTACGTGGGCGCCAAAAGGTCGGGCGGTGCACAAGCGAACCATCTCCCGCTGGGTTACCTTGTGCATCAAGGCCTGCTACTCTTTGGCTAAGAAGGAGCCTCCTGTTGGGCTGCGTGCCCATTCCACCAGGGCAACGGCTGCTACCACGGCTTTAGGCCGCGGTGTTCCGCTGCAGGACATCTGTCAGGCAGCTACGTGGGCCTCGCTGCACACGTTTACAAAGCATTACTGCCTTGACAGTCAGGTGCGGAGGGTCGGCTTCTTTGGCCGTTCTGTCCTCCGGGACTTCCTTGTCTGATCTTTGTTCGCAGACCCACCACCGGGGTTGGTATTGCTGTGGTATCTATTCTAAGGTAAGGAATCTGTCACTAACGTGTCTCTTTCAGATGCACAAGTTACTAACTTGTGTAACGATATATCTGTAAAAGACAGTAGTTCGTGACAGATTCCTACCGCCCACCCATCCTCCCGTTCTGCGAACTGATTTCTAGAGTTAAGGACATCCCTTTCAGGGCCCTAGTATTTTTCAGACACCTATGTCAGCTTCTTGCATGGCTCTGCGTTCCTGGCGCGGAAAGTCATGTACAGAACTGACGTCAGCGCGCAGGGGCGGCGTCTAAGTATTGCCCGCGACGTCATCCCGGCGATCACGACGCCGACGACGGACGCGGAGCCGCACGACGCCGCCTACCGACGCGCAAGGGTACTGCTACGCAGAAAACTTTCCGGATCCAGCCTGACGCCTGGGGATATTCTAAGGTAAGGAATCTGTCACTAACTACTGTCTCTTACAGATATATCGTTACACAAGTTAGTAACTTGTGCATTTGGTAGTGGGAGGTGAGTTTCTGGGGGTAGACTCAGGGGTCCCCCAGTGTTAAGGATGCACTCTAGTTACACCCTCAGCGGCACTAGGGCGGCCGGGTGCAGAGTGTTGAGGCCCAATGTTATCCAATGGGGGATAGGGGGCCTCCGGTTGGTGGCTGCTGGTGAGCAGGCCTCTTGGTTGTGGGAGCAAAGCTCCTGGACTTTAGCTCAGGGCAAATGGGTCAGGGCAAATGGGGAAACAAAGTAGCACCAAAATGCACCATCAGCGGCACAAAGGCGCCCGGGTGCAGGGTGCTGTTTTGACGTCGGGCGCCCTGTTGTTTTCAATGAGGAACCTCCGGTTTGCAAAGGCACTGCAGGCTCGGGGACGAAGGTCTTCTGGGTGCGACCACCACTTCGAGAGGTAAGTTGGGAAGTTAGGGGTTGGCTAGGCACTGTCGGTTTGGGCACACACAGCCGTGGGGCATCGGGTGCAGGGGTGCCTTTTGGGGTCGGATCTTCTTACCAGCTCCTGGTCGCGGTTAGGGGGGCCTTCTGGATTTGGGCTGCAGGCGTTGGCTGGAGGCTTGAGGCTGGTCAGGTGTCGCCAGATCTCGGGTCAGGATCGCCGGGTTGACCTCCTCGTGGTGTTTGCCCACTCGAGCTCGTGCCATAGACGGCGGGTGCAGAGTGGGGCGGATTTGCGGTCTCCGGCCGGAGCCAGAGGTTGCAGATGAACAATTCCGGTGTTCACGGAAGACAAAGTCTTTGTGCTTGAAGGCCGGCAGGTCCTCCGGGGTTTTCGAGGTTGCTGGCTGCAGGACACACCGCGAGTTCGCAGGAGCAGGTTCGAGGGGTACACAGGCCGGTAGGGCTGCGGCCAAGTCAGTGGGCGTCTTCCTCTTGTTAGCTGCTGCACGGCTGTTCGGTCCTTCTTCTTTTCTCGTTGCAGGTTCTTGTCTGAGGAAGCAAGGTTCAGGGGTGCCCCTAAATACTAGATTTAGGGGTGTTACAGGTAGGTAAAAGGCAGGGATCAATGGGTCCCTTCCCTGGGGTGGGTACACCCCCTATTATGCCACCCTCCAGTGGGAGGGGGGCATGAGCCTGTCCCAGGTTGGCTGAGTCCCCCCGCCTTCAAGATGGCGTGGACTGAGAGTTGTGCTTCACCTCGCCTCCCCCACCTGAGGGGTGGAGTTGGCAGAGGTGGGCACACCTCTCTTCCTCACTTGTTTTTCCCACCGGTTCTCCCGCCCAAAGTGGGGGTCAGAACCAGTGGAGACCAGTTACTGAGAGCAGCAAGTGGCCTGGGAAAGCTCACAAAGGCGGCAAGCCTTTGAAGCTACCCCTTCGTGAACCCTGCCCATCCTGGGGGAGGAGACTTGGCACCTCGTCCCAGGATGTGCAGTGTTTCAGGCCCCAGAGAGCAGCAGGCTCTCGACCCAGGGGTCCAGAAACTTGTGTGGTGGCGGCAGCTGAAAGCAGCACTCAGCCTGGACACTAGAGGTGGGTTAGTTTTCAGGGGGCATCTCTAAGATGCCCTCTTTGTGCATTTTTCATTAAATCCCACACTGGCATCAGTGTGGGTTTAATGTGCGGAGATGTTGGATACCAAACTTCTCGGTTTTCAGTCTAGCCATTATGGTGCTGTGGAGTTCGTAATGATAAACTCCCAGCACCATATACTCTTAATGGCAGCACTGCAATTACAATGTCTAAGAATGGACTTAGACACTGTAGGGGTACAGGGCTCATGCACCTGTACCCTCACCACTGGTATAGGGCACCCAGCTAGAGGGGTGACTGATCTATGCCATGGCAGTGGGTTGTAGGCATGGCACACAGGGATGTGTGCCATGTCGACTCTTCACTTTGTTCTGCACCAAAACACGCAGCCTGCAAAGGCATTGTGTGTGTGTAATGGTACAGGACCTCTAAGGGTGGCACAATAATTGCTGCAGCCCTTAGAGGCCTTCTCTGGTCACAGTGCCCTGGGTACCTGTGGTACCATTTACCAGGGGCTGACCTGTGGCCAGAGATGCCAATTGGGTTTAGGCTTCAATGCAGTTTTAGGGAAAGAACATAGGCCCTGGGTACCTGATTAGAAGGAGCCCAGGGCACACTGTCAAAGCACATCAGCAATTCAGCAAGAAGTGGGGGCAACCATGCAGAAAGAGGGCACTTTCTCACTTGGAGGCCCTCTTCCCAAGGGTCCAGAAACCTGTCAGGTGGTGGCTAATGGCGGGTAGCCATTCGGGAACCACATCAGGGCTGGTCGGTTTTCAGCGGGAATCTCTGCATTGCCCTCTGAGTGAATTTTACAGTAAATTACACAGTGGCTTCAGTGTAGGTTTAATGTGCTGACAAGTTTGCTACCAAACTTCCCAGCTTTCAGTAAAGCCATTATGGAACTGTGGAGTTCATAATGACCGACTCTCAGACCATATACTCTTTATGGCTTTACTGCAATTGTCGTGTAGTTCCTAGGACCCCCCCAGGACCTGCGCGTTTTGGATGACCTAAACTGAGGGCTTGGTGTGCAGACAGACTCTGGACACCCCCACAGGATGAGTCAGCTGTTAGACTAGCTAGCTCTACGGTGCCACTACCACCCCTTGTTTTCTACAGCGGTGTAGGTAGTTTCTGGCAACCACTGAACATGTCAACCCTGATGCCTCAGGTATCGTGGAAAACAATACGGTATCTTTTGCTCAGTCACTCGTGCTTACTTTACTCAGAATACACATAGAATGACGATTGGAACGGTTTCAATAAGTATTTATTGGTCAAGTGTCAGTCTAGTATGAAACATATTCGCTGCGATAATCAAAAGAAAGGAGCAGACAAATGTGATCACTAGCACCAATATCGTATATAGTAAATACATTTCTACCATAGTGCTAATAAGATGAATATAAACAGATTATATAAAACAATAGCATGGCGTACTCCTACGGTGCGTAGCCTACCTAAATGTACCTAGACTAGATATGTAGGTGAAGCATGTGTATGTAAGTGCTAGGATATATCCTAATGGAGCCAAGAATCCCTCGGGGAAGTGCTAACTCCTCACCTTATGGTTCTGAATGAAGGACCCCGACTCTGCGTCGAGGATGGCACCCCGCAAGTGAGATCTGAAAGAAACACGTAGTGATAGATTCCTTAGCTTAGAATATCCCCAGGCGTCAGTCTGTATCCGGAAAGTTTTCGTCAGCAGTACCCCTGCGCGTCGGAAGGTGGCGTCGTGCGGCTCCGTGTCCGTCGTAGGTGTCGTGATCGGCGGGATGACGTCGCGGCAGCTACTTAGACGCCGCCCTCGCGTGCTGACGTCAGTTCTTTCTTTTTCCGCGCCAGCAAGCGCAGATCCGGAGAGAGCGGTACCCCCAGTCTTTTTTGACTCAGTTTTTGGAGATTTTTTTGTCTCAGCTTTTTGAGTCGATCGACTCCTGGTGCAGTTAGGGATGCCCGGGTTTAAGTCTTGCGTGGACTGTCATCGGATGATGTCGTTGACGGACCCGCACCGCGTGTCTCTCTTCTGCCTGGGGCGCGACCACGACCCCTAGTCATGCCCCGACTGCCGGTCCATGGCACCGAAGTCTTTGCGGGAGCGGTCCCGAAAGCTGCTTGAAGCCCGGCAGTCGGCTCCGTGCCGTGAAAGGTCCCGGTCCAGAGGGAGGTCGAGGGACCGGTCGCGGAGCCACCACCATCGGAAGTTGTCCGAATCGAAGTCTTCGCACTCGGGGTCAGGTAAGACGAAGCGCCAAAAGAAGTCGAAGAAACGTCATTGTTCCCGACTTCCCCTCGCCAGTCGCGCAACTTGGCTGAGGGAGCGGGTGGTGCCGCAGTCGCCGGTGACCTACCCGCCCTTCCCGGGTTCATCGGCGACTCCGGCCCAGGTACAGGAATTCCTGTCCGCTATGGCTCTCCTATCTGGGCCGTCGGGCCCCTCCGGTGCGCCTTCGGGCCCCGTGGTCCCGACTGGGAGTCCACGCCCTTTGACGCCGGTGGCTCCGGCCCCACCGTCACCGTCGGCTCCGGCCTCGGCACCGCAGGACTCCCGTGGATCCCGTCGTGGATCCCGGTCGACGCCGGTTGACCTCGTGACACCTCCACCGACGTTGACCCCACCAGCACCACGTTTCGCGTCGCCCGGCACGCCGGACGACGTCGTCCCCGGTTTCAGCCCCGAAGTGGAGACGGTGCCAGAACGGTGTCGACCGACGCCGATTCCGATGCCGTTTGGGAATCTGTTTCCCTATCTCCATCCTCCTCCTTTTCTGCCTGTACAACAGCATGAGGAGGAAGGGGAGGACTGGGAGGGGTCTGAGGACCCTCTCGCTGCTCAATGCGAGTATGACCCGGACTGGGCAGAGGAGTTGGGGGATGCCAGTGGTCTGGACACCTCTCCAGACCTTGGCATGCTGTCTCCTCCTACCGTGGCTACGGAGGAGGGTGCTTCTTTTTCTGTGGTGTTGCGTAGGGCAGCCGGGGCTCTCCACCTTGAGCTACCTACTGTGGCCGTCAGGACTAACCTCCTGACGGAAGTGCTTCAGCCAGCAGTCACCTCTGCGGAACCACTGCTGCCCTTTAATGACGCACTTTCAGACGTTCTTTTGGGCTCCTGGTCCAGGCCCAACACAGGGGCTCCTGTGGACAGGAACGTGGCCCGACGCCATCGCCCGACCCGGGCGACCCCATCTTCCTCTCCCAACACCGCACCCCTGAGAGCTTGGTTGTCCAAGCCTCTGCTTCCCCAAGCGATTCCCTTCCGCCCCCCCGGACAGGGAATCCAAGAGACTAGAACAGTTTGGGAAGAAGGTTCTTTCTTCCGCCAGTCTAGGGCGGCGGTCTGTGAACACCGCATGCCTCTTGGGCCGTTATTCTCACTCCCTGTGGGATACGGTGGCGCAGGTGCTGCCTCAGTGTCCGGAGGAGGCTCGGACACTACTCTCCCAGGCTATTGCTGAGGGGAGGGATGCAGCCAAGTTCACGATCCGTTGTGGCCTTGACACCGCCGACTCGCTGGGCAGGGCGATTTCCACGACAGTGGCGCTCTGCCGCCACGCGTGGCTGAGGACAACTGGCTTCTCGGGGGATGTCCAAAACACTTTGATGGACATGCCCTTTGATGGCATTCGCCTCTTTGGCAACAAGGCAGACAGTGCTTTGGAGAGATTTAAGGAGTCACGGGCTACGGCCAAGTCCTTGGGCCTTTCGGCCACACGGCCTCCTCAGCCTTCTGCCTTTCGCTCCTTTCGTGCTCGCGGAAGGGGCAACCCACCACGTTCGCAACAGAGCCACAGGCCGGCGCAACAGTCCACGCGCGGACGTGGTTACCGCCGCGGCAGTTCAGGGGGCCAGCGGACGGGTCAGTCCACCACCACTCCAGCCACCACTGCCTCCAAACCTTCCTAGTCCGACCTTTCAGGCCCACCAAACGCCAGTGGGTGGCAGGCTTCGCCATCACCTCCCCCACTGGCGCACCGTCACGTCGGACAGGTGGGTTTTGCAACAAGGCCGAAGGGGCTACTCCCTCCCCTTCGAGACTACCCCTCCAGCCATGCCACTTCAATACCACCGCATGTCGGGGGATCACTTGGCACTTCTCCAGCAGGAAGTTGTGGCCCTCTTGGCCAATGGGGCCATAGAGCACGTTCCAACGCCAGAAGTAGGTCGTGGTTGTTATTCCCACTACTTTCTGATTCCAAAGAAGGACAAGGGCCTGCGTCCTATCTTGGACCTTCGGAACATCAATCTCTTCCTCCGGAAGGAGAAGTTCAAGATGCTCACACTTGCTCAGGTATTGTCTGCCCTAGACCCACAAGACTGGATGGTAGCGTTGGACTTGCAGGTCGCTTACTTTCATATCCCCGTCCTGCCGGCCCACCGGCATTACCTGCGGTTCACGGTAGGCCACGAGCATTTTCATTTCACCGTGCTTCCTTTCGGCCTTACCAGCGCCTCTCGGGTGTTCACGAAAGTGATGGTGGTGGCCGCAGCTCATCTGCGCAAATCAGGGGTTTCAGTCTTCCCCTATCTCTACGACTGGTTGTTGAAGGCGGGCTCGCCCCAGGCAGTCGTCTCCCACCTCCAGATTATGGCCGACCTCCTACATTTGCTGGGGTTCTCCATCAACGTGCCGAGGTCGCACCTGATTCCCTCTCAGAAGCTCCTCTTCATCGGAGCAGTTCTGGACACAGCGCAATTTCGGGACTATCCTCCCGAACAGCGAGTCCGGGATATTCGGGCTATGATTCCAATCTTTCAGCCCTTATCCTGGGTTTTGGTCAGGATGACCTTGAGGCTGCTGGGCCTCATGGCCTCCTGCATCCTGCTGATCAATCATGCCAGATGGCATATGCAGGCTCTGCAGTGGGACCTGAAGTTCCAGTGGGCGCAGCATCAGGGGAATCTGTCCGACTACGTCCATATCTCGGAGGGCACTGCAAAACAGTTTCAGTGGTGGCTCGCGAAGCAGCATTGGGTCAGCGGCAGATCCCTCTCCCTTCCCCAACCGGAGCACACAGTGGTGACGGACGCGCCCCTCCTGGGATGGGGCGGCCACATGGGAGAGGCGGAGATCAGAGGCCTCTGGTCTCTGGTGGAGTCCAAGCTCCATATCAACATTCTGGAGCTCCGGGCGATCCTACTTGCACTCAAAGCATTCCTTACCTCTGTCAAGGGGAGAGTAGTGCAGGTGTTCACAGACAACACCACCGCCATGTGGTACTGCAACAAACAGGGCGGGGTGGGGTCGTGGACCCTATGTCAGGAGGCTCTGCGCCTCTGGACATGGCTGGAACATCTGGGCATTTCCCTGGTGGTTCAACACCTGGCAGGTTCACTGAATGCCAGGGCGGACGAACTCAGCCGCAGGTGCATGATGGATCACGAATGGCGTCTTCACTCGGATGTGGCGCAAGGTCTCTTTCAACAGTGGGGAGAGCCTTGGTTAGATCTATTCGCCACCGAAGAGAACGCGCAATGTCAGCAGTTCTGCGCGTTGGAATTTCCAAGGCGGCACTCGCTCGGCGACGCTTTTCGTCGCGAGTGGAGTTGCGGTCTATTGTACGCCTTTCCGCCTATACCACTTCTACCCAGAGTGCTGAAGATCAGACGCGACCGGGCCCAAGTCATTCTTGTGGCTCCGGACTGGGCTTGAAGAGTTTGGTATCCCGAGCTTCTCAGTATGAGCGTGGATCCCCGATCCGACTGCCTCTTCGGGAGGATCTTCTGTTGCAGCAGCAGGGGACGGTCCTCCACCCGAACCTGTCCAGCCTCCACCTCCTTGCGTGGAGATTGAGCGGCGACAGTTGATTCCATTTCAGTTGCCTCCCGAAGTCTGTGATGTCATGCTGGCAGCCAGGCGTCCCTCCACTAAATCGGTATACGCCTGCAGGTGGAACAAATTTGTGGCATGGTGCACAGCAAAGGCTGTGGATCCACTTTCTGCCCCTCTTTCTGACGTCCTACTGTTCCTTCTTTCTTTAGCCCAGCAGGGCTCTGCTCTGGGCACTATCAAGGGCTACCTTTCTGCAATTTCAGCCTTTCTCAGGCTACCTGATCAGCCCTCTCTTTTCAAGTCCCCTGTTGTAAATAGATTTCTCAAAGGCATTACTCACCATTTCCCTCCTATTCCGTTTGTGATGCCACAGTGGGACTTGAATCTGGTTCTTACTTATTTGATGTGCGCTCCCTTTGAGCCGCTTCACAACTGTCCTCTTCGTTTATTAACCTTGAAGACTGCTTTCCTGGTTGCCATCACCTCCGCTAGGCGCGTGCGTGAGCTCCAGGCTCTTTCATGTAAACCTCCTTTTCTGTCTGTTCATCCGGACAAGGTTGTGCTACGCACACGTCCATCCTTTTTGCCAAAGGTTGTTACTTCCTTCCATATCGGGCAAACTATCACCTTGCCCACTTTCTTTCCGCCTCCGCATCCTTCCAGAGAGGAAGAGAGGCTCCACCGTCTGGACCCAAAACGTGCGATTTCATTTTATCTCAACCGCACACAACTGTTCCGGGTGGATGACCAGCTCTTTGTTGGCTACGTAGGCGCCAAGAAAGGCCGGGCTGTAAACAAGAGGACTATCTCCCGCTGGGTTGTCTTGTGTATAAAAGCCTGCTATTCTCTGGCTAAAAAGGAGCCTCCGGTGGGGCTATGCGCCCATTCTACCAGAGCAACAGCAGCTACTACTGCATTGGGAGGTGGTGTCCCCCTGCAAGACATCTGTCAGGCAGCCACGTGGGCCTCGCTGCACACTTTTACTAGGCATTATTGGCTTGACAGCCAAGTCCGGAGAGACGGCTTCTTTGGCCGTTCTGTTCTCCGTGACTTTCTGGTGTGATCTTGGTTCGCAGACCCACCACCGGGGTTGGTATTACTGGGGTATCTATTCTAAGGTAAGGAATCTATCACTACGTGTTTCTATCAGATGAACAAGTTACTTACCTTTGGTAACGAAATATCTGTAAGAAACATTAGTAGTGATAGATTCCTTACCGCCCCACCCATCCTCCCCGTTCTGCGAACTGATTTCTAGGGTTAAGGTCATTTCTTTCAGGGCCCTAGTTTCAATGCACTAGTGGTCAGTATATTGCATGGCTCTGCGTTCCTGGCGCGGAAAGTCGTGTACAGAGCTGACGTCAGCGCGCGAGGGCGGCGTCTAAGTAGCTGCTGCGACGTCATCCCGGCGATCACAATGCCTACGACGGACGCGGAGCCGCACGACGCCACCTTCCGACGCACAGGGGTACTGCTGACGAAAACTTTCCAGATCCAGACTGACGCCTGGGGATATTCAATGGTAAGGAATCTATCACTACTAATGTTTCTTACAGATATATCGTTACCGAAGGTAAGTAACTTGTTAGTCAGGTCTCTGCCTGACGAAGGATCAGCCTGCAGAGTCTCGGTCCAGCCTGGAAGGAATTCTCCTCTCTGTCTGTAAGGGGGAGTGAGGGTCTTTTATCCTAAAGTGGTCACTCCATGGTTTCTTCTAGAATCAATATGTTTTGAAAACATTCACTAATCCTCTGCTAATCCTTTTCTAAACAAACATGATCATGCACAGCTGGCTGTTAGCCATGGATGAAAAAAGTGGTGACCCTTATACAGAATAAATCTGCCGTGCCTGGGGACATGTTTATATACGTCAGGTACAGGGATTAAGATAGGGTGCCAGGAGCCTGATGTCGGAGAGACTGAAGTAAGCTACTAGGTAAAAGGTCACCTGTGTTAGGACCGTTATGTCGTGTGGATGGGACAAAATGTATGTAATTGGTATGTACATGATGGACTATCCTAAAGGACATGACACCCACTCCTCATCAAAAGGTCAACAAGGTCAGCTATGTAATGATAGAAAATGCTAAAAAAAAAAAAAAAGGCATAAAATCATGTATATTAAAACATACTAAAAAGGCACTTAAAAGTCTTAAAAAATGTCTCATAAAAGCAAGGTCTATATCGAAAGTATTCTTCCCTAGAAAAGCGTTCACAAAAGGTCCTCTATATGTTTGAATATATCGTCATTGTTTTTCTGAGCACCTTGAAAGCCACTATGTTCAGATAGAGTAGAGAAGAAAAACAAAGTCAGTTCGACCTTCAATTTGGTACATGTTTAAAAATTGTCTTAACGGTTCCCAGCACGGGAGAGGCCAGATTGTTTAAGAGTGCTGCGCTGAAGATTCAACATCACTGAACATGTCATCCGCAGGAGGCAATCCTTCTAGCACCTCCAGTATGATATCAAGTGAGCAGAGGTGGTCATCACTGGTTCCCACGGCAGCCGCCGGGGAAGAATTAGATGCCTGTGTGCCTGAGACTGATGCCTGCACATCCGTAGTAGAGCCGATCTCTGTTCCAACAGGAGCTGAAGCGTCCCGTGGAGGCTCTAGGAACACCATCATCAACATGGGAATACACTGTGGACAACTGTGCACATGGGCCCGTAAAGGCCCCAGGAGCATGTCTATGTCCGGCGGCACAACCGATGGAAGTATCAGACAGAGGTCCAACATGCGTCCGAATCCGCAAAAGAGGCAGCGGAATACTGGCAGGATGCAGTCAAGCCAGGCCGGTCTGAAAGACAGGAACCAATTCTCACTCAGCTCTCGCAGCCGAGGTATACCCAGGAAGAACACCAATCGCTCAGGACAATGTCGCTCCAGCAGTGTTCTTTCCATGTCTCGAGTGATGTTGACATCCATTGCGAAGCAATAGGATTAAAATCAGGATGCCCGCCACTGAAAGCAGGACCAAATGAAGCCCTCCAAAAACGCTTCCAAGTACGGAGTGTATGAATGATGGAATCACTCCGAAAATGGTTTGAAAGGTGGTCAACAGACCTGGTCCAATGCTCTTAAATAAGTGTACTATCCCCGTGTATCAGACATGTTAAAGATACGATGGACCATTTCTCCGAAATGGAGCGGGAAGTTCGTATGGACCAGAGCCTGTATCTCTGCTGAGGAACTTGCAACTTGGAGATCAAAGATCTCTTGGGCTGAAGTTAAGGCCACATTTTGCTGAAACAGCAATCATGGCTTTCAGTCTGCTCAGAGAATCAAACCCTATGTTGGAAACATTCAGTGAAGGCCACAGCGGTGCCTCCCTAACTGTGCGAGCTGGGGGAAGCAATACTTGCTTACAACAAATAACCCTGGAGTTGACGGTCACTAGATAAGCAATGCCGTGCGTCATACCACAGCAGCCTTGGTCATTCAGCATCAAGTAACTCCCATTGGAAAGTAACTCAAAAACTGGATGAATTAAAGCAGCTGGGGAACCCTTCAGGTAGCAGGATAAGTTGGCTATTGACACATTACACGCCCCGTGAAGCGACACTTCCTTACACACTAAAGACCCACTCAAGGCCTTTTCGCAGTTTGAACCACTCAAGAAAACATTCTTGTCCTTATTCCTGCACCTATATGTGTATGGCAACTCCCAGGTTTCTTGTATGTACCCTTAGCCCAACGCTTCATACCTGCCTACTGGGGAATATTTCAGGCAGTATTGGAATTGGAATGTCGTGATCGGCAGTGTGATAAAGCCATGGATTAACCATTCTGTAGACGGTGATTCTTCTACAGTAAAAGGTAACTTCTCCAGTTTTCAATGAGCAGCATGGTGTACTTCGCATCTCTGCATGCCATGGTCAATTGTCTTTCGGTCAGATTGTAAGCCGAAAACAGATTTGTGTCTTTAATGTATCGCCATGGAACGTGGCCAGAACGCAGTGAGTGAAGCGTTCAGCTTAAAAGCATATTAGCGCGCAGCTGAGATTACCCATGTTATAGAATAGACAAATCTTGTTCCATTATGTCGATAGCTGAGGACCAATGTTGCCCAATGAGTAAATATGAGACGGGAGTGTGGTCATGCCGTTGTCTACCACAGCTAAGGCCTTTTCTAGGTTAATTCTATCTATTTCACGAAGTCTCTCAGCAGCTTCCTGTTGGGAGAGTTTCCAGACCTCATTATAGATGGCATATAAGAAGCGTTTCCTACGTGATTTCTTGGGACCTAACAAGAAATCCCTAAGATCCATGTTGTCTGACAGAAGGGACAAGTGTTGTTTCACCTGTGATAGTGTCGATGTCTTTAGCCAATCTAGGCACAACTTCCCGACACTATAGGAAGTCACTACCCCTGGGTCGTCTGTGTGTACATAACGTGGGTCGGGTCTATGGATACTAGACCCTTCGGTGGTACCTTTGAATCTCGAGTTACACATATTTGTGTCTACAGGCCAAACCAACAAACCCTTCCGATCGGGAGATGATGAATTGTACTTATATGTACCATGTGTCCCCTCACTTGTTAGTGTGTTATTTGAGATACCCTTAGGCGTGGGTGAGGGGATGCTCGGTGTTCTGTGGTCTTTAATTTTTGCAAATCTGTAACCGGTAGTCTGTTGCACTGTTCTGTTCAGGAAAATCATCTGCAATGGTATGAGGCAAGCTCTAAATAAAGCTTCAGTTCCCTGAACCTGCCACTCTCTTGTCCCCCAGATAGATTTTGTGTCTATGGTGTCTCTCCAGTAGTCTAAACCCTGTATAGACAGTTGGGAGATAAAAGGTGCTGAATATATCAGCTTTGTGTTTGTTAGCATAATTTTCTTCGCAGTTGCATTAGTTTGTGCAAGTTTGTAGTAAAACGAATCTGGGTTTGATGTATTGAACCCTGATAAGTATGCGAATTTCTGAGCGTACGTGGTAGAACTACCCTTTGGTGGTGTTGGGCAATGTTCCCATTGATGGTACACATTAGCAGTGCATGATACACTTGCTCTATGCAAAAATTGATGACCATAATGCTGATAACAAACCATGGTATCGTAGTCTGTTGTATCCTCATACAATTCTCTGTAAGAAAATGCAGCAGACTGTTCTAAATCTGAAAGCATAGTATTTACAGTTTCAATGTCCCAATCATCAGAGATTGTACTGGGGTTAATGAAATCAATTAAAGAAATTTTAAACAAATGTGGAATTTTCAAATGTTCAGTAGGGCCAAATACATCATATGAAACTTTATCCCAAACTATACCATAGGTACTGGAGTTGCTGTAATGTTCACCAGGGACAAGTCTCTTTGTTCACGGTGTGATGACGTTTGTGGTTTCAGGACCAAGTTCACAGATTGTATCGCAGAGCGTTCTGGGAGATAATATCCGTTCAGAAGCAGAAAAAAGACAGTCACTGTGCCAATCCAAATTAACAGGTATACTACCCCTATTGCGAACCAAATATGCAACCATGGTGGCAGTAAGTAAGTCTTCTTGAGCAAAAGATATAATTCTAGAAGTTTCTCTTTCTTTGAAATGGGTGGCGTTTGATCAGGTTCACTTGGATCTGAAGAGAAATCATCAAAGTTGATGAAGTAGCCAGACGCAGTTCGATCTATCTTTGGTAGCTCCGCAGGTTTTGTAGAACTGGCAGATGTCGTTTGAAGGAACATTAATGTAGACATCATTGTTGGGCCGAATTGCAACTTGCATTGTTGTTACTTCTTGATGTTACTTCTTGATGTTTTTCAATTTCAACTGGTGTGATTTGTACTCCGTTATTTGTTACTCCTTCACTCTGTGTGGCGGAGTCTTGAAAGGTTATCAGTCTTTCCATCTGAACTTCCTGTATAGTAGCAAGAGGAGATCTGCGGCTACTCAGGACCCCACGCGGGCCTACTGTTGAGAATGGGCTACATGATGCGGTTTGATCAGATAAATGGAGACAAATCTTTTTTGCCGGCAAGAGGCGGAAGAAAGACTGTTCTTGTTCTCACTACCGCCAGGACAGGTACAGCTGTTCTTTAAGATGGCCCAAACTCTCTTCTATCCACGATCTTTTCCCTGACCAGATCCCCAATCGGCGGGACCCAGGCAGGTCTTGCCGGAACTTGTTTCACTTCCCCAGTGGCGGTGCGTTGGACTTGGACGTTGCTTTGTAATGGCCCGAATTCATTGAGTTCCTGTAAAACAGCCAAACGATCATTTAATTCAAATGGTTTTACATCCGCCACTGTGCTGTCACAATCGACGTCAGGTACCCACATTCTTGTCCCAAACAGGATCTCATAGGGGGTACGTCCTCCCAAGGAACTTCTTGGCATGTTGTTTAGTGCTCTTTGGACCCCACATAGGTGATTGACCCATGTACCAGCCGCGCTTAATACCCTTGCTGTTAAGGATTGCTTTAGGTCCCGGTTTTTCCTCTCCATCACCGAATTTCTTTACACCGCCCATACTTTACATGGCTTCCTTGTAAGCCTGTGAACTAAACGCAGGGCCACGGTCGGAATGTAATGTGCCAATTACGTATGTCCCGATGAAGACTCGCAAATCCTTTATAACAGTTCGAGTGTCAGCCGAGTGCTGGGGCCAAACCCATAGGAATCTAGAGCATGAATTCACTGCCACCAAGATGTACTTGTAAGCCCCGTCTGAATTTAAGGGGCCGCAGTGGTCCAAATAGACACATGCGAGAGGTCTGTCTGAAATCAGTAGTGGTGTTTGTGGTGGCCTGTGAATGGTGGAACCCTTCATCTGCTGGCAAATCTCGCACTTCAGGACATAGTCCTTTGTTTGTTTTGTCAGCCCCGACCACCAGTAACGCTGCTTCAATAATGAAATTGTTGCAGTGACTCCTGCATGTGCGGATCCCAGACCCTTGTGTGCAGCTAGAATTAAACCTAATCTGCGATCTTTGTTTGGTATTACTCTATCCCCCACTCCTGGAATTTGAGCATACGGTGTGTTATGCGCATCTAACTTGTAGGAGTACTTAAGTGGAAAGCCTTTTGGCTGGACGGCAGAGCCGTTCTTTGTGGCATTGATAGCTACTAGTATATCTCCGTCTATTCTCGTGTGTGAATGAGTGATTGCAGCAACGGCAGCAGTTCGCACTGTCGCCTTGGCGGCTTCATCAGCCAGTGAATTCCCTTCAACTTGTATGCCAAAACGCATATGACTCAAGGTGTGAAAAACTTGAGCCCGTGGCAGGCATGCTTTCAGCTTTGCCACTCGTTCCCATAACAATTTGTTTTATCGTGCAACCCTTGGCGTCTTTAAACCCATTCTGGCCCCAGTAGTGAAGATATTCATTGTAAGATTGCACACAGTAAAATGAATCGCACACAATCAGTGTGGGGAATTCCCGATCCTTATACTGTAGCGCTAGTATCAGTGCCTTCAGTTCTACCAGCTGCGCTGTACATCTCCCAGAGATTGTACAGCGCAGCTGAGATTGTACAGAGTATTGCTGGGATGGAACTTACCATCCCGCATACGACCTTTCACTATAGCACACGCAGCGCTAGATTGCTGTTTACTTCCAAAGGCAGGTTGAGCAGAACCGTCAGTGTAAATTATGTATTCATACTGATCTAGAGGCAAGATTTCATTCGGGAGAGGGTATTCTTGTTCATACTGCAGAAATGCTTGTGTTCTCAGTGTAGGATCGTATCTATATTCTACATCTGTTGCAGTGAGAGAATTAGCCCACTGTATCCAACGTGGATGCAATGCCTTTGCATTTGGAATGCAGACTTTGGTTACCTCTTCTAAAGTCGGTATCGGGGTTACAACGATGATGCGTTTCCCCTGTGCTGGTGCTCTTTCTCTTCCTACAGCAGTTTGTACTGCCGTCAGTTTTTTTTCTGTTGCTGCAAATCGATTTTCAGCATTCGTGTGCAAATGAGATTTGTATGCGATTGGAACTGTCTCACCTTCATTGTTCGTGATGTAGGTATACCCTGATAACCCGTTTACGACCTGTATTATCAGGTTGCGGACGTTTACTCGTGTCTGCAAGTGTTTTGAAGCTATCATGTCAGCTTGAACTGAACGTAGAGTGTCTGTATGTTTTGGAGTCCACTTGTTTGCTGTGAAATCTGGCCTGATTAGGTCGTAGAAAGGTCTGACTCTTTCTGCGTAGTCTTGAATGCATGTTCTGCCGAAATTTAGAAATCCTAAAATGGTTTGTAAACCCTTCAGAGTCTTCAGAGGCTGGATTAGCGCGCATTTTCCTAGAAAATTTGCGGCCAGGCTTTTGCCTTCACTTGACAGCTCATACCCCAAAAATAGGACGCTGAGATGGGCAATTTTTGATATTTTGAAGTTAAATTTGTAGCCCAAATTGGCAAAACCAACAATTATGTTGTTCACCCTGCACAATTGTTCAAGTAATTCATTGTCTGTCAGATAAATATCGTCTACGTAGGACACTGCCTCTTCATCGCAAGTTTGTAATAGCTCTGACACTCTTGCCTAGAATAACCCGGGGCTGTTCTTATACCCTTGGGGTAGACGACAAAATTGACGCTGAGTGCCGAGGGCAGAAAATCCTGTCAAATATCTGCTTTCAGGAGCTATATTTTGGCAGAAGAATCCATTCGAGATATCTAGTGTTGTTTTGTATTTCTTCCGCACAATGTTATTCATTAATGCGGCACTATGTGCGTTATGAACTGCAAATGTTTTTGTGCATGTGTTTGTAATCTAAAACCAAACGATATGTGTTGTCAGGTTTCATTAGGGGAAACAAAGGGTTGTTCATTGGCGAGGTGCAAGTTTCAATCACACCCTGGTATTCAAGTTGGTCTAGGATTTCTTTGACCTGTTTCTTTGCCTCATTTTTAATAGGGTACTGTCTCTGTGGAGTTGGAGTAGTTTTAATGGGATCTCGTGGTGTTTGGACTCCACGTCCCACCCTACATGGTTGCGGTATAATGCCGGAGCTAGCGCTTGCACCCGCTCCCACTCATATGAGTGTTTTGAGGAAACAGGAAAGAGTTTGGAAAAAGCAGGCAAAATTACGCTTTCACCTTTTGGCAATCCATTATAAATTCAGGTGGCCAATCTTTTTCTGCTAACAGGATGTCATATCCAAATGTCAAATTTTCCCAAAAGAGACCTTTAATTTTTCTTGCGATGTCCCCTTCTATTTGGAGATTAATTTCGTCTAGACGGTGTGGAACACTCACTCTTGTATCAGGTGTTTCCACCGTGATGTATTCATTCAATTCTGCTGTCACCAGAAATTTCTTAAGGTTCTGGCGAGCTATTGTTACTTCTGCCGTGCTGTTTAGCATCGTCAGAGCCCTTTCTCCGTTCAGAAGTCCTCAGTAACCTGGGCATTTCTAATTTTTACGTCGGCTACTTTCTTCTTTTTGAATTGAGCCTTTGCTTTAGGTTACTCTTACTGTTTGATAATGCAATCTGAAGTGCGATGTGTTTCCCTTTGGTCGATCTTCAATTTTTTGTTCTGACCGTCCTTGCCTCTCCGAGCTTTTTGATGAACCCTGAAGGGAACGAAAGGAACATG
Organism: Calotriton arnoldi; assembly: GCA_963921515.1. Lineage (NCBI taxonomy): Eukaryota > Metazoa > Chordata > Amphibia > Caudata > Salamandridae > Calotriton > Calotriton arnoldi. Next base: position 1,324,257 of record CAWUFW010004722.1, on the reverse strand, counting down.
TATCAGTATCCTGATAAATGTCAGGTTTCCTAATGTTATCACAATTCCTAAGGTATACCTCTTTTCAGAGGACTCCCATTGGGGAGACCCACCCCTTGATCGTGAATTGTTTCCTTTATTATTATTATTATTTTTGGATTGATTATTATTATCCCATTTCTTTTTAGAAGAAGTGGGTACTTGCTTTGAGTTATCCTTATCAGAACTACTCACCACTTGTGGTTTGCCTGGTTTGGCTCCCAAACTCTCTCTACCTAGTGAAGCATAGGTTTCCTCGATAATTTTTGGTAATGCACGCTCCTGATTTGTAGGAGGTGTTTCCCTTAAGTGTTGGCGTATAGCCACTGCAGCTGCTTCCCCCTTGATGTTGCTCAGCATAATTGCCAAGACTTGGTCAAAATTACCCATCAGTCTCATCCCCAAGTCCAGGGCAGGTCCTGCCTCATACTCATTCTGTATCTGTTTCAATACTTCAGGAATAACTGATATGGTTGGGGTACCATGTATTCTAATGTATACTGCAGCAAAGATTGTACCCCATGTGGTACAATCCTCAAGTGAGGGAACCATTTCCATTGGCAAGCAAATTGCTAACATTGTGTTTTTCCTGAGGGACCCGTATGGGGAAATACTGCTTCTAACTGTGCTATTTGTTTAGCAATCCAGAATGGTACTTGATCCCTCTTTGATGGGAACGTACCCATTATTGCTTTTAGTGTCTGTGGACTAATTATTGGTGTGTGTTGAGTCTGAACTGTACCATGTGGAGCAGCTCTCGCAGGTTGTACTGTGAGTGTTCGCATGACGAACTGGACAATATGTCCATATAGCCTTACTACTTCTTTGTAAAGTGTACGCACTTCCCCTACTGGGAGTGTGTCTATCTCAGGATGTGGAGTGTAAGTCGCTAAGACCGGCCATGTCGCTCCTCCTGTGCTGAGCGGACCGAGTCTTACAACGCAAGTTGTATGTCTCAGGGCGCCTTTAAACCAGTTTTTATGTTGCTGGTAAGTTAACAGGACTTCAATGTCCTCGTATGGGATGTATTCTTCCGGTGGATCCACTTCAATGTATTTGTGAAATAAATGTATCTGTGGATCTGCAGGCGAGAATTTCACCCAGGAATAGAATACCTCTGATCCGAACACCTCGTGTGCCTCAATCACAAAAGTAACATTGCCACCTGTTACAGGTACGCCATGTTTATTTTTTTTTTATTTTAAAAGTTTTATATAGCGCTGGCTAGACCCAGAGGTATCAGAGCGCTTTACATGAGTAAGATGATATAAAGCAAACATGGCATACAAGTAGATAAAAGATAATGAAACAACATGCGGAATATACAAATCAAAATAGATAAACAGGTGCAAGAGCTATACACTTCAAGTAATTAGGTAGGTGATGTTAAGGAAATGGACAAATAATTGGACAAATATAACATGGTGATTGGATGTTCTACCAAGCTCAGAGTTACTGCCTGTCTGCAGTTCTCTGTGATGTTTAGAGCGTTAGCAAATTCGTCTCCTTCCGCGCTTCCACTGCTACTTGCAGATTGAGTCATTTTAAAAGAATAAAAAAGTAAAGGTTTAAGAGGTAGGGTTTAGCACAATATGGGAACCTTTAATCCTTACAAGCTTCTCTAAACCTTCAGCCAATACACAGGGTGTACCTGCTCAGCTGAGGCGGATAAACCTTCCCACTTCAGACGTCTCTGAAAAATGTGAGTAGGGCTGTCGGAGAAAGCACGACTGAACTACTCAGATTTTACTGTTAATAAAAGAACCAAACCAACGTTGGCGGCGCCATGTTGTGTAGTTTCTAGGACCCCCCCAGGACCTGCGTGTTTTGGATGATCTAAACTGAGGGCTTGGTGTGCAGACAGACTCTGGACACCCCCACAGGATGAGTCAGCCGTTAGACCAGCTAGCTCTACGGTGCCACTACCACCCCCTGTATTCTACAGCGGTGTAGTTAGTTTCTGGCAACCACTGAACATGACAACCCTGATTCCTCCGGTATCGTGGAAAACAATATGGTATCTTTCGCTCAGTCACTCGTGCTTATTTTTCTCAGAATACACAAAGAATGACGTTTGGAACGGTTTCAATAAGTATTTATTGGTCAAGCGTCAGTCTAGTATGAAACATATTCGCTGCGATAGTCAAAAGACAGGAGCAGACAGATGTGATCTCTAGCACCAATATCGTAAATAGTAAATACATTTCTACCATAGTGCTAATAAGCTGCATATAAACAGATTATATAAAACAGTAGCATTGACGTACTCCTACGATGCATAGCCTACCTAAATGTACCTAGCCTAGATATGCAGGTGAAGCATGTGTATGTAAGTGCTAGGATATATCCTAATGGAGCCAAGAATCACCTGGGGAAGTGCTAACCCCTCACCTCATGGTTCTGAATGAAGGACCCCGTCTCTGCGTCGAGGATGGCACCCCGCAGGGGATGTCAGGTCTCTGCCTGTCGAATGATCAGTCTGCAGAGTTTCGGTCCAGCCTGGAAGGAATTCTCCTCTCTGTCTGTAAGGGGGAGTGAGGGTCTTTTATACTAAAGTGGTCAATACAGGGTTTCTTCTAGAATCGATATGTTTTTATAAAACATTCACTAATCCTCTTGTTAATCCTTTTCTAAACAAACATGATCATGCACAGCTGGCTCATGGCCATGGATGAAAAAAGTGGTGACCCTTATACAGAATAAATCTGATGTGCCTGGGGACATGTTTATGTACGTCAGGTACAGGGATTAAGATAGGGTGCCAGGAGCCTGATGTCGGAGAGACCGAAGTAAGCTACTAGGTAAAAGGTCACCTGTGCTAGGACCGTTTTGTCGTATGGATGGGACAAAATGTATGTAATTGGTATGTACATGATGGGACTATCCTAAAGTACATGACACAATGTCTAAGTATGGACATAGACACTGTAGGGGTACAGTTCTCATGCAACTGTACCATCACCTGGGGGCTAGAACACCCTGCTAGAGGGGTGACTTACCACGGCCCCAGACTGTGGATTGCAGGCATGGCAAACAGGGATGTGTGCTATGTGGACTCTTCACTTTTCTCTGCACCAAACATGCAGCCTGCAATGACAGTGTGTGGGTGTGAAAGTGCAGGGTCTCTAAGGGTGGCACAATAGGTGTTGCAGCCCTTTAAGGCGTGCCCTGGTCACAGTGCCCTTGGTACCCATGGTACCTTTTACAAGGGGCTTGCCTGTAGCTAGAGATGTGCCAAATGTGGGTACAAAGGGACAGTTTTGGGAAAGAACACAGGCCCTGGCATCCCGATTGGCAGGGACCCAAGGCACCTCAAGTCAAAGTGCCTCAGATGTCAGACAAAATGTGGGTGGTAACCATGCAAAAAGGGGCACTTTCCTACATTACTGTGAATAGAACGATTGCCCTCCACCACCGCCCTGCTCCAGAAGATCCAAATTTCTTCACCCATCACCCTACCCCGGAGAGCTTGGTGGGCCAAGCCTCCACTTCCCATAGCGGGTTTCCTGCCGCTCCCACGGACAGGGAAGCCAAGAGACTGGACAGCTTGGGAAAGAAAATGTTTTCTTCCGCTAGCCTTGCATTGCGGTCACTGAACACCGAATGCTTATTGGGCTGTTATTCCCACACGCTCAGGGAAACATTTGTGCAAGTGCAGCCACAGGTCCCGGAGGAGGCCCGGGCTATTCTCTCCCAAGCAGTGACAGACGGGAGAGATGTAGCAAAGTTCACTATATGCTGTAGCTTGGACACGACCAACTTGCTAGGCAGATCGGTTTCGTGGACGGTTGTTGTTAGACGCCACACCTGGCTGAGAAAGTCTGGGTTTTTGGGGAATGCCCAGGCTTCCCTCATGCAAAAAGAACAGTTGATGGACAGAATGCAGAACAGTGTCATATATTCACCCGAGTACAGAGATGTGGGCCAAAATCAATCGTTTTTTTGCTCCCCATGCCATTCCAGTTTGAACCAAGCCATATGCAAATCATTCTTGACCCTGGGAGCAGTCCAGCCCGAACTGCCAGGCCAGGTACTCCCTGGACTGGAAACATGCATCCTAGGACCGGTTTCGGGGTTTCACTCCTCACCATCCAGAACGTGGGTCCCTTGCTCACTTTGCCACTGGATTCAAGCTATAGTAAACAATTGGTTCTGTCGGGTAGTGCAATTGCTGTGTGTCAAGTAATTAATACAATGCCACAAATAAATTCAAATAGCATTTAACAAATGAATTTTAGAGAACAATTATATGATCTGAACACACGAAAGAATAATAAAACATGAGTTGAAGAAAACAAAGTTGACTTATTTATCTTTTTCAGGGTATATATCAGGCTGTCAAAAACACATTATCATGTTGGCGAAAAAATAGTGACTTTAGTGAAAGTAAGTGCAAGAGTGACAAAGTGAAGTCAATAGAACGCTATATACATGACATTTACAAGTGACATACAAAGATGGAACTGGTTGGTTGGTCAATTACAGCGCATGAATTCACAAGACCAAAGATGAATTACAGAATCGGGTCAAGGAAACTGCTGGGACATGAACTAGGATAGCATCGACGTTTCGACCCAAAAGTGAGCGCGGATTGTCATGCGTCAAGGTGGATCTTCTTCAGGACTGGGGAAGCCAAGAAGGACAGCCAAATGGTGGTGAGGGATGTAACGTTTGCAATTTCCAGAGAATGCAGGGATCCCAGTAGGATTTCCAGCAACCAGTAATCAATGAGTATAGTCGTGCGTCGGTATCACAAATTCAAAAGATTCTTAGTTGGTAGGCAACTGTAAGATCCACCATCCAGTTGGAATCTTAGACAAGGTTAGGGTCAAGTAGCGCAAGGTAGCTTTTAATAATGTAACCCCAATATATTAGGCAGCGAACTCGTGTCGGTAAAGATCCACCATCCGGTTGGAATCTTAATTAAATGTAATTGTGGTGAATCTGGTAGTCTTTAATCTACACAGCCCCCGTAAAATTGGAGTCTCATTTGGTGCACTCAATGCAACTGGAGTCCTGTCACTACCTCAAAACCGTGACAGCTTATTCTGAAGGACTGTTTATGCCAATGAAGAACATATTGGAGCTAGGCAGAGCTCTGGGGTGATCACAGGTCTGAGTAACACACGGACGATGCTTCAATTCTCAGTTACCTTTCAAGCAGTTTGTCAAAACACAAGCAATTCAGTAAACACTGGATCTGAAAGAGACACGTTAGTGACAGACTCCTTACCTTAGAATATCCCCAGGCGTCAGGCTGGATCCGGAAAGTTTTGCATAGCAGTACCCCTGCGCGTCGGTAGGCGGCGTCGTGCGGCTCCGCGTCCGTCGTCGGCGTCGTGATCGCTGGGATGACGTCGCGGCCAGTACTTAGACGCCGCCCATGCGCGCTGGCGTCAGTTCTTTCTTTTTCCGCGCCAGTAAGCGCAGATCCGGATTGAGCAGTGCCCCAGTCATTTTTTGACTGAGTATTTTTGAGACTTTTTGTCCAAGTTTTCGAGTCGTTTCGACTCCAAGGTGTCAGTAGGGATGCCCGGCTTCAAGCCATGCGAGTTCTGTAATCGCATGATGTCGATTACGGATCCGCACCGAGAGTGTCTCTTCTGCCTGGGGCGTGGCCACGACCCCAAGTCGTGCCCCGAGTGTCGGTCCCTCGCCCCGAAGGCTTTGCGAGAGCGGTCTCGAAAGCTTCTCGAGGCCCGGCACTCGGCTCCGCGCCCTTCGAGGTCCCAGTCCCGGGAGAGGTCGAGGGGCCGGTCGCGGAGCCGTCGTCATTCGTCGGGGTTGAAGTCTTCGTCTTCAGGTAAGGCGAAGCACAAGAGGTCTAAGAAGAGTCGCTCTAAGACCTCCCCTCGCCGGTCTCACGACTCGGCCGAGGGTCCCGTTGGTACCGCCTACCCGCCTGTCCGAGTCAGACGTCGACTCCGGCCGACATCCAAGACTTCTTGTCGGCCATGGCTCGCATCTTCGGGCCTAAGGGTTACCCCGGTGCGCCTTCGGGCCCCAGTGGGAGTCCTCCCTCGGCACCACCGGCGGCTCCGGCCCCGGTGTCCCCGGCGGCTCTGGCCCCGGCGCCGCAGGACCACCTCGGATCCAGGCTTAGATCCCGGTCGACGCCAGTTGACCTAATAACACCTCCACCTGCGCCGACCTCACTGGTACCATTCACGGCGCCGTCCGAGGCCCCGTGCGGCGCCGTCCCCAGGGTCTCCCCGGAACCGGACATGGAGCCGGATCGACGTCGCCCGACGCCGATTCCGACACCGATGGGACCTTTCTTCCCTCATGTCCCTCCTCCATACTTTTCACCTGTTTTGGAGGACGAGGAGGACTGGGAGGGGTCGGAAGACCCTCTCACAGCTCAATGTGAGCCTTATCAGGACTGGGCTGAGGAACTGAGTGATGCCAGTGGTCTGGACACCTCTCCAGACCTTGGCATGCTGTCTCCTCCTTCCGTGGCTACGGAGGAGGGAGCAAGTTATGCAACGGTGTTGCGTAGGGCGGCCGGCGGCTACCTCTTCGGAGCCACTGCTGCCGTTCAACGACGCACTTTCTGACGTTCTTTTGGGCACCTGGTCCAGGCCCACCACAGGGGCTCCTGTGGACAGGAACGTAGCCCGACGCCATCGCCCGGCCCCGGGCAACCCCCTGTTCCTCTCCCAACAGCCCACCCCCGAGAGCTTGATTGTCCAAGCCTCTGCCTCTCAGAGCGCCTTCCCTACGGCTCCGCCGGACAGGGAATCCAAAAAACTGGAACAATTTGGGAAGAAGATTTTTTCTTCCTCCAGTGCTGGCTTGCGGTCCGTGAACACCGCTTGCCTTTTGGGCCGTTACTCCCACTCTCTGTGGGATTCGGTGGCGCAAGTGCTGCCCAAGTGTCCTGAGGAGGTCCAGGCACTGCTCTCCCGTGTTATTGCAGACGGGAGGGACGCGGCGAAGTTCACTATCCGATGTGGCCTAGACACCGCTGACTCGCTAGGCAGATCGCTTGCTACGACAGTGGCGCTGCGCCGTCACGCCTGGCTGAGGACCACTGGTTTCCGGGCGATGTCCAAAACACCCTTATGGACATGCCCTTCGATGGTATCCGCCTTTTTGGCAATAAGGCAGACAGCGCGCTGGAGCGCTTTAAGGACTCGCGGGCTACGGCCAAGTCCTTGGGCCTCTCCGCCTCGCGCCCTCCGCAGCAGTCACGTCCACTGCCCAGCCACCGGCCCGCGCAGCAAGCGCCTTCGCGCGGCCGAGGACGTGGCTCCCGCCGAGGCGGGTCGGGTAACCAGCGTGCGGGTCAGGCCACCACCTCCACCCCGTCCGCGGCCTCCAAGCCCTCCTAGTCTATCCTTTCAGGTCCACAGCACGCCAGTGGGGGGGGGGGGGCAGGGTCCGCCATCACCTTCCCCACTGGCGCTACATCACATCGGACAGGTGGGTTTTGGACATTGTCCGAAGGGGCTACTCCCTCCCCTTCGAGACTACCCCCCCAGCCATGCCACCTCAGCACCACCGCATGTTGGGGGACCATTTGGTACTTCTTCGACAGGAAGTTGCGGCCCTCTTGGCCAAGGGGGCCATCGAGCGCGTTCCGACCCCAGAAGTAGGGCGTGGTTGTTATTCCCACTACTTTCTGGTGCCCAAAAAGGACAAGGAGGACATGTGTCCTATCTTGGACCTCCGGAACGTCAATCGCTTCCTCCGGAAGGAGAAGTTCAAGATGCTCACCCTAGCTGAGGTCTTGACTGCCCTCGACCCTGGAGACTGGATGGTAGCGTTGGACTTGCAGGACGCATATTTTCACATCCCCGTCCTGCCGGCCCACCGGCGTTACCTGCGGTTCACGGTAGGCCTCGAGCACTTTCAGTTCACCGTGCTTCCCTTTGGCCTTACCAGCGCCCCTCGGGTGTTCACGAAGGTGATGGCGGTGGAAGCAGCTCATCTGCGCCGGGCAGGGGTCCAGTCTTCCCCTACCTCGACGACTGGTTGCTGAAGGCGGGCTCGTCCCAGGCGGTCGTCTCCCACCTCCAGACTACGGCCGAACTCCTGCACTCTCTGGGGTTCTCCATCAATGTGCCAAAGTCGCACCTGGTTCCTTCTCCACAGCTCCTTTTCATCGGAGCAGTTCTGGACACAACGCAGTTTCGGGCCTATCCTCCCGATCGGCGAGTCCAGGATATTCAGGCTATGATTCCGATCTTTCAGCCTCTATCCTGGGTTTCGGTACGGATGACCCTGAGGCTGCTGGGTCTCATGGCCTCCTGCATCCTGCTGGTCGATCATGCCAGATGGCATATGCGGGCTCTGCAGTGGGACCTGAAGTTCCAGTGGGCGCAGCATCAGGGGAACCTGTCCGATTACGTCCAGATCTCGGAGGGAACTGCACGACAGTTGCAGTGGTGGCTCTCGAACCGGCAATGGGTCATGGGCAGATCCCTCTCCCTTCCCCAGCCAGAGCACACAGTCGTGACGGACGCGTCCCTTCTGGGATGGGGCGGTCACATGGGAGAGGCGGAGATCAGAGGCCTCTGGTCTCCGTCGGAGTCCCGGCTCCATATCAACCTTCTGGAGCTCCGGGCGATCCGACTTGCACTCAAGGCATTCCTTCCCTCTGTCAAAGGGAAGGTACTGCAGGTGTTCACAGACAACACCACTGCCATGTGGTACTGCAACAAACAAGGCGGGGTGGGGTCGTGGACCCTATGTCAGGAGGCTCTGCGCCTCTGGACATGGCTGGAACATCAGGGCATATTCCTGATGGTTCAACACGTGGCAGGTTCCCTGAACGCCAGGGCGGACGAACTCAGCTGCAGGTGCATGATGGATCACGAATGGCGTCTTCACTCGGAAGTGGCGCAAGGACTCTTTCTACAGTGGGGAGAGCCTTGGTTAGATCTATTCGCCACCGAAGAGAACGCGCAATGTCATCAGTTCTGCGCGTTGGAATTTCCAAGGCGGCACTCGCTCGGCGACGCTTTTCGTTGCGAGTGGAGTTGCGGTCTGTTGTACGCTTTTCCGCCTATACCACTTCTACCCAGAGTGTTGAAGAAGATTCGGCGCGACCGGGCCCAAGTCATCCTTGTGGCTCCGGACTGGGCTCGAAGAGTTTGGTATCCCGAGCTATTCAGTATGAGCGTCGATCCCCGATCCGTCTGCCTCTTCGGGAGGATCTTCTGTCGCAGCAGCAGGGGACGGTCCTCCACCCGAACCTGTCCAGTCTCCACCTGCTTGCGTGGAGATTGAGCGGCGGCAGTTGATTCCTTTCGACTTGCCTCCCGAAGTTTGTGATGTGATTCTGGCAGCCAGGCGTCCCTCCACTAAGGTGGTATACGCCTGCAGGTGGAACAAGTTTGTGGCATGGTGCACAGCAAAGGCTGTGAATCCCCTCTCTGCCCCTCTTTCTGAGGTTCTTCTGTTCCTTCTTTCTCTGGCCCAACAGGGTTCTGCCCTGGGTACCATCAAGGGCTATCTTTGTGCAATCTCGGCCTTCCTCAGGCTCCCTGATCAGCCCTCTCTTTTTAAGTCCCCTGTTGTTAACAGGTTTCTAAAAGGCATTACACACCTCTTCCCTCCTGTTCCGTTTGTCATGCCTCAGTGGGACTTAAACTTGGTTCTTACCTTTTTAATGTGCGCTCCCTTTGAGCCTCTCCATAACTGTCCTCTTCGTCTTCTTACTTTGCAGACAGCCTTTCTGGTGGCCATCACCTCCGCTCGGCGGGTGAGTGAGCTCCAGGCTCTATCATGCAAACCTCCCTTTCTGTCTGTCCATCCAGACAAGGTTGTTCTTAGGACGCGTCCGTCCTTCTTGCCAAAGATGGTTACTGCCTTCCACATTGGGCAGACCATCACTTTGCCCACCTTCTTTCCGCCTCCGCATCCTTCCAGAGAGGAAGAGAGGCTCCACCGTCTGGACCCAAAACGTGCGCTTTCCTTTTATATCAACCGCACACCACACTTCCGGGTGGATGACCAGCTCTTTGTTGGCTACGTGGGCGCCAAAAAAGGTCGGGCGGTGCACAAGAGAACCATCTCCCGCTGGGTCACCTTGTGTATCAAAGCCTGCTATTCTTTGGCTAAAAAGGAGCCTCCTGTTGGGCTGCGTGCCCATTCCACCAGGGCAACGGCTGCTACCACGGCCTTAGGCTGCGGTGTTCCGCTGCAGGATATCTGTTAGGCAGCTACGTGGGCCTCGCTGCACACATTTACCAAGCATTACTGCCTTGACAGTCAGGTCCGGAGGGACGGCTTCTTTGGCCGTTCTGTCCTCCGGGGCTTCCTTGTCTGATCTTTGTTCGCAGACCCACCACCGGGGTTGGTATTGGTGGGGTATCTATTCTAAGGTAAGGAATCTGTCACTAACGTGTCTCTTTCAGATGCACAAGTTACTAACTTGTGTAACGATATATCTGTAAGAGACAGTAGTTAGTGACAGATTCCTACCGCTCCACCCATCCTCCCCGTTCTGCGAACTGATTTCTAGGGTTAAGGACATCCCTTTCAGGGCCCTAGTATTTTTCAGACACCAATGTCAGCTTCTTGCATGGCTCTGCGTTCCTGGCGCGTAAAGTCGTGTACAGAACTGACGTCAGCGCGCAGGGGCCGCGTCTAAGTACTGCCCGCGACGTCATCCCAGCGATCACGACGCCGACGACGGACGCGGAGCCGCACGACGCCGCCTACCGACGCGCAAGGGTACTGCTACGCAAAAACTTTCCGGATCCAGCCTGACGCCTGGGGATATTCTAAGGTAAGGAATCTGTCACTAACTACTGTCTCTTACAGATATATCGTTACACAAGTTAGTAACTTGTGCCTTAAAGGCATTACACACCTCTTCCCTCCTGTTCCATTTGTAATGCCTCAGTGGGACTTGAACTTGGTTCTTACCTTTTTAATGTGCGCTCCCTTTGAGCCTCTACATAACTGTCCTCTTCGTCTTCTCACTCTGAAGACAGCCTTTCTGGTGGCCATCACCTCCGCTCGGCGGGTGAGTGAGCTCCAGGCTCTTTCGTGCAAACCTCCCTTTCTGTCTGTCCATCCAGACAAGGTTGTTCTTAGGATGCGTCCGTCCTTCTTGCCAAAGGTGGTTACTGCCTTCCACATTGGCCAGACCATCACTTTGCCCACCTTCTTTCCGCATCCTTCCAGAGAGGAAGAGAGGCTCCACCGTCTGGACCCAAAACGTGCGCTTTCCTTTTACCTCAACCGCACACAACAGTTCCGGGTGGATGACCAGCTCTTTGTTGGCTACGTGGGCGCCAAAAAAGGTCGGGCGGTACACAAGAGGACCATCTCCCGCTGGGTAATCTTGTGTATCAAAGCCTGCTATTCTTTGGCTAAGGAGGAGCCCCTTTTGGGCTACGTGCGCATTCTACCAGGGCAACAGCTGCTACCACGGCTTTAGGCCGCGGTGTTCCGCTACAGGATATATGTCAGGCAGCTACGTGGGCCTCGCTGCACACGTTTACCAAGCATTACTGCCTTGACAGCCAGGTCCGGAGGGACAGCTTCTTTGGCCGCTCTGTCCTCCGGGACTTCTTTGTCTGAATCTGTTCGCAGACCCACCACCGGGGTTGGTATTGCTGGGGTATCTATTCTAAGGTAAGGAATTTGTCACTAACGTGTCTCTTTCAGATGCACAAGTTACTAACTTGTGTAACGATATATCTGTAAGAGACAGTAGTTAGTGACAGATTCCTTACCGCCCCACCCATCCTCCCCGTTCTGCGAACTGATTTCTAGGGTTAAGGACATCCCTTTCAGGGCCCTAGTATTTTTTCAGACACCAATGTCAGCTTCTTGCATGGCTCTGCGTTCCTGGCGCGGAAAGTCGTGTACAGAACTGACGTCAGCGCGCATGGGCGGCGTCTAAGTACTGGCCGCGACGTCATCCCGGCGATCTCGACGACGGACGCGGAGCCGCACGACGCCGCCTACCGACGTGCAAGGGTACTGCTACGCAAAACTTTCCGGATCCAGCCTGACGCCTGGGGATATTCTAAGGTAAGGAATCTGTCACTAACTACTGTCTCTTACAGATATATCGTTACACAAGTTAGTAACTTGTGCAACAACCCTAAATTGAGTATTCAGGGGCACCCGTGAACCTTGTTATTCAGTTCCTGATGACCTACGAGGGCTGAGGATAAAGAAGAGCCGTGAAGCAGAGGAAGACTGAAGACACCCACTAACTTGGCTCCAGCCCTACCAGCCCGTCTGCAGCCCTCGAAGATCCTGCGAAAACCCATAACTCTTCTCGCAGCCCAGCAGCCTCCAAAAATCTCTGGAAGGACTGCTGCCTTCAAAAAAGACCAGAACTCCTGAGAACAACGGCCCTGTTCATTAAGAAACTCCACAGAAAGGCCTCTGTGACTTGCAGAACAGAGAATCCCTGCTTCCGGATCCACCACTGCACCCGATGCCTCCGGCCCGAGTCCAAGTGGCCCACCGGTCCCAGTGAGGTTCCCCAGCGTTCCAGAGCCCGTGTCCACAGTCTGGTGACCCCTCCTGAAGTTCACGACGACACCTGCAACCTTAACATGAAAGACCCCCTAACCGCAACCGTCTCCAGTAAGGCTTTTCCGGCGTCCAAGTACACCCCTGCACCCGCAGCCCCCAGCCGCTGAGGGTGTATGTTTGATGCTGCCTTGTGGCCGACCCCCCCCGTGCTTGTCTTAATTTCCGGAGGTTGATCTCCAACTCAGCTTTACTTACCTGTAATTGGCACAACTTCGAGTGCCACCTGTCTCTATTGGTTAACATTGGTCACCCGACTACAAATTTGACCTATGCACCCGGCCGCCCCATTGCTGCTGGTGATGCAGTCTTGGTGCTCACTTGAACCTTGCCCTGTATTAAAAACCCTGAAGACTGGGTTTGTGAGTAAAGTACTTACCTGTGAAATTGCATTCTTGTTTTCCTCCCATAGGATAACATTGTCCATTTTAAATATTGCACTAAGTGTTGTTTTCTTGATCTGCAAAGTTTGCTATTTCTAAAAACTGTATCTAACTTGCTGAACTGAAGTCCTGCACTAGTCAAAGTCACTAAGTATTCGTTTACTGCACTGAAAATTATTGCCAGTTTGAAAACTGTATTTTCCAGCAACTAAGTTTCTTTGATTCTTGTAATAAAAGTAACAAAGTAATATTTTTATAAACCATTGGTCTCGGATTTAGTCATTGAGTGTGTGTAATCATTTCTTGCGTGAGTGTGTACAACAAATGTTTAACACAGCCCTCTGATAAGCCTAACTGCTCGCTTACACTACCACAAAAGAGAGCATTAGTATTATCTACTTTAGCCTCTGTAAAGCCTCTGGGGATCCACTGGACTCTGTGCACACTGTACCGTACTTTGGTATAGTGTCATGTCTCTCTTGGTCAAGGGAGCCATAGAGACGGTTCCGGTGCCAGAAGTCCGCTGTGGTTGTTATTCCAGCTACTTTCTGGTCCCCAAAAAGGACACGTCCTTCGTCCTATCCTAGTTCTCTGAGCCCTCAACTACTTCCTCAAAAAGGAGAAATTCAAGATGCTCACATTGGCTCAGGTCTTGTCTGCCCTGGACCCATGAGACTGGATCGTAGAGTTGGACTTGAAGGGCGCCTATTTTCACATCCCTGTCCTGCCTGCCCATCGGTGTTACCTGCTGTTTAAGGTAGGCCACGAGAATTTTCAGTTCACCGTGCTCCCTTTTGGCCTTACCAGCACCCCTTGGTGTGTTCACCAAGGTAATGGCGGTGGTCGCAGCTCATCTGCGCAGATCAGGGATGCCAGGCTTCCCCTAGCTCAACAACTGGCTGCTGAAGGCGGGCTTGCCCCAGTCTGTCATTTCCCACCTCCAGATGTTGGCGGACCTCCTGCATTCGCTGGGATTCACTATCAACATGCCAAAGTCACACCTGAGTTCCTCTCAGACGCTCCCTTTCATCTGAGCTGTTCTGGACACTGTGCATGTTTCGGGCTTATCCTCCTGACCAGCGAGTCCAGGATATTCAGGCTATGATACCGATGTTTCAGCCTCTATCCTGGGTTTTGGTGAGACTGACGCTTAGGCTCATGGGCCTCGTGGCCTCCTGCATCATGCCAGTTTGTATATGCAGGTGTACCTGACTTTCAGTGGGCGCAACATCAGGGGAATCTCTCGACATTTTTCAGATCTCGGAGGGAACTGCAAAGTCCTGCAGTGGTGGCTAACTAACAATGATTGGGTCAGAGGCAGACCCCTCTCCCTTTCCCTAACCAGATCTCACAGTAGTGACAGGTGCGTCACTCCTGGGATGGGGTGGCCATCTGGGAGAGGTGGAGATCAGAGGACTCTGGTCTGTGGTAGAATCCGGACTCCACATCAACATGGTGGAACTCTGTGTGGTCCGACTGGCATTGAAAGCCTTTCTACTCTCCATCAAGGGAAGGCTAGTGCAGGTGTTCACAGACAACACCACCGCCATGAGGTACTGCAACAAACAGTGCGGGTGGGGTCGTGGACCCTTTGTCAAGAGGCCCTGCATCTCTGGACATGGCTGGAACAGCAGGGCATATCCCTGATGGTTCAACATCTGGCAGGGCAGGCGAACTCAGCCGTCGATGCCTAGCAGATCCCGAATGGCGTCTCCATCCGGAGGTGGTGTGTGACATGGAAGAAGATCTACATAATGCTATACCCTGGCTCTCCCCCTCTGAACTTGGTACAAACAATGGCCCCTCTTTCCTTCCTTTACATGATGGATACTATGCTTTTAATCCATCCACTTCGGACGCTGAAGGGGCCGGGCCAAGCCCTTGGCTGCAGAGGAGCGACCTGTATAGGATGAGGCCCATCAACCAGGAAGATGTGCTGACGCCCGAAAGGAAACACGTGGGGAGACACCCACGGAAAGCAGTTTCAATGATGCCAAAGCACTGCCAGAAGACAAAGTGCTGTTCACCCTGCCAGGATTGCCTGGGAACGCCGCCTGCTCCGCGCAATGCAAGAAGCTACGTGCCCGCAGTGGGAGATGCCCAGCGAGGAGGCGGGAGATGGAGTATCCTGCTGATGTGCTGACGGTCACAGCCACGCTTCTGGAGGCGCATGGCTAATGCTGGTGCGTGCACGGCTCCGGGCTTGGGGCAGGAGGGAGGAAAAGGACACAGGGCGCCAGAGACGGCTCGAGGAGAAAGGGCCTTGTTTGATACTCGTGTGCACCTTATTGTTTATCTTCCCCGCGCACTTATTCATACGCAAGGAAAGGATGCCATTTCTGGCCCCAAGTTAAAAAGATGAACACTTATGGAATGTGAGCACTAATTCCCCAAATACTCACTATCCCGGGTGTTATTTAGTGGTGGAGGATTCCCTAATTCATTACCATGAGACACCTTACCTGCCTTGTTCTCTCTTGTACTGAGGTGATCGGTGGGGAGGACCCCAGACGTAGAACCTGGGAGGAAGAGAGAAAGAGAAACCTATATAAGTTCAATAAATATACTGGGGCGAAAACAGTTAAATAATCTTTCATCGTGCCTTTCATTTGATAGCAACCTAAAAGCTGACGTGGCGCAAGGTTTCTTTAAGCAGTGGGGAGAGCCTTGGTTAGATCAGTTGTTTGCCTCCACCAAGAACGCGCAATGTCAGCAGTTTTGGGTGCTGGAATTTCCAAGGCAGATCTCGCTCTGAGATGCTTTTTGTCTCGAGTGTAGCTCAGGCCTTCTGTACGCCTTCCCGCCCATACCACTCCTGCCCTGAGTTCTCATGAAGCTCAGGAACGACTGGGCCCAAGCCCTCCTTGTGGCTCTGGACTGGGCATGGAGAGTCTGGTATCCCGAGCTTCTGAACATGAGCATCGATTCTCCGATCAGACTGCCTCTTCGGGAGGATCGTCTGTCGCAGCACCTTGAAGGGTCTTCCATCCTAACCTGTCATCTCAATGGAGATTGAGCGGCGGCAGTTGATAGCTTGTGACCTTCCTCCTGAAGTCTGTAGTGGTTTTCTGGCAGACAGGCGTCCCTCCACCAAGATGGTATATGCCTGTCGATGGCAAAAGTTTGTATCATATTGTACAGAAAAGTCTATTGACCTTCTTTCTCCCTCCCTTCCTGATATTTTGCTTTTTATTTTGACCCTTGTCCAGCAGGGCTCTGCTCCGGGCACTCTAAAAGGGTATCTTTCTGTCCTGTCTGCCTTCTTACAGCTGCCTGACCAACCCTCCTTATTTAAATCTCCCATTGTAAATAGATTTCTAAAAGGTCTTGTACATATGTTCCCACATTCCTCTTTCATTATGCATCAATGGGACCTTAATTTGGTTGTCACATTTCTAATATGTACTCCATTCAAACCTTTACACAATTGTCCCCTCAGGCTGCTCACCATCAAAACAACCTTCCTTGTGGCAATTACATTGTGAGTGAGCTGCAGGCTTTATCATTCAAGCCTCCCTTCCTGTCAGTTTTTCCTGACAAACTGGTAGTTCGTTCTAGGGTTCTTTCCTGCCAAAAGTGGTAACACCATTTGATGTGGGGCAATCTGTTGCTTTGTCCACTATCTATGCTCCTCCACATCCCTCTAAAGAAGAGGAGTGGCTCCACCGTCTGGAGCCAAAGAGAGTGTTGTCGTTCTACCTTGACTGCACACGACGGCCAACTCTTCTTGGGGTATGTTGGTGCGAAGAAAGGTCAGGCGGTGCAGAAACAGACCATGTCTCGATGGGATGTTCTCTGCAATAAGATCTGCTGCGCACTGGCAAAGAAGCAGTCTCCTGAAGGCTTAAGAGCTCATTCCACCAGAGCTAAGGCTGCGACCACTGCTTTACCCCGTCGAGTTCCAGTCCTGGCGTCTGGCAGGCAGCAATGTGGGAGTCCCTGCACATGTTTACCAAGCATTACTTCCTGGACAGTCGGGTCCGCAGGGACGGGCATGTCGCCCTTTTGGTCCTGCTGGGCTCCTTAGCCTAAATTTGTCAGCAGACCCACCTCCTACGATGGCATTGCTTAGGTATTTATTCAAAGGTAAGGAATCTGCGGCTAGATATCTCTATCAAATGAACAAGTTACTTACCTTCAGTAACGCCTTATCTGGTAAAGACAATATCCGCAGATTCCTTACCGACCCCCTCATCCTCCCCCTCTGCAGACAGATTTCTAGTGTTAGGACTGATCCCTTTCAGGGCACTAGTTTTGACACACCAGTGCCAGTGTATTTTATAGCTCCACGCTTCTGGCCTGAAAAGTAACTGACGTCAGTGTGCCGCGGTGGCACCAATGTGGGTGACGCGGATGTCACTTCCGGGGCGGATGGCGCCGACAACGCCACGCGGAGCCGACCGATGCCACCTACCGATGCCACCTACCGGCACGCAGGGGTACTGCTCATGAAAAATCTTCCGGATCCAGTCTGACTCATGGGGAAATTCAAAGGTAAGAAATCTGCGACTAGATATTTTCTCTACCAGATAAGGCGTTACCGAATGTAAGTAACTTGTTTTTCACGATCAGATGTGGACTGGATATCACCGACTCACTAGGCTGAGCGCTTTCCTCGATGGTGGTCTTAAGGTGCTACCCCTGGCTGAGAACAACTGGCTTTTCAGGAGATGTCCAAGCATCACTTATGGACATGCCCTTTGATGGCTCCCGTCTCTTCGGAGACAAGGGGTAGTCAGTGCTGGAGTGCTTCAAGGACAAAATGAGCTACGTCCAGGTCCTTGGGCCTTTCCATGAACCCTCGCCAATCCGAGTCCGCCTTTTGTGGTCAAAGAAGGAGCTTCCTGCCGTGTCTTTACACACCCAGTCACCACGGAGCACAAGCTTCCCAGCCTCTGCGTGGCTGAGGACGCGGTACCCACTGCCATTGTGGGTTGGGCAGCCAGAGGCCAGGCCATTCCACCACTCCCCCTTGGCAGCTACGGCCTCCAAACCCCTTTAGTTTGGCCTTTTTCCCTCTGGGGCACCCAGTGGGAGGCGGTTTACACCCTTACCTGCCCCACTGGAGGTCTATAACAGACCAATGGATTCTTCAAATTGTCTGAAGGGGCTACTCTCTCCCTTTTGTGACAACCCCTCCATCCGTGCCACCTGCTTGCGACAGGCTGACGGAGGACCATCTTACCTTGCTCTGCCAGGAAGTGACGTCTCGCTTGCCCAAGAGAGTCATAGAGAGGGTGATGACGCCAAAAGTAGGTCGTGGTTGCTATGCCCGCTACTTTCTGGTGCCCAAGAAGGACTGAGGCCTTTGTCCTATCCTGCACCTGCTACCTCGAGAAGGAGAAGATCAAAATGCTCATGCTTGCTCAAGTTTTGTCTGCCCAGGACCCGGGAGCCTGGATGGTAGCATTGGACTTGCAGGACTCATATTTCCACATTCCCATCCTGCCTGCCCACAGGTGTTACCTGTGGTTCACCATGGGCCACGAGCACTTTCAGTTTATGTGCTCCCTTTTGGCCTTATCAAGGGGATGGGGTGGTTGCATCTGATCTGCGGAGATCAGGGGTGCCAGTCCCCTCTGTCTCGACGACAGGCTGTTGAATGTGGGCTTGTCCCAGGCTTATGTCTGCCACCTCCACACTATGGTGAACCTCCTGCATTCGCTGGGCTTCACTATCAAAGTGCCGAAGTCACACCTGACTCCCTCTCAGGTGCTCCCTTATGTCATAGCTTTTCTGGACACAGTGTCTTTTCTGGCCTATCCTCCCGAAAGGTGAGTCCAGGATATTAAGGCAATAATACTGATATTTGTCTCTATCCTGGATTGCAGTGAGACTGACTCTGAGGCTGCTGGGACTCATGGCCTCTTGCATCCTGCTTGTGACACATGCCCACTGAGAAATACGGGCTTTTCAGTGGGACCTGAATTTCCAGTGAGTGCAGCATCAGGGGAATTTCTCCAACATGGCCCAGATCCCGTAGGGAACTGCAAAAGATCTGCAGTGGTGGTTAACAAACTGCGATTGACGACCCTTCTTCATCCAGGTCTCACAGTGGTGACAGGTGCATCACTCCTGGGATAGTGCGGCCATCTCGGAGAGGTGGAGATCAGAGACCTCTGTTCTACGGCGGAATCCGGACTCCATATCAACCTTCTGGAGCTCCAGGTGATCCGGCTGGCAATGAAGGTCTTTCTACCCTCCATCAATGAAAGGCTAGTACAGGTGTTCATGGACAACACCACTGCCATGTGGTACTGCAACAAACTGGGTGGGTTGGGGTCGTGGACCATTTGTCAAGATGCCCTGCATCTCTGGACATGGCTGGAACATCAGTGCATTTCCCTGGTGGCTCTCTGAACGCCAGGGTGGACAATCTCAGCCAAAGATGCCTGGCAGATCACGCATGTTGTCTCCTCTCCATCAGGAGTTGGTGTAAGGTCTCTTTCAGCAGTAGGGAGAGCCTTGGTTAGATCTGTTCACCACCACCGCGAACACGCAATGTCAGGAGTTCTGCATGTTGGAATTTCGAAGGCAGCTCTTGCTCTGAGACTCTTTTCGCCTCCAGCGGAGCTCCGGCCTTCTATACACCTTTCTGCCCATACCACTCCTGCCCAGAGTAGTCAAGAGGAACAGGAACAACCGGTCTAAAGTCATCTTTGTGGCTCCGGACTGGGCTCGCAGAGTTTGGTATCTCGAGGTGTTGACATGGCCAGCGGTCCTCCGATCAGGCTGCCCCTTTGGGAGGATCTTCTGTCGTAGCAGTAGGGAGGCTTCTCCACCCAATCCTGTCTACACTCGGTCTTCATGTGTGGAGATTGAACGGTGACAGTGGACAGCTTTCGACCTTCCACCCGAAGTCTGCAATGTTATTTTGGCAGCCATGCGTCCCTCCACCAGAACATTATACGTCTGCTGTTGGGGCAAGTTTGTGGCATGCTGTCCAGAGAAACAGGTTGACCCTCTTTCTACTCCCCTCTCTCAGGTCCTTCCCTTTATCCTTCCCCTTGCCCAGCAGGGCTCTGCTCTGAGCACCTTAAAGAGAAATCTTTCTGCTAATGCAGTCTTTCTGCGGTTGCCAGCCCAGCCATCCCTCTTCAATTCCCATATTCTACATAGGTTCTTGAAAGGTTTGCAACATATGTTTCCTCCTTCACCCTTCATCATGCCTCAGTGGGACCTTAATCTAGTACTGACGTTCCTGATGTGCGCTCCCTTTGAGCCCTTGCACAACTTTCCTCTCATGCACCTTACCATCAAGACAGCCTTCCTGGTGCCAATAACATTGCCCGGGGGGGTCAGCGAGCTTCAGACTTTTTCATTCAATATTCCATACTTAAACATCTACCCAAACAAGCTGGTTCTTCGCACCAGAGCTTCCCTTTCTGCCAAAAGTGGTTACTCCTGTCCGTGTAGGCTAGTCAATCACTCAGCCTACTTTTTATGCTCCTCCTCTAAAGAAGAGTAGCAACTTCTCTGACTGGATCAAAAAAGAGCGTTGTCGTTCAACCTTGACCGCCCTAGAGAGTTCTGGGTGGACGACCAAGTGTTCGTGGGTTATGTCGGAGCGAAGAAGGGAAAGGCTGTGCAGCAACGGACCATTTTCCAGATGGATTGTGCTCTGCATTACAATCTGCTACGCATTAGTCAAGAAGCAACCCCCTGAGGGCTTGTGTGTTCATTCCACCAGAGGCAAGGCTGCCACCCGGTCCTGGACTTCTGCCGGGCAGCAACATAGGCCTCTCTGCACACATTCACAAAACAGTACTTCCTGGACACTCTGGTTTGTCAAGACGGGCACTTTGCCTGTTTGGTCCTGGAGGACTTTATGGTGTGAAATAGATTCGCAGACCCACCTCCGGGGAGGTATTGCTTGGGTATCTATTTTAAGGTAAGGAATCTGCATCTAGAAGTCTCTATCAGATGACCACTTACCTTACCTTTGGTAGAGCCTAATCTGGTAGAGACTCTATCTAGCTGCAGATTCCTTACTGACCCACACACCCTCTCCGCTCTGTGAACAGATTTCTATGGACAGGGCTTTCCCCTTTCAGGGCCCTAGTATTCCACACCAGTGGTCCGTTGCTTCATGTCTCCGTGCTTCTAGTGTGCAAAATCGTTAAAAGAAACTGAAGTCAGTGCACTGAGGTGGCGCCTATTTAGGCACCGTGCATTTCACTCCCAGTGCCGCCGCACAGGTGTACTGCTCACAAAAGCATTTCTGGATCGAGCCTGAAAACTGGGGATAATTCTAAGGTAAGGAATCTGCGGCTAGATAGTCTCTACAAGATAAGGCGTTACTGAAGGTAAGTAACTTGTCCTTCAGTCACACAAAGCAGGAACACATCTTATACACACAGTTAAATCTTGTTCCACAAGGAGCATGGCACCTCGTCAGCGCTCTATGTGACGGTGCCACTGGTAGACATTTGCCGAGCTGCAACATGGAAGAACAGACACACCTTCATGAGACATTATTTCCTAGAAGCCGTTGCAGATAAAGCGTCAAGAGTGGGACAGGCATTTCTCCGTCATCTGTTTAAATAAGGTGAGCCTGTTTATTCTAACCCTCCAAACTCTTCTAAGGTACATAATAAATTGAAGTGTTAACACTGCTTACTATTCTGATTCAAACATGTAAATCTATGAACGGTCCAATGCTGAGGAAAAAAACGAGTTGTATACCCGTAACTGTGGTTCTCCAGTCTTGGTATCTTTCATAGATCTACTAACACAAGAAGATACATGGAGGAGCATACACCATACTACCTCCTTAAGGAACTCAATAACAAATAGGTATGCTGAGTATTTTCTGTTGGAGGGCTACTATTTCCCTACCTTAAACAGATCCCTAGGCACCTAAGATACCTCCAATCACTGTATATTTGGATGAGGCAGTCTCACCCACGTTATTATAGCATGCTTCATCATTGTCCACCTCATCCCACCTTGGTAAGATGGCAGGATGGACTCGCCTTAGTTATCATGAGGGAGTTCTTCAAATATGCTAATTATCTGGACAAGACACGGGATATAGTATAGGCTAAAAATACCTAAAGGTATATCACAGAAGTGCCCTTTATTAAGTGGTACCTTAGATATCATTGAAGATTACAAGACAAGAAATCTGTGGATGCTTAGGGTACAATGACCATGACATTCATATAATGTACCAACATGTTTCTACCTTATTTACGCCATATAAATGGAATGGGGTATTCTTTAGGGCTGTAGAGGAATCCCTATTCATGAACTTGTGTAAATAAATAACACCCAGTGGAAAAACGGGGAGGGGGGGGGGTATCCTACCTTTCCTTATGTTAACTGCCAACCTTTATTAGGGTCATTCTTTCCTTCATGGTCTGGAGAAGGGTGACGACTCCTGCAGTCACACAGTTGTCAAGGAGATGCACCTACATTGTTCATTGAGCCAGCCAAATTCGTTCCATGAAGCAAAGAATGACCCTAATCTTTCATAGTTCCACATGCGCCCCACCTTCTTCCCTGAATTGAGGCTCACCTCAAGCTTTGCATGTATGTTTATATATTTACACTTTTGTGCTAAGAAATCTGAGGTGTGAAGACCTCTGGGAGGGGTGAGGCTAAGAGTGCTTTCACCTCATTGGCTGAAGTTCAGGCCCTTTAAATTAGATTAATGCGCTAACACAGTGAGCACTGTCTGTAGCCTTCTCAACTGTCGGTGCCTTTTACTGCTACTTTAAAGTTACAGAGTGGCTCCCACTCCAATGACTGGGAATTATTCAAGTAGGTGACTCTATGAAAGGTACCAATGCTGGCGAACCACAGTTATAGTAAGTATTTTATTTTTTATGTGGCCAGAGGGCACGGAGGGCGGGGATAGGTTCCAGAGCTCAGAAAGCATGTAGCAGCTTGACAATCTTTAACAAGAAGTGTCAACTGTATAAATCCAGGTAAATTTGCACCTGAGAATATTCTGTCAACGGAAGAGTGTAATTGTAAGTTCGCCACACAATTCTTCTTGCCTATTTAATACTTAGTAAAGAAGGTTTGTAACAGAGCAATTATGCTTTTTACTGATCTAGATTGCAACAGAAGAGCATGGCCGGATCTGGCTCAGGCAACATTACTGGGACAGCAAATTTGCCCTGACTGCAGGAACTAGCGCGTAGTTCTTGAAATCAGATTTCACTCTACAGATGAATGCTTGACTCTTTCGCTGTTAAATTATAATTGTAGTTTCAGAAACAATATTCTTGTTATCGTTAGCCTTCACACAGGTCCACATCAATTTAAAGTTAGTGTGATTCCGATGGCAAAGACCATTTTACATGTTCTTCAAATGTCTAAGTTTAACTAGTTGACCATTAATGTCTTGAATGCTAATACTAAGTTCAAGTCCATTTATTTGTTAATAAGCTGCTATATATAAAGATGTTGACCTCATTTTATAAAGTACTCAAGCGATAACCTGTACTCCATCAACTTAAGCTCCTGTATATCATGATTTAAATTAAGTTTTTGTTTAGTTATTTAGTGGTCCTTTTACCCAGAGTTTTAATGGACGCCATCTTATACTTCATGCTGTGTATTCTTCAAAATATCAGTCACTCATCCTGCCAACGCTTTATCCTAAAGTGTCTTACACTTACATGTAAGATGACCAATGAGAAATGCATAAAAACATCATTCCATTTATATAAAACTCCTTTTCCTCGTCATTCTTCAACAGTTACACTGACATGTACATGACTTTTATTAATGAAAATATCAGCAGACTTCCCCCTCCTCTCTCACCCTGAACCTTAGCAAAAAAATTACTTTCTGGAACTAAAAAAGCAGGCAGAGCAACCACCAAGCATCTCAATTCAGAGAGATTTTTACAAAGACTCTTGGAGACCTCGCTAGTAGTGGGTTAGAGATGTTGACTTACTCTCCTCTTCGTTCCCCAGTTTTCACGTGTTCAAATGCAAATGATCCCTCAACACCTTCCACTCTCATTTTTGTGCTAAAAATGAAGACGCTTCTGACGCAAGGACCACAGAACAAGCTCCAGTGTCAGATCTGAATCAGGGGTTCTGCTTTAGATTCTTCACTGTGGACAACAGGACTGTGGATGACAGGACATGTATATAATTTGTTTTTGTAACGGTTAAACACCTTTTTGCCCCACACAGAACAGTTAATAATGATGCCTGTGTTTCAAACACTTTCCTCAGTGCAAGCTGGATAATCACTTTGTGCCATATGCTTAAAGAATGCCTATTTCCATATGCCTTTCAGGGGGCCACTTAGGAAATTCTTCTGCTAGTGACAGAGGAGGTGAAATAGCATTGCAAAGATTTCCTTCACATGGTACCACATGTTTTTACTTAAATAACAGTGGCTGCCATCCATCGTAGATTAGGCAATGTACATGCCTGCTGCTATTTGGACAACTGGCCATTATTCAGACAGCTGGCTGATTCTTTCAACTCCAATCCAGGAATCCATGGCCCAGCTATAGAAGGTGAGCCCTACTCTTTCTTGCAGTCAGGCAGCCAAAAAAATGTATTCCTGATTCTGTCACATGCTCTTCAATTTACATGAGCCTCAGTATACATATCAGTAAGTTAAGCATCATCTCCTCAACAATTTGTGTTGGCCAAGAACCAACCATAGTCTTAGTTTGTACAAGAGATTGAGTCAGATGCTCGTGAGTTCTTGGTTCCCATACCCCACAGTTCTGGTGGTCAAAAGAACTAACCTATCAATAGTGGGCAATTTCTCAAGACAATTGTTTGGCACTACCAGAACTGAGAAATCCTCAGTCAGTTCTTCGATCTCAGAGTTATATTTCTAGCTCCTGTGTTCTTCATACTGATGCTTTTGGGGAGTGCGGAGGAAGGTGAACATCATGGGCAGTGCAGTATCTCTACCCTTAACCCTGTGCAGGCTGGAAATGGAGTGGTGCATTCAGGGGGTTGTACCCAGACATGATTCGGTATGTCTCAGATGTGGGCAGGCTAAGCCCCACAAAGAGGTGTGGATCCAACCTCTTTGCCTTCAGAGACAACAGGAAACACCTCTGCCTTACATTGTGGGTGCTTGAAAGGAAGCTGTCTATTGGAAATGCCTTGCCTTCTGGACTAGCTGAGAAGGTTTTTCCAATATTTATAGTTTTCCACAGATTTCCCCCCAGACAAAATATCCCTAGTTGTGTAAATTGGTCTTTAACAGGCTTGGCTGCCCTCCATGTGTTTCACAGTCATCCCAGCAATGCATTATGTTGGATGCTATCTTTTGTTTAATGTTTATATGATTTGTAGTTCCAGATCAATTTTTGGTTGGACAGTGTTCACAGAGTTCAGAAACTTCTACACACAGAATGGCATGTTAATTACTAATGATCAGCAATGAATATTATGTCAAAGTTAGGGTTTCTAGCATGTTGGCCCATAAATACTTTGCAGCGTGTGTTGCACCCATGGCTCAGACAACAATAACAGTTTTGCCAGATGTGGCTGCATCTAATATGACAGCAGTCATCCCAGCAATGTAATATGGTACATTCAGTCTTTAGTAGCCATTTCATTTACTGCATAGGTCCAGTCCCCTTTTTAGTTCAACCAGTATTCACAAAGTTCAAAAATCTCCTTCCACAATGCTTCAAGGTCATTACCAATAATCATAACACAAAATTATTTCACAGTGGGGTAGAGGTGGTGTTGGGTTTGCCTGTTGCCCTACAAATCTGTGTTATGATTGGATCTGGAAACCTTTTACGTTATTCTGTCTCAGCACCTGGCACAACAAGGATGGTTTTGGGAGAAGAGCCATTTAGCTGTGACCCCCCAGACATCACATTGTAGCTCTGTAAAGTTTCTACCACAGAGTTGGTTAATTTTTTTTACACTTGCCAAAGATGCAATGAATTTGGAGCCAAACCATTTTGTTCTGCGTATCCTTATACTTGTTCAGAGATGTTTTTCTTTCTCTAGCTCTGTATTTACCCAAGATTCGGCTCAAGCTGTGCCAAGTTCTTACCTCTTGTAGATGCCACATCTGAAAGAGACACGTTAGTAACAGATTCCTTACCTTAGAATATCCCCAGGCGTCAAACTGGATCCGGAAAGTTTTTCGTTAGCAGTACCCCTGCGCGTCAGTAGGTGGCGTTGTGCGGCTCCGCGTCCGTCGCTGGCGTCGTAAGCGCCGAGATGACGTCACGGAGACTACTTAGGTGCCACCCATGCGCGCTGACGTCAGTTCTTTCTTTTTCCGCACCAGTAAGCGCAGATCCGGTTAGAGCACGTACCTTAGTCACTTTTTGACTACCCTTTTTAGGTCTCGCCTGAGCCAGCGCATGCGCTGGTCTGGCGAGACATTTAGTGTGTGGGCTTTAAAAATCCGACCACACGCTTTTGCTTGTGGCCTAAAGCTTGCGGTTACGCGCGCGGTTACGCGCAAAGCCGCCTTCTGGCTTTCCTATCTCTTCCTCATTAAGCGCATCGCTCAAGCGCGTCGCTTGCGGGCACCCTTAAAGAGCGCGCACCAAACCAGCGCGCGATTGCGATCAGTTTCACTTTCACGGCCGCGCAGCCAATGCTTGTTTCTTCCTTGTGCTCACCTTCTGTTTCCGTTCTTGCCTCCCCACCCCTAGCTATTGTCAGTTTGCTGCACCATCCCTCCCGCCCTCCGTAGTCCGTGTGCTCCCCCTTTGCTGCCCATGCTCCGTTGTCTGTGTACTTATAGTTTGTTAGTGTGCTTTCACGTCTGTCATCGTTGTGCTTCCCAATGCTTGTTGCGTAGTCCGTGTGCTCCCCCTTTGCTGCCCATCCTCCGTTGTCTGTGTACTTATAGTTTGTTGGTGTGCTTTCACATCTGTCATCGTTGTGCTTCCCAATGCTTGTTGCTTCCTTGTGCTCACCTTCCGTTTCCGGTCTTGCCTCCCCACCCCTAGCTATTGTCAGTTTGCTGCACCATCCCTCCCGCCCTCCGTAGTCCGTGTGCTCCCCCTTTGCTGCCCATCCTCCGTTGTCTGTGTACTTATAGTTTGTTGGTGTGCTTTCACATCTGTCATCGTTGTGCTTCCCAATGCTTGTTGCGTAGTCCGTGTGCTCCCCCTTTGCTGCCCATCCACCGTTGTCTGTGTACTTATAGTTTGTTGGTGTGCTTTCACGTCTGTCATCATTGTGCTTCCCAATGCTTGTTGCTTCCTTGTGCTCACCTTCCGTTTCCGGTCTTGCCTCCCCACCCCTAGCTATTGTCAGTTTGCTGCACCATCCCTCCTGCCCTCCGTAGTCCGTGTGCTCCCCCTTTGCTGCCCATGCTCCGTTGTCTGTGTACTTATAGTTTGTTGGTGTGCTTTCACGTCTGTCATCGTTGTGCTTCTCAATGCTTGTTGCTTCCTTGTGCTCACCTTCCGTTTCCGTTCCTGCCTCCCCACCCCTAGCTATTGTCAGTTTGCTGCACCATCCCTCCCGCCCTCTGTAGTCCATGTGCTCCCCCTTTGCTGCCCATCCTCCGTTGTCTGTGTACTTATAGTTTGTTGGTGTGCTTTCACGTCTGTCATCGTTGTGCTTCCCAATGCTTGTTGCGTCCTTGTGCTCACCTTCCGTTTCCGTTCTTGCCTCCCCACCCCTAGCTATTGTCAGTTTGCTGCACCATCCCTCCCGCCCTCCGTAGTCCGTGTGCTCCCCCTTTGCTGCCCATCCTCCGTTGTCTGTACTTATAGTTTGTTGGTGTGCTTTCACGTCTGTCATCGTTGTGCTTCCCATCGCCCGCCCTCTGTTGTTTGTGTGCTTCCTTATTGTTGTCTCATGCTTGACCTTCTCTCCCCGACCCACATCCTTTCTCCTGCCCTCCCTCTATGTTGCTCCGCTCACCACCCCAACTCACTTTCTTTTTGTAAGCGCATTAGCACTGTATCAAGAAAGCACACTAGTGTTATATCAAAAAAGTGAATTTGGTGCACCTTTGTATGTACTAATCCATCTCGGGTTGGTAGATAAGAAAAACATGCTCGCCTCATTTTGTTGCCATGTGCATCCGTTTTGGCGTACGCCTACAAAAATGCTGTGTCTTAGCACATTTTTTCTTTTTTACATTATTTTCAGCCTTACTGCATAGCAGGGCTAAAAATAATTTCCATAGCCTTTCGGTCTTAGGAGCACCGGAAGTGGGGGGGGGTAACCCTGCTGGTGTTCTGAAGGCATAAAGAGGACTGTACATTTTGTTTTTATTCTGTTGCATTTGGTGTGAGTTTGAAGACAGAGGTAAAGTGTCATTCAATATATTATGACATACTGCTGTTTATTTAACAAGGAGATGGGTGTTTACTTTTCTTTCCTGGATGACAAATGGGGTGAATTTTATAATGTGAAATAAGTGACAGTCTTGCAGGAGTACAGCGAGTATTGATAGAAAAGCTGCAGAATGTCACATGTTTTCTAACACAATAAAATGTAATTACTTGTAATGACCTTTTCAACCATTCCAAAATATATTGTCAGCAAGAAAAGTTCCATTGAGACACATTGTTGTATTTGTAATTCAGAGGTAAGAGGGAATTTTAATAGCATCAAAACGAACCAAGACACTTCACTTGTGTGATGCAAAAATGATAAATACACACAGAAATAAGATTTCATCGCATTATCGTTTGTACCTAGGTTTATCAGTAAAGGTGCATGACTGATGCTAATCTAATGGCCATTTCAGTTGAAAATATGCTCTGTAAAAAGCAGCACCCTAGCACACCATGTTTAGTCATATATTTGGGACAATGAGCTGCACAGTGCACCACTGGACACACACTACTTGTACACCATTCTTGTGCCGAAGGGCGTGGCTCATTTGCTACACTTTGCATAACACTTGGATTTTTACAGCCCCTACACTTCAATGCAGGGCTCTGAGAGTGCTTGTTGGACTGGAGCTGTCAGTTCTCATTCACAAAATTAAGTTGAATTGAGGTTTTCAACCCTCAAATGGGTTATTTGAAAAGTACAGAGATGTCTCCACAGAAAGTAATTCTAAGTCAAAAGACATTTAACACAGTCAGTTGCAGTTTGAACACCATCAGGCTACTTTATTGGCAAATAAATGAATGAATAATTAAATAAAAACAATAAATACATCTCCATCAGCTTTACAGGTCTTGGGCAAT
Organism: Calotriton arnoldi; assembly: GCA_963921515.1. Classification (NCBI taxonomy): domain Eukaryota; kingdom Metazoa; phylum Chordata; class Amphibia; order Caudata; family Salamandridae; genus Calotriton; species Calotriton arnoldi. The sequence goes on along the minus strand of CAWUFW010004722.1, from coordinate 1,295,223 downwards.
AATTTTAGTTCAATCTAATAATTTAAGTTACAGGTCCTACATGTATGATGACATTGGCATAGCCAATAGGTCTCGCCTTTGGGACCTTATAAGTGTTTAGCCATGCAACAGTTGATGTTGTTGCACTAAGGATATTGTGCTGCATAACTAAATACTTATAAGGTCCCAAAAGCGAGACCTATTGGCTATGCCAATGCTTGTTGAGACTTTTGTCTCCTGTAAGCTTTGGTTTCCTTGGTGCACGTAGGGATGCCTGGATTTAAGTCTTGTGGGGCCTGCCGTCGCAATATGTCAGTGGCGGACCCCCACGATGTCTGCCTCTACTGCCTGGAGACCGACCACGACTCCCGGTCCTGTCTGGACTGTCGGGCCATGGCCCCGAAGGCCTTGAGGGAGCGGCACCGGAAGCTGCTGGAGGTCCGGCACTCGTCCCAGCGCCGTTCCCGGTCCAGGGGCCTTTCCAGGGAACGCTCGCGGGTCCACAGTCATCGCTCCTCGGGCTCCAAGTCTTCACCCTCGGATTCGGGTAAGAGACGACACAAAAAGAAGTCGAAGAAGCATGTTTGCTCTCCGACGTCCCCCCGTCGGTCCTTCGGAGCTCGAGAGTCCCGCGGCCTACCCACCTTACCCGGGTCCGTCGGCGACTCCCGCACAGGTGCAAGAGTTTCTTGCTACCATGGACCGCCTATTTAGGCCTCGGGCTCCCGCCGGCGCACCCTCGGGCCCCGCGGTCCCGTGTTAGGATCCTGTTGGACCGTCGGCACCACAGGATCCTGCGCCGTCGGCTCCAGCCACGGCGCCACAAAGTCCATCGCTGCCGGCTCCGGCCCCAGCGCCACCCTCGGCTCCGACTCCGGCACCGCAGTGGGTGCCATTTGTCCCGCCCTTGCCCAGGTTCCAGGACCATTTTGCTCCTACCTGGAATCCGCATTGGGACACGGCGCCGGTCCGGTCCCGGCCGGCGCTGGTCCAGCCCCAGCCGGCGCCGTTCTCGGCGCCGTTTCTGACGCAGTTTGTTCCTTCTCCGGCTCCTGCCCTGCCGCTGTGGTCTGTGCCACATGCAGCGGAGGTGGAGGACGACTGGGAGGGGTCCGAGGACCCTCTTGCTCGTCAGTGTGACTCTGAGCAGGACTGGGCGGACGATTTGGAGGATGCCGGCGACCTCGACCTCTCCTCTGACCCGGGGTTTGCCTCTCCCCCGCCTACCATGGAGGAGGGCGCCTCCTACGCGATGGTGCTCCGTCGGGCAGCTGAGGTTCTCAACCTTGATCTCCCTACGGTGGCCCTCAAAACTAACCTCCTCACTGAGGTGCTCCAGACGGCGTCCACTTCGTCGGAGCCCCTGCTGCCATTTAATGACGCCCTCACTGACGTCTTGCTGGGCACTTGGTCGCGGCCAGCCACAGGGGCCCCTGTGGATAAGAACGTCGCCAGGCGTCATCGCCCGGTGACCCTGCCTTTCTGACCACTCATCCTACGCCTGAGAGCCTGGTCATCCAAGCTTTGACGTCCCAGAGTGCCTTCCCCACGGCTCCGCCGGATAAGGACTCCAAGAAGCTGGAGCAGTTCGGCAAGCGGTTGTTCTCTTCGGCCAGCTTGGGGCTGCGGTCGGTGAACACCGCTTGCCTATTGGGCCGCTATTCCCACGCGGTTTGGGATACAGTTGCACAGGTATTGCCCCAGTGTCCTGAAGAGACCCAAGCTGTGCTGTCCCAAGCTGTTGCCGAGGGTAAAGATGCGGCTAAGTTCGCCATTCGGTGTGGTTTGGACACCGCAGACTCACTAGGTAGAGCAATTTCTACGACTGTGGCGCTTCGTCGCCACGCCTGGTTGAGATCTACCGGGTTCTCGCCAAATGTCCAAAGCTCGCTCATGGACATGCCCTTTGATGGCACTCGCCTGTTTGGCGATAAGGCCGACAGTGCGCTGGAGCGTTTTAAGGACTCGCGCGCCATGGCCAAGTCCTTAGGTCTTTCCACGAAAAGCCCAGCCACTCCTGGTTTTCGTTCCTTTCGTGGCCACGGAAAGGGCGCCCAGGCACGTTCCTTCAGCAAGCCTGTGCAGAACCAGCCTCAGCGCGGACGCGGTTTCCACAGGGGCGGGTCTGGGAATCAGCGTGGGGGTCAGTCCACCTCCGCCCCCGCTGCTTCTGCCTCCAAACCTTCCTAATCCGAGCTTTGGGGGGCACCCCACGCCAGTGGGTGGCAGGATCCGCCATCATCTCCCCCTCTGGCACGCTATCACATCGGACAAGTGGGTGTTGCAGATCATCCGCAAGGGTTACGACCTTCCCTTTCAGTCCACCCCTCCAGCCATGCCACCTCAGTTCCACCACATGTCGGGGGACCACTTGGCACTTCTCCTGCAGGAAGTCACGGCCCTTTTGGCCAAGGGGGCCATCGAGTGTGTTCCTGGGCCAGAAGTAGGGAGTGGTTGTTATTCCCACTACTTTCTGGTCCCCAAAAAGGACAAGGGGGGCTTGCGCCCCATCTTGGACCTCAGGAACGTCAATCGCTTCCTCCGGAAAGAGAAGTTCAAGATGCTGACTCTGGCTCATGTCTTGGCTGCCCTCAACCCTGGAGACTGGATGGTAGCGTTTGACTTGCAGGACGCCTATTTTCACATCCCCGTCCTGCCGGCCCACCGGCGTTACCTGGTAGGCCAGGAGCATTTTCAGTTTGCCGTGCTCTCCTTCGGCCTTACCAGCGCCCCTCTGGTGTTCACGAAGGTGATGACGGTGGTCGCAGCTCATCTGATCATGTCAGGGGTGTCAGTCTTCCCCTACCTCAACGACTGGTTGTTGAAGGCGGGCTCGCCCCAGGCAGTCGTCACCCACCTTCAGACTACGGCCGACCTCCTGCAGTTGCTGGGGTTCTCCATCAACGTGCCGAAGTCGCACCTGAGTCCCTCTCAGAAGCTCCCCTTCATCGGAGCTGTTCTGGATTCGACACTGTTTCGGGTTTATCCTCCCGAGCAGCGAGTCCGGGATATTCAGGCTATGATTCTGATCTTTAAGCCTCTATCCCGGGTTTCAGTCAGGATGACCCTCCGGCTCCTGGGCCTGATGGCCTCCTGCATCCTGCTGGTGCATCATGCCAGATGGCATATGCGGGCTCTGCAGTGGGACCTGAAGTTCCAGTGGGCACAGCATCAGGGCAACCTGTCCGATCATGTCCAGATCTCGGAGGGCACTGCACAACAATTGCAGTGGTGGCTCACGAATCGCGATTGGGTCAATGGCAGATCCCTCTCCCTTCCCCAACCGGAGCACACAGTGGTGACGGATGCGTCCCTCCTGGGATGGGGTGGCCACTTGGGAGAGGCGGAGATCAGAGGCCTCTGGTCTCCGGCGGAGTCCTGGCTCCATATCAATCTTTTGGAGCTTCGGGCGATCCGGCTTGCACTGAAGGCATTCCTACCCTCTGTCCGGGGAAGTGTAGTGCTGGTGTTCACGGACAACACCACCGCCATGTGGTATTGCAACAAGCAGGGCGGGGTGGGGTCGTGGACCCTATGTCAGGAGGCTCTGCGCCTCTGGACATGGCTGGAACATCAGGGCATATTCCTGATGGTTCAACACCTGGCAGGTTCCCTGAACGCCAGGGCGGACGAACTCAGCCGCAGGTGCATGATGGATCACGAATGGCGTCTTCACTCGGATGTGGCGCAAGGTCTCTTTCAGCAGTGGGGAGAGCCTTGGTTAGATCTGTTCGCCACCGAAGAGAACGCGCAATGTCATCAGTTCTGCACGTTGGAATTTCCAAGGCGGCACTCGCTCGGCGACGCCTTTCGTCGCGAGTGGAGTTGCGGTCTGTTGTACGCCTTTCCGCCTATACCACTTCTACCCAGAGTGCTGAAGAAGATTCGGCGTGACCGGGCCCAAGTCATTCTTGTGGCTCCGGATTGGGCACGAAGATACTGGTATCCCGAGAAACTCAACATGGCGCTTGATCCCCCGATCCGACTGCCTCTTCGGGAGGATCTTCTGTCGCAGCAGCAGGGGACGGTCCTCCACCCGAAACTGTCCAGCCTCCACCTCCATGCGTGGAGATTGAGCGGCGACAGTTGACAGCTTTCGATCTTCCTCCCGCAGTCTGCGATGTCATTCTGGCAGCCAGGCGTCCCTCCACTAAATCGGTATACGGCTGCAGGTGGAACAAGTTTGTGGCATGGTGCACAGCTGAGGCTGTGGATCCCCTTTCTGCCCCTCTTTCCGAAGTCCTTCTGTTCCTTCTTTCTTTGGCCCAGCAGGGCTCTGCTCTGGGCACTATCAAAGGTTATCTTTCGGCCATCTCCGCCTTTTTTCAGGCTTCCAGATCAGCCTTCCTTGTTTAAATCTCCGGTTGTTAACAGTTTCCTGAAAGGCATTACGCACACGTTTCCTCCCGTGCCGTTCATTATGCCTCAATGGGATTTAAATCTTGTCTTGACATATCTGATGTGCGCTCCCTTCGAGCCCCTTCATACTTGTCCTTTGCGTCTTCTCACTCTCAAGACGGTTTTCCTGGTAGCTATCACCTCTGCCAGAAGAGTGAGTGAGCTCCAAGCTCTTTCTTCCAAACCTCCTTTCCTTTCTGTTCATCCGGACAAGGTGGTTTTAAGGACCCGTCCTTCTTTCTTGCCAAAGGTTGTCACGCCCTTCCACATCGGGCAGACCATCACTTTGCCCACCTTCTTTCCGCCTCCTTCAAAAGAGGAAGAGAGGCTCCACCGTCTGACCCAAAACGTGCGCTCTCGTTCTACCTGAAGCGCACTCGACAGTTCCGGGTAGAGGACCAGCTCTTTGTTGGCTACGCGGGCGCCAAAAAAGGTTGGGTTGTGCACAAACGGACCATCTCTCGGTGGGTCGTTCTCTGCATCAAAGCCTGTTACTCGTTGGCTAAGAAGGAGCCTCCTGTGGGACTGGGTGCCCATTCTACCAGGGCGACAGCAGCCACTACTGCCTTGGGACGCGGCGTCCCTTTGCAGGATATTTGTCAGGCAGCTACGTGGGCCTCGCTGCACACGTTTACCAAGCATTATTGCCTTGACAGTCAGGTCCGGAGAGACAGCTTCTTTGGCCGTTCTGTTCTCCGTGACTTTCTGGTGTAATCCATTCGCAGACCCTCCACCGGGGTTGGTATTGCTGGGGTATCTATTCTAAGGTAAGGAATCTATCACTAACGTGTCTCTTTCAGATGCACAAGTTTTTTTGTTTTTTGTGTTTTTTTATTAACATTTTCAAAGACATACAATGTCCAACATATAATTAACATTTAGACCGTTGTACAACAACATCCATCATCCAGTTTTTTCAACTTTACATTATTACCTGTGAGTACATTTTCTACCGTGCAGCTGTTACACATAATTAGTCAACTTGGTGCTGTTGCAGATAGTCAGTCAAGCATTTCCAGTAATCTCTAGGCCTTGAGCCCATGGGTAGCTCCTCCTCATACGTTTGCAATGTGTCTCTACAATAGGACAGATCTTGGATCCATTTCCTAACTTTTGGCGCCCTCTTACTGCCCCAACATAAAGATATTCTGCGTTTAGCCAATAGCAGCGCAATTACACAGAACTTGCGCTTAGTGGCACGTACAGCAGGAACTAGACCCAGCAAGCATGTACGAACAGTGCATTCCACCTCAATGCCCACCATAGTGCTCAGCATCTGTGTTACCCTTAACCAAAACTCCGTCACTTCTGCACAAGACCATGCCAGGTGTATGAAATCTGCTATTTCAGTATTGCAGCGTTTACATTTAGAATCTGTTCGTAGACCATATCTACAGAGCCTTGCAGGGGTATAATAAGTCTGATGTAGGTACTTATAATGTAATATACGTAAGTTCCCATTGGGTGTGAGCAAGCCAGTCAGCGAGCAGGTTATAGCCCATTCCTCCTCTGTCAATGGTATATCTAGCCCATCGTTCCACTTCTCCAATGCCCTGTGTGTATTATCCGCTATGTCGTCCTGTAGCTTGACATATAGTCTAGACACCATGTGTTTAGCAGCGGGTGTTGTGATCAGTAGCTGTAGCGTGGACAGCTGTGGTGGTTCCTCAGGGTAGGATGGGTACAACCTCTTTATTGCTTCCTGTAATCTGTGATACGTAAATCTAAACAGTAATGTCTGGTTGCTTATGTATGATAGCTCATCAAGTGACCTAAAAGCCCCATTGTGGTATATATCCCCCATGGTATCGATACCCACTTGTCTCAGCAGACCCATGCCCACTTGTTCCTGGGTAACTGATAGTTCCGGATGGTAATGTAATTTCAGTGCAGGGGCGTATAGTGGTAATTTATGCGCTTTTTGACCCATTACACGCCATGCATTGTTTGTTGTATCTATTGTGTTTATGTCTTGTTTATGAAGTGGTGGCCTACGGTGCGTTATAATCGCATTTAACGGAGTTGGTAAGGCATCGCCTTCTTCAATAGCGACATGTGTGAGGTAAGGGATCTTATGATACCAAAAATGTGCATATTGCGCTTGTGCACATAAATAATAAAGTAAGAAGTCCGGAACCTTGAATCCACCCTTTGAGTAAGGTAGTGTAAGAGCGCGTAGTTCTATCCGGGCCTGTTTACCCGCCCATATCAGGCGCAGTGTCATGGTGGTTATCCTACGAAACACCTCTGCCGGGGGCTTAATCGGAATGTTATTAAACAGGTACAGCAATTTTGGCAAGACAACCATCTTTACAATGGCTATTCGGTCAGCCAGCGATAATGGTAGTTGAATCCATCGCCCTATTTTTTCTTCCAGCACACTAATCGCCCTGCCATAATTGGCGCGGATTACAACTTCTGGGTCACGGTGATACCAAACACCCAAATATTTAACTGGCTCTGACTGCCATTCTAAGGAAATTCGGTTGAATGCGGGTGCGTGGTGTCTGTTAATGGTATAATTATTGATTTGGCCCAATTTATTTTTAGCCCCGACTGCTGCCCAAATTTAATATACTCCCTCAGTAGAGGATTCAGATTCATTTCAGGGTCTCGTACATATAGCGTCATGTCGTCTGCATATAACGATATATGCAAAGGCCTCTGCGGGAATTGGAGCGCTGAGTAGTGATGTCCCTGTCGAATCTTACATGCCAATGGTTCAATCGCTATTGCGAATAATAACGGGGACAATGGGCAACCTTGCCGCGTCCCCTAGCTATCGGTATGGCCTCAGATATGTATTTATTGACTTTAATACGCGCCATCGGTGCAGTATATAGTATTTGTATCCACTGCAGGAACATAGGGGGAATCCCATTCTCCGTAAAATCGTGTGCAGGTATACCCATTCAATAGAGTCGAATGCTTTAGCAGCATCTAGAAGAATTGCGGCAGCTTTAGTAGTGGGGCTTAAGTAATGCGAAAGCGCAAAGAGCGTTCTAGTATTATGGGCTGTTGACCTTGAGGGAATAAACCCTGATTGATCCGGCAGTATTAAATTGGTCATCAGTGGTTGTAGTCGAGTAGCTAATAGCTTGGCCAGTATTTTTGTGTCTACATTAATTAGGGACAGTGGCCTATATGAGTCGCAATATTCCGGATCTTTGTTAGGCTTTAAAAGTGCTATAAGCATGGCTTCTCTCAATGTTGGTGGTAACATCTGTTTATCATGAGCTGCTCCGTACATCTCTACCAGGTGGGGCGCTAGCTGATCGGCAAATGATTTATAAAATTCACCTGTGAACCCATCAGGGCCTGGCGCTTTACCATTTGGCAGTGATTTTATGACTGTTATTACTTCTTCCACTGTAATCGGTGAGGACAGGTAGTCTCTTTGCGCATCCGACAACCACGCTATCGCTACATCTGCGAGGTAGTCCCCTATTGTGTCTGGTGAGGCTGTGGGCTGCGAAGTGTAGAGCTGTCCATATGTATTCATGAATTCCCTCAATATGCCCTGTGCAGTATATTGCAGTTCCCCATTTGCATCCCTGACCGCCCGGACAACCTGCGGAGTATGCCCTGTACATATTTTAGCTGCCAGTATCCTACCCGGTCTACCACCCTCACCGTAGGATCTCGCTATCTGTCGCCTTGCTACATATTTGAGTTCGTCATCAGCATAAGTTTGGTATTCTGTCAGTGTGGTCCTGATGTCTCCCAATATCTTTGTGTTTTGTGTGCGCTCGTATTCCTTCTCCAGCGTGCGTAGTTGGTCTTCACGCACTTCGAGCTGCCTGCGTATATCTTTGAGAATGCCAGCATTAGTACTTATGCAGACTCCCCTGATAGTAGCTTTGAAAGCCTCCCATAGTAGGCCGGGGTCCTCAGTTGTGGGTTTATTGATGACAAAGTACTCTGTGATAGCTTGACTAATGGTGTCCGTATATATTGAGTCTAGTAATGCTTTCGCATTGAACCTCCAGCTATAAGGGGGCGGCACATAGTTTGGCATAGCCATGGAAATGAGCACCGGGTTATGATCGGATATTGTTTTGGGTAGGTGATTCACAGCTCGTGTCCATAGTGCTATATCGTCCGATACCAGCCAATAATCAATACGGGACCAACTATTGTGCGCTGCTGATGTATGCGTGGCTTCCATACGTTCTGGATTTCGGGTTCTCCAAATATCAGTAAGCCGTTTATCAGTCATAATATCGTTTAGTTTGCCCCTCGCCCTTTTGTGAGGTTCCAATGATGAACCCGACCTATCAAGGTCGTCATGTAATGCAATATTAAAATCTCCCCCAAATTAAGGGGATGTTCGGTAAATCGATGAGTTTGCGCCATAATGCATGGTAAAAGTCCGGATCATCTATATTTGGGCCATATGTATTAATTAAAGCGAGTCTCTGCCCTCTTAGTGTTCCCGTAATGATAACATAGCGCCCTAGCTCATCTGTGATGGTGGCATCTATATTAAATTGCAATCCTTTTTAATCAATATGATGACCCCTCTAGAGTAGGAGGAGTATGGTGAACTGTGTATTGTCTCCGCCCATCTATGTCCGATGCGAGTGCTAGAATTGGGTGCAAGATGCGTTTCCTGCAGGAACGCGATGTCAATGTGTAGCCTGTCCAAGGTAGCAAATATTTGCCGGATCTTTTCGGGTTATTGAGCCCTCTCACATTCCAAGTTAACAAGTTTAAGTGCTTAGGTTGTAATCTCTCAGTGGTCATTGCTGGTTACTTGTGTGCAGTGTATTGAAGTACAATTCGTGCAGCATGCACTTCTCCCGTTTTCTAAAATGAAACTGATGGCATTGTTTAACTGTACGTAACTCTGGATTTCAGCGACGTTTCTCAAGTACATTGGCCTATATAACCTTCCCCAACACCCCCCCTTCCTCCCGCCACCCACTTCGGCATCCCAACCATGCCAAAGACATACCCCTGAAAGTAGTAACAACATAATCTAACTTTGATTGGGGAACTCCCGCTTGGGGGGTCCGCCAAGTGCACACAACTCCATCCAACCTAGTGGATGTGGTCAGGTATACATTAGTGTTGCAGACTAGAAACAACTCCTCCAACCTGTGGGTTACCATTTTTGACAGCCATATGCCTATATCTAGTTAGCACAACCGGCTGTAGCGTATTGCCAGGTACCGCCCTTATACACAATAATACTAACAGTGAGGTACTACCTGCAGGTCCAGACCGGCAACATTGCTATAGTTTCTACCTCTGTGTGTTTAGTACCAACATATTAGCTTAATCTGCAGTATTCTCCCTCTGCTCTCTATCCATAGCTACATTCCTGTCTGGTAACTGTAGAGCTACAGGATCAATCAGGTAGTCTATATATTCTAGCATTCGGCATCCCTCATTCCTGCCAAGGCCAGCACACATATATGCGTTATACCTGCTCCCAGCCAGGGCAGACGGCGCCCTTTTACGTGATCCCAAGCGTACTGGCTAGCCATAGGGCCCCACATCCCCCCGGGTCCCAGGGCAACTCAGTTTTGGCAGAAACAAATGTCTGTCCTTAGGCACCTGCATTAGGCTCCGGGCGGCATCTACAGCCTGTGACGACGCAGCTGCACCGGTGTGCCCACAGTTCCATCTGTTATCCCATTACTCCCATGTGCTTCATCAGCTTATAATGTCCGATTGCCGAGGATTTCCGTCCTTCCCATGAGTACTTATTCCGAGTCTTGGTTTTGCTCCGCTCGTTTACGTTCCTTACGTTTACTGTTGATTTTTTTAAGAAAGTCCTGTGCTGCTTTCGGTGACAGTAGAAGCGTGGATTGGCCATCATGTGTTACTCTCAGCCGGGCTGGATAGAGCATAGCATACTCTATTCCTAATTCTCGCAGTTTCTTTTTCGCTGGGTTGAACTCCTTTCGTGCTAGCTGGACCGTCAAAGTGAAGTCTGGGTAGAACTCCAATGCATTGCCCTGGTAGTTGATCTGCTGTTTCTCTCGGGCTAGCCTCAAAATGACATCACGGTCTCTATAATTGAGGACACGGGCAATGATAGGTCTCGGAGTGGCGCCAGGCTTTGGTCTCGGGGCCATCGATCGATGCGCTCGTTCTATTAAAAATACCGCTGAAAGGTGTTCCGCGCCAAACACGCCTCGTAGCATTTCCTCCACGTACGTTTCCATCCGCCCTGTGTTTGTGGACTCCGGAACTCCCGCTATTCTGATGTTGTTGCGTCGAGATCTCGCTTCTAAATCCTCCGCCTTATTTTTGATGACTTCCAATAGTTTCTCCATCTCAGTGCATTTTTGTGTCGTGTCATGTGACTCATCCTCCACCGCCGTGATGCGATTTTCGGCCTCGACCAGACGCTCTCCGTGTTTGTCCAGCTTAGCCGCCATATTGTCGACCCGTTGGGTGATGGTGTCTAATTTCCCATTAATGTCCTGTAGACTTTGTTGGATTGCCTGTAGGACACCTTCCATGCCAGTCCGAGTTGCGTTGTCGGTATCAAGTTCGGTGTCTGAATGAGCCGTCGCACCCTTGGTGTGTCGTCTGGTGTCAAATGATATTTTGGGTTGTTGCTTGTCTGGCTTCCCCATTGCTGCGTTTTTGGGACTAGCAATTTTGGAGGGAAAGTATCACCAACTGTCTTGGTGCCTGCGCAGCGTCGCGCAACGCACCACTTCGCCGAGAAACGGCCGCCTTGTCTCCTTAGCCCCTCTTCCGCTAGTGCACCGCCCCAGCACAGCGCAACATACGTCTCACCTTCAGCAGAAGCGGTGCATAGTCGTTAGTGACGCGCCACTTCAGTGCCGGTCCTCCAAGCCCCAGAGCGATATCACCCGGCGAGACGGTCAGGCATGCAGGCTCTCCGACAGTGTGACCCTCTCCTGCCTGTCCCTCGCTGCAATCAGTAATTCACCTCAATCCCATCGTGCACATGTAGCACGGCGCGCTGAGCAGGGGCCTCTGGACTGGTAAGTGTTCAGGCAGCACATTTCACTCTCTTGCCCTCTTCGTGACCAGGCATCAGCAGTACACGCCCCATTCACCACCTCGTAAGGCGCCTGTATAGGAATTCACAGCGTTGCTGGGGGTATTTACTGCGTAGCAATTTACGTATAGTGCTTGTCGCTGTTTACCTCCACACACCTTCCATTTATAAGCGCGATGCCGTGGGCGCTAGGATCATGGCGCAGTCACATGTGTCGGGGATACGGTCCTCGCCTGCATGGGCTACGCTTTTTATGTCACTACTGCAAAGCCAGGCGCAGGCTAATCACCAACCCGGGTGTCGTGTTTGTTGGAACTCCCCACTGCGTGCGCTTCACACAGTAACGATCGCCAGCATCACCACTGTCCGCCATTTTGAACTCACTCACGGGATTCCACAATATCAAATGTCCCACACTCTACATATAATGCATCCAATGCGCTTTGGCGGTTCAGCACGAGCCCCTACACATATTTGCACAGTACACAGGGCATACACACACCGGAATATGGCTCAGTTCCATATGTCGCTCCTCTCTTTCCCCGAGTCGCCCGCACTGCTGGGCGCCGCCATCTTGTGTCTGGCTGGTCCCGTCTCGCGCCCGGCTGTCGTTTTCAATTTATCGGCGTTTGCTGCATGTTGCCGCTCTCTCGCTCTGTTCACTGCGGTGCCGGCACCTTCCGATCCTCAGATTGTGCATTTGCGGCCGTTTTTGAGTCCGCTGGATATGCTTTATTAGCTGATATTGCGCCTGACCGGCGGAGCTGTCTTAGAAGGCAGCCATTCCGCAGTGCGCCCTCTAGCGCCCCCCCAGATGCACAAGTTACTACTTGTGTAACGATATATCTGTAAGAGACATTAGTTAGTGATAGACTCCTTACCGCCCCACCCATCCTCCCCGTTCTGCGAACTGATTTCTAGGGTTAAGGTCATCCCTTTCAGGGCCCTAGTTTCATGGCACCAATGGACAGTTTCTTGCATGGCTCTGCGTTCCTGGCGCGGAAAGTCGTGTACAGAACTGATGTCAGCGCGCATGGGTGGTGCCTAAGTAGTCTCCATGACGTCATCTCGGCACTTACGACGCCAGCGACGTACGCGGAGCCGCACGACGCCACCAACTGACGCGCAGGGGTACTGCTAACGAAAAACTTTCCGGATCCAGTCTGACGCCTGGGGATATTCTAAGGTAAGGAATCTATCACTAACTAATGTCTCTTACAGATATATCGTTACACAAGTAGTAACTTGTGCATTTAGGTTCCACATCACAAATTTCAGGCATTTGAGAACAGATTGCACATGCACTAAAAAATCTATAGAGGATAGAAAAGCCAAAGATATTTTGTGCTTTTCACCACCTGGGTTGTCTCTCTGGTCTCATTCTATGCCAACATAAGCAGATATGAATGTATTCACTAATCTGAAAGAGACACGTTAGTGACAGATTCCTTACCTTAGATTCCTTACCTTAGAATATCCCCAGGCGTCAGGCTGGATCCGGAAAGTTTTTGCGTAGCAGTACCCTTGTGCGTCGGTAGGCGGCGTCGTGCGGCTCCGCGTCCGGCGTCGGGATCGCCGGGATGACGTCGCGGGCAGTACTTAGACGCCGCCCCTGCGCGCTGACGTCAGTTCTTCTTTTTTCTGCGCCAGTAAGCGCAGATCCGGGAAGAGCAGTGCCCTAGTCAATTTTTGACTAAATTTTTGGTGATTTTTTCACTGTTTCTTTTCGAGTCATCTCGACTCCTAGGTGTCGGTAGGGATGCCCGGCTTCAAGCCATGCGACGTCTGTGGTCGAATGATGTCGATCACAGACCCGCACTTAGAGTGTCTCTACTGCCTCGGCCGGGACCACGACACGAAGTCGTGCCCCGACTGCCGGGCCTTACACCCGAAGGCTTTGCGAGAGCGGTCTCGAAAGCTCCTGGAGGTCCGGCAGTCGGCTCCGCGCCGCACCAAGCCCCGGTCCCGTGAGAGGTCGAGGGGCCGGTCGCGGAGCCCCCGCCGGTCGTCGGAGTCCAAGTCTTCGCACTCCTCGGGTAAGTCAAAGCACAAAAAGTCTAAGAAGCATCATCGCTCTAAGACTTCGCCTCGCCGGTCTCGCGACTCGGCTGAGGCTCCTGTCGGCACCGTGCCCGCCCCCGCGGCCCCGGACGTGCCTGTGGAGCCGCCCCCGCAATACCCGTCCTTTCCGGGTTCGGGGGCGACTCCGGCCCAAATACAGGAATTCCTGTCGGCCATGGCCCGCCTCTTCGGGCCTCAAGGTCCCTCCGGTGCGCCTTCGGGCCCCGCGGACCCTGATGGGGTTGCTACGGCGTCGCCGACGACTCCGGTCCCGGCGTCGCCCGTCCCTCCAGCCTTGATCCCGGCCCCGGCTCCGGCCCCGGCCTCGATCCCGGCTCCGGTGGTACCGCAACCCCCATCGACGCCGGTTGACCTAACCACGCCTCTGCCGATGCCGATGTCCCCGGTGCTGTTCCTGACGCCGCCCGGGGCTCCGGGCGGCGTCGTTCCCCGGTTCTCTCCGGGTCCGGACATGGAGCCGGACCGACGTCGCTCGACTCCGGCGCCGATGAGACCTTGGGTCCCAAATGTCCCTCCTCCTCCATATTTTGAACCAGAGGAGGACCAGGAGAGCTGGGAGGGGTCGGAAGACCCTCTCACACAGCAGTGTGAGTATGATCAGGACTGGGCAGAGGAACTTGGGGATGCCAGTGGTCTGGACACTTCTCCTGACACTGGCATGCTGTCTCCTCCTTCCGTGGCTACGGAGGAGGGAGCAAATTTCGCAACGGTGTTGCGTAGAGCAGCTGGAGCCTTACACCTCCAATTGCCTACAGTGGCTGTCAGGACTAACCTCCTGACGGAAGTGCTTCAGCCGGCAGCTACCTCCTCGGAGCCATTGCTGCTGTTTCATGATGCACTGTCTGACGTTCTTTTGGTCCAAGCTCGCCACAGGGGCTCCTGTGGATAGGAACGTAGCCTGATGCCATCGCCCTGCTCCGGGCGACCCCTTGTTTCTCTCTCAACATCCCACCCCCGAGAGCTTGGTTGTCCAAGCCTCTGCCTCCCAAACCGCCTTCCCTACCGCCCCTCCAGATAGGGAATCCAAACGCCTGGACCAATTTGGGAAGAAGGCTTTTTCTTCCTCCAGTGCTGGCTTGCGGTCCGTTAGCACCGCTTGCCTTTTGGGCCGATATTCCCACTCTCTGTGGGATTCGGTGGCGGCCGTTTTGCCCCTGTGTTCTGAGGAGGTCCAGACACTGCTTACCCGTGCCATTGCGGAAGGTAGGGATGCGGCAAAGTACACCATACGTTGTGGCCTTGATACCGCCGACTCGCTGGGCAGATCGCTTGCAACGATGGTGGCGCTGCGTCGCCACGCCTGGCTGAGAACGACTGGTTTCTCGGCTGATGTCCAGAATACACTCGTGGACATGCCCTTTGATGGAGTCGGTCTTTTTGGTTCCAAAGCAGACCATGCGCTGGAGCGTTTTAAGGACTCACGGGCTACTGCCAAGTCCCTGGGCCTTTCTGCTGTGCGCCCTCCGCTAACCTCTGCTTTTTGCCCCTTTCGTGGCCACGGAAGGGGCGCCCAGTCACGTCCGCTGCCCAGCCACCGGCCCGCGCAGCAAGCGTCTTCGCGTGGCCGAGGACGTGGCTCCTGCCGTGGCGGGTCAGGCAACCAGCGTTCTGGTCAGGCCACCAACGCCCCGTCCGCGGCCTCCAAACCCTCCTAGTCCTTCCTTTCAGGTGCACAGCACGCCAGTAGGGGGCAGGGTCCGCCATCACCTTCACCACTGGCGTGCCATCACCTCGGACAGGTGGGTCTTGGACATTGTCCGTAGGGGCTACTCCCTCCCCTTCGAGACCACCCCCCCAGCCATGCCACCTCAATTCCACCGCATGTCAGGGGATCACTTGGTGCTTCTGCAGAAGGAAGTCAGGGCCCTCTTGGCCAAGAGGGCCATCGAGCATGTTCCGACCCCAGAAGTAGGACGTGGTTGCTACTCCCACTACTTTCTGGTGCCCAAAAAGGACAAGGAGGACATGCGTCCTATCTTAGACCTCCGGAACGTCAATCGCTTCCTCCGGAAGGAGAAGTTCAAGATGTTCACCCTAGCTCAGGTCTTGACTGCCCTCGACCCTGGAGACTGGTTGGTAGCGTTGGACTTGCAGGACGCTTATTTCCACATCCCCGTCCTGCCTGCCCACCGGCGCTACCTGCGGTTCACGGTAGGACTCGAGCATTTTCAGTTCACCGTGCTCCCCTTTGGCCTTACCAGTGCCCCTCTGGTGTTCACGAAAGTGATGGCGGTGGTCGCAGCTCATCTGCGCCGGGCAGGGGTTCCAGTCTTCCCCTACCTCGACGACTGGCTGCTGAAGGCGGGCTCGTCCCAGGCAGTCGTCTCCCACCTCCAGACTACGGCCGAACTCCTGCACTCGCTGGGGTTCTCCATCAATGTGCCGAAGTCGCATCTGATTCCTTCTCCACAGCTCCTTTTCATCGGAGCAGTTCTGGACACGACGCAGTTTCGGGCCTATCCTCCCGAACGGCGAGTCCGGGATATTCGGGCTATGAATCCGATCTTTCAGCCTTTATCCTGGGTTTCGGTACGGATGACCCTGAGGCTGCTGGGCCTCATGGCCTCCTGCATCCTGCTGGTCGATCATGCCAGATGGCATATGCGGGCTCTGCAGTGGGACCTGAAGTTCCAGTGGGCGCAGCACCAGGGCAACCTGTCCAATCACGTCCAGATCTCGGAGGGGACTGCAAAACAGTTGCAGTGGTGGCTCTCGAACCGGCAATGGGTCATGGGCAGATCCCTCTCCCTTCCCCAGCCAGAGCACACAGTTGTGACGGACGCGTCCCTTCTGGGATGGGGCGGTCACATGGGAGAGGCGGAGATCAGAGGCCTCTGGTCTCCGGCGGAGTCCCGGCTCCATATCAACCTTCTGGAGCTCCGGGCGATCCGACTTGCACTCAAGGCATTCCTTCCCTCTGTCAAAGGGAAGGTAGTGCAGGTGTTCACAGACAACACCACCGCCATGTGGTACTGCAACAAACAAGGCGGGGTGGGGTCGTGGACCCTATGTCCGGAGGCTCTGCTCCTCTGGACATGGCTGGAACATCAGGGCATATTCCTGATGGTTCAACACCTGGCAGGTTCCCTGAACGCCAGGGCGGACGAACTCAGCCGCAGGTGCATGATGGATCACGAATGGCGTCTTCACTCGGAAGTGGCGCAAGGACTCTTTCTACAGTGGGGAGAGCCTTGGTTAGATCTATTCGCCACCGAAGAGAACGCTCAATGTAATCAGTTCTGCGCGTTGGAATTTCCAAGGCGGCACTCGCTCGGCGACGCTTTTCGGCGCGAGTGGAGTTGCGGTCTGTTGTACGCCTTTCCGCCTATACCACTTCTACCCAGAGTGTTGAAGAAGATTCGGCGCGACCGGGCCCAAGTCATCCTTGTGGCTCCGGACTGGGCTCGAAGAGTTTGGTATCCCGAGCTACTCAGTATGAGCGTCGATTCCCCGATCCGTCTGCCTCTTCGGGAGGATCTTCTGTCGCAGCAGCAGGGGACGGTTCTCCACCCGAACCTGTCCAGTCTCCACCTGCTTGCGTGGAGATTGAGCGGCGGCAGTTGATTCCTTTCGACTTGCCTCCCGAAGTTTGTGATGTGATTCTGGCAGCCAGGCGTCCCTCCACTAAGGTGGTATACGCCTGCAGGTGGAACAAGTTTGTGGCATGGTGCACAGCAAAGGCTGTGAATCCCCTCTCTGCCCCTCTTTCTGAGGTTCTTCTGTTCCTTCTTTCTCTGGCCCAACAGGGTTCTGCCCTGGGTACCATCAAGGGCTATCTTTGTGCAATCTCGGCCTTCCTCAGTCTCCCTGATCAGCCCTCTCTTTTTAAGTCCCCTGTTGTTAACAGGTTTCTAAAAGGCATTACACACCTCTTCCCTCCTGTTCCGTTTGTCATGCCTCAGTGGGACTTAAACTTGGTTCTTACCTTTTTAATGTGCGCTCCCTTTGAGCCTCTCCATAACTGTCCTCTTCGTCTTCTTACTATGAAGACAGCCTTTCTGGTGGCCATCACCTCCGCTCGGCGGGTGAGTGAGCTTCAGGCTCTATCATGCAAACCTCCCTTTCTGTCTGTCCATCCAGACAAGGTTGTTCTTCGGACGCGTCCGTCCTTCTTGCCAAAGGTGGTTACTGCCTTCCACATTGGGCAGACCATCACTTTGCCCACCTTCTTTCCGCCTCTGCATCCTTCCAGAGAGGAAGAGAGGCTCCACCGTCTGGACCCAAAACGTGCGCTTTCCTTTTATATCAACCGCACACAACGCTTCCGGGTGGATGTCCAGCTCTTTGTTGGCTACGTGGGCGCCAAAAAAGGTCGGGCGGTGCACAAGAGAACCATCTCCCGCTGGGTAACCTTGTGTATCAAAGCCTGCTATTCTTTGGCTAAGAAGGAGCCTCCTGTTGGGCTGCGTGCCCATTCCACCAGGGCAACGGCTGCTACCACGGCTTTAGGCCGCGGTGTTCCGCTGCAGGATATCTGTCAGGCAGCTACGTGGGCCTCGCTGCACACGTTTACCAAGCATTACTGCCTTGACAGTCCGGTCCGGAGGGACGGCTTCTTTGGCCGTTCTGTCCTCCGGGACTTCCTTGTCTGATCTTTGTTCGCAGACCCACCACCGGGGTTGGTATTGCTGGGGTATCTATTCTAAGGTAAGGAATCTGTCACTAACGTGTCTCTTTCAGATGCACAAGTTACTAACTTGTGTAACGATATATCTGTAAGAGACAGTAGTTAGTGACAGATTCCTACCGCCCACCCATCCTCCCCGTTCTGCAAACTGATTTCTAGGGTTAAGGACATCCCTTTCAGGCCCTAGTATTTTTCAGACACCTAGGTCAGCTTCTTGCATGGCTCTGCGTTCCTGGCGCGGAAAGTCGTGTACAGAACTGACGTCAGCGCGCAGGGGCGGCGTCTAAGTACTGCCCGCGACGTCATCCCGGCGATCCCGACGACGGACGCGGAGCCGCACGACGCCGCCTACCGACGCGCAAGGGTACTGCTACGCAAAAACTTTCCGGATCCAGCCTGACGCCTGGGGATATTCTAAGGTAAGGAATCTGTCACTAACTACTGTCTCTTACAGATATATCGTTACACAAGTTAGTAACTTGTGCATCAGTGCTCTTGAAGAAACCCCATAATACGCTGAATCTGCTAGACATCACCCAAATAAGTGCAAGAGTTGCACTTGAAGCAGTGTTTCTCACCAGATTGAGTTTCTCAATATATTACACTCAGGATCTGAAAGAGGAAGTTAGTTATAGATTCCTTAGCTTAGAATTTCCCCCAGACGTCAGACTGGATCCAGAGAATTTTTTCTCAGCAGTACCCCTGCGCATCGGTAGGTGGCATCGGTCGACTCCGCGTACATCATCGTGGTCACCGGGATGACGTTGTGGTGCCTACTTAGATGCCGCTCCTGCGAGATGACAACAGTTCTTTCTTTTTCCGCGCCAGCCTAGCGCAGATCCAGAGAGAGCTACCCCTTTAGTCACTTTTTGACTAAGCTTTTTTTGACATTTTGTCGACTACTTTTCGAGTTTTCGACTCCTGGTGTGTGAGGGATGTCCCACCGTCGGACCAGCTGCAAACTCTGCGAGACCTGTCACAAACTGATGTCTGTGACGGACCCTCACCCCGTGTGCCCTTTTGTAAATAGATTTTTTAAGGGCATTACTTATCTCTTTCCTCCATCTCTTTTCATAATGCCCCAGTGGGACTCGAATCTTGTTCTTACTTATCTCATGTGTGCTCCCTTTGAGCCCCTTCATAACTGTCCTCTCAGGCTCCTCACTTTGAAAACTGCCTTCCTTGTTGCCATCACTTCTGCTCGCAGGGTGAGTGAGCTTCAAGCTCTTTCTTCCAAGCCCCCTTTCTTCTCCGTGCATCCGGACAAAGTGGTGCTTCGAACGAGGCCCTCGTTCCTTTCAAAGGTGGTTACATCTTTTCACATTGGACAAACTATTACTTTGCCCACCTTTTTCCCACCTTCGCACCCTTCCAAGGAGGAGGAGAGACTCCACCGTCTGGACCCTAAGCGTGCGCTGTCTTTCTACCTTGACCGCCCAAAAGATTTCCGGGTGGATGATCAACTCTTCGTTGGCTATGTAGGTGCCAAGAAAGGTCGGGCTGTTCAAAAGCGTACCATTTCTAGATGGGGTGTCCTTTGTATCAAAATCTGTTAATTATTTGGCGAAAAAGGAAACTGCAGTGGGGCTGCGGGGTCACTCCAATAGACCTACGGCAGCCACCACTGCACTGGCATGTGGAGTCCCACTTCTTGACATGTGTCAGGCAGCCACGTGGGCATTCCTGCACACGTTCACCAGACATTACTGCCTGGAGAGCCAAGTCCGGAGGGTATTGCTTGGGGTATCTATTCTAAGGTAAGAATATAACAGTTAGTTATAGATTCCTTACCTTAGAATCTCCCCCAGGCGCCGGAAAGTTTTTTCGTCAGCAGTACCCCTGCGCGTCTGAAGGTGGCGTCGGTCGACTCCGCCGTCAGGGTTGTGGTCGCCGGGATGACGTCGCGGAAGTTACTTAGACGCCGCCCTCGCGCGCTGACGTCAGTTCTTTCTTTTTCCGGCCCAGCAAGCGCAGATCCGGGAAGAGCGGTACCACCAGTCATTTTTTGACTGAGTTTTTGTGAATTTTGTCGACTTCGTTTCGATTTATTATCCAACTCCGGGTGCACAAGGGATGCCCGGTTTCAAGGCCTGCGGTTCCTGTTCCCGGATGATGTCGGTGACGGATCTGCACCGCGTGTGCCTCTTCAGCCTGTAACGCGACCATGACCCCAAGTCGTGCTCCGACTGTCGAACCATGGCCCCGGAGTCTTTGTGGGAGCGGTCCCGAAAGCTCCTCGAGGTCCGGCAGTCGGCTCCGCGTCGCGCAAGGTCTCGGTCGCGTGGGAGGTCGAGGGACCGATCGCGGAGTCATCATCACTCCTCTTCTAAGTCTTTGCACTCGGGGTCAGGTAAGTTGAAGCACAAGAAGAAGTTGAAGAAGCACCGTCGATCTTCGACTACCCCTCGTCCGTCGGCTGACGCGACGCAGGGTGCGGGTGGTGCCACTCCCGTGGCTCCGCATGCAGAGCCTTCAGGGTCGAAGCCGGCCTTTCCTCCCTTCCCGGGACCGGGAGCGACCCCTGCCCAGCTTCGTCAATTTTACGAAGCGATGTACGCCATCTTTGGGCAGCCTGACTCCGCCGGCGTGCCTTCGAGCCCCGCGGACTCGGTTGGGGGCCCTAGGCCTTTGACGCCGGCGGCCTCGGCACCGCAGGGCCCCCTTGGATCCAGGCCTGGATCCGGATCGGCGCTGGTCGACCTCATTACACCTCCACCGGCACCGACTCCACCGGCACCACATCCGCAACCGATGCCGACTGGACCCCCAGCCGGCATCGACCCCAGCTCCCATGGACCCCCAGCCGGCATCGACCCCAGCTCCCACCTCGACGTGGACACGGAGCTGGACTGGCGTCGGCCGACGCCGGATCCTGCGCCGATGGGTACTTTTGTCCCTGTGTTCCACCCTGGCTATTTTCAACCAGATTGGCAGCCAGAAGAGGGTGAGGAAGACTGGGAGGGGTCTGGTGACCCTTTGACTGACCAGTTGGACTACAATCCGGACTGGAGAGAGGAACTGGGGGAGGCCAGTGGTCTGGATACCTCCCCAGACCTAGGCATGTTGTCTCCTCCTACCGTGTCTACGGAGGAGGGAGCGTCATACTCAGTGGTGTTGCGTAGGGCGGCCGAGGCTCTCATCCTCGAGCTTCCTACGGTGTCAGTCAGGACTAACCTCCTGACAGAGGTGCTACAGCCGGCAGCGAGCTCTTTGGAGCCCCTGCTCCCGTTTAATGGAGCCCTTGCGGACATCCTTTTGAGCACTTGGTCCAGGCCCAACACAGGGGCTCCTGTGGACAGGATTATTGCCCGACGCCACCGCTCGGCTCTGGGCGACCCCACTTTCCTCTCCCAACACCCCACCCCTGAGAGCTTGGTAGTCCAAGCCTCCACGTCCAAGGACGCCTTCCCTACCGCACCTCCGGAAAGGGACTCCAAAAAGCTGGACCACCTTGGAAAGAAAATGTTTTCTTCCGCCAGCTTGGGACTGCGGTCGGTAAACACCGCATGTCTGTTGGGCCGTTATACCCACTCTGTGTGGGATACAGTGATGCAGGTGCTGCCTCAGTGCCCAGAGGAGGCCCGGGCCACTCTCTCCTGTGCCGTTGCCAAGGGGAGAGATGCAGCGAAGTTTACCATCCGCTGTGGGCTGGATACCGCTGACGCACTTGGCAGGAGGATTTCAACGTCAGTAGCCCTTTGATGCTACGCCTGGTTGCGTTTGACTGGTTTTTCAGGGGATGTCCGATCCACCCTTATGGACATGCCCTTTGATGGCCGTCGCCTTTTCGGCGACAAGGCAGACAACGTGCTGGAGCGCTTTAAGGACTATGGGGCTACGGCCAGGTCCTTGGGCCCCTCCACCACCCGCCCTGCGCAGTCTGATTTTCACCCCTTTCGTGGCTACCGAATGGGTGCCCCACTACGTCCCGCCCGGGGCCACAGGCCTGCGCAAGTTGTACAGTCTCAGCGCGGCCGGGGACGTGGGAACCACCGGCGTTGTTCTGAGGGCCAGCGAGCGGGCCAGTCCACCACCGCCCCCTCTGCAGCAGCCTCCAAACCTTCATAGTCCGACATTTCAGGGCCACCAAACGCCAGTAGGCTGCAGGATCCGCCATCACCTCCCCCACTAGCGCACCATCACGTGGACAGGTGGGTTTTGCAAATAGTCCGAAGGGGTACTGCCTCCCTTCCGAGACTACCCCTCCCTCCATGCCACCTCAGTACCATTGCATGTCGGAGGATCACCTGGCCCTTCTCCAATAGGAAGTTTCGGCACTCTTGGCCAAGGGTGCCATCGAGGGCGTTCCTGTCCCAGAAGTAGGTCGTAGTTGCTATTCCCACTACTTTCTAGTGCCGAAGAAGGACAAATGCCTGCGTCCTATCTTGGATCTCGGAACGTCAACCGCTTCCTCCGGAAGGAGAAGTTCAAGATGTTGACGCTCGCTCAGGTCTTGTCTGCCCTCGACCCTGGAGACAGGATGGTAGCGTTGGACTTGCAGGATGCTTATTTTCATATCCCAGTCCTGCTGGCCCACTGGCGTTACCTGCGGTTCACGGTAGGCCACGAGCACTTTCAGTTTACCGTGCTCCCCTTTGGCCTTACCAGCGCCCCTCGGGTGTTCACGAAAGTGATGGCGGTGGTCGCAGCTCATCTGCGCAGATCAGGGGTTCCAGGCTTCCCCTATCTCGACGACTGGATGTTGAAGGCGGGCTCGCCGCAGGCTGTCGTCTCCCACCTCCAGACTACGGCCGACCTCCTGCACTCGCTCCACCTCCTTGCGTGGAGATTGAGCGGCGGCAGTTGACGTCGTTTGACCTGCCTTCTGAAGTCTGTGATGTAATCTTGGCAGCCAGGCGTCCCTCCACTAAGACGGTATACGCCTGCAGATGGAATAAATTTGTGGCATGGTGATCAGCGAAGGCTGTGGATCCCCTTTCTGCCCCTCTTTTGGAGGTTCTCTTGTTCCTCCTCTCTTTAGCCCAGCAGGGCTCTGCTCTGGGCACTATTAAGGGCTACCTCTCGGCCATTTCAGCCTTCCTTAGGCTTCCTGATCAGCCTTCTCTTTTCAAGTCCTCTGTTGTAAATAGATTTCTTAAGGGCATTACTCCTCTCTTTCCTCCTGTTCCCTTCGTAATGCCCCAGTGGGACTTGAACTTGGTTCTTACTTTTCTTATGTGCGCTCCCTTTGAGCCGCTTCATAATTGCCCTCTTAGGCTTTTAACTCTGAAAACTGCCTTTCTGGTGGCCATCACCTCTGCTCGCAGGGTGAGTGAGCTCCAAGCTCTTTCTTCTAAGCCTCCCTTTCTGGCTATCCATCCGGACAAGGTCGTCCTGAGAACTAGACCTTCCTTCCCAAGGTGGTTACTTCTTTCCACATTGGCCAAACCATCACTTTGCCCACCTTCTTTCTGCCTCCGCATCCTTCAAAAGAGGAAGAGAGGCTCCACCGTCTGGACCCAAAACGTGCCCTTTCTTTCTACTTGGATCGCGCAAAACAATTCCGGGTGGATGACCAGCTCTTTGTTGGGTACTTGGGCGCTAAGAAAGGTTGGGCCGTGCACAAACGGACCATCTCCAGGTGGGTCGGTCTGTGCATTAAAGCCTGCTATTCTTTGGCTAAGAAGGAGCCTCCAGTGGGTCTGCGCGCCCATTCCACCAGGGCGACGGCAGCTACTGCTTTGGGACAAGGAGTCCCCCTGAATGACATCTGTCAGGCAGCTATGTGGGCGTCTTTGCACACGTTTTCGAGACACTACTACCTGGACAATCAAGTCCGGAGAGACGGCTTCTTTGGCCGTTCTGTTCTCCAGGACTTTCTGGTGTGAACTTGGTTCGCAGACCCACCACCGGGGTTGGTATTGCTGGGGTATCTATTCTAAGGTAAGGAATCTACAACTAACTGTTTCTTTCAGATGAACAAGTTACTTACCTTCGGTAACGATATATCTGTAAGAAACATAGGTTAGTTATAGATTCCTTACCGCCCCACCCATCCTCCCCGTTATGCGAACTGACTTCTAGGGTTAAGGACATCCTTTCAGGGCCCTAGTTTTGTGCACCAGTGCTCAGTGTCTTGCATGGCTCTGCGCTTCTGGCGTGGAAAGTCGTGTACAGAACTGACGTCAGCGCGCGAGGGCGGCGTCTAAGTAACTTCCGCGACGTCATCCCGGCGACCACGACGCCGATGACGGATTCGGAGTCGACCAACGCCACCTTCAGACGCGCAGGGGTACTACTGACGAAAAAACTTTCCGGATGCAGTCTGACGCCGGGGGGGAGATTCTAAGGTAGGGAATCTATAACTAACCTATGTTTCTTACAGATATATCGTTACCGAAGGTAAGTAACTTGTGTATATATATATATATATACTCCTGGTTCGCCTCATCCACCGACACAGACAAATCAGGTACGGACCACAACTTGTATTATGAAACATGCAGTGTTTAATGCAGAAAAGAATCCAACAGCATTCCAGTCAATTCCTGGCCAGTGCCCAGCATGACGCGTTGCCACGGTCTTGATCACATGACGCGCTTGCGTAACCAATGCATTTAAATAGTGATTTGAAAACACACCCTTGGTTCATAAGAATACAGCCACTCCCCTGAGCAATGGAAATGGGTAACCGACTATACATTATAGGGAATCAATAGCTAGGTACAAAAATACAGTGTTTGATGTTAAACCCAGCAAGATTCATGGAGGTTGACAAGTTCCTAATCTTAGTATACAGGCAAAAAGGCATTAAATGTATACAAAATGTTTTGAAAAATAAAACCACAATGGATATAATTGCCAAATCTTAAAAATCCTGTACAAATAGTAGATACGAAAAATGTCTAAAAACATCTCATAATAAAATAGATGTAAAAAAACCTCTCAATAAATAGATGTAAAAAAGTCCTCATATACCAATATTGCACGCTCCCCAAAGTGCAAAAGATAAAGTGCTAGTGCAAAAACTGTGCAAAATTCAAGAAATGTGAATAAATAATTACAAATGACATAAAAAACCGTTAAGCCACATGTAAGCCCAATAATTCACGATAAGGTGCAAGGGCATATTTATCTCTAAATGAGTACCTGGGAAATGTATACATTCATGATACAGCTTGTAATGCGAATATTCTCATAGGTAAACAACTCATAAAAACAGCAGGATCAAAAATGAACACAGTATTGTATGCTATTAGAGGAAATTGTGCAGATCTTCCCCCGATTTTAGCCCATTGGGCATCCTTGTGTCTAACTGCAGGATAAAGTGGGATTCGAGTTGGCGAAGTTGTTTTTCCCTATTGCCACCCCGAATGGACTTAGCAACAGACCCTATGACAAAGTACCTCAGATCATTGAGGTTATTGTTATGAACCAGTTTTAGATGACGGGCAACTGGGTAATTAGGGTCAGAGTTTACTGCACGAAGGTGTTGGAGTATCCTGTTGTACACTTGGAGCTTAGTGCTCCCCACATATCGAAGTGTACAGGTACACTCCAATACATAGACTGCATATTCGGTTCGACAGGTGTAATGGCCCTGAATCTTAATGGGTCTAGAGTCAAACGCAGTGGTATACTCTTTGGTGTTAACACCAAATTTACATGCCCAGCAGGAACTACACTTAAAGAACCCTGTCCTGATCGATAACCATGAAGTGGACAGACTGACTTCCGGGCTACTTTTTACTGGTGCGTCCCTCATAGAGGGAGCACGCCTAAATGTCAGAGAAGGTAGTTTGGGCAAGTTCTGTTACAGAGTCATATCTGTCAACACTATTGGCCAGTGGGTGTAAATGATTTTTCTAATCTGTTTTTCCTGTCTACTATAAGTGGTTATCAATCTTACTTCATCTGGTGTATCAGTTGCTTCGGTAGAGGCACTATAAACGGGGATGGTATTACTGGGGTTATCCTGAAAACACTCATCCCTAGTGTGGCTATTAGCTTTGGTCAATGCTGTTTTTAAATCCTTACTTTTATATCCTCGTGATATAAACCGCTGAAAGGCTTCCCTTTGACATAAATCCAGGTCCCCTTCAGAGCTACAAATCCGACGGATTCGTAAAAATTTCCCATAGGGGTGCTCCGGATTAAATGATTAGGGTGGGAGCTACTGGCATGCAGGATAGAGTTACCCGCGGTAACCTTTCTATGGAGTTTAGTCTGCACTGTACCATCCCTGATGTATAGTTGGACATCCAAAACTGCACACTAACCGCACTTATGTGAGCAGTAAAGTTTAGGTTAAGCTCATTGGTATTGATAGCGTCGACAAACATTTCTGCAGATTCAACAGAGCCTTTCCGTATAACACAGACGTCATCAATGAACCTCCACCAGTGAAGTACATGGGCCTCATACATATTTTTATGGTGGGTTTTGAGGACATGCTCCTCCCACCAACCAACGCGTAAACACGCGTAGCTGGGGGAGAAGCATGCCCCCATCGCTACTCCTCGGAGTTGATGATATACCTCCTTATTAAATAAGAAGTAGTTATTCATTAGACAGATTTCAATCATTTTTAAAATCATATGGTTCTGCTCATACAAATGAATACTTCGTTGATCCAAGAAGTGTCTGACTGCCTCGATGCCATCACTATGATGGATGCTCGTGTATAACGAGGTGATGTCCATAACAATGAACAAACAGTCTACATCCCACTTGATAGATTGTAACTTCTCGAGAAAATGCCCAGTGTCTTTAATAAATGATGGTAACTGCAAAACATGGTCATGTAAAAAGAAATCCACATACTTGGACATGGGCTCTAAAAGGCTCCTTTGAGCAGAAATTATGGGTCTCCCCGGAATGGGGGTGGTGTTCTTGTGCACTTTAGGAATGAAATATAGAACAGGAGTTATGTGGTACTCATTTTAAAAAAAGTTAAATTCGTTTTTGCTCAGGAGTCCAATGCGTTTCCATTGAGCTAAATCCTTGAAAATCCTGTCTTTAACTTGTCTGAGATCTTGAAAGGAGGCTTTTCTATAACACGCTGAGTCGTTGAGGTGTCGCATGGCCTCCTCCATCTATAGATCCCTCGGCCACAGCAGTATGTTACCATATATATATATATATATATATATATCTATATCCATCCATATGATCGGCTGGAGTTTTACATGGTGTACGGCCCTTCTTAGCGACCTGGTTCAGCCTTCTTTGTTGCACTTATCTGTTCCTTCCTTCTCTTCAATGAGGGTCTCTGTTACATTCTTTCGGAGGATGCCGTAAATACCTTCAAGGTTATCAATGTAAGGGCGGTTTCTTTTACTGTTCTTGTTGTTCCCTCTTCAGCATTCATTGTTCTCATTTTCTTTTCTCCATCTTTCTATCATTGGAGGCCTATTTTCTTGAAATCAGTTTCTCAAGATAATTTCCTTGACGATCAGTGGGTGTATTTTCTCAGTTGTATGTGTTGCTGCGGCTGAGCACGCTTAGGATGCTCCTTCCGTTTGTTTTTGGCTTAAACTCCATGGACTCTTGTCCTTGGTCCCTTTGCATTCCCTGATCTTAGGTTGTATTCCCTGTTGGGATGCCTCTTTTCCTGGTTCTATACTGCGTAGTTAGCGGTCTTGTAGCTTTCTACTCCCTAGGGGCTCCCCTGGTCCTTCTTGGAGTTCAGTCCTCTCATTGAGCATCTTGCTTCCCCTATCATTTTTTGATAGTCTAGTCCCTTTCTATCTTTGGGCTGGCTTCTCCTATTTGGGGATCTTTGGTGAGGTCCATTCGCAGCCCCTCCTCTGAGGATGGTTTGCTTGGGTATTGATTCTTAGATGAGGAATCTGTAGCTACATGTCTCTGTCAGATGGACAAGTTACTTACCTTTTATAACACCTTATCTGGTAGAGACAGGGTCTAGCTGCAGATTCCTTATCGACCCACCCATCATCTCCTCTGCTCTCCGTAAATTGAGGGCCCTGATGTCTCCTGGATTCTCTCTTGGTATTCTACTTATGTTCTTTTGTTCTGTACTTGTTGATATAAGTCTTTTTCCCCTTTTGGCACACTGTCTCCAGAGGCTGTTTGTCTACATGGCTCCACATTGTTAGCTCGGAAATAGTCACAAAAGAAACTCATGTTGGCACGTCGGGGTAAGGCTTATATGGACTCCGTTGGCGTCACATCCGGGAGACAATGACGCCACAAAGTCGATCGACGACCTCTGCTGACGCACGTGGTACTGCTGGGAAAATTTACGAATTCAGTTTGGCGCCCTGGGGAGGATTCTAAGATAAGGAAGGTAAGTAACTTGTCCTTCTTGTTCCCACTCACTGTGCAGATTCATTATAATGGAATTTGCCTCACTTCTTCCTTTGCAAGGCATAAGGGTCTGGTCACATTGCTAGAACTAGTACAAATGCTGCACCAGGTCTGCACTAGGTAGTTGGCCTCATTTGTCTGACAAAGAGACTCTGGGCAAATACATTTCCAGTTCTGAACTCTTCAAGCGGTTACCTTCTTTTGTGTCCATTGTTATGTAGGAAGTGTTCACCCAGAATTAGCTGCACCTCAGGTATGGATGAAGGATGAGTAAGATGAGGATCATGAGCAGTTACATCCTTCCCTAATTCTGGACTCAGACCTTTACAAACATTTGCCAAATGCAGGCAGTATTGTCATTCTGCACCCGATCATCAAAAGAGACAAGAATTTGTGTCGTGAGCATAGGCCATCCATCTGAGACCAGCCAAACAAATCAGTTTAATGAGAGAAAGAATGAACATATACATTAAAAATGGATTGGGCTAAATGAGGAACCTTGAGGAACAACATGAATATCCTTGAAATCAGATTGATAAGGAGAGAGATGAACTGCTAAAGAATAGACAGGTAGGACTTAATCCAGTTCAAAACAGTATTGTTAATGTCCGCTTCTGAAAGATGGTTAATATAAATATTTTGGGCTGCTGTATCGGAAGCAGCAAACACTTATAGAACAGAGCAGAATTGCCCTGGTCTGCCATCCTGCACAGATAAAGTATAGAGGCCAGTGTGGTCTAGGTGCTATGAGGAGACCTGAAGCCAGATTGAGCAGTGTCCAAGAAGTAATTTAATTGCAAAAAATAGAGAATCCTCATCTTGTTGAGGAAAGGTAACAACAACATTGGATGAAAATTACTCAAAACCATTGGGACAGCAGGTTTCTTATTTAGCAGCAGAACTAAATCCTTCTTCCAAGCTTGAAGTGGCTAGAGATTTATTGCAGATGACGTGAAGCATGCTGGCCACATGCGTTGTGTCCAGTCCTAGAAACCTAGGTGGTTGAGGATCAAGGGGATGTCCAGATGAAATATAGGCCATACAGTCCCCAATAAAGTCAAGCGAAAGAGGTTCAAAAAGAGTTCGGTTTGGCAATGAACAGCAAATAGAAGAAATGTTGTCATTACAAAAATCTGAAAGATGTTGCAAAGGCTTTAGAGTGGATCGTGGTTTAGATTCGACAATCAAGGGAAGAAAGCAAACAAGCCACCTTGGAAATCTCTTTGGTCACAATATGAGAGTGGACAATTTTGCATTTACTCAGCCTGCGCCTTATATATATATATATGTCTTTTGAAAGAGCATAGAGCTGTCCGTAATTCAATTTTCTGTGGAAAACACTGGTGGATTTTAATGACTTTCAGCTATAGTGAGTGTTACCATGCACTCCATTTACCACAGTACATCTGGTCAAATTGGGTGCTGGTGTGCCAGGCAGTGTGCTCCCTTCTCTCTCCGCCCCCCCCTTTTTTCTTCTTCATTGGCACCTATAGAGGTTGTGTATCTCCTAAAAGCTTGCGAGATATTGGGAATCCATCAACAATTTGCAGGTAGTTTCTTGCCTTTAAAACACTTGTAAGTTTACTCCTGTCAAAGGCTAGAGTAAATAGGTTTTTGTTGGAATTGGGATTGAACTTCCCCATAATTCATGGAGAAGTTGAATGGGGTTCTGTTTGGAAAAATATTTTCTATATGGATAAAACAGAGTCTTTGAAAAAGTGCGTTGTATTTCACATGCACACCTTTTACATTTTCATGTGTGTTAATTTTTACACAATTCAATGTTCCTAGATGTCACTGACATACTGGAATTCCTATGGAATTTTGTCAAATGTTTCTTTTCAATTAAAGTACTTAATAGGTGAACTCCTACACCTAACGCACCAATGACCAGAATTGACACTGTTAAAGGGGTGATATTTCTTTCGGTTGACCCCAATGTTAATGACACTTTCTTCATGCAATAGCTGAAGGGGCCTGACACGAGCAACTGATGACTGAATGTAGGACTGAGCCAAAGTCGCTCTTTGTATATTAATATTTTTTTGGTGTCTAAAGGTCTGGCAGACTGTTAAAGCCGTCTTTAGCAAGAGCTAAAAATGGCTTCATAGGTGCCGACAGTTTATTTCTATTGATCTGCATGTTTTCCAGTTACTGTTTACCTTTGAGTCCCTAAGTTCATTTCTATCTAAAAGTTTGTGTGGCATTTCTATTCAGTTTGGTTTTAAGATTTTGTTTTATCGCTTTTAGAATGTTGGAGCTGAAACTTGGTTGTGAGAAAAATGTCATGGTTGATGTAAGCTACAAGAGTGGAAGAGAAGGCACAATCATTGATACAGTTGTTCGAGACATTTACCTTTGTGCCAGCATGGAATTTCTACTTACTGTTGCAGACGTGTTTGTGAAAGCCAACGAACAGAGCTCTGCTGCTCAAAGAAATACCAAGCATACCACATTAACTGGCAAGGAACAAGGTTTGTGTGCTTATTATGGTCAATCTTCAGTGTAAAAGTGTTGTAAATGTATTTTACAATGCTTCCACTATCAGCGGGTAGGTTTCTGATGTGCTGGTCCTTTTTATGTCTAGCTTGATAGAGCTGCTGACCTATTTCTACCAATTATTTAAAATGTACGTAGCGAGGGCTTTGTATTCGTTCAGAGAAGCACTTCAGTTTCACCTCATGCTGTTGGCTGTTTGATTTATCATTCTGCCTCCAATGGAGTGCGTGCATTGCAATTCATGAGAGATGAATGTACAAAAATACACGGAATTGTCACGCAATGCATTCTTTTTCTCATATATGCATTTTATGCAGAAATCACCCCTTTTTGGAACAGGATTTTTAATGTTTTAGTCAGTAATTGTGTTTATACATATCTAAAAGTTCCTGTTGATTTACCATCTCTGACTCAATCTACTGACAGAGTAACAGCTTGCAAAAGCATCAGAGAAAAAGAGGGAAAGCCCTTGGGCTAATGAACGAGTATCTCAGCTGCATGTATCAATATGGGCTAGCATTAGAGGCTAGCATTGCCTGAGATATGAGGTAGCAATTTATTGTAAGTGATGTAGTTTGATTGTGTGCGACGTTAAATCAAGAAACATTAATATACATATCTGAAAGAGACACGTTAGTGACAGATTCCTTACCTTAGAATATCCCCAGGCGTCAGGCTGGATCCGGAAAGTTTTTTGCGTAGCAGTACCCTTGCGCGTCGGTAGGCGGCGTCGTGCGGCTCCGCGTCCGTCATCGGCGTCGTGATCGCCGGGATGACGTCGCGGGCAGTACTTAGGCGCCGCCCCTGCGCGCTGACGTCAGTTCTTCTTTTCCGCGCCAGTAAGCGCAGATCCGGGAAGAGCAGTGCCCTAGTCACTTTTTGACTATCTTTTTGTGAAATTTTTCACTGTTCTCTTCAACGAGTCTTCACGACTCCTAAGGTGTCGTAGGGATGCCCGGCTTTAAGCCCTGCGAGGAATGTGGTCGTATGATGTCCATCACGGACCCCCACCTCGAGTGTCTCTTCTGCCTCGGCCGAGGCCACGACACGAAGTCGTGCCCTGACTGCCGGAAACTTCATCCGAAGGCTTTGCGAGAGCGGTCTCGAAAGCTCCTTGAAGTCCGGCAGTCGGCTCCGCGCCGCAGCAAGCCCCGGTCCCGGGAGAGGTCGAGGGGCCGGACGCGGAGTCCCCGCCGTTCGTCGGAATCCAAGTCTTCGCGCTCCTCCGGTAAGTCGAAGCACAAGAAGTCTAAGCGGCGTCATCGCTCTAAGACTTCGCCTCGCCGGTCGCGCGACTCGGCTGAGGTCCCTGTCGGCACCGTCCCCGCCCCGCGGCCCCGGACGTGCCTGTCGAGTTGCCCCCGCATTACCCGTCCTTCCCGGGTTCGGGGCGACTCCGGCCGAAGTACAGAAATTCCTGTCGGCCATGGCCCGCCTCTTCGGGCCTCAAGGTCCCTCCGGTGCGCCTTCGGGCCCCGCGGGCCCAGATGGGGTTGCTCCGGCGTCGCCGTCGACTCCGGTCCCGGCGTCGCCTGTCCCACCAGCCTTCGTCCCGGCCTCGGCTCCGGCCCCGGCCTCGACCCCGGTTCCGGTGGTGCCGCAACCCCCATCGACGCCGGTTGACCTAACCACGCCTCCGCCGACGCCGATGTCCCCGGTGCCGTTTCCGACGCCGTCCGGGGCTCCGGGCGGCGTCGTTCCCCGGTTCTCCCGGGTCCGGACATGGAGCCGGACCGGCGCCGCCCGACGCCGGTTCCGGCGCCGATGAGGCCTTGGGTCCCTTATGTCCCTCCTCCTCCATCTTTTCAACCTGAGGAGGACCAGGAGAGCTGGGAGGGGTCTGACGACCCTCTCACACAACAGTGCGAGTTTGACCCGGACTGGGTTGAGGAACTTGGGGATGCCAGTGGGCTGGATACCTCCCCGACTCTGGCATGCTGTCTCCTCCCGTGGCAACGGAGGAGGGGGCTAATTTTGCAACGGTGTTGCGTGAGAGCTGCTGGAGCCTTAAATCTCCAGTTGCCTACAGTGGCCGTCAGGACTAACCTCCTGACTGAAGTGCTTCAGCCGGCGGCCTCCTCTTCGGAGCCTGTGCTGCCGTTCAACGATGCACTCACTGACGTTCTTTTGGGTGCCTGGTCCAAACCCACCACAGGGGCTCCTGTGGATAGGAACGTGGCCCGACGCCATCGCCCGGCTCCGGGCGACCCCCTGTTTCTCTCCCAACACCCCACCCCTGAGAGCTTGGTTGTCCAAGCCTCTGCCTCCCAAACAGCCTTCCCTACCGCCCCTCCGGATAGGGAATCCAAGCGCCTGGATCACTTTGGGAAGAAGGCTTTCTCTTCCTCCAGTGCTGGCTTGCGGTCTGTTAATACCGCTTGCCTCTTGGGCCGATACACCCACTCCCTGTGGGATTCGGTGGCTGATGTTTTGCCGCAGTGTTCTGAGGAGGTCCAGACACTGCTTACCCGCGCTATTGCGGAAGGGCGTGATGCGGCTAAGTATACCATCCGCTGTGGCCTTGATACCGCCGACTCGCTGGGCAGATCGCTTGCAACGACGGTGGCGCTGCGTCGCCACGCCTGGCTGAGAACCACTGGTTTTTCAGGGGATGTCCAGAATACTCTCATGGACATGCCCTTTGATGGAGTCGGTCTTTTGGTTCAAAGGCAGACCATGCGCTGGAGCGTTTCAAGGACTCACGGGCTACTGCTAAGTCCCTGGGCCTTGCTGTTGTGCGCCCTCCGCAAACGTCTGCTTTTCGCCCCTTTCGTGGCCACGGAAGGGGCGCCCAGTCACGTCCACAGCCCGGCCAACGGCCCGCGCAGCAAGCGCCTTCGCGTGGCCGAGGACGTGGATACCGCCGTGGCGGTTCGGGCAACCAGCGTGCGGGTCAGGCCACCACCTCCAACCCGTCCGCGGCCTCCAAGCCCTCCTAGTCCCTCCTTTCAGGTGCACAGCACGCCAGTCGGGGGCAGGGTCCGCCATCACCTTCACCACTGGCGTCCCATCACCTCGGACAAGTGGGTCTTGGACATTGTCCGAAGGGGCTACTCCCTCCCCTTCGAGACCACCCCCCAGCCATGCCACCTCAATTCCACCGCATGTCAGGGGATCACTTGGTGCTTCTACAGAAGGAAGTCACGGCCCTCTTGGCCAAGAGGGCCATCGAGCATGTTCCGACCCCAGAAGTAGGGCGTGGTTGCTACTCCCACTACTTTCTGGTGCCCAAAAAGGACAAGGAGGACATGCGTCCTATCTTGGACCTCCGGAACGCCAATCGCTTCCTCCGGAAGGAGAAGTTCAAGATGCTCACCCTAGCTCAGGTCTTGACTGCCCTCGACCCCGGAGACTGGTTGGTAGCGTTGGACTTGCAGGACGCCTATTTCCACATCCTCGTCCTGCCGGCCCACCGGCGTTACCTTCGGTTCACGGTAGGCCTCGAGCATTTTCAGTTCACCGTGCTCCCCTTTGGCCTTACCAGTGCCCCTCGGGTGTTCACGAAAGTGATGGCGGTGGTCGCAGCTCATCTGCGCCGGGCAGGGGTTTCAGTCTTCCCCTACCTCGACGACTGGCTGCTGAAGGCGGGCTCGTCCCAGGCAGTTGTCTCCCACCTCCAGACTACGGCCGAACTCCTGCACTCGCTGGGGTTCTCCATCAATGTGCCAAAGTCGCATCTGATTCCTTCTCCACAGCTCCTTTTCATCGGAGCAGTTCTGGACACGACGCAGTTTCGGGCCTATCCTCCCGAACGGCGAGTCCGGGATATTCAGGCTATGATTCCGATCTTTCAGCCCTTATCCTGGGTTTCGGTACGGATGACCCTGAGGCTGCTGGGCCTCATGGCCTCCTGCATCCTGCTGGTCACTCATGCCAGATGGCATATGCGGGCTCTGCAGTGGGACCTGAAGTTCCAGTGGGCGCAGCACCAGGGCGACCTGTCCGATCACGTCCAGATCTCGGAGGGGACTGCAAAACAGTTGCAGTGGTGGCTCTCGAACCGGCAATGGGTCATGGGCAGATCCCTCTCCCTTCCCCAGCCAGAGCACACAGTTGTGACGGACGCGTCCCTTCTGGGATGGGGCGGTCACATGGGAGAGGCGGAGATCAGAGGCCTCTGGTCTCCGGCGGAGTCCCGGCTCCATATCAACCTTCTGGAGCTCCGGGCGATCCGACTTGCACTCAAGGCATTCCTTCCCTCTGTCAAAGGGAAGGTAGTGCAGGTGTTCACAGACAACACCACCGCCATGTGGTACTGCAACAAACAAGGCGGGGTGGGGTCGTGGACCCTTTGTCAGGAGGCTCTGCGCCTCTGGACATGGCTGGAACATCAGGGCATGTTCCTGGTGGTTCAACACCTGGCAGGTTCCCTGAACGCCAGGGCGGACGAACTCAGCCGCAGGTGCATGATGGATCACGAATGGCGTCTTCACTCGGAAGTGGCGCAAGGACTCTTTCTACAGTGGGGAGAGCCTTGGTTAGATCTATTCGCCACCGAAGAGAACGCGCAATGTCATCAGTTCTGCGCGTTGGAATTTCCAAGGCGGCACTCGCTCGGCGACGCTTCGTCACGAGTGGAGTTGCGGTCTATTGTACGCCTTTCCGCCTATACCACTTCTACCCAGAGTGTTGAAGAAGATTCGGCACGACCGGGCCCAAGTCATTCTTGTGGCTCCGGACTGGGCTCGAAGAGTTTGGTATCCCGAGCTACTCAATATGAGCGTAGATCCCCCGATCCGTCTGCCTCTTCGGGAGGATCTTCTGTCGCAGCAGCAGGGGACGGTCCTCCACCCGAACCTGTCCAGTCTACACCTGCTTGCGTGGAGATTGAGCGGCGGCAGTTGATTCCTTCCGACTTGCCTCCCGAAGTTTGTGATGTGATTCTGGCAGCCAGGCGTCCCTCCACTAAGGTGGTATACGCCTGCAGGTGGAACAAATTTGTGGCATGGTGCACAGCAAAGGCTGTGAATCCCCTTTCTGCCCCTCTTTCTGAGGTCCTTCTGTTCCTTCTCTCTTTGGCCCAACAGGGTTCTGCCCTGGGTACCATCAAGGGTTATCTTTGTGCTATCTCGGCCTTCCTCAGGCTCCCTGATCAGCCCTCCCTTTTCAAGTCCCCTGTTGTTAACAGGTTCTTAAAAGGCATTACTCACCTCTTCCCTCCTGTTCCGTTTGTGATGCCTCAGTGGGACTTGAACTTGGTTCTTACCTTTTTAATGTGCGCTCCTTTGAGCCTCTACATAACTGTCCTCTTCGTCTTCTGACTCTGAAGACAGCCTTTCTGGTGGCCATCACCTCCGCTCGGCGGGTGAGTGAGCTCCAGGCTCTATCTTGCAAACCTCCCTTTCTGTCTGTTCATCCAGACAAGGTTGTTCTTCGGACGCGTCCGTCCTTCTTGCCAAAGGTGGTTACTGCTTTCCACATTGGGCAGACCATCACTTTGCCCACCTTCTTTCCGCCTCCGCATCCTTCCAGAGAGGAAGAGAGGCTCCACCGTCTGGACCCAAAACGTGCGCTCTCTTTCTATATTGACCGCACAACACACTTCCGGGTGGATGACCAGCTCTTTGTTGGCTACGTGGGCGCCAAAAAAGGTTGGGCGGTGCACAAGAGGACCATCTCCCGCTGGGTTACCTTGTGCATCAAGACCTGCTATTCTTTGGCTAAAAAGGAACCTCCTGTTGGGCTGCGTGCCCATTCCACCAGGGCAACGGCTGCTACCACGGCCTTGGGCCGCGGTGTTCCGCTGCCGATTATCTGTCAGGCAGCTACGTGGGCCTCGCTGCACACGTTTACAAAGCATTACTGCCTTGACAGTCCGGTCCGGAGGGACGGCTTCTTTGGCCGTTCTGTCCTCCAGGACTTCCTTGTCTGATCTTTGTTCGCAGACCCACCACCGGGGTTGGTATTGCTGGGGTATCTATTCTAAGGTAAGGAATCTGTCACTAACGTGTCTCTTTCAGATGCACAAGTTACTAACTTGTGTAACGATATATCTGTAAGAGACAGTAGTTAGTGACAGATTCCTTACCGCCCACCCATCCTCCCCGTTCTGCGAACTGATTTCTAGGGTTAAGGACATCCCTTTCAGGGCCCTAGTATTTTTCAGACACCTATGTCAGCTTCTTGCATGGCTCTGCGTTCCTGGCGCGGAAAGTCGTGTACAGAACTGACGTCAGCGCGCAGGGGCGGCGCCTAAGTACTGCCCGCGACGTCATCCCGGCGATCACGACGCCGACGACGGACGCGGAGCCGCACGACGCCGCCTACCGACGCGCAAGGGTACTGCTACGCAAAAAACTTTTCCGGATCCAGC
The DNA here is from genome assembly GCA_963921515.1 of Calotriton arnoldi. Taxonomy (NCBI): domain Eukaryota; kingdom Metazoa; phylum Chordata; class Amphibia; order Caudata; family Salamandridae; genus Calotriton; species Calotriton arnoldi. Next base: position 1,258,068 of record CAWUFW010004722.1, on the reverse strand, counting down.
CTGACGCCTGGGGATATTCTAAGGTAAGGAATCTGTCACTAACTACTGTCTCTTACAGATATATCGTTACACAAGTTAGTAACTTGTGCGTTTGTCGTTGTTTCACCTGATTTCTTAGGGTTTCGCAGCAGAGATTTTGTCCTTTTACCTGCCAAAATGCGAGTGCTTTTAAGCAGACTTTCACTTATGGTTCTAGAGATTTGGACCGCTTCTGATTATCACTATCATACAGAGTTTGAATATTATTAAAAAACATGTTTCTCAGAAAACAACTGCTTTTCAAAGCTGTAGGTTATTTTTATTCTGCTGGCAATAGGCCCTGTCCATAGTTAGTCATTTAGCCCCATATGCTGTCTGTTATTGGCATTTTCGCCCAAGCTGCTTGAGACTATAAAAGGAGGAGGGCCGAGCTGTGATTGAGTAGCACGATTATTGATTCTGATGTTATTGTAGTGTAGTAGTCCTGACCTCTGCTGTCTGAGTGGTCCATCTCTTTTCGTTGGTGTTTAGTTCTATTTATACACCACTATCTGTAGACAGAATGCAGCCTTTGCATAATTATAAAGTTTGTTCCAGATATTAGTTCTGGTGTGCCAACTGAAATCATGTCTGTTTATTTAAAGCGCCAGTCCAGCCTGTGTCGAAAATGGAAATGAATATTGTGGTGAAAAATCCTGAGATTGTGTTTGTGGCAGATTTAACAAGAGATGACGCTCCCGCCTTAGTAATAACAACACAATGTGAACTGTGCATCAAGAACAGCCCTGAAGTGCAACTGATGACTGCTGCTGTCAAGGACCTTCACATGAGAGCATGCCCCTTTCTTCCTGAGAAGAGATTGGGTAATATAACTACGGTGAGTTTGCTTCTTCTTGAAATCCTTCAAACCGGGAGGTATTTGGTAAGAGGAAAAACTGTTTTTAAAAGTAGGTGGAATTCACAGCGCAGCACAAACACGTCCATGGATGTTGCAATCGTACTCAATTTCTATAATATCAGTGGCAAAGTTAGTCATGAGAAAGACTGAAATAACATTCACCTGCTTTTGTGTGTTTTAAATTTCTACTTTCTCTGTCCTCTCTAGTTTGTAACAGGGTTGTTTCAAATGATATCAAAAAAGATTGGAGTGGTGCACTACTTCTGAGTAAAAACGGTCCTTCAATAAGCCATTTAGTCTCGATATCTTTTCTCAGCAGATCCTTTATTTTTCATATACATCCAACAATAAAAGATATACACCAGCCAACGCGTTTCGTTCATAAAAAATGAACTTCTTCAGGGCTGTAAATTACAATATGAGACACACATAAATATATATACAAACACACAATATATAAAATACTTGGCACAAGACTAATCTGACCAGAAAAAATGAAAAAAAGAGTGAAAAAGATAGAGTGAAAAAGGGAGTGAAAGGAGACAAAGGAAAAGACCAACGTATGACATATACTGAGTGTAAGACATGGGGATAGGGAGGGTAAGGGGGCTAGCGAGAGCAAGGGAGAGTAGAAACAAAGTGTAAAATGAACGGACATAGAAACAACTTTGCAACATGTGAACATAAAATGCGATGTCACAAACAAACGCTCTAATACGGTGCTTTATTACATTAGAACTGTTTAAAAACATATCTACACAACAGATGATGGTTATGTGATTCTACATGTAGTGGAGAAAGATGATCCGCCTATGCGTATATGACACAGTCGTACCCCAGGCGGAGGACGCACTATATGATTACAAGTTATGTGCTTAGTTGAGTGCCCCAGCTTAGGTGCAACAGTTGATCCAGGTTCAAAAATGTATTTGAACCGATGTCCTCAGACACTTCCCCAATACTAGTGTATTACATGTGTGGGAATCCTTCTTATTGCAGGTATATCGCCTATGCAGGGCCTAGACCGACACAATGGAGTATGTAACGCAATCCTGGAAAAACCCACACACACTGACCATGTGGATCCCTATAATCGCCGTCACAAGTGGCACTAAATAAGTTAATCAGATAATAATTATGCTTTGAAATAAAAAAGCAATAGCATGTACATACCATAAAATTAAGTAGAAAGGACAGTTCCAAATTTCCCCTGATGGTCTGTGAAGGGCTAAGCGCCAGCTCTATCCGAATCTTGAAGTCGTGTCAAAAGATAAAACAGATCTTCACAAATTAATGTGTCTGTGTAGGCCTCCTTGATAAGGGCCAACACTCAAACGATCTGCAAGGAAATAGAATACGTTTGAACTATACATGAAAAAGATGCATGCACTAATACGAGACATGGAAGTATTAGGAAGACAGGGATGTGGCGAGAGTGGCGAGTGCGCGTCACGGTAAAGGGTAACCAATGGGAAAAGGGGCAAAAAGCGAAAGACAAATAGCGGGGACCGCAAAATACGTGCGGTGGATGCTGCCTCTTATACTGTAGCAAATAGAAAAACATGGAAAACCAAATATTAAAATGACATGGCGTCTGTAGTGCCGAGAGAGACAACTACGAGGTGACGGATTTGTCACGTAATGTGTCCACTCGTTCCAATCAGTGGTAAACCTGATGGGTGAGGGAGTAAAGACATGTCGGGGGCCCCCTAGGGAATCAATGGAACTACCGGGCTGGGGCGCCGTGCGGACGCAATGAAGGACATACAAAAGGAAAACACCTATAGCAACCCCGCGTTCCTGCCCATAATAAACCTTTGTAAAAGAAGGAGTGAGGACTTTAAGAGGGTCCCCATCGAAGTCCATAAGGCTATCAGGCAGGGGTGCCGTAATGGCGCAGTGGGTGACATTACAAGTGGAAACACAAAATATAAAAAGATTAAAAAAAGGCCCCCTTGGGAATCCATGCAGCTATCAGGCAAGGGCGCCGTGGGAGCGCAGTGAAAGACTAAAAGTATGGAAAAAACAAAAAGTGAGTAAATAGAAAGCCAAAGTTGCCATAAGGGTGGCTATAGTATCGCGGATGAAACTATGTTAAGTGAGACAGTACAGTCTCTGAGGGTTGGATCACTTGAAAGAGCGATTCGTACCTGAGAAAGCTGGAAGCTGTACGAGAGTAGAAAATGCCGAAAGTAAACCCGATAATTATATGCTGAATTGCGCGGGAAGCGTGATGGACGTACGTGTCAAAGAGGAGCGAGCGGCAAGTAGGGCCGAGAGGTAAGGGCCTGTAGTGGCTAAAAAGTAACTGATGCATCCATGACCCAGATTGCATGTCTGCTGGGGTGGCAGCGTCAGTACAAGTCGAGCCCTGGTCAACAGGGTGCTGGGACAGGCAGCGTCAGAACTGGTTGCCATGGGGAAAGAGCAAACAAATAACTACACACCCGGTTTGAAGGTAGTGCAAGCCAAATCATCAGAACCAAGCGTGTCTTGGGATAGAAAAAGACCCCAAAATTACACACGTCAGAGTGTAACGTGCCCTAGGATAAAATGGGCCTAAATGTAAGCGCCGAGTCTAAAAATCTACAGGCTACGGCTAAACCCCATCCATGTATCGTCCATTGATGCGGAACAGAGCCCATGGGGGGTAAGATAAATATTATAGGTACAAGAATACAGAGATAGGGAAACTCGATATGGGGAAAATAAGAATAAAAATGAAGATGAAAGTAAATGAGCAGGGCGTGAGTCTATATACCTCCAATCATGAATGTATCCTGCCCACAGGGGTCGGTAGAGGGGGCCTCTATCTCAGAAAGTAGTGAAACTCATGGTCAGTGTTGTGTCCCCTCTTGACTGCATCGAGTCTACAAATCCATTTAGCCTCCACCCTTCTCAATGTCAGTTCTCTATTACCACCTCGGTTGTTAGGTGGGATGTGGTCAATGCCAAAGAAACTGAATTTGATAGGACCGGTGTGTGTTGAGCGGTAGTGGTCAGTCATGGGGTACCTGTCATCGCCTTTGATAAGCGCCCTCCGGTGTTCTTGAATTCTGGTTTTAAGATTGCGAACTGTGCTGCCCACATAAATGATGCCACATGGGCATTCCAGTATGTAAATCACAAACTGTGTGTTGCAGTTTATGTGATGCTTGATTTTGTATGTGTGGTTGGAATTATAACTCCGTTCTTTGCACTTGTTTAATCCCAAACAGCAAACATTGCCATTGGCGCAGGTGTAGAAACCCGCCGGTGGGCATGGCAGCCATGTATTAGTGGTTGCTTTACTGGCTGTAATGTAGCTCGGGCAAAGGGAGCTCTTCAGCGTCCGCCCTCTTCTAAAAATCAGTGAGGGGTGGTCGTTGATAAGGGGAGTAGTGTTGGGATCTCGACCAGTAAGTGCCAATGTTTTCTCAAGGCCTTAAAGATCCGATCACTATGTACCGTGTAATTTAGTGTAAAAGGCTATCCTGTCCTTCCAGTGCTCTTTGTTACGCTGTTTCTCTGCCCCTTGTGGGTGCTTCTTGGTGAGTGTATCTGCTCTGGGGAGGGCCAGGACTCTTCGCTCTACTCTGTCCAATACCCTTTGGTCATATCCCCTTGTTTTGAAACGTTGTTTAATGTCAGATACGTTCTTTCTAATCTTCGCTACATATACGTCTTGCCCTGACCATTTCCCCATAAGGGATGTTAGAAATGACTGATTTCGCATGGGCACTTTCCGCATGAAGAACGCTGTTACAGGAGGTGGGTTTACGATATAATGAACTGTGAACCACCCAGTCCTTCACAAAAAAGAAAATATCCAAAAACTCCATGTGTTCCTGATGGTGTTGCATAGTTAATTGGACATTAAACGGGTTGTCATTAAGGTGTTCAAGGTATTCGTTAAGGAGTGCCTCTGTACCAGACCATAGACAGATTATATCGTCTATGTACCTCCCCCAGTACACAATATATTTGGTTCAAGGGGAGGCACGTCTGGCCCAAGCATGTTCCTTCTCGTACCAGCCCATGAAGAACCCCGCGTACGACGGCGCGAATCTCGAACCCATGGCGGTCCCCTGTAGTTGGTGATACCACCTTTCATCATGTTTGAAATAGTTATTGGTGAGGATCAGTTCTATCATATCCATAATCATGTTATTGTAGGCGTAATGGTCCGCCCCTTCAGTGTCTAAATAGTAACGTGTGGCCTGCATACCAAAGTTCTTATGGATGCATGTGTAAAGTCCCACCACGTCAAAGGTGACAAATCTGAGCTCCTCTGACCACGGGAACCCTTCCAATTTAACCAGAATGTCCTTGCTGTCTTTAAGGTACGCTGGTAGATTGATCACATGTTTCTGTAGCGATAGGTCAACGAACTCAGATAATCGCTCTGTTGGGGACCCTACTCCAGAGATCATTGGTCTACCTGGCGGAAAACGGCCCCCCTTGTGTACTTTAGGTAAGATATAGATACATGGGAAACGTGCATTCTCAACGTATAGATATCTATATTCACTCATAGTAAGTAGGCACTCCTCCCTCCATTCTATGAGCCTTGCATTGATGGTATTTTGTAATGGGGTTGTGTTGAATGGGTTTGTAACACTGTGGGTCATTCAGTTGTCGTGAGATTTCCCCCATGTAGTCCTGTAGGTTCATGATCACCACATTCCCACCTTTGTCCGCCTCCCTGATTACAATGTTGGGATCATTCTGTAATCCCTGTAACGCTTCTCTTTCATTGCGGGATAGATTGGGGGTAGGGTGGGGCTTGTACTTGTTGGAGCCTTCGAGCTTCCTAAGCTCCTGTGAGATAAGATCGCCAAACTTCTCAATGTTGGCATGGTATCCACCTGGTGGGACGAACTTGGACTTACATTTGAGACCCGTGTCCCGGTTGTAATTTTCCTTAATGTCCAAATCATCTAGTATGGTCTGCATGTCAGGTGTTTCATCATACTCAATGGCCAACAGTGTTTGAACTCCCCGTATGTCCCCAATAGTGCGGTGTGTGGGTGAAGTGTGTAAAACATTCATGACAGGTTTAACCGGTTGCTGTGCAAAAAATTCTTTTAATTTCAGTGTTCTAAGGAATTTGTACAAATCAATATGAACATCGACTAGGTCCCCATATTGAGTGGGACAGAATCCTAGTCCCTTTTTCAAAACATTACATTCATGTTCATTAAGCAGCCTGTTTGAAAGATTGATAATCTGTAGATCTGAATTCTGCACTGTCGTGATGTTTGGACTGGTGACCCCCCCCGTGGTGGGGACCCCAGTCAGCTCTGGCATAGTATTCACTGTTTGTTCTTTTTGGGACGGAGTGACATTGCATGACTGTCTGTTCTTCCGCCCTGACCACCCTCCTCTCCTTGTTTTCTTGTATTCTTTTTTGCCAGTTTTTCGCCTATGCGAAGTCTCTCCAGTTCCCTTTGGAAATTGGAGGTACCCGCTCCTAAAGGGATTAGCGGCTGTGCTGTGCTTGATGTGGTACTTTCACTTGAGGCCAGTGAACTGCTGCTAACTGATTTGGCTTCTGAGCTTACCTCCCTGACCCTTTTCCTGTCTTCACTGTTAATGGGATTATCGTATTTTCTAGCGAAAGAGATTGGGTAATATAACTACAGTGAGTTTGCTTCTTCTTGAAATCCTTCAAACCGGGAGGTATTTGGTAAGAGGAAAAACTGTTTTTTAAAAGTAGGTGGAATTCACAGCGCAGCACAAACACGTCCATGGATGTTGCAATCGTACTCAATTTCTATAATATCAGTGGCAAAGTTAGTCATGAGAAAGACTGAAATAACATTCACCTGCTTTTGTGTGTTTTAAATTTCTACTTTCTCTGTCCTCTCTAGTTTGTAACAGGGTTGTTTCAAATGATATGATAGGAGAGGGGATGCATTTTCCAGTAGTAGTGCTTTTCACAAACAACCTCTGATTTTTACAGCCATTGAAGGTTTGATATGCCAAAGAGTATGCATTGCTTTGATCTGTGTGTGCACTTTCATGTTTTTGATTTCAGGTTCTACAGCCTTGCAATTTGTTATTCCAAAGTACGCAGTCTAGTTCGAGCCCTCAGATGATTGAGTTGTCTATCCAAGCCCTAACTTTAAAGGTAAATTGAAGTTTATTTCTTCTGTTTTCGTAAATTTTAACAATGGGGATACATGTGATTGTGGCAAATTATAGGAGATGGTATTGACTGATTTTGTTCTGAAGAAGATCTATATAGTTATTTTTAATAAAAATGATTTCTTGGCAACATTTACTGTAGTACAAACTAAAACCTGGCTCAGGCATAAAATACAGCATTGTGCACTTTTAATTAATTAGATGTGCTGTCTACTTCCTAGGCTTTCAAAAAATGATAAATAGCACCCAACTTACCAGATAACTGTGTTGACTACATAAACAGTCTATGCAACTCATCTCTTGTGTGCTCCGTGGTCTGGACAAGTTAGTTGTTTACACAGTATTTTTTCACCTTCTCTTGTAAAGAACAGACAGACTGTGTATTGTAGTTTCTTCTACTTCAACAATATTTAGCTAAAATTAGTCCAACACCAGTTCTCTCATAGTTTTTTTTGCCAATCTTAACTTTAGAAAAGATAAGATCACATGTTAGCTGCCATGCCAAATTCCAAACCCTTTTGTTTAGTTGCTAAATGTTCCATAAGATACATCTGATTGGTTTGCAGTTTAGAAGGGATGACATGATCCTGTTTTACCACTCCTCATAAATCGCAAATTTGCCTTATTAAGTAAAGTGCTGTTAGATATTATTCCCTATACCATCATTAATAAGTTGTTCACCTGTTGGTGGGGTATTTAATTCTTCCTGAAGTACCAGATCAGGTTGTTCTCATGACTTCCTTAGATGTCTGTAATAACTTCATACAGAAGTGAAGTTTTATTTTACAAGCAGGGTTTCACAATAAGTCTTTATTTTATTTTTTTTAATTTGTTTTTATTGATTTTATATAACAATAGGCCAATCTTCTTCATACAATCAGAGAACATATAATCGCATAGTATAACATTACATGTTACCACTATTGCAGGCTAGTATATATCAATAATATCGGATATCCTGAAGCGTCTACGGCTAGTGGTACATGCTGGACCGGTATCATAACAAAGTTTCCAGTGATATATCAATACGGCACGTTCTGAGCATTCTCAGTCCCCACAGATCTTTAGCAAGACGACAAATAATTTGTTAACACTATCAATATTCAATGCAATTAAAACAATTTAACTAACCAATAACCCAATCCCCCTCCCCTTCCCGCATGCTCAGCCCTCAATATCTATCAATCGCTTGTATGTGTCAACCACATCGGTAGGTGTGTGTGTCATAGTTCCGAAGTCTGTCATAAGTGAACTACACAGTACTGCCAGTCCATCTAGCATAGCACGCAATTAATGTGAGGCGATCAGGTGTCCCGTATCCTCAGGTCAGATCCCTACATGGCAACCCAGCGTATTCTAGTAGGACAAAATATCTATTGTAGCGTATTCCTCCAGCATTGCATACCAACTCAACGATATCGGTGTTTTTCGCAGACCTCTGTATTCCTCCCTCTGTAGTTCCGTACCCTCCGCTTTACCCCATTTTAACATTTCTGCGTGCCATTCCTGTAAGGACGGGGCTCTGGTGGCCTTCCATCGTGTGGTTATGGCTCTTTTGGCTAGGAGAAGCGCAAGGTTAGCGAATCGGGAGGTAGAGCTGCCTTTCTTTTCACGGGGCCCCAGACCTAGTATGCAGTATTCCAGTGTGTCATTCTGGCGTACCGGAGCCACCACCGTCAGTATTTTGCATATCGTCGCCCAGTAATGTCCCAGTCTAGGGCACGCCCATACCATGTGTACCAACCCCGCGTCAGGAGTGTGGCATCGTGGACATTCATCAGTTGTTCCCGGGAACATGACGCTGAGCCTGTGCGGAGTTAAGTACGCTCTATGTAGCAACATCAATTGGATAAATTTGAATTTGGGGTTACGAGAGACTTTTTTGGGGAACCCCAACATAGTGTCCCACTCCTTCTCTGTTAGTGCACGACCCATGTCTCCCTCCCATTTGTCGCGTAGCGGCTGTAAGGAGATCGCTTTCTCCGTTCGAATTCCAGTAGTGAGCCATTTTGTCAGACGGGCTCCGTTCCCCATTAGGTATTGCATGGTGAGCAGTGCATTCGTGGGTGGTTCTATACCATCGGTAGACCATGTGGTGCGGATATATCTGGAAATATGTGCGTGTAATAGGAACAACGCCTCGGGGGCGCTGTGTACGCGTACAAACGTCGTGTGTGACATTAGTACTCCCTCTGTAAAAAAATCTCCTAACGTAGCAATGCCCGCCTCTGACCACGCCTGCAGGGTACGGCTAGAAGTTAGCCCTGATCGTGTGGGGATACCCAGCAAATGAATGGTGGGAGCATATGGTGTCCTCTGGCCAGTGTACCGCGTTGCACTCCGCCAGTAAGCAATAGCCAATTTCAGCAAGTGGGGCGTCGACTTCAGCAGGGGGGCTTGTGGTAATAAGAGTCTGTGGATGGTCCCCTTGTCCCTATCTCTTGATGTCATATCGAGCTCATGCAAATTGCGTCCTGCAAGCCAGTACGCCAGCCACTGCAGCTGGCCCGCGTAGCAATACGCACGCAGATCCGGCACCCCCATCCCTCCTTGTTTCGCGGGAAGTTGCATTTTCGCCAGGCTAATACGTCTACGCCCCGCGCCCCATATTAGGTCCGTCATTAGAGAGTTCAACACTTTAAAGGTGCTCATGGGGACAAGCAATGGTAGGTTGGTGAAGAAGTAAAGGAGCCTTGGCAATAGCACCATTTTTGTGATAGCCACTCTGCCCGCCACTGACAGGGGCAATGAGACCCAGAACTGAATTTGGGATCTGAGAGCCGCTATCGCCCGCCCCAGATTGCCATCCAGTAGGTCCGGTGAATTGCGGTAAATTTGTATACCGAGGTATTTAAAGGTATCAGGCGCTATTTGGAAGGACCAGGAACCGAACCGAAAGTGCCCTCATCTCCCATCGCTGTCAAAGAAATACGCGTACGACTTGGCAGCATTGATGGCCAGGCCAGAGAGACCTTGGAATGACTCAAAAATGGCGGGCATTGGGTGTGGGTCAGCGCTCATATCCTTAATGTATAATATAAGATCATCCGCATATGCCGAGACAATGTGGGACGTATGACCACGTGTAATACCCTTACAGACTGCGAAAGCCCGGAGCCTGTGTAGAAGTGGTTCCATCGCCAATACGAACAACAACGGTGACAAGGGGCAGCCCTGCCTTGTTCCCCGGGCTACGGCATATTGTCCCGAGATGTGCCGACCAGTGCGTGCTCGCGCCGTGGGGTTCGTGTATAATAAGCGCACCCATGCTATGTATTCTTCAGGTATGCCAAAGCGTGCGAGAGCATAAAACATATAATCCCAGCGTAAGGAGTCAAACGCCTGCCGTAGATCAAGGGATATGCAGCCTTCCATACGTCTCGTGTCGTGTGTGCCTAACATTACCTGGTGCAGGCGCCGGATGTTAAGTGCTGTGCTCCGACCAGGTACAAATCCACACTGATCTGAATGTATTAGCGCGGGGATAAACTGGTTAAGGCGAGTGGCCAGCAATTTACTCAGGATTTTATAATCCGTGTTAAGGAGTGATAAGGGTCTATAGCTCGATATAAGCAAAGCATCTCTCCCGGGTTTTAATAGTGAAACCACCAACGCTTGCAATGTAGTAGCAGGGAGCCCGCCGCCCTTCAATGATTCGTGATCGAGACACTGCAAATGAGGGGCTAGCAGGTCAGCATACATTGCATAAAATTCTGCCGGTAGGCCATCGTTCCCTGGTGTTTTATTACGTGGTAACGCCTTAATCGCCTGTCGAATTTCCGCCCCTGTGATTGGTTGTAGTAACGTTAGTATTGTGTAAGTCGGGGTATGCATAGGCCATCAAAGAATGAATCAAAGTCAGTGTCCATAGGAATGGGCAGCGGACCATAAAGATGTTCATAGTAGTCCCGAAATGCGGTATTAATGTCTAATTGCGTATTGACCACTATTTCTGCATTGTTCCGGATTTCTAATATGGGTGTAGGTAGGGGCGCATCTCGGACCAACCGTGCCAGTAACGGTCCTGACCTGTCAGCTTGTGTGTGTTGTTTTTGCGTATAGAACCGGTAGTCCACGACACGCAGCTCTTCAAGGAGCTCCGCGTACTGAATGTTAGCCTCTCGCAGTTGTCAATTGTTCATTCGTCCCTGCAGCCTCCCCTCCCAGCGCGGTCAGTCTACCTTCCACCTCCGTAAGTCGCTTAGTAAGGTCAAGTCGCACTCCTGTCTTGGCGCTGATAGCCACACCCCTGATAACCGTCTTGAAGGCATCCCATTCTATCTGACGGGAGCTAGCAGATCCCGCATTCTCTGAAAAATAATGGGCAATCGCCTCTGAGAGGGCATTGCGAAAGACTGAATCCTCCAACATCTCAGGTTGCAGTCTCCAAGTCGGTATCGGAGCTGGAACCCTGCCCCATTGTATCGTCAATTCCACTGGGTTATGATCTGACAGGGTTTTCCCCATATGAAGCACTGAAGTAATGGACCCTAACAGGGCGCCGGAACACAGGAACCGATCAATTCGGGTGTGTAATCTGTGTGGAGGCGAATAAAAGGAGTATTCTCTATGCCCATTGTGTTTCGCCCGCCATGCGTCGTGCAGTTCCCATCCCTCTGCCCAGCCCCTAAGTGTCTCTGCTTGTTTTTTGCTTGCAGCAGCGTGTAACGGGGGATGAGACCTGTCTAAGTCAACGTCTAGCACAGCATTGAAGTCGCCTCCCAGCACCCAGGGGTATGCATCCCATTCTGTCAAGGCTGCACCCAGTGTAGATAGGTATTTATCCTGGTCAGTGTTCGGTGCATATATGCAGCCCAAAACCACGTGTCCCGTCCAGTAGGCCATGAAGCAGTACATATCTACCGTTAATATCTATCTTCTGTTCTAAGAGCTTAAAAGGGACAGAATTCCGCATCCACACCGCCGCCCCCCTGGAAAAAGCTGAGTAGGTTGTAGCGAATAGTTGTCCCTTCCATTTTCTTTGCAATTTAGCTGCCTCACCAGCATTGAGTTGAGTTTCTTGTAAATAGGCTATAGCTACCTTCCTTCTAGTAAGTTGTGCCAGAACCCGGTGTCTTTTATGAATTGAGCCTAATCCCCTCACATTCCAAGTGCAGTAGGTGTATGTATTATGTAATACCATCGCGGAGTAGGAAACGTAGTTGCAATGCTACCTGTGGAGACCGAAACTCTATAGATAGAAGCTGTAAAAAGGCCGAGCATGTTGTCATATGATAACTCCCCAATACTAGGTCCCCCCATAGAACAGCAGGGGACCAAACATAGAACAATAGCCCAACATGGACTTCAAATAAAAAATACGTCAACGCAGTTGCCTGGGGGGGTGTAGGCCAGTCTGCGTCAATTCGTGGAATCAGCATTATATACTCTTGAGTATGTCTTTGTTACATTAACTCACTTCCCTATAAGGCACATGTACCCTGGAACCACAAAGCAGTCATCAATATCAATACATACAGTGCAGATCACTTGTATACATTACCACTCCCGGGCATTCCGGATCACAGTATTAGAAGTCACTAGCCACCTGGGCCGTAATCGACGGAAACAATGTTATGCTATTGTCAGATTCAGAGTGCACCGTGTCAGCATCCGATGAGTGTTCCGACGGCGCCGCAATCTGGGCATCATGAGCCGCCAAAGCCGCCGCTGTGAGAAGTGTATCCTTCTGGCTGGTCGTAATCTGTTCCGAGATTGGGCCAGAGTTCACAGTAACAGTGGGATTGCCATGACCCGATCGGGGTAGTCCAGTTGGTCGTATCGGGGAGGCTCTCCGCAGCTGTCCCGATGGCAGCGAGGACTGAGACATCGCCGGCGCAAAAGTAATTTCAAGCCATTCCGCCACCTCCTCGGGGCTCTAAAAAAAAAACGATTTCTGACCAGAGACAACCTTCAGTCGAGCTGGAAAGAGCAGTGCGTATTTCAAATTGCGGTCGCGCAAGCTTTTCTTTACTCCTAAAAATGTTGCTCTGGCTTTCTGGACTGCTGGCGTAAAATCCGGGTAAAGTGAGATTGTCCGGTTCTCAAAACGCACCGGTGCGTTCTCTCTGGCAGCCCGCAGGATAGTGTCGCGATCCTTGTAGTGCAAAATGCGCGCTATCAACAGGCGAGGCGGCGCGCCCGGTCGAAGAGGTCTAGGAGGCACTCGGTGCGCCCTTTCCACACTATACAGGGGTGTTAGGCCTTCCTTTGCTACATGGTCTCTCAGCCAGTCCTCCACAAACTGTGTAGGGTTGGATCCCTCGCTGCGTTCCGGTATGCCAAGTATGCGAACGTTGTTGCGGCGGGACCGTCCTTCCGCATCGTCCACCCTGTCCTGCAGGCCCTTCAATTGGCGCTGGAACTGTTCAAGTTGGGTGGAATGCATGGACTGCTGGGGTATAAGATCATCCAGCGCCATTTTATTCGATTTGACCTTGTCGGCCAGCTTTTTGTGATCCGCTTGTAATAAGTTGAGATTAGTGGACATCGTGCCAATGCGTGATTCCAGCGCTGTTCGGGAGTCTCTGATCTCCTTCAATATTAAGTCCAGCTTAGTCTCGTGGGGGTCCCCACCCGTAGGAGGTATCACATCACCGTTTGAAGCGCCAGAGGGATCACCGCCCGGCGTGGATTGCGTTGTGACATCTGCAGTGGCGTCCACCTGCTTGTTTCGGGTGCGGCCCATCGTGCCTCTACGCCCCCCTATCCGCCTCTGGCCCAGGATGGTCTCTTGGGGGGTCTCGGGGTCGATATCCCACATCACTTACTCAGCCAGAGAAGTACAGATCATTGGCGCGCCCAGCTTATTTACAGAGTTACAGGCTCCGTAGGGCGGAAGTATCCAGCCTCTCCTGGTCTGGGCCGCACACTCTCGGTGGCCACCAACAGGGACGTCAGCTGCTGCAACTCTGCAACCATCAGGGCAGCCCCAGCTGCTAGGCCATATCGCGTTCACCACCCAAGCGTGTGTCCCACTCTGTAGTCAGAGCCAATTTCAGGCGGAAAGCGTCAGTGTATGCAATCCGCGCAGTCACTCAACAGGGCGGGCAGGGATACAGGCTCCCGCAGGCCCAATAGGCAGCAGCTTCACCTCCAGTGCACCAACAATGGAGCGTGTCCCTCTGGCGCAAGCCAGCGCAAGGAAGTCTCCACCTCCCAATGCTGTGCAGGGGGTCCGTTTCCGCATACGGCAGGGAGCAACGATATGTATTATCGTGCGAGGAGTATTCCCCCTCCAGTCTCAGTATCGCACCGCACAGCACGCAGTTTCTCCCCTGTAGAACCACTTCTCAAAAGGGAGGGGGGGGATGTGTCCGTAGTCCCCCACACCCCGCTGCGCTAGTAGGATGTGTCTGCGCTTATTCCTCACCAGAGCGTCACCTGTCGCCCGCTCTCCTCGCGTCCAGTCCGGGCTCGGCTGGCCGCCGCCGCCATCTTGCCCACGGTATCTATTGTAGTGGCGCAGCAAAGTAGAAAGTCCAGCGCCCGTCTGCACCACCGCTGCCTCCACCTCAGAACAGGCGTCGCCGCTCTATCCCCTCGATGGCTCTAGTTCCGCAGCATCGGAAGCATCATTTAGGCCATTAAAGCCGTCGAGACAGCCATGGAACTTGCGTGACTCCGCCCCCTTCCTTATCTCGTTGCAGGTCTCTCAGGATCAGCACCGAATCCGGCAGATCCCAGCAAGCACACAGGATAGAAATTACGGCCACAGGGTCCCGAGGGGTTCAGTAATGCCAGGGTAGTCGACCTAGCTCTGCAGGTCCAGTAAATAGCAGGATATTCAGCTATTTGTCAGGGTAGGAGACGGAGCTCTTTCAGCTCACGTCCTTCATGCCTGGCAGTTGGCCACGCCCCCTTCACAATAAGTCTTTAGGCTTTATTCCTTACCCTACTTTTGAAGCTCTGCAGCGAGGGTTCAAGTCTGATCGCTGCCCAATTTATATTATTCCTGATATTTAAGAGCATGAAACTTACCTTATGATTATTCTGTTTGGAAACAGACCTTTGTCACATTTTCCTCCTAATAGAATGCTCATTATAGGTATTAAAAATATTTTGTTAGTTATAAATGATTATTAAGGCATAAGCCCTGTTTAGAACTTTGGAGCAGAAGTTTTTATTTTTATGGGATAAAAGAGTTACTTACAAATGCCAGTCTGAAATGAGAACTGTGTTTTCCATCGTGGTCCAAAGAATTAGCCTGAATGTGATATCATGACGTGACCAGCATAAAAGTGTGGTGTAAGTCCAAACTGTGATGTTGGATCGCAATACATCCTGATGGAAAGCTAAAGTCCTAGCTCTTACAGATGTATCAGTACAAATTTAAAACTAGAATAAAGATCAAGTCAGTGAGGGCAGGGTAACTAAATTGTTTTTCAGTGGCTCTACTATCAAGTGTAGTAGAAGGTCAAGTCTCAGCCCTACAATCTGTGAAGGGTTACTCCTTCTGTGTTGCTGAGGTGGGAATGCTTGCCTCATGGATCTTCTGTTGGACCATAATTACAAAAAAGGCTTTGTGCAGAAGGATGGACCAAGAGGTCCCGTTGTAGCACTGATGGTCTTGGATGTCTTCTGGCTATAATTTGCTTCAGGCTCAAACAGCTTATCTCTATGAAATACCTTGTGTGTTAAGTTTATTTGTATGTTGTATGTTCATCGAAAAGGCAGAGGATCTTAGCCCTGCATGCTGCTCTAGGACTCCTTGAAGCATCTACCACTACCCAGTCTTCGCCTGGTGCTGCTTCTGGATGTTTCCAAACCATATTTCACCATCTGTTGCAATGCCAGCTTGTCTTTCAACAAGCATTGCCTCTCTCATGGCAGTTTCACACAGCATGCAATGACTAGGGAAGGAAACACTGGACTGGTTATGCGTAATGTTAAGGAAATGCCTCTTTTTGTACGGTCACCCCCTAGTTTTTCGACTGATGCTGTTGGTTTTTTGAGTGATAGCAGGGCCGGACTGGCCGTATCGGGCATTGGGTGTTTCCCCGGGAGGCTGTAAGGGTGGGGGGGAGGAGGGGCATTTTTTCAGCAGTGGGGGCTAGTTTTGTTACTGAAGACGGTTTTGCAGCGCTGCTGCAATAGTGGCCCCCAATAACAAAAGCAGCAGTGCAAACTTGCACACCCCCGGGGGCTGGTCTGACAAAATTTCCAGGGTGGCTTTGGGTACTCAGTCCGGCCCTGACTGAGAATGCATTGAGGCCTGCTAAACAGATCTCAGTACCTTGACCTAAAAGTGTATGTCGAATTGACTACACCCAATTGGAAATTAATAACTTACCTGTAAGTCCCTAGTAAACGGTACCCAGGGCTTGCAAGTTAAAGGGGTCCCAAGGGCTTGCAGCACTGATTGTGCTACCCTGGAGGTTTCCCAAGTAAAACACGTCCCCCAGTACGCCACTTCAGACTGGTAGAGCAGTTGTGCACTGCTATCCCGACTTTGCCATTGGAAGCAATGGCAAAGCCACCACTTCCCCTGGTCTTGTGTAAGTCACCCCTCTGGCAGGCCTACTGAGCCCTAAAGGCAGGCTGCAACATACTGTACATGTCCTGACAGTAAAACACGCGAAACAACTGTTTTTACTGTGGAAAAACTTGGTCGCCCAATTGGCGAGTACAGGGTTACATGCTGACCCCTCAGCTGTGCTAACTCCTGAACGATGCAACCAAAGTGGGCACTCCAAGATATCAAACAACTCGTGACTTTAAGCCCGACTTGTATCCTAAGTCGAAATTAATGAACAACATTAATGCAACATGTTGCAATGTGCAGCTTTTGCAAAGCTGCCAGTTTGTTGCTTTTAAAACTCCTGTGCCTTCTCGGCCACACATGAAGCCTGCTTTCTGCACTCCTGGAGAGACATGCTAACGACTCTCCGGAAGGAGAACAATGAGGGATTGCAGGCCAGGGAGATGTCACCTTGCTCCTGCAGGAAGCCATTTGGATGTTCACCCCAAAAGGCAAGCTTCAAAGGTGAAGCCGCTTTTGAAGAGCAGATGTGGGAGACCAGGAGGGAAGCCCCATTGTTGAGGTAGAGCAGAGAGGGGAAACCAGTTGCCAAACCGGTTTCCCCAGGCGCATGTAGGCCTAAAGTAGCCAAACCCCGGGGTCTGTGCACCAGGAGAGGGGTCTCACCATCTTGGTAGTGGGCAGGATGGTGCATGCTGGGATAGCCAGATACAGCACTCCACAGAAAGTGGTCCCCAAGTAAGAGGGAACCTGGTAGCCCATTGGCTACCAACGCCATCCTGCCCTGAGGGCATTTTCTAAGCATAAGAAGGGCACCTCTGGCACCCAGACGTCCAATCTCAGCCAACTCGGAAGGAGGACTGCCCTGCTGCACCGAGGGACCAGCAAAGAGAGGCTGCACCAGCGAGCGCCTGCTGCACCTGGTGTCGAGCGAAAAGTGGGACTGTGCCTGCCGTGTTCGGCTCAAAAAGTCGTCTCCAGAGCCCAGTCAAGCCAAGAGAACTCCAAAGGCCAGCTGACTGGCCTCCTGTACTCAGCGCAGGTACACAGCGGCTGAAGAAGTCTGCTGGGGCAAGTTGGTAGCCCAAAGTCTTCAAGCCACTCCCGCTGTGCAGCACAGAGGACCAAGATCCGACATACAGAGTTGCACCCGTGTTTTGCAGAACCCGGGAGTGCTGTCGAAGAGTTACTGGGGCCCTCATTAGGCGAGTTATCGACTCAAGAAGGATTGGCCTGTGACAGTGGGAGACCTGTAGTCCAGTGACGACAGAATTTCCGCTAGACCTGCGAGGACTTTGTGGGACGTTGCAGCCAGGACCCGCTCACCATCTTTGGGAACTGAGGAATCCTTGCAGGAAGACCCCCATCGACCCTATCGCATCCTTGGAGCATCCTCAGCGTCCTTCATCCCTTGCATCAGGGCAACTCCATAGGAATCCATTGCAACGCTGATAAAGTGCCTGGAACTGCTGAAGGACTGCTTCCCTGTTGAAGGTAACTGTTCTTGAGAACCTTGCTCGTCTCCCTGACTGCGTCCTGCTAGAGTTGTTAGCCCCAAGTATTTTTAACTGACCGCACTGACACGTACCTAAGTTTTCCCTAAAAAAGTTTCAAATTCATTGCCTTTGCCAAGGTTTGTACGCAGTTGAGTGAAATTGCACTGATTTATTAATGCTTGTAAAATCTATATCTTCAGAACCCTCTGGTGGATCTTTTTCGTTGTAGTCTCTATATTCTTATTAAAAAATACAACCTATTTTTAAAAATTGATATCGGATTGCTTGAGTGTTGTGTTGATTTCTCCTTCAATAGTTTTGGTGCTGTTTAAATGCTTAACACTTGTTCCTTTGTGTAAGCCTTGCTGCTCAGTGCCGCAGCTACTTGGTAAGGATGCATCTGAAAGAGACACGTTAGTGACAGATTCCTTACCTTAGAATATCCCCAGGCGTCAGGCTGGATCCGGAAAGTTTTTTGCGTAGCAGTACCCTTGCGCGTCGGTAGGCGGCGTCGTGCGGCTCCGCGTCAGTCGTTGGCGTCGTGATCGCCGGGATGACGTCGCGGGCAGTACTTAGACGCCGCCCCTGCGCGCTGACGTCAGTTCTTCTTTTTCCGCGCCAGCAAGCGCAGATCCGGGAAGAGCAGTGCCCTAGTCATTTTTTGACTAACTTTTTTGGTGAATTTTTTCACTGTTTCTTCAAATCGACTCCAAGGTGTCGTAGGGATGCCCGGCTTTAAACGTTGCGGCGCCTGTGCTCGGATGATGTCCATCACAGACCCGCATCGGGAGTGTCACTTCTGCCTCGGCCGAGGCCACGACACGGAGTCGTGTTCCGACTGCCGGGCCCTCAACCCGAAAGCTTTGCGAGAGCGGTCTCGAAAGCTCCTCGAGGCTCGCCAGTCGGCTCCGCGCCACACCAAGCCCCGGTCGCGTGAGAGGTCGAGGGGTCGGTCGCGGAGTCCTCACTGGTCGTCGGGATCCAAGTCTTCGTCGTCCGGTAAGTCTAAGCACAAAAAGTCCAAAAAGCATCGTCGCTATAGGACTTCGCCTCGCCGGTCTCGCGACTCGGCTGAGGCCCCTCCCGGCACCGTCCCCGCCCCCGCGGCCCCGGACATGCCTGTGGAGTCGGCCCCGCAATACCCGTCCTTCCCGAGTTCGGGGGCGGATCCGGCCCAAATACAGGAATTTCTGTCGGCCATGGCCCGCCTCTTCGGGCCTCAAGGTCCCTCCGGTGCGCCTTCGGGCCCCGTGGGCCCTGATGGGGTTGCCCCGGCGTCGCCCGTGCCTCCAGCCTCGATCCCGGCCCCGGCCTCGGCCTCGATCCCGGCTCCGCAACCCCCATCGACGCCGGTCGACCTGACCACGCCTCCGCCGACGCCGATGTCTCCGGTGCCGTTCTCGACGCCGCCTGGGGCTCCGGGCGGCGTCGTCCCCCAGTTCCTTCCGGCTCCGGACATGGAACCGGACCGACGTCGCTCAACGCCGGTTCCGGCGCCGATGAGACCTTGGGTCCCAAATGTCCCTCCTCCTCCTTATTTTGAACCGGAGGAGTACCAGGAGGACTGGGAGGGGTCTGAGGACCCTCTGGCACAACAGTGTCAGTATGATGAGGACTGGGCAGAGGAACTAGGGGATGCCAGTGGTCTAGATACTTCCCCTGACACTGGCATGCTGTCTCCTCCCGTGGCTACGGAGGAGGGAGCCAATTTTGCAACGGTGTTGCGTAGGGCGGCTGGAGCCTTACATCTCCAACTCCCTACTGTGGCGGTCAAGACTAATCTCTTGACAGAGGTGCTTCAGCCGGCAGCCTCCTCTACGGAGACTGTGCTGCCGTTTAACGATGCACTCACTGACGTTCTTTGGGCGCCTGGTCCAAGCCCAACACAGGGGCTCCTGTGGATAGGAACGTGTCCCGACGCCATCGCCCAGCTCCGGGCGACCCCCTATTTCTCTCTGTCCACCCCACTCCTGAGAGCTTCGTTGTCCAAGCCTCCGCTTCCCAAACCGCCTTCCCTACCGCCCCTCCGGATAGGGAATCCAAACGCCTGGATCAATTTGGGAAGAAGGGTTTTTCTTCCTCCAGTGCTGGCTTGCGGTCCATCAACACCGCTTGTCTTTTGGGCCGATATACCCACTCCTTGTGGGATTCGGTGGCGACTGTTTTGCCCCAGAGTTCTGAGGAGGTCCAGACACTGCTTTCCCGCGCCATTGCGGAAGGAAGGGATGCGGCCAAATACACAATACGATGTGGCCTTGATACCGCCGACTCGCTGGGCAGGTCTATTGCAACAACGGTGGCGCTGCGTCGCCAAGCCTGGCTGAGAACCACTGGTTTTTCAGGGGATGTCCAGAATACTCTCATGGACATGCCCTTTGATGGAGTCGGTCTTTTGGGTCCAAAGCAGACCATGCGTTGGAGCGCTTTAAGGACTCACGGGCTACTGCCAAGTCCCTGGGCCTTTCTGCTACACGCCCTCCGCTAACTTCTGCTTTTCGCCCCTATCGTGGCCACGGAAGGGGCGCCCAGTCACGTCAGCAGCCCAGCCACCGGCCCGCGCAGCAGGCGTCTTCGCGTGGCCGAGGACGTGGATACCGCCGTGGCGGTTTCGGGCAACCAGCGTGCGGGTCAGGCCACCATCTCCAACCCGTCCGCGGCCTCCAAGCCCTCCTAGTCCCTCCTTTCAGGTGCACAGCACGCCAGTAGGGGGCAGGGTCCGCCATCACCTTCACCACTGGCGTCCCATCACCTCGGACAGGTGGGTCTTGGACATTGTCCGAAGGGGCTACTCCCTCCCCTTCGAGACCACCCCCAGCCATGCCACCTCAATTCCACCGCATGTCAGGGGATCACTTGGTGCTTCTACAGAAGGAAGTCACGGCCCTCTTGGCCAAGAGGGCCATTGAGCATGTTCCGACCCCAGAAGTAGGACGTGGTTGCTACTCCCACTACTTCCTGGTGCCCAAAAAGGACAAGGAGGACATGCGTCCTATCTTGGACCTCCGGAACGTCAATCGCTTCCTCCGGAAGGAGAAGTTCAAGATGCTCACCCTAGCTCAGGTCTTGACTGCCCTCGACCCTGGAGACTGGTTGGTAGCGTTGGACTTGCAGGACGCTTATTTCCACATCCCCGTCCTGCCGGCCCACCGGCGTTACCTACGGTTCACGGTAGGCCTCGAGCATTTTCAGTTCACTGTGCTCCCCTTTGCCTTACCAGTGCCCCTCGGGTGTTCACGAAAGTGATGGCGGTGGTCGCAGCTCATCTGCGCCGGGCAGGGGTTTCAGTCTTCCCCTACCTCGACGACTGGCTGCTAAAGGCGGGCTCGTCCCAGGCAGTCGTCTCCCACCTCCAGACTACGGCCGAACTCCTGCACTCGCTGGGGTTCTCCATCAATGTGCCGAAGTCGCATCTGATTCCTTCTCCACAGCTCCTTTTCATCGGAGCAGTTCTGGACACGACGCAGTTTCGGGCCTATCCTCCCGAACGGCGAGTCCGGGATATTCAGGCTATGATTCCGATCTTTCAGCCTTTATCCTGGGTTTCGGTACGGATGACCCTGAGGCTGCTGGGCCTCATGGCCTCCTGCATCCTGCTGATCAATCATGCCAGATGGCATATGCGGGCTCTGCAGTGGGACCTGAAGTTCCAGTGGGCGCAGCACCATGGCAACCTGTCCGATCACGTCCAGATCTCGGAGGGGACTGCAAAACAGTTGCAGTGGTGGCTCTCGAACCGGCAATGGGTCATGGGCAGATCCCTCTCCCTTCCCCAGCCAGAGCACACAGTTGTGACGGACGCGTCCCTTCTGGGATGGGGCGGTCACATGGGAGAGGCGGAGATCAGAGGCCTCTGGTCTCCGGCGGAGTCCCGGCTCCATATCAACCTTCTGGAGCTCCGGGTGATCCGACTTGCACTCAAGGCATTCCTTCCCTCTGTCAAAGGGAAGGTAGTGCAGGTGTTCACAGACAACACCACCGCCATGTGGTACTGCAACAAACAGGGCGGGGTGGGGTCGTGGACCCTCTGTCAGGAGGCTCTGCGCCTCTGGACATGGCTGGAACATCAGGGCATGTTCCTGATGGTTCAACACCTGGCAGGTTCCCTGAACGCCAGGGCGGACGAACTTAGCCGCAGGTGCATGATGGATCACGAATGGCGTCTTCACTCGGAAGTGGCGCAAGGACTCTTTCTACAATGGGGAGAGCCTTGGTTAGATCTATTCGCCATCGAAGAGAACGCGCAATGTCATCAGTTCTGCGCGTTGGAATTTCCAAGGCGGCACTCGCTCGGCGACGCTTTTCGCCGCGAGTGGAGTTGCGGTCTGTTGTACGCCTTTCCGCCTATACCACTTCTACCCAGAGTGTTGAAGAAGATTCGGCACGACCGGGCCCAAGTCATCCTTGTGGCTCCGGACTGGGCTCGAAGAGTTTGGTATCCCGAGCTACTCAGTATGAGCGTAGATCCCCCGATCCGTCTGCCTCTTCGGGAGGATCTTCTGTCGCAGCAGCAGGGGACGGTCCTCCACCCGAACCTGTCCAGTCTACACCTGCTTGCGTGGAGATTGAGCGGCGGCAGTTGATTCCTTTCGACTTGCCTTCCGAAGTTTGTGATGTGATTCTGGCAGCCAGGCGTCCCTCCACTAAGGTGGTTTACGCCTGCAGGTGGAACAAATTTGTGGCATGGTGCACAGCAAAGGCTGTGAATCCCCTTTCTGCCCCTCTTTCTGAGGTCCTTCTGTTCCTTCTTTCTCTGGCCCAACAGGGTTCTGCCCTGGGTACCATCAAGGGTTATCTTTGTGCTATCTCGGCCTTCCTCAGGCTCCCTGATCAGCCCTCCCTTTTCAAGTCCCCTGTTGTTAACAGGTTCTTAAAAGGCATTACACACCTCTTCCCTCCTGTTCCGTTTGTAATGCCTCAGTGGGACTTGAACTTGGTTCTTACCTTTTTAATGTGCGCTCCCTTTGA
Source organism: Calotriton arnoldi (assembly GCA_963921515.1). Lineage (NCBI taxonomy): Eukaryota > Metazoa > Chordata > Amphibia > Caudata > Salamandridae > Calotriton > Calotriton arnoldi. Next base: position 1,235,120 of record CAWUFW010004722.1, on the reverse strand, counting down.
GCCTCTACATAACTGTCCTCTTCGTCTTCTGACTCTGAAGACAGCCTTTCTGGTGGCCATCACCTCCGCTCGGCGGGTGAGTGAGCTCCAGGCTCTATCTTGCAAACCTCCCTTTCTGTCTGTTCATCCAGACAAGGTTGTTCTTCGGACGCGTCCGTCCTTCTTTCCAAAGGTGGTTACTGCCTTCCACATTGGGCAGACCATCACTTTGCCTACCTTCTTTCCGCCTCCGCATCCTTCCAGAGAGGAAGAGAGGCTCCACCGTCTGGACCCAAAACGTGCGCTCTCCTTCTATATCGACCGCACAAAACACTTCCGGGTGGTTGACCAGCTCTTTGTTGGCTACGTGGGCGCCAAAAAAGGTCTGGCGGTGCACAAACGAACCATCTCCCGCTGGGTTACCTTGTGCATCAAGACCTGCTATTCTTTGGCTAAGAAGGAGCCTCCTGTTGGGCTGCGTGCCCATTCCACCAGGGCAACGGCTGCTACCACGGCCTTGGCCCGCGGTGTTCCGCTGCCGGTTATTTGTCAGGCTGCTACGTGGGCCTCGCTGCACACGTTTACAAAGCATTACTGCCTTGACAGTCTGGTCCGGAGGGACGGCTTCTTTGGCCGTTCTGTCCTCCAGGACTTCCTTGTCTGATCTTTGTTCGCAGACCCACCACCGGGGTTGGTATTGCTGGGGTATCTATTCTAAGGTAAGGAATCTGTCACTAACGTGTCTCTTTCAGATGCACAAGTTACTAACTTGTGTAACGATATATCTGTAAGAGACAGTAGTTAGTGACAGATTCCTTACCGCCCACCCATCCTCCCCGTTCTGCAAATTGATTTCTAGGGTTAAGGACATCCCTTTCAGGGCCCTAGTATTTTTCAGACACCTATGTCAGCTTCTTGGATGGCTCTGCGTTCCTGGCGCGGAAAGTCGTGTACAGAACTGACGTCAGCGCGCAGGGGCGGCGTCTAAGTACTGCCCGCGACGTCATCCCGGCGATCACGACGCCAACGACGGACGCGGAGCCGCACGACGCCGCCTACCGACGCGCAAGGGTACTGCTACGCAAAAATCTTTCCGGATCCAGCCTGACGCCTGGGGATATTCTAAGGTAAGGAATCTGTCACTAACTACTGTCTCTTACAGATATATCGTTACACAAGTTAGTAACTTGTGCTTTAATTTGTATGATTTGAATTGTGCAATGATTAAGCAAAAGCTAAGATATATTATGTGTTTTGGGACATAGTTACATTTTTGTGATTATTATTGCTTTGGGCAGACAGAAGGGCAATTAACATTAAATCAAAATACTTTTGAAGTTAACTATGTGGTTATATTTGGTGTCTTTTAAGTGATTTTCTTATGTGAGTTCTTTGGATATTACCAGTAAAATGTTTACTCCTAATGGGCTGGTGTTTTGAACTAAGTCTTATTCATGAGTGTTTCTTTTTTTACCCTATGTTTTGGAACAATTAAACTTGTGTGTTATGTGTTGTGTAAGCAGGTATGAGATCAAAATGAGGTGTGTTTGAATGACAAACCTTTAATTTCATTTGTTAAGACTTCTAAAGCTGTGTCGACTCCTAGAATGTTTAGTTTGGTCCGCTAATGCAAGTTTCAGCAGCATCATGCATGCTTCATGTGATCAGAGTGTGCTCAGAGCCCATCAAGAGGACCACTGCACCCAAGGCATTCATGCCAAGAGGAAGGTTGCAAGACAATTCCAAGTCTACTGACTGGTCCAATTCTTCCAACCCCACATGTTTCTGTTTTAGCCTATTGCATGTTTCAGCTCAGATTGTGTGGTAGCTTTGAACTTGCACACATGAGCTTCCATCCTTACATAAAATACAGGTAGCACTAGAAACTAGTTTCCAGGTACTAAAATAGGAGGTGAAATATTGACCGCGCCTGATGATCCTGGTCTGCTACTACTTTGTATGCCTTGGTATCCATTTCAGGAAGGATTAATGATGAAATCGGGTTCTCTGTTTTGCAGTCAGGAAGAGCTGTGCAAGTTTACTTGGCATGGCTCTGTTCAAATAACCCGAAATTCACCTTGCACATACCAATGTCTTGAATAACATGAGATTTTTCAGGCGATTTCCTATCTTTGTGCCACAAGATTTTAATAATGTGATCTGAAAGAGACACGTTAGTGATAGATTCCTTACCTTAGAATATCCCCAGGCGTCAGGCTGGATCCGGAAAGTTTTTCGTCAGCAATACCCCTGCGCGTCGGTAGGCGTCGTCGTACTGCTCCGCGTACGTCGCTGGCGTCGTGGTCGCCGAGATGACGTCATGGGAGCTATTTAGATGCGCCCACGCGCGCTGACGTCAGTACTTTCTTTTTCCGCGCCAGCAGCGCAGATCCGAGAGAGAGCAGTACCCCTAGTTAAAAGTTTTAACTTGGTAATTGTTTGTCGAGTAATCGACTCTGGTGCAGTAGGGGTGCCCGGGTTTAAATCCTGTGGGGCCTGCCGTCGCAACATGGCGGTAGCGGACCCGCACGACGTGTCTCTCTTCTGCTTGGAGCACGCCCATGACCCCGAGGCGTGCCCCGATTGCCGGGCCATGGCGCCGAAAGCTTTGCAGGAGCGTTCCCGAAAGTTGTTGGAGGCCCAGCAGTCGGCTCCGCGTCGATCAAGGTCCCGCTCCCGTGGGAGGTCGAGAGACCGGTCGCGGAGCTGTTACCTTCGCTCGTCGGACTCGGGGACAGGTAAGTCATGGCGCCATAAAAAATCAAAGAAGCGACGTCGTTCGTCTTCTACCCCTCACCGGTCCCAGGACGTGGTGGAGTGGGCGGGGGGTCACTCCCCCGCGGCTCCGCTGGAGCCCCCGTCGTTGCCTGCGGCCTACCCGTCCTTTCCGGGTCCGCACGCGACGTCGGATGAGATACAGGTCTTCCTGTCGGCCATGGGCCGTTTGTTTGGCCCATCGGGTCCCTCCGGAGCGCCTTCGGGCCCCGCGGTCCCGTTGGGTGGGTCTGCCCCCGTTCCGCCGCCTTTGGCCTCGGCTACGCCGGCAAAGTACCCTGCGGCGCCGCCGGCTCCGGCCTCGACGCCGGTGCCGGATCCAGCCTCGGCGCTGGCGTCGGTGCTGGATCCGGCCGCGGCGCCGCCTCCGGCGCCGGCCTCGACGCCGGGCGCGGTGCCGCATCTGACGCCGTACAGCGCCGAACCAGAATTGGTCTCTTACCCCCCGATTCCAATTCTTGGTACAGAGTTTCTCCCATTTCCCCGGGCACCTCGTCCTTACCGGCCTCTTCCAACACCGGTAGCTGAAGGAGAGTACTGGGAGGGGTCTGAGGACCCTCTTGCAGCTCAATGCGAGAACGAGCCTGAATGCGAAGAAGACCTGGAGGGTCCTGTGGATCTGGATTTCTCTCCACACCCTGGCACACTGTCCCCTTCTTCCGTGGCTACGGAGGAGGTGGGGACTTTTTTAGTGGTGCTGCGTAGGGCGGCTCAGGCTCTTAACCTTGAGCTCCCTTCTGTGCCTATCAGAACGAATCCCTACTGAGGTGCTGCAGCCAACGTCCTCCTCTGCGGAGCCGCTGCTGCCCTTCAATGAGGCACTCACTGATGTCCAATTGAGCACCTGGGGCAAGCCTAACACAGGGGTTCCTGTGGATAAGGGGGTGGCACGCCGTCATCGCCCGGCGCCGGGCGACCCCAGCTTCCTCACGCAACACCCAACACCTGAGAGTCTGGTTGTCCAGGCATCTGCCTCTCCGAGCGCATTCCCTTCTGCTCCCCCGGACAAGGAATCTAAGAAACTGGAGCAGTTTGGAAAAAAGATCTTCACTTCTGCCAGTTCAGGGTTGCGGGTGGTGAATACAGCGTGCCTGTTGGGCCGCTATTCACATTCCGTATGGGACACCGTGGCACAGGTGCTTCCTCGGTGCCTGGTGGAGGCTCGGGCGGTGCTCTCCCAGGCTGTTACAGAGGGGAGAGATGCTGCAAAATTCACCATCCGTTGTGGACTTGACACAGCAGATGCCCTCGGCAGGGCGCTTTCCACAACGGTGGCGCTCCGTCGTTACGCTTGGCTCAGAACCACTGGCTTCTCCGGGGATGTCCAAAACACCCTGTTGGACATGCCTTTTGATGGCACACGCCTGTTTGGTGACAAGGCGGATAGTGCCCTGGAACGCTTTAAGGACTCTCGGGCTACGGCCCAGTCCTTAGGTCTCGCCACCACACGCACTCCCACGGGTCTGCTTTTCGCTCCTTTCGAGGGCAGGGTCGAGGCGTCCAAACGCGTTCCTTTCAGAGCCGCCGGCCTGCACAGCAGCAGTCTCAGCGTGGCCGAGGTCGGGGGGCCCGCCGAGGTGGGTCACGGGGCCAGCGGGCGGGTCAGTCCACCGCCGCCGCTGCCTCCAAACCTTCCTAGTCCGGTCTTTCAGGCCCACCAGACGCCAGTGGGTGGCAGGATTCGCCATCACCTCCCCCACTGGCGCACCATCACTTCAGACAGGTGGGTTCAGCAGATAGTCTGAAGGGGCTACTCCCTCCCCTTCGAGTCTACCCCTCCAGCCATGCCATCTCAGTGCCGCCGCATGTCGGGGGATCACTTGGCACTTCTCCAGCAGGAAGTCGCGGCCCTCTTAGCCAAGGGGGCCATCGAGCGCGTTCCGACGCCAGAAGTAGGTCGTGGTTGTTACTCCCACTACTTCGTGGTTCCGAAGAAGGACAAAGGTCTGCGTCCTATCTTAGACCTCCGGAACGTCAATCGCTTCCTCCGGAAAGAGAAGTTCAAGATGCTCACGCTTGCTCAGGTCTTGTCTGCCCTAGACCCGCAAGACAGGCTGGTAGCGTTGGACTTGCAGGATGCTTATTTTCATATTCCCATCCTGCCTGCCCACCAGCGTTACCTACGGTTCACGGTAGGCCACGAGCACTTTCAGTTCACCGTGCTCCCTTTCGGCCTTACCAGCGCCCTCGGGTGTTCACAAAAGTGATGGCGGTGGTCGCAGCTCATCTGCGCAGATCGGGGGTTTCAGTCTTCCCCTATCTCGACGACTGGCTGTTGAAGGCGGGATCGCCCCAGGCAGTCGTCTCCCACCTCCAGACTACGGCCGACCTCCTGCATTTGCTGGGTTTTCCATCAACGTGCCGAAGTCACACCTGATTCCCTCTCAAAAGCTCCTCTTCATCGGAGCGGTTTTGGACACGGCGCAGTTCCGGGTTTATCCTCCCGAACAGCGAGTCCGGACATTCGGGCTATGATTCCGATCTTTCGGCCCTGGTCCTGGGTGTCGGTCAGGAAGACCCTGAGGCTACTGGGCCTCATGGCCTCCTGCATCCTGCTGATCAATGATGCCAGATGGCATATGCGGGCTCTGCAGTGGGACCTGAAGTTCCAGTGGACGCAGCATCAGGGGAATCTGTCCGACTACGTCCACATCTCGGAGGGCACTGCACAGGACTTGCAGTGGTGGCTCACGGACCAGCGTTGGGTCAGCGGCAGATCCCTCTCCCTTCCCCAACCGGAGCACACAGTGGTGACGCACGCGTCCCTCCTGGGATGGGGCGGCCACATGGGAGAGGCGGAGATCAGAGGCCTCTGGTCTCTGGCGGAGTCCAAGCTCCATATCAACCTTATAGAGCTCAGGGCGATCCTACTTGCACTGAAAGCATTCCTTCCCTCTGTCAAGGGGAGAGTAGTGCAGGTGTTCACGGACAACACCACCGCCATGTGGTACTGCAAAAAGCAGGATGGGGTGGGGTCGTGGACCCTTTGTCAGGAGGCTCTACGTCTCTGGACGTGGGTGGAACGTCAAGGCATTTCCTTGGCGGTTCAACACCTGGCAGGTACCCTAAACGCCAGGGTGGACGAACTCAGCCGCAGGTGCATGTTGGATCACGAATGGCGTCTTCACTCGGAGATGGCACAAGGTCTCTTTCAACAGTGGGGAGAGCCTTGGTTAGATCTATTCGCCACCGAAGAGAACGCGCAATGTCAGCAGTTCTGCGCGTTGGAGTTTCTAAGGCGGCACTCGCTCGGCGATGCTTTTCGTCGCGAGTGGAGTTCCGGTCTATTGTACGCCTTTCCGCCTATACCACTTCTACCCAGAGTGCTGAAGAAGATCAGACGCGACCGGGCCCAAGTCATTTTTGTGGCGCCGGACTGGGCTCGAAGAGTTTGGTATCCCGAGCTACTCAGTATGAGCGTGGATCCCCCGATCCGGCTGCCTCTTCGGGAGGATCTCCTGTCGCAGCACCAGGGACGGTCCTCCACCCAAACCTGTCCAGCCTCCACCTCCTTGCGTGGAGATTGAGCGGCGACAGCTGATTCCATTTGACTTGCCTCCTGAAGTCTTGTATGTGATTCTGGCAGCCAGGCGTCCCTCCACTAAAACGGTATACGCCTGTCGGTGGAACAGATTTGTGGCATGGTGTGCAGCAAAAGCTGTAGATCCTCTTGCTACCCCTCTTTCTGACGTCCTCTTGTTCCTTCTCTCTTTGGCCCAGCAGGGCTCTTCTCTGGGCACTATCAAGGGCTACCTTTCTGCTCTTTCAGCCTTTCTTAGGCTGCCTGATCAGCCCTCTCTTTTCAAGTCCCCTGTTGTTAACAGATTTCTCAAAGGCATTACTCACCTTTTCCCTCCTGTTCCTTTTGTCATGCCTCAGTGGGACTTGAACCTGGTTCTCACATACTTAATGTGCGCTCCCTTTGAGCCTCTTCATAACTGTCCTTTGCGGTTATTAACTTTGAAAACTGTGTTCCTGGTGGCCATCACTTCCGCTCGGCGGGTGGGTGAGCTCCAAGCTCTTTCCTGTAAACCTCCTTTCCTGGCGGTTCATCCGGACAAGGTGGTTCTTCGACCACGTCCCTCCTTTCTACCAAAAGTAGTCTCTGCCTTTCATCTCGGGCAAACTGTGACTCTGCCCACTTTCTTTCCGCCTCCGCACCCTTCAAGAGAAGAGGAGCGGCTCCACCGTCTGGACCCAAAACGTGCACTTTCGTTCTATCTCAACCGCACACAGCAGTTCCGGGTGGATGACCAGCTCTTTGTTGGCTACGTGGGCGCCAAGAAAGGCCGGGCTGTGCACAAGAGGACTATCTCACGATGGGTTATCTTGTGCATTAAAGCCTGTTACTCTCTGGCTAAAAAGGAACCTCCGGTTGGGCTGCGCGCCCATTCGACCAGGGCGACAGCAGCTACTACAGCATTGGGACGCGGTGTCCCCCTGCAAGAAATCTGTCAGGCGGCCACTTGGGCCTCGTTGCATACTTTCACAAAGCACTATTGCCTTGACAGTGAAGTCCGGAGAGACGGCTTCTTTGGCCGGTCGGTTCTCCGTGACTTTCTGGTGTGATTTCACTTCGCAGACCCACCACCGGGGATGGTATTGCTTGGGTATGTATTCTAAGGTAAGGAATCTATCACTAACGTGTCTCTTTCAGATGCACAAGTTACTTACATGTGTAACGATATATCTGTAAGAGACATTAGTTAGTGATAGATTCCTTACCGCCCGCCCATCCTCCCCGTTCTGCGAACTGTTCTCTAGGGTTCAGGTAATCCCTTTCAGGGCCCTAGTTCTATTGCAGCAGTAGTCGGTCTCTTGCATGGCTCTGCGCTCCTGGCGTGGAAAAGTTGTGTACAGAACTGACGTCCGCGCGCGTGGGCGCGTCTAAATAGCTCCCATGACGTCATCTCGGCGACCACGACGCCAGCGACGTATGCGGAGCAGTACGACGACGCCTACCGACGCGCAGGGGTACTGCTGACGAAAAACTTTCCGGATCCAGTCTGACGCCTGGGGATATTCTAAGGTAAGGAATCTATCACTAACTAATGTCTCTTACACATATATCTTTACACAAGTAAGTAACTTGTGCTCTAGTTCTTGTCGGCTTGTTAAAGTTTCCCTTTCCACTTTTAAATATATGCACTTCTCATTGATCTAAAATGGACACGAATAAGATGTTTCATGCATTTTAGAGAGGCTTTTATATCACATTAGCTATAGCACAGTTTGTGCACGGGTTGTTAATGAAATTCTCTCAGAAGAATGGTACCTTGTTTATTGCTAAACACAACTTCTTCTTTTGATCTATTACTCTCTTTCTTTAGTTCTTCCTGTTCAACTACTGCATTCTATTTGCAATTATAAACTGGCTGGGAATTCTAAGTCACTTGTTGGTTTGTTGAACTGCAAAATAATCAAAATTAGCAAATGGTCTAATGAACATTATGTCCTCTTTTTCCAGGTTTCACCAATTATCATTAATACTGTGATCACCATCACTTCTGCATTGTCTCCAGCCCCTGAGGCAGTGCAAGAACTTACTAGTCCAGTGCCACCAGATCTGTGGGATATCAAGGACACAAAAGATTTAAAGCTATGGTTTCTTGAAGAATCGCATGAAAGTGAATCTGAAAACAAGACAGAGGCTGCTAGTAGGCATGTTCCTACTGGAGAGACACTTAAAATGACAGTCGACTCAATTGTTGTGACACTTGAAGCTGGCATTGGTCATCGGACAGTGCCTATGCTATTAGCTAAATCGTCTTTTACTGGAAATGTGAAAAACTGGAGTTCACTTATCAATCTGTACTGCCAGTTGGACCTAGAGGTAAGGCTTATTAATAAACCGGAAGCACATCCTGAATAAAGTTAAAGAAAAAATACACATTTTGTTATATTGTAGTTAAGGGTCTTGGGTTTGTCCAATGTTGGTTCTGGGAATTTAAGCCCGATGATAGATCTCCATTTGAATTATTGTGCTTGAGGTATTACTCCCATCATCCCCACTCTTTGTCTGACCAAATGTCCATTTGTTGGCAAAAGGTTACCTGCTGTTCTGGGACGAATTAAGTCTCACAGAGTTCCAACCAACACACCACCTTGCCAGATATCTAAGAATTCAGATTTCATAAATCCTTTACCATCTGCTACCCAGAGATATTATTCAAAACATGTCCCCTTTCTCCCCATCCTTGTGCTAAAATAATGTATCCCCGAAAAGCCACTCTTCTCTGATGGAAAAATGTGTTAATCTATTGGCATTTCTAATCAAAATACATAGTGATTAAAATGGAAATTATAGAGTGACCTCGGACTTAAGACATACTATAGGAAATTAAGTTGCATAGGAGTGACCCTGAATGAATCATCATACATAACATAAAACAAATGCTGTTTAATGACATCACAGGAAACTGGCACAGTAGTAGTGATTACTGTGATGCTATGGCATTCAAATAGGTGAACAGTAACTAAGTATGTTTAGCCTCAGAGACAGTCCTGGGGTAAAGTTTGTTTGTGCCAGTCCCTTCCTCCGCAGGATCTATTCGAAAACTTTGATCACAAAACTTCCTTTTGTGTTAATGGCCTTTTAAATGTGGCAGTGATTTTCTTCAGATCACCAACATACTGTTCTTCTGTACTACCCTCTGTAACATGAGCTGTAAGAGAACAATGAGACACTGTTCAGCCATTCTATGCTATGTGGAAATGGGGTCAGTGACGCCATATTATGTCATTGACACCGCCCTGATCGGTCTCACCTACTTGTAATGTGAAAGTAGTGTTTAAATGAAAGGTGCCACAGTGAACATTCTCAAAAAAGGGTGGCTGATGCAGAGACCTTTATGGCAGTAGTGATGCCAAGACCGTAACCACCAACTTTAGAGCTGTGTTTCTTCTACCTGGGTCCCAAGCGACTGTTCACAAGGTGGTCACCTGAGTTTAAGAGCGGGACTGGTGCAAAACAGGTTGCACTAGGACTATCTACTTACTTCATGACTCGATCCGTTCATCCCCAAAATGGCTTAGCCCATATTCAGTTAGCAACATGCCCAGACAGTCAGCTCTTAAAAATGTCCACTGTTACTTGATGTTCCCATAATGCCCAGACATACAGCGAATACCGATTAAACATTATTTTGTTTAACCCTTTTGTCTGATAGGTGCATTACTACAATGAGATGTTTGGGGTGTGGGAGCCACTACTGGAACCACTCGAAGTTGAAAAGAGCGATGATTTCAGGCCTTGGACTCTGGGAATAAAGGTATGGTTAAAGGCAATGTGAAACCAAGTTAGTGTGATTTTTCATCATTTTGTTTTCTTGAGTATGTAAAATATCTACTCTCGAATTTATACAGAGTTAACTCAGACATTTATTGTGTGTACAAACCTAATTATTAATACAGCTATCCAGTTTGTGTTTCTGATATCTCCAAATAATAATAAAAAATGAAGAAAAGGAACCACCAGGCAAAGAAGCCTTACTCAACTAGTGCAAGATCTCTCTATTCCAGTCATGTAAGGTTTTTTAAAATATTCAAGGCCGGGTTTGTTGGACCTTAAATATTTCAAATTACAAATGTGAAAGGTCACAGGGCCAAGTGCTTTCAAAAGGTACATGAATCACTATCAGAAGTTGTTAAATCTTGATCTGAGAAAGTGAAAGAACACAACCCTGATCTGGCAACTTCCACAAGGGGGAAAAGGTTTTGGGTGTCTGTGTGTAGGGGTGTTAAAAAACAACTTTTTATCTGAATTGAAGAACGATAGGAATGAGTGAGACGGTTTGTTGCAGATGTCCATCAATAAAAATCTGATTGGGTGCTGCTGTCTCCGCCTGATTCTAGAAGCCCTTAAAAATTAAGACTTGGAAGCTGCTGTTTCTGGATTTATGATTACGGCATCAGTGAGCCTGAATATGTAGAATCCATGACTGTCAGTGTTCCTGTGGCCTTTTTGTTGTAAACGTGCTACTTTGAAGTAATCCAGTGCTGCAAACCTCCAAAGTACGTGCATCAATTGAGAAGTAATTGTACTTCCCAAAATCACTATTTCCCTCAGATTTTCAATTCAGCACCTTTGAAAAGTTTTTTTTCCTATTTGATGTCAAATTAGTAATTTAAGAGCCACAGGCAAGGGTGCTTCCAAATGGACTGGGCATCACCATTGGGTGAAGTTGGTCTGAAAGTTATCAAGTCTCACTGACATCTCATCGGTAGTATTAATTGTTTCTAAACTTCTGATTCACACTGAACAGTATTTATAATTGTAATTATTTGAGGATTTGAAATGTTCCGAGAAAAATATTTCATGAAATATTGTGTGTAATTGTATTTTGTTTATTTGAGGACATATCAGTAGTGTTTGACATGAAAGCGCTGGAAGCAGGTTCAACTGCTGTGACTTTCTTTTAAGTCAGATATAGTTTTTTGGAACTTAATGAAGCCGTAGAGGGTGAATGAAATTTTGGTCTTCAAGGAGAGGGCTTCCCAGTAAAGTGTGTGCTTGGAGGATGGATAATCTGAGTTGGAGTGCACGCATATGGTGCATTCAAGTGTTTGGCACCTACTGGGCAAGTAGAAGTGACAGTAGATAGCCTGAACTGGTCATTGCTGTGGATGGATTAGACCACAATGTCAGGAACGGTTCAGGGATCGGGTAGTAGACCTAGATTCACCTATCTTGGTACCAGGAGGTGACTATCGAAGATTGAATGATTGACTAGGAAGCTGGTGGAAAATCTAAGAACCTTGTTGAGGTGCTGGTAGGAGCAGTGGTGGGCTCCACAAAGGATGTTTTGGCAATAGACCAGCGTTGTCAGTACAAGGGTGACATTGACAGATTTTTCCATGTGGATCGTCAAAGTGTTAATGGATCTTTTGGATATTGAGAAGATTATATAAAAGAAATGTGGACTTTTGAGGTCGGGTGGAGAGTCCTAAATAGCTGTCAAGTTGAGGGGCAGGATGTGAGAGATATTCTCATCAGGGTAAAGACAAAGGAATTGAATGGCAGTTTGTGCAATTGCACTTGTTTACATTCAGCAGAAAGAGAGTAACTTTCCAATATCATATAGAAGAGATATGTAGCTATACATGCTTCAAGTAAATGTGATTGGGTAATGTAAGAGATATAGGGCCTCATTTAGAGTTGAGTGGATAGGGGACATCTGCCAAAAAGCGGTGTATGCCTCATCTCCCAAAGTTGTGGTTTCCCTGCTCTGATTAGGAAAGGGGAATGCAGCATGTTTCTGAAGCAGTGCCTTCACTGACACTGCAGGAGGCATGCTTCCACTTATGGCCCCTCCACCACCTGGCCTTGGTTGTGTACGATAGAGTTCCTCTCTTATTGAGGTTGGTCATTCCATTGTAAATTTTACCTATTCTGTAATGTCAGGAATAGTCCTAACAGGAAACCAAAGAAATGATGACCCATTCGCTGGGAGAAAACTCCTAGCGTGTCAGGGACATTTTCTCTCACTTTAGGAGTTCTCCCACTTTAGGAATTTGTACTTAAAAATGTTATACTTAAAAATGTTATACTTTAAAAAAAAAAGAAGAAAAAAACTTTGCTGAGTGGTTGCATTAATCAAAGGTCTGGCCCACCAAGACTAAAGGACTATTGACTAGCAGCTACGCATCCTTCACTTTGCAAATGATACCTTATTACTTAACCACTCTACAAAAGACCTCCAACATTCCCTTAACAAACTTTACACCTATTGCCAAAACAACAAGTTAGAAATTACCCAAGAAAAGTCCAAAGTTAATACTTTTACTAGGATGCCATCTTACCAATCCTCAGTATGGAAAATGGGACCACATACTATCACCAGCGCCAAGGCCTACAACTGTTTAGAGGTTGAATTCCTGTGCTCAGGTTACTACAAACTTCATATGAAATCACTGCAAGCCAAAGTTAAAGGGATCAAACTTGAACTAATTGAATTGAAATTCAAAAAAGCTTTATACGGCTGTAACATGCATCCATAAAAGTTGCATAGCAATCCATGACGGTTAAAACACATGACATTAAAATGCAGGTTATCACAAAGAATCGATATACATAGCAGCATGCAGGTAGCAACCCTACATTAAAACAGTTATAGCAGCATGATTGTTAAAACAATTAAAATCAAACAATATATAATACACATAGCAGCATTCTAAAAACATCCCTAAAATATGGCCATATGAGCAGCAGAGTTAGGAGAGCATAATGTTTTGTTCCTTTACAGCATATTTTAAAAACGAACCCACATGCAAAGCAGTTTCTACGTCAGATAATTGCAATAAAAGGATAAAAGCTGGACTCGTCTGCCTAATATCCCAGGATTTCTTTTTAAAAACCGGAATTAAAAAATGTTTTGTATATCTTTAATAACATTTTCAAAAAAATGAATTGTCCTGACTTGCCATCCCAGGGACATGCAATGTCATCTATATTATGCATGTAGCATAACGGGAAGCACAACAAGAATTTGACTGTGTCGGCCCTAACGCAAAATAATAGTGAGCGTTCCACTGCCAAGCGCGCATACCATTGGAAATTTGTGGTACTGTTTGGCACAATCCTGCTCTGGTAAGCTACAACATTTGATTTCTTCACTTCCCCGTTAATTCGTTGGGAATACTCATAGTTATTCAAAGCTTGATGAACGTGCTTTTTGCTGAGGGTGGTACAACATTCAGGATACTTAAACGCACGCAGCTGCCAAATTCTAGAATATGCAGTTTTTACATAGGCTAACCAGGGAATGCGCATACTTCTTTCACAGACGAGATGGTCCAAAATAATGTCCCTTGTTTGACTAGCCTCCATGGTCACCATATGGCCAGCCATAATGGTGCCGGACCCATTCTAATGCAATCTTCCAGGAAAGACAAACTCAACACTTTGTGGCAGATGAAACTAGGGAATTAAATGTGTTTTTCTTTGCATTGTATAGCTTCACAGTTTGATATGCCCCATACTTTAGCCCCATACATTGCGATGGAAATACATTGGGACTTATAAATCTGCAATAACAGGCTGAGTGAGCCGCCTCCCTCTGGCTGTGAAAGGCTACATAGCAAGCCAATTGCACTTGACAGTTTTTCTCTGCGTAAGGCAATGTTGGTCAGCCAAGACCCTGAGGTAGAAAAGGTAACCCCCAGATAAGGAAAAGTTCTTGCGCTACTCTTGTGATTGGTTCCATTGGAGAGGGTGGCAATCTGTTTACTCTTTGGGCCACACGTCATAATGTGTGATTTTGTGAAGTTTGTGCATAAATCTAGAGCGGCCATGAAGTCCGCAAAAGCAAGCACCGGAAGACGCAGTGCCTTAGGGGTACGTGCCAAAAGCACTGCGTCGTCTGCATACAAAAAAGTAGGTAACAGCATACGTTTGATTTAGGGTACATCCTGCGTGACAATGTGTAAAAATGGGTGAAGTTCATTGATGTATAAGATAAATAGGAGAGGGGCCAAGACACACCCCTGTCTCACCCCCAATGCATATTTATATCGCCGGATGCCTCTCCTTGTCTTCTGATTCTTGCCTTCATGTCTGTGTGCAAGTATGCCAGAAAGTGCACTAAAACTTCATCCATCCTACGCAAGACAAGCATATGGCTAAGTTTGGTGCGGTTAACACAATAAAAAATTGAGGATAGGTCCATAAATGCCAAGTAAAGAGGTGTTTGTTTGGCAATAGTATATTTTCCGAGCACCAGGTTCAGATTTAAACACTGCTTGATTGTTCCCAGTTTGGTTCTAAACCCATACTGACGGGGCGTGGCCAAGATGGCGATCTGACTGGTCGCATAGCCCGTGGGCTCCTCGTCTCCGGCCTCTGAAACCGGCCATATACACACACAATCCCCCTCGGAGCAAGCGGCTCGTGGGGGTAAACTTGCCAGCAGATCGGCGGTGCCACTGCGGGAGCTGCGGATCGCGGCGCCTCTCGGACGGGAGCCCGCAGGTTCCGGCGGTCGGGGACAGCACTGGCGCCTGGACCGAGGCCTGGGCACACCGATCGAGTGATTTTCGCATTGCCGAACTTACGGAGGTGGTGACAGAGCGAAGGACAGAAGACACTCCAGGCCCTTACGTGAGCGAGTCCTCGGAGCGGCGGCGCACACGGCAGAGGCGGAGGCGCGCTGCAGGGGGATCTGTGGAGCTCCGTGCCCCCACCTCCCAGCTACTGGAGGGCGCGGCTTCGGGCCTACGGAGCGCGAGCGCAGACACTCACCAACAGCCAGAGGGGTGGAAAAGCAGGAAGAGCGACGCTGTGCCCCGGACTTCGGTGTTACTGTGGACTCAGCACACCAGTGAGGGGCCACCCGTGCCGCGCTGAGGGGTCGTGGAGCCTGAATCCAGGTAGGCGGAGCGGGCCGGGGGCCTACATCGCCGAAGGGGAGTGCCCTCCTGTCCACGCCTGCGGGACCGCGAGGCCTCGAAGGAGAACACACACGTGGGCAGTGAGCATTTAAGGGACATAAGGCACCCGGGGACAGTTAACCGACGGGGGAATGCTTCTCGCCCCGGCGGAGAGGAAGACATTGCAGGGGTCCCCTGGAGCCCTACGCGTTGGCGTCCATCCGCCATTGGTGGAGCGGGGCGGAGAGGTGACCCCACCAACAGAGGCCCTGCGAAGCAGCAGCGTCTGGAGGGGTGAGCGGCAGATAGAGCATAGCGCGACCCCTGCCCCGAGTGATCGTACCCTGGACTAGAGGATGGAGGGTACACCGGGGACTTACCTCTCCCTCGACGCTTCTCGGAAGTGACACTCTACCCCAGGTCACAGGCGACAGACGAGGAGAGACTATCAACCCCAAAGACGGGGGATCGCCAGATAAAAGACCCTCTCTCTGTGGCCACTGGTTCGACAGAGACACTGCCTGCGCCACAAGGCATAAATCTTATCTCGCCAATACAGGGGGCGCGTCGCGACGATGGCCACAGCGCGGAGGAAGGGGGAACGGTCCCTAAGGGAGATGCTCATCAAAGGGCCCCTAACGGGGGACAAAGGTAGCAGAACGCCACTCACTGCAACTACCCCTGAGGGAGCGGAGGGCCGTGAGGTCCCGATCACGCGAGCCTTTCTGGAATCCCTGTTCAACGTCCTACGTGATGACTTCCAGACGCTTAAAAACGAAATAGCGGGTGAGGTCAAAGAAATTCGACATGACGTTGATGAAATAGGGGACAGAGTTGCGGCAATAGAAGAATCTGAGCTGGCCAAGGGTGAGGAGGTTGCAATGCTTCAGCAGGAGGTCATCCGCCTTCGCGACCAACAACTTGACCTACAAGTACAAGCGGAGGACCTCGAGAACCGCTCACGGCGCAATAACATCCGCGTCAGAGGGGTTCCGTCGAAGACAGAAGGGGCCGATACGGCCCAATACCTCCAGGGTCTTTTCCGAGACATTTTGGGGGAGGCGGCAGATTTCGACATCCGCATTGACAGGGCACACCGGGTGGGGCTGCAGAGGCGGGCCCCTGCCCCACCGCCGGACATATTGGCCTTCCTGCCTGACTTCCCCTGAAGGAGCGCATTTTGCGAGCGGCACGCTCGAAACAGCCCCTCACATTCCAGGGTAACCCGGTAGCCCTTTATCAAGACCTGGCGGCTATCACCCTACAACGGAGGAAGGCCTTCAGGGAGGTGACCACGCACCTGAGGGAGCAGGGGGTGACGTACTCCTGGGGGCATCCCTTTCGCCTGATTTTCAGGTGGAACGGCAAACTCCACCAGCTTCGCTCCCTCCGGGAATCATGCCAGATCTTAGGCTTGGAGACCCAGAGCCCGGAGAGCTCACCACAACGCCCACAGAGACTACCCGGGGCGGGATGGCAACGTGTGGGTCGCAGACGCTCACCTGGCGGGGAGATACGCCCGGACCTCAACGCTTTGGCGCAAGAACGACAGGCAGCTGTTGAAGCGGTCTTGAAGGACACTGCATCCATGATCCCCTCATGATGATGATGAAGCGAGGGGAAGTGATGAAGCAATGACATGGCAATGGTCGGGGGCGGGGTTCGGGGCGGGGGGCCCGGGCTACTTGGTCCACACGTACACCCAGATTCTCACTTACCACGTGCCCCCATCTACGGATGACGGGTGCGGGACAATGACTGAACTTGGGGACTATTTGGTTGGGGTTAGGGAGGGGGGAGGGGGGAGGGAGGGGGTCACAGTGGAAAACACAGACTCCAGTTTGGGGGGGGTTGTTGGGTTGGGGGGGGAAGGTTTGGGTGGGGTGGGTGGGTTGTCCGGTAGTTCGGGAGCGTGATACCACAGACGGCGCCTCGGCGCAACACTATGGCAGGGCTTCGACACATAAAGACACACTAGCGCGTTGGGTTGACGAAGGTCATGGCTGCTAGGGAGGTAAAGGTCCTTACTCTTAATGTTAAAGGGCTTAACAACCCAATCAAGAGACGAGCTATACTGTCATATCTGGAACATACGGGGGCTGACATATGTCTTCTCCAAGAGACTCATCTTATGGTGAGGGACCATCACCGCATGCGCTCCAGGGCGTTCCCACACCAATATTTCTCTTCCTCGGGGGGAAAAAGGCAGGGGTTGCCATACTTGTTGCTAAACGGTGCCCGGGAGCGATACTAGAGAAGGTGGCCGAAATAAAGGGGAGGCTACTGGCTCACAACCTGCGGATTGGCCCACACACCATAGTGATAGGCTCTATATATGCTCCCAACATAGGACAGGAATCCTTCCTCAAACAGGCACTAGCTGATTCACTGGCGTCCCAGAATCGCATGACCCTCATTGGGGGAGACTTGAATTTAGTGATGGATGCAAGCAAAGATAGAACCCAATCTGTATATTCTCCGAGCGGGGAACTCTCAAAGGGAGGGAAACAGTGGCTGCGAGAGATGGGCCTTGGGGACCTGTGGAGGGAGGCGCACCCGACCTCGCACCAGTACACCTTCTTTTCCCACGCACATAAATCCTACGCTCGTATTGATTATTTTCTTGGCACACAGGACATTGCTAGGGTGATGGGATCGGTGAGCATCGAGCCAGCGGCGCTGTCGGACCATGAGGCAGTGGTGGCAACCATGTCACTCTCTACGGGACCCATGCGGGTGGGCCAGTGGCGGCTCAGAGAGACGATGCTGCACAAACAGGCCGTGGAGCGGCAGCTCACTGCTCGTATCCAGGACTACTTGGCTCTTAACGACACACCAGGTATAGGCCCCACGACTCTTTGGGAAGCGTTGAAAGCGGTCATCCGTGGCGAATTAATAGCTATAGCGGCGGCAGATAACAAAGAGCGCAAGGAAATCCGCGCGACATTGTCCGCACAGCTGCAGGAGCTTGAAAGAGTTCATAGTAGAACTGGGGCACCCCGCGTGTGGCGCCAGATTAAGGCAGCCAGAGCGCAATTGGCAGGCCTGGACTTGGATAGGGCTGAGTACGCGGCGGTCCGATTAAAACACTCGTACTATGTAGGAGGCAACCGAACAGGCCGCTTGCTAGCTGCCAGACTTCGGGCTCAGAGACAACGAACGCAAGTACCCTCACTGCGGGACAGCGAGGGGAAGGAGATAGTGGGAGACCAGGACATAGCGGGGGCCTTCCGGGACTTCTATCAGAAGCTATACACGGCTGATCTCTCAACGGACCAGGCGACATTAGAGTACCTAGACTCAGTCGAAATGTCCACACTAACGCCCGACCAGAAGGCACAATTAGATGCCCCCATTAGAATTGACGAAGTCATCACTGCGATATCGCGTCTTAAGTTGCTTAAGTCTCCCGGCCCAGACGGGTTCCCTGCCCTCTACTATAAGAAATTCTGCCATTTATTGGCTCCGCTGCTGGTCCGCCTGTTTAATTCGTTCGAGGGGGAGGACGCGATTCCCACTACAATGCTGGGGGCTGCCATAGTGGTTCTGCCGAAGCCCGGCAAGGATCGGCAACAATGCGGCTCATACCGCCCAATATCGCTCCTCAATGTCGATTTTAAGATCTTTACTGGAATACTCGCGGCCCGACTAGGTCCATGCATGCTCAACTTAATTGAGCCCGATCAAGCTGGGTTTATTCAATCCCGCCAATGCGGAGACAATACCAAACGGATACTACATCTCGTGGATAAAGCCAACCAGACAAAACTCGACGCGATCCTCCTGACTATAGATGCCGAAAAGGCGTTTGATCGGGTAGACTGGCGCTTTTTGGGGCACACGATGGCTAAATTTGGTCTAGGTGAGAGATTTAGGGAGTGGGTGGGCTGTTGCTACAGTGGCCCTACAGCCCACATTAGAGTGAATGGCTCAACTTCGCAGCCCTTCGCGATCCGAAGGGGGACACGGCAGGGATGCCCACTGTCACCACTCCTTTTTGCACTATACATCGAACCCCTTGCGCAAAGAGTCCGTGACAACAGCAACATCCGGGGCATCTCATTTGGGGGGGAAACCCATCCAATCAGTCTCTATGCTGATGATGTGATAGCGGCGCTCGAGGAACCTCGGGTCTCCCTTCCGGCATTTTTGGAGGAGCTGGAGACATTTGGTGAAGTGTCCGGCTTCAAAGTTAATGCTGGGAAGTCGCTCATTCTGGATCTTCACCCGACACCGGCATTGCTTGGAAGACGAGAGGGTGATATGTGCGGCATCCAGGCAGTGGATTCAATCCCATACCTGGGGTTAGAACTAGCGCCGTCAGTGAGTCAAACGGTGCACCTGAACTACGCCCGTTTGGCCCAACAGGCAAAAAGAGACCTGAATAGCTGGAGTAAGCACCAGCTTTCCCTCCTTGGACGAGTTGCGGCGATTAAAATGTCCCTACTGCCAAAAGCACTATTTCTCTTCCAGACTCTCCCAGCGCCACCACCTCCCGGGGTAATAACCTCATTGCAACGCGACATCAATCGTTTTATCTGGGCGGGAGCGCGGCCACGTATGGGTAAAGCGCTGGGATACCAAAGACCGGAGCAGGGTGGGTTGGGAATTCCAGACCTCCTTGGTTACTACAAAGCCGCGCAGCTGAGATACTTAGTGGAGTGGGTCCGACCGGAGTCGGAAAAACGATGGCTCTTCCAGGATAGGGCCCTAGCCGAGGTACCACTCTGGAGGGTTCCTTCCTGAGGAAGGCGCAGCGCCCACCAGGCCTCATGCGCTCTCCCATCACTAAGTCGGTGATGTCGGTGTGGGATGGGGTAGCGGTCCGTAGAAAGTTTACTACATTCCCTTCCCCCTGACCCCATTGTTCGGGAACAGCGATTTCACGCCGGGCTGGTCCGATAACGCATACACAGCATGGCAGGGCACCCCCTGCCGCTCAGTGGGCCACCTATTCGACCTGTCGGGAATTATCCCCTTTACTCAGCTGAAACAAGATTATGGGATCCCAGAAGAAGAGCGGTTTCGATACATGCAGTTGAGGCACTGGGTGCTTCAACCGGACATAAAAACGGAGGGGGGCCGCAAGTTAACCCACTTCGAAAAATGGCTGATCACAAAGACTACGGATAAGGGCTTGGTCTCCAATATATACGACATGCTCAGACACACCACGCAAACACGAACCACACCGAGCAAGAAAAGATGGGAGCGGGAATTAGGAGGGGAGCTCACGCAGAAGGACTGGGAGGGGATCTACTCCAGGGCAAAACACACAGGTCGCAACGTGGCTAGCATAGAGACCGCCACGAAAATCGCTACTTACTGGTACCTTACCCGGTCCGCCTACACAGGGGCAATTCGCAACGTAGCTCTGCTTGTTGGAGGGGCTGTGGTGAGGAGGGCACGCTGCTGCACATCTTGTGGGAATGCCCGCTACTCTCCCCTACTGGGCTGAGATCCTCGAAGTAGTAGACGAGCTGTTCGATACACAGATCCCGAGGCTCCCGGTGTACGTGGTCTTAGGGCTTCCAAATCCAATCACATATCCACTGAAGAGCGTGAAGGGACGCCAAATGGGGTTGACATTGGGGGCCGCACTGCAAAACATACTGTCTCACTGGGGTACCTCCACCTTACCCACTCACACAGGGTGGCTACACAGACTCTGCTTCATCCTGGGCATGGAGCGCATTTCGGCTGCCCTGACAAACTCCACTGCCTCATTCCAGACAGTGTGGGCCCCTCTCTTGCAACTGTTATCGTCGGAATTCAATGAGGTTACACAACCCAAATACCTGCGGGTGCTCAGATTGTCGGATCTATGGAGTCCCCCATAGCTCTCGCAGACCCTTTCACTGATGCTCTAGCAACACTCGTATCCCATTGGCCCTTCAAGGGCGCAGGAACTACCGGACGGGGAGGGGGTGGGTGTTATTGTTATTGTTTTTAGTTTATTACAGAATGACCCAACTCAGGGGGTGGCCTTTGCAAGGGAGAGGAACATGGCATTGTATAGCATGCATTATTCTTTTTGGATACACCCTCCTGGTTATGGTTTTCACCATAAGGTACCTGACACTGCACTATGTATATCCTGATGTCATCTCTGTAGGTTGTGAGTTTTTCTTTTGTGAAAATTCAATAAATACATTTAAACATAAACCCATACTGACAAGAATATAGGACTGACTCAGCTTGGATCCACTCCTTGATTCTATTGTATAAAACCATCCCCAGGATTTTAACCGTGGTATCAATCAGAGGGATCAGTCTATAAGATCCGATGAGATCGATCACCTTTTTTAACAATAGGTACTATGATAGATGTGGACCATGAGGCAGACAGCGGGGATTGAACTAGATTAGTCAGTGTTACATTTTATTAGATCGATTGGGACATGGACTGGGCCCGGAGCCTTACCACTAACA
This sequence comes from Calotriton arnoldi, assembly GCA_963921515.1. Classification (NCBI taxonomy): domain Eukaryota; kingdom Metazoa; phylum Chordata; class Amphibia; order Caudata; family Salamandridae; genus Calotriton; species Calotriton arnoldi. Next base: position 1,213,568 of record CAWUFW010004722.1, on the reverse strand, counting down.
CTTTAGTTGATCGCACCCTCTACTTCACCTAGGCTTACTTGAAAGCTTCTCATGCTGAGGGGATTTATAACCAACTCAACATCTGATACAGGGGCTGCATAAATGTTGGCGAAGTGAACCTTCCATGTTTCGCTAGCAATGACAGGTGATTAAGGAAACTGGCTGTTTTTTGCACCTTAGATCTGACACATTTGGACTAAACCAAGCAGCAAAACACTTTACAGGTACTTCCCTTCTACTACTTTTTAGAGTTTTTAATGCAAAATAACTTCCATCATTAGTGTAGTGCCTCAAAGCATCCTCTGGCAAATATGGGGGATGGCTTAATCAAGCTCAATCAAGGCTTTGTAGATCAGTCTATCTGATAGAGACTTCTAGCTACAGATTCCTTACCTTAGAATAATCCCCAGGTATCAAACTGTATCAGACGTTTTTGAGCAGTACCCCTGCACCAGAAGTGACGTGCATGGTACCACTGTAGGCACACCCCGTCACGCTGACTTCATTTCTTTCCTTTCCATGCCAGGTAGCGCTGATCCGGTCAGAGCTACCCTCAGTCGTTTTTTGACTGGCTTTTTTCTCGACTTTGTGTTAACACTTTTTTGAGGGATTTTCTCTCCTGGTATGACAGGATGTCCCCTAAGAAACCCACTGGCTACAAAACAAAAACAGGCAGATGTCTGTGACAGACCGACACTTTGTGTCCTTATGGTACTTAGAGAGGGATCACGACTCCAAGACCTACGAGGACTGCTGCGCTATGCATCCGAAGGCGCTGAGGGAAGGATCTCTCAAGCTCCTTGCTGCCTGACGTCAGTCGACTCTGCGATGCTCAAGATCTCTGTCACACGTAAGGACCTGGGACAGTTCGCAGAGCCGCACCTGCTAATCGTTGTCACATTTGAAGTCAGGGGGGAAGTCTGGTAAGTCCTACAAGCAAAAAAAATTGAGTCACATTCCGATCCGATTACACTCTTCCCTGATTTTCCTGGAGCCGGAACAACTCTCCGTACAGCTTAAAATTTTTTATGAAGCCATGCTCCTTGTATGTGGGCAGCCCGGCCCCTCTGGAATGCCTCAGCCTCCACAGCCTTGGGAGAGGTCTCCACTAGGTCCTCGCCTTTGGGTTCACCTTGGCCCAAGTCGGGCTCCATGGATCCCATGTTGGATCCAGAGCAGAGTCGCTGACGAGATTGAGACCATCTCCTGCACCCGCTCCTGTGCTGGTGCTGCCAATGCCCCATGACAGCGCCATTCTCATTGTAATTCCTGACACTGAGCCGACCGGGCGTCACCCAATATTGGTTCCTGCGCCGACCGGGACCATGTCAGTTGGATTGAAGTTGGTGTCTTTTACTTTTGACAGGCCTGGAAAGGGAGATGAATGGGAGGGGTCTGAGGACCCATATGGAACCCAGCATCCCCTAGATGAGAATGAGGGCAACTAGTATGAGGAATTGACGGAGGCTAGTGGATTAGACACCTCACCTGACACTGGCCTAGTCTTTCTTCTTACTGTGGTAATGGATGAGGGAGCCTGTTTCATTTGCTGGTATGTAGGTAGGCTAAGGTAACGCTCTTTCTGGTAGAGAGACTGTCTAGCTGCAGATTCCTCACCAATCCTCCCTGTTCTGTGATTGGATTTGGGGTTTTGCGTCTGGGGACGCGGACAGTCTCGAAAGCAACTGACATTAGCTCTCAGGAGTTGCACCTAAATAGCCTCTGCACCTTATTTCCGGAGCGGAATGACATCAGCATGGAGCTGCACAGTCCCACTTGCTGCACACAGCGGTACTGCAAAAAAGTTTCCAGATCCAGTCTGACGGCTGGGGAATATTCAAAAGGTGAGGAATCTGCAGTCTTTACCAGAAAGAGCATTACCAAAGATAAGTAACTTGTTCTTCATGAGCTAGACATGCAAACTTGCCAGGAAGGAATTGGGCTTGCTTAGAGGGAGGTGACTGGATAATTACAGCTAGACTTGTAAAGTTTATAGACAAAGTTGTTGCTTTGATACCAAAATAGTAAGATGGCAGCAAACGGCGAAAACGTCAGTAGTTAATCATTGGGAACTCATGGCCAAATCGTTGAATCAATCGATCAGTCAGTGCAACTGACTTGGCATTAGCACATGTACTGATTAATTTAAATACCTGTTGTGTTTTAGAATTTCAGTCTAACTATAACATGTTTCTGTTGTCAACTATAAAAATTTGAATGGTTTAATTTAACTATCAAATAAAGATTATGATGATAATGGGTGCATTAAGCATGGCACTCGCTCAGCAAAGCTTCAGTGGAGCCACCAAGGGGACGTCTCTGCTGAAGGCATAGAGATCTCCTCCTGTCTGGCGGAGATCTCGAAGTATGGTAGTCAGTCGTCTGCCGGGTAGGCAAGAGACATCCTTCCACTGACTATTTGCCATACTTCCAATGAGGTCCATCATTTTGAGTATGTTCTGAAAAGAGGTAGTAAAGAAATAAGCAGAGGATATGATACTCCTGATTTTGAATTCAAGGAGGAGAAGTCTTGAGGCAGTCTCCCAAGTAAAGGGGAATGCTGGAAATGGTTTAATTTGGTTTATGGAAATATTAGTCAAATCAAGAGAAACACATTTTAGTGGTCCCTAGGTTTGCGCTTGAGTTGAGAAATGGGGTGTTATAGACTTGGTCAAATGAGGCTAAGAGTCAAACAGGATCGGACTCCAGGAAAGATATTTTTGATGGAGTGATTTCTGTGAAATATTGTGTGACGGTTGAAGATTAGCTTTTTGAAGGTTCTAAAGTAGGGTAAACGGGGGACTGGATTGAGTTTCAGGGGCCATATTAGTCATTGGAGAGTAATTTGGATATCCTAATGTCCACTTTAATTGTGAGACAGTGGGGAGGAGGCTAGTCTGTAGGGATAAGGTGGGAAAGTGTGCTTGGAGTTTCTTGAATTCAGGGTTAATATGATGGCTGAGAGCAGTATTTATTGTGTTGTAGGAGTAGTTGGCCGGTTTAAGAATAGGAGCAAATACACACGCCAGGAGAAAGTTGAAGAGGGAATGTTGGCTTGTGGATTAATGGGGTAAATCACAGAGGGAGTTTGGTGAGGGTGAAGAAAGGTATCTTTTATATGAATTTGTTTAACGAAAACACTAGTCGCAATGTCTATGATGGAGAGGGTAAATAGGGTGAAGGATTCTGGATAGTTTGCAGGAATGATCTTGGAAAATGCAGCTGAGGGTTTGGTGCAGGATACTTTGTGAAGGTAAGGTTAGAGGCAATGTGTGGATCTTTTGCCACGTGTGGGAGGATTCATATATAGATTGTCATTTTGCAGATGTTTACAGTGTTTCAGATGAGGAGAATGTAATTATAGGTTAGAGGAATAGATGTCCATTACAAGGGTAATTGTTGAAGACGTTGAGAGCTTCTAAGTGCCTGTGTGGGAGGTTTGAGGAGGAGGATTGAGATCTGATTGGATATGCATATTACTTCAGCCAGAGCAAACATTTGCCATCTGCATGACTCTTTTTAGAAAAAAAATGATTTTGAACCCAGAATGCACTTTATAGAGGTAGTTGGAATACTTTACATTAATTCTCATTGCGTAAATTATGCTGCAACCATTTAGCAACTGGAGAGAAGGCTCCATAATCATCTGTTTTTGCCACCTTTGAATGGTTTTATTTTTTTCTTCCCTAGCAACTTTCGTGTTTTTTTCTTGTCACCTTTGGAAGAGTAGATTTGTGATCCTTTTTTAATTGTTTATGAGAATGAAACACAAATGTAAAACCTAATTTTGCAATTATGTTTATTTTAGATGAAAAAGAAATCTAAAAAACAACTTACAGAATCTGATGTAGATGAGGAAAATTACAAGGTTCCAGAGTATAAAACAGTTATAAACATCTCTTCAAAAGATCAGATGAACATTATGCTATCAAAATGTGGACTGCAGATGCTTAACAATCTTGGACAGGTAAGGGACTGAGTTTGTCACTTTATTGTTTGCATTTGGAATTAGGGTAGTACAACATCAAGTAAGCGTAAAATCCAAACTAGTTAGGAAATCAATCTTTTTGATACGAGCATTATGTTTGTAAGTAGTATATTTTTAAGTCTGGAACAAGTATATAACATTCTCAGGGTTGATGCAACACCAGGCACACAGGCATATGCATTCAGTCTTGTCTATGTGACATTCGTTGTCTTGGGGTGCCAGAAGGATCTGAAGCAGTTTGTGGGGGCATCTTGTCTGAGTCCCTCATGAATGCTAGCGGGCTCTCAGACTCACGGTGCTGTACACTTATTCTTCCTGGCTGCTGTGGAACACAGTGTCCTTGTTTCTGTTGATGCCCACCAAATCATGCCTGCCCTCCTACTTTATATCCGTGGGGTCCTATTAAATTTCCAGTCCATGGTTATTCTGCATTTTGCCAGTAACAGCGCTAGATCTACAAATCTCCTTTTTTTTTAATCTGTTAGCCCCTGTATGCGGGAAGAGTATGCACACCTCAGGGATCCCACTATATGTGTCTGCAATCTTGCACCTGTTGTTACTGCTTTCTTCCTCCAGTAGGTGGACAATTTTGGGCACTTTTCCATGTGGAAGAATGTGGCTTCTGGGGTGTGGCATCTGGTCAACTTCCGGGAGACTTCCCAAATATCTTCTCTAACTTGGTGGGGGTGCAATGTAAAAAAGTTACATTGTATTAACTTGAACTTATTGTTCATGGAAATCCTCGCTGTTTGTGCCCTACTCTCTGCTCCTTGTCCCCAAAGTCCCTGCACAGATTTTGTGCCCGGCATGTGCGTAGCTCCTTCAGCTTCCACCCCAGAGTCTCCACTAGTTGCCCATACAGGTGCGTTATTATCTTGCTCTCTGGGCTCCACATTAAGTGGATCAGCAGTACTACACATCAGTGGCTCAATACCACCCGAGTGCCCTGTCATCCTGGTCGTATATATTAGTCTGCTGTCTTTCACCTTAGGAATACATATTTGCCGTCTTCAGAGAGTAATTCTCCCATACTGTCAGTTGTAGTCATCAAGACATCACTCTATATTAAGCAAGTGAGAGGTAACTCTGGAGCTTAAGCAATATTGGGCCCTCCAAACTTCAGGTATTTACCCCAGCAGTACTTGGAGGTGGTTACCAGATTAGGTGTGGATCATTTTTTATCACAGGTGAGAAACAGTATACCCCATGGTGTGTCCATGCTAATTTTAACTGTGAGATATCTAACCTCCAGCGACTCAGAAGGGAGAGCCCACTTGGTGACTGCAAGTGGGCAGCATGATAATAGAGTTCATAGTGCTGCGTCCCTGGTTCTCTTTTCAAAAGAAGTAGTTTCAGCATGCTCAAGGTGACTGTATCTCTCACCCGTCCAGATATGTGAAGTGAATATTGTGTCTACTTCCCAAAATAGTGATTATGGATAATTACATGTAGGGTCACAAAAAAATACAACAACTTTGGGAGCATCACCATCTTACACAAGGTTAGCCTTCTAAGCATCGCTAATGGTAATGTCTGCCAGATTTTCAGTGAGTTTTTGATGGTCCCCATGGCTTTTTCTACATTCCTCTCAGTAAGTCAGCATCCGAGGCGTAGACGTGGACACCAAGTTATCTGAAGGTCGTGTTCTCACATTTTAATGGGGATGGCTCCTATCCCAACTGTATTGTGTGAGCATTAGCGTGGAGTGGAACCAGACATGTCTTGTGCCAATTGTACCGAAGGCCAGATAGCACTCCAAACTCAATCAGTTGAGTCATTATGTCCCCCATGAAGTAGGGTGTGTCTCTCATATATAACAGCATATCATTAGTATACACACTGATTTTGTCAGGTTGCGTAGTGTACTACAAATCAATGTTGGAATTCTAATTTTGTGGTTTGTATTATTTTTGTCACCTGTACTGTAGTGAAGTTCAGCAAACAATAAATTTTCTCACCATAGTAAATTACAGAAAGTTTATGTTCGAGGCGTGTGAGCTGTAGATCACATGCTTTGCATACACCTGCCATCTAGTGTTTGTCCGGATGTTTGCAAGTTGTTTTTCTTCGAAGAAGTCTTTCCAGTCACAAGGTAGGTGACTCCTCCTTTCGGTGCGCATGGACATCGACTCCATTGTTAGATTGTTTTTTTCCGCCATCGGGTTCGGACGTGAATTGCAGCGCTCCGGATCTGAAAGAGACACGTTAGTGACAGATTCCTTACCTTAGAATATCCCCAGGCGTCAAGCTGGATCCGGAAAGTTTTTGCGTAGCAGTACCCTTGCGCGTCGGTAGGCGGCGTCGTGAGGCTCCGCGTTCGGCGTCGGGATCGCCGAGATGACGTCGCGGGCAGTACTTAGACGCCGCCGCTGCGCGCTGACGTCAGTTCTTTCTTTTTCCGCGCCAGTAAGCGCAGATCCGGGAAAAGCAGTGCCCTAGTCATTTTTTGACTGTTTTTTGGTGATTTTTTCACTGTTTTCTCGAGTCTCTCGACTCCGAAGGTGTCGGTAGGGATGCCCGGCTTCAAGCCATGCGACGCCTGCGGTCGAATGATGTCGATCACAGACCCGCATCAGGAATGTCTCTACTGCCTCGGCCGCGACCACGACACGAAGTCGTGCCCCGACTGCCGGGCCTTGCATCCGAAGGCTTTGCGAGAGCGGTCTCGAAAGCTCCTCGAGGTCCGGCAGTCGGCTCCGCGCCACGGTCACGCGAGAGGTCGAGGGGCCGGTCGCGGAGTCCTCATCGGTCGTCGGGTCCAAGTCTTCGCACTCCTCCGGTAAGTCGAAGCATAAGAAGTCGAAGAAGCGTCATCGCCGACGACTTCCTCTCGCCGGTCTCGCGACTCGGCTGAGGGTCCTGTCGGCACCGTCCCCGCGGCTCCGGGAGTGCCTGTGGAGCCGCGCCCGCATTACCCGTCCTTCCCAGGTTCGGGGGCGACTCCGGCTGAGATACAGGAGTTCCTGTCGGCCATGGCCCGCCTCTTCGGGCCTCAAGGTCCCCCCGTTGCGCCTTCGGGCCCCGCGGGCCCTGATGGGGTTTCTCCGGCGCCGCCGGCGACTCCGGTCCCGGCGCCGCCTGTCACACCAGCCTCGGTCCTGGCCCCGGCTCCGGCCTCGACCCCGGTGCTGCCACAACCCCGATCGACGCCGGTTGACCTGACGACACCTCCACCGGCGCCGATCTCTCCGGTGCCGCTGCCGACGCCGCCCGGGGCTCCGGGCGGCGTCGCTCCTCGGTTCTCTCCGGATCCGGACACGGCGCCGGACCGGCGTCGCTCGACGCCGGCTCCGACGCCGATGAGACCTTGGGTCCCGCATGTCCCTCCTCCTTATTTTGAACCAGAATTGGAGGACGAAGAGAACTGGGAGGGGTCTGATGACCCTCTCACACAGCAGTGTGAGTTTGATCAGGACTGGGCTGAGGAGCTTGGGGATGCCAGTGGTCTGGACACCTCCCCTGACTCTGGCATGCTGTCTCCTCCTTCCGTGGCAACGGAGGAGGGAGCAAACTTTGCAACGGTGTTGCGTAGAGCAGCTGGGGCCTTACACCTCCAGTTGCCTACCGTGGCTGTCAGGACAAACATCCTGACGGAAGTGCTTCAGCCGGCGGCTACCTCCTCGGAGCCACTGCTGCCGTTTAACGAGGCGCTTTCAGACGTTCTTTGGGCACCTGGTCCAAGCCCACCACAGGGGCTCCTGTGGATAGGAACGTGGCCCGATGCCATCGCCCTGCTCCGGGCGACCCCCTGTTCCTCTCCCAACACCCCACCCCTGAGAGCTTGGTGGTCCAAGCCTCTGCTTCCCAAAGCGCCTTCCCTACCGCTCCCCCGGATAGGGAATCCAAACGCCTGGATCAATTTGGGAAGAAAGTCTTTTCTTCCTCCAGTGCTGGCTTGCGGTCCGTCAATACCACTTGCCTCTTGGGCCGATATTCCCACTCCTTGTGGGACATGGTGGCGCAAGTTCTGCCCCAGTGTCCTGAGGAGGTCCAGACACTGCTTACCCGCACCATTGCGGAGGGAAGAGATGCGGCAAAGTACACCATCAGATGTGGCGTTGATACCGCCGACTCGCTAGGCAGATCGCTTGCAACGACAGTGGCGCTGCGCCGTCACGTCTGGCTGAGAACCACTGGTTTCTCGGGTGATGTCCAAAACACTCTTATGGACATGCCCTTTGATGGGGTCGGTCTTTTTGGGAACAAGGCAGACCATGCGCTGGAGCGTTTTAAGGACTCGCGGGATACGGCCAAGTCCCTGGGCCTTTCTGCTGTACGCCCTCCGCAGCCATCTGCTTTTCGCCCCTTTCGTGGCCTCGGAAGGGGCGCCCAGTCACGTCCGCTGCCCAGCCACCGACCCGCGCAGCAAGCGTCTTCGCGTGGCCGAGGACGTGGCTCCCGCCGTGGCGGGTCAGGCAACCAGCGTGCGGGTCAGGCCACCAACCCCGCCCCGTCCGCAGCCTCCAAGCCCTCCTAGTCCTTCCTTTCAGGTGCACAGCACGCCAGTAGGGGGCAGGGTCCACCATCACCTTCACCACTGGCGTGCCATCACCTCGGACAGGTGGGTCTTGGACATTGTCCGAAGGGGCTACTCCCTCCCCTTCGAGACCATCCCCCCAGCCATGCCACCTCAATTCCACCGCATGTCTGGGGATCACTTGGTGCTTCTTCAGAAGGAAGTTGCGGACCTCTTGGCCAAGAGGGCCATTGAGCGCGTTCCGACCCCAGAAGTAGGACGTGGTTGCTACTCCCACTACTTTCTGGTCCCCAAAAAGGACAAGGAGGACATGCGTCCTATCTTGGACCTCCGGAACGCCAATCGCTTCCTCCGGAAGGAGAAGTTCAAGATGCTCACCCTAGCTCAGGTCTTGACTGCTCTCGACCCTGGAGACTGGATGGTAGCGTTGGACTTGCAGGACGCATATTTCCACATCCCCCGTCCTGCCGGCCCACCGGCGTTACCTGCGGTTCACGGTAGGCCTCGAGCATTTTGAGTTCACCGTGCTCCCTTTGGCCTTACCAGCGCCCTCGGGTGTTCACGAAAGTGATGGCGGTGGTCGCAGCTCATCTGCGCCGGGCAGGGGTTCCAGTCTTCCCTACCTCGAAGACTGGCTGCTGAAGGCGGGCTCGTCCCAGGCAGTCGTCTCCCACCTCCAGACTACGGCCGAACTCCTGCACTCGCTGGGGTTCTCCATCAACGTGCCGAAGTCGCACCTGATTCCTTCTCCACAGCTCCTTTTCATCGGAGCAGTTCTGGACACGACGCAGTTTCGGGTCTATCCTCCCGAACGGCGAGTCCGGGATATTCAGGCTATGATTTCGATCTTTCGGCCTCTATCCTGGGTTTCGGTACGGATGACCCTGAGGCTGCTGGGCCTCATGGCCTCCTGCATCCTGCTTGTCGATCATGCCAGATGGCATATGCGGGCTCTGCAGTGGGACCTGAAGTTCCAGTGGGCGCAGCACCAGAGCAACCTGTCCGATTACGTCCAGATCTCGGAGGGAACTGCACGACAGTTGCAGTGGTGGCTCTCGAACCGGCAATGGGTCACGGGCAGATCCCTCTCCCTTCCCCAGCCAGAGCACACAGTTGTGACGGATGCGTCCCTTCTGGGATGGGGCGGTCACAGGGGAGAGGCGGAGATCAGAGGCCTCTGGTCTCCGGCGGAGTCCCGGCTCCATATCAACCTTCTGGAGCTCCGGGCGATCCGACTTGCACTGAAGGCATTCCTTCCCTCTGTCAAAGGGAAGGTAGTGCAGGTGTTCACAGACAACACCACCGCCATGTGGTACTGCAATAAACAAGGCGGGGTGGGGTCGTGGACCCTAAGTCAGGAGGCTCTGCGTCTCTGGACATGGCTGGAACATCAGGGCATATTCCTGATGGTTCAACACCTGGCAGGTTCCCTGAACGCCAGGGCGGACGAACTCAGCCGCAGGTGCATGATGGATCACGAATGGCGTCTTCACTCGGAGGTGGCGCAAGGACTCTTTCTACAGTGGGGAGAGCCTTGGTTAGATCTATTCGCCACCGAAGAGAACGCGCAATGTCAGCAATTCTGCGCGTTGGATTTTCCAAGGCGGCACTCGCTCGGCGATGCTTTTCGTCGGGAGTAGAGTTGTGGTCTGTTGTACGCCTTTCCGCCTATACCACTTCTGCCCAGAGTGTTGAAGAAGATTCGGCGCGACCGGGCCCAAGTCATTATTGTGGCTCCGGACTGGGCTCGAAGAGTTTGGTATCCCGAGCTACTCAGTATGAGCATCGATCCCCCGATCCGTCTGCCTCTTCGGGAGGATCTTCTGTCACAGCAGCAGGGGACGGTCCTCCACCCGAACCTGTCCAGTCTCCACCTCCTTGCATGGAGATTGAGCGGCGGCAGTTGATTCCTTTCGACTTGCCTCCCGAAGTTTGTGATGTGATTCTGGCAGCCAGGCGTCCCTCCACTAAGGTGGTATACGCCTGCAGGTGGAACAAGTTTGTGGCATGGTGCACAGCAAATGCTGTGAATCCCCTTTCTGCCCCTCTTTCTGAGGTTCTTCTGTTCCTTCTTTCTCTGGCCCAACAGGGTTCTGCCCTGGGTACCATCAAGGGCTATCTATGTGCAATCTCGGCCTTCCTCAGGCTTCCTGATCAGCCCTCCCTTTTCAAGTCCCCTGTTGTTAACAGGTTTCTTAAAGGCATTACACACCTCTTCCCTCCTGTTCCGTTTGTGATGCCTCAGTGGGACTTGAACTTGGTTCTTACCTTTTTAATGTGCGCTCCCTTTGAGCGTCTCCATAACTGTCCTCTTCGTCTTCTCACTCTGAAGTCAGCCTTTCTGGTGGCTATCACCTCCGCTCGGCGGGTGAGTGAGCTCCAGGCTCTTTCTTGCTAGCCCCCCTTTCTGTCTGTCCATCCAGACAAGGTTGTTCTTAGGACGCGTCCGTCCTTCTTGCCAAAGGTTGTCACGCCCTTCCACATCGGGCAGACCATCACTTTGCCCACCTTCTTTCCGCCTCCGCATCCTTCAAAAGAGGAAGAGAGGCCCCATCGTCTGGACCCAAAACGTGCGCTCTCGTTCTATCTCAAGCGCACACAACAGTTCCGGGTGGATGACCAGCTCTTTGTTGGCTACGTGGGCGTCAAAAAAGATCGGGCCGTGCACAAACGCAACATCTTTCGGTGGGTTGTCTTGTGCATCAAAGCATGTTATTCCTTGGCTAAAAAGGAGCCTCCTGTGGGGCTGCGTGCCCATTCTACCAGGGCAACAGCAGCCACTACTGCCTTGGGACGCAGCGTCCCCTTGAGGATATTTGTCAGGCAGCTACGTGGGCCTCGCTGCACACGTTTACCAAGCATTACTGCCTTGACAGTCAGGTCCGGAGAGACAGCTTCTTTGGCCGTTCTGTTCTCCGTGACTTTCTGGTGTAATCCATTCGCAGACCCTCCACCGGGGTTGGTATTGCTGGGGTATCTATTCTAAGGTAAGGAATCTATCACTAACGTGTCTCTTTCAGATGCACAAGTTACTACTTTTGTAACGATATATCTGTAAGAGACATTAGTTAGTGATAGATTCCTTACCGCCCCACCCATGCTCCCCGTTCTGCGAACTGATTTCTAGGGTTAAGGTCATCCCTTTCAGGGCCCTAGTTTCATGGCACCAATGGACAGTTTCTTGCATGGCTCTGCGTTCCTGGCGCGGAAAGTCGTGTACAGAACTGATGTCAGCGCGCATGGGTGGCGCCTAAGTAGTCTCCGTGACGTCATCTCGGCGCTTACGACGCCAGCGACGGACGCGGAACCGCACGACGCCACTTACTGACGCGCAGAGGTACTGCTAACGAAAAAACTTTCCGGATCCAGTCTGACGCCTGGGGATATTCTAAGGTAAGGAATCTATCACTAACTAATGTCTCTTACAGATATATCGTTACACAAGTAGTAACTTGTGCTTTAGCGCTCAACACGTAGGCTGTGCTATAATATATTTACACTTTCTTGCAGTGCAGTAAAAATTTATGTTTATGTTTTTTAGGCATTTGCTGAAGCAGCCAGCAAATCGTCGGATGTCTTCAAAAAAGATCAGACCCCATTTGTGATCAAAAATTTTTTGGGACTCACAATTTCAGTTTCTCCAAGTGAGTCTTTCACTGCTGTTAATGTTGATGCTGGAACAAAAACACTCGACGTTCCTGATGGTGACTGTCTCAATATGGATTATGTTCGTGGAAAAAGCGAAACGGACCAATTCTCTGCCATGACGAGCCTTAGCAGCAAGCTGTTTTTCATTCAGCTCAGTAAGTTATTCTACACAAATTATTGTGTTTATTAATTAAAACAAAGCTAAATGTTTATTGCATGTGCTGCTGTAGATCACATGCTGCATACACTTCGGCTACCTATTGTGAGGCACGTATACTGAAAAAAATGTTTTAAGACAAAGAAGAGGTTTTAGTTTCAAGGTGACTCTTTATACCGCCCCTAAAATCTACAATACACCCCAACACTGACTGCACCTTAAATAGTTTCTTCTGCTGTTGGATTTTGACATGCTATCAAGTGCTCTGGTACTGTGGCACTACAGAAGACAAAGACTTCGAAGCCTGGACACTGCAATGTGGGGCTGCAACAAGCGAGGACATTGTGCACCAGTTGGACACTTTGCATCCGAATTGTGCGACAATCCCAGGATAAGGTCTATGCTTATGACTCCTGTGGACAAAGGGAATAGAAAACATCAATTTAAAATTCTGCCCCAACTGTAACAACAAGTTCCAATGGTGGGGCAACATTGGGTATGTAACCACTGCCTCCCAAGGGGAGACGACAAACCCTCTTTTTAGTCTGTACAACGTTTAAGTGCAAAAAAATGTTCAGGCACCAAAAGGATCAACAGTGGGTGCATTACAGGCAGCAGCACTGAGGCTCTCCCGAGCCATCATTCAGACAGGGCAGCAGGGATGTCAAAGGAACTTACTCTGACTCCCATACAGGGCGGGCCCCAGAGGTTTGGAGACCCATGAGGAGCAGACTCCTGAATATGTCTCATGTAATCAGTCTTCGAAGATCAGTTGTCTGCAGGTCCCTATACGAAACCTGCACCCAGAACTAAGACCACATGTAGGGGTTCTCACTCAGCTCACACTAAGAATCTTCCCTCCAGGGTTTGACAGGGCAAGGAACAGCCTCAAGAGACTTGCACCTTGTCTCCTGAACCACCTTCAAAGAGGCTCCAACAAACAATTCACACTGCCCTCTGTTCCCAAAAGGCATCTTGTTCTTCAGAGACTCCTACACCTAAAGAGGCTGAGCCTTGAGGCCGAGATCCTACTTAGCCTGTCTCAGAACTAATCTGACCACCAAAGCCACATTGAAACCAGCTTCGAGCCCAATGGCAAGAGACACCCTTCCTGCCAAAGAGAAAGGTGACCAACCTGACGTACAGCAAAGGAGGCTTTACATTGACTCAGTCTTCGGCTATATCCCCACGCTCTTCAACATCTACATGGCTCCCCTTGCTACCATCGTCAGAAAGCATGGACTCAGCATAGTATCCTATGCCGACGACACCCAGCTCATCCTCTCTCTCACCAAGGAACCCGGCATCACCAGACACAGGTTCCAGGAAGGAATGAAAGATGTTGCATCCTTGATGAGCAGCAGTGGCCTGAAGCTCAAATCGGAGAAAACGGAAGTCCTTGTCCTCGGATCCACCCCCTCCGCATGGGACAACACCTGGTGGCCCACCGCCCTCGGCAACCCTCCCACACCCACGTACCACGCCCGCAACATCTACATCATACTCGACTCCTCCTTCACCATGAACCGACAGGTCAATGCCGTTTCTTCCACATGCTTCAATACCCTCCGCATTCTCCACAAGACCTTCAAATGGATCCCCCCCCCCAAATCCAGAAAGTCTGTCACCCACACACTCATAAGCAGCAGACTGGACTACGGGAATGCCCTCTACCCCGGGATCAACAAATCTCTACTCCTCAACTCCACTGGCTTCCCGTCGAAAAGATAGTGACCTTCAAGTTGCTCAATCATGCCTGTAAATCCCTCTACAACACCGGACCCCAATACCTCAACGAAAGAATCTCCTTCTACGCACCCAAGAGAAACCTCTGCTCCACCGACCTAGCCCTGGCCGAAATCCCACGCTTCCACAGAGCCAAAACGGGAGGAAGAGCCTTCTCCTACATCGCGGCCAATACCTGGAACGAACTCCCCCTCAGCATCAGACGAACCCCCACCCTAAAAGCATTTAGGAAGAACCTCAAGACCTGGCTCTTTGGATGAGACGGAGCTGCTCGAACGCCCCCACCCCTCCCCCCAGCGCCTTGAGACCCTCACGGGTGAGTAGTGTGCTTCACAAAAACCTGAATGATTGATATCCTTGCACAGCCACCTACAACAAGCCAGCTACACACCAGAAAATGCATCCTCACCTTTGAGGAGGCAGCTCAGAGTAGCCTGGTGCATACCATATACCAAAAAAGTTACAGAAGAAAGCTACACTACTACCAGCACTATCATTCGCACTGTCACCATCACCAACCCAGTCCATGTAGACTCACGTCTGTAGATAAGCTAGCCCCAAATGAGGACCCAAACCCCAGGGATTTCGAAAGCCCATCTTTGGAGCCATATCTAGTTATACCACCCATGCCAGATACAACAGCTGCGTATCACTTGGTCAGATAACGAGCAGCTGATCACCACAGATTTAAATTCAATGTGGTGGAAGAGGAGGATGACTTCCTCATCAAGACCCTCTCTAAAACAGAGTGGTTTTTACAGTTCTTGCTATTGTGCAAGAGGAGGATGGTCTAGTGTTCCAGGGAGAACATCAAGGTTTCAGTAAAAGCACGGGTGGTCAAGCCATGGGTGGAGAAAAAATCTAGAGCTGCTACACAAGTCTATTATTTTTTACACCTAAACAGAATAAAACCAAAGGTTTTATAAGTGGGAAGGGAGAGAGAATTTCAATGGGACATAGGATACTATCTTCCTAGATTAATCTTCTACACCAAAGATATCCTACACCCTGTTTGTTTGGAAACTGTTTGACAGTTTTTAAGTGAGTCCTAATGAGAGGAAGCACAAGGGACCGTTGCGTTGTAGGCTGTTTATTTTGGACCCTCAACCATTCTATTTGTGGAATTCTTCAACTTCTTCAATTTCAATATTTCCCTACCAGGGTCTCTGAATAGAACAATACCTTTGGGTCACCCAGGTATCCCTTAATTGGTGAGTGTAGGAAGCTGGGTTTCTGTTGCAGTAACCCCCCCACTTTTTGCCAGACTACTGATGCACTTTGACTTGATGTGCCCTGCGTCCCTGCCAATCAGGTTCCCAGGGCCTGTGTTCTTTCCCAAAACTGTACCTTGTACCCCCAATTGGCACCTCTCTGGCCACATGTCAGACCCTTGTAAAAGGTACCATGGGTACCAAGGGCACTGTGGCCAGGGAAGGCCTCTAAGGGCTGCAGCACTTATTGTACCACCCTTAGAGGCCCTGTACCTTTACACACACACACTGCCATTGCTGGCTGCGTGTTTTGGTGCAGAACAAAGTGAAGAGTCGACATGGCACATATCCCTGTGTGCCATGCCTACAACCCTCTGCCCTGGCATAGGTCAGCCACCCCTCTAGCTGGGTGCACTATACCAGTGGTGAGGGTACAGGTGCATGAGCCCTGTACCCCTACAGTGTCTAAGCCAATTCTTAGACATTGTAAGTGCAGTAATGCCATTAGAGTATATGGTGCTGGGAGTTTGTTATTACGAACTCCACAGCACCATAATGGCTTTGCTGAAAACTGGGACTTCTGATGGATACATCTGCCTGTGGATTCCTCACCTTATGAATATCCCCTGCGCCAGCATTCCGTGGAAACTTTTTCCTAGCTCTCCACGCCGACGAGGTCGTCACAATGCCATGGCTCCGCACGCGGCTCCGCATGACGTCACCGGAGCCATAAGCGGACCATGTCGGCGTGATGAAGTCAGTTCCCTTTTTTCCGCGCTGTCGACGCTAACGGTTTTTCTGGGACTCTCCATACTTTCTGCTAGATACTTTGTATTCTGGATTATTTCTATCTGTGGTTTTGCCATGTCTGCTCCGAGGAAGTCAGGTTTTAAGCCCTGTAAAGAGTGCAGGGGTCATATGTCGATCACTGACCCCCATGATGACTGTCTGTGGTGTTTATCATCAGATCACGACGTCGAAGGCTGTTCTTCCTGTAGGAAAATGAACCCTAAGGCCTTGAAGGAGCGGGAAGCCAAGCTGTACATGTCTAAGGTGAGAAAAGAAAAAAGGGGTCCAAAACGTTCGAAGTCGAGGTCGTCGACTTCGCGTGACTCGAAGAGGAAGCACAAGAAGAAGAAGAGACATGGATCTCGGCGCCGTTCTTCGAAGGCTGTGGTTTTGAGGTCGCCTTCTCCGGCGCCTCGGCGTCGCGAAAAGGACTTTGTCTCTCCTTCACTTTCGGTGTCTCCTGAAGCGACTCCGACCCATTCTCCTTCAGTTAAGGGGACTCCGGCGCAGTCACCGACGCCGAGATTTTCTCAGACTCCGGAAGATTTGTCGAATCCGGCTGATGCTGAGGATCCTTCGGTTCCAGCGGCTCCGCCTGTGGTTCCAGCGGTTCCGACTTCAGAGGTGCCTCCAGTGGATCTCGAGCCTGCTCTGTATCCTCAATTTCCGGCACCGGGATCGGATCCCTCGCATTTTTTAAATGCAATGTATGGCGTTTTTGCCAGGGCCTCATACCCTTCTGGTGCACCTTCGGGTCCCATGGGTCCTTTGGCATTTAATTTGGGTGTGCCTCACCAATATCCTCAGGCACCCTTCGTGCCATTCATGCCGACGACGCCGTCCTGGCAATTTCCGGCACCGAGGATGTCGACGCCGTATGTGCAGTCCTCTGCTCCATCCCTTGATCCTTCTTCTCGGATTCGTCCGACGCTGGTTGCTGCTGCGGATTCTCCTTCGATGCCGCTCCCGGATCCATTGACGCCGCATGTGGCACCACCGCCGCCGCCGCGGCCGAAGTTGCGCTCGAGGAGAGAAGCGCAGAGGTTGATTGAGGAGGAGCAGTACCAGGCTGAAGAGATGGAGGAAGGTGAAATTTATGATACTGAAGATATGTTTGAGGGTCTGTGTGAGGCAAGTGGACTTGATACCTCCCCGGAGTGGGACTTTGCTTCACAGAAGGCTTCCCCCTCGAAGGAGGTTTCACCTTACCATGTGGTGATAAGGAAGGCTGCAGAGCTCTTGGATCTTCAGCTCTCTGTGGCTGAGTATAAGCCTAACTTGCTTACAGAGGTGCTTCATTCTCCGTCCTCTGTGGTTGAACCACTTTTGCCTTTCATTGATGCCTTGTCTGAGCCAATCCTTGATATGTGGCGCCATCCTCTTACTGCTCCTGCAGTTTCAAGGTCGGTGTCCAGAAGGTACAGGCCTGCTCCAGGGGATCCTGTGTTCCTTTTGTCGCATCCTTCGCCTGAGAGTTTGGTGGTGCAGGCGTCTTGTTTGAAGCAGTCCTCGGGCGCCTTTCCGTAGGCTCCTGCTGATAGGGATTCCAAGAAGTTGGAACAATCTGCAAAAAAGGTCTTCTCCTCGGCGAGTATGGCTTTGAAGTCCACAAATGCTACCTGTTTGTTGGGCAGATACATTCATGCCCTTATGGACTCTGCCAAACAGCTTCTTCCAAAATTGTCTGAAGAAGATCGAGGAAATCTCAGTGAGGTGTTGGCAGACTCACAGGCTGCGGCTCGCCAGGTCATCCAGTCTGGCCTGGATACAGCGGATTCCGTTGCTAGGGTGATGGGCTCAGCCATTGCTACGAGAAGACATGCGTGGCTAAGGTCTTCTGGGTTTTCACCTGACGTACAGGCTGCCCTACTTGATCTTCCTTTTGATGGGACTAAACATTTTGGTGAAAAAGCTGATTCTGCCCTGCAACGGTTCAAGGACAGTAAGGCTACAGCGAAATCCTTGGGTCTGCAGACTCAGGCAAAGGGTTACGGCTATAGAAGATACCGTGGCTTCGGGAAGTCTTCCTTTCGTGGTTTCCGACAGCCGCAGCAGCAGCAACAGCAGCAAAACCCCTTGTACAAGTCCTACAGGGGTAAAGGCAGAGGTCGTCTTCGTGGAACGGGTCGTCAGCCCTCTTCCTCCTCCTCTACCTCCCCAACCCCTGCTGGTAATGCAGGAAAGCAGCCCTAGATCCACCATCCTGGATCATGCACGTCCTGTGGGAGGCCGGCTTACTCATTTTCTACAGGATTGGAAATCGGTCACTTCGGACCTTTGGGTTTTAGATCTGGTAGAAAATGGGTACGCCCTTCCCTTCAGGGAATTTCCCCCTCCTTGCCAAGGGTTTTGCACGGGGGATCATTTACTTCTTCTTCAGAAGGAGGTTCTTGTCCTGTTACAAAAAGGTGCGATAGAGGTGGTTCCGGAGCAGGAAAGGGGTCAGGGGTGCTACTCCCGGTATTTCCTGATTCCCAAGAAGGATGGCAGGTTACGACCCATCCTGGATCTCAGGATCTTGAATCTGTTCCTCAAGCAGGAGAGGTTCAAGATGCTCTCCCTAGCGCAGGTTCTTCAGGCGCTGCAACAAGAAGACTGGATGGTGTCCATCGACTTGCAGGATGCGTATTTTCATATCCCAATCCTGAAGTTGCACAGGAAGTATCTCCGATTTCCGGTTGGTTCGCAACATTACCAATTTGCGGTCCTTCCGTTTGGTCTTACTACTGCACCTCGAGTCTTCACCAAGGTGTTGGCGGTGGTGGCTGCCCATCTCAGGAGGTCGGGGATCCCGGTTTTCCCCTACCTGGACGACTGGCTTCTGAAAGCAGAGTCGCCAGAGATGGTGCGTCGTCATCTGCAGGTAACAACCCAGCTGTTGTTCAAATTGGGTTTTTCGATAAATGTGCCCAAATCTCACCTGGTGCCCTCTCAGCGCAACCTGTTCATAGGGGCGGTACTGGATACCACTGTGTGTCGAGCTTTTCCTCCTTCGCAGAGGATTCTCGACATTCAGGAAATGGTCCCTTTGTTTCACAATGGAGCGGTTGTTCCAGTTCTGAAGGTCCTTCGCCTGCTCGGTCTCTTCTCTTCCTGCATTCTGTTGGTCAATCATGCATGCTGGCACATGAGGGCGCTCCAGTGGTGTCTCCGCAGGCAGTGGTATCAGCACAATGGAGATCTCAGGGAGTCAGTCAGGATCTCAAGAGAAGCTGCAGCGGATCTGTCTTGGTGGAGTGTGGAGGGCAATCTGTCTCAAGGAAAGCCCTTTCATCTTCCTCCATCGGTGGCCACAGTCATAACGGATGCCTCTACCCTAGGGTGGGGTGCTCATCTGGGGGATCTGGAGATCAAGGGTCTTTGGTCTCCAGAGGAAAGATTGCTTCATATCAATCTTCTGGAATTGCGGGCGATACGTTTGGCGCTCAAGGCCTTTCTCCCTTCCCTTCGCGGTCAGTCGGTTCAAGTCCTAACGGACAACACTGCCGCGATGTGGTATGTCAACAAGCAGGGAGGAGTAGGGTCGTACCGTCTCTGCAGGGAGGCGTTGCGGCTTTGGTCCTGGGCTCAGGACAATCGTATTTGCTTGATGGCAAATCATCTGGCCGGGGTGCTGAATGTACTTGCGGACAGCCTCAGTCGGCAGTTCTCCGCCGACCACGAGTGGAGGCTTCATCCAGAGGTAGTTCGACACATCTTCCGGACGTGGGGAACTCCTCGGGTGGACCTGTTTGCCACTCTCGAGAACGCGCACTGCCTGTCATTCTGTAGTCTCCAGTTTCCGAGGCAGGGAGCGTTGGGGGACCCGTTTCAGTTGAGTTGGAGCTCTCAACTCCTTTACGCATTTCCTCCCATACCCTTGATTCCTCGGGTTCTGAGGAAGATTCGCCAAGACCGGGCCCAAGTCATATTGATCGCCCCGGATTGGCCAAGAAGGGTGTGGTACACAGATCTACTTCACCTCTCATCGCACCCTCCGCTCCGTCTCCCTTTCAGGGTAGACCTCCTCTCGCAGTCGGAGGGGCAGGTTCTGCACCCCCACCTCCAGAGCCTGCACCTTAATTTTTTTTTGGGGGAATCTGTTTTTATTGTATTTGTAAATATGAACATAGGCATGAAAGGCAACAGACAGTCGGTATACAATTGTACATATCTATCCCTCCGCTATACCGCAATATACAGATCTCTGTTATAGGCGTGGAGTATTACATTACATGTTAATGATATCTGCAGGGCCTCTTAGCTAGCAATAAGTCGGTCCAACATGTGCGGCCCAACGTGGCCAGGCAGAGGTTATTGGATCAGTTCAGGCATTTTGTCGACATGTCGTTGTTTAAGGTCCTTTCAGTTCATATAATGCGGCTGGTTAAACAGATAGCAAAGTTGAGACAACATAAGAATAATAGTGATAACAACAACAACAGCAGCATTGACCGACCCATTTGCAATGTTCCTCCCTAATGCTTCCCCCCCCCGGGACTACACGACCGCAGCCACCACACTGTCTGCGCCTCTCCTCGCCAGCCCTCACCCCAGACAATCTGCATATCACAGCTGTGTAAGGAACAATACAGCAGGGTACTGCCAGTGTGCTGGCCATCATTCACTCCCTTTCTACATGGATGAGCTCCCTATAAGGTCTTCCTCCCCATTTTGCAGACTACGATATAATCCCTCCCAGCTGGCTGCTATGGGCTCCTGCCGTAACCCCAGTGTTTCCTCCCGACGGAGGGCGATGCCCTCTGCCTTAGCCCATGCCAATAGTGAGTACCGCCATGCCTGTGTATGTGGGGGGTCTCTCGCTTTCCAGCGTTTGGTCAGGAGCCGTTTAGCTACCACTAATCCCAAGTCCAGGAACCGAGAGGTAACCTTTGTGGCTGGGGTTCGCCTGAAATGATGGAGTAGGTTTACCGTCCATTCAAAGGGCAGGTCGCGGCCCGTGCACTGTTGCAAGAGCTCACGGATTTCGCGCCAATAGGTGAGTATGCTGGGACAGCTCCAGAGCATATGAATCAACCCGGCTCCAGGTTCGTCACATCTGGGGCACACTGCGTCAGTACGGTGAAAGTACCTATTTATTAGTTCAGGTGTGAGATACGCTCTGTGTAGAATAAATAGTTGTATTTGTCGAAATCGCATGTTCCTGGGTATGCACACCGGGCTTCTAAGAATCTTTTCCCACTCCTTATCCGCTAGCTGTCGCCCCAAGTCCAGTTCCCATTTTTGGCGGAGTGGATCCAGTTTGACCGCTACATGTGTTCGTAGTGACGACGCGAACCAGCGAACCAGGTGTCTGCCCCTTCCCATAACATGGAGATACTGAATAGTGAGGTGTTGGGCCGGCTCCGTGTGCATGTCTCCCCATCTGTCCGTTAGTGTTGCCAACAGTGAACGATACATTAAAAACTGCCCTGGCGGTAATCCCTCTTCAGCCACCAAGGATTCATATGACATAAGCGCACCGTCCCTGTATAAATCTCCCAGGGTTTGTACCTCCGCTGCCCGCCAATCCGCGAGGGACACTGCTGATAGTACCCCCGGTCCACTAGGGGAGCCCTCCAATGGTATCGCGGGTGCATAAGGGACGACGTCTCTTGTGAGGTATAGACATCTACGGTAGCACCGGTACACCACTGCCAGCAGCAGCGGTGCCGGTCGCGCAGCCCTAACAGCTGGGTGGAAGAGGCTGGTTATGTGTGCTAACGAATACGGTGGTAGTGTGGTTGCGGTATCATCCCTGTCTCTGTCCGCGAGCCATCTGGCTATCCATTGTATCTGGGCTGCCAAATAATAATGCTCAAAGCAAGGTACCGCTAGCCCCCCCTGGTCAGTTGGCAGGTACAATTTCGTCAGCGCCACCCTGTGCCGTGCAGCCCCCCATATAAAATCCCGGAGCAGTTTAGTAAACGTAGTGAAGAAGGCGGCCGGAACGTAGAGAGGTAAATTCACAAAGTAGTACAGGAGCCTAGGGAGGATCACCATCTTCGTCACTCTACCTGTGACCGTCAATGGGAGCGCACCCCAGAAGCCCATTTGCGACCGAATGGCCGTCACTGCCCTCCCCAGATTGCCATCCATCAGATCTTTGGGTTGGCGATATATCTGAATCCCCAGGTACCGAAAAGTACATTCTTGCCACTGTACCTGTGTACCATTGAGCGTTTAACCTGGGTCCTGAAGTCCCTCCCGAAACGCATAGAGACAGGATTTACCCACGTTGACCCGGAGCCCCGAGAGGACAGCGAAATCCTGAAGGATGGTTGCCAGCTGCGGTGGTATATTATTTACGTCTCGCATGTAAACCAGCAGGTCGTCCGCGTACAGGGACACATGGTGCACCGCGTCTCCCAGCGGTATGCCCCCTCCTGCCACATCTCGCAATCTGGCCGCCAGCGGCTCTATGGCCAGCGCAAATAATAAGGGTGACAAAGGGCACCCCTGTCTGGTGCCCCTGCACACCGGTATGGCGTCAGAGATATACGGTCCCAGCCGCACGCGGACTGTGGGGACTCTATAGAGTAGGCCAACCATCTGAAGAAAGTCCGGGCCTAGCTCGTATTTCAATAGCACTCCCGCCAGAAAACTCCATTCCAGGCAGTCAAATGCCTTCTCTAAGTCTAACATGAGGCACCCCGCCTTAGGCCAGGCGTGTACGCTGTCCGTTGCCACCCTGAAAAATCGTCGCAGGTTCAATGACGTGCTCCGCTTGGGGACAAATCCGTTCTGGTCCGTGTGTATTAACCCCGGGACCACTAGCGCCAATCGGTCCGCCAGGATCTTGGCAAGGAGTTTGCAGTCCACGTTCAATAACGCCAAGGGTCTGTAGGAACCAAGGGACGCGGGATCTTTGCCCGGTTTCAGTAAGGACACCAGGTAGGCTTCTCTCATTGAGGGGGGTAGTGTGTGCTCCGCCAGTGCTGTCCTGTATAACTTGTGGAGGGGCTGCACTAAGGACTCTCTGTAGGCCTTATAATATTCGGCCGGCAGCCCATCCGGGCCCGGCGTTTTCCCTGATGCCATAGCGCCGATTGCATCCCCAATCTCTTCCAATGTAAGAGGGCCATTGAGTGCGGCCTGCTGGGTAGCTGAGGCCGTGGGTAATTGGACCGGGTCTAGGAATCTTGCTAGGTCACTGTCAGAGCAGCGTCCTCGGGAGCGGTACAGTTGTGTATAATGATCTGTCATTGCCCTGTGTATTTCGCTTTGTGTGTGCACTAATGTGCCGTCCGGTATTCGTATGGCGCCAATCGGGGCCCGCTTATCTTCTTGTGCTATCAGCCAGGCCAGTAGGCGGCCTGCCCGGTCAGCTGAGGCGTGGGTGCGTGCCGTGTGTGCCGCGTAGTTATGGCACCGCAGCCGCTCTAGGAGTTCCGCGTGTTGGGCGCGTAATTCGGCCAGTTGGGTCGAGCATCCACCCGCCTCCCCCCTCCCACCCTCGTGCTGTAACAGTTGGGTTTCTAGGCGGGCGAGGGAAAGTGATACTTGCCTGCGTATATTCCATGTGGCCCCCAGACAGTGTCCCCGAACCGCTACCTTAAGGGCGTCCCATTCCACTAGGGCGTTACTGGCCGTATCTTCGTTGAGTTCAAGATATGTGAGAATAGCCGTCCCCAGCGACGCGCGAAACTCCGGGTCTTCCAGTGCGGTCACCTGGAGCCGCCATGTGGGTATGGGCGGGCGGCCTGCCGCCCAGCCCAGTTGTATCCACAATGGGTTGTGATCCGAATGTGTCCGCCCCATGTACTCGGACTTCATGACCAGCGGTAGTAGGGATTGGGATGCTACCACCCTATCCAACCTTACATGTAGGCCGTGTACTGCTGAGTAATGAGAGTAAATACGCGCACTAGGATTTAAGACGCGCCAGATGTCTGACATTGCCCAGTGCAATAGCCAATCCTCCAGCGCTCGCGCGTTTGATGTAGCAGGCGTCTTGTGGAGGGGGGGAAGGACCTATCCAATTGTACGTTGAGTACCGAATTGAAATCCCCCCCCTAGGAACCAAGGGAGCCCTACATAGGGAGTCAGGGCCGTTGACAGTCTTGTCAGAAAGGGTATCTGATCTACATTTGGGGCATATATTGATCCCATCAGTATTGGTTGACCATTAAGCTTCCCACGAACCAAAGTGTACCTGCCCTCCTGGTCTATTACCACCTCCTCACAGATAAACGGGACCCCCGCCCTCACCCAGACCAACGTGCCCCTCGCATGCGCAGAGTATATGGTGCCATACATCTGCCCTCTCCAGCGCCTACGCAGCTTTTCGAGCTCTGTCTGTGTCATGTGTGTTTCCTGCAAGAGGGCGATGCTGGTCGAGTGTCGCTGAAGGTATGCAAATATGGAATAGCGCCATGAGGGTGTGTGCATTCCTCGTATGTTCCATGTGATTACATTAACTGTCGTCATCGTTGGAGTGAGTGTATCGCTGCAGCAACAGGCGCATTATAGCTGTCAGTGTGTCCCGGCCAGGGGTGTGCAAGGGTGTGACGGTCTGCTGCAACAAAACCCGTAGGTCAACTTTAAACATCATAACAGATAGGGCGGACTCCGCGAGGATGTCCGTCCAAACTTTGCAATAGCCTGCAAGTATGAACTAGTTCAGTATACTGCCTGGTGGGGTCGTGTACCTAAGCATCGCTCCTCAGTAGCTACCCCCTTGTCGCATGCAGAGAGAGCGCCATCTGAATAATTGTCCAGGGCAGCAAATCGAGCCCGTCATAGGCGGGGATCGGCCACCTCCACGTCTCTGTCATATCATTGTGGGTGAGTATGCGTCACAGCCAAGTATGTAGTGTATGGCCATCTGGTTAGCCCCCAGTGCATGTACGGTGTCCACCACCCCTCCCATGCCCCTCACCATCATTATCGCCCCATGAAGACATTATGACCCATAAACAACAGTGTACTTGCGTGGGCACCCTACAACAAAGTCCAGTGTCTCGGCCCCTCATCAGATGATACCATCAGCAGTCTGTGGGGTCACTGCCGGCATGCAGAGATCCTCCGACATCACCGTAGATGGAGACGATGCGCCACTGGCCGCCGAAGAGTCGCGTCTCCCTGTTCCTCGGCGCTCCTTGCTGTGTGGGGCTCCAAGGGTCGCAACCGCATCCAGGACTCCTCGCCGTTCCATTCTGCTTTTTTCCGGACTCGGGGCTACCGTCCCTGTCCTGGCATAGCGCGTCGTCCCGCGCTTGCTCCGTCGTCTCGGTCTTCTGCCTGTGGGTCTGCCCTCATCTTGGCCAGAGGGTCGTTTTCCTGTCCAGAGGCCCGTCTCCTCCAGCCAGTCCCACGTCTCTGCCGGGGAGTCAAAGAAGCGGGTCCCTCCTTTTGTGACCACCCGCAGTCGAGCTGGGAACAGGAGGGAGTAGGGTAACTCCAGTTCCCGGAGTTGGCGCTTTACCGCCATGTAGTTGCTTCTGCGGCGCTGCACAAGGGCAGTGTAGTCAGGGAACATCATCACTTGGCTGCCGCTCACTTTGAGGTCGCCCAGTTTCCGGGTTTCGCGTAGCACCGCATCCCTATCCCGGTAGTTGAGAAGTCTTAAGAGGAACGGGCGGGGTCTGGCGCCCGGCTGTGGTTTCAGTGCCGGTACGCCCTCTCCACCACGAACTGGGGCGACAGCGTTCCCGGGGCATCAGTTCCTTTAGCCAGTGCTCGGTATACTGTTCCGGGTTTCTCCCTTCTTCCCCCTCCGGCAGTCCCACTACGCGTACATTGTTGTGGCGGGAGCGCCCCTCCGCGTCTTCGACTCTATCCTCCAAGGCGTGCACTCGGTCGATCATGTCCTGTAGCGCCGCCGCATGACTTTGGGTGACGGGCTGGAGTTCTTTGAGTGTCTGATCGTGAGCGGTCACCTTCTCGGCCAGTTTCCGATGGTCAGCATGTAAAAGTGTGAAGTCCGACGTTACCTTATCGATTCGGGCTTCCAGAGAGGTCCTGGTGTTATCTAGTGCAGTCCCAAGTTTCTCCACCGCGGCTAGCACCGAGTCGAGCTTGGCGGCCACCGCCGCGGATGCCAGCTCCATCTCTCCCTCCTCTTGTACGCGGGCAGGGTCCGACCCCCCCGCACGCAGTGGTCCCTGTTGTATTTTCGCCCGCATTCGGCCCATCACAAGCTGTTGCGCTGTCAGCATTCGCCTACGGGGTAGCGGGGCGAGATCTCCTCCGCACTAGCGCCACCACTTCACAGGCCCCCAGCAATGAGCCTCCGTGTTACTTCTCGCGGGGCAGTGACCTACAACTTCACCAGGCGGTGAAGTATCTCTCCTCGTGTGACCATTACTTCTTGGTTGTTTGGTGTCCGCCTCCTCACCTCCACGGGCCACCTCCACCGTGTGGATGTTTTGGTTCCGCACTGCCGCTTTCAAAGCATTCTCTCAGCGGCTCGGGAGCCAGGTCTGTGGACGTCTCGTAGTGCAAACTCACGGCAAGTTATTAGGCTGGGGGCCTTCCTTAGCAATTCACTGCCCCAGCGCCTTCACTCACTGCCCCCACGGCGACGCCACCACTTCAGTGGGTCGCCACAGCAGCGCTAATCCACTGCGTGCTCGTTCCGCACCAGTTACAGGCCACTATGTTTCACCGCCACGGCCCGGGGCTCCAGTCTGTTCGTCTCCCCTCGCCCCGAGCGCTCAAGGCCTCCCCTCCGCCGCCTGTGCTCCGGGGCTGGGGTGTAACAATCCGGTCTAGGGTGTCCAACCGGGGGACTCGCTCCGGGGGGCCAGGGCCTCAGGGAGTCACGCCGGGCATCACCCGCTGTCGTTCATCGCCTCCTATCACCGCTGGTCCGCGGTGTGGCGTGCCTTTGCAGGACGTGAGCTACATGGAGGCCCTGCAGCTTCCCGCCCAGGGCCCCGCACCTTTGCGTCGTCTCCTGTTGCCTGCAGCCCCTCAAACAGTTAGGCTCTTGTGGCCACCGGGGGATAAGTGCCCGCTTTGCTCCCTCGACACTACTCCTGGCGCGCTGGGCCCCGAGACCGTCAGGCGGCAGCCGCAGTCGTCCGCCCCTCCTCTACCTCAGGCAAGCGTCTCGTCGCGGCACTCGGCGCTCACTGAATCCAGCAGCATAGGGGCCCGGCTCGGCCGGGGAACCACTCCGTCCGTAGCGGGCTCACCCCGCAGGCCCCCCCGGGCGCGCTCCCTCTCTCAGGCGCAGCCGGTCCTTACCTCCGACGTCGCGCAGCGGTCTCTCAGGTAGGCCGCAGCGCTCCCCACAGCGAAGGGCGATCGCAGGCCCCCGCAGCCAGGGGCCAGCCAGGTCGGAGAACCACCGCCGCCTCCGTAGGCTCGCCTCGTGGGCCTCACCGGGTGCACTTCTCTCTTCAGGGGCAGTCAGGCCTGATCACCGCCGCCACACAGGTAGGCCGCAGCGCCGCGCTCAACGTCGATGGCGCCCCAGCTTCTGCCTCTGCCTTCCGGTAGTTTCAGCAGCGGCAGCGACCCCTCACCGCCTCGGGCTCGCTCATTGCCGGCAATGATGGCGCTACTAAAGGGGAAATATGCCGGATAACTAGGGGATGCTGTCGGAGCTTTACGAACTCGCGTCCGCCATGATGGCTGGTTAGCCACGCCCCCCCCCAGAGCCTGCACCTTCATGCCTGGAGATTGAACGGGGCAACCTGAATTCTTTCTCTCTCCCGCCTGACATGGTGGATGATATCTTATCGGCCAGGTGACACTCCACCAAGTCTATTTATTCATACAGGTGGTCAAGATTTGTTAAATGGTGTGGAGAGAGATCTATTGATCCCTTAAAAGCTCATCTTTCTGATGTCCTTTGTTTTTCGTTGCATTTGGCCCAGCAGGGTTGTGCTGTGGCTACTGTTAAAGGTTATTTGTCGGCTTTATCAGCATTTCTTTGTTTGCCTGATCAGCCGTCTCTTTTTAAATCTACGATTGTTTTAAGGTTTAAGGTTTATTAAGGGGCTTACTAATATGTTTCCGCCCACTCCCTTCATTATGCCCCAATGGGATCTAAATCTGGTCTTAACTTTCTTAATGGGTTCCCCATTTGAACCTATGCATAGTTGTCCTCTGAGACTGCTGTCATTCAAGACGGTCTTCCTTGTGGCTATCACCTTGGCTAGGAGGGTGAGTGAATTCCAGGCTTTGAGTTCAAAGCCTCCTTTTCTTACTAATCATGCTGAAAGGTTGGTTCTCAGGACCAGGGCTGCTTTTCTGCCTAAGGTGGTAACTCCCTTCCATCTACGGCAGTCCATTACCCTCCCTACTTTCTATCCTCCCCCTCACCCTTCTAAGGAGGAGGAGAGGCTGCACCTCTTGGATCCTAAAAGGGCTGTTAGTTTCTATCTGGATAGAACGAAGGACCTGCGAGTGGACGATCAGCTCTTTGTGGGCTACGTTGGACGCATGAAGGGCAAGGCGTTGCACAAGCGCACTCTATCCAGGTGGATCATCTTGTGCATCCAAATCTGCTACGCTTTGGCTGGTAAGGAGCCTCCTGTAGGCATTAGAGCTCATTCTACCAGGGCTAAGTCATCTACGTCTGCCTGGTCCAGAGGTGTTCCTGTGCTGGACATCTGCAAGGCCGCAACTTGGGCCTCCCTCCACACTTTCGCGAAGCATTACTGCTTAGACTCCGAAGTGAGGAGGGACGGCCATTTTGCGCGTTCTGTTTTGCAGGACTTTTTGGTATAGAAGGGTGGACACCCTCCTCCGGGAGTGGGACTGCTGTGGGATTCTATTCATAAGGTGAGGAATCCACAGGCAGATGTATCCATCAGAAGAACAAGTTACTTACCTTCGGTAACGCTTTTTCTGGTGGATACAGTATCTGCCTGTGGATTCCTCACTGACCCACCCGCCTCCCCGTTGTCCACCCCTTTATACCTTAAAAGAGGTATTGGTTAATATGGTTGTTTCATATTGTCATTTTGTATTGCCTCTGTTTGCCTTTGTTTAGGCTTATAGGAAATGCTTGCTTTCTTTTGCTTTCCTTTTTCACTTTAGTCTGTGTGTATTTGTGTGAATATTGTATACTATGTATGCGTTGTCTCTATGGTCGGTCCGCCCGGTCGCCTCGGAGGCACGGAAAAAATGGGTGCAACTGATGTCATCACGCCGACGTGGTCCTCTTATGGCTCCGGTGACGTCATGCGGAGCCGCGTGCGGAGCCATGGCATTGTGACGACCTCGTTGGCGTGGAGAGCTAGGAAAAAGTTTCCGCGGAATGCTGGCGCAGGGGATATTCATAAGGTGAGGAATCCACAGGCAGATACTGTATCCACCAGAAAAAGCGTTACCAAAGGTAAGTAACTTGTTCGTTTGGTATCATATTTCTCAGCACATTAAACCCACACTGATGCCAGTGTGGGATTTAATGAAAAATGCACTCAGATGGCATCTCAGAGATGCCCCCTGAAAAACGACCCGCCTCTAGTGGCTTTCCTGACTGGTACACACCAGCCTGGCACCACAAGACATGTTTCTGGGCCTTCTGAAGAACACTGGTTAGGAGGTGATGGGGATGAGTCGAGGTTTCTGCACCCCATATTTGATGCTGCTCAGCCTCCTATGGAAGATAGCTTGCTAACTTAACTGGGTGAAACTAGTGGATTAGAGTCTTCCCCAGCCTTGGGCCTTCTTTCCCCTCCTGGTCTTGCTACAGAGGCGAGCTCCTCTTTAGCTTATATGCTAAGGCGAGTTGCTCTGATTTTGGATTTAACTCTTCCTACTGTAGAAAAATCCTCTGAGCTCCTAATTGGCGTTCTGCATCAGGGCCAAACAGGGGTGGAGTCGGTGCTTCCTGCTAGTGACACCCTGTATGACATTTTGTTGGGAGCTGGGTTAAACCCGCTACAGGGGCCCTGGTGGATCGAGCTATATCTCACAGACAACGTCCGGCCCCTTGTGATCCGGCCTGTTTCCTCCAGCACCTTACTCCTCCTAGTTTGGTGGCACAGGCTGCTTCAGCCTCTCATATTATCAACTCTCTTTCTCATGTTCCATCAGACAGAGATTCCAGGAGACAGGACACTTGTGGCAGGGATATCTTCTCCCCACAAGTTCTGCTTTACGTTCCATTAATGCATCTTGCGTTCTTGGATGCTTTTCCTATACGTTGTGGGATTCCGTCACACGTCTGTTGCCATCGCTTCGGGACGACACCTGGAGCGAGTTTACCCAGTTGATCCAAGATGGACAACAGGTGGCTAAATTAATCAGTTGATGTGGGATGGATACCACTGATTCAGTAGGTCGGGCCATGGCTTCTTCGGTGGTGCTACATCGTCGTGCCTGGCTACCAACCTCTTCCTTTTCAGAGGCTGTTCACCTTTTAGGTGCTCATGCCGACACTGCTTTGCGACTTGTTCGCGGCAGTCTGAGTGGAACAGAAACTTAGCTCTGCTCTTGCTCCTGTGTGTCTCCCTAAATCCACCCGTTTCAGTTTGCATGGGGGAGGTTGGTCCTCCATTTCTTTCTCGATTGAGCATGCAATGGCGGTGTCCATGGTTGTCTATCTCACCTACTGGTGACACCCAGTTGGGTATTCCTGCTCCCTGCAGGTTTTATTCTTATCCTTCTTACGCTGTAGATGACAGGTTTATGGTTCCGTTATGAGCCTCCATGAGTTTAACACCCATTGCATGGTGTTCTGTTTCTCTGACTATGGGCTCCGTACCCAAGAGATCGTTTTTCGGAATTATTTATTTCTAGCACAAGAATAATTACCTGTGTTACATGCGCTTTAGAGCACTTCTGTATGTTTTACGCACCACTTATGAGGGCCATTTGTGGTCTAGAGTTTAAGATCTCTGACTCGTAACCTAACTGCTGAAACTTTCTACCCTGGCACTTATCGTTGATAAATAACGTTTAGTATCCCTTATAAGGGTCTTTCACTTTTTTCCCCGGGGAGTTTCTATATATCTTGTTCAATGAGATCCCTTTCTTGTGAATCTCTCGTTTATCCTTGAGCTATACAGGGAGCACTCTTTATGCTACCCTTATTTTGTAATTCTGTTTCGCCAAAGGCTCTAACTTTCCACTGGAGCAGTGAGACATGTGCCACAGTCTCTACTCTGTTATCCATGTTACTGGCCTTGCCTTATTTCCCGCTAGCGCATTCTTTTCTCTGTGTCCTTCATTTCTTTAGCAAGCTTCTCGCTCTTCATCAGCAGGGTGCACTTTTAATGGACTACTCTGATGTACAGGTTTCATTCACTTCTTGTGATTTTCACAAGAGTGCTTTTTTAAGAAAACAAAAAGTGTTTTCTTCACATTCTTTATCTGTGTGGTACTACTTAAGTGCCGACTTTTTTCTGTCACCGGTCTCACTGTCCTTGCTCTGATTTTTCCTGCATATGTATGTGTTATGCTACATTTCGTAAACAGTGCCTATGTATAGCTTACGGGGATGTACCCTTCATTCTTATCTTGCAGTCTCATCTTACCTTAGTCTCTATGTACGCACTAGCTCTTCTTTCCACCTCTATGGGCACTACCCGTTGAGTGAGCCCATCAGTGTCTTTCTGGCTTCAAGACTTTTTTTCTTAACACGTGTTATGCTTGTCAATACTTGTTGTTCTTGTCTTCGCAGTTTTTTTCGGTGGTCGCAATAATCCCTGCTTCTCCACTGTGGATCTATTCTTAGATTCCTTTCTCAGTCTCTCTCAGGACATGTTTGCCTGTAATGCTCTCGCTATTGCCTCTGGCCCTCCAAACCCCAGCTGCCCAAGGGTTCAGCTCTTGGGCCCATTTTCTCCGTATTTTGAGTAGTACATTTGACTGACCTAAAGGTTTTTTAAGTCAAGTCCCTGTAGCTTAGTGGCTTTTGCTGCTGCCTTTGGGTTCCCAATTCACGGCCAACCATGGGTCAGGTCCCACTTTGGGATCTACCTAGTATTGTATTTATATTAAATATTGTCTACGTACACCTTTCTGTTCCTCTGTCATGGGTAACTTTATTCCCATGTTGTTCACGGTCTTTATGACTTTCCTTGCCTGTGGTTATTGCCACATTTTCTAGGGTGAAGTGAATGCTCCTGTTCACCCAACTTCCTAAGACCGTCCTGTTTTGTCTGTCTTATAACAGACCGGCTAGTTCTTTTAAGGGATTTTTAGTACGATCAGTTCGCAGACTCTCCTCCGGGGAGGGTATTGCTTGGGTATCTATTCTAAGGTGAGGAATCTGTGGCTAGATGTCTCTATCAGATGAACAAGTTACTTACCTTCGGTAACGCATTATCTGGTAGAGACATAGTCTAGCCGCAAATTCCTTACCGACCCACCCATCCTCATCCGTTCTGTGCACTCTTTCCATCTTACCTAAAATGTCCCTTTCTTGGTCTTCGCATACCATGCATTTCGAGTTTGCAATTGTTAATTCAAAAAGGTATTTATCTTTTATGGCACACTGTTTCCACAGCCAGTTTCTATGATGGCTCTGCATTTTTAGAGCAGTAATTAGTCACAGAAGAAACTGATGTCAGCGCGTCAGGGAGGGATTTATATGGACTCCGGTGACGTCACATACGTGGATGACTTTAGTACGGAGTCGCACAACGCCCTCTATCGACGCACAGGAGTACTGCTGAAAATATTTCCAGATCCAGTCTGGCACCTGGGGAGAATTCTACGGTAAGGAATCTGCGGCTAGACTATGTATCTACCAGATAAGGCGTTACTGAAGATAAGTAACATGTTCAGTTGTACCACAATTAATTGGCAAGGCCTTTAGCACCACTGTAAGTCCCTAGTAAATGATACCCCTGGTACCAAGGGCATGGGTACCGAAGAGGGTCGTTTAGGACTGCAGCATGTATTATGCTACCCTAAGGGACCAACACACAAATTGCATGCAGACTCCCATTGCAGGCTGCGTGAAATGGTGCCAACATTTTTGAAAACACAACATGGCACATTTCCTGTGTGCCATGCCCATGCACACTCCATATGCTATATGTAAGTCACCCCTACAGCAGGCCTTAGAGCCCTAAGGCAGAGTACATTATATTATATGCAAGGACATATCTGCATGAGCAGATATGCCCCTGTGATGTCTGGTTCCATTCCCACAACATTGCAAGTGTTCAGGAAGCCATCTTAAGTATATGTACTGGGCACTGGTCATCACGAGTTACCCAGCTACATGATGGCTTCACTGAAAATAATGGTATTTGATATCAAATACCTCATCGTGACAAATTCATACTGATGCCAGTATCGGATTTGCCCTGACATGCACCCAAAGGGCACCTTAGAGGTGTCCCCTGAATCCTACTAGTCTTAGTGTTCTGGCTGAGTCGTATCGACCAGCCTGCCACCACAGAACATTTTCTGACCCCCTGCAGGTAGGTGAGAGCCTGCGCTCTCTGAAGTCAGAAACCATGCCTTCTCCGGAGCAAGGTGTTCACACCTCCTCCAGCAGGATGGCTAGTGTTTTAGCATATCAAAGGTAAAGGCTTCAAAGTCTCTAACACATTTTATATGCGACCCGGCATCCCCCAGACTTGAGAGATGCCACCCCTTGCCCAAGGCCCATTTGGCACCAGGACAGGCGGGAAAATTAGCTAGTCAGAAGGCGATTTCACGTTAAGGCTAATCACACCCCCTAAGGTGGGCTTCCTGAAGTGAACAACAAAAGAAGGGTTCCGCCATCTTGTTTTTAGTGGAACAATGAACTCTGGGTCAGGTTTATGTCCCCTCCCCACAGGAAATGGTTATTTGGTTGATGCAGGCCCCCCAGGGGTAGACCTGGGCATAGTTCATGGAGACGCTCTACACGGATCTCAGCAAAGTGCCACAAAAACTCCTCCACGATACGTAGAGTTCTGCGAGCGGTGGGTTCAGTACGTCACACTGTTCCCGCTGATTTTTACCACCAGGAGTTTTTCCCATGCTGTAAAATCAGCAAAAATGGCATCACGCAAATCACCAGAGGGAGCTGCTTCTTTCTGCTGCTCGAGCAACAGCTTTCTCAACTCGAGCGGTAGCGACCTGCCGCGACCGCCAGCATTCAGAAATCTCATCGAAAGTTGGTCTAGCGCGCAGTTTCTCTACTTGGTGAGCTGCGCAAGAGAAAAAAACACTACTCCGCATCACTAAACAGAGTTTTTCAGACCTCCGCGCGGAATGCGCAAAACTCAGCGTACTCCGCTAGCGGAGCGGAATTCTTTGCCCAACTTACCCAGGGGTAGGTAGCCTATTGGCTACTAGCTTACACTCCCCTTAACGCCCCTAAATTCAGTATTTAGGTAGCCCTCTGACACCAGGAACTCATATTCATCTACTGAGAACAGAAAAAGGACCAAGAAGAGCTGAAAACCGAAGAACTGTGGACCAGCCTCTGGAAAGGTGCACTATTGGTTGGCTCGGACTCTGGCTGTGGGGTTCGGGTGCAGAGGTGTTTTGTCCGCCAGGTCGCTTGTGTTGGAGGCCCCTTTGCTCCAGAGACCCTCGAGCAGAGCCCCCTTGTGGGTTCTGCCAGACTTGTTTCCAATTCCCCACTTGCAGTCTTTTTCTTGTTACAGTTTTCTCCATTGACTTTTACAGGTAGCGTTCGAGCGTACCATCGGCATCAGCACCTCTGCATCCGGACACTCTAGGGCAGGTTAATCCGAACTGCTGGTGGTTCTTTGAACCTTGGCCTCTAAGCACCTTAAGTCCAGGAGAGTAACCCTGAGAACCGTTTGAAAGTGTACCTATGCAGTGACTGTTTCCCCCATAGGATAACATTACCGCTTTCGAGGCTCATGCCTCAAATCTGACAGCTGTGGTTTTCTACTATTTTACCTGTAAGAATCCATAATGTCTAAAGTACTTACCTGATTCCGATTATCTTGGTGTCTAAAATTATTTAAAAATCGGTGCTATTTTTCTAAATTGGTTTTGAGTTTCTTCTTGAGTGCATGTCTTATTTTTTGACTCCGAGTATAACAAATGCTTTAGACTACCCTCTTAGAAGCCTAAACTGCTCGCCCACACTACCACAAATAGAGCTTTTGGGATTATTAATTTAAACCCTGTAAACCAATAAGGGGTGTCTGGAATTTCTGCATAGTGTACCTCGTTTTGGTACACTTCATAGAAAGCCAGCTTCCTACTATGCCTCATAGCTGTATGCGATGCCATCTCCCCCATTCAGCGATACATTATAGTTGGCCCAAGAGTGTGGGTGAATGAAGTGTTTGAGCAGTTTCACCGCTTTTTGCCCATGTCTCTCCGCAAGATGGCCGCTTGAGCTTCCCTTTATATGTTTTCTTACAAAAGATGATCTGTTCAGTGCTAGACTCATCAAATAAAGGGCATAGAATATAGGTGGAAATAGGTCTTAACCAATAGACTCATTTGCAAAACATTATTGCCTGTACTGTGAAGCTAGGGCTAGGCTTCATTTGCAAGATCAGTGTTTCAGTAGTGTTTTTTGGGTAGGTACTCTTCTTGCTTCTGGAAAGCCTCTTAATCCAAATAGTTGAAATATGGCTGAGGAATCTTTAAATATTGATCATTTGTTAACTGATTGTCATCCATTGGGAAAAAAGATTATGTACCTTTGGTAATATTAGAATCTGATGGGTACCATATTTCCCTCTATAGATTATTTAACTCCTACTAATCTTCAATCACTTTCTTGGGATTGTTTATGCCCATTAGGCTGGACAACTGTGGTAGTTGAATTGCTCTAATGAGCCTGTGCTGCTTATGTATTTAAGTGTCTTCCCATCTGAACAGCGGTGTATTACACCAGTGCAACACCCTCCGAGATAAGTGAGATGATTCTTTATTGACCGTACGATTACTTAAAATCTTTACAGTATAAAACACATAAACAATGCCCTCCCTCCCGTCCGCCCTCCCCCAAGGAGTTTCCCGGCAATCAAAGTAAAAAAATGAACCATGCCCGCATGGGCTCTGTTTGCTACTTTGTGTCCCTATAAGACTCAAAAATAAAAATGAGTTAAAATATGGGATCAATTCCTTTTCACACCAGTTTTTACTTAGTCCTATAAGGATCAATGGTTATATAAAATCCAACAGGGTCATTCCCTTCGTGATATCGGTTGTCATTACTTATGGATACTTAAAGTACCCCCTGCTGGGTCCCACACACTCTTTATAATCCGCTTGACCGTACTGGGGGCCCCTAGGTTGAGTGACGTGTCGGGGTTTTACCACCAGCTTGGTTAATTACTGAATGATTTCGACCCTGGAATCTGCAGCCTGTTGGTGAGAGTCAAGTACAATTCTAATTTGGTGAGTAAACTTGCCGACTCTAGCAAGTAAGCAGGTAGTGGTTTCTGTGAAGCACCATTCCAAGGCCTCCGTGCAGGTTCTGAGGCCCTTATCCCTTAGAGCTGGGCGTAACAAACGTTGAAGATCACTGGACAGATTGGGACAACAGCATAAAAGATGTAACCAAGATTCCCTACAGTAATTGCATAGCCGGCAGGAGACGATGTTATCTTTTTGTGCCCATTTTGGGTTAAAATCCAGGATCTTGAGGGCTGTGAGACGGAAAAACAGAATTTTCTTTCTCACTTGAGCTGAAAGTGGATCTCGCAAGTATGGTTGAGCTTTCCCGGGAGTATATGAATTATCTGATAGAGACATCTAGCCGCAGATTCCTTAACTTAGAATATCCCCAGGCGTCAGACTGGATCCGGAATTTTTTTTGCACAGCAGTACCTCTGCGCGCCGGGGGGTGGCGCCGCCTAGCTCCGCCCTGACGTTGTCCCCGGACATGACGTCAGTGGAGCTATATAGGACCCCCCCGGCGCACTGACGTCAGTTTCCTTCTTTTCCGCGTTCCAACGCGGATCCGGGATTCAGCTGTTCCTCTGGCCTTTTTTTCTTCAGGCCCTTTTTCGACGTCCTTTGGCGTCGGGGAACAGTGTGCGATGCCTTCGGGCTTTAAATTGTGCGAAACTTGTTTGCGTCAGATGTCGCGACGGACCCGCACGCCATTTGTATGTGGTGTCTTGGGTCGCACCATGACTCCGTGGAGTGTGACGCCTGCCGGCAGATGCGCCCAAAGTCCCTACGGGAGCGTCGGATGAAGCTCTTAGCCGCCCGGATTACCCGCGCGGCGTCTCCCCGCCGTTCTCCGGTTGGGTCTTCTCTCCGCCTCCGCTCCCGGAGTCAATCCCGTGAACATCGCTCTACAGGTAAGTTGAAGAAAAAGTCACGGAAGTCGAGGTCCTCGCCTCCACGTGACGATGGGGGCCATGGTTCCCGTTCCCACACGGAGCCGTGCGCCCCGGAGTCCGCCTCCCTTTACCCGCCCTTTCCAGGTACTGGCGCGACTCGGCCCCAGATAGAAGCCTACTACAAGGCTCTGCACTCCATCTTCGGGTCAGCTCCTCTCCCTGGCGCTCCTTCGGGCCCCACAGTGGAGGTAGGCATTCAGGTCGGATCTCCGCCGACGGGTTCGCCCTCTGCGCCGACCGAGTGCATCTTTGGCGCCGGCGGCCGAGTTCCTCGGCTCCGGAGCCGTGCCAGCGTCATCTTTGGCGCCGGCGGCCGAGCGCCTCGGCTGCGGAGCCGTGCCGGCGTCGGGTGCCAATGCCGATGGGCGTTTTAGTCCCGTGCCGTGCCATTCTGTCTTGTCTCCGCATAGCCCCTGGCGGCTCCCTGCGTCGACATCGGCGCCGGCGGTCAAGTTCCTCGACTCCGGCTCCGGAGTCGTGCCGGCTTCAGACAGCTCCCCGCCGAGCCATTCTGCCCTGTCTCCGCATAGCCCCTGGCGGCTCCCTGCGTCGACCTTGGCATTAGCGGCACCACCGGCGCCGTGCCTGTCGCCACCTGGTCCTCAGGCTCTGTCTCCGCGCCTCTCCATGGTGGGTTCGACGCCTTTACGGCGTCGTTCGGCGTCGGAGCGGTCGCCAGCACCTGTCGGTTGTCCGCTTCCGGAGGACACAGGCCAGGTAGGCCCGGACTTGTCTCCTCGCCAGTTGCCTCCAATGCCATGGGGGCAGTGGGCCCTTGTTCCTCCTCCTGTGGGACGTGTCAGCTTGCAGCCGTCCCCTACAGATGGGCTGTTGTCACCCCCCACCACGCCCACTGAAGCTGGTGCTTTGTATTTGAGGGGTGTTCGTCGGGCTGCAGCTGTTTTACATTTGCACCCTTCTTCTATGCCCTTGTCTTCCGACCCTTTATTGGATCTACTCCACCAGGGTGCGGTAGATATTGTGCCCTTGCTACCTTTTAGCAGCCTATTGTTCAATGCCCTTCTCGGGACATGGGCACGGCCCTCTTCCGGGGATGCTGTCGACAGGGCTGTAGCACACCGGCACCGTCCGGCTCCTGGGAGCCCAGCCTGTTTGTCCCTTCAGCCTGGGGCTTATGGCCTTGTAGTGCAGGTGTCTTTGGCCACGCAACCTTCCTCTCCACCTCTTCTGCAGCCTCCTACTAGGGAGTCTCGTTGGTTGGAAGCGTGTGGACGCGGCATTTTTGCGTCCTCTAGTTCAGCCTTACGTGCTCTGAACACAGCTTGCGTCTTTGCCCGGGCTTCTTCTGCCCTATGGGACTCTGTGGAGTGTCTTTTGCCTGCCCTCCCTGAGTGTCCTCGCGCTGACGTAGCTCGTCTTCTTCACGAAGGCCGAGAAATGGCGCGGTTTACCGTTCGGTCCGCCGTTGACGCTACCGATTCGGGCGATGGCGAGGTCCGTTGCCTTGCGTCGCCATGCTTAGCTACGCGACGGGGGTTTCCCCGACAATGTCCGTGACAGTCTCCGGGACTTACCATTTGATGGTGTGTCCCTGCTTGACGCACATGCAGACTCTGCGGTTCACCGCCTGCTGTCTACCCTTCCGTAGTGTGTCTTGCTTCAGGTTGGCCCTGGGTTCCTGGTAATACCTCAGCGGCCTAAGCGGCTTCTCGCCGTATTTGTTTTCTTTCATGCAGCAGGTCAGCTGCTTATTTTTTTCTGCCTTGCACGCCCCTACTACAGGGGTTATATGTTCGGAACCTGTGGTTTCTGTGTTCCCACTTTACGTCCTCTGTCTATGGGCTCACGCTCAAGAGGTGCCCGTTCTGCGGGTTGATGCTTACCCTATGTGGGGTATTTGTTAGCTATTGTATAGCTGCCTTCTTCCCACGGCAGTCTTTCTACTCTTCTGTGGGGCCCTTTTTACTACGTTGTTCGGCAGCTGTGCCTGTGCGCTTTACTGCTGCTGCATGCCCTCCCGGGGCCTTCTTGCGGTCCATTTGTTGGGCTCTCTCATGGTTGCTGCTGCTGGTCTGCGGCACTCCCCTGCATCTCACTACTCCATTTCTTGAGGCCGGAAGGGCTTTCAGGTCCCTCCCGTCTCATCCTGGTTCTTTCCCTGCGGCCGTTCCATCTCTGGACTGCCTATCACAGGACCCTGTCGCTGTGTTCTATCACGTACAGCGACTGCTCCCTAGTGTGCTCGCTCTCACAGGCTGGTGCGTTTTCCGGCACCTTTCCGTTGTACGGTTCTACTCCTACCAGGCCTTTCCATTTCCTGCTGCATTCCACGCAGGTGTTGTCCTGTTTTTCCTTCCAGCTGCGGTTGCTGCTTTCAGCGGGGGTGTTCTCCTCCCAGCAGTGTTTTCTCTGGTGCAGTATTGAGCGTGTGTCCACTCTTGTTCCTTCCAGTGCTGTTCGGCCTCCCTGTCTGTTTCACAGTAGCCAGTGGGTCTTTCCTACCGCCTGTGGCTGTTATGTCTGGCTCTGGGCCCGTACCACTGCTACGTAGCTGTTGGTGCTATCCTGGTTTTTCTTTCTCGACTCATCCACCGGGCTGGGCCCTGATTCTTTAGTCCTGTCCGGCGTTCTACACACGCCCAGACCTCCTGCAGGCGTACTCTGCCTTGCGGTGGCTGTGGTCTGGTTCCTCACTTTCGTGAGCGCATGTCTTCCATGTGTGTTAGTTTTGCCGGCTCTCTTTCACACGATACCCCTATTAGTGAGTCTCTCGTGTCTCAGCTGTTGCTCGTGGCGCTTTATGGGGCCTTCTCCTCTCTATGGTGTGGTTCTGGCGGTACCTACGGTTTCTCTTGTGTACTTCTGTTCCCCACATTCATGGCGCTGGTTGTTGCCATTCTTCTCATGCCCGCCTTTCACATGTCCGGTGCATGGGCCACAGTGCATTAGCCGGTCTTGTGTTTCCTTTAACACTGCCTCATCCTGGGAGTCATCAGCATCCTTCCGCTGCTGTTCTTACTTCCACTGTGCTTCTGCATGTCCGTCCTGCCTGCTCGGACTCGGTCCATTTTTGTACCCTAGCTACACCTTTCTCTTTCCAAGTCCATTAGATCCTGTGGCTCCCTCATATTATACACTTGGTTCCTCTCCTTTTTCGGAAGGTATCCACTTTTATTCCGCACTGTCCTTCTGGTTCTGTGCTCGCTTCTCCTCTGTTTCACCAACAGGGATTTCCTGCCGCCCTCGGCAGCTTCAATGCCATTGCCTCTCATTGTTGGCCACTCCCTATGGAGTATTGTACTCCGGTGTTGGCCACTCTGGCAGTTCTGCCCCCACTGTGTTTAGCCGGCTGCTTGACACTTCTGTTCCCCTAGCAACTTAGTGGGGTTCTCTCGCAGACCCGCCTCCTATAGGGTATGGCTTTGGTATCTATTCTAAGTTAAGGAATCTGCGGCTAGATGTCTCTATCAGATGTACGAGTTACTTACCTTCGGTAACGATGTATTTGGTAGAGACGTTGTCTAGCCGCAGATTCCTTAACGCCCACCCATCCTCCCCGTTCTGCAAGGACCTGTTCAGGTGGGGTTTTCTACATTCACTCCCCTGGAGTGGTTTATCCTTCTACGGGCGGAATCTTTCGCCACCCTCCCCGTTAGGCTTATTCTGG
Source organism: Calotriton arnoldi (assembly GCA_963921515.1). Classification (NCBI taxonomy): domain Eukaryota; kingdom Metazoa; phylum Chordata; class Amphibia; order Caudata; family Salamandridae; genus Calotriton; species Calotriton arnoldi. The sequence continues at coordinate 1,172,751 of CAWUFW010004722.1, read as the reverse complement.
CATTGCTTGTTCTGCTTCTCCCAATTTCATGCTTGGGCGATAGGTTCGGGTGTCCTTCAGCGTTTCTCACATCAGTTTCCTCCAGTATGGCGCCTACTGGTGCCATACCCTCCCACCCACCTTCTCCGTTGCTTTGGAGGTCTTTCTAGCCTGTTCCACAGTCTCCCTATTTCTTTCTTTAACCCTATGGGTTGGGGCTTTCTTGTTTGTCGCAGTTGGCTCAATTCATTACTCCTTTTGCCTCAGGAGAGAGCATTCTGTCGCTTTTGTGGGGTTGCTTTTCATTCCCTTCATCGAGTGCTGACTTTCTGTCGTCTGCCTCGGTCTTCTTTTTATACATCTATTTCCCTTAGGGGTAACATTCACTTCGCTTACGCGCAATAGCTTCTCCATGTATTGCTCTGCTCTTTCCTTTTCAACACCTTTCAGTCAACAGTGCTTCTCACTGTTGTTCATGGTGCCTTCTCACCCATTTTCTTTTTTATTCGCACACTGTTCCCATACTCTCACGGTTTTGCTGGGGGCTCCCCGTTGTGGCGCGGAAAAGTTCCTCCGAAGAAAACTGACGTCAGCGCGCCAGGGGGGTCCTATATAGCTCCACTGGCGTCATGTCCGGGGACAACATCAGGGCGGAGCTAGGCGGCGCTGCCCCCCGGCGCGCAGAGGTACTGCTGCGCAATTTTTTTTCCGGATCCAGTCTGACGCCTGGGGATATTCTAAGTTAAGGAATCTGCGGCTAGACAACGTCTCTACCAGATACATCGTTACCGAAGGTAAGTAACTCGTACATCAAGAGCCGATGTGAGGGAGTTATACCGGAGTGAAGTTCTATCCAGTTCAAACGAGATAGTCTGGACTTGGCGCTTCACAGCATTAGCCCAGGCAGAGTAAGGAATTTCATGAAGTGACATGCTCTCTGCCTCTATTTTCAGACAATCTATGGCTTGATCCAGCTTGAGGTGCCACAGGGAACCCGCTGCAGTAAAAATCGTTTTTAAAGAAGGTTTCAGAGTGGTTTCGGGGGCTTTTAGCACTCTGATATATTTTATTAGGTCTCCCTGTAATCCCAAATCCAGTCTGTTTAGCCCTATTTCCAGACTTAGCCTGTTGTTCCTTGCTTGCCTGGGCGCCTGTAGCACGCTCTAGTAAGCTTTTATCTGAGCTGCGTTGATGACTTTCTCTAATGCACCAGGGAAGAATAGGTGACCGTACGTAATTGCTGAAATTAGTTTCGGCCTAAGTACTGTCAGCATGGGCTCTATAGATGGACTTGCTAGGTGGTAGCTTAGACGTCTAAGTGACAGAATTATTCTGTTCATTTTCGGCATTAGCTCCTTTATATGTTTGGCTGCTGTAGCCCTCTCTGTTACCCATACCCCCAAGTAATTGTAAGATGCAGCTGTCCTAATTCGGTGCTCCCCCAGAGACCAGGTTGCTTGCTTTTTGTGTGGATGTTTACCGAAGATTATTATCTTTATCTTGGTCTCATTAATTTGCAGGCTGTTTTCCTCATTGTACAATGTTAGACTTTTTAATGCTCTTTGGAGTCCCACCCTGGTGTGATCCAAGATCACTGTGTCGTCCGCATACTGAAAGATTCCCAGGGTCATTTTGCCCAACTCTGGGGTATTAGGCCGGAGTCTTTCAAGGCTTGCCCCAGATCTGCCGTGTACAGGTTGAATAATAGTGGGGCGAGCACACAGCCCTTCTTTAGCCCGTTGTTGGTTTCAATTCTCATGGTTGCAGTTGTTAAACTTAGTTTGACCCGGACCCATGTCCCCTTGTAGAGGGCTATTATTGCTTTTAAAAGGGTTACCGGGATCCCCCAAGATTCGAGTTTTGCCCATACACGACCTCGATTAACTCTGTCAAAAGCCGTAGAATAGTCTATAAAGCAGCAGAACAAGGGCAGCTTATTGCTCATTACAGCTTGCTTCAAGAGGTAAGACAGCGCTAGGATGTTGTCCATGGTGGAGCTGTTTGCCCTGAAGCCAGTTTGATAGGGTGGGAGGATTCTATTCTTATCCACCCAGTCCTCTAAGTCCCTTAATAATAAGCAGGCGTAAACCTTAGCTTCAATGTCAAGCAGGGCTATTAACCTATAGTTGGCAGGGTTCGAGTGGTCTCCCTTCTTGTGGATTGGAAACAGGATAGAGCCTTTCCAGGATTGTGGTAATATTGCTGTGAAGTATGAGTGGTTATATAACGGAGTAAGGATGGATGCAAAGGAGGCTAGGGCAGACTTGAAGACTTGAGCGGAGATGCCGTTTGGTCCTGGGACCCCGTTGGTTCTTATCGCCCTGATGTACCTGGCGGTCTCCTCCACTGTATAAACATCAAACTGACTGGGAACAGTTGATTCTTTCTTCATGCTTTGTGGTTTGTTGACTTCAGCTGCGGCCTGTGTCCACTCTGAGATTGGAGGGCCCACCTTATATGGTTCGCTCGTGTACAGACCCTTCACAAACTGTTCCCACACATTGCCAGCAACACTATTTTCTTTGGGCGTGCTTCGAGAGCTCAGGCTATTTATGTATCTCCATACCTTGCTGTTATCATTTTCTTTAATGAGTGAGAACGCTTTGGGCCAGTTCTTTTCCGTCTGTTGTCTTTTCAGCTCCCACACTTTCTTCTTATATGTGGATCGTAGGGCAGAAATGGAGGTTGTCAATGACGAATGGTCTCCTTTATTTTTTGCCTTATTTGCTTTTTTGAGAGCAAGTTTATGTTGTATCAGGCACTTCAGTGCTCTTTGTTCCGGCTAAGGTTGTTTTAGGTTAGGGGCTCTTCTTACTTGGTTGATATTTCCCAGGGTCTTCTGTACATCCGCTATCAGCTTTTCCCAAAGACTTATGATGTTCTTTGTATTCCTTGTCTGAAATACCTCCTCCCTTGCGGCTACATACTCCAACAGGTTATTACTAAGGTTGTCAGTCCATTTTAATCTTTTCATGACTAAATATCGTTCTTCTCCCAGGTTACGCCGATTGTTTCCTGGACTTCTGCTGGTTCCAGTGCCAGATTGAAAATTGCACAAAGTGGCCTATGGTCGCTTTCATCTCTGTCATCCACTACAAAGTCACATAGTTTGTGTTCCAGCCCTTCATTGATTAAAATGTAATCTATAGTGGATATATTCCTAAAGGTCGACTTGGGGATCCACGAGGGGTGGCTGATTTTGTTTATTCCATGAGTGAATTGTAACTTAAAATTTTTAAGGAGGGAGATCAACGGGCCCGACTTCTTCCCACTGCTTGTCACGACTGGCACTTGATCCTGACCTCTTGTGTAAAAATCTCCCGCAATTATCACATTGTGGTGCTCAAATTTAATGAGTATGTCTTCCAAGATGCTAATAAAGGATTCCATGGCCTGTTGTGTTTGACATTTTGTTGGATTAATATAGCAATTGATTAATAGCAGGGAATGGGGCTGATGCCCCTTTCTCAGCCCCTCAATTGTAATAACTTGGAGGTCGGGTGTTTCCACTTTTATGGCTGTGGTTTTGAATTTGCAAGCATGGCTTTAAAAAATGGAAAGACCTCCTGACGGGCGCCCAAAGATGGTCTTTTTAGTTGCTGGTATATGATGTTCATAAAAGCCGCCAATTGGAGTGGTTGTCTTGGCCCAGGTCTCCTGGAAGCACAAAATATCCCCCTTTGCGAGGTAATCATGTGTGTCCTTGTCCCTAAAGATGTTGCTTAACCCCGCGATATTCCATGAAATAAGGGTTAGTTTACTTTGTTGACCACTAATTAAAGTTGGGCGTCCTCTATTGACTTTGCTATTTCTTTGGTTAGGGACGCTGTTGCCATGGCACCTCCGTTCGGACATGCTCTTGCTGGAGCGGCTGCACTCTACGCTGCATGTCTCTGTGCGAGATGTTGATTTTTAACGGGGTTCTTAGTCGCCCAGGTTTTTCTCTCCCTCCTAGGCCTTTATTCGTTGTGCCTTTGAGGATTGAAGTTGGTTCCCGCTAATCATATTTGGGTTTAAGAACGTGTGGGTATTTCGGTGAACTGAGGGCGGTGACTTCGATACCCCATTCTGCGAGATGTGGATCTTCGCTGAGGACAGCCTGTTGTGCTTGCTGTTGGGTGAATCTGACTAAGGTGGAGTCTCCGTGGATATCCCTCTCTAGACTTCTGAACTTTACCCAGTCTATGTTATCTGAGGTGGTCTGAGCCAGCGATTCGATGTGTCCAAAGAGACGTAATATGTTGGCCCTGTTCAGGATGTCGTAGGAACCATTAGCAGAGTATCTAGGGGTGAGCAACACCTCGTAGATTACTAGTTGATTATTGTGCTTGGAGGTGTGCAGTCTCAATCTGTTCTCCCACAGGGAGGGCTTCTGTAAATTCTCATTTAGTGAGTTATTGTGGGTGTCTCTTTCCTGGTGTCTACCTGTTGCCCCATTTGGCAATCCCGCCCAAGTTTGTTCTTCAAGCATATCAGCCTGGTTACTTTTGAGATATTTCGGCGCACTGTCTAGAAGCTCCTGGCCCGGGGAGGTAGTGGCCCTGACTTGTATACTTGCAGCCTCCTGTGATGTGGGCTGCCAAACTGCCTCCTGTGATATGGGCTGCCAAACTGCGTCTTCTTGAATCTTCTCTATTGTTTGCCCTGCTATTTGTGGGCCCTCCCAGTGAGTGTTCCGTCGAACTCGGTCCTCGCCTGTCTCGTTGTGTTCTTCCCTTGTGGTCTCGGCCTTGCTTGGCTGTTTGAAGTTAAAAATGTGGAAAAGTGGTTTTGAGCTGTTTGTTTTCTCTATGTGGCCAGAGTTCAGTATTGCTGGTAATATTGATCTTCTTTTAATTTTGGATTTCGTCAGTTGTTTCTTTAGTTTCTTTTTGGCCCTCCTTGACAGTGGGACTCCCGTCCCTGCGCCTTCCACCTTATCCACGGGGGTTACTTCTTCCTTTGGGACATCGAGTATTGTGTTGCTTAATCGGTCCTCAGGGTCCCCATTCCCTTGGACTTCTCTGTTGTTCTTATTGCACTTATTGCTGAGCCCCGCCTGATGCTTCTTGAATACTCTGCTATCTTCCGGGAGGTTGTTTCTAGTGTTGTCTGGTTTCATGATCTTCTCAACTGGTGTCTTGGGTTTCTTTTGTTCTAGTGGGAACCTCTCCCTCTGTCCCTTTAGCTAGTGCCAGCATGTCCTTTAGTACTTCTGGTAGCCCTGACCACTTTTCTATGATGTCGGCACAAGAGCTAGTGCGAGCTGAATTGGCTTTATGAATTTCGAGTGAAGCCTCTAATTTTGCCAGTCTATCATCTTGGCGCACCAGATGCTGGGCCATTGACTGCAATAGATCAATTTGTACTTCCATTTTTGTAGACTGCCAAATCAAGGCCCTGGCAATTGTATCCTGTGCTTCTCTCAGTGCTAGCAGATTTAACTCTTTGTGAGTTGCTTCTTCTTCCGCTGCATTTTGCTTGGCTTCTTGGCCCATCGGGCTCCAACCCTCTGTTTGATGCATTCTCATGTCGGAATTCCTTCCAAGATTTATTGGTGTAGCATCCAATGTTCTTTCAATGGTCAGCTCAAGTTTTTGTAGGAAGGAAGAGGGTAAATCGTCCGTATCTGGAGAATTGGTCTGACGATCTCTCCAGGGTGTCGCTGTTGGAGCAGTTCTCATACAGGCGGGCATCGGAAGATTAGCCACGAGCACCTCTTTGTTCTCCTTATTCTCCTCCTCTATCGGCCACTGATGGATTTCTGCTGTGATCCATAAGGGGCTCTTAGCCTTAGGTGTAGGCTTAGGAGTGTTCTCAGGGCTCCCTATTTTTTGTATGTCGGCGGGATCACTAAAGTGGTAACCACTCTGATCCTTGTTGTCCCCTAGGGGTCCTGACAATTTAAAGGTAGTCTCTGCCTCGCCTTTCTCCCCTTCTGAGGGAGTTGCGCGCGTGTCTGTTGGACCACCGGAGGCCAGGAAGAAGTGAGTAATGAGCCCTTGGTGGGGGATGTTAGTTATTTTGCTCCTGAGTTTGTGAGATAGCTGTGCTTCTTGTAGTCCTTCCTGGTGCAGGCCTTACGGGCTCAACCTCCACAGGGTCTAGATCTTTATTATTTGGCTGTTTATTTTTAAACGTCATATTCGAGCTGTGGTGTCTAGAAGTTCTGGAGGTTCGATTCAGTGCTTACGCTCCTCCTGGTTGGAGCGCACCTTAACCCTTAGTCAGGGTCCTCTAAGGTCCTCTTTGAGGCTCCCCCCAGCGGTCACTGCAAACCACACATCGACTTAAAGAATCAAAACAAAGCAGGCAAAATGGATGGTTAAATGGTTAAGTCGAATTGGCTATGATTAAAGCTATTAAAGCTATGAAGCCAGCGCCAGCTGTTGTAAGACCAGAGCTTGAACCAGGTCCTGGAACTGGGAGCAAAGTCAGAGAGGTGAGGGGCACAGTACTTCCCCTACATAACACAGCACTGCGTTCTTGATCTTTGTTCTTCGTTTTTTATTTTATTATATTTTGTTTTTACTTTTTGCTACTCCTGCTGCCTCGTGGTACAATGTACACCACTATTGTAGTAGCTGCTCCCACAAGCTGCGCCCACAAGCTGCTTCAAACGTTATGTGAGCCCGGGGCTGTCAATTGCCCTGAGGGAAGCCAGGCGAGCGGGGCCCACTGGTGCTACCACAAGCCGCACCCAATCTAGTTGGGCCGCTTCCGTGATGCAACCAGGGCTCACTCTCAGCAACAGTCAACTACTGCGCTCGATGTTCCCCCCGACCTCTCCTGTTTGTCCGCTTACCGCCTGATTGAAGTTTGTTTTGCAGGAGCGCGTCACCTCTGGAAGCTGTAGTCCTCTGCTCCGCTCGTGACCTGATTGTAGCGGGGGGGCACTACTACACCCCTGCGGTAACCCCTGCAGTAATGGCGGCAGCAATCCCTTCCTTCTCTCCTTCCTTATCGCCTCCTGTTGGGGATAGAGGCTCAGGATCGGGCTTTCGTTATTTAGTTGAAACCGTTTCTATCAGCTGCCAAAACATTTCCCAGACTAAGATGAAAGGTTCATTTTTCTAGGGGAACTGAGTGCTCCTTAAGACTTCAGCGGTCGCCTCACAGTTTCCGTATGGAGTTTCCAAGCGCGGCTCATTTCCGCTCACTGCTTGCCGGTCGTGGTTGCAGCGCAGCGCTTAATGGCTGTGCAGGCTGAAAACACAGCTTTTTTGGCAGGCGTGGCAGACGGATGGCGGCAAGTAGCTACAAGGACACAGATTGCTGTTACTTTTGCGATGTTACTTTTACGATGGCGATAGTAGCAAAGGGCTCCTGCCCCGGTCTACCGCACAGCACCGCTCCGGCGCCCCCGGCAGTTCGTTGTTTTTCGGCGGGTCGGCGGTTTTGGGCGGGTCGTGTGTTCAAGGCCGAACTCCCACCCGCTGCCTCCTGCCTGACTTCTCCGCCCTCCGCTCTCTGAACTCTGCCGATCCGTCACTTCCGCTCTTCCGATAAGTGATTCGTGGCTACATTTAAAAAGTTTGTGATTGGCTTGGATACTGTAAAGATAAACAATCTAAAGAGCAAACACAATATAGATCAGGACCAACATCAGCTAAAATGTATATCTATTTCATCTAATTTTCTTACTTGTATTTATTTCTTTGCAATTCGCTATGCATATTTACTTCTTATCAATACATTTTGAACAATTCCTAGTACTATAAAATTAGTCCTCCTGAGGCAAATTTACTGTAATGCTACATCTGTTTTACAAATCATTAAAGTGCATTAACTTGTAGTTTGTAAATATTTTTTCTTCATTTTAGCTCCTTTCGACCATTCAAGTGCAGAAAAGATTTCTTTAACAAAGGTTGGCAGGCACGTCTATCATGTCAGACACAAAAACTCTGGAGTGGATCGAGCCATTATCTGTCAAATTGATACCATGGATGGTAGCAAAATCATAACTATACGTTCCCCTATGCAGGTAAAAATGAAATAGCTCGAGATACACAAATTTAAACTAATCGTATGGGGTGTTCGTTATTTCATGACATATTGTTTTTAAATATACAATGTTTGTATCGCTCAAGCATATGAACAGATTTATAATGGTCTCCGGAACTGTAGTTTGTTGTGTGCTGACTGGCTTTGGTTTCCTTACCACAGATTAAGAATCATTTTTCTATTGAGTTTGAGCTTTACGATGATGGAAAACTCATTGGAACAGCTTTACCAGATGCTGAATTTAATATACCACTTTCATCATACAGGTAATCTTTTAATTTTTTATCTTTGTTATTTTCTTGTGATTCCTTTGAAACTGTTTATAAAACATTTTTTTAAACATCTTTTTTTTGATTTGCATCATACAGCTTGTATGAGTAATGCATAGATTTTCAGTTGCTTACATAGTAACATAACAATCAGGAAGCGTCCATAGAACACCATCACATTTTATCGCAATGTTACTGATTCAACTCAGGCACACAATCCAATTACAAAATTCCCATGAGTCCCTGTGAGCTAGTTATCCCTTTAGAACAATCAATACACTAATCCCCTCTAAACTCCCTCCACACCCTTTCCCACTTTTTGGGCATCCCTGCCCTAGATATACCAATTCTTTTGTGGAGAGCAATTATTGTAGCAAGGTGCTGGTCCTTTGGCAGGCACTCTCCCTCTCCGGCTTTCTGAAACATGGCCAGCATAGGTTTGGCAACCCACGCTGCACAGTCTTGAATAGCTCAACCGGTAAACCGCTAGGGCTCACCGCCTTCCCAGACTGCAGTCCCCTAATGGCACCCGCCACCTCCTCCTCTGACAGGTCTGCCTCTAGGCCCTCTCTATCTTCCTGCGCAAGCTTCTGTACATAGATGTCTGTAGGAGTGCTGCACTATCTAGCTCCCACACAGGTTCCAGGGAGGCATATATATTTTCATACCTTTCGAACGTCTACGCTGTGTCTGCATTAGTCCTCTGCAACACCCTATTGGCGTTTAGCACCCAAGTCATGTCTTGATCTCTGTGATCCAGCCAAGCCAGGGGTTTGCCGGCCTTGCCACCAACGTCGTACAGGCAACGTTGTGTCGCTAGGGCATATTGTCTGGCCCTATGTTCCACAAGAGCTCGAAGGACGTCTTGCTTCAGCCTCAGTTGATGGGCCAGCCCTTCCGACCTGTCTAATGCAGCTTTCTCCTCCAGTGCCATAACCTCCCTTTCAATGGCCTCAAAGTCCAGACGTTACTCCTTCTGTTTCCCCCCTATAAGGGCAAGGACCTGGTCTTGAGGCACTGTCTTGTAGGCCTCCCGAAGTACACATGGGGATCCCACTGATCCCTGATTCTCTTCAAAGTACTGGGCGGTCCTATTTTTGATTTTATTTTTCTTTTCCCTCTCTTGGAGATACCACATATCAATTCTGGGGAACAACGGGTGGATTGCGAAGGCCCCTGTAGGTGTACCCCTACGAGTGAATGGTCTGAAATACCCCTTGCATATATTATCGCATTTTGAAATTGCCCAGCCGATGTTGTATGCGTGAAGAGATATAGTCCAAGCGGGTATAACTAGTGTGTGTAGAGGAGAAGCGTGTATAGCGCCTAACGGAGGGATTGTGTTGTCTCCATAGGTCGACCAGCCCCATGGCTTCTACAGACGAGGGCAGCTCATCTCTGCCCCCCACCCTCGCTCCGCTAACCCTGTTCATGGCAACGTCCATAACATCATTAACATCTCCTCATAGCACTAATGTTCCAGCCGGCAGATCTAAAAGTAGCGTACCAACACCTGGCAGAGTCCCTGCGTGCAGGTGTGGAGGGATGTATAGGGAGCAAAGATTTCTCGTCCCACCCTTCCATGTTCCTGTCACTGCCACAAATCTGCCCTGTGGGTCATTCCAAGTACGGTGCGCTGTAAAGGGAACCGATTTCCTAAGTAATATGCCCACTCCTCTTGAATCTGTTGTGTACCCTCAGTGAGCAATCAGTGTGTACTCAAACCTATCTGGGGCCCTATAGCATGTGCCCTTAAGATGCGTCTCCTGGAGTAGTATCACATTCGGAACCTGTCTCCGTATATACTGTAGGACCAGTGTTTGTTTAGTCTTATGACCCAGTCAGTTTACGTTCCATAACCAAATATTTAGGTCTCTGTGTAGGTGATGTGTCATTTCAGTGAAAGGAACGCAAGTGTAGAAGCCCTCCCCAACTGAGACAGCTCTATCTCTGCTCAGGCAACCATTGTCCCAGGACCCCCTGATTTTCTCCAGCCCCCCACCAAAGTAAGTCTGTATTGATGCATCAGTAATATGAACAAAAAAACAAACCAGTATAACACATCTCAAGAATCCCCCCACCACCCCCGTCCCTGCTACCCTGCTTTGTGAGCTAGAACTGGCCCACCCCCCCCAACTTGCAGAGTGCCTGTCGCTCATCACATAACATAGGAAATTTAGGGGCGGGCAGCACACGCCAATTTAAAACATATATGCATAAACCATAATAAATGAGCATCTCCTCTTCATAGGATCGTGTTGCAGTAGTCTAGTGCCAGTGCCCGGCTTCGGGGTAACATCCAGCAACTGTACCCAACGGTTTACCAAACCAAACCACCGGGGACCCCTATGGCAGTCAAAGACCATCAAACCCATAAACCAGCCTGGACAGAGTACTCCGATCTTGTAACATAAGCCTATGAGATTGGTCTCATGTGTCCACCAACTGATCTGGAGATCGACTGTCATCAGGTGTGTCCCTCTGATGGAGTGCAGCCTCCGCCCCAGGCCTCGTGTTCCTTTGGATCTTGTTCTTTTATGATGAGCAAGACGCCACCCCTACCCCCCAATCCCAGGCCTCCTCCGGAGTGCTGAAATGCCACGTTTTGCCATCGCTATTGACCCGCAACTTGGCTGGGTAGAGCATCATGTATTTGATTTCTTTTTCCCGTAGGGCACGTTTTACTGCTTCAAAGCTCCGTCTATGCCTCTGAACTTGCAAGGTGAAGTTTGGGAAGATTCTGATTGTTGCATAGGTCACCGCCTGCAGAATTGTATCCCTGTCTCTATAATTAAATATTCTGGCAATTATCGTGCGCTGCGGGGTGCCTGGCTTTGGTCGAGGGACCAGCTCTCTAAGTGACCGTTCTATTGAGAAGAATTTAGAGTATTTTCGGGCTCAGCTTGTTGAGTATCCGATCTTCAAGGAACAGGTCCACACTAGGCTCTTCCGATCCTTCTGGAACCCCACCACCCTGATGTTGTTTCACCTAGACCTGCCTTCCTGATTGTAGACTTTCGCTGTTAGTAACGCAATGCTTTTGGTGAGGGCCTAGACCTGTTCCTCCAAGCTCTTTGTCGTGGGCTGGAGCCCGTTTATGTGAGATTCTGCTGTCTTCACCGTATCTGCAATGTTCCTGATGTCCGCTCTGAGTAGGTTCATGTAGGAAAGTAGGACCTGCTTTCATGGTTACCCCCACTTTTTGCTGGTGTCAGTATGTTTTTTTGACTAGTCTGACTGGGAGCTGCTAATCAGGATCCCAGTCACCATGCTTTCTCCATAAATTGAGTATGACAAGTATTTCTGTACATCCACAATTGGCTACTGGTGTACCCATATAAGTCCCTAGTATATGGTACTAAGGTACCCTGTGCATAGGTACACCAGGGTTCTCCCATGGGCTGCAGCATGTATTGTGCCACCCATGAGAGACCACTCAAACTGTGACTACAGGCCTGCCATTGCAGTCTGTGTTAGTTTGTGCTTGCACCACTTACGAAGGATATACGATTTCTAATATCTGAGGTCACTACACTTAAAACCTATAAGCCACCTCTAAGGCAGCACTTTCAGTCCTGATGCCAGGGTGCTGGGTTCTAAGTGTGAGGGTGCCTCTACATGAGCAGGACACCCCTACAAACCCCAAAGTAGATTATCTAGGCTTTGTGAGTGCGGCCAGCCATTTTGATGCTTATAGTGGCCATCCGTCACTACGCAATGGCTAACTATGTAGTGGCTGTGCTGAACCTGGGCATGTTTGGCATCAAACATGTTGGAATCATACCCCACCACGATTCCGGTGTTGGAGGTAAGATTCCATGCACTGGGGGCCCTTCGGGAAGCCCCCAGTACTCCCGGTAACAGCCTTTCAGGGTCTGCCAGCAAGCTAGTGCTGCTGCCGACCCCAGACACGATTCTGCCCTCCTGCTGCTGAGCTGAGCTCAAGCAGGGGAAGGTAGAACAATAGGTTTCCTGTCATAGGGAGGTGTGACCACCTCCCAGACAGAACTTTGTGTGTTGAGCTGGGGTGGGGGCGCTTTGCAGCACCACTAGACTGCTTTTAAGGGCACATTTGGTGCCCTCCTTGCATACTCCGGTTTGAGCCAGTTCATGGAGCCCTTGGCTTCTGCTCTGGTACGTAACTGGACAAAGGACATGGGAGTATCCTCCCCTCAGTCCAGGCCCTCCTCTGGGAGGGACCCCTGAGTCGTCATAACCCCTTCCTAGGGTATTTAAGGGCTTACCTGTGGGTGGGTCCTCATATTCGTCGTGGGACAAGCCTCAAGCCTGGAACCACGTCACTTTTCGAACGTCTGGACACTTGGACTTCGCCTGGAACCGAGACTGCATCACGGAAGACTCCTGCTTCTCCTGGTCTTGCTGTTCTGCAAGTCTTCGTTGTCTGTGTCTGTGCTTCTTCCAGGATCTTCAACATACCCGTGGGCATCAAGGACACCCAAAGTAATCTCCCTTGGAGTGAAGGAGTCACTCCCCTGCATCTGCACGCACAGCAACAAAGCTGACCAGTCTCCTGCTCCTTAATTCCCACAGACTTTAAAAGGCTCAGCAACACAGATGGTAGTTCTACAACTTCCGCGAGGCCTGACTTGTCCTCTCTGCAATTTTGAGGCCAGTATCCTTCGTCGGAACCGCTGGGACCAAACCCCTGTGCACCACATCGACTTGCCGTTGCCAAGGCATGTTGGCTCTGCACTCCAGAGATCTTCGGGCTACAAGAAGCTCCATCCTCCAGCATCTCTTCCTGCCAAGATCAGCATCCTCACCGTATCCTCTGCACCGTGGACCTTAATCTTTGGTAAGCTGCTCGAGGTCCTCTTCTGACTCCTGTGCCTTTGGCCTGTGTGTCCTCTCGAGGGTCTTTTCCTGCTCCAATGGGCTCCCCTGCTTGCTCGAGGCCTGCTCTGACTCTCCTGCTTGTGGTGAGTCCCTTGGACCTTGCTGGTCGCAACGTTGCTCCTTCTTCGCTTTCCACGCCAGTTGCAGCTGCCAAGGCTTGTTGGTGCTCCCGCCGGACACCGACCTCCTAGTTCTCGACTTCCGACGTGGGACAGCTCGTGCACGGCTCCTGGTCTTCCTCAGCATCGCCTGGGCCCCACATCTGCAGTAACAAGGACACTGTCAACTCTTCTGAACCATCCAACATCGGTGGGCATTGCTGTTCAGTGGCACTTGGTCACCTGCGAGTGGCATAGACTCTGTCACCTCTGCTTGCAGGTTCTTCACTTCAAGAATCCACCCTTGGATTCCACCGGACTCTTGCACAGTCTTCTCCAGCTGTATCTTTCCTGAAGTCCTCCATTGTCTACGGCGGTTTCCGACGTCACTTCACACCTATGCACCCGGCTTCCCTGGTGTAGGTATCCTGGTTCCTGGGGTATCCATGGGTGGGGTGACTTTCCAACCTTCTGTATTCCACGGGGTTTCTTCAGGGTCCACTGGGAAGTATCCTTCTTTTTCAGAACTGCAACTGCGACTTTCCCGTTGACTTCTATTGGATACACGGCTGTGTTTTCGCTCTGCACACAGCCTCCGTGGGGTTCCTGGGTACTTACCTTGGTTGGTTCCTTGTGTCCGCAGCTTCTCTGAGTCTCCTGGTCCAAGTCCCGACTTCTGTCCCAGTTCACATATCACTTTTTTTGTATATGGTTTGGTCTCCCCCTGAAGACCACTGTATTTTGTGCTTACTTACCTGTTTACAATTGAAGTATTGTGTATTTTTCTTTATATCTCTGGGTAGGACATATACCTATATGTTAGTGAGTGTTGTTCAATAAATAGACATTTCTCTATATATTCACTGTGTGGTTCATTTTCGTTTAACCTACACTACATGACTATATCTGGTAAAACAAGCTGCTTAACATTCCTTCACGATAAGCCTGAAGGCTGCTATCCACAGCTACCACTTTGAGAGCTTTCTATGGTTATCAAAGAACACTATAATCACCATAAGGGTTGCCTGGATTAGTGCAAGGTGCTTAACTTAAATAAGTGTGCACCATATACTAAGCCAGCCTCCTACAGTTCGCAACTGTCGTTATTGTATCTAACTTGGGTTCCAATGTTCCTCTCGGCCCTTATTGCCGCCATTATTTCACGCAGTGTGGGTTCTTCGTCGATCTCAGTGGAGGGACCTGCATTGCTCCCTACATGGTAGGAGGAATCACCCTGTGCAGACATCGGTACAGCGTAGTTATCCAGCTTGTTGGATTGCATGGATTTGACCCCACGATTTCTGACCATCGCCTTAATCAGCCAGGAGGCAGGCAGAACATCCCGGGCACACCCACCACAGCCCAATACACTGTCTGGGAGGTGGTCACACCTCCCTGTGACAGGAAACCTATTGTTCTACCTTCCCCTGCTCGAGCCTGGCTCAGCAGCAGGAGGGCAGAATTGTGTCTGTGGTCGGCAGCAGCACTAGCATGCTGTTACACCCTGAAAGGCTGGTACCGGCAATACAGGGGGGGCTCCCTAGGGGAATCCCCCAGTACATGGGATCCTACGTCCAACACTGGAATCGGTGTTGGGGTAGGATTCCAACTTGTTTGATACCAAACATGACCTGTTTCGGTGCAGCCAATATTTAGCTAGACATCTCGTAATTGACTTGATGTCCACTATATTTATAAAATGGCTGACTTAACTTACAAAGCCAGGAGAATCAACTCCTGGTTTTGTAGGGGTTGTCTTTCTCATGCAGGGCACCCTCACACTTAGAACCAAGCACTCTGCCTTCAGGATTGAAAGGCCTACCTTAGGGATGACTTATAGGTTTTATGTGCAGTGACCTCAGATATAAGGTAACTTATATCTGTCGTAAGTGGTGCTAGCACCAGCTCACACAGGCTGCAATGGCAGGCCCGTAGTCACAATTTGGGTGGTCTCGCATGGGTGGCATAATACATGCTGCAGCCCATGTGAGACCTCTGGTGTACCTATGCCCTGGGTACCTTAGTACCATATACTAGGGACTTAGAAGGGTACACCGGTAGCCAATTAGTAAGGTACCAAAGTACTTATGATGGTCCAATTTAGGGAGAGAGCACAGTGACTGGGGTCCTGATTAGCAGGATCCCAGTCAGACTAGTCAGAAAACAGAATGACACCAGCAAAAAGTGGGAGTAACCATGAAAGCAGATCCAACTTTCCTACAGCCTCTCCAACCTTCCAGGCCCCACTTCTGTGTGGTAGTGCGATCTGTGCAGGCCGGCGGTGTCCAATCCTCCTTCCCAGAGGGGTCGGCACAGGCAATCAGCCGGACTGCGGGGCCTTTCTCCCTAGGCCTGTGCACTGAAAGGCACTAGATTTCGCACTCCTCCAACAGCGGCAGGGGGCTCCAACCAGTCGCCGGCTCCGCCGATCTACTCCCGGACGAGAGGCCCGCCGAGAAGCAGCTCCCTCCTCCCGCGACTGGAAAAGCGGGGGAGCAGAAAGGGAGAAGGCGCGAGGAGAAGAACCCAGGAGGGAGGGGTGGGAGAGAAAGGCACTTGATTCCCGTCGATGCTTCTTGGGCCTCCTGGATCAGACCCCCGCAAATGTCACCGGGCGGCCAACGTCTCACCTTCCATCATCGATGTCCCAACACTCCTCCGCTCCCCACGAGGCAGGCTATGGCCTTCAGCTAGACCCTCTCCTCTGCCCCGCAGGTTAGGAACCGGTGTGCCCGCCACTCCTTGCACTCCGCAGCTTCCCGGAGAGCGCCACCGCTTCCGCGCTACCCGTCGTAGGCGACAGCCCCTTTCTCCCATCGGGGTCCCGGGCAGCTCTAACTGGATCAAACGGCTGCCAAAAGTGCCAGCGACCATCGCCGGACCCCACACCGTCAGTGCTACACGGATGGTAACAGATGTTCAGAGATCTTATATCTGGCTGTTGCGGAGCACAGTTAGTGTGCGGCCATCTTGCTTGCCGGTTGGCCACGCCTTCATTTCTAAAACATTTAATCAATGGTAGACAGTAGCAGTGTATGAAATTACTACTTTGACAAACTGACATTCAATGCAAGAAATCTTAAAATGCCATTATCAAGTTTTCCAAGTACATGCTTGTTTTGTACCGGAAATCACTTCAGTTAAAACTTTTTTGTACTGCTATACATAAATATTATTATCAAGAGTGCCATATATTTCCATGCATTTGCTTTCACCTCTTTCTGCTGGTTCTTTATACCAACTTAGAATGTCCTAGTTTTATTTTCACTAACCAAAATTGATAGCTTTTATTACAGAGGTCACCTTGAGAAAGATATGTATCATATATACAGTGCGTTTTTTCCGATGAGTAATGATGAACAGATAGACACAGGGCTGTAACACAATATTTAGGGCACAAGTATATTATAGTAAGATCACTACCTTTCCCAGATCTTTCGGTGTTTAGGTGGGCAGCCTTGTGCAGTATAGATCGGTTCTTACAGTTTGGCGCACCAGTCCATTGCAGCCCTCCATTCGGCCTGGGCAGCTTTAAAAAGTCTTGCGATGGCTAGTTTAGCCATAGTAATACCAATTCTTACACGCGTACGCTCCCCTCTGGGGGCACCCACATCATCGATGATAGTCAGCAAGGTATTGCGGTGTCAGTAGTCAATCAAGCATTTTATTATCTTGAATAGTGTAGCGAAAACCTAGGTCCAACTGGGATGCAATACTGGGGCAGTCCCATACCATATGAAAGAAACCACAGTCTGTGCTAGCACATCTGGGACAAGCCGACTCTGTAATGACTCCCATCTTCTCAAGGCGGCGGGTGTAAAGTTGGAGAACGTGGCGGTATTTCAACATAATGAGGTGTAGGCTTGAGGGGATGACTAACTCCCTTGAAGCCATCCTCGCATCTCGCCAGTAACTGTCAACTAGTTGACCCATCCAACTTTCCCATCACTCTTTTAGAGCTGCAAATTGGTCTGGGGCATTCATTATGAGAGTTTGGTATAGGTTGAAATGGTTCGCGCACCCAGTGGACTAAGCATGACGTGTGACTTTAGGGGGTTGTATTCGGCAGATTAGTGAGAGTAGGCTGTTAAACCGTCAAAGCACAGAACTGTTGTAGGTTCTTATAGAATTGGGACTAGTGGAGTATAAAGCGTGTCTTTACTTCCAGGAAGGATTTAATCTGTGAGCCATTCCAAATATCATCTCATTTGGAGATGCCAATGAGGTCCCGGCGACAAAATCCCTCTAGCCAGGCAGGCAGGTACTGTGCCAAAGAGGGATTTCTTGCATTGCCCAGTGGATCCATCTTAGAACATCCTAATCTGATAGAGACTTCTAGCCACAGATTCCTTACCTTTGAATTTCTCCAGGCGTCAGGCTGGATTCAGAAGATTTTTCGTAAGCAGTACCCTTGCAATGGGAGAGATGCAGCAAAGTTTACAATAAGATGTGGACACGACTGAACCACTGGGCAGAGCGGTTTCGACGGTGGCCCTGATGCGCCATGCCTGGTTGAGGATGACTGGATATTTGAGGGATGTCCAAGCTTCCCTTATGGGCATGCCCTTCAATGGCTCCCGTCTATTTGGAGACAAGGCAGATTCTGTGCTCGAGCTCTTCACGCCGAAGTCCTTGGGCTTTTCTACAGCCCCACGTCATCCCCAATCCGCCTTTTGCTCCTTTCGTGGCTACTGAAGGGGCTTACAGCCGCACCCACCCTTAGAGCCCCGCACGCCCCCCAGCCTCTGCATGGATAAGGGCACGGTACCCACAGACCTCGTCGGTCGGATAGCCAGCGGTCTGGTCAGTCCACCATCCCCCCAGCAGCTGCAGCGTCCAAACCTTCCTAATCTACCCCTTTACCACCATGGGCATCCAGTTGGTGGCAGGATTCGCCACCGCATGCCCCACTTGCAGTCCATAACATCGGACAGGTGGGTTTTGCAGATTGTCCGAAGGGGCTATAGTAGGAAAGTACCTCTTTTTGACATGGTCACCGCCACTTTTTGCTCACTGTTACTGATGCTTTTGATTGGAAGTGCACTGGTTCCCTGCTAACCAGGCCCCAGTGCCAGTGCTCTTTCCCTAAAATGATACAAATGTTAGTTGTAACCCAATTGGCAAGGACTTTAGCACCCCTGGTAAATGGTATCCCTGGTACCCAGGGCATGGGTACTAAAGAGGGTCCCTAAGGGCTGCAACATGTATTATGCCACCCAAAGGGACCCACACACAAACTGCATGCAGACTGCCATTGCAAGATGCGTGAAATGGTGCAAGCCATTCCGAAAACACTACATGTACTATATATGTCACCCCTACATCAGGCCTTTCGAGCCCTAAGGCAGGGTGCATTATATTGCATGTGAGGACAAATCTGCATGAGCACATATGCTCCTGTTATGTTAATTTTATGTTAATAAATTTTGCAAAGCACAAATATACCAAAAGAGGCATCTTGGCGCTGTGTCAGGAAAATATCTTACAGAAAAAAAAAGAAGATGAAAAAGGACCTACTTAGTAACCACAGGAAACAGCCAAGTCTTTAGTTGTTTTCTGAAGCTAAACAAATTGGTCTGTGCTCTCAGGTGGTCTGGCAATGAATACCACCATTTACAGGTAGTATGGGAGAAATTTTTCCCTCACCAATGCGATACCATGTTCCATTACTAGTCAGTCATCCACTTTATTTCGATCAATGATCTTAAAAAGCGATACACAATAAGGTCATCATTACTAGTCATTCCAAGTGATCAGGAAGCCATTTTAAAGGTATGTACTGGGCACTGGTCATTACGAGTTACCTAGCTACATAATTGCTTCACTGAAAATAATGGTATCTGAAAGAGACTATTAGTTATAGATTCCTTACCTTAGAATTACCCCCAGGCGTCAGACTGGATCCGGCGAAATTTGTTCGTAGCAGTACCCCTGCGCGTCGGTAGGTGGCGTCAGTCGACTCCGCGTTCTTCATTCTACTTAGACACCGCCCCTGCGCGCGGACGTCAGTTCTTTATTTTTTCGCACCAGCCAGCACAGATCCGGAGAGAGTGTTACCCTAAGTTACTTTTTGACTAACTATTTTTCGACTTTTGTCGACCTCTTTTCGAGTCGTGTTGACTCCTGGTGCACGTAGGGATGTCCCATTGTTGGACCGGCTTCAAACCTGTGACTCCTGCCACAAGTTGATGTTGGTTACGGACCCACACCTCGTGTGCTTCTGGTGTCTGGAGCGCGACCATGACCAGAAGTCATGCTCCGACTGTCGGGCCATGAACCCTAAGTCTTTGCGGGAGCGGTCCTGAAAGCTTCTCGAGGCCCGGCAGTCAGCTCCGCGCTGCTCGAGGTCCCGGTCGAGAAGGAAATCGCGGGACCGGTCGTGGTGTCACCACTATCGCTCCTCGTCGAAGTCTTCGGGTAAGTCGAAGCACAAAAAGAAGGCGAAGAAGCACCGTCGCTCTTCGCCTTCTCCCCGTCCATCCGCCGACGGGATGCGGAAGGTCATCATCCTTCGGCTCCGCCCGCGGAGCCTGTTGGGTCGGCTCCGAGTTTCCTTCCCTTCCCAGGAGCCGGAGCGACCCCTGCCCAACTTCGTACCTTTTACGAAGCCCTCCACTCCATCTTTGGGCAGCCCGACTCCGCTGGCGCGCCTTTGGGCCCCGCTGACTCGGCTGGGGGTTCTAGGCCTTTGATGCCGGTGGCTTGGCCCCGGCGCCGCAGGGCCCCCAAGGATCCAGGCCTGGATCCGGATCGGCGCCGGACAACCTTACGACACCTCCTCTGGTGCCGATTCCATTGACAACACCTCCGCCCCCTCCGACTCTGGTTGTGTCCCCAGCCGGCGTCGGCCCCGGCCTCCCCCTCGACCTGGACATGGAGCCGGACCGGCATCGACTGACGCCGGTACCGGCGCCGACCGGTACTTTTGTACCACTGTTCTATTCTGGCGTTCCCTATCGCCCTGAGTGGCAGCCAGAAGAGGGTGAAGAGGACTGGGAGGGGTCTGTTGACCCTCTGGCAGACCAGCTTGATGAGCCAGACTGGAGAGAAGAACTAGGTGAGGCCAGTGGTCTGGATACATCCCCAGACCTTGGTATGTTTTCTCCCCCTACCGTGGCTATGGAGGAAGGAGCCTCCTATGCTGTGGTGTTGCGTAGGGCGGCTGAGGCCTTGGGCCTCAAGCTTCCGACGGTGGCAGTCAGGACCAACCTCTTGACTGAGGTGCTTCAACCGACAGCAGCCTCTTTGGAGCCCCTGCTGACCCTCACAGGCCCTCACAGACATCCTTCTGGACACTTGGTCCAAGCCCAGCACTGTGCTGGGCTCCTGTGCATAGGATGATTGCCCGACATCACTGCCCGGCCCCGGGCGACCCCATTTTCCTCTCCCAACACCCTACCCCCGAGAGCTTGGTGGTCCAAGCCTCAACCTCCAAAGGCGCATTCCCTACTGCTTCCCCAGATAGGGTATCCAAGAAGCTGGACCATCTTGGGAAGAAGATGTTTTCTTCTGCCAGCTAGGACTGCGGTCAGTGAACACTGCATGTCTCTTGGGTCGTTACACCCACTCTGTGTGGAACACGGTTGCGCAGGTGCTGCCACAGTGCCCGGAGGAGGCCCAGGCAGTACTCTCCCGTGCAGTCGCAGAGGGAAGAGATGCAGCGAAGTTCGCCATTCGATGTGGGCTGGACACGGCCGGCTCGCTAGGCAGGACGATTTCAATGTCAGTAGCCCTGAGACGCTACGCCTGGCTGAGGTCCACTGGCTTCGCGGGTAATGTCCAATCGACCCTTTTGGACATGCCCTTTGATGGCAGTCGCTTGTTTGGCGACAAGGCGGACAGCGCGCTCGAGCGATTCAAGGATTCTAGGGCTACGGCCAGATCCTCGGGCCTCGCTACCACCTCTTGCCCCGCTTAGTCTGCTTTTCGCCCCTTTCGTGGCTATGGAAGGGGTCCCCCACCACGTTCCACCCAGAGCCACAGGCCTGCGCAAGCTGCCCAGCCTCTGCGTGGCTGGGGACATGGGACCCAGCGCCGTGGGTCTGGGGGCCAGAGGGCGGGCCAGTCCACCAGTGCCCCCTCTGCAGCAGCCTCCAAACCTTCCTTGTTCGACCTTTCAGGGCCACCAGTTGCCAGTGGGCGGCAGGATCCGCCATCACCTCCCCCACTGGCAAAACATCACGTTGGACAGGTGGGTTTTGCAGATAATCCGAAGGGGCTACTCCCTCCCCTTCGAGACTACCCCTCCATCCATGCCACCAACATTCCATCGCATGTCGGAGGATCACTTGGCCCTTCTCTGCCAGGAAGTTACAGCTCTCTTGGCCAAGGGAGCCATCGAGCACGTCCCTGTGCCAGAAGTAGGTCGTGGTTGCTACTCCCACTACTTCCTGGTACCCAAGAAGGACAAAGGCCTGCATCCTATCTTAGACCTCAGGGACGTCAACTGCTTCCTCCGGAAGGAGAAGTTCAAAATGTTGACATTGGCTCAGGTTCTGTCTGCTCTCGACCCTGGAGACTGGATGGTAGCGTTGGACTTGCAGGATGCCTATTTCCATATCCCCATCCTGCCGGCCCACAAGCGTTACCTACGGTTCACGGTAGGCCATGAGCATTTTCAGTTTACCGTGCTCCCCTTTGGCCTTACCAGCGCCCCTCGGTTGTTCACGAAAGTGATGGCGGTGGTCGCAGCTGATCTGCGCAGATCAGGGGTTCCAGTCTTCCCCTATCTCGACGACTGGCTGTTGAAGGCGGGCTCCCCCCAGGCTGTCGTCTCCTACCTCCGGACTAAGGCGGACCTCCTGCATTCGCTGGGGTTCACTATCAACGTGCCGAAGTCACACCTGATTCCCTCTCAGAAGTTCCTTTTCATCGGAGCGGTTCTGGATACAGCGCAGTTTCGGGCCTATCCTCCCGCGCAGTGAGTCCGGGACATTCGGGCTATGAATCCGATGTTTCAGCCTCTATCCCGGGTTTCGGTGAGAATGGCCCTGAGGCTGCTGGGCCTCATGGCCTCCTGCATCCTGCTGGTGGATCATGCCAGGTGGCATATGCAGGCTCTGCAGTGGGACCTGAAGTTCCAGTGGGCACAGCATCGGGGGAATCAAGATCTCGGAGGGCACTGCACACCAATTGCAGTGGTGGCTAACGAACCAGGATTGGGTCAACGGCAGATCCCTCTCCCTTCCCCAACCAGAACTTCACAGTCGTGACAGATGCGTCACTTCTGGGATGGGGCGGCCACATGGGAGAGGCGGAGATCAGAGGCCTCTGGTCTCCGGCGGAGTCCGGGCTCCACATCAACCTTCTGGAGCAACGGGCGATCCGTCTTGCACTGAAAGCATTCCTTTCTTCTGTCAAGGGAAGAGTGGTACAGGTGTTCAGACAAGACCACCGCCATGTGGTACTGCAACAAACAGGGCGGGGTGGGGTCGTGGACCCCATGTCGTCTTTGGACATGGCTGGAACATCAGGGCATGTCCCTGGTGGTTCAACACCTGGCAGGTTCCCTGAACTCCAGGGCAGACGAACTCAGCCGCAGGTGCATGATGGATCACGAATGGCGTCTTCACTCGGAGGTGGTGCAAGATCTCTTTCAGCAGTGGGGAGAGCTTTGGTTAGATCTGTTCGCCACCGAAGAGAACGCGCAATGTCAGCAGTTCTGCATGTTGGAATTTCCAAGGCGGCACTCGCTCGGCGATGCTTTTAGTTGCGAGTGGAGTTGCGGTCTTCTATACGCCTTTCAGCCTATACCACTTCTGCCCAGAGTGCTGAAGAAGATCAAGCGCGACCGGGCCCAAGTCATTCCTGTGGCCCCGGACTGGGCACGAAGAGTCTGGTATACCGAGCTCTTGAACATGGCCATCGATCCTCCGATCAGATTGCCTCTCCAGGAGGATCTTCTGTTGCAGCAACAGGGGACGGTCCTCCAGCCGAACCTGTCCACCTCCACCTCCTTGCGTGGAGATTGAGCGGCGACAGTTGACAGCTTTCGACCTTCCTCTCGAAGTCTGTAATGTCATCTTGGCAGCCAGGCGTTCCTCCACTAAAACGGTATACGCCTGTAGATGGAACAAATTTGTGGCATGGTGCACAGCAAAGGCTGGATCCACTTTCTGCCCCTCTTTCAGAGGTTCTCCTCTTCATTCTTTCTTTGGCCCAGCAGGGCTTTCCTCTGGGCACCCTTAAAGGCAATCTTTCGGCCATTTCGGCCTTCCTTCGCCTTCCTGATCAGCCTTCTCTTTTCAAGTCTCCTACTGTAAATAGATTTCTAAAGGGCATTACTCCTCTCTTTCCTCCTATTCCTTTCGTAACGCCCAGTGGGACTTGAATCTGGTCTTGACTTACCTTATGTGTGCTCCTTTCGAGCCACTACATAATGGTCCGCTCCGACTCTTGACTCTAAAGACTACTTTTCTGTTTGCCATCACCTCTGCTCGCAGGGGGAGTGTGCTTCAGGCTCATTCTTCTAAACCTCCTTTCCTTGCTGTTCATCCGGACAAGGTTGTCCTTAGAACTAGACCTTCTTTTCTTCCCAAAGTGGTTACCTCTTTCCACATAGGACAGACCATCACTTTACCCACCTTCTTTCCGCCCCTGCATCCCTCCAAGGAGGAGGAGAGACTCCACCGTCTGGATCCAGAACGTGCATTATCCTTTTATTTGGATCGCACAAAACAATTCCGGGTTGTCGATCAACTCTTTGTTGGCTATGTGGGCACCAAGAAAGGTCGGGCCGTGCAAAAACGGACCATCTCTAGATGGTTCGTCCTTTGCATTAAGATCTGTTATTCCTTGGTGAAAAAGGAGCCTCCAGTAGGACTGCGCGCCCATTCCACCAGGGCGACGGCAGCCACTACTGCTTTGGGACATGGAGTCCCTCTTAGTGACATCTGCCAGGCGGCCACGTGGGCATCTTTGCACACGTTCACTAAACATTATTGCCTGGATACTCAAGTCCGGAGAGACGGCTACTTTGGCCGTTCTATTCTCCAGGATTTTCTGGTGTGAACTTGGTTCGCAGACCCACTTCCGGGGTTGGTATTGCTGGGGTATCTATTCTAAGGTAAGGAGTCTATAACTAATAGTCTCTTTCAGATGAACATGTTACTTACCTTCGGTAATGATATATCTGTAAGAGACATAGATTAGTTATAGATTCCTTACCGCCCCACCCATCCTCCCCGTTCTGCGAACTGACTTCTAGAGTTAGGAACTCCCTTTCAGGGCCCTAGTTTTGTGCTCCAGTGCTCAGTGTCTTGCATGGCTCCTCCCTTCTGGCATGGAATGTCGTGTAAAGAACTGACTTCAGCGCACAGGGGCGGCGTCTAAGTAGATACTGCGACGTCATCACGACGCCGTCGACGAACGCGGAGTCGACCGACGCCACCTACCGACGCGCTGGGGTACTGCTATGAAAAAATTTCTCCGGATCTGGTCTGACGCCTGGGGGTAATTCTAAGGTTAGGAATCTATAACTAATATATGTCTCTTACAGATATATCGCTACCGAAGGTAAGTAACTTGTTTATTTGATATCAAACACCTAGTCTTAATAATTCCATACTGATGCCAGAATCTGATTTATGAAGACATGCACCTAGAGGGCACCTTGGAGGTGCTCCCTATAACCCTACTAGTAATATAAAGTGTGTTGGCTGACTGGGATCTTCCACCCTGCCATCACAGATGATTTTTTTGGACCCCCTGCAAGGGAGAGTCCGTGCGTTCAGAGGTCAGGAACAATGCTTGTTGGGCAGAAGGTGTTCCCACCTCCTCCAGCAGGATGGCTTGCGATATAGCATATCAAGGGCAGATGCTTCAAAGCCTCAACTGCCTTTGATATGCGACCCCGGCTTCCTCCCCCTCCACCCCCCCCCGACCTGGGGAATGCCACCCCCTGCTCTGGTGCCCAGAGCAGACAAGAAATTAGATGTTCAGGAGGCGTGTTAAACTCACAGTCTAGTCACAACCATAAGGTGGGCTACCTGAAGTGATAAACCAAAGAAGGTTTTCACCATCTTTTTTTTTAAACATTCTTTATTTAGTTTTACACACCCAGCAGATACAGCATGAGAGGACATACAAAAGCAAACCGGCAAATATCCCCCCCCCCCCGGAGATTTTCCCGCCCACCCACCCTGGCTGGTCCTTGAGAAAAAGATCACAGAAAAAGATCTTACGAATCTTACAAACATAAGACATGAGGGCCATAAACATTAAATCACTTATACGTATACTTTAGCGCCTATCCCCGATATCTTGGCTGTCCTCAGACCATCTAATCAGGGGGGCCCAAATTCCCATCCCCTTGGCTCTTGCTCTCTGCCCCCTCCTAGCATATACTGCAGTCTCAAGCCTAAACACTGCCAAGAACCTCGCCAGCCATTGCTGACCCGTAGGTGGAATAGGATCGAGCCAGTGAGTAGCTAAACAAAGTCTGAATACTGTCATAGCTACAAAAAGAAAGGTCTGGACCTGGGCTGGTAAATGAGAGCTACTCACTCCCAGTAAAATCAGCTGTGGTGTCATCCCAATTTGCTGATCCAGATGGGATTCAAGAATCATACCAACTTCCCTTTTAATTATACCCAGATCAGGGAGGAAGCAAACATATGTACGATGTCTGCTGCAGGATAGCTACAGCGTGGGCATGATGTTCCCGCCCCTCCTCCCCATTTAGAAATCTTCTCCGGTGTTATATACAGATTAAACCAAGTCTTAAAGCATTGCAATTAGAGATTAGCTGCTATACATGAGGTTTGGGCCATAATAAGTGAATCTTCTACTTCCCCTAGTTCAACCTGTACCCTCTCCTGCCAACGATCACAATGTTTGGGTAGATCATCAGTCATCGTCTCATTTAATTTTTTATAAATCCCACCCAGTGTCCCTACCACCTTAAGTAACATCTCCACCAATGTCACCCTGGTGAAGCCACTGCTGCCTCCCAGTTTTCTCATTAAAAAATCTCTAATCCTGACCCCAATAATAAATCATAAATTGATGCGGGAGCCGCCTCTTGTACCTGATCAAGTTCAACCCTGATTAGACTTCCCATTTTAAATAGTATAGCAGCCCAGTGATATAGCTGTAAATTAGGGACCGCCCATCCGCCTCTGTCCCTAGGTAGTATCAGGAATTTTAGCTCTCTCCGTGGGCGACAATTAGCCCAAAGAAATTTAGTTAACAACTGATTCATATTTTTAAACCAAATATTGTTAATAGCCAACGGCATCGCCCTGAAAAAATATAAAATTTTTGGCAAAAACACCATCTTAATGACATTGCACCTCCCTATCAGGCTTAGCTTGAGATTATCTATGCGATTAAAATCTGTTTTAAATTTTAAGAGCAATGGATCCAAATTAGTTTCAACAATTTTGGACACATCTGCCATTATTTCCACCCCAAGATATGTTCCCTTCTGAATGACCCGGGGGTCATTGATCTGAAGTCCCTTACCGACAACAACAAGGGTTTTATTAGAGTTAAGTCGATATCCCGAAATATGCCCAAAAATCTTAGCCTCCTTTTCGATTTCAACTAGTGCACCAAGTGGATTAGGGGTCATAATAGCTAGATCATCGGCATATGCCAAGATCTTAGTGCTCCCCCCCTTACTGTGTATAGCTAACATCTGGTTGTTATCTGTTAATTTCCTAACAAAGGGGTCAATATACAAGGCAAATAAAAGGGGGGAGCAAGGACACCCCTGACGCGTCCCCCTGCTAATTAACACCGGACCTGACAATTCCCCCATAATAGCAATTCTAGCCACCGGATTATTATACATTATTGAAATAGCCTTGATGAAGCCTGTGCCAAATCCTCTACTCTCCAGTGTTGCCCACAGAAATGGCCAGGAGACCCTATCAAAGGCTTTCTCCGCATCTAGCAGAATCAGCCCGATAGGGTCTCCCATAATCGATGCCGCGTCAAAGAGAGCAATCCCCCTCTGTATATGATCTATTGTGCTCCTACAGGGAACAAACCCATGCTGGGTGGGTGAAACCAGCTTCTTAATCACGGCGGCTAGACGATTTGCCAAAATCTTGGCATACACCTTTACATCGCTATTAATTAAAGTTATAGGCCGATAAGACCCCAGCTCTTTAGCCGATTTCCCTTTTTTAGGAAAGACCACAATGTTAGCTGATCCCCATGATTCGGGTGCCCTCTGCCCAGACTGTGCTTTGAGAAAGACATCGACCATAAGTTCTACCAAGCAGGGAGCCAATTTTTTATAGAATTCCCCTGGAATAGAATCGGTACTCGCCGCCTTCCCTTTAGCCAGGGAGCTGATAACATCCACAACTTCTTCAGTCATAATGGGTATTTCCAATGCTTCTCTTTCCTCCCTAGTTAGTTTCCCCCCAGGAAGCTCGGCTAGATAATCCTGAATTTCTTTCTCCTTTCCAGTGATTTCTTCTGTATAAAGCTGTTGATAAAATCGCTGGAAGGCAGCCCGAATATCTGATGCCTCTGAGACTAACCCATCATGAGGATCATCAATTTCGAGAATTGCTCCCTGTGTCACCCTTTCTCTAGTGCGAACCGCAAGTATATGCCCCACTCGGTCGCTACATTCGTACATTTTGGATCTCCACGCTGCATATTTCCCTGCTGCTTTGCTTGTTGAGACTTCTAAGATTTGAGATTTAGCTAGTGCTACCTGAATTTGTACCTGGCCCACATCTCCCCCATCCATAATAGTTTCTACTAGTTGTGCCTCCGCCTCAGCTAGCTTGTCATAAAGTTCCTGCATATAGCGTTTGCCCGCTTTCTGAGACCGCCAACCATACCTTGAGGTTTCTCCTCTTATCCCCGCTTTCAGAGCATCCCATACAATATCGACCCGCGTACTATCCTTATCCTCAGATATAAATCTAGGGATCCATACTTTCATATGTGTAATATATTCCTGATCATAAAGGAGTGCCCTATCAAAAGTCCACCGTGGTATCTCTTTTTTAGAGGCTTGAAGAGGGATCTCTAAGACATAACCCGTGGAAATTTAGAGATTCTGCAGTTAGTCGAAAGACCCTGGGACACAAAGAAATAGTCAAGCCTAACATGTGTCTGATGTGGGGCTGAAAAAAAAGTAAAGCCAGGGTCATGGGGTTCTTGCGAGGCCTAAACATCCGTGAGACCATGAATCGTACATAAATTCTGCAATGATTTAAAGACTTTAGGTTTACGACCTCTGTAAAGACTAGGCCCAAGCTTCAGAGTATTAACCCCCAGATTTAAATTAAAGTCACCGCAAACGATCAAAGGCAGTGGCCAGCCAACATGCTCCATATTTATACAATTAAAAAGGGCAGGATCATCAAACACTGAACCATAAACCGAGCAAAGCCTAAAAGAATAATTATCGACATTGCATAACGTGATCGCCCATCTGCCCAGATGATCCGGCTTAGACCGTGGGAAACTAAAAATCTTCTTGCGAGCCATTATGGCTACCCCTTTTGTGCGAGTGCCTTGGGTTGTGAAGGAAACTAGCTGATAACCTGCTAATTCTGCCACTTTTTGTCTCCCAACTTCGATGTGTGTTTCTTGTAAGCATATTATATCCACATTAAGATGTTGGATGTCTTCGTTAACCCTGCGCTTCTTAATCTGACAATTCAGATCACATATATTAACAGATGCGATCCTTAGCTTACCCCTTGTCATTCATTAAATTTATTAACTTTCCAGTTGCCAAAAAAAAAAACAAGAAAAAAAGATTCCACCTAATATTCCCCAAATATCCATGCCATTGCAAAACTTTCTGCCCACTGAACCAGCCCTCCCCTCCCCCTGAACCCGGCAAAATAGGTCCGTAGACCCTTGTGATGCCTCCTGCATCCTGCTGTTGCCCCCTGCCGCTGCCACCTCTAAGAGGAAAAAAACAAAAAACAAATGACATAATATGCCACATACTATCCGGACCCTTAGGAACCAACAGGAATCAGACAGGCGTTCTCTAGTTCTTTCCTCCCGAGACTTCCTGCAAATACTCCTGCGCTTGAATTTCTGAACTAAACACTCTAATCACCCCCTTATATATAACCTTCAGTCGTGCAGGACTCATTAGATAAACTTCACAGCCGACCTTCTGAAACGGAGCAATTAACTGTCTAAGCCTCCACCTTCTCTCCACTGTTGTGTGGCAGAAGTCTGGCCTGACAAAAAAAGTATGCCCCTCTGCAGATCCTCTAGCTTCTGGCCGGGCTTTTTCAAAAACAGCCTGTCTCAACAAAAAATTCCCAAAGAAAATCAAAATAGCTCTGGGTTTATCATCGTGGTTGCCCTGTCCCATTTTTTTTTTCCTGAGCATAAGAGGGAATCTGTGCACTCTCTGCACCTCTGCATCCCAGTTCCAGTGTTTCAGTTCCAGGAAGGCTTCCTTCAGTAGCCGCAGAATAAATCCATGAATGTCCTCTCCTTCTGCGTTTTCTGCTATACCAAGTAGCCTCAGATTATTTCGCCTCTGGCGATTCTCGAAATCCTCGAGTTTCCACATGACATCGGTCATTCTTGCCTCGTTTGCCGTTGCTTGCTGTCCTCTGGCCTCAGACCCTGCCTCCAACATCACTACTCGTTCTTCTAATGCCGCAGTTCGTTCCGTAATCTCTGAACAGGTTTTATTGACCTTCCTTATAGCCCCTTGTAGTTTTTTAGTCGCCAAATGTGCTCTCTTATGCTCCTGTCGGGCTTCGACTTGTATTTGTTTAAGTGTGGAATATATCAATCCCATTGAAGAAGAGGAATCAGAGATAGCATTCGATCCGGGTAGTAGCTTACCACCCTTCAACTGAGTACTATCGTTTACTAACTTTTTGGTCTCATAGTCCAAAAGGGTCCCTGAGTAATCCCATTTCATCTGATCAGGTTGACCAACGTCTGATTCAAATCCCGCACCTTGAGAGGTTTTTCCACCCAAACTTTTCCATCTTTTCCGTGCAATAACCCGTTTCTGAGTGACAGGTTCTGCCTCTGTGCTATCTGACTCCTCTCTAGAATTATCGAGATCAGATGCCCCCAACTCACTATCATTAGATAGTTCAGAGTCATCTGTAAGAGAGTAGAATTTGTTTCCGTCAGGGGTTCTCACGTCTTTCAGTTCTGTCATAACAGTGTCAGACTTCATAGTTAAATTGAATCCCCCCGGATCAGACTCCCCTCCGTGTCTCTCAGCAGTACCCAATTGCACCTCTAACACGTCTCCTCCCTCAGCCGCACACTCCCCCGGTAGTGCACTAGAAGCATTTGTCATACATGTCAGGTCTGTTTCAATAGGAGCCGAGATCGCATTACTCACATTTCCAGGCGCTCCGCTTGTTCCTGGCTGCTCCTTGCTGCTCGCCCCATTTTTACCAAATGTCCTTTTACCGCTAAGTGACCCGCGTCCTGAGAACATCCCTGGGACTGTCAGTTGTTGGGTTTTCCCTGCTGTTTCCAAAGGACGCTGCTCACGAAGCTGGCGTGTAGAGCGAATCCCCTCCTCCTTCTTTTTTTCGACACACGCCGGGGGAGTAGCGTCTTCACCCTTGCGGCCAGCCAGCGTCTTCCGTGGTAGAGGCAAACCTTGCTGCGAAGTCGGCACGCCGTTCGCAACGCTCGCCGAACGAACCTTAAGGACTTTAGCAGTTTTTGGAGGCATCCTGATAAGCCACGGGTAGACGCCCGCACCGGCAATAAATCTGCCAAAAGAATCCGTCAGCCAGTACACCAATCGCCGCGTGAATTGCCCAATTCCTACGGTAAGATTCATGGCATAGTCCTCACATCTTTATCCCGTGAGGTAGCAGCGGCATCCACAGCAGTCACACAGCCGCCATCTTGCCTCCTCTTGCACCTCAGGTTTTCACCATCTTGATTTTTGGTGAAATAGGGATTTATGGGTCAGTATATTGGGGGTGTAGTCACCCTAGTGGTAGGTAGCCCATTTGCTACTACAGTATACTCCCCTAAATACCCCTAAATTGAGTATTTAGGAGTCCCCCTGACAACCGGTCCTCGGATTCGACTTCTTTTGAACTAAGGAGCACAAAGAAGAGACGACACCGCCAGAACTAAGGACCTCCTCCAAAATTGGCGCCAAACCCTGCCTAGCTGCTTGCAAAGACCTGGCTCGTCCTGTGGCTGTACATCATCCCCAACGCTTTGAGGACTGGTCAGCACTTCGACAACCAGCTATCATCACCCTTGGGGTGAATGAGCCATTCCCCTGCATCTGCAGGCACCAACCGCATCTGTCCAGTTCACTGTGTTGTTGGCCATCGGGCCCATCGAGGGAGTATCACGTCTGCCGTAAGTCTTCATGGCTCTAGAAGGTTGTAGGCTGCTTCCCTCGATAGTGACACGTCACGTCTGGTTTCTGTGTGGGTGGAGTCAGAGCAGAGCTTGGATCCCGCCGAAAGCCCGGACCACCGGAAAACGGCTGAGGACATTGGGGCACGGCTGAGGTCAGAGCCTGAGCCTGCTGATCTGCGAGAGAGTCCTCCTTTGGAGGGAGCAAGCCGAGCGAGCACAGAGAGTGACTCCCGGGTGGTCTTGCGGAAGCAGCCTGGCTAGAGCTGGGTGCGGCTTGCGTGTGCTCCTGGGGTCCTCTGCTCGCACAGGCTAACAGACCTGATCCCCCCCCCCCTCCTTCCGCCCCTCCCAAAAAAAAACTGCCTACCGCCCAAAGACTTCTGCACTCTGCTCTCTGGACACAAGCGGAGTGATTTGCACCGGACTAGATTTGGACCCAGGGAGACCACCATGGTGACACAGGTCGGTGTCTTTGTTTGTTAACCTCATGTCTGGGCCTTTCTGTTGGCCCGGTGCTACTTCACCACTCTGCTGCCCCACTGCCCTGGGTTTCTGTAGGCCCATCGCTTCAGAGTCATTGCCTTTGCTCTGAAGCCTGGCCCCTCCCTCTTCGATTGCACAGTGTGAGGTGAGGAGTGGAGAGGTGGGGGAAGGGAGCAGTGGTCTCCTGCAGGGGCATAGCAATGCTAGCTGGCAATAGTGCCTTGAAAACCACTGAAAGGCCCCTAGCGGGACTCTTGGATTGGGGCCACCTCGAGGTAAACACCAGTAAGTACTGGTAGTGTGCATCAGTGTTCAACAGCATGAATTAGCAAGCGTCAGCAAGTATCCAATATCAACAAGCGCCGGCTATAGGACAGGTCTCAGGCTGCAACCCCTTCAACTTTGTCACGGAAGCAGCCACTACCCGGTCGGTGCAGCATTTAGCTTTTCACACCCCCATTTGCTGCATTCTCACCTGTAAAGGCAAACTCTACATTCACATTTATACTTGCATCGTGCAAACATCAGAAAGTATTGAGAGTGCATTAGAGAGTAAAGAAGAGCCCACAGTCACAGAATGAGATCAGGCAGAACTAGGGGCGATCAGCGAAAAAGAAAGGGCCCAAAGACAGCCAGCGTCGGACCTGAACTTCAACCCTAAATGATGAGCCCCAAGCAAAAGTCTCCACCCGCTATGGCTGGCACTCTAATTTCTACGCTTACTCCAGCTCAGAATAGTATGTTTGCCACCTGGCCGAGGATCCGGAAAAATCTATCTAAGTTCTCTTTTATGAAAGACGAATGCACAGCACTGAATCCCTCTATCGAGGAAGTAGAAGGAGTTTTTCCATCATTTCAGCCTCCCCTAACATCTCTTCCTGCCATCATAATGTTGTCTCCCGCAACTCAGGGCGAAATAGATGCAATCGCTCAAAGCACTTCACGTGACCAGCCTCTTAAGCTCAACTCTACCAATATAACTCCAATTCTGTCCCCTGTACATCAAATGGTTCCGGTCTGACTGGTCCTTATCCTTACCAAACTTTAGTTCACACAATTTAAACAATGACGCACCTAGAGGTGATAAAGCCTCAACACAACAATATAAACCCTCTGAACAGGAGCTTTTTACAGCAAAACCAGGCTCGGTGACAGGCACCGGTACTGAACACATGGCAAATAACAGCCAGGACCAGGGGATCAGCCTATCCTGTCGCCCATTATTATCACCATCAACTCCTCATGCTTAAATGATATTGCACCCCTTGGTGTTTCTAAAATTAATTCATTTATGCAAGACCATACAACTGACTCCATGCCAAACATTGGGACCTGGCGGCAATTAATCAGCACATTGGACACCACAGCTAAAGCCCTGGAATACCAGTCCATCAAGTTTGATATCCAAATCTCTCTTCTTGAATCATTAGCCCAGTATATTTCCACCATAGACTCACGTTTTGAACGGCTTAATGCCACAATAAGCAGTTCACTCTTAGATGTTCACAATCTATCTACACGTATCTCAGCTGTCTCCTCCACCCCTAACAACAACAAATGTATATGCGCCATCCTTATGGATAAACTGCTTACTTTACCCTCAATAGTGGGTGATCTTTTACAGGAAGTAAAAATGGTTGGCAAGGCGCAATCCACGAATGGCAATTTACATAATACAATTCCATCAATGGCCCTGCAGAGCACAGCCATTCAATCATCACCAGTCCTAGCTTCAGCAGAGCCTCTCAAAAACCTCATTAACTCTAATAACTCAAAATCCCCAAAGAATATTGTAGTAGTCAGAGCGGAGATTCACTCAGCGTCTGGTAATACCGATCTCTCATATAATAATAGTAACAAAATCACAAATTTCAAAGAAATAAATACAAGGCAATCAAATAATGCAACAAATCTCCCAGTCACCTTGGGAAATAAATCGGACGCCTGGAACGGCTCCCCATCAGAACAGTTATCGAAGCGTAATAAGAAATGACTCTGGAAACTGAACAAAAAACAGGCCGAGACCCAGAAAGGCACGAAACAGGCAGTGACGCTCGAGGACTACTTTCATATTGACAGGCAGCGCTAGCAGGGCAAAAGATTGTTGACACCCCAAATCCTTTGAAATTAGATTGCTGAGCCTCTTCTCCGAATCATAGCACCAAGCACATTCCGGACAATTCTAGCAGGGCACAAACTACTATAATGCAACTTCTAAAAATCCATTATTCATAAACCCACCGCTCGCTTCAACAGTGAAAAAAACATATTCCAGCACAGTTATAGACTCTGCTCCTCAACTAAAATCATGGGAAAATCAGGTCTCATCAGCCCACTGTCACTATTGCATCCCGTAGTTGGCAATGCAACACTGTTAGTCCAAGTACTGTCTCAACTCGGGCAACAAAATGAAGCCACTCAGATATCCAATGCGTACACCCTGAACCAGACCCAAAGGTGACACTGTCGAGCACAATTACAACAACCAACCATGCCAACATAGACCCCTCAGTAACTCTAGGGACTACCTTTAAAATCACAACATCGTCCAACAGAAACAACTCAAATCATTTGAATGATGCTAGCTCAGGGGGGCGTGGCCAAGCCGGCGACGAAGATGGCCGCCAGGCTCTGAAGCTCCGTTGAGCTTTTCCAGCCCACTTACAGATTCCCTGCACAAACAACGTCCATGTGCCTGGTGTTGCGGCGCCAGTGATAGCGGAGGATGGACTGTCCCTGCCGATCCCACTGCTGCCTCGTTGTATGCCCGCGTTGGTGATTGGTGGCGCAGGACAGATACGGCGGTGCACCCCGGCCCAACGCGTGATCCGCGGCCTGCCTCCTTCCCGGCGGGCGTAACCTGCGGGAGCGGGGGGTCGAACTGCGCGCCACGGCTCGGCCCGGCGGCGAAGAGCTGGTGAGGTGTGCTGTGCCCCCCGCCCCAGGACATTGTTGATGCCCCGATCGGCTGCGGAGTCGAGGGGGGAGCTGCCGCGCGACATAGCGGGTCTCCTCGGAGACTGCCCAGGGGTGCTGCGACTCGGCGTGGGAGTCGGCGGTAGGAGTGCTGTCGCGGCCGATCCCCTGTCTGTCCCGCTCTGTGCCTATTGTTGGGATCTGCTGCAACTGACGGGTGCAATCGCGCGCCCGTCCTCGGCGCGTGGGCCGTGCCTGCCTCCTTCCTGACGGGCAGTATCTGTGGAGCAGGGGAAAGCAGATCACAGCGCGGCCTGCGGCCTGGTTCGGCCAAGAGATATCGGCGGTCCGCGCTGCCCCCCTCGCCCATGAACATTGAAGGTAAGGGCGCATTTCTATACGTCGGCGTTGCCTTTTGCTACACTCAATGAACAATGGGGTAACCCTGTGTCCCTCAGAACCTGGGTAAAGGATTATAAAGATACAATGGTTCTGTCGGGTATAGGCACAATATTTCTTATAAATACAATGTTTCATCTAATTCAGTTTACATGGACAGATTATTTCTTAAACACATTGAATGAAAGTACATTAAACAAAGGAACACGTAATAAGAGTGAAGTAATCCGGTTTTGTGGGAATTCAATATTTAATATAAATTACAGCATTTATATTAACCCACATTTTATATTGCATTAACAGCTGCCAAAATCGTGATCAAGTGACATAGTGTGATAAGTGACACAATGAGTGCGTAATATGTACAAAGTGATTAAAATATATACAAAATGTGAAAGGCCAGAATAGATACAATGACCCTGCTACTCTGTATATTTTCAGTGTTTTTTGAGTAGGGACTTGAACTGGACCAAAAGGTAGCGTCGACGTTTCAACCCTATATGTGCGATTTTAAATCATCACAGCGGGTCTTCATCAGGACTGAAGTAAGGAAGAGAATGGCAGCCTGCAAAGTCAGTTAAAGCGTGCATTAGCATCATGGTGTGTTCCAAATGGCCATTAACAAAATGATGTATAAGGTCGTAACGACTCACCTAACAAGAACCAGAATTATTACTGGTGTGGCTCAGGTCAGGGATGATCAAGGGCCCATCTGGTGATCATCTAGAGGTAAAGAGGTGAGGTCAGGAATGGAATTATACAAAAACCCAATAGGGACTAGGGCCGCACAGGTGAATTAATGCACCACATGTACGCCAAAGACACTCGCTCATAAGTATTTAGGCTGTGTAAAGAAGAACTATATCAACCGCTCACATAATAGAGCAAAATCAGAGGCAATAGTAGAACCCACCCTCACTGGTCAGACATTTCCTAGAAGTCAAGGGGTCTGACACAACCCACAGAAATCCGTTTGTAATAAATAATCGGAAACAGGGTGCGGTAATCAAGAGCAGTAAAACACCCTGGGAGAACACGTACTCTATGAGAACTAGTGCGGCAGAAAAGTGCTCGCAAATTATGCCCATAGCCGTTAAACTGCGGTGATACAAGTCGCGTACTCTATAAAAAACTCATGCAGTAGTTACGCGCTCGCAACAAGTGCCGGTAACTATTATACTGCAGTGAAAAAAGGTTAGAACTCACCAAGGAACTTGTAATGAGTCCTGCATGACTAGAAATTGTAAAAGCGTCTGGAAATAAATAAAGGAAAAGCGCCAATTAGTCCAGCTCTTGAGTTAAAAAGGAATAGGTATTCCTAAGTGTGGGGAAGCGTGGCTCACCTTAGTTATTCAATATAGAATAGAAATCCAACAAGCAGTGGAAACTCCTGCCCGGTGATCGCGACCAGTCGACCTGCAAGGGAGCGTCTGCCGAGCAGAAGATAAGCGTCCACGAGCACGTCAAACAATGACGTGTAACGTGCAGCAGCTAATTGTCTGCATACCTGGTTGCCAAGCAACTAACAACAAATGCTCATACAACGCAGTGTCAACGTCACATGCGTAGGAAAGGGGGCAGGTCAGTGGCATTCGATTCCAAAAATACGAGCAGCAACCATGCGGAAATGAACTGCTACCGCAAGATCGTATTCAATCGCTGTATACGGGAAGGACTGCCCAGCAGCTAATAGGCGTCCACGAACAGAACTAGTATTGGCGTGTAGCGTACAACAGCTGAGTGTCTACATGCCATGTTGCCGCGCACAGGCGCGCAGTGCTCACCCACCACAATGACTATATATATAACACATGGAACAAATCTAATGCACGTTTGATGCAAATCATGGGGGAAATAGACATGATGCATGTACTTTGCAAAGCGGTCAAACTGAAAAATTATTATTATAACAGTGATTCACAGTACAATAACAGCACATTCTAATCTGCACCTAAGCAGTAGCTTACATGATTAATTACTTAAATTATACATATTGGATAAATTGTTTTAATAGTCCAGTGTAAAAAATAGTGCATTGAGAATATAAAATCTGTTACTTTGCACAAGTGTAACATATTGCAAAATAAAATAGCATGCTAAAGCATAGTGAAGAACCAGCAATGAAACATTACAATTGACCCATTTGTCTAGATGTTTCCTCAAATTCATTCAACCCCTCCGTTACAGTATTAAGGGAATGTATCCACCTGCATTCTTTTCGGTTCAGGGCCACTGAGATTGACCCACCCCTTGGTGCAGGACAGACTTTCTCAGCCACCCACCATTTTATACTCTCTGGCTGGTGTTGCTGCAATAGGAAATGGTCAACCAATGGGGCACCCTGTACCTTGCATCTTATGCGGCTCATGTGTTGCAATATTCTCGCCTTTACTTTCTGGATGGTCTGGCCTACATAAAGTAAATCACAGGGGCAACAAATGACGTATATTAGGTGGGTGCTGTTACAGTTTGTGAAGTCTGGTAACTTGTATGTTCTATTGTTGTGTGTAAAGGTGGAGCCCTCCACCGTCAGCGAGCAGGCTTTACAGTGGCCACATCTGTGGTGGCCAGTTATGGGTGGAAGGCCCAGTTGGTTTCTCAAATTCATTGGTTTGGGGGGTTCAAGGTATGTTCTGACAACATTATCTTTTATACTCCTGCCCCTTTTAAAGGCAAAACCGGATTACTTCACTCTTATTACGTGTTCCTTTGTTTAATGTACTTTCATTCAATGTGTTTAAGAAATAATCTGTCCATGTAAACTGAATTAGATGAAACATTGTATTTATAAGAAATATTGTGCCTTTTGCTACACAGCATTATTGACTGGCTTTACAGGAGCCTTCCCGCAGGCACCCTGCGCCTCTCCGGCCCACTCCACACCTCATTCGCGCCGCTAGCTGCCACTACTGCTGCAATCCAAGTGCCGGTCTGGAGCTTGACGAGCTCAGCAGAGTCTGCCCACTTTGTGCCACCTGAGGGGCAGTTACTACACCACCAAACGGGAACACGGTGGCACGGCGCGCACACATCGTCGACCCCCTCCACATTCAAGTCCACCGCGGCTGGGGTCTGTTATATACCTGATAACACAGCGGGGTTACAGTGCCGGACATCTGCCAGTGCTAAATTGTCGTTGAGTCCACAATTCTTCTGGCTGCTCTCCTCTCGTCTTGCCAGCGTTCTCTGGTTGGTCTCCCACGTCCCAGCAGCACCTACGCCTGCCAAAGAACGTCCCCTGACGTGCCCTTGTCCTCATCGGTGACACACCTGATGCACCAAATTCCGCTCTTTACGTAACGGACACCGCCATCTTACGTCCCTCTTCATACGCCACCGGGGTGGGGGCTGATAGGGCAGGAACACCCGCTGGGGCCTGGTGGGTCACGGCAACGCTGCTTGAACACGGCATGGGCCGCAAAGACCCGAAGCAAAGAACTTTGCCATTCGAAAAAGTAGCTGACACCGCTCCACAACACGTCCCCACCATGGCAGAATCAGTGCACCAAGGGGGACAGGAAGACGTCCCCTCCGACTCCTCGGCATCCTTATTACAGGAGATGAGAGCGGGTTTTAAGGCATTGGACAGTCGCTTTGACTTACTTGACAGAAACATCTCAAGCCTGGGCTCCAAAATACAAGTTCACGACAGACGACTTGATGTGGCCGAAGCACGTATCTCCGATATCGAGGATGGTACTGCACAATCCGTGAAACGCCTGGAGAGGGTCGAACGCATTTTGAAAGAGGTGGCCATCAAAAATGAAGACTTGGAAGCACGCAGCCGCCGCAATAACCTCCGCATTCTTGGCGTGCCGGAGACAACCCCCACTGGCCGCATGGATCTATTTGTTGAGACTTTATTGGTCGGGTTATTCGGCA
Organism: Calotriton arnoldi; assembly: GCA_963921515.1. NCBI lineage: Eukaryota > Metazoa > Chordata > Amphibia > Caudata > Salamandridae > Calotriton > Calotriton arnoldi. Next base: position 1,133,579 of record CAWUFW010004722.1, on the reverse strand, counting down.
AGGAATCCTTCACTGCTGGTTTTGTGATCGAGAGGCGCACAGATCACTGGGCCCTCGCCCCAACCCAGGTCTTCCCCCAGCCCATAGTGGCACGCATCATGAACTTTCGGGACCGGGACACGGCGCTCCGTCTAGCTCGCGAGAAAGGCGACATCGACTGGCAGGGCGCAAAACTTTCCTTTTACCCAGACTTCACGGCCATGGTGCAGGACGCACGGCGCAAGTTCAATGGTGTCAAAGCCACCCTGAGAAATTTGGGACTAAGATACGGCATGCTATATCCTGCCAGGTTGAAGGTCGACGTCGATGGCAGGGCCCGAATTTTTGAAAACCCAACAGAAGCGCAGGAGTTCTGCCGAGTCTACAAACAAAATAATCTTTCTTCCAACAGAGCGATCGCAGGCCCATCTCCTCCTCACAGTGGATCAGACGCAAGTGCTGAACTGTTCTCCAGTGCTGGCACGGGGTGACTCCACAATTTGACTCACGTAACCTGTTCGAATGTATCTTTAGGGAATCTGTTTTTTCAACATCCTAACACCGACATTTCATTTAGCTGGTAGCTTACCGGGGCGTTGCCGCCCCCCTTGGTGTATCCTATGAGAGTGGTTTGGTATAATTCGGGGAACTGTTTTCCTGATTCTTTATTGAAATGTACAATACCTTGGTACTTCATATTCTTTGTTATGTTGGGAATGGCCCTTCCCTGGGTAGGGATCGGCTGGGTGGGGGGTGGATGGGGGTTGCTTAACATTGAAAATTCTATCACACGTGACATTTCAAGTTGTCCAAAGCTGTTCATGGTTATTTGCTGTCGCTACAACTACAACGTTGAGAATGCTGTCTCGAATACATGATTAGGCTGGGTAACGTAGAGGGTCCCTCTGACCTCATCCTGTTGTCTTGGAACATACGTGGCCTGAATGATACTAGGAAACGCAGGCAAGTGCTCCACTACTTGACAAGACATAAGGTAGATATCGCATATTTACAGGAGACACACCTCCCCAAAACGGACACGGCACATTTTGGAACTAGTTGGGGTTCACACAGGTATTTTTCCAACTACAGTAATTACGCGAGGGGTACGGCCATTCTAATACACAAGCGAGTCCTTTTTCGCTTTCACTCCATGATTCAAGATGACGAGGGAAGGTTCCTGGCGGTCTCCGAAACCCTGCTGGGCAGAGAGGTCACGTTGCTCTGCGTTTATGCCCCGAACACGGACACGCCGCAATTCTTCCACTCTCTTCACACTCTCCTCATGCGACTACAACCACATACGCTACTCATAGGGGGAGATTTCAACCTATTACTGGATCCAGACAGAGATAGCACCTCCAAATCCACAGACGTAAAGCCTAGGGCCCGACGTGCACTTCGAGAGCTTTGTGACCAGTTCAGTCTATTAGATGTCTGGCGTACACGCCATCCCAACACGACAGAATATACTCACTATTCGGGCCAACATAACACTTGGACGAGGATCGACTACTGGTTGCTCTCCCCAGACATTTATGGTTGGTGTGCAACAGTGGGGACCCTTCCCAGGACATACTCCGACCATTCCCCGGTGACACTACTCCTTAAGATCCCCCGCCCAGAGGGCTTTGAACAGCAGTGGCGATTCCCCAGCCGTGCTCTGCATGACGAAGTGTTTAAAGAAGAGATAAGGGAAGCTATAGAGGAGTATTTCGCCATCAACACGGGCTCAGTGGCCACGTGGGCAGTTCTATGGGAGGGTTTCAAGGCCGTAATCAGGGGAGCCTGCATAGCCAAACATGCCGGGGTCCTCAGGGACCTCCGTAACACACTGGCACGGTTAGAGCGGGACCTCCAGGCACTGGACGAGGCAGCCACAACTCACACACACTCCACATATGAGAACAGACGGCTGGTGTTATTGGAGGACTACAGGGAAACAGCTGACCGGGAGATCCTATTCTTGGAGAAATATCAGAAAGCCCGACGCTATGGCGAGGGGGAAAGGCCTGGCAGAGTGCTCGCCCAACTCCTACGCCCCCCTTACCACAAGACCTACATCACTGAAATACATTCCCCTGATACACACATGCACACTTCCACAGTGGATATTCAAAAACAATTCTTGGAATTTTTACTACCCTGTATTCCACCACCATAGGGAGTGATCGGGAAGCCCAAGAGGGATATTTAGACGAGATAGCCTTAGTGTATCTCGAGAAATACATGCAGGACTTTTGGCTGAACCCATTTCAGTCGCAGATGTACTATTAGCCATTGAAACTATTCGGGGATCTTCCGCACCCGGGCTAGATGGCTTTACCGGAGATTTTTATAAGGAATACAAAGAGCTGCTAGCTCCAAAACTCATTGAGGTCTACGCTGAGGCACTGGAGGCACAAATATTGCCCCCCACTTTCAGAGAAGCGGTCATTATCCTCCTCCCCAAACCTGGTAAGGACCCTACTCAATGTGGCTCGTATCGGCCACTTTCTCTCCTCAACCTAGATTATAAAATTTTGGCGAAAGTCATCGCTAACCGGTTGTCCCAATTAATGGAGTTCATCATTTCTCCGGCTCAGTCTGGTTTTGTGCCACATCGCTCCACTTCCCTTAACCTCCGCACACTTTTTTCGGTTATTCACAGGATAAACCCTTACACTCCGGCGGCAGCTATCCTTCTCGACACAGAGAAAGCTTTCGACTCTTTAGAATGGCCCTTCTTTCTTGCTGTCATGAGACGCATGGGCATGCCCATGGGTTTCATCGCCACGACAACGTTATTGTACACTAACCCTACTGCTCGGTTGCGCCTAAACGGTACGCTTTCTGCCCCTTTTCAGTTATCCCGTGGTACCAGACAGGGATGCCCATTGTCCCCGCTGTTATTCATTCTGGCCGTGGACCCTCTGGTAAGGCACTTTCAGGAACAGCATTTACACAGGGGCCTACAGTTCAACACTGGCCCCCTCTTGGTCTCTCTATATGCAGATGACACGATCCTCTATGTCCGACATCCTCAGGATAACTTGCACAAATTGATTAGGGAAATAATTCGATTTGGTCGCTTCTCTGGTTTAGGAATAAACTGGCGTAAGTCAGTTATATTCCTGCTGACAGCCAGCACAAAACAGTGGAGCTGTGAATTTCCTTTAGAATGGTGCTCGGACTCTGTGAAGTATTTAGGAATCCATATACATTTAAACTCCACTCAAATAATACGACTCAACTGTGGGCGAGCAGTCGACACACTCACAACCCAAATAGAGAAATGGCTAAGGCTGCCCCTGTCTATGGCAGGCCGAGTAGCAATCCTGAAAATGGTAGTACTCCCTAAATTTTTATATCTTTTTAACAACATACCCATTCCTCTCACCAATACCTTTTTTCGCACACTTCGTACCCTTTTGACCCGCTTGATTTGGGGCGGAAAGCAGGCACGAGTCCGATGGGCAATCTTTACGTTACCGCATGAGAGAGGGGGATATAATGTACCAGATCTTCAGTTGTATTATTTAGTGGCGCAATGCAGCTACGCTTATTCGTGGTATCACCCCGACGCCCGGATCCCATATCTACGGCCGGAAGCTGATCTCGTTCTTCCTGAAAAGCTCGCGACTATCCTACCTGTGGGCCTCCCTAGAGACCCATCTGATATCCAAACTGTTTCCTCCACGAGCTGGGCATGGAAAAAACTAGGCCGAATCACTGGTACAGAAGTTCTTTACTCTTCGGCACTGCCCATCGTAAACCCCCGTTTGATACCAATTACGGGAGAACGATTGGTGCAGCGCTTCCTCACGACATTTGAACTCTCACGGATGGGCGACCTATATCCAAACGGTCACGTTTTTTCTTTAACGGAAGACGCCAGGTTCCAGACAGGTACCATCATGGATAAGTTTGTCCTGGGCCGAATCCGCTCGGCCCTGCGCCCCACCTTCCCAACCTTCCCGGTTGAGCCACCTTCATTCCCTCCTCTCACTATGGTCATTGACAACGCAGACAGCACACATCTCATTTCAAAACTCTATAAAGCATGTGCTGCACTCAAACCCATAGACGACAACAAAGTCCGTAGTGCTTGGGAAATAGACTTGGGAACGACAATTACAGATGAACAGTGCGCCGAGTGCTGCTCTGTCACACAGGACGTTTCACTGAACAGTAGGCACAAACTCCTGCATTTCAAATTTTTACACCGCATATATTTCACCCCAGCGCTAGCACACAAGATAGACCCCTCCAAATCGCACCACTGTCGCATACTATATGTGTTAAATCCGTAATCGAAAGATACTAGTATTATCGGTTTGTATTACAAGGGTGTGAACTTGTCGACAGGGATCTCTCAATTTAGTTATTACACTGCATATTGTGTTTCATATAGCCTCCATGGTCTGCGAATTATGTTGTAGACAGCTAACCGACAGTTGAATCTTCATGGATGTATTGTGATATTATATACAGCTGCATTGGCGACAGACGATTTTTGTACAACGTGTTAAGAGTGATGAAAAGGAAAATAAAGTTAATAAAATTTTTTTTAAAAATGATGCTAGCTCAGACAAATCAAGCACGCAACCGCTAGAACCGTTTCGCCATTATACGAAAAGTGAATCCACAAGTGTAATTCAGTGGAGCTATACCACTTCATTAGTCCCATTTCCCGATACTGCAGCCCCCTCAGCCCACCTTCAGTCTAATAGTGTCCTTGCTCCCTCTGGTGACCTGAAATCAGAAACTGGAACAGGCAAAATTCAAACACACGGATCCACACCAACTTTTCCTCTCGCAGATACAGATCTTTCACATCTGATAAAGACTTCGAGCTGCAGATTCGTTACCTTTGAATTTCCCAGGCGTCAGGCTGGATCCAGAAACTTTTGCTGAGCAATACCCCTTGTGTGCGGCGTCGGGTACCTTCATTCGGCTCAGCGGGAAGGCGTCGGTAGTATCGGTTATGACGTCGCGGTGCCTATATAGGCGCCACCCAGGTGCGCGGACATCAGTTCTTTTCTTTCCACACCAGTTAAGCGCCGATCCGGGAAGAGCTACCCCTCTGCCGCTTTTTGTCAGGCTTTTTCTCGACTTTTATCAAATTTTTGGGAATCAGACTTCGTGTGCGAGGGATGTCTTCGAGGAAGACAGGTTTCAAACCATGCGGGACTTGTTCCCCCATGATGTCGGTTACCGATCCCCACCGTGTGTGTCTTTGGTGTCTCGAGCGCGACCACGATACGAAGTTGTGTTCGGACTGTCAGGCGATGGCTCCGAAGACCTTGAGGGAGCAAGCGATGAAGTTACTCGCGGCCCGACACTCGACACCGTCAAGCGAGACTCGGAGGAGGTCACGGTCCCGTTCTAAGAAGAGGAGGTCGTGGGTCCGCTCCCAGAGCCCTAAGTCCTCTTCCTCCCATTCAAGTTCCTCGGGACACTCGGGGAAGAGGCACAAGAAGAAGAAGTCCAGGCGGACTTCCTCTTCACCTCAACTGGCGTCCGTCGTCGAGAGAGGTAAGGAGCACTGACGCTCTAGGCATGGTTATGCGGAGCCGTAGCCAGAGTCCACTTCGCGTCTCCCCCCCCCCCTTTCCGGGAGCCGGAGCGAAAAGAGTTTTACGAGGCCATGCGCCGCGGAACGACCCCGCTGGCGAGACTTCGGGCACCGTGGGGATAGGAAAGGGCCCCATTGGGTTCGACGCCGTCGGCTTCGGCCACAACGCCGGTGATGCCTCAGGGATCTGATCCTGGATCCGGTTCGACGCTGGTCGTGCCAACACGACCTTCCCTGGCGTCGAACCCGGAGTCTCTGCCTGCGACGTCGCCAATGCCTGTCGGTGGCGCAAGCCCCATCCTCGACGACATGGAGCCGGAACCGCATCGATGGACGCCGATTCTGACGTAGACAGAACCCAGAGGTTCAATGTTGTCGCCTGAGCACTTTGAAGACGTGCTAGGCTCAGGAGAGGAATGGGAGGGGTCTGGGGATCCTCTTGAGAGCCAGGATGTCTCTGAGGAGAATTTGGACTGGTATGGGGTGCTTGGCGAGGCCAGTTGTCTGGATTCTGGATACTTCTCCAGATACTGGCATGCTCTCTCCACCTACGGTGGCTACGGAGGAGGGGCGTCCTATGCCATGCTGGTAAAGAGCAAAAGACACACAATTGATGGACGGAATGCAGAACAAATCAAAACATTCACCCCCAGTCAAGAGATCTGGGTTAAATCCATCATTCTTTTGCTCACCATGCCACCCCAGTTTAGACCTGGCCATATGCAAATCAATCTTGACCCTGTGCCTCATGTGAACAGTCCAGCCCGAACTGCCAAGCAAGGTCCTCCCTGGACCAGAAACAAGCATCCTAGGACCGGTTTCGGGGTTTCACCCCATGTCATACATTCACCCCAGTAGAGAGATCTGGGCCTAAATTCATAATTTTTTAGCTCCCCCTGCCATTCCAGTTTGAACCCAGCCATATGCAAATCAGTCTTGACAACACCCCACCCCAGAGAGTTTGGTGGTGCAGGCCTCTACGTCCCAAGGCGCATTCTCTTCCCCCCCTCCAGATAGGGAATCCAAGAGGCTGGATTCACTTGGGAAGATGTTTTCTTCCTCCAGCCTGGCATTGCGGTCAGTGAATACCGCATGCTTATTGGACCCTTTCTCCCATTCCCCTTGGGAGACGGTTGCGCAAGTGCTGCCACAAGTGTCGGAGGAGGACCGGGCTGTGCTCTCACAAGCTGTCAAGGACGGGAGGGATGCAGCTAAATTCGCCATACGGTGTGGGTTAGATGCGACCCATTCGCTGGGCAGATCGATTTCAACGACAGTGGCCCTGAGACGCCACGCCTGGCTTCGTACAACTGGCTTCTCGGGCGATGTCCAAGCCAATTTGATGGACATGCCCTTTGATGGAACCCACCTTTTTGGGGAAAAGGCAGACTCAGCCCTGGTCAGATTCAAGGACTCTTGTGCTACGGCCAGATCCTTGGGCCTTTCCTCCACTCCTCATGGCCAGTCTTCCTTTCGCCCCTTTCGTGGCAACGGAAGGGGTTTCCAGCTGTGTCAGCCCTATCCCAGCCACCGTCCCGCACAGACTGCCCAAGCCATGCGTGGACGTGGACATTCCGATCTCGGAATGGAGGCCAGAAGTTGTCTAACACACTACCCCCAGCAGCTGCAGCCTCCAAGCACTCCTAGGCTGATTCTGCTGGACCATACTACTCCAGTTGGTGGGAAAATTTGTCATCATCTCCCCCACTGGAGAACATCGGACAATTGGTTCTTGCAGGTCGTCCAGGAGGGCTATACTCTACCTCTTCTTTCTTTTCCTCCTACTATTCTGCCAAGTCAGGAACGGCTGACGGAGGATCATTTACAGTTGCTCCAAAAGGAAGTTACGGCTCTTTTGGCCAAGGGAGCTACAGAAAGGGTCCCAGTTTCAGAAGTAGGCAGTGGCTGTTATTCCCACTACTTTCTGATTCCCAAGAAGTACAAGGGGCTACGGCCCATTTTAGGTCTTCGGACCTTCAATATCTTCCTCAAAAAGGAGAAATTTAAAATGCTCACTCTGCCTCAGGTCTTGTCTGCCCTATACCAGGAAGACTGGATGGTAGCGTTGGATCTAGCAGGATGCGCATTTTCACATTCCCATCCTGCCGGGCCACAGGTGTTACCTGCGGTTCAAGGTAGGCCGCAAGCACTTTCAGTTTACCGTGCTCCCCTTCGGCCTTACCAGTGCCCATTGGGTGTTCACCAAGGTGATGGCGGTGGTCGCAGCACATCTACGCAGATTAGGGGTGTTTGTCTTCCCCCTACCTCGACAACTGGCTGTTAAAGGTATCCTCCTTCCCAGGCTGTCGTCTCCCACCTTCAGACTATGGCGGACCTCCTGCATTCGCTGGGGTTCTCTATAAACGTGCCGAAGTCACACCTGACTCCTTCTCAGACACTCCCTTTCATCGGAGCTGTTCTGGACACAGTGCAGTTTTGGGCCTATCCTCCTGAGCAATGAGTCCAGGATATTCAGGTTATGATTCCAATATTCCAGCCTCTATCGTGGATTTCGGTGAGACTGACTCTGAGGCTGTTGGGCCTCATGGCCTCCTGCATCATGTTGGTAAAGCATGCCAGGTGGCGTATGCGGGCTCTGCAGTGGGACTTGACGTTCCAGTGGGCACAGCATCGGGGAAATCTCACCGACTTGGTCCAGATCTCGAAAGGACCTGCGAGAGATCTGCAGTGGTGGTTGACGAACCGCGATTGGGTCAACAGCAGACCCCTCTCCCTTCCCCAACCAGATCTCACAGTCGTAACAGATGCGTTACTTCTGGGATGGGGCGGCCATCTGGGAGAGGTGGAGATCAGGGAACACTGACCTCCGGCGGAGTCGGGGCTCCACATCAATTTGTTGGAGCTTCGAGCAATTCAATTGGTATTGAAAGCATTTCTTCCCTCTGTCAAAGGGAAGTTAGTGCAGCTGTTTACGGACAACACCACCGCCATGTGGTACTGCAACAAGCAGGGCAGGGTGGGGTCTTGGACCCTTTGTCGAGAGGCCCTGCGTCACTGGACATGACTGGAACAGCAGGGCATAATCCTGGTGGTTCAACATCTAGCAGGTTCTCTGAACGCCAGGGCAGATGAACTCAGCCGTCGATGCCTAGCGGATCACGAATGACGTCTTCAGTCAGAGGTCGCGTAAGGTCTCTTTCCGCAGTGGGGAGAACCTTGGTTAGATCTGTTCGCCTCAGAAGAGAATGCGCAGTGTCAGCATTACTGCGTGCTCGAGTTTCCAAGGCGGTTATCACTCGGCGATGCCTTTCGCCGCGACTGGAGCTGTGGTGCAAGGTGGCGAGAGCCTTGGTTAGAACTTTTCGCCACCGAAGAGAACGCGCACTGTCAGCAGTTCTGCGCGTTGAAATTTCCAAGGCGGCACTCGCTCGGCAACGCCTTTCGTCGTGAGTGAAGTTGCGGCCTCCTGTACGCCTTTCCGCCTGTACCACTTATGCCCAGGGTTCTGAAGAAGATCAGGAGCGACCGGGCCCAAGTCATTCTTGTGGCTCTGGACTGGGCGAGGACAGTCTGGTATTCAGAGCTTCTGACAATGAGCATCGATCCTCCGATCAGGCTACCCCTTCGGGAGGATCTTATGTCGCAGCAGCAGGGGAGTGTCCTCCACCCGAACCTGTCAACTCTGCGCCTCCATGCGTGGATATTGAGCAGTGGCATTTGATGGCTTTTGACCTTCCTCCCGAAGTGTGTAACGTTATCTTGGCAGCCAGGCGGCCCTCCACTAAGACGTCATACGCCTGCCGTTGGCAGAAATTTGTATTATACTGTACGGAAAGGTCTATTGACCCTCTTTCTGCTTCTCTTTCCACTGTTCTTCTATTTATTCTAACCCTTGCCCAACAGGGCTCTGCTTTGGGAACTCTCAAGGGTTATCTTTCTGCTCTATCAGCTGTTTTCAGCTACCAGACCAGCCCTCTTTCTTTAGGTCTCCGATTTGAAATTGGTTTCTGAAAGGGCTGGCTCACTTGTTTCCACCCACGCCCTTTGTTATGCCGCAGTGAGACCTTAATTTGGTCCTCACTGTGTGCTCCCTTCGAGCCTTTACACAACTGTCCCCTCCAGCTGCTTACCATCAAGACAGCCTTTTTAGTGGTAATAACATCTGCACGGAGGGTGAGTGAGTTGCAGGCGCTATCCTGTCCGCCTCCCTATATGATGTCTTTTCCAGACACAGTAGTGCTTCGCACCCATGCCTAATTTTTGCCAAAGGTTGTGACCCCATTCCATCTGGGTCAATCCATTACACTGCCCACCTTCTTTGCTCCCCCGCATCCCTCTAAGGAAGAGGAGCGTCTCCACCGTCTGGACCCAAAAAGAGCGTTGTTATTCTACCTTGATCGCACAAAAGAGTTCCGGGTGGACGATCAACTCTGTGTGGTACGTGGGAGCTAAGAAGGGGCGGGCAGTGCAGAAAAGGAAAATTTCTTGCTGGGTTGTTCTCTGCATTAAGATCTGCTATGCCCTGGCAAAGAAGCAGCCCCCTGAGGGATTAAGGGCCTACTCCACCAGGGGAAAGGCTGAGACTACGGCCTTAGCTCGGGGTGTCCCAGTCCTGGACATCTGTCAGGCAGCAACGTGGGCATCTTTGCACACGTTTGCCAAGCACTTCTGCCTGGACAGTCGGGTCCGCAGGGACGGGCTTTTTGCCTGTTCAGTCCTGCAGGACTTCCTAGTGTAAGGTATTAGTCCACAACTCACCGTCCGGATGGTATGGCTTGGGTACCTAATTCAAAGGTAAGGAATCTGCAGCTAGAAGTCTCTATCAGATGAACAAGTTACTTACCTTCGGTAACACATTATCTGGTAGAGACTCTATCTAGCTGCAGATTCCTTACAGCCCTACCCATGCCTCCCTGCTTTGCGGACTGATTTTGTTAGGACTAGGGATACTCCACTTTTCAGGGCCTTAGTTTTGCACACGACTACATCAGTTACATCATGGCTCTTGGCTTTTGACGTGGAAAAAATGAAAAGTACTGATGTCCGCGCGCCTGAGTGGCTCCTATAACGGTGACTGCGACGTCATAATCGACGCTGCCGACGACGTCACGCGGAGCCTAATGGAGCCACCTGCGGTGCGTGCAAGGGGTATTGCTCAGCAACAGTTTCTGGATCCAGCTTGACGCCTGGGAAATGCAAAGGTAAGGAATCTGCAGCTAGATAGTCTCTACCAGATAATGCGCTACCGAAGGTAAGTAACTTGTTCTTTTGAGCCCTTAATGATGATCCTTTTTTTGTTTTCTTTCTCATTTCTGGTCAGAAATTTTACCTAAAGTTCCCTTTTTGCAGTGCAAGAATTGCATGTGAATGTTCATCCATCACCACAGGTATATATGGTGTTTGGGTCCTGATCATGTCTCTGACTCCTTCTCCAGCATGCTCCCTAAAACCATTATGGGGAGAGAGGCATTTAATATTTCTTTCCATTAAAATGTTGTTTTTTACCCAGAGGCAGCTCGTGTGCAAGATAGTTTCCATGATGGTTTTGCACAGAGGTGTGGCGGCCGTAAGTGATGGTGGCCAGGCATGGCTAACTGGAGTAGATTTGACACTATTTGTGACAGCAACTCCAGTGCCCAGTCGCTTTCCTGAAAATGCATATGATGGCGGCTCAGCCATCTGAAAATTCTCTTTCTCTAACACTCTTAAGTGGGGCAAGGAATTAGCGGGCAGGGTGAACAAGACGTTTAGCTAACAGACATACCATTACCATCTACCCTCCTCTAATTCAGTCACCTGTTCTTGACGTTGGCCCAGGCTCCTAAAGGGTGAGATAGAAATAGTTTTGGTGTGCATTAGGCAGTTCCTGTTGACCAGTCAGCTGTGTGATCTGAGCTATAACCGACATAAATATCTCTGCCTGTTTCCCCCTGTTGCACATCAGTAATTTGCATTTTAAATATGATACTTGCACAAGTTTGCAAAATACAAATTTGCAAGAACCTTTATCTTTTTTCATGATGCAAATTTATTAAAATAATTTTTTTTGTGTGTTTTGTTTTCAACTACAGATCAGTACTGTCTTTGCGGCCATTAAAGGAGGGCTATGAAATGTGTGATGGAATTAGCTTTGCCGAAATCTGGAAGTATGATGGAGCGTTATTGCAGAAGAAATGCCAACATTCTAAATCAACTGGAGAGTCACTTATTATCAACATTGTGACATTAAAAGACGTACTGGTATCTTCAGCGGCGACAGAGGATAAATTTGACTTGCCCTATGTCATCCATCTCTGGCCTACAGTTGTGCTCCGCAATCTTCTGCCGTATGAAATTACTTATTCCCTTGAGGTAATTAACTCTGTTTTGCTCTTTAGAAGATAGTGGTTGATGTAAGCTGTTTGAGAATGTAAAATGAGATTAGACCTTTGTTCTCCTGTAGTATCCATTATTGTGTTCCTACAGATTTAAAATTCTGACTCTCATAAGTCTTTCTAGAGGATACCCCATTATTAAAATTCTTGACTTGCTTTAAAATGAAAAAACAAAATCTCAGAATTTGTTTTTTCATTAGCACCACTTATGCCCTCCGTGGCATGGTACGGAATTTGAAGGATGCCTGTACAGTGGTGTGATCAGTGGAATGTATTTTAAAGTCTTTATGGAAAGACTTCACTGATTCTTTGATACCTATCTACGTATATGTAGTACTCTCCTAGGCAACAAATACAGTTGCGTGCCAGTTGCAGAGTATTGACTGTTTTAATACCCCTGGACCCTACTCAGTGACTTTAGTCTTTATTTTCACAACTGAGGCCATACAGAACTAGATGTACCCAATCCAGTATACATTCCTCAGGTGTTTTCTCAGGGAAAGATGTGTTATATATAATTGCTGCCAATTTTACACACACACCCTTTCTTCTTTTCCACATTACCAGGTGTACGGACTACAAATCTTAATCTTGTGTTGGCGTGTTAATTTTCACAAGAAATTTTAAAAATGTCTCTTGTTATGTTTTTTTCTTTCATAATACCCAATTATGGTTTCTACTAGGACAGTGTCTTTTACGCTGCTTTATTCTTGCCCATGGACTGTGTAATCACATATCCAAATGCTCCACTGCCTGCATTCCTTGGGACCGAGATTTAGCAGTCAGTGCAAGACCTACATAATTTGACTTTGAACACCAGGAAGGACTGAAATGGAAGATCACTTGGAGATCCACACCTTTTCAAGTTTTCAGAAATCTACACCAGAAGTCCAGATGCCACCAATGAAACTTGTGCACTTGGTATGCCTTCCCTTAAGATTGCAACCCTTGACAATCACTTACAATCCCTTCAATGTGGATAATTCTCCTAGGCATCCAGATTGAAATTCTGCTGAAATGAAGACACGGCTCACAAAAAAGAGCTGCGTAAAAGCCTAAGTGGTTTTCCTCCATTTTGTAAGTCACCACTTTGGATTGTTGATGGCTCCAGAAGCCTGTAGAGTTTTCACGGCCTTTTTCGCCTTCTTCCGAGGTAGGACTCTGCTGATAGCATCCCACTCTCCAGGACTCTGAGTTAATAGGTGCATAAACGGTTCATATATCAAACCTCCTCAGTCTCTCTAACACCAAATTAGTTTGAATTCTTCAAGGCAGCATTTTGTAGTTGTGGAGTGGAGTCATGCTACTTCAAATTTTCTGTTGCACCTACTCCCACTGTATCTATCCATACTGCTAGTGCTCAGTGTTCATTCATCACTCCACTTGTAAACATCACTACCATGACATATTCACTGAGTTTCAGGCTTAGTGTTGTGTTAATAGTATCTGTTCCAGAACTTATCATATTTCCACTTGGATGCTTGTTGGAACAACCTATTAAAAGTGTTTACTATGTTACCACCGTTGTGGCAGAAACATATCTCATGAAATAAATCCTATTTTAGAAATCCAGTTTCGAACCTTTGAATTAGTTTTATGTTGAGATCTGGGACAAATCCCTTGGTGCATAATGAGCCAGCTTCTCTTTATTGCTGATGAGGCACACTAAGTGAGTATATGTGGTCCTAAGAAGTCCCACGTTGAATCCTATGTATTCTCATTTTCCTGACACTCGAGAATGAGTTGCCTTCTCACCTACTTCAAATGTAGTTCTTGAGCCAAATATGTGCACCTACAAATTGACTAATAATTTGCAAGTAAGATGCTGTCTGATTCTGACCACCTCTTCTAGGTCTCTTTCATCTCTTGCAGTATTCCAGGTTTGACAAATATCAGACGTTTCTTTATCTGCAGGTCCCATATTCTCTAGAATACATAACACTGCTCCAGGCAAATCCCTCTTTTTATTTAGTGTGGAAGTAGCTCTCTCATACTAGATTGAAACCTTGGTTGTTCTCCTTCACACCACCAGGCACAAAGCTCAAATGGTTGGGAAACAGGTGCAAGGAAGCTTTCATGTTATCCTTTTTCATAGTATTTCTTGTCATTACTTTTTTGCAGACAGGCCTGCTTATGCTCTGCTATATGTAATCTGGTGAGCAATGCAACCAGTCATTCCCTGCCTGGTAAGAAAAGGACTTTCTCCAAATTGCCTGTGGCAGAAATTGTAGGCAGGTAATTGTCTCGCTCTCCTCTTTGGTATATACCCGATAAGTCCTATGAAACAACTATAAGCAGTCAGGGTACAAAGATGTGCCAAGACAGTACCTTATTGATGCGTATTTGAAGCTACAGCACCCAGCCCCTTCAGTTCCTTTGTCATTATCAAATGTCTACACTCATGAAACAGTGGTGTGTCAATTGGCTCCAGTAGTAACAAAAGTTTGAATTTTATTTAACTTGTTGTATGCTCTCAAAATGAGCAACAGACATCCAGGGTACCAATATTATGACACATGGAAGGAGGTTTTGTCAAAAACAGATACCATGTCCATTATAGTTAGAGCCTAGGAGTCCTTCATGATAACTGAAACAGAAAGACTTTTCTCAATTTGATCTTCACGGCTTACTCTAGGGAAGGAAGATTGATTGGCCACTGTGGTTGAGGAACAGGCTATCCTCTCCAATGTAATTGGAGAATTTTTGTTGGGGCCTGAACCAAAATGTCATGAAAAGAAATAATCAAGGATCATATAAGCATTCTTTTGAAAAGAAGAAAAAGAAGAGAAATTAATTTTCATAGCCAGAGGGATGGCCAGAGCCAGTGCTGGAAATGTTTAAAAAACAAATTCAGAAAACCTTTAGATTAGATTATGATAAGGTGAGGGTGTAGTGGAGATTGCCTATTTAAAAAAAAAAAAAAATTCCCGGCTTTTGATAGGTGTGGGGGTAAACTGAGGTCTCCGGTTAGTAGACCAGCTGAAAGGGAGTAGCTGGACTGAACCCTTCTATGTTTAAGACTTGATAAAGACGTGCTGTTCTCAGTTTTGATGTGTATCTTGGTATTATTTGAGTACATCTGAAATGCACCCTGTGTTGATTTAATAGTTGAGTTTTAACGAATACCACACCAGATGTCCCAAAAATTAAAGGCTCCGCATTACCCTCACTCCTGTATCCGGATGGCGCTGTGCTAATGGCACGGACAGCAAGAGCCCTGTGCCTCCTAGTGCATGCTTTTGTGGATTTTATGGGCGCATTAGACTTTCAAACCAATTTTATAAAATCTTATATCTTATATTATAGATTCCTTACCTTTTAATTACCCCCAGGCATCAGACTGGATCCGGAAAGTTTTTTAGTCAGCAGTACCTCTGCGCGTCGAAAGGTGGCGTCGGTCGGCTCCGCGTCTGTCGTTGGCATCGTGGTCGCCAGGATGACGTCGCGGTAGCTACTTAGACGCCGCCCTCGCGCGCTGACGTCAGTTCTTTTTTTTTTTTTCGCACCAGCCAGCCCAGATCCGGAGAGAGCGGTACCTCCAGTCATTTTTTGACTGAACTTTTTGAGCGACTTTCGTCGACGTCTTTTTTGAGTCTCCGACTCCTGGTGCACGAGGGATGCCCGGATTCAAGGCATGCGGTTCCTGTACCCGACTGATGTCGGCTACGGATCCGCACCGCGTGTGCCTCTTTTGCCTGGAGCGCGACCACGACCCCAAGTCGTGCTCCTACTGCCGGTCCATGGCTCCGTAAGTCGCGAGGGAGGTCGAGGGACCGGTCGTGGAGCCATCATCACGTCTTCGAAGTCTTCGCACTCGGAGTTGGGTAAGTCGAAGCACAAAAAGAAGTAGAAGAAGCATCGTCGCTCTTCGACTTCTCCCCGTCGGTCGGCTGACGCGACGAGGGATGCAGGCGGTGCCCCTCCCGCGGCTCCGCGCGTGGAGCCCGAAGAGTCGACTCCGGGCTTCCCTCCCTTCCCGGGACCCGGAGCGACTCCTGCCCAGCTTCGTAAATTATACGAGGCGATGCACGCCATCTTTGGGCAGCCTGAACCCGCCGGCGCGCCTTCGGGCCCCGCGGACTCGGCTGGGGGGCCTAGGCCTTTGCCGCTGTCGGCTCTGGCCCCGGCGCCGCAGGCCCCCCGTTGACCCAGGCCTGGATCCGGAACGGCGCCGGTTGACCTTATTACACCTCCACCGGTGCCGCTTCCTCCGGAGTCAGTCAGTCGTGTCCCTGGCCGGTGTCGACCCCGGCCTCCATCCCGATGTGGACCCGGAGCCTGACCAGCGTCGCCCGACGCTGGACCGAGCGCCAAGAGAGGGGGCTTTGTTCCCCTGTTCACTCCTGGGGTCCCTTTTCAGCCAGATTGGCAACCTGAGGATGAGGAGGAGGACTGGGAGGGGTAAGGTGACCCTTTAACTGATCAGCTAGGATCTGAACAGGACTGGAGAGAGGAACTGGGGGATGCCAGTGGTCTCGACTCCTCCCCTGACCTTGGCATGTTGTCTCCTTCTACCGTGGCTACGGAGGAGGGAGCGTCATACGTAGTGGTGTTGCGTAGGGCGGCCGAGGCGCTCAACCTCGAGCTTCCTACGGGGGCGGTCAGGACTAACCTCCTGACAGAGGTGCTTCAGCCGGCTGCGAGCTCTTCGGAGCCCCTGCTGCCGTTTAATGAGGCCCTTACCGACGTCCTTTTGGGCACATGGTCCAGGCCCAACACGGGGGCTCCCGTAGATAGGATGATTGCCCGACGCCACCGCCCGGCTCCGGGCGACCCCACTTTCCTCTCCCAACACCCCACCCCGGAGAGCTTGGTGGTCCAAGCCTTCACTTCCAAGAGCGCATTCCCTACCGCTCCACGGGAAAGGGAATCCAAGACGCTGGATCATCTTGGGAAGAAAATGTTCTCTTCCGCCAGCTTGGGACTGCGGTCAGTAAACACTGCATGTCTATTGGGCCGTTATTCCCACTCTGTGTGGGACACAGTTGCGCAGGTGCTGCCTCAGTGTCCGGAGGAGGCCCGGACAGTGCTCTCCCAGGCTGTAGCCGCCGGGAGGGATGCGGCGAAGTTTGCCATCCGTTGTGGGCTGGATACCGCCGACTCGCTAGGCAGGACAATTTCAACGTCAGTAGCCCTTCGTCGCTACGCCTGGATGACATCGACTGGCTTTTCGGGGGATGTCCAGAACACCCTTATGGACATGCCCTTTGATGGCCGTCGCCTTTGTGGCGACAAAGCGGACAACGCTCTAGAGTGTTTCAAGGACTCACGGGCTACGGCCAAGTCCTTGGGCCTCTCCAGCCGCCCAGCGCAGTCTGCTTTTCACCCCTTTCGTGGCTTCGGAAGGGGTGCAAGACAAAGGTGGTGAGATGCACTCCCGTGTTATCCGTTTCATTTTACATTTTTTGCATTTCTATTTCTTTATTTCACCATGTACAGGCGTTCATGCTTGTTAGCGCTTCCGCCCAATCGCGCTGCAATTATAAAGCCGAACACGAAGGAACCACATGGCTCCCTTCCAAGCTGCACTGCCAAACGAATCCAATGAATCAAATTCATATTTGACTCCTTAGTTACTCCACTTTTCACTTCTTTTTTTCATTTTTTCAATTTTTTCACCCTTGATTTATTCAATACATTTTACTCATTTTCTTGACCATTCGCAGTCTTTCACAAAATACGCAGGAGCATCAAATGTTCCACATGCCACGCTTTATTTAAAAAACCCAATGCATTTCGGGACAACCCTTCGCGAGGGGTATCTAGAAAAAGATCATTTAAAACAACATCAGTCAAATGTCACACGTTGTATAATGCATAAACTGAAAGCCACTCCTTTTAAAATTGCTTAAACAGTTCAAGTTAACTAAATATTTCAATGCTATTTCATCCTCAGTTTCAACATCAATCATAATCTAGTCTCCACATTACCCCCGCGCTGCGCGTGTATCAGGTGAAAACTGCCAAGGTTTCTTAACAGTTCATGACCCTGTGTTTACCTTTTTATCTCTATGCTAGAAAAACGCTGGATTAAAGTGCGCTCGTGTCCCCATACTTGTACATAGAAATCCTGTTATTTCACTAACCTCCCACAAACTCTTACACTCCACAATGCTTACCGTGGCATATGCTTCTCTAACTCATCAAAACCTCATTCGGTATCATTTCTTGGTAACGGTTTGCCGTTTCCTCTCCTTTTTTTATTTTTTTATTTTTTATAGGTTTTATATAGCGCTAGCTAGACCCGGGGGTATCAGAGCGCTTCACATACATAGGTGCATTACATAGCAAGGCATAGGGATGTAAAAAGGTATAAGCCAAACATTATAATTAGGCACACATTGCATAGCAGGACATAAGGGTGCATGAGGATATAAGCAACACATTATAATTAGGCATACAGTGAAGGATAAGGGGGGGAGCTCCCGAGGTTGAAGCAATCGAAGCTCCACTTATCCATGATGGACAAATGAGGAGGGAGTCAACTAGGTAGTTGGAGTCTTGATTTGTTGACTTGGACGGTAAGGTATTTCTTGAGGAGAAGGAGTTTCAGGTCCCTTTTGAAGCACGGGAAGGAGGGGTTGCATCTGAGGTCAATCGGGAGTGAGTTCCATATCCTGGGTACGTTACCAGAAAAGGATCGGGACTGAGTGGTTGACTTTTTGAATTTCGGAGGGATGAGAAGAAGTGAGTTGGAGCTTCTCAGGGGTCTGGATCTTCCAGCTTTGACCAGTTTGCTGTTTAGGTAGTTGGGGGAATGTGAGTGGAGGGATTTGTGTGTGATGCAGGCCAATTTGTAGATACATCTGCCTTCAATGGGTAGCCAGTTGAGGGAGTGGAGGGATGGTGTGATGTGATCAAACTTTCTAACTCCCGTTATGAGTCGAGCAGCCATGTTAAGGACTGACCTTAGTGGGACTAGGTGAGCTTTTGGCGTCCCTGTAAGCATAGCGTTCCCGTAGTCCAGTTTGGTTAGGACTAGGGATTGAACAACAATCTTGAGATAGTCTTGTGGAATGAAAGGTTTCATTTTCTTCAGGTGTTTTAGTGAAAACTGCGCACTTTTTGCAGAGTTTTTGATGTAGTCCTTCATCGATAAGTTCTTGTCCAAAGTAATGCCTAGTGACTTAACCGAGTTGGTGGTAGCGAGGGGGCAGTTTAGGGCATCCAGGTTCTTGAGCCAGTCATGGATGGGAAGATGGTTACTTTTAGTAGCAAATAGTATTAATTCCGTTTTGTCCGGGTTCAACTTTAAGTGGTTTGCGTTAAACCAGGAATGGATCTTGGTTAGTGTGACATTTAGGTGTTGGATGTCGCTGGGTGATTTGATTTTGTAGTAGAGTTGAGTGTCGTCTGCATATAGATGATATTTAACTCCTGCTTCTTGCAGAATGATTGTCAGGGGTTCCATGAAGAGATTAAAGAGGGCAGGGGAGAGGATTGAGCCTTGAGGGACCCCAAGTGTGACTCGTGTTGGCTTAGAGAGACAAGAGTTGATTTTAATTTGTTGCGACCGGTGCTGGAGGTAGGAAGCGAACCATTTTAGTACCATGCCATCAATGCCAGAACGGCCCTTCAGGGCCTCAAGTAAAGCTAGGTGATTAATTGTGTCGAAAGCCGCAGATAGGTCAATAAGGATGAGAAGACACGCTTCACCTTCATCTAAGGCTCTGTGGATATCGTCTGAAATATTGAGCATGGCTGTTTCAGTGCTACACCCTTTCCTGAATCTCGATTGAAAGGTGTCAAGGAGATTGAAATCATCAATATGTTTGTTAAGTTGTTGGAGAACGCACTTCTCCAAGGTTTTGGCTAGGAACGGGAGGTTGGAGATAGGTCTGAGATTGTTGAGATCATTAGGGTCGGCTCCTGGTTTTTTGAGTATGGGTGTGATTTGTCCTAATTGAAGGGAGTCGGGGACACAGCCTGATGTGAGAGAGGAGTTGATGATTTTAGTCCAGAAAGGGGTAATGATGTGGTTGAGTTTTTGTACGATAGTGGCTGGGTGAGGGTCCATAGTGTGGGAGGTAGGCTTTAAGCTCGCATTTATATTGAAGACTTCAATTTCCGACATAAGTTCGAAGTCCGACCAATTTGCATCATTTTTCAGTAGGCAGCGGACCTGGTTGTCCTTCGTATGATTGAGATCTGCTTGGTCGAGGGCGAGCATTGGGGGGCAGGTTGAGATTGAAGGTGTATTGGAGGTTTGGATGAAAGATTGCTCAATTTTTGTGACCTTGTCTGTGAAGAAGCTGGCAATTTCTTCGCATCGATCCGTGGTCGCTTTAATTTCGTGAGGGGATTCGCGGTTCGTTTGCCTTTTGACAATATTGAAGAGTTCTCTATGTCTATTCTTAGCCTGGTCTAGTTGGCTGCGGAAGAATGAGGCCTTTTCTCTAAAGATGTGCTTTTTATATTCTGACCGAACAGACCTAAGTAGTGTTAGGTGCCTTGTTGATGGGTTTTGTCTCCAAGTCCTTTCAGCAAGTCTGAGTTGTCGTCTTTCGGTATTGAGATCCACATTGAACCATGATTTAGATTAAGTTTGAGTGGCGCTACTTGATCTAGCACCTCCGTCATTGTTGAGTTAAAGTGAGCTGTAAGGTCATCGGCCGACATAGTGGTAGGCTGGGACTGTAGATGGGCATGAATCTTGGATTCAAGTTCGGAGATAGGGACTTTATTGATGTTCCTGGTCCAGTGTTTGGGTTTGTCGGATTGTATTGGTTGGTGTCTGACAGGTGAGTTGATATTAAACAAAATGAGGTGGTGGTCAGACCAGTCAGTGGGCGAGATTGATCTCAGTGAGACTAGTTCATTTCTGGTGATGATCGCGTCCAGAGTTGCTCCTTTGATGTGTGTTGGTTCATTGCACAGTTGTTTTAGGTTGGTTATTTCAAGTAGGTTGGAGAGGTTCTGGGCAATGGTATCTTCTGTGTTGTTCCGGTGGATATTGAAGTCACCCAGGAACACGTCTTTCGTGTCTGTTATGGAGAAGCGTGTTATTAGGTCAGTTAGTTCTTCGGCGAAAAGGGCGCGTTTCCCCGGGGGATGGTAGATGGTGTGAAATTTGATGGGTGTGGTGCCCTTGACTGCAAGTTCGACACCAAGGTACTCCAGGGTCAGGTATTCCGCAGGTTTTAATGCGGTGATGTGAATACCTTCTTTGTGGATGATTGCTAGTCCTCCACCTGTTTTGAGCGATCTGTCCTGTCTAATGACGTTGTAACCTGGGGGGGAGAGTAGGTCAAGAATGGGGTTAGAGTGGTCGTTGAGCCAGGTTTCTGTGAGAAATGCTATGTCTATTTCTTCCCTAAGAATAACTTCGGCAATGTCTGTGGCGTGTTGTACTGCTGATCTGCAGTTGAGGAGCATGCAAGATAAAGGGCAGGACATTATAATGTCGGGGTGAGCTCTAAGGATGGAAGTGTATTGCGCCGGGGGTCTGGGCGAGTGGACTGTTCTAGGCGTTCTGTTTGTGCCAACAATGACTGGGATTGCGAGGGGAGCTGTATTCTGGTTTGTTGCGGGCTGAGAGTTGTTGATTTCCTCTGTTTCCATTATTGAAAGGGTGCGAGAGCTCGATTAGGTCGATGAGCCTGCCTCCCCAATGGAATGGAGGGCCATGGTGGGTCAGGTGGGGCCATGGAAGTGGCTGTGTGGGGAGGAGGTGTGTAACTACCCCGAGAGCATGAGCAAGGTGTCTTAAACAGGTTGGGCCGGTCTAGTTGTAGATGTAGGATGTCGGCAGCTAGGGCGTCGATCTTTTGTTCCATTCTGGTCAGTTGTTGGGAAAGGGTGTTAAAAGAGTTACTGGTCTTCGGAGGGGGCAGTGTATGACTAGGGTCTGTAGAAGGAGAGAGTACTGGGATCTGCGATTGAGCGATATCATTGGGGGTGTGCGTAGGGATAGGGTGAGGGTGTAGAGTTGGGTCATTGAAGTTTCCAGTCTTGAGGAAAGGTGGAGGTGATGTGGGACTAGGGTCAAAGGGAGGACGGTGAGCAATGGACTGGAGGGGGTCAGAGTCCAGGGGATTGGCAGTAGTGTTGGTGGTGGGGGTGGGTTGGGTATGTGGTCTTGGGTCAGGGGAAGGAGAGTGAGCAATGTTTTGGGGGAGGTCGGTGTCCGAGGGATTGTCGGTGACGTTGGGCCTGGGGATGTTTATGGCAGATGGAGTCGGGTCAGCGCTGGGGTTGGGGATAGGTCGTGAGGGTAGAGTCGGGTCTACTGAGGTCAAGAGGGGTGTGGCTGTAGCGAGTACCGTAGTGGGGAGACAGCAGTTTGTGTCCGATCTGTCAGGTTCGAGATCAGCCTTGCGGTGTTTGTTGGCTGTGCGTTTGCTGGTCCTGGTGGGATTAGTGGATGTCATGATAGTGGGTGTTTGTCGGCGGAGTGTGACAATGGGGGTAGTGAGGTTGTAATGCGTGATGGTGGATGTCCATGAGTCATAGAGTGAGTCAGTAGGGCAGGGTGATTGGCAGTGTTCTGGGACATTTGTCAGGGTGGAGGTCCGTGAGTTGTAGAGTGGATCGACTGGGCGGGGCGGCTGGCACTGTTCTGGGACGTTTGTCAGGGTGGGGGGTGATAGGGGAGGATGGGTTAGATGGTTCTGCTTAGTTAAAGAGGAGAGGAGTGTCGGGAAGTGACGATCAAAGGGGGTGAGGTGCGGGTCTGTGGCCTGTATGAGAATGTTTCCTGTTCTGAAGATGGAAATGGTGAGTTCCCCTTTAAAGGTAGGGGAGATGGTCGTGGAGATTTTTTCGCCATAGGGAATATTGACAGCCTTGGTGACTAGGAAGTGAAGATGGAAGGTGTTTATCCACTTTGTCGGACGGTTGGTGTAGAAGATGAAGTCAGTTTTCGTCTTGCCGATAGTCATTGTGTGGTAGTTGTCCACTATGAGTATTTCCGGGTGCTGTTTTAGGGTTCTGAGTTTGAAGTTCTTTTTTGCATAGCTAGACTGATTTTCTGGGTAGATTATGGACCAAGAGTTAGGTCCGTAATGCCTGAGTGCCGAGTTAAGGGGGGGGTTTAACGGGCGCATGGTTCGCGATTGAGAGGTCCGGTTCTATGTGACTCGGAGATAGGAGTTGATCTTGATCTGATCAGTCACAAAGGTGTTCAGTTAAAACAAAATACATTATCTCTATCACATTTGACTTCATGTAGCTTCTTTGCAAAATGTTTTTCTGGCAGATGTATGAGTAGGAGGAAAGAAGGTGGCTTTATCACGTTTAACTTTGTTGAGAATTATTTATCTGGCAGATGTATAAAAAAGGGCCAGAAGATGGCGCTGAAGCCTCATTTGTCTTCTATTCTGGCTTTCCTTTTTCACGGTGTGCACCGTTTTCGGAGCGATGGGAGCCCGAGTTTATTTGCTTTCGGAGTAACAGATGAAATTACCACGGATGGCACTCACAATTGGCAGACCGGTTGGTTCCTTTCTTATAAACACCTACTTTCCCTCAGGTGATCTATCTTATGCACTAGCTAAGATGTGGACCGGATTTCAACTAATACACTAACTATTTCGCACTCCATATCCCAGAATCTTTTAGAGATATCACAATAAACTCCTCTCTAACCCATCGCGCTATTCCCATTATTCAAACATTAGACCATTCGTAGCACTTAAAAATCAATGACACCTCGGGTGTTTAGACTATTCATTCATAATAATATACGCAATAATATGCCCCACTACGTCCCGCCCAGAGCCACAGGTCGCAGCAAGTTTCCCACCCTTCGCGCGGCCGGGGACGTGGGAACCACCGCCGTGGTTCAGGGGGCCAGCGGGCGGGCCAGTCCACCAACCCCCCTCTGCAGCAGCCTCCAAACTCTTAGTCCGACCTTTCAGGCCCATTAAACGCCAGTGGGCGGCAGGATCCGCCATCACTCCCCCCCCCCCCCCCCACTGGCGCACCATCACGTCGGACAGGTGGGTTTTGCAAATAGTCCGAAGGGGCTACTGCCTCCCCTTCGAGGCTACCCCTCCAGCCATGCCACTTCAATACCACTGCATGTCGGAGAATCACCTGGGCCTTCTCCAATAGGAAGTTTCGGCTCTCTTGGCCAAGGGAGCCATCGAGCGCGTTCCTGCCCCAGAAGTAGGTCGTGGTTGTTATTCCCACTACTTTCTGGTACCCAAGAAGGACAAGGGCCTGCGTCCTATCTTGGATCTCAGGAACGTCAACCGCTTCCGCCGGAAGGAGAAGTTCAAAATGTTGACGCTCACTCATGTCTTGTCTGCCCTCGACCCTGGAGACTGGATGGTAGCGTTGGGCTTGCAGGACACTTATTTTCACATCCCCGTCCTGCCGGCCCACCGGCGTTACCTGCAGTTCATGGTAGGCCACGAGCACTTTCAGTTTACCGTGCTCCCCTTTGGCCTTACCAGCGCCCCTCGGGTGTTCACGAAAGTGATGGCGGTGGTCGCAGCTCACCTGCGCAGATCGGGGGTTTCAGTCTTCCCCTATCTCAACGACTGGCTGTTGAAGGCGGGCTCGCCCCAGGCAGTCGTCTCCCACCTCCAGACTATGGCCGACCTCCTGCATTCGCTGGGGTTCTCCATCAATGTGCCGAAGTCGCACCTGACTCCCTCTCAGAAGCTCCTCTTCATTGGAGCGGTTCTCGACACGTCGCGGTTTCAGGTTTATCCTCCTGAACAACGAGTCCGGGATATTCGAGCTATGATTCCAATCTCTCAGCCTCTATCCCGGGTTTCGGTCAGGATGACCCTGAGGCTGCTGGGCCACATGGCCTCCTGCATCCTGCTGGTCGATCATGCAAGGTGGCATATGCGGGCTCTGCAGTGGGACCTGAAGTTCCAGTGGGCGCAGCATCAGGGGAATCTGTCCGATTGCATCCAGATCTCGGAGGGCACTGCTCAACAGTTGCAGTGGTGGCTCACGAACCAGGATTGGGTCAACGGCAGATCCCTCTCCCTTCCCCAACCAGAGCGCACAGTGGTGACAGACGCATCCCTTCTGGGATGGGGCGGCCACATGGGAGGGGCGGAGATCAGAGGCCTCTGGTCTCCGGCGGAGTCCGGGCTCCACATCAACCTTCTGGAGCTCCGGGCGATTCGTCTTGCACTCAAAGCATTCCTTCCCTCTGTCCGGGGAAGAGTAGTGCAGGTGTTTACGGACAACACCACCGCCATGTGGTACTGCAACAAACAGGGCGGGGTGGGGTGGTGGACCCTATGTCAGGAGGCCCTCCGCCTCTGGACATGGCTGGAACA
This sequence comes from Calotriton arnoldi, assembly GCA_963921515.1. Lineage (NCBI taxonomy): Eukaryota > Metazoa > Chordata > Amphibia > Caudata > Salamandridae > Calotriton > Calotriton arnoldi. The sequence continues at coordinate 1,108,464 of CAWUFW010004722.1, read as the reverse complement.
TCAGGGCATATCCCTGGTGGTTCAACATCTGGCAGGTTCCCTGAACGCCAGGGCGGACGAACTCAGCCGCCAGTGCATGATGGATCACGAATGGCGTCTTCACTCGGAGGTGGTGCAAGGTCTCTTTCGACAGTGGGGAGAGCCTTGGTTAGATCTATTCGCCACCGAAGAGAACACGCAATGTCAGCAATCCTGCGCGTTGGAATTTCCAAGGCGGCACTCGCTAGGCGACGCCTTTCGTCACGAGTGGAGTTGCGGTCTGTTGTACGCCTTTCCGCCTATACCACTTCTGCCTAGAGTGCTGAAGAAGATCAGGCACAACCGGGCCCAAGTCATCCTTGTGGCTCCGCATTGGGCATGAAGAGTCTTGTATCCCGAGCTGCTCAACATGGCCATCGATCCTCCGACCCGTCTGCCTCTTCTGGAGGATCTTCTGTCGCAGTAACAGGGGACGGTCCTCCAACCGAACCTGTCCAGCCTCCACCTCCTTGCGTGGAGATTGAGCGGCGGCAGTTGACGTCGTTTGACCTGCCTCCTGAAGTCTGTGATGTAATCTTGGCAGCCAGGCGTCCCTCCACTAAGACGGTATACGCCTGCCGGTGGAACAAGTTTGTGGCATGGTGCACAGCAAAGGCTGTGGATCCCCTTTCTGCCCCTTTTTCTGAGGTTCTCTTGTTCCTTCTTTCTTTGGCCCAGCAAGGCTCTGCTCTGGGCACTATCAAGGGCTATCTTTCGGCCATCTCTGCTTTCCTTCGGCTCACAGATCAGCCTTCTCTTTTCAAGTCCCCGGTTGTTAATTGTTTCTTGAAAGGCATAACTCATCTCTTTCCTCCTATTCCCTTCGTTATGCCTCAGTGGGACTTGAATCTGAAAGAGACACGTTAGTGACAGATTCCTTACCTTAGAATATCCCCAGGCGTCAGGCTGGATCCGGAAAGTTTTTGCGTAGCAGTACCCTTGCGCGTCGGTAGGTGGCGTTGTGCGGCTCCGCGTCCGTCGTCGGCGTCGTGATCGCCGGGATGACGTCGCGGGCAGTACTTAGACGCCGCCCCTGCGCGCTGACGTCAGTTCTTCTTTTTCCGCGCCAGTAAGCGCAGATCCGGGAAGAGCAGTGCCCTAGTCAATTTTTGACTAAATTTTTGGGTGATTTTTCACTGTTTTCTTTTCGAGTCGTCGACTCCTAGGTGTCGATAGGGATGCTTTAAGCCCTGCGAGGAATGTGGTCGCATGATGTCGATCACGGACCCGCATCTCGAGTGTCTCTTCTGTCTCGGCCGAGACCACGACACGAAGTCGTGCCCTGACTGCCGGAAACTTCACTCGAAGGCTTTGCGAGAGCGGTCTCGAAAGCTACTCGAGGTCCGGCATTCGGCTCCGCGCCACACCAAGCCCCGGTCCCGGGAGAGGTCGAGGGGCCAGTCGCGGAGTCCCCGCCGGTCGTCGGAGTCCAAGTCTTTGCGCTCCTCGGGTAAGTCGAAGCACAAAAAGTCTAAGAAGCATCATCGCTCTAAGACTTCGCCTCGCCGGTCTCACGACTCGGCTGAGGCCCCTGTCGGCACCGTCCCCGCGGCCCCGGACGTGCCTGTCGAGCCGCCCCCGCATTACCCGTCCTTTCCGGGTTCGGGGGCGACTCCGGCCCAAGTACAGGAATTCCTGTCGGCCATGGCCCGCCTCTTCGGGCCTCAAGGTCCCTCCGGTGCGCCTTCGGGCCCCGCGGGCCCTGATGGGGTTGCTCCGGCGTCACCGACGACTCCGGTCCCGGCGTCGCCTCTCCCGCCAGCCTTGATCCCGGCCTCGGCTCCGGCCCCGGCCTCGATCCCGGCCCCGGTGGTGCCGCAACCCCCATCGACGCCGGTTGACCTAACCACGCCTCCTCCGACGCCGATGTCCCCGGTGCCGTTCCTGACGCCCGTCCGGGGCTCCGGACGGCGTCGTTCCCCAGCTCTTTCCGGGTCCGGACATGGAGCCGGACCGGCGTCGCCCGACGCCGGATCCGGCGCCGACGAGACCTTGGGTCCCAAATGTCCCTCCTCCTCCATATTTTTCACTAGAGGAGGACCAGGAGACCCTCTCACACAGCAGTGTGAGTATGATCAGGACTGGGCAGAGGAACTTGGGGATGCCAGTGGTCTAGATACTTCCCCTGACACTGGCATATGCTGTCTCCTCCCGTGGCTACGGAGGAAGGAGCAAATTTCGCAACGGTGTTGCGTAGAGCAGCTGGAGCCTTGCACCTCCAATTGCCTACTCTGGCTGTCAAGACTAATCTCTTGACGGAAGTGCTTCAGCCGGCAGCCTCCTCTGCGGAGACTGTGCTGCCGTTTAATGATGCACTGATTGACGTTCTTTTGGGCACCTGGTCCAAGCCCACCACAGGGGCTCCTGTGGATAGAAACGTGGCCCGACGCCATCGCCCTGCTCCGGGCGACCCCGTGTTTCTCTCCCAACATCCCACCCCCGAGAGCTTGGTTGTCCAAGCCTCTGCCTCCCAAACCGCCTTCCCTACCGCCCCTCCGGATAGGGAATCCAAACTCCTGGACCAATTTGGGAAGAAGGCCTTTTCTTCCTCCAGTGCTGGCTTGCGGTCGGTGAACACCGCTTGCCTTTTGGGCCGATATACCCACTCCCTGTGGGATTCGGTGGCGACTGTTTTGCCACTGTGTTCTGAGGAGGTCCAGACACTGCTTACCCGCGCCATTGCGGAAGGTAGGGATGCGGCAAAGTACACCATACGTTGTGGCCTTGATACCGCCGACTCGCTGGGCAGATCGCTTGCAACGACGGTGGCGCTGCGTCGCCACGCCTGGCTGAGGACAACTGGTTTCTCGGGTGATGTCCAGAATACACTCATGGACATGCCCTTTGATGGAGTCGGTCTTTTTGGTTCAAAGGCAGACCATGCGCTGGAGCGTTTTAAGGACTCACGGGCTACTGCCAAGTCCCTGGGCCTTTCTGTTGTGCGCCCTCCGCTAACCTCTGCTTTTCGCCCCTTTAGTGGCCACGGAAGGGGCGCCCAGTCACGTCAGCAGCCCAGCCACCGGCCCGCGCAGCAAGCGCCTTCGCGTGGCCGAGGACGTGGATACCGCCGTGGCGGTTCGGGCAACCAGGGTGCGGGTCAGGCCACCACCTCCAACCCGTCCGCGGCCTCCAAGCCCTCCTAGTCCCTCCTTTCAGGTGCACAGCACGCCAGTAGGGGGCAGGGTCTGCCATCACCTTCACCACTGGCGTCCCATCACCTCGGACAGGTGGGTCTTGGACATTGTCCGAAGGGGCTACTCCTCCCCTTCGAGACCGCCCCCCAGCCATGCCACCTCAATTCCACCGCATGTCAGGGGATCACTTGATGCTTCTGCAGAAGGAAGTCATGGCCCTCTTGGCCAAGAGGGCCATCGAGCGTGTTCCGACCCCAGAAGTAGGGCGTGGTTGCTACTCCCACTACTTTCTGGTGCCCAAAAAGGACAAGGAGGACATGCGTCCTATCTTGGACCTCCGGAACGTCAATCGCTTCCTCCGGAAGGAGAAGTTCAAGATGCTCACCCTAGCTCAGGTCTTGACTGCCCTCGACCCTGGAGACTGGTTGGTAGCTTTGGACTTGCAGGACGCTTATTTCCACATCCCCGTTCTGCCGGCCCACCGGCGTTACCTGCGGTTCACGGTAGGCCTCGAGCATTTTCAGTTCACCGTGCTCCCCTTTGGCCTTACCAGTGCCCTTCGGGTGTTCACGAAAGTGATGGCGGTGGTCGCAGCTCATCTGCGCCGGGCAGGGTTTGTCTTCCCCTACCTCGACGACTGGCTGCTGAAGGCGGGCTCGTCCCAGGCAGTCGTCTCCCACCTCCAGACTACGGCCGAACTCCTGCACTCGCTGGGGTTCTCCATCAATGTGCCGAAGTCGCATCTGATTCCTTCTCCACAGCTCCTTTTCATCGGAGCAGTTCTGGACACGACGCAGTTTCGGGCCTATCCTCCCGAACGGCGAGTCCGGGATATTCAGGCTATGATTCCGATCTTTCAGCCTTTATCCTGGGTTTCGGTACGGATGACCCTGAGGCTGCTGGGCCTCATGGCCTCCTGCATCCTGCTAGTCGATCATGCCAGATGGCATATGCGGGCTCTGCAGTGGGACCTGAAGTTCCAGTGGGCGCAGCACCAGGACAACCTGTCCGATCACGTCCAGATCTCGGAGGGGACTGCAAAACAGTTGCAGTGGTGGCTCTCGAACCGGCAATGGGTCATGGGCAGATCCCTCTCCCTTCCCCAGCCAGAGCACACAGTTGTGACGGACGCGTCCCTTCTGGGATGGGGCGGTCACATGGGAGAGGCGGAGATCAGAGGCCTCTGGTCTCCGGCGGAGTCCCGGCTCCATATCAACCTTCTGGAGCTCTGGGCGATCCGACTTGCACTCAAGGCATTCCTTCCCTCTGTCAAAGGGAAGGTAGTGCAGGTGTTCACAGACAACACCACCGCCATGTGGTATTGCAACAAACAAGGCGGGGTGGGGTCGTGGACCCTCTGTCAGGAGGCTCTGCGCCTCTGGACATGGCTGGAACATCAGGGCATGTTCCTGATGGTTCAACACCTGGCAGGTTCCCTGAACGCCAGGGCGGACGAACTCAGCCGCAGGTGCATGATGGATCACGAATGGCGTCTTCACTCAGAAGTGGCGCAAGGACTCTTTCTACAGTGGGGAGAGCCTTGGTGAGATCTATTCGCCACCGAAGAGAACACGCAATGTCATCAGTTCTGCGCGTTGGAATTTCCAAGGCGGCACTCGCTCGGCGACTCTTTTCGTTTCGAGTGGAGTTACGGTCTGTTGTACGCCTTTCCGCCTATACCACTTCTACCCAGAGTGTTGAAGAAGATTCGGCACGACCGGGCCCAAGTCATTCTTGTGGCTCCGGACTGGGCTCGTAGAGTTTGGTATCCCGAGCTACTCAGTATGAGCGTAGATCCCCCGATCCGTCTGCCTCTTCGGGAGGATCTTCTGTCGCAGCAGCAGGGGACGGTCCTCCACCCGAACCTGTCCAGCCTCCACCTGCTTGCGTGGAGATTGAGCGGCGGCAGTTGATTCCTTTCGACTTGCCTCCCGAAGTTTGTGATGTGATTCTGGCAGCCAGGCGTCCCTCCACTAAGGTGGTATACGCCTGCAGGTGGAACAAGTTTGTGGCATGGTGCACAGCAAAGGCTGTGAATCCCCTTTCCTCCCCTCTTTCTGAGGTTCTTCTGTTCCTTCTTTCCCTGGCCCAACAGGGTTCTGCCCTGGGTACCATCAAGGGCTATCTTTGTGCCATCTCGGCCTTCCTCAGGCTTCCTGATCAGCCCTCCCTTTTCAAGTCCCCAGTTGTTAACAGGTTTCTAAAAGGCATTACACACCTCTTCCCTCCTGTTCCGTTTGTAATGCCTCAGTGGGACTTGAACTTGGTTCTTACATTTCTTATGTGCGCTCCCTTTGATCCTCTACATAACTGTCCTCTTCGTCTTCTCACTCTGAAGACAGCCTTTCTGGTGGCCATCACCTCCGCTCGGCGGGTGAGTGAGCTCCAGGCTCTTTCATGCAAACCTCCCTTTCTGTCTGTCCATCCAGACAAGGTTGTTCTTAGGACGCGCCCGTCCTTCTTGCCAAAGGTGGTTACTGCCTTCCACATTGGGCAGACCATCACTTTGCCCACCTTCTTTCCGCCTCCGCATCCTTCCAGAGAGGAAGAGAGGCTCCACCGTCTGGACCCAAAACGTGCGCTTTCTTTTTATATCAACCGCTCACAACACTTCCGGGTGGATGACCAGCTCTTTGTTGGCTACATGGGTGCCAAAAAAGGTCGGGCGGTGCACAAGAGAACCATCTCCCGCTGGGTAACCTTGTGTATCAAAGCCTGCTATTCTTTGGCTAAGAAGGAGCTTCCTGTTGGGCTGCGTGCCCATTCCACCAGGGCAACGGCTGCTACCACGGCTTTAGGCCGCGGTGTTCCGCTGCAGGATATCTGTCAGGCAGCTACGTGGGCCTCGCTGCACACGTTTACAAAGCATTGCTGCCTTGACAGTCAGGTCCGGAGGGACGGCTTCTTTGGCCGTTCTGTCCTCCGGGACTTCCTTGTCTGATCTTTGTTCGCAGACCCACCACCGGGGTTGGTATTGCTGGGGTATTTATTCTAAGGTAAGGAATCTGTCACTAACGTGTCTCTTTCAGATGCACAAGTTACTAACTTGTGTAACGATATATCTGTAAGAGACAGTAGTTAGTGACAGATTCCTTACCGCCCACCCATCCTCCCCGTTCTGCGAACTGATTTCTAGGGTTAAGGACATCCCTTTCAGGGCCCTAGTATTTTTCAGACACCTATGTCAGCTTCTTGCATGGCTCTGTGTTCCTGGCGCGGAAAGTCGTGTACAGAACTGACGTCAGCGCGCAGGGGCGGCGTCTAAGTACTGCCCGCGACGTCATCCCGGCGATCACGACGACGGACGCGGAGCCGCACGACGCCGCCTACCGACGCGCAAGGGTACTGCTACGCAAAAACTTTCCGGATCCAGCCTGACGCCTGGGGATATTCTAAGGTAAGGAATCTGTCACTAACTACTGTCTCTTACAGATATATCGTTACACAAGTTAGTAACTTGTGCAATGTTTCTTACAGATATATCGTTATCGAAGGGAAGTAACTTGTTCATTATGGTCTGCGGCTCAAAGAAATATCGGTTGTCCACCCTTACAGTTGGCAATAATAGCCTGAAATGCACCAGCACTTTTTCATATCTAGGTTTAACTTTTGCTACTACTGGATCTTGGGCTCCGCACATTGTAGGACCAAATTAGGAAAGGCTTCTGGCACTTTATTTAGCCTACCACAACTTGGGGGAGGGAATGCACTTATGCCCCTTTTTTCAAATCTATGACTAAATGTGTATTCCAATAGCAACATATGGAGCAAAGTTATGGGGCATCCACAAATGTGACATCATCCAGTCCGAAGAAAATATGTTCTGTAGAAAGGTCCTGGCGACTCCCCTCTCTTCCTTAGACTTAATCTGTCATTGATAATTGGGCACCCCATATATAGAAGATTATATTAGAGTCCGCCCACCTTTACTATGGTTAGGAGTATGGAAAAACAAGGAGGCGAGTCTTACAAGAGATATCAATTCAATTCATCATCTTTATTCGGTCAAAATATATTAGACCATAAAAGCACATTAAACATAAATACACATATATAATACATAAAACAGTACATTATCAATCTCATTTCCTTATCACATAGATACATATATTTACAGGATACCAAACACTATCAAATTGCATTTCATTTTTTCAAAGCAGTTCATTCCATACCAGTCTAAAGTTCATCTATACCTTATGTTAGCATATACCCATTTGCAATTTTAAACGTGTAATCATAATGAAAAATACAGGAGGGTAAGAACCTCAAATCTGGTTCCGCCATACGATCCTATTTCCACTCACTTACTTTAATACATATGAATAAAATTACATGTAAAAAACGATAAATTAGTATACCAGTATAAAAGCGACACAATTCAAATTGCCCACATGATTTCTTGTAGACACTATTTCCCAATCCATTTGGATTATCTGTATCCTCTATCAATATGTTCTTCCTGGCATAAAGGACACTCCATAAAAAAGATGACATTCTTATACAGATATCGATAGTGGGTAGAGACTATAAAAAGAGATACGCCGGGCGACATTGAGTAAACGCTAAGTGTTTTAAAAAAACGTAATATATAGTATTTCCTCCACTTTTTATAAAATTTACAGAAAAGAACAACATGCATTGTAGTCTGAGTTGAGGAGTTATCACAGGGACATTTTGATAAATTTGAGGACCAATCGTTTGGTTCGGGGAAGATAACTATGCGATAATAAAAATGTCCATTCTAAAACGAGTTAAAATATATCTATGTCTTTGATGTGGTACAGATCTCAAGTATAGTTGCATATCGTAACTGGTTAAAATATGCTGATTTCTTAAAACAGTGGGTTTTAACAATTCTGTAGACACCCTGATATTCTCTAAGTGTGTTAAACAGTCAGCCTTTAGATCTTTCCTATTTATTTCAACTAGGCATTCGGGGTTTGTAAAATAATCTGGATGCCCCAAAACCTGACAAAAACACCCTATGTATCTCAACCATGGAATTCGCGTGAACAGGGTTGATTTTAGACAATCCCTTATGACGGACCGATTTAGGGCAGTTTACTCAGACGACCATACCATGTGCCACAACAGGATAGGTTGGATCTTAATTAAATCAGCGAGAAACAGTACACCCAGCTCTGTGGGACACACACAGGTTGTGGTGGATTTGGGTGTTGCAAGTAAATACCTTAAAAACTCGATCTGAAAGAAACAGTTAGTTATAGATTCCTTACCTTAGAATCTCCCCCAGGCGTCAGACTGGATCCGGAAAGTTTTTTCGTCAGCAGTACCCCTGCGCGTCTGAAGGTGGCGTCGGTCGACTCTGCGTCCGTCGCCAGGAAGACGTCGCGGAAGTTACATAGACGCCGCCCTCGCGCGCTGACGTCAGTTATTTCTTTTTCCGCGCCAGCAAGCGCTATCCGGGAAGAGCGGTACCCCTAGTCACTTTTTGACTGTGTTTTTTGCGACTTTTGTCGACTTCGTTTTCGAGTCTTTAACCGACTCCTGGTGCACGAGGAATGCCCGGTTTCAAGGCCTGCGGTTCCTGTTCCTGAATGATGTCGGTGATGGATCCGCACCGCGTGTGCCTCTTCTGCCTGGAGCACGACCATGACCCCAAGTCCTGCTCCGACTGTCGAACCATGGCCCCGAAGTCTTTGCGGGAGCGGTCCCGAAAGCTCATTGAGGCCCGGCAGTCGGCTCCGCGTCGCGCAAGGTCCCGGTCGCGTGGGAGGTCGAGGGACCGATCGCGGAGTCATCATCATCACTCCTCTTCTAAGTCTTCGCACTCGGGGTCAGGTAAGTCGAAGCACAAGAAGAAGTCAAGAAGCATAGTCGCTCTTTGACTTCCCCTCGTCCGTCGGGCGACGCGACGCAGGGTGTGGGTGGTGCCCCTCCAGCGGCTCCGCGTGCGGATCCTTCAGGGTCGACTCCGGCCTTCACTCCCTTCCCGGGACCGGGAGCGACCCCTGCCCAGCTTCCTCAATTTTACGAAGCGATGCACGCCATCTTTGGGCAGCCCGACTCCGCCGGCGCTCCTTCGGGCCCTGCGGACTCGGTTGGGGGCCCTAGGCCTTCGACTCCGGCGGCTTCGGCCTCGGCACCGCAGGGCCCCCTTGGATCCAGGCCTGGATCCGGATCGGCGCCGGTCGACCTCGTTACACCTCCACCGGCACCGTGTCCGCAGCCGACGCCGGCTGGACCCCCAGCCGGCGTCGACCCCAGCTTCCACCTCGATGTGGACACAGAGCCGGACCGGCGTCGGCCGACGCCGGATCCAGCGCCGATGGGTACTTTTGTTCCTGTGTTCCACCCTGGCCATTTTCAACCAGATTGGCAGCCAGAGGAGGGTGAGGAAGACTAGGAGGGGTCTGGTGACCCTTTAACAGACCAGTTGGAGTACAATCCGGACTGGAGAGAGGAACTGGGGGATGCCAATGGTCTGGATACTTCCCCAGACCTAGGCATGTTGTCTCCTCCTACCGTGGCTATGGAGGAGGGAGCGTCATACGCAGTGGTGTTGCGTAGGGCAGCCGAGGCTCTCAACCTCGAGCTTCCTACGGTGGCAGTCAGGACTAACCTCCTGACAGAGGTGCTTCAGCCGGCAGCGAGCTCTTCGGAGCCCCTGCTCCCGTTTAATGAAGCCCTCGCGGACATCCTTTTGGGCAATTGGTCCAGGCCCAACACATGGGCTCCTGTGGACAAGATGATTGCCCGATGCCACCGCCCGGCCCGGGCGACCCCACTTTCCTCTCCCAACATCCCACCCCTGAGAGCTTGGTAGTTCAAGCCTCCTCCTCTAACGGCGCATTCCCTACCGCAGCTCCGGAAAGGGAATCCAAAAAGCTGGACCACCTTGGCAAGAAAATGTTTTCTTCCGCCAGCTTGGGACTGCGGTAGGTAAACACCGCATGTCTGTTGGGCCGTTACACCCACTCTGTGTGGGATACGGTGGCGCAGGTGCTGCCTCAGTGCCCGGAGGAGGCCCGGGCCACACTCTCCAGTGCCGTTGCCGAGGTGAGAGACGCAGCGAAGTTTACCATCCGCTGTGGACTGGATACCGCCGACGCACTTGGTAGGACGATTTCAACGTCGGAAGCCCTTCGACGCTACGGCTGGTTGCGTTCAACTGGTTTGTCAGGGGATGTCCAATCCACCCTTATGGACATGCCTTTTGATGGCCGTCGCCTTTTCGGCAACATGGCAGACAACGCGCTGGAGCGCTTTAAGGACTCTCGGGCTACGGCCAGGTCCTTGGGCCTCTCCGCCACCAGCCATGCGCAGTCTGCCTTTCGCCCCTTTCGTGGCTACGGAAGGGGTGCCTCACTACGTCCCGCCCAGAGCCACAGGCCGGCACCAACTGTACAGTCTCAGCTCAGCCGGGGACGTGGGAACCACCGGCGTGATTCTGGGGGCCAGCAAGCGGGCCAGTCCACCACAGCCCCCTCTGCAGCAACCTCCAAACCCTCCTAGTCCGACCTTTCAGGCCCACCAAACGCCAGTGGGCGGCAGGATCCGCCATCACCTCCCCCCACTGGCGCACCATCACGTCGGACAGGTGAGTTTTGCAAATAGTCCGAAGGGGCTACTCCCTCCCTTTCGAGACTACCCCTCCCTCCATGCCACCTCAGTACCATCGCATGTCGGAGGATCACCTGGCCCTTCTCCAACAGGAAGTTTCGGCACTCTTGGCCAAGGGTGCCATCGAGCGCGTTCCTGCCCCAGAAGTAGGTCGTGGTTGCTATTCCCACTACTTTCTGGTGCCCAAGAAGGACAAAGGCCTGCGTCCTATCTTGGATCTCAGGAATGTCAACCGCTTCCTCCGGAAGGAGAAGTTCAAGATGTTGACGCTCGCTCAGGTCTTGTCTGCCCTCGACCCTGGAGACTGGATGGTAGCGTTGGACTTGCAGGACGCTTACTTTCACATCCCCGTCCTGCCGGCCCACCGGCGTTACCTGCGGTTCACGGTAGGCCACGAGCACTTTCATTTCACCGTGCTCCCCTTTGGCCTTACCAGCGCCCCTCGGGTGTTCATGAAGGTGATGGCGGTGGTCGCAGCTCATCTGCGCAGATCAGGGGTTCCAGTCTTCCCCTATCTCGATGACTGGCTGTTGAAGGCGGGCTCGCCCCAGGCTGTTGTCTCCCACCTCCAGACTACGGCCGACGTCTTGCATTCGCTGGGCTTCTCCATCAATGTGCCGAAGTCCCACCTGACCCCCTCTCAGAAGCTCCTCTTCATCGGCGCGGTTCAGGATACGACGCAGTTTCGGGTTTATCCTCCCGAACAGCGAGTCCGGGATATCCGGGCTATGATTCCGATCTTTCAGCCCCTATCCCGGGTTTCGGTCAGGATGACTCTGAGGCTGCTGGGCCTCATGGCCTCCTGCATCCTGCTGGTCAATCATGCCAGGTGGCATATGCGGGCTCTGCAGTGGGACCTGAAGTTCCAGTGGGCGCAGCATCAGGGGAATCTGTCCGATTATGTCAATATCTCAGAGGGCACTGCACGATAATTGCAGTGGTGGCTCACGAACCAGGATTGGGTCAACGGCCGATCCCTCTCCCTTCCCTAACCAGATCAAACAGTGGTGACAGATGCATCCGTTCTGGGATGGGGCGGCCACATGGGAGAGGCGGATATCAGAGGCCTCTAGTCTCCGGCGGAGTCCGGGTTCCACATCAACCTTCTGAAGCTTCAGGCGATCCGTCTTGCACTCAAAGCATTCCTTCCCTCTGTATGGGGAAGAGTAGTGCAGGTGTTCCCGGACAACACCACCGCCATGTGGTACTGCAACAAACAAGGCGGGGTGGGGTCGTGGACCCTATGTCAAGAGGCCTTCCGCCTCTGGACATGGCTGGAACATCAGGGCGTATCCCCGGTTGTTTAACACCTAGCAGAGCCAGAGCGGTCGAACACAGCCACAGGTGCATGATGGATCACGAATGGCGTCTTCACTCGGAGGTGGTGCACGGTCTCTTTCAGCAGTGGGGAGAGCCTTGGTTAGATCTATTCGCCACCGAAGAGAATGCGCAATGTCAGCAATTCTGCGCGTTGGAATTTCCAAGGCGGCACTCGCTAGGCGACGCTTTTCGTCGCGAGTGGAGTTGCGGTCTTCTATACGCCTTTCCGCCTATACCACTTCTGCCCAGAGTGCTGAAGAAGATCAAGCACGACCGGGCCCAAGTCATTCTTGTGGCTCCGGATTGGGCACGAAGAGTTTGGTATCCCGAGCTGCTCAACATGGCCATCGATCCTCCGATCAGACTGCCTCTTCGGGAGCATCTTCTGTCGCAGCAGCAGGGGACGGTTCTCCACCCGAACCTGTCCAGCCTCCACTTCCTTGCGTGGAGATTGAGCGGCGGCAGTTGAAATCGTTTGACCTGCCTCCCGAAGTCTGTGATGTAATCTTTGCAGCCAGGCGTCCCTCCACTAAGACGGTATACGCGTGCAGATGGAATAAATTTGTGGCATGGTGCACAGCAAAGGCTGTGGATCCCCTTTCTGCCCCTCTTTCTGAGTTTCTCTTGTTCCTCCTATCTTTGGCCCAGCAGGGCTCTGCTCTGGGCACTCTTAAGGGCTACATCTCGGCCATTTCAGCCTTCCTCAGGCCTCCTGATCAGCCTTCTCTTTTTAAGTTCCCTGTTGTAAATAGATTTCTTAAGGGCATTACTCATTTTTTTCCTCCTGTTCACTTCGTAATGCCCCAGTGGGACTTGAACTTGGTTCTTACATTTCTTATGTGCGCTCCCTTTGAGCCACTTCATAATTGCCCTCTCAGGCTTCTAACTCTGAAAACTGCCTTTCTTGTGGCCGTCACCTCTGCTCGCAGGGTGAGTGAGCTACAAGCTCTTTCTTCTAAGCCTCCCTTTCTGGCTATCCATCCGGGCAAGGTCGTCCTAGGAACTAGACCTTCCTTCCTTCCCAAGATGGTTACTTCTTTCCACATTGGCCAAACCATCACTTTGCCCACCTTCTTTCCGCCTCTGCATCTTTCAAAAGAGGAAGAGAGGCTCCACCGTCTGGATCCAAACGTGCGCTTTCTTTCTACTTGGATCGCACAAAACAATTCCGGGAGGATGACCAGCTGTTTGTTGGGTACGTGGGTGCTAAGAAAGGTCGGGCCGTGCACAAACGGACCATCTCCAGGTGGGTCGTTCTGTGCATCAAAGCCTGCTATTCTTTGGCAAAAAAGGATCCTCCAGTGGGGCTGCGCGCCCATTCCACCAAGCGACGGCAGCTACTACTGCTTTGGGACGACGAGTCCCCCTGCATGACATCTGTCAGGCAGCTACGTGGGCATCGTTGCACACGTTTACGAGACACTACTGCCTAGACAATCAAGTCTGGAGAGACGGCTTCTTTGGCCGTTCTGTTCTCCAGGACTTTCTGGTGTGAACTTGGTTCGCAGACTCACCTCCGGGGTTGGTATTGCTGGGGTATCTATTCTAAGGTAAGGAATCTATAACTAACTGTTTCTTTCAGATGAACAAGTTACTTACCTTCGGTAACGATACATCTGTAAGAAACATAGGTTAGTTATAGATTCCTTACCACCCCACCCATCCTCCCCTCTAGGGTTAAGGACATCCTTTCAGGGCCCTAGTTTTGTGCACCAGTGGTCAGTGTCTTGCATGGCTCTGCGCTTCTGGCGTGGAAAGTCGTGTACAGAACTGACGTCAGCCCGCGAGGGCGGCGTCTATGTAACTTCCGCTACGTCATCCCGGCGAACACGACGCCGGACGCGGAGTCGACCGACGCCACCTTCAGACGCGTAGGGGTACTGCTGACGAAAAAACTTTCTGGATCCAGTCTGACGCCTGGGGGAGATTCTAAGGTAAGGAATCTATAACTAACCTATGTTTCTTACAGATATATTGTTACCGAAGGTAAGTAACTTGTTCTTTTCCACTAATTGTAGTGCCATACAATTTGCATACCCCCATATACCAGCCGTATACTGCTTTACTAACACATTTTGCCTTATAAATAGTAAGCATCTCTCGCGGGGGATTTGTACCTAATCTTCTGGCGAATTTACGTAAGGCCATACAGGCACTTCTGAAAAGCAGTGTCCTGGTCTTGATGGCATGGTTCCATATGCCATCTTTATCAAATAGAACGCCCAGGTACGAGAAAGTGTTAGTAAATTCAATGCTGAAATCCAAGCTTCTAATTGCGCGGCAGTTGCCAGTTTTCCTGCCGCACTTCTTTATAAATGTCTTAGTTTGGTTCACATGCAAATCAAGGACCTGCATATAGTTAACAAGATCTTTAAGTACCGACTGCATGGAGATTGGGGTGCGTACCATTAATACAGCATCGTCGGCATAGTCAAGGGCAGGCACAGGACGATGTCCCACCTGAGCAAGATCTTTCGGTTGCAGGATCAGGGCAGTGCCTACATTATTTATGTAGAGCGAGAACAGAAAGGGTACAAGGACGCAGCCCTGCCTCACCCCTCTTTCTATGCTGAATGGCTCTGTACATTCGCCCCTATTCCCATATCTGATCCTGGCTTTCGTGCCAGGGTATAGATCCCTCAGAAAGGAGATAATCGCGGGGTCCACTCCCATATCACTCATAATCGCCCATAGCTTAGAGTGGTTAACACAGTCAAAGGCGGAGGACAAATCTACGAATCCCAAGTACAGGTCTCCGCCTTTAATCTTAGTGTATTTCCCTACTAGCATACTCAAGTTAAGGCTCTGTTCAATAGTCCCCACCCCAGTACGAAAGCCATATTGTATGTCAGCCAAAGCACCCCTATATTCATCCCACTCATGAAGTCTATTCAAGATAATTCTACCCACTATTTTAACTAATGAATCGAGCAACGAGATCGGCCTATAGCAGGTAGGATTATGTCGATCCCCTTTTTTGTAAATGGGTACTATTATAGATTCGGCCCATGTTGGAAGAAATTCTGAAATGCTCAGGCCCTTAAGACAACGGTTAGGATGGGCCCTCACAAAGGGATATTAGCTTTGTACAAGTCCACCGGAATGGCATCGGGGTCAGGTGCTTTTCCTCCTTTACAAGAAGTTATTGCGTCAGTCACTTCATCTATGGTAAATGGGGTAATGCTGAGGGATTATTCTAGATCTAGATTACCATTGATGTTAGAAGGCCCAGTAGAGTCAGGTTTAGGGATATGTGCAGAGTAGATGGCGGAAAAGTGATTAATCCAGTCATTCTCAGGTTTTGCAACCACGATCCCAGGTCCAACATCCTCTCTCAACGGGGCAGAATTTACTATCTTCCAGAATGTGTTATTGTCATTCTTACTACTTGCTTCGCATAACACACCCCAAGCCTCATCCCTTAACCAGGTTTTCCGCTGTTTCAGGGCCTGCCTATAAACAGATCTGCATTGTTGGACCTCAGTTCTGCACCTTTTTTATGTAGTGCCTCTTTGAGCCTCTTATTTGCCTTAGTACATTGAGCATCAAACCAGCCGTTTCTAGCTTTGTTAATTTTCGTTGTCAATTGCAAATTCTCCTTCACAGCCTGGCTAATGATTAAAAAAGCATTTATAATTTCCATTGGTTGTGAGGTATCATCCAGGCATGTCTCAAAGGCTTCCCCCATATTGCGAATTAATTTTTCCAGAAAACCTTCCGGGGTAATCTGGTGCCACCGCAGTGAAAAACCATTAAGAGTGGCTAACTCTAAATCTCCGCCAAGAGACAATTCAGGCCCATGCTGTTTTCTAGGTAATAAGGCCTTTTGCAATTTGTACAGATTGTGGGTAATGGTTACTTAATGGTATAGAGTGGGTCTTAAAGTTAAAAACATGGGGTCTCAGATTATTTGAAGTTAAAACATAATCAATAGTACTGTGATTATTTCTTCCATTAAAGGTATACCTGAATGGAGCGTATGGGGATGAAATTTCGTTCGAAAATGATAAATCTAATATCTAGATACGTTCATTTAATTTATCTCCGTAGAAATTATGGATAAAATGTGATTTACTTGAACCATCTAAGTCGTCCATGCCACATGCTTTCTCGGTGAGTGAACTACACAGTTCAATATTGAAATCGCCTACCCACACAATTGATAGCTTTTTCTTAATAGTATTATCCAGCTTTTCCAAGTAGTCATATAATTTATCCAAATGTGTTATGATTTCACCGCTTGGGGCGTTGTTATACAAATTAACCACTACCAACATGGCCGAGCCTGAACCTTCACATACAATCACTTGGTAATAGGGGTTGGTTAATTCATCTGAAAGAGACACGTTAGTGACAGATTCCTTACCTTAGAATATCCCCAGGCGTCAGGCTGGATCCGGAAAGTTTTTGCGTAGCAGTACCCCTGCGCGTCGGTAGGCAGCGTCGTGCGGCTCCGCGTCCGTCGTCTGCGTCGAGATCGCAGGGATGACGTTGCGGGCAGTACTTAGACGCCGCCCCTGCGCGCTGACGTCAGTTCTTCTTTTTCCGCGCCAGTAAGCGCAGATCCGGGAAGAGCAGTGCCCTAGTCATTTTTTGACTACTTTTTGGGTGATTTTTTCACTGTCTTTTCTTCGAGTCATCTAGACTCCGAGGTGTCGGTAGGGATGCCCGGCTTCAAGCCATGCGACGCCTGTGGTCGAATGATGTCGATCACAGACCCGCACTTAGTGTCTCTACTGTCTCGGCCGCGACCACGACACGAAGTCGTGTTCCGACTGCCGGGCCTTACACCCGAAGGCTTTGCGAGAGCGGTCTCGAAAGCTACTCGAGGTCCGGCAGTCGGCTCCGCGCCGCACCAAGCCCCGGTCACGGGAGAGGTCGAGGGGCCGGTCGCGGAGTCCTCGGCCGTCATCGGAGTCCAAGTCTTCGCACTCTTCGGGTAAGTCGAAGCACAAAAAGTCTAAGAAGCACCATCGCTCTAAGACTTCGCCTCGCCGGTCTCGCGACTCGGCTGAGGCCCCTGTCGGCACCGTCCCCGCGGCTCCGGATGTGCCTGTGGCACCGCCCCCGCATTACCCGTCCTTCCCGGGTTCGGGGGCGACTACGGCCGAGATACAGGAATTCCTGTCGGCCATGGCCCGCCTCTTCGGGCCTCAAAGCCCCTCCGGTGCGCCTTCGGGCCCCGCGGGCCCTAATCCGGTTGCCCCGGCGCCGCCGCCGACTCCGGTCCCGGCGCCGCCTGTATCACCAGCCTCGCTCCCGGCCCCGGCCCCGGCCTCGAACCCGGCTCCGGTGGTACCGCAACCTCCATCGACGCCGGTTGACCTAACTACGCCGATGTCCCCAGTGCCGTTCCTGACGCCGCCTGGGGCTCCGGGCGGCGTCGTTCCCCCGTTCTCTCCGGACGCGGCGTCGGACCGGCGTCGCCCGACGTCGGCTCCGGCGCCACTGAGACCTTGGGTCCCTGACGTCCCCCCCCCCCTCCTCCTTATTTTCTATCGGAGGAGGACCAGGAGGGCTGGGAGGGGTCGGAAGACCCTCTTACACAGCAGTGTGAGTATGATGAGGACTGGGCAGAGGAACTTGGGGATGCCAGTGGTCTGGACACTTCTCCTGACACTGGCATGCTGTCTCCTCCTTCCGTGGCTACGGAGGAGGGAGCAAATTTCGCAACGGTGTTGCGTAGAGCAGCTTGAGCCTTACACCTCCAATTGCCTACAGTGGCTGTCAGGACTAACCTCCTGACGGAAGTGCTTCAGCCGGCAGTTACCTCCTCAGAGCCATTGCTGCCGTTCAATGACGCACTGTCTGACGTTCTTTTGGGCACCTGGTCCAAGCCCGCCACAGGGGCTCCTGTGGATAGGAACGTGGCCCGACGCCATCGCCCTGCTCCGGGCGACCCCATGTTTCTCTCTCAACATCCCACCCCCGAGAGCTTGGTTGTCCAAGCCTCTGCCTCCCAAACAGCCTTCCCTACCGCCCCTCCGGATAGGGAATCCAAACACCTGGACCAATTTGGGAAGAAGGCTTTTTCTTCCTCCAGTGCTGGCTTGCGGTCAGTCAACACCGCTTGCCTTTTGGGCCGATATTCCCACTCTCTGTGGGATTCGGTGGCGGCTGTTTTGCCCCATTGTTCTGAGGATGTCCAGACACTGCTTACCCGCACCATTGCGGAAGGTAGGGATGCGGCAAAGTACACCATCCGTTGTGGCCTTGATACCGCCGACTCGCTGGGCAGATCGCTTGCAACGACGGTGGCGCTGCGTCGCCACGCCTGGCTGAGAACAACTGGTTTCTCGGGTGATGTCCAGAATACACTCATGGACATGCCCTTTGATGGAGTCGGTCTTTTTGGTTCCAAAGCAGACCATGCGTTGGAGCGCTTTAAGGACTCACGGGCTACTGCCAAGTCCCTGGGCCTTTCTGCTGTGCGCCCTCCGCTAACCTCTGCTTTTCGCCCCTTTCGTGGCCACGGAAGGGGCGCCCAGTCACGTCCGCTGCCCAGCCACCGGCCCGCGCAGCAAGCGTCTTCGCGTGGTCGAGGACGTGGCTTCCGCCGTGGCGGATCGGGCAACCAGCGTGCGGGTCAGGCCACCAACCCCGCCTCGTCCGCGGCCTCCAAGCCCTCCTAGTCCTTCTTTTCAGGTGCACAGCACGCCAGTAGGGGGCAGGGTCCGCCATCACCTTCACCACTGGCGTGCCATCACCTCGGACAGGTGGGTCTTGGACATTGTCCGAAGGGGCTACTCCCTCCCCTTCGAGACCACCCCCAGCCATGCCACCTCAATTCCACCGCATGTCAGGGGATCACTTGGTGCTTCTGCAGAAGGAAGTCACGGCCCTCTTGGCCAAGAGGGCCATCGAGCATGTTCCGACCCCAGAAGTAGGACGTGGTTGCTACTCCCACTACTTTCTGGTGCCCAAAAAGGACAAGGAGGACATGCGTCCTAGCTTGGACCTCCGGAACATCAATCGCTTCCTCCGGAAGGAGAAGTTCAAGATGCTCACCTTAGCTCAGGTCTTGACTGCCCTCGACCCTGGAGACTGGATGGTAGCGTTGGACTTGCAGGACGCTTATTTCCACATCCCCGTCCTGCCGGCCCACCGGTGTTACCTGCGGTTCATGGTGGGCCTCGAGCACTTTCAATTCACCGTGCTCCCCTTTGGCCTCACAAGTGCCCCTCGGGTGTTCACAAAAGTGTTGGCGGTGGTCGCAGCTCATCTGCGCCGGGCAGGGGTTCCAGTCTTCCCCTACCTCGACGACTGGCTGCTGAAGGTGAGCTCGTCCCAGGCAGTCGTCTCCCACCTCCAGACTACGGCCGAACTCCTGCACTCGCTGGGGTTCTCCTTCAATGTGCCGAAGTCGCACCTCATTCCTTCTCCACAGCTCCTTTTCATCGGAGCAGTTCTGGACACAACGCAGTTTCGGGCCTATCCTCCCGAACGGCGAGTCCGGGATATTCAGGCTATGATTCCGATCTTTCAGCCTTTATCCTGGGTTTCGGTACGGATGACCCTGAGGCTGCTGGGCCTCATGGCCTCCTGCATCCTGCTGGTCGATCATGCCAGATGGCATATGCGGGCTCTGCAGTGGGACCTGAAGTTCCAGTGGGCGCAGCACCAGGGCAACCTGTCCGATCACGTCCAGATCTCGGAGGGGACTGCAAAACAGTTGCAGTGGTGGCTCTCGAACCGGCAATGGGTCATGGGCAGATCCCTCTCCCTTCCCCAGCCAGAGCAAACAGTTGTGACGGACGCGTCCCTTCTGGGATGGGGCGGTCACATGGGAGAGGCGGAGAATCAGAGGCCTCTGGTCTCCGGCGGAGTCCCGGCTCCATATCAACATTCTGGAGCTCCGGGCGATCCGACTTGCACTCAAGGCATTCCTTCCCTCTGTCAAAGGGACGGTAGTGCAGGTGTTCACAGACAACACCACCGCCATGTGGTATTGCAACAAACAGGACGGGGTGGGGTCGTGGACCCTATGTCAGGAGGCTCTGCGCCTTTGGACATGGCTGGAACATCAGGGCATATTCCTAATGGTTCAACACCTGGCAGGTTCCCTGAACGCCAGGGCGGACGAACTCAGCCGCAGGTGCATGATGGATCACGAATGGCGTCTTCACTCGGAGGTGGCGCAAGGTCTCTTTCAGCAGTGGGGAGAGCCTTGGTTAGATCTGTTCGCCACCGAAGAGAACGCGCAATGTCAGCAGTTCTGCGCGTTGGAATTTCCAAGGCGGCACTCGCTCGGCGACGCTTTTCATCGCGAGTGGAGTTGCAGTCTGTTGTACGCCTTTCCGCCTATACCACTTCTACCCAGAGTGTTGAAGAAGATTCGGCGCGACAGGGCCCAAGTCGTTCTTGTGGCTCCGGACTGGGCTCGAAGAGTTTGGTATCCCGAGCTACTCAGTATAAGCGTCGATCCCCCGATCCGTCTGCCTCTTCGGGAGGATCTTCTGTCGCAGCAGCAGGGGACGGTCCTCCACCCGAACCTGTCCAGTCTACACCTGCTTGCGTGGAGATTGAGCGGCGGCAGTTTATTCCTTTCGACTTGCCTCCCGAAGTTTGTGATGTGATTCTGGCAGCCAGGCGTCCCTCCACTAAGGTGGTATACGCCTGCAGGTGGAACAAGTTTGTGGCATGGTGCACAGCAAAGGCTGTGAATCCCTTTCTGCCCCTCTTTCTGAGGTTCTTCTGTTCCTTTTTCTCTGGCCCAACAGGGTTCTGCCCTGGGTACCATCAAGGGCTATCTTTGTGCTATCTCGGCCTTCCTCAGGCTTCCTGATCAGCCCTCCCTTTTCAAGTCCCCTGTTGTTAACAGGTTCCTAAAAGGCATTACACACCTCTTCCCTCCTGTTCCGTTTGTGATGCCTCAGTGGGACTTGAACTTGGTTCTTACTTTTCTCATGTGCGCTCCCTTTGAGCCTCTACATAACTGTCCTCTTCGTCTTCTGACTCTGAAGACAGCCTTTCTGGTGGCCATTACCTCCGCTCGGCGGGTGAGTGAGCTCCAGGCTCTTTCATTCAAACCCCCCTTTCTGTCTGTTCATCCAGACAAGGTTGTCCTTAGGACGCTTCCGTCCTTCTTGCCAAAGGTGGTTACTGCCTTCCACATTGGGCAGACCATCACTTTGCCCACCTTCTTTCCGCATCCTTCCAGAGAGGAAGAGAGGCTCCACCGTCTGGACCCAAAACGTGCGCTTTCCTTTTACATCAACCGCACACAACAGTTCCGCCGCGCAAGGGTACTGCTACGCAAAAACTTTCCGGATCCAGCCTGACGCCTGGGGATATTCTAAGGTAAGGAATCTGTCACTAACTACTGTCTCTTACAGATATATCGTTACACAAGTTAGTAACTTGTGCTTTAGCTCACTGTTTTTATCGAATTGTGTTTTTATTATGTACTATATGTATTTTATTGTACGTCTTGTGCTTTTGTGTATACTTTAGGTATTCGATTAAAGTTATTGAACTGAACGAATTGAGTCACAGCAAACATGCACATATTGAGGAGTAGAGGGCATAGGGAAGAATGTATTGCACTTTGCAAAAAGAAAAAAATGAAGCAGTTGATCCCATTTGAATTTGATGGCTCTGTCTATGAAGGAATGATTGATTCCAATCAGGGTTGTCTCTAAAATCCTCACTCATTTCTTAAGGCTACTCAGCAGGATGGTATGGTATGCAGCATCATAGGCGGCAGAGAGGTTAAGGAGAATAAAGGCCACTTGCTGGCCTTTTCAAGCGTGATGACGAGATCTTCTCTGATATTTGCAAGAGCAGATTCTATACCTTAAGAAGGACTGAATCCGGACTGGGTGACCTTTCAAGGCATTTGCTCCAGTATGGGAGGTTTGAAATCAGTTGGTAATTGAGCAGCAATTGGGGATCTGGCTGAGGCTTCTGTAGGAGTGGGTGTCGATTGCATATGTCAGCAAGTTGAGAGCAGTGACGTTTAGAAGGGTGGCATTAATTATGTTCTTAATTTCGCTTGTGAGGGTTGAGGTAATTGTCTTTATGTATGCAACTGGGCATGGTTTCACTAGAAAATTGAAGCATTTTATTTTCACAGCTATTTTTGTTTAGTTCCTCTTCCTTCATGGTTATGTTTGAGACATGACGGTGCAAAGGGTTTGATAAAGTGTCTGTGATGTAGTGTTGGAGATGAAAGTATGAACATTTGAGATCTTAGCCTCGAAGATGTCTAGCAAGTCCTCACAGTGTTTTGAGTAATATTGCATTTCAGGGTTAAATAGTTCTTGGAACATACTGATTATTTTCTTTGTTTGACTACCAGGCCTGACTTATGCGTTTGGTGAAATGAACAGAATTTTCATGCGTTATTGCCTTATGCTATCCCTTTCTTGTAATCCTGCAACTAACCTTGTCTTCTTTGAACAGTGAAATACATATTTAAGTTCTAGATTCTGGCATTTGTTTTACATTTAAGCAAGATCACGTGTTGCTGGATTTATACCTAGGCTGTTCTCTTAGCATGCAGATTCTAACTTGTTGAGAGTGTTACATATTTTGATCTAGAACCAATCTAGTAGAAATAAATTTTGATTATCTTCTCCTGATGACAAGGAATTCCCTCTGATGTCAATTTTTTAACATCCTTGGATCTCTAGATTTTTTGGGTGGCATCTCTAGGCGTGAATGCCTCTTGCCACTTTTTGGGTTGTGAGTGAAATAGGAAGTCTGTTATTACGATGCTGAGTTTCATATTTCTGTATTGATCTTTGATGAAGGTCTCAGAGACTTTTAACCTCATGTTATTTTGAATTATTTCTTGCCATTCTTAGATATGCCTATGATTGCAAGGCTTTCCACACCTAATTGGCAGAGGGTGCTCCCAAACCCTTGTGATGGACCGGTTTGAATAACTATTTATTAATGATATTGGTATTGGAGAATATATAATGATATGGGTGGTAGGGGGATCCTCCTGGTTAGATTGAAAGATCTTCAAGTCACGTGTAGTGTGAGGGCCCTCGAGCTAACCGTAATTTATTTCACACTTACCCTACTTTCAAGAGGCCTATTCCTGCTCCATGCTAAGGTGGCAAGTGACCAAATTTAAAACTGAGAATGGGACAGCATCAGCCAGGCAGTCATCTAGAGGTTTAAAACAATCCTGGCTAGTCTGAGGCTACGCTTTATGAAGGTGAGGGTGTTCCATCACCATCAAAGAACTTAAATGATAAACACAGAATCAATCACAGTCAGTAGACCAAGATAGACTAAGGTGATGGCATTTTGGAAACCATCTTGAGTGAAAATGTTTTACTGATTTGTAATTGGAACGACTTCGGATGGCAATTTATGATAAAATACACTTTTTATTGGTGCCAATGAGACATTCACCACTTGGGTTAACCTGGATATGTGTGATGACTGAGACTGAGGCAGCTGAGGTTTGAACAGTCTGATGATTAGCTAAAAAGAATATAGACATGGCCAATTACACAGTGTTTCCATGGTGAAGTCAAAAGGAAATGATTCATAGAACTAGTGTTTAAAGTGCGAAGACAAAACTATTTCAAAGTCCTTGTTAGCTTGAGGGACCAGAGACTATGAATCATAGGCAAGCAATGCCAGGTTGCAAACTTTGAAACTGAAATCGGAAGGGGGTCCTCATGTTAATGTTTAGTTTAGTGGATGGCTAGCCAGAACATCTTTTTCTTCTAGTGTGTGTCATCAAACACACTAGAAGAAGTAGAGACCTTATAATCTTGGAACTCATAGATCATATTGGTCAGGTTGTATTTCAAAGGAATTATTTTGTTTTAGTTGAGTGTCATTGGCAAAGGAGAAGAAAGAACACCTCAAGCACAAATAAGGACAGCAAGTGGGGCAGCATAGGTAGTAAAAATAGTAGGGCCAGGGTAAGACCCCTGAGAAGCACTGCACGCAAGGGAAAGAAAGGAGAAAAATGCGAGTAGTAGGGCAACAACTTGAGAGCGGTATTAATAAAGCCTAGGTCCTTATTCAAGGAGTTTGGCCAAAAAGATAGAATAGTTGACTGTGTTGATCATACATGACAGATCAAGCAGGATCAGAGGTGCAACCCAAGGAGATGGAGGACATCCAGTGCTGCAGAAAAGCATAGATTTAGTACCAAGTGCTTGGAGAAATCACACTTGGGCTGGAACTAAAGAATTTACATCATCTGGTCTGGGTACCGTAAATAGTTGGGTGTTTACCTCTTTTGTCAGGGATGTTGGTAGGCAGGGAAAGAAGGGATTTGGGCTGGAAATTTGAGATTAGTATGCATATCTTCAGGTCTGTGTACTTTAAAAGCTGTGGGCTTACCGTTTTTTTCCCCCAACGTTCTTGGAAGACACAGAAAGAAGGGATTTTGGTCTGAAATGTAATCATATTTTTGGGGATGTAGAAGGGATTTTAAAGATGAAACAACCACAGCCTGCTCCAGAACTGCATGAACCAAGGCAAACAAGGATTTATTTCAAATTTGAAAGAGGACCGAGAAGATAGTGCAAAACCCCTTTTTCAACTGTGATCTTGGTGGCAAATTGTGCTGTTCACAAATACTCGTAACACAAGAAATGGTTTTCTCTAAGAATTTTTACATGGTTGATTCCTTGTTTCTGTATGGTAAATTAATGCAGTTTAAAATAATTTGCAATTGAGTTGAATTTGTATAATATATTATTTCTATTTCTTAGGAAAATGATAACAGTACACTTACTTTGGAGGATGGCTCTTCAGTCCAGATTCATAATGCTGTTCTGGATCAGACCAAGATGACACTTCAGTTGCTGAACTATCTGGGTCAGAATTGGAAAGGGACGTACAACATCAAGATTAATCAGCCTGAAATCAGTTTTATTAATTTCACTTCTGTCTCTGAAACGGAGAAGAACGATTTAGATATCGCTGTTCATGTGAAATACTCTATTGGACAATTGGTCATTGCTTTTCACTGTCCTTACTGGATGGTGAATAAAACTGGACGGTTGTTACAGTACAAAGCCGATGATGTTCACCGCAAGCATGCTTCTGACTACAAAAAGCCTTTCCTGTTTTCATTCAAGCCAAAGAACCTTTTTCAAAACAACAAGGTAATGTAAAGTTACCACTGAGAGTTAAATTAGTTATTGTAATTGTTATGGGTTATCTATGGTCTTTTAGTGCTGTATTATCTTCCCTTTACTTGTCCTGTTATTTTTCATTTGTGTTGATTCAGTGTTTAAGTGTGATTTGGCGTATAAATGTAGCAGGCCACACTTTTAGTTATTGTTAAACAGTTGCATTATGATGTAGACCTGTGCTTTCAGAAAATATTCAGTTGGCTGAAACATTAGTGAGTGCTGTACTGTAACAAAATAGGAAGCAAACTTTGTCAAGCATTGCATCACATGCCAAGGGTTTGACTGTGGCAATTAAATAGGGTACATTATTTTAATAATAACATACAACAGAGAAAAAAAATATAATTGTCATTATAGACCTTCCTATTGATGCCAATGTGTGAGAAATCCCACATGTTGGATGACTCGATGATAAAATGCCTAAAAATCCCTTAATGGTAGGGACCACCCCCTCTAGAGCCAAATCAACATCAGCTGATGTGATGCTCTTGCAGCAGACAGCACATGCCAGCATTAAGTGCTTTTTCATCATTTTTATGCTTTATAACACTGTCATATTTGTTTCTAAGATATGTGGATCCAAGCCCAGTAACCTCTTTTAGTGCCAGGTGCGAGTTTAAGTTCCTTCACGGTACCGCATGAAATGCCTGTTGCCTGACCGCGTCACCCCACATTTGTGAATACTACTGGCTTCAGGGGCTTCCCAAACATCTGATAGAGACTTCTAGCTGCAGATTCCTTACCTTTGAATTTCCCAGGCGTCAGGCTGGATCTGGAAACTTTTGCGTGAGCAGTACCCCTGCACGCCGTCGGGTGGCTCCATTCGGCTTCGCGTGACACTGTTAGCGTTATGGCGTCACGGTCACATATATAGGCCCCACCCAGGTGCACAGACGTCAGTTATTTTTTTTCCGCGCCAGTTAAGTGCTGATCCGGAGAAGAGCTACCCCTCTGTCTATTTTTTGCTAGGCTTTTTTGACAAGTGATTTTTCTTATGTGTTGAGGAATGTCACTTAGACGTATGGGATTTAAACCGTGTGGCGCCTGTCACCATACCATGTTTGTAACCGATCCCCACCTCGTCTGTTTGGATTGCCGGGCCATGGCTCAGAAGGCCTTACGGGAGCGTGCTTTGAAGCTCCTTGCAGCCCAGCAGTCGACACCGTACAGCAAGACTCCTCGGTGTCCCGGTCCCGTTCGACGAAGAAGAGCTCGCCGGACCACTCCAGGCGCCCCAAGTCTTCTCCTTCACACTTGAGGTCCTCGGGACACTTGGGAAAGAGGCACAAAAAGAAGAAGTCCAAGCGAACTTTATCTTCACCTCGTCTACGAGACCGCAAAGGAGCACTGACGCTCTAGGCACGGTTCTGCAGAGCCAGGTTCGACTTCGCGCCTCCCCCCCATTTCCGTGAGCCAGAGCGACCCCAGCTCAAATAAAGGAATTTTATGAGGCCATAAGCCACGTATTTGAGCGGGCTGACCCCTCTGGGGGGTCGAAGGGGTCCCCATCGGGTTCAGCGCTATCTGCCTTGGCCACGGCACCGGTTGGGTCTCATGGTCCGATTCTGGGTCGACTCCGGTCAGCCAACGCGGCCTTCCCCTGCGTCGGACCCGAAGTTGGTGCCTTCGGCGCTGGTGGCACCAGCCCATCCTTATACCCGATGGCTCACAGTTGGAGCGACGTCGCTCGATGTGTACTCCGGCGCAGACAGGGCCCAGAGGTTCTACATCGTTGCCTGTGCATTTTGAGGAGGTTTCAGGCATAGGTGAGGATTGGGAGGGGTCTATGGACACACATGATATTAAAATAAAATGTGCGATGATTCTGTGTACTTTTGAAATGGAACTTGGAAGCACTTCACAGGAGGCAGAACGATATACCAAACAGCCAGTAGCAAAGATTGCAAGAGAATTGCTCCTCTGGTCAGAGCCAAAGGCCACTGTTTGTATCTTTTGAAGAATTGTAACAATAGGTTGCAAAGACAGCTGTGCTGTCAAGCCAGACCCAAAAAGCAGTAGCACCAAAAGCCAAAGCCTTTTTCCTTTGGCTTGCAAACTGTTTTCTTTGACGATGAACCCGGAGGTCCTTCATCAAGGAAGGTCCGACATAACAAGTCTTTTATGAGATTCCAGACCATATTTGGCACAGATCTTGAGTTAACGTAAGGATGCACAATGTATATGTTGTGGACTAGTGTAGTAAATGCACGTGGCACTTTGAGCTTTTCTCCAGCTTCAGAATATTTAAGATAATTGTCATATACAGTAATAGAGAATCAAACTTACAAAATACCTTTAACCTATTGAAAAGAAGGCTTTATTTGTAATGTCTTCTCTTTGTAAATTCAAATGTATTTGAGGAAGGCACGGGAAAGAGTGCTTTTTCCCCAAGTGTTTACTATTGTGCAATGAAGGGAAGATGAGATTATTTGTGAAATCTTAACTTGCAGTTGTCTGAAGAGATTGAGTGCATCTTCCAATTGAAACTACAATTGCAACATCAACTGTAGATGTCCAAGTGATGAGGGTTTGAATCCTATCTCAAGTGAAGTCCGTTTAAACCTTGTGTGTGTTATGTGCAATACCAGGTAAATAGCAATTCTTTATTAAATGCAGTATTAAAATGTGTAGAGAGCACAAAATGATGGGTGCGAAAGATTGAATCAATCTTTCCTGCTAGTAATCACTCTGTGAGGTGCATCTTGGACCGCAAACTGTGTAGCAAAATTTGAGCATATCACTTCCAGCTTAGGGAGATTCATTTAGACAGCAAGAAAATGTTGGCTGGAAATGCTGGAACCCAACTTTCTCACTCATTCATGTTTTAGTTCCTGTTTGTGAGATATGCCTATTTGTCTTCCTAATGCTCCTGCCTGTGTGTTTTCTTCTCCTGGCAGGTTATGTGCTACAATTACAATGCCCTTCTGAATGGCCCAATGCCAGATATCCTGAGCCAGTTTTGAAAGTGTTTAATACTTTTCACCTCCAAGCTTACGTAGAATGCTGTGGTTTTTTATCTGTTAATAATTGTACTACCTGCACTTTGAAAAACAAAGCAGAACAATGTTTGGCATGTAGGACAAGTTTAAAAATGTCGAAAGAATCACAAGTATTGATGGCTAAAACATGATAAATCTTAACTATGATGGGTTTCTAAAAGTAGAGGAATTAGAGGTGACTAAAGAGGGGCAGGGAGAGCAATTGTTTGATTCAGATGCAGTGAATGCTTCCTCTTATAATGTTGAAGTTCCACAGTCAGTGATGACAGATAGGAGATGAGAAACCACTATTTAAACTTTCAGAACAAGTTTGAGTTGGTTCTCCTTTTAAGTGTCCTCTTCAGGCTGCTTTCCAGATACAGCTTTTGCGTAGAGTGATGCTGCTCTTAAGCCTGAAGTACCACAACAGAGGTGTGAGCTTTCTGCACCTGGCTGTCATTAACCAACTTGAAGAGTGATCAGGGCAAAGACAAAAGGCTGGCCGTATCTCAGTTCAAAAGACTGTATTCGGTTTAGTACAAAACCATAAAAGCACATATAAAATACAAATTAGTTGAAAACATTTAAAATTCCTCCTAAACAATATCGACCATTTCCACCAACTGCAATATATATCAATGATTGTAGAGCAGTCCCTAGATAAAGTGATGGAGTGCACAGTTAACCCCTTCGCTGCTTCTGTCGGCCAACGGCCGTCGCGAGCACTACCTCCGTAGTGCTGCGCACGTCCGTTGGCCGACGCGGCCCCTCCCACTCAATGGAACGCCCCGCACCGCGGCGGAATTGCCGCCGCGGTAAACGGGTTAAGTTAAAAATAGACAGTGCAATTCATTAACAGAGAATAAAAGCTAAAAACATTATTAAAAGAAAACAGATAATAACATTTAAAAACCGCCCTCTACTTCTCTGCTATTTCCCAACTATTCTCCTGTGCTTGACCACAAAGGCGATAAATCTGTAAACAGTATCACAAATCGCATCAGTTTGGAGTAGCTGTAAATGCTGTAATGCCTCTTTACATTTCCTGATATTTAGGTTCCTCAAAAGAGGTCTCAAAAACGAATTTTCTGCTTTTTGTACAGTTCACAAAAGAAAAACATGTGCAGTTAGGATTGGGGTGCTGTAGAATTTGCATGGACTTAATATCAAATCTTTCTCAGTGTACACATTAGAGGGATAGGAAATCAGAAAGTGTGCCAAGCAGAGCCTAAATCGAATCAGATAAACTCTCTGCTGCCGTGGCACTTTAGGCAGGTATGGCTACATGCCTGATGTTATGCATAGTGGGAGATATATCATGACCATCTTCAACCTCGATTCAACCTCGAGTATCTCTACAGCTAGTAAACCTAAAAATTCGATTTTAACCAGAGAGTTAGCTGATGGGTCTATACGTTTCAGATTCTTCTTGGACAATGCTGACCTATTAATTGCTCGAAAACTCTCTTTCACAGTCATAAGCCAATACATTTTATGGGCCCATGAGAGATTTAGACAGTCTTTAATCACTATGTGTGTGAGTGCTGCTTCTGGCCTATTCCAGATTGATAACCATAACAGAATAGGTGCCAATCTTACTTATCTTCATTGTAAAATAATCCCACTTCCTCGTGCACTATTATTGAAGGGACACAGCGGGGTAGTGACAAAAGCCTCCACAAAAAAACGGTTTTCACTGATTTGCAGTTGTGTACACCTGGTGTGCTCCCAGACTCTTGCACCATAAGTGGCAATCGATATTGGTCTAGCTTTATATATCATAATGGCAGCATCTAGGGGCATGGACCCTAACTTTGCAGCAAATTTAACAAACATTTGCAATGCAATCGCCTTGGGGACCCTATATGTATTTAGCTATGCGGCACATTAGCCTGGGTGCCGAAACATCTACTGTTCTTTAACATGGAGGGAAAGTAAGCACCAAACTGCGTGACACGCCAGGTATGAGAACACATGTAGAGAAATATTGCCTTTCAGCGGGAAATGGTATAGTCCAAAGCTCTGTGTTTATTATCAAATCAGGGCCTTCGGTGGTCATATCACTGAAAATACAAGATTTGAAAAAAATATTATTGTCTACGAGTGCTCGTGGAAGACAGTTTCTGTGGACTGGAATCTAGAGAATGCTAAAGTGATTCTGGTATTTTACTGACCTCTGCTGGTCGTTTTCTATCAAAAAAGTTAAATAGAGGCAGTTGCCAGAAAAATAAAGTCCCTCAGCAGAAAGCAATTCTGGTATTTTAATGACCTCTACTGGTCGTTTTCTATCAAGACCGTTAAATAGAGGCAGTTGAACAGAAAAAAAAAGTCCCTAAGCGGAAGCAGACAAGTCCTAGGGCTGATCTCCAGAGCCCACAAAGTACTTACACATATAAGTATATACTAAAGTATATACAAGAGGTCTCGAATGCTCGACCTAGAAAGGGAAGTTGTGGCTTGTTTAAACTGTGTTAG
Organism: Calotriton arnoldi; assembly: GCA_963921515.1. NCBI lineage: Eukaryota > Metazoa > Chordata > Amphibia > Caudata > Salamandridae > Calotriton > Calotriton arnoldi. Next base: position 1,077,837 of record CAWUFW010004722.1, on the reverse strand, counting down.
CCTCACATTCTTCAGGTACTTCAGGTGCTTGAACAGTCAAAAGGAACCCCCAGATAGTTGAATGTAGGTACACACTTTAGAGTGGTGCCACCAATATGAAAGGCAGTTGGCCTACTCCGAGGGCAGCCGCACACCATGGCAAAAGATTTTGCTTTGGTCTTGGAGAAGCCCATTTTAGACATAATAGCCACAAAGCTATCTAGAAGCCTTTTAGACCCCTCCCTGACCTGTCCAAGAGCACACAATCTTCTGCGTACATAAGTATAGGTAGCTGACAAGCCCCCATCCTTGGAGGGTCAGCTGCTGCACTAATCAGACAATCATTTAGGTCGTTGATATATAAACTAAAAAGGAAGGGTGTCAACACACAGCCTTGTCTGACCACTTTTCTTATCTTTACATAGGGGGTGCATTCTCCATTTGGCCCGAACCTAACACTTCCCTCTACGTCCGCATGCAGCTGAGATAGTAGATGGACAATATTGGGGTTGGCACCCTTACTTATTAGCATACTCCATAAGTTTCCCCTTGCAACATTATCAAAGTCTGCACTTAGGTCCATGAATGCCAAAAAGAGACATCCCTCTTTGGCACCCACATATATGTTCACTATTAGATGTAAATTCAAGCACTGAACTACCATCCCTAGTCCTTGTCTAAAGCCATACTAGGCAGATGTTATATTACATTTCTCGCTGACCCAGTTCTCCAGTTGGTCCAATAAAACTTGATCAAATACCTTGGCAGTGGAATCAATTAGTGATATTGGCCGGTAGCAATGGGGGTCACTCTCACATTGTCCCACTATGTACTTATGGTAGCCCTTTATGATCATGGTGGCGGCCCCTATTCACAACCTACTCTGATTCGGACTGTTTTTTTCCACTGTTCTTGGGGGCATGCGTCAGACACGCATCACCTATCTTCCTTTTAGTTGGTGGGGAGACTATAGCGTCTGTACTTACATTTTTCCCAGTGTGGGACTGTTGCTTCTGTGATGCAGATACAATGTCTAAATCCCCCACGTGTACACAGCAATTAGTTGGTTCTGAGGCAACTTCCCCCATTAATCGCCCGACATTGCTTTGAATACTGACATCGGCATCTTTTGGAGGAGTGGCAACACGCTCGTTACTTGTTAATATTGAATTCCATGAATATCCAACTGAGCGCATTTCTGCAGCTGAACAGCTCTCTTGATCCTTCCCAATACGGGTTCAGAGCAGAGCATAACACGGAGTCCGCATTACTTAAATCCACGGAGGTAATTAGAGAGGCCTTGGATGGGGTGGCAATGCCGTGCTGATTTTGCTAGACCTGTCGGCGGCATTCGACACGGTCCACCACGAATTGTTGATGGACCGTTTATCAGATATAGGAGTAGAAGGGCTAGCTTGGAAACTGTTGCAGTCTTTTTTAACCGACAGGTCACAAACTGTGGATCTGGATGGTAACAGCTCCAAACCCTTCTCCCTTCCATGCGGGGTGCCACAGGACTCGTGTCTAAGCCCAACACTTTTCAATATCTATGTGGCACCCCTGGCTGGTGTCATCAGATCATTTGGCTTCCAACTCACCTCATACGCTGATGACACTCAAATAGTACTGTCATTGATGGAAGGAAGGGAAACGGAAACTGAGGCAGGTTTCCATGACTGTATGGGGGCCATCTCGCACTGGATGGCATCTAATTGCCTAAAACTGAACTCCACCAAGACCGAGGTCATAAAGTTTGGCAACAATCCACGTGTGTGGACACCGGACTGGTGGCCAGAAGATCTTGGTGTATGTCCCCCCCCCCCCCACAAGGAAAGCAAAAAACCTGGGGGTACTGCTGGACAATAAGCTCACCATGAGTGACCAAATAAGCATGGTGACCTCAGCCTGCTTTCTAGTCTTGAGGATTATAAGGAAGATTAAGTTCTTCCTGTCCGAAAATAGCCTCAAGACAGTGATTACGGCTCTTATAATGTCGCGTTTGGATTACTGCAATGGCCTTTATCTCAACGCTCAAAAGCAGCACATTAATCGGCTACAACTAGCCCAAAATGCAGCGGCAAGAGTGCTGTCAGGAACTCCTAAATTTGTTTCCATGAGAAAGGAGCTAAGGCAACTTCACTGGCTCCCGGTGAAACAAAGAGTTCGCTTCAAGGCACTCTGTACAGTGTTTAAGGCCATCAATGGAGCCGGACTCGACTTCCTTAGGCGTAAATTCCTCTGATATGTCCCGGGAAGATCGCTACGCTCCTCTGGAGCCAAATATGTTCAAGTCCCCCCATTTAAAAGAGTCAACTGGGGAGGGAGGAGTTTTATTAACTGTGCCTCCAGAGCTTGGAACGAGCTTCCCTTTCATCTCAGGAGTGCCCCGGATCTCCTCTCCTTTAGGAAAGGGGTAAAGACCTGGCTCTTTGCGCAGTAGCATACATTCTTTTCCCCCCAGCAATCAGTGCTAGTGCCAGGACACCCCAGGGTAACCGTGCGCTCTACAAATGCAAATAACATAACATAACATATTGACAAGGATTTCCGGGTGGCCCGCAGCCTCTCCTCCACAGATTTGATCTCGGAGTTAATAGCCGACATGGCAGTTGTCAAATAATTAGTACTTGAGCTAGCCCTCTGGCTGCTATCTATTTTGCCTGCAATTGCACTAGCCTTCCAATTACCCATGATTCACCGCTGGTAAAGTTGGTCATGTATTGGATGATGAAGGCAACACACCAAGAAGGGTGGCCCAGCCCAGCTCAGCCCAGCCTCCAACGGGCCGCCTTTGGCCTGGGCACGGCCTGTGCTTCTCCCGCGGAGTGAGACTTTTGAGAGTGCTATGTGCGCGAAGGAAGGCCCCGCCCCCTGCAGTCACCACTCTGCACTAGCGCCGCCAGGCGCACTGCCACTGGGGGATGGAGTCCCCTAAGCTGCTGCCACTCGTTGGGGGCCAAGAACCCCTTCAAAGGTCACCAAAGCGTCCCCGTTTCTAATTTGGGCCTTTCACCATGAACAACAGAGACTACAGTCCCACATTTCACCGCCACTATCTTAGTGTTACAGGAAGACTAATCAGTTGCTCATCTCAGTAGAAGGCTAATCGAATTTCTAATGCATCTTTGTCTTGTCTTTCCTCACTTAATTGTCTAGGTCTTCTGCCTCCAGAATCTGAAATGTCATTAATACACATCCACTGCAGACCAGGTTTGGGGTATCAAAAATGGATCCTACAGGCCTCTATTTGTCTTGTTTACTCATACACACCGTCTATGTACCACACAGGCTACATACACAAACACTCAAACATATACTTGGGATGTTAGTACTGTGATCTGGTTTAGTGCATAGAAGCTGAACTTGAAACGAGTGGGGCAGTAGGCATCCTCTTCAGTGATGCAGACGAAGGTCTGACCACAACTATGGATTCACAAAACACAGCCTGCTGCCTCCACCGCTTCATGTGCTGAAACCATGACACGGATAATAGTCCACTGTACAATGAGGGCACACTTGGTGCACCACTCCAGGTGACAGGACAGGTCCTGGATCTCAGTCATGTCAAGGGACAGGCCTAGACCTCTGTGCATACACTAGATTAGTGTGCAGCTAGAGCCAAAATCAAAACCCAGGATACCAGATACACCTAGTGGGGCACTTAGAACAGGGGAACAGCTCTACACATCATGCTGGGGGCCGTATACTGTTCCAACTATGCACCTTCCAGCATATTCTGTGCTGCAGCAACCTTTTAAGGAAGAGGAAAGTATTTATAGGGTGATCCTGAAACAGCTTTCTGTGACTTTATCTCAGGAAAGGAAAACTGTATATATTGTTGACTTTCAAACATAATCTGCATTCACGGTAGAGCAAGAGGACAAAACCCCTACAAACAGCCTCTCAGGCTACATCAGTCAACACAAAAGGTATGTAGTATAATAAGATCCTTGTTATTGGGTGTTATGAATATCTACAGGTATCCATAGATAATGGAAGAAGACATCTCACCCACTTAATTGTGCCATGCTTCATCATAGGTATCCCTTGCCCTCAAGGTAAGTCAATACCACTTAGAGGGACTCAATGATAGTGGGAGTTTAAGCTAAATCTTTTTCTGGACAAGAACTAAGATCCAGGTATTAAAAAATACCTTGTGAGTGCATCCAGAGGTTTTCTCTCTTTATTAGTGGGTTCCCACGCTATGATTTTAAGAAAATTGTTTTGGATGTCTATCAAAGACAATGATTCAAGCATCCCTACACCAACATGTTTCGGCCTATTTTTATGCCTAATATGGTGAGGGGCCGTCATCAGGGTGATATGAGGTTGCAGATCCCTAGCTATCTATCATGCTTCACTGTTCGTTCATGCCAATATGTGTGATGAGGTGCTTTGAGGCCTACCGCTTTAGTTATGTAGCCTGAATACCCTACTTAGGGTTATGCCCACTTTTCAAACAACCCGAGGGGGTCAAGGTTGGGGCACCTCCCTGTCACACATTCGTCAAGGGTTTGTGCCAGTATTGTTCCCTATTTATTCCCCCTCCGGTGTTAGCCTTTACTGGACCTGATTGTTCGATAAGCAGACATAAACCTTGAAATATTTTTGGGAAGTGAAGGTAAACCGTGAATGTCCTCATCGGGTCGGTGCACATTGAAGAAGATAGTACTTCGCAAGACCCTTGGAGTGGAAGCCAATCAAACCAACCGCAGAACCCCAGGGTAACACCCAATCACACTCTGTGAAGATCTGCAGGACATGCAGCATGACTATCTGTTTGCACTCTCAGTCTAGAAAAAGTGCATGGAGATTGGTAATTTTGCTGGCCTGTATTATCTGTCATTCTGTACATGTGAACAGTGGACCAGGAAAATAGCTAAAGACTCTTGAGTTTGGGACTGTAAGAGCCAGATTGAATGTGTGAGTTTGGTGCATGAGCAGCCAAGGAGAGGAGGGATTAATAAAGGAGACCAGTAACATCCTCACATGTTTCAAGGGTGGGTGGGTGGGTGGGCGGGCGTGCGTATGTGCGTGTGTGTGTGTGTGTGTGTGTGTGTGTGTGTGTGTGTGTGTGTGTGTGTGTGTGTGTGTGTGGGTGTGTGTGTGTGTGTGTGTGTGTGGGTGTGTGTGTGTGTGTGCGCGCGCACACACTTATATACACTTTGTGTATGCACATGGTGATTTGTCCCTCCATGGAAGTGATCCTTGTTGTTAAAGACCACCAGAATTATCTGGTACTGTCGATTGTAAGGATTCATCTTTTGCACATCTCTGTGCATTTCCGGCATATTAATGGTCCTGAATAACAATGGACATTCTTGATATATTTTTAGACCTCCAAGTGTAATTGTGGAATAATGGCAACCATCCTTGTCATATTGTGAGCACATTTGCCCTAATTGTGCCCATCCCTGGCATAAAGATCGCACATGTTATACATTTTGTCATACTTTGCGTTCCCTCTCGTTCACTATCAGACCCCCTGGGATCTGCAATGGCCTCCAGTCGGGGTCCATCAGCGGGTTCGTTCTCGGCACCATCTATGCTTCTTGTACCCACTTCGTGTTTTGCACTGGCTTCAGTGCCATCTTTGGTTCTGACTTCAGTTCCGGCCTAACTCCCTATGCCAGTGCCTTTGACATCAATGCTGATGCCGTTAATGTAGGATCCTCATCCCATAGCGGTTTCCGACTCCGAGCTGAACTCAGTTCGGCCGAGGCTGCGTTCCAATCCCACTGTAGTGCAGCCAGTCAGTTACCCTTCTTACATACCATGCAGCAGAGCTCATGCATTGCACCAGATATTTGGTTCTAATTCAGACAGTAATGATAACTATGATGAGGGTGAAGAATGTATCCCACAGTATGACGAGGACAATTGGTATGCAGAATTACAGGATGCCAGTGGTATAGACACTACCACAGACAGTGGAATTGTCTCTCTCTCTGGTCCTGCCACAGTGTAGAGTACTCTTTTGCCATTGTCACACGGAAGGCTTTCGAGGTCCTTGACCTACTGCTCCCTACCATGGAAAGAAATGCCAACGTCCTTACAGAGGTTCCCCAGTCCGACCAGGCACCTACTAAACCTCTCTTGCCATTTAATGAAGCCCCTAATCTCTTGGGCACATGGGTAAAACAATGTCCTGGGCCCCCAATCAATAGACATGTCACTTGTCACCACAGACCATCGCTGGGTGACCCTAACTTCCTGACGCAAAACCCATCCCCACAGAGTTTAGTAGTACAGATGTCCACCAGTAAAGTAAACAATAAAGTTAACACATTTTCTATGACCCACCCTGACAGTCGCATGGAGGCCTTTGGCAAGCACATGTTCTCTTCCGCCAGCCTTATCCTGCATTCCGTTAATGCCAGCTGCCTTCTAGATTGCTGTAACAATTAATTGTAGGACTACTGGCAGTTCCGGATGTCCTATGGGCATCTTTAGCCCAAACCATTCAGAAAAGCAGGGGTGCAGCAACATTTGTCATCCAGTCAGGTCTGGACATCACCAATTGCTTGGGTCAGGCGATCAGCACAAGTGTGGTGTTTCGGCACCATGACTGGATAGGGCTTGTGATTGAAACCATGCTTTTTTGTTATCCTGCTTCCAGATTATCTTTATCATTTGGGTATGTGTCTCCAGTTGTGTGTCCTAATCTCCAGATGAGATGTTGTGTGAGAATCACAGTGTTAACACTGTCAAATTGCATTCTTTTTAAAATTTGACTTTTCTCAGGTTTGATCATTTTAGAACAGAACCTCAGATCTTTACTGCTCTTCGATACTGCAGTGCCCTATATTAAGCAATTTAAGGTGGATTGTTTTAAAGCTAGGTTTCCGTGTCCCATGCTTCTGGGCCTCATATTTTGTACTCTGTTGTTTGTGTTATCACAAAATAGGCAGGACTTTCACATAATTTCTCTTGTTGATATGTGATAAATGGTTCATTAGATTCTTTGCATTCAACATAAAATTAAAGGAGCATCTAACTCAGGTGGGATCACTGAGACACATCTTCTGCACTTGTCAAGACTTAAATAGTATTTGAAGGCGATTATTAAAACCCAATATTCAACCTTTTGGGTATTAAAAGGTGTGCAGACACAGTAATAGCATTCTTAATCAGTGCAGACTGTCAGTTTTGAAAATAAATGATGGATTTAGTGCTTTGTAAATGGCATTGAATTTGGTAATGTCTTTTTTACAGTTAACTGTGGAGGCATAATGTCAATTATGTTGTAAAATATGCCTTATTCGCATTTAATAGTAGTTATTTCCTTTCTCCATGTAATTAACACCATTTTAGTTTTTGTAATGAAGGCCATAAAAGGAAGTTTTTTTAATGTGTTTAATTCACTTTTTGCAATGATGGTAATTGATTGTGCTAATAAAATTACTTACAAAAATTAAAGGACCAAGTACAATCTTGCATACCATGCAATGTAAATGATGCTTGCAGTCTTTCAACTTTACTTCATTCATTGTGCCTCAAAACTGATACAACCTGAATGTCTTTTTCTTTTGAAATGTGAATAATGTTGTACTTCAGATGTTTCTAGTATGCCTAATTGTTGTGTTTCTTTTTAATGGTTATATCTGTTGGTTGCTTATTTGCACCCAGTAATATTTAATGATTTGGTTCAGACATACCAAGGAGCACATGATAAGTCTTATTTACAAAGATGTCGGATTGGATCTGGAATCTACTAATACATTAAAAAGCATTGAATTTACACAGATGCTTGATACAATGTTGTGTTTTTTTTTTTTTTGCAGGTGCAACTAATGGTGTCAGACAGTGAACTGTCAGATCAGTTTTCGCTTGATACTGTTGGCACTCATGGCGCTGTTAAGTGTAAAGGCTATAAGATGGAATACCAAGTAAGAACTTGTTTCCTAAACTCAAAACTCCTCATTAGGCCATTAAAGTTTTACTGTCTTGAGTAATGTGTGGAAGATTGGTAAAGGTAACATTGAGCAATGTCCTTTTCTCACAGGTTGGTGTCGCCATAACTGCCAGCAGCTTTAATCTTACAAGGATTGTAATTTTCACACCATTTTTTATGATCGCAAATAGAAGTCAATATAGATTGGAAGTAGTCGAGGAGGGGAAAGAAAAGTGGATCGCAGTTGATGTTGAGCAGGTAAGAAGTGTGTGTTTTGCAAACCATATGTCTCTTTATGTTTTATTTTAAATATCATCTTTTCTACAATTTCTTGTTAATCTCTCAAAGAAGTTTTGTTATTTGTAATGGATATCTAACTCCACAGACAAAATCTGGATGTGACAGCCATTCCTGTCTTACCTCACTTCCAAAGAAATGAGATCTGGAGCGACTGTAGATTCCTTGATTCTGTCTTTAATTTTTTTAAGGTCTTCATATTGCCAAAGTAAAAAGCCAGATTCTGACCCCAAAGTGTTCTATAGTTGACCATAAAGACCTCAGTTTACCTTCTCTCTAGACAACCTTCTTGAGACTCTCTGTGACCCATGGCCATAAAACAATCTAAGGAATCCACAAGACAGCTAAAAGAATAGACAAATATTTGTAGATTAACCAGAGTCAGTTGGTAAAGAGCTCCAGGAATCACATAATATTTAGTGATTGGTACCTACATACTACATATCAGGTTAGTAAAGACATGTACACTAGGTTAGTTATTGTCTGATGATTTTTGTCCTGAAACCAAAACACAATATATCAAGTTACTTTACTGTCATTTGAGAGCTTATGTGATTACAGTTTGCTTTTTTTCTTTTAGCTTGGTTTTTATATGCAATTGTTTTTTTAATGCACTTAGACATTTTATTTGTCTGACCTATACCACAAATATTGGAGACTCAGGACTTTTTTAACAATTATGCAGGTATTAATTGACCCACTGCTGTGGCCACGCAAGCTGCAATGCCAATAAATGCTGGTGAATTAGTATACTGCTAGCCCAGTACAAACATCACTATAAAATTGAGTCAAATCTTATCTATTCTTCTACAATGTTAGGTACATATTCTGCTATTTGCTAACAAAATATGTTTATTATTGGGCACATATACAACATTTGCACATGGTCCTCATTTAAATCTAGACATTTGGAACAGCTGTGTGATGCTTCTCGATATATTTTAGAGCATTTATTAAGTGCATAATAAACATGATGAAAGGGGTTGTCAATGAGATCTAGTGCAGATGAAAGTTTTATAACTAAAGGAGATGTCTTTATTTAAATATGCTAGTCCATAACTGTGATCTGTTATTTTTAAAGATGATATACAGAGCAATATATTGTTTCTTTAAAATGCCAGCCTGACAGATTATCTATTTCACTTATATTCAAACACTTTGAAGTTGCCTTTAACTTGTAATACTTCGAAATCTCCTTACTTACAGTTAGTAGATGTTCAAACTGCTTAATCGTTCCTGATTCATCCACCGCATTCTTTAGTATATTGATAATATTTGGTATTGTTGATTCTGAGGAAACCTGCATCAGCGGAATATCGTGTTTGTCCCCAAGTGCAGTATAAAAATGAAATGTTGGATATTTTCAAAATTTTGGAGTTTTCTACCAATATGTCCTAAATATTACACCATTTTTTGTTATTTGTGCTAGTCAACTCAGTAAGCAAAGCTTTTAGTGATCTCAGATGTATGAGCCTTGATAAAAAAAACTGATCTTTGTTTTGTCTTTGGGGGTGCTAATAAAACAAGAATAGCTTGTAAATGAGCAATCCCAATTATAGTTTGTAAATTCTGGACTTTTATGTCCTGCTTCCTCAATATCTTGTTATAGCTTTTTCCTTAAAATCCTAGAAACATTATTCTGCCAGACAAAGCTATTGTTCTGGCATGCTGACTGTAGCAAAAAAAAATATGCAATATATGTTGGTAGTTGCCAAAATAAAAGTAGCAAATTATGCAAATAGCCATCTTTATATAATTATTGTTAACAATAATGAAGATTGTTAAATCTGAAAGAGACACGTTAGTGACAGATTCCTTACCTTAGAATATCCCCAGGCGTCAGGCTGGATCCGGAAAGTTTTTTGCGTAGCAGTACCCTTGCGCGTCGGTAGGCGGCGTCGTGCGGCTCCGCGTCCGTCGTCGGCGTCGTGATCGCCGGGATGACGTCGCGGGCAGTACTTAGGCGCCGCCCCTGCGCGCTGACGTCAGTTCTTATTTTTCCGCGCCAGCAAGCACAGATCCGGGAAGAGCAGTGCCCTGGTCATTTTTTGACCAAAATCTTTGGTGAATTTTTCACTGTTTTTCTTCAATCGACTTCAAGATGTCGTAGGGATGCCCGGGTTTAAACGTTGCGGCGCCTGTGCTCGGATGATGTCCGTCACAGACCCGCATTGGGAGTGTCTCTTCTGCCTCGGCCGAGGCCACGACCCGGAGTCTTGTTCCGACTGCCAGGCCCTCAACCCGAAAGCTTTGCGAGAGCGGTCTCGAAAGCTCCTCGAGGCCCGGCATTCGGCTCCGCAGAAGCCCCGGTCGCGTGAGAGGTCCAGGGGTCGATCGCGGAGTCCACACCGGTCGTCGGCATCGAAGTCTTCTGCGTCCGGTAAGTCAAAACACAAAAAGTCCAAAAAGCATCGTCGCTCTAGGACTTCGCCTCGCCGGTCTCGCGACTCGGCTGAGGCCCCTCCCGGCACCGTCCCCGCCCCCGGACATGCCTGTGGAGTCGCCCCCGCAATACCCGTCCTTCCCGGGTTCGGGGCGGATCCGGCCCAAGTGCAGGAATTCCTGTCGGCCATGGCCCGCCTCTTCGGGCCTCAAGGTCCCTCCGGTGCGCCTTCGGGCCCCGCGGGCTCTGATGGGGTTGCTCCGGCGTCGCCGGCGGCTCCCGGCCCCGGCGTCGCCCGTGCCTCCAGCCTCGATCCCGGCTCCGGCCCCGGCCTCGATCCCGGCTCCACAACCCCCATCGACGCCGGTCGACCTAACGACACCTCCGCCGGCGCCGATGTCTCCGGTGCCGTTCTCGACGCCGCCTGGGGCTCCGGGCGGCGTCGTCCCCAGTTCCTTCCGGCTCCGGACATGGACCCGGACGACGTCGCTCGACGCCGGTTCCGGCGCCCGATGAGACCTTGGGTCCCAAATGTCCCTCCTCCCCCTTATTTTGAACCTGAGGAGGACCAGGAGGACTGGGAGGGGTCTGATGACCCTCTGGCACAACAGTGTCAGTACGATGAGGACTGGACAGAGGGTCTAGGGGATGCCAGTGGTCTAGATACTTCCCCTGACACTGGCATGCTGTCTCCTCCCGTGGCTACGGAGGAGGGAGCCAATTTTGCAACGGTGTTGGGTAGGGGCGGCTGGAGCCTTACATCTCCAACTCCCTACTGTGGCGGTCAAGACTAATCTCTTGACAGAGGTGCTTCAGCCGGCAGCCTCCTCTTCGGAGACTGTGCTGCCGTTTAACGACGCCCTCACTGACGTTCTTTTGGGCGCCTGGTCCAAGCCCAACACACGGGCTCCTGTGGATAGGAACGTGTCCCGACGCCATCGCCCAGCTCCGGGCGACCCCCTGTTTCTCTCTGTCCACCCCACCCCTGAGAGCTTGGTTGTCCAAGCCTCCGCTTCCCAAACCGCCTTCCCTACCGCCCCTCCGGTTAGGGAATCCAAACGCCTGGATCAATTTGGGAAGAAGGGTTTTTCTTCCTCCAGTGCTGGCTTGCGGTCCATCAACACCGCTTGCCTTTTGGGCCGATATACCCACTCCTTGTGGGATTCGGTGGCGAATGTTTTGCCCCAGTGTTCTGAGGAGGTCCAGACACTGCTTTCCCGCGCCATTGCGGAAGGAAGGGATGCGGCCAAATACACAATAAGATGTGGCCTTGATATCGTCGACTCGCTGGGCAGGTCTATTGCAACGACGGTGGCGCTACGACGCCACGCCTGGCTGAGAACCACTGGTTTTCAGGGGATGTCCAGAATACTCTCATGGACATGCCCTTTGATGGAGTCTGTCTTTTTGGGTCCAAAGCAGACCATGCGTTGGAGCGCTTTAAGGACTCACGGGCTACTGCAAAGTCCCTGGGCCTTTCTGCTACACGCCCTCCGCTGACTTCTGCTTCTTGCCCCTATCGTGGCCACGGTAGGGGCGCCCCTTCACGTCAGCAGCCCAGCCACCGGCCCGCGCAGCAGGCGTCTTCGCGTGGCCGAGGACGTGGATTCCGCCGTGGCGGATCGGGCAACCAGCGTGCGGGTCAGGCCACCACCTCCAACCCGTCCGCGGCCTCCAAACCCTCCTAGTCCCTCCTTTCAGGTGCACAGCACGCCGGTAGGGGGCAGGGTCCGCCATCACCTTCCCCACTGGCGTACCATCACCTCGGACAGGTGGGTCTTGGACATTGTCCGAAGGGGCTACTCCCTCCCCTTCGAGTCCACCCCCCAGCCATGCCACCTCGATTCCACCGCATGTCAGGGGATCACTTGGTACTTCTGCAGAAGGAAGTCACGGCCCTCTTGGCCAAGAGGGCCATCGAGCATGTTCCGACCCCAGAAGTAGGGCGTGGTTGCTACTCCCACTACTTCCTGGTGCCCAAAAAGGACAAGGAGGACATGCGTCCTATCTTGGACCTCCGGAACGTCAATCGCTTCCTCCGGAAGGAGAAGTTCAAGATGCTCACCCTAGCTCAGGTCTTGACTGCCCTCGACCCTGGAGACTGGTTGGTAGCGTTGGACTTGCAGGACGCATATTTCCACATCCCCGTCCTGCCGGCCCACCGGCGTTACCTTCGGTTCACGGTAGGCCCCGAGCATTTTTCAGTTCACCGTGCTCCCCTTTGGCCTTACCAGTGCCCCTCGGGTGTTCACGAAAGTGATGGCGGTGGTCGCAGCTCATCTGCGCCGGGCAGGGGTTTCAGTCTTCCCCTACCTCGACGACTGGCTGCTGAAGGCGGGCTCGTCCCAGGCAGTCGTCTCCCACCTCCAGACTACGGCCGAACTCCTGCACTCGCTGGGGTTCTCCATCAATGTGCCGAAGTCGCATCTGATTCCTTCTCCACAGCTCCTTTTCATTGGAGCAGTTCTGGACACGAAGCAGTTTCGGGCCTATCCTCCCGAACGGCGAGTCCGGGATATTCAGGCTATGATTCCGATCTTTCAGCCTTTATCCTGGGTTTCGGTACGGATGACCCTGAGGCTGCTGGGCCTCATGGCCTCCTGCATCCTGCTGGTCAATCATGCCAGATGGCATATGCGGGCTCTGCAGTGGGACCTGAAGTTCCAGTGGGCGCAGCACCAGGGCAACCTGTCCGATCACGTCCAGATCTCGGAGGGGACTGCAAAACAGTTGCAGTGGTGGCTCTCGAACCGGCAATGGGTCATGGGCAGATCCCTCTCCTTCCCCAGCCAGAGCACACAGTTGTGACGGACGCGTCCCTTCTGGGATGGGGCGGTCACATGGGAGAGGCGGAGATCAGAGGCCTCTGGTCTCCGGCGGAGTCCCGGCTCCATATCAACCTTCTGGAGCTCCGGGCGATCCGACTTGCACTCAAGGCATTCCTTCCCTCTGTCAAAGGGAAGGTAGTGCAGGTGTTCACAGACAACACCACCGCCATGTGGTACTGCAACAAACAAGGCGGGGTGGGGTGCGTGGACCCTTTGTCAGGAGGCTCTGCGCCTCTGGACATGGCTGGAACATCAGGGCATGTTCCTGATGGTTCAACACCTGGCAGGTTCGCTGAACGCCAGGGCGGACGAACTCAGCCGCAGGTGCATGATGGATCACGAATGGCGTCTTCACTCGGAAGTGGCGCAAGGACTCTTTCTACAGTGGGGAGAGCCTTGGTTAGATCTATTCGCCACCGAAGAGAACGCGCAATGTCATCAGTTCTGCGCGTTGGAATTTCCAAGGCGGCACTCGCTCTGCGACGCTTTTCGTCACGAGTGGAGTTGCGGTCTATTGTACGCCTTTCCGCCTATACCACTTCTACCCAGAGTGTTGAAGAAGATTCGGCACGACCGGGCCCAAGTCATTCTTGTGGCTCCGGACTGGGCTCGAAGAGTTTGGTATCCCGAGCTACTCAATATGAGCGTAGATCCCTCGATCCGTCTGCCTCTTCGGGAGGATCTTCTGTCGCAGCAGCAGGGGACGGTCCTCCACCCGAACCTGTCCAGTCTACACCTGCTTGCGTGGAGATTGAGCGGCGGCAGTTGATTCCTTTCGACTTGCCTCCCGAAGTTTGTGATGTGATTCTGGCAGCCAGGCGTCCCTCCACTAAGGTGGTATACGCCTGCAGGTGGAACAAATTTGTGGCATGGTGCACAGCAAAGGCTGTGAATCCCCTTTCTGCCCCTCTTTCTGAGGTCCTTCTGTTCCTTCTCTCTCTGGCCCAACAGGGTTCTGCCCTGGGTACCATCAAGGGTTATCTTTGTGCTATCTCGGCCTTCCTCAGGCTCCCTGATCAGCCCTCTCTTTTCAAGTCCCCTGTTAACAGGTTCTTAAAAGGCATTACTCACCTCTTCCCTCCTGTTCCGTTTGTAATGCCTCAGTGGGACTTGAACTTGGTTCTTACCTTTTTAATGTGCGCTCCCTTTCAGCCTCTACATAACTGTCCTCTTCGTCTTCTGACTCTGAAGACAGCCTTTCTGGTGGCCATCACCTCCGCTCGGCGGGTGAGTGAGCTCCAGGCTCTATCTTGCAAACCTCCCTTTCTGTCTGTTCATCCAGACAAGGTTGTTCTTCGGACGCGTCCGTCCTTCTTGCCAAAGGTGGTTACTGCTTTCCACATTGGGCAGACCATCACTTGCCCACCTTCTTTCCGCCTCCGCATCCTTCCAGAGAGGAAGAGAGGCTCCACCGTCTGGACCCAAAACGTGCGCTCTCCTTCTATATTGACCGCACAAAACACTTCCGGGTGGATGACCAGCTCTTTGTTGGCTACGTGGGCGCCAAAAGGTCGGGCGGTGCACAAGAGGACCATCTCCCGCTGGGTTACCTTGTGCATCAAGACCTGCTATTCTTTGGCTAAAAGGAGCCTCCTGTTGGGCTGCGTGCCCATTCCACCAGGGCAACGGCTGCTACCACGGCCTTGGGCCGCGGTGTTCCGCTGCCGGTTATCTGTCAGGCAGCTACGTGGGCCTCGCTGCACACGTTTACAAAGCATTACTGCCTTGACAGTCAGGTCCGGAGGGACTGCTTCTTTGGCCGTTATGTCCTCCAGGACTTCCTTGTCTGATCTTTGTTCGCAGACCCACCACCGGGGTTGGTATTGCTGGGGTATCTATTCTAAGGTAAGGAATCTGTCACTAACGTGTCTCTTTCAGATGCACAAGTTACTAACTTATGTAACGATATATCTGTAAGAGACAGTAGTTAGTGACAGATTCCTACCGCCCACCATCCTCCTCGTTCTGCGAACTGATTTCTAGGGTTAAGGACATCCCTTTCAGGGCCCTAGTATTTTTCAGACACCTATGTCAGCTTCTTGCATGGCTCTGCGTTCCTGGCGCGGAAAGTCGTGTACAGAACTGACGTCAGCGCGCAGGGGCGGCGCCTAAGTACTGCCCGCGACGTCATCCCGGCGATCACGACGCCGACGACGGACGCGGAGCCGCACGACGCCGCCTACCGACGCGCAAGGGTACTGCTACGCAAAAAACTTTCCGGATCCAACCTGACGCCTGGGGATATTCTAAGGTAAGGAATCTGTCACTAACTACTGTCTCTTACAGATATATCGTTACACAAGTTAGTAACTTGTGCTTCAGAACTGGAATCTGATCCCAATACACCTTGAATTTCCAGGTCCGTTTACAACTTCACAGCAGACCAAGGCCTATAAGGAGGCCATTCTGTGCATAGTTGGCACACTTCTGGTTCCCTCTGATGTGCCTTCAGACCCAAGGTTACTTAGAGATGCTCCAGTTGGGTTTCCACCAGCGGGTTCATTCTTGGCACCGTCGGTGCCTCTTGAACCCACTTAAGGTTCAGCACCGGTTTCAGTGCTGACTATGGTCCCAGCGCCACTCCCTGTGCCGGTTCCTTTGACATCAACTCCTGACCCGATGCCGCTGGCAGAGGAGCCACAGCTCATAGTGTTTTCTCACTCTGAGCCTTCCTCGGCCGAAGCTGCATTTCGATCCCACAGGAGGGCAGCCACTTGGCAACCCTTCTATTTCCGACTCATTGCCTTTACTATGTAGCAAAGCCGAGGGTTTACATCACATTTTTGACTCTGACAACAGTGTAAGAAGCTGGCTGTTTAAGTAGTGTATGTACCAAATTTAGGGGTACACCATCCAAATAGTCCAGATGACCCTTATTCGTATACAGGGTCTTACTTTAATAATCCCAAGTGCTCTTCTAGTGGTAGTGTGGGCAAGCAGCTCAGGCTTTTCAGAGGGGAGTGTTGAGCATTTGTTATACACACTGAGTGAATAAATGAGACGCACACTGAAAAAGAAATCCGAGACCAATTTAGAAAAATAACACATAGATTTATATAATTTTAGACACCAAGATCATCGGAATTAAGTAAGTACTTTCGGAGTTAGAGATTTTTGCAGTGTTAAAACAAAAACAGTCAAATAACGGTTTTGAGGAATGAGTCTCAAATGCGGTACTGTTATCCTATGGGAGAAACATACACTGAATAGGTACACTTGCGAACGGTTTTGCAGTATACCTTTAGGGACTTAGGGTGCTTAGGGGCCAAGGTCCAAGAAACCACCAGCAGTTTGGGATTTACCTGCGCTGGTGAGTCCAGGTGCAGAGGTGCTGATCGCATTGGTAGCCTTGAGCGATACGTGGTAAAGTCAGTGACAAAAGTACCTGCAGACCAAAGGCTGCAAGTGGGGACTTCGGGACAAGTCTGGCAGAACCCAAAGAGGGGCTTGGCTCATGATGGTCTCTGGGGCACAGGGACACAGACTGTTTCAGTAAACCCGGGCTGGGGGGTTCGGGTGCAGAGTTGTTTTGGCCAGCGGGTCACTGTCGTTAGAGTCTCTCACTTGGCTTTAGTGACCTGGAGAGGGAGAGAAAACAGGACAGCAGGGACACTCTCAATGTTGGCCTCGGTGATCCTGGAGTCCCAGGTCGGCACTGGCATCAGTGGTGTCTGTACTAGGCGCACAACAAGCCTTGGTGCGGCAAATGCTCCGGTACCCAGTGTTTTGGTGCTTGGTGACTCCTGGAGGGCCTGGTGTCTCCAAACTCAGAAGGGAGATGGATCTGACTTCCTGCACAGCAAGGACGTCTTCCTGGTGAGATGCTCCTTCGGTGGACCTGATGGTCAGCAAGTTGAGGTACAGGGCAAGGGCGGTCAGTGCCTACAGGTGCAGGGGGATGGCTCCTCCACCCCGAGGGAGATGCTGCTTGGTTGTTGAAGCACTTGACAGTCCACCATGGGCTTGGGAGGATGCGCAGCTTTTGGGCGAGCTTGGTCAGTGTAATTGTCGAGGTACCAGCAGCAAGGTAGGGTTTGGCGCCAAGTTCAGGGTAAGTCCACAGTTCTGGGGGGGCGGAGCTTGCTTGCGACCAAGATGGCCGCTTGAGCGCGTAGCTCCGCAAGTCCACCAGACGATCCGGCAATTATCCTACAGCCAAGGCTGGGATTGCGACCCTTCTGGACCGTCATCGACGCACCAGGAGCTGCTGACCACAGCGGTCTGTCCCCGGTGGCTTAACACGTCTCGACGCCGCAGATATCCGGTGCCCACGGAGCTGAGGCCGACATAGGCCTAAATCCCCGAGCTTTATTCTGGTCCTGCTGCCGCCCGGGAAGCGACCTGTACGGGGCACCCTAAGTGACGAGTTGGTGAAGGGAGAGGGCTTGATCCCGGTGTGTCCGCGCATGCATCGGCGCGACGTTTGCCTTTGCGAGTGACTTTTCCCCTTCCTCCCCCTGCGGACGAGCAGGCGACAACGCGGAGGCACAGTCTGTGGCGGGGAGCTGCGGCCCCTATTGTCAACCCCCGGGAACGCGGCGGCCATTACTGCTGACATTTGGCCCGCGGCGGTGCTGCTGGGGCATCGGCTGGAGCAGTGGAGCTGCAGCGCCTGAGGCAGGTAGGAGCAGCGGTGCCCGTTGTGGGGATCCATGACCTAGCAGCCCCATGGAGTGGTGCAGAGGATGAAATGGTCCGCGTGGCGCATGCCTGGTTTTGAACTTAAGTACTGAGCACCGCACATCCTACGCTGCCTTGGAGAGATCGCACTTTGGAGGTGCAGCAAGGGAGCAGCGGCTGAATCCAGTGTCCCCCCCCCCCCCCCTGGCACTCCCCCAAGTGGGTTAGCGGCAATCGAAGGAGTGCGGGCCCTGACTGGGACCGTGTCTGGGCGTGAGGCCTCCTGCTGCGGGGGCTCAATCCTTGCTACTGTCTGGACCGTGGCAGTCCTGGCTACGAGTTGTGACGGAACCCCAGGCATCGTAGTGATAGTCTGTCTGAATTGACAGGACCCTCCGGAGGTGCTGCTATCCCGGGCGAAGTGTTTTCCCACGTTGAGAGGGTGTCTAGTGCCGCTCTACAGAGGTACGGAGGTCCGGCGGGTCTTGCCCGGTGCAGGTGGCTCGGCCTTGCAGAGACAGTCAATTAGGGGCACTGAGGGACAGCCAGCGCTGCGAAGAGTACACTGCTGTAATTTTGCCTACTCTGAGGAGCGGTGCGTCGTCTACATTGGGGAAGGAAGATCGCACGCAGCCTAAACTGTCGTTTGACCCTAAAAAACCCAAGATTCGAGATGCGACTCCGGAGGACAGCGATGCCACAACCGACCCGCCTGTGGAAGATGTGGACAGCGATATACGAACGATGCTCACTGCAATGGACAAAGGATTGCAGAACAGCATGTCGGTCCTTGGCTCCAAAATTGACGCGCTGTCCTACCGTATGGACAGGATGTCCGAGCGGCTGGACAAGCATGCGCAGCGCCTGGACATGACGGACCGTCGAGTCGGCGAGGTTGAAGAAGCGCAAACGGTGCTGGACTCGAGTCACAAACAACTGGGCAGAGTCATGCAGGTCCTGCAGGATAAGACGGAAGACCTAGAAGTGCGTTCTCGGCGCTGCAACTTGCGAGTCACTGGCCTTCCGGAGTCGACGCACACTGGCAACATGGAGCAGTTCATGGAAAAGTTGCTGGTCACCCTACTGGGCGCTGAGACGTTCTCGCCTATGTTTGTCGTCGAGAGAGCCCACCACTCCTTGGGCCCGCGCCCGGCTCCCGGGGCCGCGCCCTATAATAGCAAAGTTGCTCAACTACCGGGACAGAGACTCAGCACTAAAATCCGCCAGAGATAAGCAACCGCTGCAGTATGAGGGCTCCACCATCTAACTGTTCCCGGAATTTACGCAAAAAGTACAAGAAGCGCAAAAACAACTTGCCCCGCTAAAGAAACTGCTGCGTTCCGACAACGTTGACTATGCCATGCTGTACCCCGCCAGGCTCCGGGTGAATCGACAAGGACAGTCAAGCATATTCACCGACCCAGCAGCACTGCGGAAGGCTATGAAGGACTGGGCCAAAGATAAACGTCGCAGCCCTGAGAGGTCCCCGCTGCGGGGAGCGGAGGGCGGGGTGCTAGATGACCAAGACTGATGCGGTTTCCCCTTGGTATACAGGGGAGGATAGGCCACAGCCTTGACGGTAACAGTAAGGAATTGCTGGATGTGGAGCTTGTGGGTCGGCGGTGCACCCACGGGCAAAATGCTACAGTATTAAAAATTGATTTTGTTGTTTAGTATGTCCAATCGGTTACTGATGTAAATGTAGGGCTCGGGAGCGGCTGCGAAATGGGACCCAGGTTCTTTGAGTGTGAAACAAGAGGTTGTTGACGGTTAATTACGATGCAAGATTTTAGCTTTGGCTGTAAAACTTGGCCTTGGTGGCCTGGCGGGCGGAGGCCTGTCTGGACTTACTACTTCTAGGACTATTGTAAAGGGTGAGCTACCTCTGCCTCAGCGTGTGTTCCACCTCAGGGAAATCTTTGTTTGTTGGGGTGGGGGGAGGAAGCAGGGGACCCTATGCTACACTGTCAATCGTGATGTGCCCTTCACGTTGGGGGTTACCATGATAATTTGTGGGGTCTGGTTGTTCAAGTCTCGTCATGACACTGTTGGGGATTGTCTGGCGTGGGTGGGAGGAGGGGGTGGGTGGGGGGGTGTTTGTGGACTCAGTATGGATGATGGGCACTGGATGATTTGCTTTGCTATTATTGATGACAGGGGAGTCTATGGGTGGCTCTGATAGGCCATGGGTGCATGGTACGGCGCACACTACGGGACCACTGAGCGCAGAGACGACAAGAGGTAGGATTAGGACCCTCACATGGAATGTTAGGGGGCTGAATGACCATAGGAAACTACGCAAGGTGCTGTCTTATTTAACGAGACATGAAATAGATATAGCTCTTTTACACGAGACCCACCTCCCAATTGCCAGTCCTATGCTTCATAGTAGAGGGCTTAGAGACTGTATACACGCAGCGGGCTTCACTACGCATGCCCGGGGGGTGTTGACCTGGGTTCGCCCGAAAGCTTCACTTAGGTTGGACCCCCTGGCCACGGACAGTGATGGGCGATATGCCATCTCGAGATGCAGAGGTAGGGGAATGGATCTTCTGTTGGTCAATGTGTACGGCCCTAATTTTGACAACCCAGAGTTTTACACTGTATTGGCGGACAAGGTGAGAGGGTTTGGAATAGAGCAGCAACTGTGGGGGGGGGGCCTAAACGTTGTCCTGAACCCGGAGATAGATCGCTCGGGGAGTGCGGCTAGGCAGGTCTCGGCGGCTGCCAAAGCCCTATCTGACGCAATGGTGCGGCTTGAGTTAAGTGATGTTTGGAGGCGCAGATACCCTGAGAAGGGAGGCTACACTCATTTCTCGGCATACCACAATTTACACACGCGCATAGACTACTGGCTTGCAGCAGACAGTTTATATGGCCAAGTGAGGGAATGCGAGGTTCTACCTCGCACCTTGTCTGACCATTCTCTGATTTTGGTAGTACCTAGAGGTACCTCGCACTACGATACCCCCTTTACCTGGCGGTTTCCCCATACTCCCTGATGGATGAGGTCTTCAGAGCCGAACTCGCGGAAGACATAGCCTCTTACTTCGAACAAAATGTGGGCTCAGTGGACAGCTTTATGGTAGTGTGGGAAGCTTTTAAAGTGTACATTCGGGGGTGACCATGTCTAAGCATTCCGGAGTCTTGAGGGCGCTGCGCAGGAGGCTTGCAAGTCTTGAGGGGTTACTAGCGGAATTAGAGGGAAAGCTGCAACAGGGCGCCGGGGCTGACGTACAGCAAGAATTCCAATCCCAATTGAAAGAATTCCAGGATACGGCGGATGCTGAAATTAAACACCTAGGGAAATATGCTGTGGCACGCAGGTACGGAGAAGGGGAGCGACCTGGGAAAGTATTAGCACAACTGTTAAAAAAAAAAAGGCGAACTCAGGCTATCGTGACAGAGCTCTTAACACCAGAGGGGGGGTTACTTACGGAACCCTCGGATATTGCAGGGCGTTTCAGACAGTTCTATTCGAACCTAAACTCCTCGAGGAGTCAAGGCACTGAGGAAGATATCTTAGACTACCTAACCCACATTAAGCTTCCATGGCTGACTAACGCCCACCGGGAGTTTTTAATGCGCCCCCTAGAAAAGGAGGAGATCCGATTAGCCTTGTCCACAATGAAATCCGGGAGCACCCCGGGGTTGGACGGCCTGTCTGTTGCATTCTATAAGGCTTTTCAGGACCTGCTGTTACCACATTTACAGACTTTGTTCGAAGGCATGTACGAGTCAGGTATGCTGCCGCCCACGATGAGAGAGGCGGTTATAGTGGCTATACTCGAGCCTGATAAGCCCCCCTCGGAATGCTCGTCCTATCGCCCTCTCTCACTGCTAAATGTAGATATGAAGCTCTTCGCTAAGGTTCTGGCTAACAGATTGACCCCTTTGGTTCCGTTGTTGGTGGCCCCGGAACAGGCTGGATTCGTCCCGGGCCGAAACCTCACTTATAATCTACGCACCGTCTTTGGCGTCATACAACATACCAAACCCGAGACGGCGGCTGTAGCGGTCTTTCTCGATATGGAGAAGGCCTTTGACTCTGTTGAATGGCCTTTTATGCGTCAGGTCTTGTCCCGGATGGGACTGGGGGAGGTGTTCCTCGGGTTGTTGGGTGTTCTCTATTACGCTCCAAAGGCGCGGATAAAAATTGGTGATTTGGTGACTGCCCCTATTAATATTACGAGGGGGACTCGACAGGGCTGCCCCTCTCCCCGATTCTTTATGCACTGGTGGCGGAGCCCTTGGCTTGCGCGCTCCGCGAATATCACAGATTTAAAGGAATACGAGTACCTGGCTATGAACTTATTGTTTCGACCTATGCGGACGACACACTTCTCTATGTTCGTGACCCTGGGCGCCACCTCTCCCCGGTTCTTCGCGAAATTGTCCGCTTTGGCGGGGTTTCTGGCCCTTAGTGTTAATTGGGCGAAGTCTGTAGTTTTTCCAGCTCACCCCTCTACTGCTCAATTCGACATGGACTTCCCGCTGCAGTGGACTACTGATCCGGTGCGCTACCTCGGAGTGCGGATACACCTGGACTCGGAGGTTATGCTTCGGGAAAACTATGGCGTGTTACTGAGCAAGCTAGAAGATGATGTAAACAACTGGATCCGTCTGCCATTGTCTCTCCTTGGTAGAATTTCTATTATGAAGATGGTGGTACTTCCAAGGTTTTTGTTCCTATTCACAAATATTCCAGTGGTACTCCCGGGTGCCTTTTTTAAGAGGCTTAACACTACGCTGTTAAAACTGGCCTGGGCCGGGAAGCAGCCGAGAGTGCAATGGAGGGTGTTGACGTTGCCATATCGTATGGGTGGTTTGGGCGCTCCAGATTTCGGGATTGTATTATAGAGCTGCGCAGGCTTCCCACGCGTCCTTGTGGATACATGGCGCGCCTGAGGTACCTCACCTGCGCATTGAGAGAGAAGTGGCTTCCCCAGGCCGCTGCCTTCGCGGCTGTTTGCACCTCCTGATCGCAGAACGGGTATCCTTGACTCGGTCGGGGCCACTACCCACGCCTGGCATCACCTCCTTAAGTTACAGTTGGGCGTCATATTGTATTCCCCTCTGACCAGATTGGAATGGTGCCGCTGGCTACCGCCCTGTCGGGATGGGGGCGTTGTTCGGGCGCTAGCCTCGATTGACATACACACTGTCGGGGACTTGTTTGCTGACGGAGTCGCTAGGACGTGGGAGGATGTAGTCGTCGGGGTGTCATCACATACGATGCTTACTAGATTCCAGTTTCACAGAACTCGGCATGCGCTCTTACAGTTGTTGGGGCCCGATCTGGAAGAGCCACCTGAGCTTACTGCTCTCACACTCGTAATTAAAATGGCTGAGCCGACGAGATTAGTCTCTAAAATTTATCAACACACTATGGCGCACAGGGAACATCAGTATACTGCTGCTCGGCTGGCATGACAAAGGGATCTGGGTCAGGCGGTCGGAGATGAAATGTGGGCCTATTGCTGTACTAGCACGAAAAGAGTGTCGCTCAACGGCAGACATAGACTGATACACTTTAAGTTCCTTAACAGGGTGTACTACACCCCAGAGAGACTCAAACGGTATGGACTGAGGGACGATGCACAGTGTGAGCGCTGTAGGGCACCAATTGCTGATTTCTTGCATGTAGCATGGCTCTGCCCGGGCGTGGCACAATATTGGTTGAGTGTGTTCTCCGAGTTGACTGTGATTGTGGGACAGACACTGGTGCCCGAGGTGGGGCTAGCGCTACTGGGTTACTCTAGACCGTTGCCCTCAGGGATACGTCGGCTAGTAGACATGGGTCTATTGTTAGCCAAATGTAGAATTGCTATCTGCTGGGCGAAAGGGCCCCTACCCACTAAGGCGCAGTGGCTTTCTGATATGGTGTATTGTTGTACCCAAACGGAGCTCTTTAGCGAACTACTCCCGCCTCGCAGTAGGCCCAAGAACTTCTGGGCGCTTTATGATGCGTATAGAGCCACTGAGGCTGGCCCCGACGAGTCCGCTGGGGAAGAGAGAAGAGAGTAGACACTTGGTCCTGCCGGGGTGTATTGCTCGTTGCTGTGGTATGTTGGTATGCCCCGAGAAAGGCAGGTATAGCCTTAGTATCATTGAGTTAAGTAGTTGAAGAGGGCTGAGATGGGGGTAGGACTGTTTAATATGTTGTATCTTTGCAATGTCTCCTATCTTAAAGTGTTGTATAGTATTCATTGGGGAATGTACTGTGCATGCACCATGGTCGGACTAAATTTTCCTGGGTTAGCTCCACTGCGAACAGAATGCTAGTGCCTGTTGTCTATTGCGATGTCCACATTTGTTGGTTGTAAAATGAAAAATAAAATAATTTAAAAAAAATTAAAAAAAAGTCCACAGTTCTCGCTGTGACTGCTCTCTTCTGTCCTTCTTCGGTTCCCAGGTAGTTGATTCTGAGTTCCTGGTGTCAGGTGGCCACCTAACTACTGAATTTAGGGGTGTTAAGAGGAGTGTAAGGTGGTAGCCAATGGGCTACCTACCCCGGTGGTGGCTACACCCCTCTATGACCACTTCCTGTGGAGAGTGGGCATAAACCTGACCCAGAGTTCCTGGTTTCACCAAAAGCAAGATGGTGAAACCCTTCTCCGAGTGTCCACTTCAGATGCCCCACCTTAGGGGTGTACCTACCCTGATAGTGAAACACGCATACTGAATGCCTGCCCTGGTGCCAAATAGGCCCAGGGCAGGGGATGGCATTCTCCAGGTCTGGGGGAAGCTGGTGTCTCATATCAAAGATGGCAGAGGCTTTGAAGCCTCAGGCCTTGGTATGCTAATTCACTAGCCATCAGGAGATGTGATTTCCTTCCTCCGGAGCTGGCATTGTTCCTGACCTCTGAGAGCATTGGTGGCAGACTGGACGAGTCCAGACAGCCAGCACACTAGAAGACTGGTAGATTTCAGGGGGTACCTCTAAGGTGTCCTCTGAATGCACGTGATAATAAATCCAACGCTGGCATCAGTGTGATACCATACACCATTTTTTATAGTGAAGCCATTATGTAGCTGGGTAACTCGTAATGACCAGTGCCCAGTACATATGCTTAAGACGGCTTCCTGATCACTTGCAATGTCGTGGCAATGGGACCAGACATGACAGGGGCATATCTGCTCATGCAGATATGTCCTCACATATAATATAATGCATCATGCCTTAGGGCTCTAAGGTCTGCTCTAGGGGTGACTTACATATAGTATATGCAGTGTGTATGGGCTTGGCACACGAGTGTACCATGTCGTGTTTTCAAAATGATTTGCACCATTTCATGCATCCTGCAATTGCAGGCTGCATGCAGTTTTTATGTGGGTCCCTTTGGGTGGCATAATACATGCTGCAGCTCATAGAGGCCCTCTTTAGTACCAATGCCCTGGGTACCAGAGGTACCATTGGCTAAGGACTTACAGGGGTGTTAATGTAGTTGCCAATTGGATTACAATTAGTCATTCACCCATTTTAAGGGAAAGAGCACTGGCACTGGGGGCCTGGTGCACTTTAAGTTGAAAAGCATCAGTATTAGGGCAAAAAGTGGGGGTGGCCATGTCCGAAAGGGCACTTTCCTACAAACAGTGATAATTATGATGAGTGGGATGAATTTGTACCTTAGTACAATGAGGAAAATTTGTATGATGAACTTCAAGACACCAGTGATCTCGATACCTCCCCTTCAACGAAGCCCTTATGGACACTCTCAAGGGCAATTGGGCAAAACCATGTTCTGCACCTACAGTTAACAGGCAGGGTGATCGTTGCCACAGACCAGCACTAAGCTTCCCTGATTATCTCAATAAACACCCTGCACCTGTGAGAGTGATGATAACTTAACTACTCACAATGAATCCAAACGCATGCACATGTTCTCTTCTACCAGTCTTGCCCTGCATTCCGTCATCGCCAGCTGCCTCCTAGGCCACTACACTCATGCCAAATCCTGCCAGTGGTTTTGGATGACCTGTGGACGTCTTTAGTCCAGACCTGTGGTCTCCAGCCTTTTCTGTTGTGAAAGCTACTTCTGATTAGTGAAAATCATCGTGAGCTACTGAAGTTTAAGCAACTCGCTCGTTGTTACTAGACATCCCCACGCCCAACTTCATTGACTTTAAGTCTAATGTCCATAGAGCCAGATACTATGATTTGAACAAAATACTTTGATTAGGGGCACTAATTCATTTTGTTTATATGGATTCCATAAAACTCATTTAAATTTGCTCCCATATCCAAGTGCTATCAAAGAGAAGCTGGTGCAGGAGTTCATGGACTACACCACCGCTATGTGGTACTGCAAGAATCAGGGCGAAGTGGAGTCCAGGCTCCTGTGCCAGGAGGCTGTATGCCTCTGGAAGTGACTGAGTCGCCAGGGCATTTCTCTAGCACACCATGTGGTGAGATTTCTAAACACCAGAGTACACAAACTCGGTCAGATCACGAATGACAGTTACCACTGGAGGTTGTGCAGGGCGTCTTTTAGCAGTCGGCAGAACCCAGACTTGTTCTTTTTTACCCTCTGGGACATGGCCAGCAAGATCTTGCTAGCAATCCTGGAGGAGTTTTGGGCTTCTTTGGCTCAATCCATTCAGGATCACCAGGATGCAGCCAAGTATGTAATTAAGGCTGTCCTGGATACTACTGATTAGTTAGGACGAGCTGTGGGCACTACTGTTTTGCTCCGTCGCCATGCAAATTCCTCGTCTTTAGAATATTCTCCAGGTGCCAGACTGGATCTGGAAATTTTCTCAGCAGTGCTCACGCTAGGTAGTGATTAGTCTATCAAACCGCAGGTTCCTCACCGTCACCTCCCCTCTCCCCCCTAATCCTCCCACTCTGTTAATTGGACTCTTTTTCCATGTAATAAGGCTTCCAGTCTAGAGATCTGTACACTGGTCTAAGGCAATCTCCCTTTGGCCGTTGTATTTGGGGATGCAGCCAGCCTACAATGTAAGTGACATCAGTGCATGGGTGGCACTTATAACTTGCCCCGTCCGTCATTTCTGGAGTGGAACAACGTCAGTACTGAGGTACACGGCACCACCTGTTATCACACATGGGTACTGCTGAAAGGTTTCTGGATCCAGTCTAATGCCTGGGGAATATGCAGAAGATAAGAAATCTGTGGGTAGAGTATCCACCATAGAAAGAGTTACCTTGTAGCACTTTTCTTCAGGTACAGGGGGTAGTTACTGGACCAACGTCTGGCCATTTTCATTCCATTTGCTTAGGCTGCCACATATAAATATATAGCAGGAGCCGAGTTAAAAAGGGGATCCCAAAACGCAAAATTCCAATGCATTTTCCAAAGACTTCTTTAAGACGGGCTACCTGAAAAACTGAAAAACTGTTGAATGGAATTACACCAAATTTGTCAGGAAGCTAGATCTTTTTATTTTTAAAAACTTTATTTATTGATTTTCCATAACAAGCAAAATACGATACAAGTTAGCCATGTGTATTACAGAATGTTCAAATATGGGCCATATCATAGATTACTTTTACCAAGATCTTTGCAGCAGTGTCGTTCCTGGTTTACCTGGGGAGTTGCTCATCATATCCGTACACATGTCAGCATTTACTATGCTGTGAGCATACCATCATTATCTGTCTCATTGAGCTGTGGTGGGGGGTCAAGTCTAGTTTGTGAGCCTGCCAGATCCTGTTCTTCAAGTAAGTTTGAGCGGAGTGGTTGCCAGATGTCGAGGGGCCTATAGGCTGGGGGTTGCAATTGTGCATATAGATCACTGTTCGTATTACAGTATGTCGTACTATATAACCATCCTTTTAGTGCATCAGTGGGTGATTCCTATCCCAGTGCACCGCCACCTCTCTTTTTGCAAGCAGTAGGGCGATTGCAACAAAGTGCCATGATGACTGTGGAAGATCGTGCACATATCCCATGAGGGCCTGCAGTGGGGTGGCCGTAATGTCCAGTTCAGTCATGCGAGACAGCTCCCCGAATATTGCCCTCCAATATTTGGCAATCCTGTCACATGTCCACGTCATGTGTGCAAAGTCCGCTAATGGTGAGTGGCACTTGGGGCATGTGTGGGGGCTTGTCTAGTCCATCAGGTGTACCTTGACAGGAAGACGCCATATAAACTTAAAATTTAGTAATTTGTGTTTGTGATTAAAGGAGACCCTGCGCGTCTGTTCACAGCAGTAACGCCATTTAAAGTCAGAGATGGGCTGGCCCAGGCCCTGTTCCCATGCAGCTCGCACCCCTGCATCCCTATTAGGTAACATGGCTACGGCAGACTTGTACATTTTGGACATCAGGTGGTCCCCTCCTGTATCTTTGATAAGTAGTGCAAGCGGGGGAATTCAGTTGGCTCGAGAGGGTAACTGGAAATTTGAGCTCTAAGTGCCCCCTGCAACCTCCATAGTACAAACTTGTCCATAAATGAGGCTTCCCTGAAACATCTGTCCTCCATGCACGAGAAGACATGCCCACTGGGGAAAAAGTCCCCGAATGTTACCAGATTATGTTGAGACAGAGTGCGCAGTACTAGGGCCTCCTGTGTGATTGGTAACCAAAGGTTACCTGCCAATGGAATAGCAGAGGAGTAGAGAGAATGGTTCCCAATTGCCCGGATAAGTCGTTGCCAGGCCCAGCTAGTTGTGGAGAGTGTCTGAATGTTGTGTGGGTTGCGAGGGAGGCCTGCCGGTAAAAGCGCTGCTAAGGATGTGGGGTGCACTAAATCCGCTCCAGGTCTAAGGTAGGGGACCCGGGTGTCAGAGTGGTACCAGTGCCTCGTGATACTGCACTGGGCGACCAAATAATATATGCGGAAATTCGGGACCCCAAACGCACCACATTCATACGGCAATGTTGGCGTGACCGAACTAATCCGAGGTTGTTTACCGCCCTTCACAAGTCTTATTAAATGTGAGCGGAGTGTTGAGAAAAAAAAGTTATATAATGGTATTGGGATGTTTTGAAATAAATATAAAAATTGGGGCAGCACGAACATTTTTATTATGGTGATTCAACCCGCCATGGTGAGAGGTAGTTTCAACCAGCGTTCAATTTTCCCCCCCAATCTCTCCACTGCTGGGCCGTAATTAAGCTGTAGGATTTGTTCCGGGTCCTTGTGAATGTGGATACCCAAATATTTGACTGAGTCATCACACAAGGAGCTAGATCTTGGTACGAAGATAGTGATTTTTGTGATTTGGTGTAAGTCCTTCAGCAGTTTTTGAGAAATTACTTGTCAAAAAATATAGATATCTGGACGGTTACTTGCACGAGAGGCGCAAAAAGCCTCTCACAGGAGCGTCAATTTAAAAATAGAGCATTCTGATTGGCTCAGGGGAGCTTTATTTCTCTTGGGCCATCTGGAGCGCTCTGATTCGCTGCCAGCAACATGAGAAAAATATTGCTGCCGGCCATTATAGGACTCTGGCGCTTAGTCCTCTGTTCTGAAGTAAAAAATAGAAAAAGTAATAAAGGGGACAGTGTATGCATACCTTGATTCCCTAGGCCACATGGGGGACCCTAAACCCCCCCCCCCCTCCCACCCCGCCATAATTCCCCTCCGCCCATGAGCCAAGAACAAAAAATAAATCTGCAAAAGAGCCCGTGATCCGGTGGGACTGGAAAAAAGAACTAAAAGGTAATGGTGGCCAGGCCGCATTCATAAGCCCCTGGGAGCTCACCCTAAGGCCATATTCAATAAGGGGTGGGGGGGCACGTGGCCCCCCTCCCTGAGACATTAAATGTCCTGGGGTTGAAATCATGAAAAAAAGGGAGGGGGTGCAAGACCCGCTCCCCGAGCCATTAAAGGCACTGGGGAGCCCACCCCCGGGTCCAAATTTGCAAATAAGGTGAGGAGGGGGCAGGGTGGCCCCTCAGCCTTCTGAGGCTATGGGGACCCTCATTCCTCGGGTCTGAAATTACTTAAAATGGGGAAGAGGGCTGTACCCCCCACCCGAGCCCGTAAAGGCCCTGGAGAGCCCAGCCTCCAAAATTACCTAAAATGGGTACAGGGGCTGCGATGCATTGGCACGGGCAGGGAAACCTGTGTTCGCTTCCACTTGGCTGGAGCATTTTGAATCTCACGGCAAGCCGGAGCAAACACCAAGGGCCTGCTTTAGATCTTGGCAGACGGGTTACTTCGTCACAACGGTGACAGATATTCCGTCCGCCGAAATAAAAATCCCATTATATCCTATGGTATTTATATTTCGGTGGACAGAATATCTGTCACCGTTGTGACGGAGTAACCCATCCGCCAAGATCTAAATCCGGTCCCAAGTCTGCTCCCAGCGGGCAGGAGCTTTAAAAATGCTCCACCCGCTGGGAGTAAACTTTTGATCTATTTGTCTGTCCGCACTGATGCGTGCATGGAAACAGATCAAAATATTGCTCCCGTTCGTAGGGAACAGCATTAGTAGCTGCTTCCTCCGGGCGGGAGTATTTCTGGCTCCTGATGCATGCGGGGAGCCGGTTGGGGTTGCGGGGACCTTGGCTCTCCCCCCGGAGCCTCAAAGGAGTATATGGTGGGTGCCCTGGGTGGTCACCAGGGCAGCCACCTTTAAGTGATGAGTGCCCCCAGGGGTGGGGTCCCTGCGGCCAATAATGGCTCGGGATGGGGCCGCACGGTCCCTCTCCCCTCAAATTAAACAAGCATTTGCAATGCAATTGGTCTCGCCTTTTGGGACCTTATAAGTATTTAGCTATGCAGCACATTAGCCTGGGTGCAGAAACATCTACTGTTCTTTAACATGGAGGGAAAGTAAGCACCACACTGCGTGACATGCCATGTATGGGAACACATGGAGAGAAATTTTGCCTTTCAGCGGGAAATGGTATAGTCCAAAGCTCCGTTTTTAATATAAAATCAGGGCCTTCGGTGGTCATATCACTGAAAATGCAAGATTTGAAAAAAATATTATTGTCTACGGGTGCTCTTGGAAGACAATTTCTATGGACTGGAATCTAGAGACTGCTAAAGTGATTCTGGTATTTTACTGACCTATGCTGGTCGTTTTCTATCAAGAAAGTTAAATAGAGGAAGTTCCCAGAAAAATTTAAAAAAAGAAAGTCCCTCAGCAGAAAGCAATTCTGGTATTTTACTGACCTCTGCTGGTTGTTTTCTATCAAGACAGTTAAATAGAGGCAGAAGAACAGAAAAAAAGTCCCTAAGCGGGAGCAGACAAGTCCTAGGGCTGATCTCCAGAGCCCACTAAGTACATACACATAGATGTATATAATAAGTACATACTAAAGTATATACAAGAGGTCTCGAATGCTCGACCTAAAAAATAAACTGCTCTGGGGGATGAGGTCCACCATGGCCTAACAAGGCTCGGGGAGGGGGCCGCGAGGCCCCCTCCCCTTTTATTTTAGTAATGGGCCTGGGGGATGGGGTCCCCAGGGCCTAACAAGGTTCGGGAGGGGGGCCAGGCGGCCCCTCCTCCCCTTTTAATTAAAAAAAAGTCCCTGGGGGTGGGGTGACAGTGGTGCAGTCTTCACGGCTGGACAAGCTGTATTATTTGAAAAGCAAAGTTTGTCCTCGAACAATGGCGCACTAATTGTCAGGAAAAAGGTAATTTATTGCTGTAGCAAACACAGAACACAGCGCTGGAAACAACAGGCCAAACGCATTTCGGGCTTCCCTGCCCTTGATCACTGGCCAATTCAAGAAGAGCAGCAAAATGTTACGGGGCTAATTAGCTACTTAAGAAAGTTTCCGCCCTGAGTGGGCCACATATGAGGTCAAATGCATCATGGTTAATGCAGTCCTGCAACAAATAATTCAACCCCACAGTGGGTTTGCTGTGTCAGGCATCCATATTACAAGAGCAACGCCCCAGTGGGCTTACCAGCGCCATTAAATCCAGTTTGTTACAGAGATTTTGCTGAACCTGGCGTTCCGTCAGTGACTTCCCTCCTTGTCACAACAGACCTGTTGTACAGTGGTGCAGTCATCTTGCATTGGCCAGTGATCAAGGGCGGGGAAGCCCAAAGCGCGTTTGACCTGATGTTGCCAGCGCTGTGTTCAGTTTTTGCTACAGCAATAAATGACCTTTTTCCTGACGATGAGTATGTTGTTGTTTGTTCGAGGACGACCGTTGCTATATATATATATATATGACATATGAACGGAATGGGAAGCTGCCTGCTATCATAAAATAAAGGTTGTTTCCTTACCTGGAGTTGGAGTGCGGCTTTAACTTGCTGGTGCAACTTTGGGAAATACTTGACACGGCGCGCTCCAGGCCGTGAAAGCGACGCACCCCCCACCGCAACATCAAAAGGGGCCATGCGGGGTGAATCTTCTCCTCGTGTTATGGCGCTGCAGGTACTTTTAAGTGAGCAGGCAGAGTCCTATTCGTGAGCCCAATGTGGGCTGTAAATGGTCCCCATAGAAATTGCTTCAAATCGGGCCCACTGGAGGGCGTAAAAGGTGGGGAAAAAGAACCACAATTACCAGCGTGCAACGGAAAGAACTGACATCAAAGGCACACCTGAGGCCATTATTTCAAAGTGAAAAATGCGCAGGGTAACATGGGAAATGCACAGAACGTTCCGTTTTGAATCAAAGGCTTCTGATGAAGAGGACAGAATCCTTGAAACGCGTTAAGCCTGGGGACATATGAACGGAATGGGAAGCTGCCTGCTATCATAAAATAAAGGTTGTTTCCTTACCTGGAGTTGGAGTGCGGCTTTAACTTGCTGGTGCAACTTTGGGAAATATATATATATATATATATATATATATATATATATATATATATATATATATATATATATATATATATATATATATATATATATATACTTAAGACGTTACTTTAACCTTTGTTTTTTTCAGTGGAAAAAATGTGTGTGTGTATATTTATATATACATGTGATCAAGGCCCCATGTGGGCTGAAACGCGTAATGGCGGTGGTGCAGGGGTTTGAATAAACTACTTTGCACTGCAACTGGGTTCGCTTAGTCTTTGCTGATTTATCGAGCATGAAAAGATGTTTCCTGTTTCATATATATATATCCAAGCTCCTTCTTCCCCACGCCGATATACCAAGGAAGAGCACTCACGGGGGTGATGTTAGAGTCTGTTTAGTAAGAGCAAAACAGACGCGTTTCGGCGGTTGCCTTTCTCGATGTTCTGATGTTCTCACACGCCGTACGAAACCATGTTTTTTTATATACATTCAAAACCATTTACCACGTGAGATGTTCACAAACCTAGATGATGGACTTATCCAAAAATTCATTATGGTCGCCATATTGGAGTGGTGGTGGATATAACATTGTATATCAATCACAAGGTGATATTCACATTGTAACTTTTAACACGTTTTCCTGTCTCTGTCAAAGGCAGTGTTATGACCAAAATCGGCCCCACTCGCTTATCCTAATCTCTTGTATAGAGCACAGCGCACTTTACAGAAATAATAATTTCGCCGTATATCGGCTAATATTTTAGATTGACCAGAGTTTGTTGGATCATCATCACAGTTCATCACAATTAAACGTTATTCTGCCGTATATCGGCTTAAATGCATTTACCATCACGTGCATACTAAAATATTCCTGCCCTACATAAAATATTTATCACATTCAATTAGATTTGTATACATGCCCAAAATTGCATATTCACACTCCCTTCTTACAAATTCATATCTACAGCTTAGAAATTGATTACTTCGTTCAGAGTCTCTCGTATGTTTAAAATCTTTCAAATCTTAAAGAATCCAAAAACACTTAGTCCCCAAGATGTATTGCCAATTCCTCCCCACTATTCATTCCATTGGGCATCTTCGTTTGAAGGTCAATGATATATCTTGATTCTAACCTCCTTAACTTTATAATTCTTTCTCCTCCTCTTTTGCATACTGGTACTGAATCGATACCAAAGTAACACAACAGATCCCTGTTGGACTGATGTTTTTCAGCAAAATGTCTGGCGACAGGATACGTGACATCATTTTTTACTATGGCACGCATATGCTCCAATATCCTAACTTTCATGGGGTGGATATTACTGCCTATGTATTTGAATCCACATGGGCAGAGGAGACAATAAACTGCATGTGTGGTATTGCAGGTTAAAAATTTGTTAATGACTTTTTTCTTTGTTATTCCTGGGATGTCGTAGGACAGTGTTCTCTTACTATTTACACAGGCTCTACACTTCCCACATGGGAAGAAGCCTTTCATGTCCTTTAAAGTTCCCTTGGTGTTAACAGTTTTCTGTAAATGGCTCTGAACTAGATAATCTCTAACTGATTTAGCTTTTTTTAAAGTTATTTGTGGTGTGACAGGTAACTCTGGACCAATGACTGCATCCGTTTTAAGGATGTGCCAGTTTTTTCTCATTATCTTCCTCAACTGGTTGGCATTGTCCGAAAATGTGGTCATCATTCTGAACTTAGTTATCATTTCTTCGTTTAGTGATGTCTTGATTTTCTTTTTGAGCAGATCTTGTCTAGATAACATGTTCACCTTATTAAGTGTACTCTCAAGTAATTCTTCACTATACCCTCGCATCTTAAATCTGTCACAACTTTCCTTTACTGCTACCCTAAAATCTTCTTCCCTAGAGCTATTCCTTTTAATCTTAAAAATTCCCATACGGAATGCTGTTGATCAATTGGGGTGGGTGGCTACTAGCCGCGTGTAGGATAGAGTTACCTGCAGTTGGTTTGCGGTATAGAGACACATTAAGTTGGTTGTCTACTATGCTGATCTTCAAAACCAGGAAATTGACAGTTGTGGAGTCTACTTGGCCAGTGAACTGTAAATTTACATTATTATTATTCAAATGTGAAATGAATTCGCTAGGTCTATCGGCCCATTCCAGACTATAAATAAATCATCAATGTAGCGAAGCCATGCTACTACTCTATCCATCCACTTTTTATTCTCTGGTGCCCAGGCCACCTGCTTCTCCCACCAGCCAACGAAAAGATTCGCATAGCTGGGGGCGAAGCAGGTACCCATGGCCGTCCCAGAGATCTGCCTGTAATGATCTTCTACAAACAGGAAAATGTTGTTGGTCAGACAAAATTCCATTAATTCCAACAGCATTTTGTTGTGCTCAGCGTAATTTTAGCGGTCGTTTGGATAGAAAATATTTCACAGCATGGAGGCCTGGTTTATGTTCAATGCAAGTATAGAGACTTGTGATGTCAAGGACAATTAGTTTATACTCAGGGTCCCACTGCAGTGTCTCCATGTGACCTAAAAAATCTTTTGTATCCTGTATGTACGAGGATAATTCAATCACAAATTTGAACAAAAAATTATCAATAAAAGTAGACAAATGTTCTGTCAAACTGCCCTGTGAGGATACAATCGGTCTACCAGGGGGTCGATCCCTATCTTTATGTATCTTGGGAATGTGGTAGAAGGTTGGTATGATTGGGTTAGAACAACGAAGAAACAAGTATTCATCAGTTTCATACCATAACTTGATCAATAAATGATGTTGTGTTATACTATTGTGGTAGTCCTCTTTAGTTATTTTCTCATAACTATGAGTGTCCGAAAGTTGTCTTAAAGCTTCACCTTGGTACTGTTCCCTGGTCTGTATGACAACATTACCACCTTTATCAGAGGGCTTTGCATATTATCGAGTCATCTTTGCTCAAATTAATCAATGCCTGATGTTGTCTCCTGGTGATGTTATATCCCATTTTGGTACTTGTTTTTGTTCTTAATTTTAACAAGTCCTTTGTCATTGATTCAGCAAATATGTCAATGGCATCGGTCGGTAATTGAGGTAGAAATTGTGACGTAGGTTTAAAGGGGTACTTTCACTTTCTTGATCTATCCCCAACCTGATTGCTCGATCCACAATGTCCATATTGCTCGTATCCTCCTCAATTTGTTCGATACGCAGTGCTTCCATGAATTCCAGTGCCTCGAAGTCATTACAGGATAATGCATCAGTCATACTCGTTTTTTTACATGCCTTGGTTGGTTTGGTGGCCATAGGTCTTAGCTTAAAATATTTGTGAAGTTTACGTTTTCTTGTTAGTTTGAACAGGTCAATGCGTGTTTGTGTGTATTCAAGCCTGTTTGAAGGGCAAAAGGTCTGACCCAACCTCAGCACTGATTCTTCATCACTTGTTAGTACTTTTGAAGTGAGATTAATGATGGTGAGGTTTTCTACTTGCGCGCATTGCCTCGTTTGCTGCGTGTTAATCTTGGGGAGAAATTTATTCCTCCGGCTCCAGCCGCCTCTCCTTGTTTTTTTGCGGTTCCTTCCGGTGGCTTGTTTCTTCCACCTCTCCCCCATGTTTGGCGCATGAGCCTGATTTCCTCCCGAAAAGGAGTCTTCGTGCGACATTCCATTGATGTTCCTGGACCCTCCTCTCCTGAGGATTCATTAGCTGTTAAATCTGATTCTGAAGTTTCCACTCTCCCCACAGGTGGTGCAGCTTGTTTGGCAATTAGTTCTTTTCTTGGTCCATCATATTTCTTTGCAAAAGTTAGTATACACCCTTGCGCATAGTCCTGTTCATCTCTTTCGAACTTTTCTTGTTTTCTCTGCTTGATTTTCTGCTCATACTTGAGTAATCGTTTCTTCATTTGATCTCTTAGTTCCTCCCTTTTATTTTTGTTCTCATCTTTTACTATTTCCATTTCATCAATTTCTTCCAGTGCCTTAGCCCTGTCGCTCCATGCGAATTTGATGAGAATCATGAGCATACCTTTGCTAGATTGAGCTGTATGTTCTGCCCATTCATCCAATAACAATGGATCCGGGTTCTCATACGCAGGGATGGTGTATATTCTCAATCCAAAAACACTTAGTCCCCAAGATGTATTGCAAATTCCTCCCCACTAGTCATTCCATTGGGCATCTTCGTTTGAAGGTCAATGATATATCTTTTTTTTTATTTTATTTTTTTTAAACTTTGTTTATTGGTTTAAACACAGCCATACATAACATGATTGGACGACATGTGCAAGATTGGCAAGATGATAATTAAGCAGACATTAATTCTAGCTACATATTAACCATTTCCTACAGCACTCGCTTGTCTATGCATCTCCAGTTCAACAGTAGGCGACACACAGGGATCCCCCCGATGTCTATTCCAGTGTGACCACTTCCTATCCCATTTCTTGGGACACCCCGAGCCTTAAAAACCTCAGTCTCTGCCAACATACATCTATCCATTTCTTTGGCCCACAAGGTGACGAGTGGCGGGTTCTGTTCCCCCCAACCTCTAGCTAGCTCCCGTTTCACCAGCGTGTATCCCAGTGTCGTAAATTGCTGTTCAGCTTCCGTGAGATCCGTCGCCTCCCATATGTTTAACAGCCCCAGTTGTGGTGTCAATACTATGTCCTTTCCCAACGCTGTGCGCATGTGGTCTGAGGCTCCCTCCCAAAGAGCACGTATCTCTTGGCAAGTCCACAGGGTATGGTGAAATGTGGCCTGCTGACCACATCCCTTCATACACCGGTCATCAGGTCTAGTTCCTATACTCGCCAAAACTTTCCCTGTGATATATGATCGATGGAGTATCCTAAGTTGAATCAGCCGGAATCTCTGTGTGATCGCCGCGTCTCGAGGGGACGTGAGTGCCGCCTGCCAGTCCTCATCATCGATAGGACCAATGTCTTCTTGCCACCGCTCTCTGAGCTTCGGGAAGGCGTCTGGCAAGGTATTACTCAACTTCTTATAAGTTAACGATATTGCCTTCGAATTGAGGGGCCCATCTAGTAGGCGGTCTTCCAGCGGTGACGACTCTGGTATATCTGTGAGAGACGGGAACCCCGCCTGTATCGCATGCCTGATCTGTAAGTACCTATACATTTCTCCTTGTGCCAGATGATATTGTTCCTGGAGCTCACCAAAGGTAAGTAGTGCTCCTTCTTCACCAGATCCCTTACCGCTGATATCCCGATGAGATCCCACTTATCAAAACCGGGCTGATAGCATAGCATGCCCAGCTTCTGGGTGAACCACAACGGAGCAGCCTGCGAGAGGACGCCCGTCCATCCCAGCCGGGAGGTAACTACCCGCCAGATTTCCAGTGTGTGTTGGGTAGGTCCAAAGAACCTCCCCCTATTTTTCTTATCAGTGTTGTATAGGGCCCCCATATATCCGGATCGATCAGTTTGGTATCGGTCAAGGGCATAAGCTGGGTCATCCGGGGGGTGGTACATCCAGTGATTGACGGTCACCAATTGCGCCGCCCAGTAATAACGCTGTAGGTCAGGAAGTGCTATGCCTCCGTCGTACCATCCTTTTGTCAATTTCTGCAGTGCAATTCTAGGGGCCTTACCATCCCACAGCAGCGTGCGAATCTCCCCATCAACAGCTCTAAAATATGCGTTTGGGACCCTATGGGGACAGTTATGTAATGTATAAAGAAAACGAGGAAGGGCTAGCATTTTAAAGAGTGCCGCCCTCCCCAGTAGTGTTAAGGGCAGAGACCTCCAATGTTTGACATCCGCTCGTAGTCGGGCCAAAAGGGGGGCCAGGTTTGAGCTATGGAAACAAGCCGGATCCGAAGTGACAAAGATCCCTAAATAGCGAAACCCCTCTGTAGCGACCGCTATAGCGCATTCCGCCGGAAGGCGGGGGACCTCGCCCCTCAGCATAAACAATACGGACTTGTCCCAATTGATCGCGTATCCCGAGTATTTACCGAAATTCGTGAATATGTCTAGCACCACACTGATTGATTTGTACGGGGATGCTAAGTATAGCAGTACATCGTCTGCGTAAAGGGATATACGATCCTCCACTCCAGCTGCCCAACGCAGCCCACGCACCCTCACGTCTCTGCGCACCCAGGCCGCCAGAGGCTCCAATGCAAGAGAGAAAATCAGCGGGGAGAGTGGGCACCCCTGTCTAGTACCTCTTCTTAGTTCGAACGTCCGAGATGTAAAACCATTAACCCTCACCTGTCCCAACACACCGGTATACAGCAGCTTTACCCAGACTATGAATTTAGGGCCCAACCCCACCTTCCCCAGGACCTCGAACAGATACGGCCACTCAATAGAATCGAATGCCATGGAGGCATCGAGAGACAGCACCGCCGCGTCCTCTTCAATATACTTCCTACGAGCCATCACATTATGTAAACGCCGTAGATTGAGGGCCGTATTTCTGCCCGGCATAAAGCCCGATTGGTCTGGGTGGACCAAAGATGTAATAACTGTCGCCAATCTGTTCGCCAGGACTTTTGCCAACACCTTTGTCTCCACGTTAATTAGCGAAATTGGCCTATAGGAGCCACAGTTGTCTGCTGGCTTACCCTGTTTATGGATGACTACGATGGTGGCTAATCGCTGATCTACTGGCAGCCCCCCACTTCTAAACTTTCTTCATACATGGCTCTCAGGTGTGGCACAGTCAGTGAGGCAGTGGCCTTCAAGAACTCTACTGGGATGCCATTAGGCCCCATCGCCTTTCCGGACTTGATCTGCCCCACGGCCTTGCTTATTTCTTCGTTCGAAAGGTCTGCCTCCAGGGTCTCTCGTTCCACTCCTGAAAGGCCCGGCACATTGCTATCCAAAAGGAACTGGCGGGAGTCCTCAGCCGTGTATTGAGTGGAGGGGAGGTACACCGTCTCAAAATGATCCGCGAACTTTTTCCGCTATTTCTTGTGGATGAGTCACTACTTCACCCCCCGTATCATCAGCTTATATACCCATCTGGATCCCTGCTCACGCCTTTCTAACCACGCCAGTGTCCTACCTGCCCTGTCCCCAAGCTCATAGAGTCGATGCTGGGTGGCATGATGTTTATCCACCATATGCTCCCTGGTTTTTATCCTGTATTCGTCTTGCTTCAATAGGAGTTTATGACTAGTGTCCGGTGAGGGATCCTGTGAATGCTCCCGCTCTAGTTCGAGGAGGTCTGACTCCACCTTGGCCAAGAGTTCGTGCTTTTTTGCGATATAACTCGTCTTTAATGACAGGGCTTGCCCTTTGAGAACCACTTTGTATGCTTCCCAGATTGTTTGTGCGGAGTCGACTGAGCCCACGTTTTCAGTAAAGTAGTTCTCTGTTTGTGTGCGGAGCTCGCCTCTTATATCTGGTATATGTAGAAGCCATGGGTTAAGGACAATAGTGGTACGTGGTTGTCGTTCCCAGTGCGTATAGTCCGTCCAGACCGGGGAATGATCCGAAATGCCTCTGGGCAAGACTTTAAACTGGGCGAAATTACCTATCGAGGACAAATGCGTGAGAAAGTAGTCAATACGTGTCAATGATATATCTTGATTCTAACCTCCGTAACTTTATAATTCTGTCTCCTCCTCTTTTGCATACTGGTACTGAATCGATACCAAAGTAACACAACAGATCCCTGTTGGACTGATGTTTTTCAGCAAAATGTCTGGCGACAGGATACGTGACATCATTTTTTTACTATGGCACGCATATGCTCCAATATCCT
Source organism: Calotriton arnoldi (assembly GCA_963921515.1). NCBI lineage: Eukaryota > Metazoa > Chordata > Amphibia > Caudata > Salamandridae > Calotriton > Calotriton arnoldi. The sequence continues at coordinate 1,037,440 of CAWUFW010004722.1, read as the reverse complement.
AACTTTCATGGGGTGGATAGTACTGCCTATGTATTTGAATCCACATGGGCAGAAAAAACATGGTTTCGTACGGCGTGTGAGAACATCCGAACATCGAGAAAGGCAACCGCCGAAACGCGTCTGTTTTGCTCTTAATAAACAGACTCTAACATCACCCCCGTGAGTGCTCTTCCTTGGTATATCAGCGTGGGGAAGAAGGAGCTTGGATATTTTCGCTGTACACCGCCGCAATCAAAGCACCCGTCCGCGAGTGCACCTGCAACGGTGTATTGGAGCAGATATATATATATATATATATATATATATATATATAATTTTAGTACAAAAAGATAGAACTCTGTATAGGGGCTTTCAGTGAGCCTTTTTCCTTCCATTCATCTATTGCTGTGTCATCCAAGTTTTATTTCAGGTTCACTTTTTATTTCTGTCAACTACAACAGATCCACCCACTTCAGCCATTAACTAATTTCAGTACGAGTGATGGCATTCTTCTCTTTCACAAGGCAACCAAAGTCGGTGAACACTGTGTGCCTATTGGGACGTTATTCCCAAACACTAAGAGATTTATCAGAAAGAGACAATTAGTTAAGGATTCCTCACCTTAGAATTGCCCCCAGGCGTCAGACTGGATCCAGAGAATGTTTTCCTCAGCAGTACCTCTGGGCGTCGGTAGGTGGCGTCGGTCGACTCCGCGTTCCTCGTTGGTGTCGTGGTCGCCGGAATGACGTCGCAGTATCTACTTAGACACCGCTCTCGGGTGCTGACGTCAGTTCTTTCTTTTTCCGCGCCAGCCAGCGCAGATCCGGAGAGAGCGGTACCTTGAGTCACTTTTTGACACCGTTTATTTGCGACTTTTGTCGACACCTTTTTTGAGTCGATCGACTCCTGGTGCACAGAGGGATGTCACGTCGGACCGGCTTCAAGGCATGTGACTCCTGTCACAAATTGATGTCGGTTACGGACCCGCACCTCGTGTGCCTTTGGTGCCTGGAGCGTGACCACGACCCGAAGTCGTGCTCCGACTGCCGGGCCATGAACCCGAAGTCTTTGCGGGAGCAGTCCCAAAAGCTTCTAGGGGCCGGGCAGTCCACTCCGCGCCGTTCGGGGTCCCGGTCGAGAGGGAGGTCGCGGGACCAGTCGCGGAGCCACCACCACCACTCGTCATCGAAGTCTTCGTCTTCGGGTAAGTCGAAGCACAAGAAGGAGGCGAAGAAGCATCGTTGCTCTTTGCGTTCTCCCCGGCCGACGGGACGCGGGAGGTAGTCGTCCTGCCCCGCCCACGGGGCCTGTTGGGTCGACTACGGCCTTTCCTCCCTTTCCGGGACCCGGAGCGATTCCTGCCCAGCTTCGAAGCTTTTACGAAGCCTTACATTCCATCTTCGGGCAGCCCGACTCGGCCGGCAAGCCCTCGGGCCCCGTGGACTCGGTTGGGGGTTCTAGGCCTTCGATGTCGGCGGCTTCGGCGCCGCAGGGCCCCCAAGGATCCAGGCCTGGATCTGGATCGGCGCCGGTCGACCTCGTGACACCTCCTCCGGCACCGAATCCAGTGACTACACCCCCGCCGCCTCCAACGCCGTTTGTGTCCCCAGCCGGCATCGACCCTGGCCTCCCCCTCGATGAGGACACCGAGCCGGACCGATGTCGTCCGACGTCGGGACCGGTGCCGACCGGAACATTTGTACCTCTGTTCTCTCCTGATGATTCCTACCGCCCTGAGTGGCTCACAGGAGAGGGTGAGGAGGACTGGGAGAGGTCTGTGGACCCTCTTGCAGACCAGTTGAAGGAACCAGACTGGAGAGAGGAGTTGGGTGAGGCCAGTGGTCTGGTCACCTCCCCAGACCTTGGCATGCTATCTCCCCCTACGGTGGTACGGAGGAGGGTGCATCTTACGCAGTGGTGTTGCGTAAGGCAGCCGAGGCCCTAAACCTCGAGCTTCCTACAGTGGCGGTCAGGACCAACCTCCTGACAGAGGTGGCCTCTTCGGAGCCCCTGCTGCCATTTAATGAGGCCCTTATGGACATACTTTTGGGCACTTGGTCCAAGCCCAACACAGGGGCTCCTGTGGACAGGATGATTGCCCGACGCCACCTCCCGGCCCCGTGCGACCCCGTTTTCCTCTCTTCCCATCCTACCCCTGAGAGCTTGGTAGTCCAAGCCTCAACGTCTAAAGGCGCATTCCCTAAAGCACCACCTGATAGGGAATCCAAGAAGCTGGACCACCTTGGTAAGAAGATTTTCTTCCTCCAGCTTGGGACTGCAGTCAGTGAACACCGCATGTCTATTGGGCCGTTACTCCCACTCGGTGTGGAACACTGTTGCGCAGGCGCTGCCACAGTGCCCGTGCTCTCCCGTGCTGTTGCCGAAGGGAGAGACGCAGCGAAGTTCACCATCCGGTGTGGGCTGGACACCGCCGACTCACTGGGCAGGATGATTTCCACGTCGGTAGCACTGAAACGCTACGCCTGGTTGAGGTCCACTGGCTTTTCGGGGGATGTCCAAGCAACGCTTTTGGACATGCCCTTTGATGGCCGTCGTCTGTTGGGCGACAAGGCAGACAACACGCTCGAGCGCTTTCAGGATTCTAGGGCTACGGCCAGATCCTTAGGCCTCGCTTCCACCTCCCGTCCAGCGCAGTCTGCTTTTTGCCCCTTTCATGGCTACGGAAGGGGTGCCCCGCCACGTTCTGCCCAGAGCCACAGGCCTGCGCAAGCTGTCCAGCCTCTGCGTGGCCGGGGACGTGGAGTCCACCGCCGTGGGTCGAAGGGCCAGCGGGTGGCCCAGTCCACCAGCGCCCCCTCTGCAGCAGCCTCCAAACCCTCCTAGTCCGACCTTTCAGACCCATCACTCGCCAGTGGGCAACAGGATTCGCCATCACCTTCCCCACTGGCTCAACATCACGTCGGACAGGTGGGTTTTACAGATAGTCTGAAGGGGCTACTCCCTCCCCTTCGAGAATACCCCTGCCATCCATGCCACCTCAATTCCATCGCGTGTCAGAGGATCACCTGGCCCTTCTACAACAGGAAGTTATGGCTCTCTTGGCCAAAGGAGCCATCGAACGCGTTCCTGCCCCAGAAGTAGGTCGTGGTTGTTATTCCCACTACTTTCTGGTGCCCAAGAAGGACAAGGGTCTGCATCCTATCTTGGATCTCAGGAACGTCAACCGCTTCCTCTGGAAGGAGAAGTTTAAGATGTTGACACTGGCTCAGGTCCTGTCTGCCCTCGACCCTGGAGACTGGATGGTAGCGTTGGACTTGCAGGAAGATTATTTTCATATCCCCGTCCTGCCGGCCCACCTGCGGTTCACGGTAGGCCACGAGCACTTTCAGTTTACCGTGCTCCTCTTTGACCTTACCAGCGCCCCTCCGGTGTTCACGAAAGGGTTGGCGGTGGTCGCAGCTCATCTGTGCAGATCAGGGGTTCGTCTTCCCCTATCTCGACGACTGGCTGTTGAAGGTGGGCTCACCCCAGGCTGTCGTCTCCCACCTCCAGACTATGGCCGACCTCCTGCATTCGCTGTGGTTCAACATCAATGTGCCGAAGTCACACCTGATTCCCTCTCAGAAGCTCCTTTTCATCAGAGCGGTTCTGGACACAGAGCAGTTTCGGACTTATCCTCCCGAGCAGTGAGTCCGGGATATACGGGCTATGATTCCGATCTTTCAGCCTCTATTTCGGGTTTCGGTCAGAATGACCCTGAGGCTACTGGGCCTCAAGGCCTCTTGCATCCTGCTGGTGGACTATGCCAGGTGGCATATGAGGGCTCTGCAGTGGGACCTGAAGTTCCAGTGGGCACAGCATCAGGGGAATCTTTCCGATTGCGTCCAGATCTCGGAGGGCACTGCACGCCAATTGCAGTGGTGGCTAACGAATCAGGATTCGGTCGCCGGCAGATCCCTCTCCCTTCCCCCAACCAGAGTTCACAGTGGTGACGGATGCATCACTGCTGGGGTGGGGCGGCCACATGGGAGAGGCGGAGATCAGAGGCCTCTGGTCTCCGGCTGAGTCCGGGCTCCACATCAACCTTCTGGAGCTTCGGGCGATTCGTCTTGCACTAAAGGCATTCCTTCCCTCTGTCCGGGGAAGAGTAGTGCAGGTGTTCACGGAAAACACCACCGCCATGTGGTACTGCAACAAACAGGGCGGGGTGGGGTCCCCGACCCTATGTCAAGAGGCTCTCCGCCTTTGGACATGGCTGGAACATCAGGGCATATCCCTGGTGGTTCAACACCTGGCAGGTTCTCTGAACGCCAGGGCAGACGAACTCAGCCGCAGGTACATGATGGATCACGAATGGTGTCTTCACTCAGAGGTGGTGCAAGGTCTCTTTCAGCAGAGGGGAGAGCCTTGGTTAGATCTATTCGCCACCGAAGAGAACGCGCAATGTCAGCAGTTCTGCGCATTGGAATTTCTAAGGCGACACTCGCTAGGCGACGCTTTTCGTCGCGAGTGGAGTTGCGGTCTTCTATACGCCTTTCCGCCTATACCACTTCTGCCCAGAGTGCTGAAGAAGATCAAGCGCGACCGGGCCCAAGTCATTCTTGTGGCCCCGGATTGGGCACGAAGAGTCTGGTATCCCGAGCTATTACACAAGGCCATCGATCCTCCGATCAGACTGCCTCTTCGTGAAGATCTTCTGTCACAGCAGTAGGGGACGGTCCTCCACCCGAACCTGTTCAGCCTCCACCTCCTTGCTTGGAGATTGAGCGGCGATAGTTGACAGCTTTCGACCTTCCTCCCGAAGTCTGTAACATTATTTTGGCAGCCAGGCGTCCCTCCACGAAAACGGTATACGTCTGTAGATGGAACAAGTTTGTGGCATGGTGCGCAGCAAAGGCTGTGGATCCCCTTTCTGCCCCCCTTTCAGAGGTTCTCCTCTTCATTCTTTCTTTGGCCCCGCAGGGCTCTGCCCTGGGCACTCTCAAAGGCTATCTTTCGGCCATTTCGGCCTTCCTTCGGCTGCCTGACCAGCCTTCTCTTTTCAAGTCGCCCATTGTAAGTCGCTTTCTTAATGGCATTACTCACTTGTTTCATCCAACTCCTTTCATGATGCCCCAGTGGGACTTGAACCTGGTTCTTACTTTTCTTATGTGTGCTCCCTTCGAGCCGCCACATAACTGTCCTCTCAGGCTCCTGACTCTTAAAACTGCCTTTCTGATTGCCATCACCTCTGCTCCCAGGGTGAGTGAGCTACCAGCACTTTCTTCTAGGCCTCCTTTCCTGGCTGTTCTTCCGGACAAAGTTGTCCTCCGTACTAGGCCTTCTTTCCTTCCCAAAGTGGCTATCTCTTTCCATATAGGACAGACCATCACTTTGCCCACCTTCTTTCCGCCTCTACATCCTTCTAAAGAGGAAGAGATGCTCCACCGTCTGGATCCAGAACGTGCGCTTTCCTTCTATCTGGATCGCACAAGACAATTCCGGGTGGATGACCAGCTCTTTGTTGGTTATGTGGGCGCCAAGAAAGGTCGGGCTGTGCAAAAACTAACCATCTCCCGATGGGTCGTTCTTTGCATCAAGATCTGCTATTCCTTAGCGAAAAAGGAACCTCCAGTGGGGTTGCGTGCCCATTCCACCAGGGTGACAGCAGACACTACTGCTTTGGGACGTGGAGTCCCCCTTCTTGACATCTGCCAGGCAGCTACGTGGGCTTCACTGCACACGTTTACGAAACACTGCTGCCTGCACAGCCAAGTCCGGAGGGACGGCTTCTTCGGCCGTTCGGTTCTCCAGGACTTTCTGGTGTGAATTTGGTTCGCAAACCCACCACCGAGGTTGGTATTGCTGGGGTATCTATTCTGAGGTGAGGAATCCATAACTAATTGTCTCTTTCAGATGAACAAGTTACTTACCTTCGGTAACAATATATCTGTAAGAGACATAGATTAGTTATGGATTCCTCACCGCCCCACCCATCCTCCCCGTTGTGCGACCTGACTTCTAGAGTAAGGGACTTCCTTTCAGGGCTCTAGTTTTCGTGCACCCGTGGTCAGTGTCTTGCATGGCTCTGCGCTTCTGGCGTGGAATGTCGTGTAAAGAACTGCCGTCAGCGCGCGAGGGCGGCGTCTAAGTAGATACCGCAACGTCATTCCGGCAGCCACGACGCCAACGACGAACGCGGAGTCGACCGATGCCACCTATCGACGCACTGAGGTACTGCTGAGGAAAAAATTCTTCGGATCCAGTCTGACGCCTGGGGGTAATTCTAAGGTGAGGAATCCATAACTAATCTATGCCTCTTACAGATATATCGTTACCGAAGGTAAGTAACTTGTTCGATTGCGCAAGTGCTGCCTATGGTCCCGGAAGAGGTCGGGCCATACTCTCTCAGGCTGTTGTCAATGGGAGTGATACTGCTAAGTTCACCATCCGATGTGGACTTGACACAACCGACTCGCTGGGCAGAGCAATTTAGTCGTCAGTGGCTTTGTGGTGCCACGGTTGGCTGAGAACATCTGGCTTTTCAGGGAATGTCCAGGCTTCCCTCATGGACATGCCCTTTGATGGCTCTCGCCTCTGTGGCGACAAGGCGGATTCAGCACTGGAGTGCTTCAAGGACAGCAGGGCTACGGCCAGGTCCTTTGGATTATCTATGGCCCCTTGTCAACCTCTATCCACCTTCCGCTCTTTTTGTGGCCATGGAAGGGGTCTACAACCATGTCCATACACTCCCAGCAGGTTTCCCAGCCTTTTTGTGGCTAAGGGCGCGGATCCCAGAGACCACTAGACCGGCGGCCAGCGGTTACATCCCCACATTCTCTCCCCCCGCACCCCTAAAGTCGGAGCCCCCATGCCTCTTTAGTCTGCCCTCAGACATCATGGGCATCCAGTGGAAGGCAGGATACGTGATCACCTTCCCACTGGAAGTCAGTAACATCAGACTGTTAGGTACTCCAGATAGTCCAAAGGGGCTACTTACTTCCTCCCCTTTGTGACAACCCCTCCACCCATGCCACCCACTTACAATCGGCTGACATAGGACCATCACTCCTTACTCCGTCAAGAAGTGTAGGTTCTCTTGGCCAAGGGAGCCATAGAAAGTGTGCTTGCATCAGAAGTAGGTCGTAGTTGCTATTCCCGCTACTTTCTGGTGCCAAAGAAGGAAGGAGGACTTTGTCTTATCCTGAACCTGCTCCTTCTCAACCTCTGCTCATGCTCCCCTAACTTTTGTGTGCCCTAGACCCGGGACACTGGATGGTAGTGCTGGACTTGCAGGACCCATATTTCCACATCCCCGTCCTGCCGCCCCATAGATGCTATCTGCGATTCACGGTGGGCCAAGAGCACTTTCAGTATACTGTGCTACATTTCGGCCTTACCAGTGCCCCTCGGGTATTCACCAAGGTGATGGCGGTGGTTGCAACTCATCTGCGGAGGTCAGGGATTTCGGTCTCCCCTTACCTCGACGAATGGCTGTTGAAGGCCAGCTCGTCCTAGGCAGTTGTCACCTACCTTTAGACTACTGCGAACCAACTGCACTCGCTGGGGTTCACTATCAACAAGCCGAAGTCACACCTGACTCCCTCTCAGGCACTCCATTTCATTGGAACTGTTCTTGACACTGTGCCGTTTCAGGCCTATCCTCCCGAGCTGCAGTCCAGGATATTCAGGCTTTGATACCGATGTTTCAGCCTCTATGCTGGATTTCGGTGAGACTGACTCTGAGACTGTTGGGCCTCATGTCCTCCTGCATCCTGCTGGTGACACATGCCTGTTGGCATACGTGGGCTGTACAGTGGGACCTGAAGGCCCTGTGGCCAAAGCAGCAGGGAATCTCTCCGACATGGTCCAGATCTCGGAGGGAACAGCAAAAGACCTGCAGTGGTGGCTAACGAACTGCGATTGGATCAGTGACAGACCCCTCCTCCAACCAGATCTCACAAGGGTGACAGATGCATCACTCCTGGACTGGGGCGGCCATTTGGGAAAGGTGGAGATCAGAGGACTCTGGTCTCCGGTGGAGTCCGAGCTCCACATAAACCTGTTGGAGCTTCAGGTGATTCGCTTGGCATTAAAACCCTTTCTTCCTCCGATCAGAGTAAGGTTATTGCAGGTGTTCATGGACAACACCACCATCATGTGGTACTGCAACAAACAGGGCGGGGTGGGGTCGTGTGGAGCCTCTATCAAGAGACTTTGCTTCTCTGTACATGGCTGGAACATCATAGCATATTTTCCCGGTGGTTTAACACTTGGCGGGGTCTCTGAATGCTAGAGCGGATGAACTCAGCCGTAGATGCCTAGTAGATCACGAATGGCGTCTCCACCCGGAGTTAGTGCAAGGTCTCTTTCAGCAGTGGAGAGATGTAGGAATCTGGCTCTGAATATACTATACCAAAGTAAGGTATATCTGAAAGAAACTATTAGTTATAGATTCCTTACCTTAGAATTAACCCCAGGCGTCAGACTGAATCTGGAGAATTTTTCTCTAGCAGTACCCCTGCGCGTCGAAAGGTGGCGTCGGTCGACTCGCTTCCGTCGTCGGCATCGTGGTCGCCGGGATGGCGCCGCAGTGTCTACTTAGACGCCGCTCCTGCGAGCTGACGTTAGTTCTTTCTTTTTCCGCGCCAGTCTAGCGCAGATCTGGAGAGAGCTTGCCCCTTAGTCACTTTTTGACTAGCCTTTTTTCAACTTTTGTCGACTTCTTTTTCCTGTCTTTGATTCCTGGTGCGCGAGGGATGTCCCATCGGCGAACCGGCTTCAAGGCTTGTAACTCCTGTCACAAGCTGATGTCCGTGACGGACCTCCACCTCGTGTGCCTTTGGGGCCTGGAGCGCGACCACGACCCGAAGTCGTGCTCCGACTGTTGGGCCATGAACCCGAAGTCTTTGCGGGAGCGGTCCCAAAAGCTTCTGGAGGCCTGGCAGTCGGCTCCGCGTTGCTCCCAGTCTCGCTCAAGGGGAAGGTCTCGAGACCGGTCGCGGAGTCACCACACCTCATCCAAGTCTTCGCACTCCTTGGGTTAGTCAAAGCACAAGAATAAGACGAAGAAGCACCGTCGCTCTTCGCCTTCTCCCCGTCGGTCGGCTGACGCGACGCGGGACCCAGAGCCTCGTCGCTCTAAGGCTCCATCTCCAGTGCCTGATTCCGGGATGACTCCACGCATCCCTCCTTTTCCGGGAGCCAGAGTGTCCCCTGCCCAGCTTCGTACGTTCTACGAAGCCCTCCACCGCATCTTTGGGCAGCCCAACTTCGCTGGTGCGCCATCGGGCCCTGCGGAGCCGGTAGGGGGCCCTGGGCCTTCAATGCCAGCAGCTCCGGCCCCAGCGCCGGAGGGTCCCTGTGGATCCAGGCCTGGATCTGGATCGACGCCGGTCGACCTTACTCGACCTTCCCCGGTGCCAATCCAGGCGGCGACGCCCCCGGCCTGCGGCATCCCCATCCTCATCCCCGAGATAGACATGGAGCCGGATCGACGTCGACCGACGTCGAATCCGACGCCGGAGGGTACTTTTGTTTCCTTGTTCATCCCAGGTGTTCCCTATCACCCTGAGGGTGGTGATGAGGACTGGGAGGGGTCACTGGACCCTTTGGCATGCTTTCTCCTCCTACCGTTGCTACGGAGGTGGGAGCGTCCTATGCAGTGCTGGTGCATAGGACAGCCTAGGCCTTGGGCCTGGAGCTCCCTACAGTGGCAGTCAGGACTAACCTCCTGACAGAGGTGCTTCAACCGGCGGCAACCTCCTCTGAACCCCTCTTGCCCTTCAATGAATCCCTCACGGACGTCCTTCTGGGCACTTGGTCCAAGCCCAGCACAGGGGCTCCTGTGGAATGGACCATTGCCCGTCGCCACCGCCTGGCTCCGGGCGATCCCATTTTCCTCACCCAACACCCTTCCCCCGAGAGCTTGGTGGTCCAAGCTTCTTCTTCCAAGGGCGCATTCCCTTCTGCACCCCCGGACAGGGAATCCAAGAAGCTGGATCATCTTCGGAAGCGCATGTTCTCTTCCTCCAGCTTGGCACTGCGGTCTGTGAATACCGCATGCCTCTTGGGCCGTTATACCCATACAGTATGGGATTCGGCTGCGCAGGTGGTGCCTCAGTGCCCGGAGGGAGCCCGGGCCGTTCTCTCCCAGGCAGTGGCGGACGGGAGAGACGCAGTCAAATTCACTATCAGATGGAAACTGGATACCGCCGACTCACTAGGCAGAACGATTGCTATGTCGGTAGTCGTTCGGCGCTGCGCCTGGTTGAGGATGTCTGGTTTTTCGGGGGATGTTCCAGCGACCTTGCTGGACATGCCCTTCGATGGCCTTCGCCTTTTTTGTGACAAGACAGACTCGGCGCTGGAGAGCTTCAAGGATTCTTGGGCTACGGCCAGATCCTTGGGCCTCACTGCGTCCTCCCATCCACCACAGTCTGCCTTTTGCCCCTTTCGTGGCTACGTGAGGGGCACCCCACCACATCCGGCCCAGTCTAGCCACCGGCTCACGCAAGCTGCCCAGCCTCTGCGTGGCTGCGGGACCCAGCGACGCGGGTCTGGGAACCAGCGGGCGGGCCAATCCACCCTTTCCCCCCCCCCTGCAGCAGCCTCCAAACCCTCCTAGTCTGGCGTTTTAGGCCCATCTACGGCCAGTGGGTGGCAGGATTTGCCATCACCTCCCCCACTGGCAATGCATCTCGTCAGACAGGTTAGTTTTGCTGATAGTCCGAAGGGGGCTACTCCCGCCCCTTCGTGACTACCCCTCCCTCCATGCCATCTTCTTCCGATCGCATGTCGGAAGGATCATTTGGCGCTTCTCTGCTCTTTTGGCCAAAGGAGCAATAGAGAGGGTACCCACGCCAGAAGTAGGTCGTGGTTGCTACTCCCGCTACTTTCTGGTGCCCAAGAAGGACAAAGGCCTGCGTCCTATCTTAGACCTCAGGGCTCTCAACCGCTTCCTCCGGAAGGAGAAGTTCAAAATGCTCACGTTGGCTCCGGTCCTGTCTGCCCTCGACCCTGGAGACCGGATGGTGGCGCTGGACTTGCAGGACGCCTATTTCCATATTCCCGTTGCCGGCCCACAGACGTTACCTACGGTTCACGGTAGGCCACGAGCATTTTCAGTTCACTGTGCTCCCCTTCGGCCTTACCAGTGCCCCTTGGGTGTTTACGAAAGTGATGGCGGTGGTCGCAGCTCATCTTCGCAGATCAGGTGTTCCAGTCTTCCCCTATCTCGACGACTGGCTGTTGAAGGCGGGCTCGCCCCAGGCTGTCGTCTCCCACCTCCAGACTTCGGCGCACCTCCTGCATTCGCTGGGGTTCACTATCAACGTGCCTAAGTCACACCTGACTCCCTCTCAGTTGCTCCCTTTCATTGGAGCTGTTCTGGATATACTGCAGTTTCGGGCTTATCCTCCAGAACAGCGAGTCCGGGATATTCGGGCTATGATACCGATATTTCAGGCTCTATCCCGGAGCTCGGTGAGAATGACCCAGAGGCTGCTGGGCCTCATGGCCTACTGCATCCTGCTGGTGAATCATGCCAGATGGCATATGAGGGCTCTGCAGTGGGACCTGGAGTTCCAGTGAGCGCAGCATCAGGGTAATCTTTCTGACTACATCCAGATCTCAGAGGGAACTGCACAACAACTGCTGTGATGGCTAACTAACCAGGATCCCTCTCCCTTCCCCAACCAGACCTCACGTTGGTGACCGATGCATCACTCGTGGGATGGGGCGGCCACCTGGGAGAGGCGGAGATCAAAGGAGTCTGGTGTCCGGCAGAGTCCGAGCTCCATATCAACCTGTTGAAGCTCCGGGCGATCTGCCTGGCACTGAAGGCATTCCTTCCCCTTCCTCAAGGGGAAGGCTGTGCAGGTGTTCACAGACAATACCACCGCCATGTGGTACTGCAACAAACCGGGCGGGTGGGGTCGTGGACCCTTTGTCAAGAGGCTCTTCCCCTTTGGACATGGCTGGAACATCAGGGCATGACCCTGGTGGTTCAACACCTGGCAGGTTCTTTGAACGCCAGGGCAGACAAACTCAGATGTCGGTGACTGGTGGTTAACGAATGGCGTCTTCACTCGTAGGAGGTGCAAGGTCTCTTTCAGCAGTGGGGAGAGCATTGGTTAGATCCGGGCGACCCCTTGTTTTTCTCTCAACATCCCACCCCAGAGGGCTTGGTTGTCCAAGACTCTGCCTCCCAAACCGCCTTCCCTACCGCCCCTCCGGATAGGGAATCCAAACGCATGGACCAATTTGGGAAGAAGGCTTTTTCTTCCTCCAGTGCTGGCTTGCGGTCCGTCAACACCGCTTGCCTTTTGGGCCGATATACCCACTCCCTGTGGGATTCGGTGGCGACTGTTTTGCCCCAGTGTTCTGAGGAGGTCCAGACACTGCTTACCCGCACCACTGCGGAAGGTAGAGATGCGGCTAAATACACCATACGTTGTGGCCTTGATACCGCCGACTCGGTGGGCAGATCGCTTGCAACGACGGTGGCGCTGCGTCGCCACGCCTGGCTGAGAACAACTGGTTTCTCGGGTGATGTCCAGAATACACTCATGGACATGCCCTTTGATGGAGTCGGTCTTTTTGGTTCCAAAGCAGACCATGCGCTGGAGCGTTTTAAGGACTCACGGGCTACTGCCAAGTCCCTGGGCCTTTCTGTTGTGCGCCCTCCGCTAACCTCTGCTTTTCGCCCCTTTCGTGGCCACGGAATGGGCGCCCAGTCTCTTTCGCAGCCCAGCCACCGGCCCGCGCAGCAAGCGTCTTCGCGTGGCCGGGGACGTGGCTACCGCCGTGGCGGTTCGGGCAACCAGCGTGCGGGTCAGGCCACCACCTCCACCCCGTCCGCGGCCTCCAAGCCCTCCTAGTCCCTCCTTTCAGGTGCACAGCACGCCAGTAGGGGGCAGGGTCCGCCATCACCTTCACCACTGGCGTGCCATCACCTCGGACAGGTGGGTCTTGGACATTGTCCGAAGGGGCTACTCCCTCCCCTTCGAGACCACCCCCCCAGCCATGCCACCTCAATTCCACCGCATGTCAGGGGATCACTTGGTGCTTCTGCAGAAGGAAGTCACGGCCCTCTTGGCCAAGAGGGCCATCGAGCATGTTCCGACCCCAGAAGTAGGACGTGGTTGCTACTCCCACTACTTTCTGGTGCCCAAAAAGGACAAGGAGGACATGCGTCCTATCTTGGACCTCCGTAACGTCAATCGCTTCCTCCGGAAGGAGAAGTTCAAGATGCTCACCCTAGCTCAGGTCTTGACTGCCCTCGACCCTGGAGACTGGTTGGTAGCGTTGGACTTGCAGGACGCTTATTTTCACATCCCCGTCCTGCCGGCCCACCGGCGTTACCTTCGGTTCACGGTAGGCCTCGAGCATTTTCAGTTCACCGTGCTCCCCTTTGGCCTTACAAGTGCCCCTCGGGTGTTCACGAAAGTGATGGCGGTGGTCACAGCTCATCTGCGCCGGGCAGGGGTTCCAGTCTTCCCCTACCTCGACGACTGGCTGCTGAAGGCGGGCTCGTCCCAGGCAGTCGTCTCCCACCTCCAGACTACGGCCGAACTCCTGCACTCGCTGGGGTTCTCCATCAATGTGCCAAAGTCGGATCTGATTCCTTCTCCACAGCTCCTTTTCATCGGAGCAGTTCTGGACACGACGCAGTTTCGGGCCTATCCTCCCGAACGGCGAGTCCGGGATATTCAGGCTATGATTCCGATCTTTCAGCCTTTATCCTGGGTTTCGGCACGGATGACCCTGAGGCTGCTGGGCCTCATGGCCTCCTGCATCCTGCTGGTCGATCATGCCAGATGGCATATGCGGGCTCTGCAGTGGGACCTGAAGTTCCAGTGGGCGCAGCACCAGGGCAATCTGTCCGATCACGTTCAGATCTCGGAGGGGACTGCAAGACAGTTGCAGTGGTGGCTCTCGAACCGGCTATGGGTCATGGGCAGATCCCTCTCCCTTCCCCAGCCAGAGCACACAGTTGTGACAGACGCGTCCCTTCTGGGATGGGGCGGTCACATGGGAGAGGCGGAGATCAGAGGCCTCTGGTCTCCGGCGGAGTCCCGGCTCCATATCAACCTTCTGGAGCTCCGGGCGATCCGACTTGCACTCAAGGCATTCCTTCCCTCTGTCAAAGGGAAGGTAGTGCAGGTGTTCACAGACAACACCACCGCCATGTGGTACTGCAACAAACAAGGCGGTTTGGGGTCGTGGACCCTATGTCAGGAGGCTCTGCGCCTCTGGACATGGCTGGAACATCAGGGCATTTTCCTGATGGTTCAACACCTGGCAGGTTCCCTGAACGCCAGGGCGGACGAACTCAGCCGCAGGTGCATGATGGATCACGAATGGCGTCTTCACTCGGAAGTGGTGCAAGGACTCTTTCTACAGTGGGGAGAGCCTTGGTTAGATCTATTCGCCACCGAAGAGAACGCGCAATGTCATCAGTTCTGCGCGTTGGAATTTCCAAGGCAGCACTCGCTCGGCGACGCTTTTCGTCGCGAGTGGAGTTGCGGTCTGTTGTACGCTTTTCCGCCTATACCACTTCTACCCAGAGTGTTGAAGAAGATTCGGCGCGACCGGGCCCAAGTCATCCTTGTGGCTCCGGACTGGGCTCGAAGAGTTTGGTATCCCGAGCTACTCAGTATGAGCATCGATCCACCGATCCGTCTGCCTCTTCGGGAGGATCTTCTGTCGCAGCAGCAGGGGACGGTCCTCCACCCGAACCTGTCCAGCCTCCACCTGCTTGCGTGGAGATTGAGCGGCGGCAGTTGATTCCTTTCGACTTGCCTCCCGAAGTTTGTGATGTGATTCTGGCAGCCAGGCGTCCCTCCACTAAGGTGGTATACGCCTGCAGCTGGAACAAGTTTGTGGCATGGTGCACAGCAAACGCTGTGAATCCCCTTTCTGCCCCTCTTTCTGAGGTTCTTCTGTTCCTTCTTTCCCTGGCCCAACAGGGTTCTGCCCTGGGTACCATCAAGGGCTATCTTTGTGCCATCTCGGCCTTCCTCAGGCTTCCTGATCAGCCCTCCCTTTTCAAGTCCCCTGTTGTTAACAGGTTTCTAAAAGGCATTACACACCTCTTCCCTCCTGTTCCGTTTGTGATGCCTCAGTGGGACTTGAACTTGGTTCTTACCTTTCTTATGTGCACTCCCTTTGAGCCTCTACATAACTGTCCTCTTCGTCTTCTGACTCTGAAGACAGCCTTTCTGGTGGCCATCACCTCCGCTCGGCGGGTGAGTGAGCTCCAGGCTCTATCATGCAAACCTCCCTTTCTGTCTGTCCATCCAGACAAGGTTGTTCTTAGGACGCGTCCGTCCTTCTTGCCAAAGGTGGTTACTGCCTTCCACATTGGGCAGACCATCACTTTGCCCACCTTCTTTCCGCCTCCGCATCCTTCCAGAGAGGAAGAGAGGCTCCACCGTCTGGACCCAAAACGTGCGCTTTCCTTTTATATCAACCGCACACAACACTTCCGGGTGGATGACCAGCTCTTTGTTGGCTACGTGGGCGCCAAAAAAAGTCGGGCGGTGCACAAGAGAACCATCTCCCGCTGGGTAACCTTGTGTATCAAAGCCTGCTATTCTTTGGCTAAGAAGGAGCCTCCTGTTGGGCTGCGTGCCCATTCCACCAGGGCAACGGCTGCTACCACGGCTTTAGGCCGCGGTGTTCCGCTGCAGGATATCTGTCAGGCAGCTACGTGGGCCTCGCTGCACACGTTTACAAAGCATTACTGCCTTGACAGTCCGGTCCGGAGGGACGGCTTCTTTGGCCGTTCTGTCCTCCGGGACTTCCTTGTCTGATCTTTGTTCGCAGACCCACCACCGGATTTGGAATTGCTGGGGTATCTATTCTAAGGTAAGGAATCTGTCACTAACGTGTCTCTTTCAGATGCACAAGTTACTAACTTGTGTAACGATATATCTGTAAGAGACAGTAGTTAGTGACAGATTCCTTACCGCCCCACCCATCCTCCCCGTTCTGCGAACTGATTTCTAGGGTTAAGGACATCCCTTTCAGGGCCCTAGTATTTTTCAGACACCTATGTCAGCTTCTTGCATGGCTCTGCGTTCCTGGCGCGGAAAGTCGTGTGCAGAAGTGACGTCAGCGCGCAGGGGCGGCGTCTAAGTACTGCCCGCGACGTCATCCCGGCGATCACGACGACGGACGCGGAGCCGCACGACGCTACCTACCGACGCGCAAGGGTACTGCTACGCAAAAACTTTCTGGATCCAGCCTGACGCCTGGGAATATTCTAAGGTAAGGAATCTGTCACTAACTACTGTCTCTTACAGATATATCATTACACAAGTTAGTAACTTGTGCGTTACTGAGTGTGCAGTGTAGGTGACGTGAAAAGTGATAGATTAAAAAACTGTCCAGTGGTCCCATTACCCGAAGGTTTGACTTTAATGTTTGGGTCCCTGGCAGTAATAAAAAACAAGGCGTTGGATGTAGGTGGAGTGGTATTTAGGGCACTCCTGCATCCAGTGGGTGGTCTACATGTTTCAGCCAGGCCTTATTATGTAAACTGGCTTTCCTCAGGACCTTGGTGATGTGTGAAGGGCTTCCCTCTCAAAGCATTAGCTAGCGAGTTGCTGCGAATGCCCCATGAGTATCTGGCAGGGGTGCTGGCTTGCGTATCAGCTCAGGACCCTCCTATCAACCTGTTGTTGTTGCTGCTACGGAACTCCGTAGCGTGTGCAACACATTTCGATCTAGGACACAACTAGTAGCCTAGTCACCAACTCAGTAACACACCTGCTCCGCAGTAACACAGGCGTTGTAGCACACCCGGGACACATTCGGTGTCATCGGGTGGGCCCGATGATGAAGCATGCCACCAACTAGGTTGGTGGGTTAGGGCTTTCTAAAAAGAAATAAGACTTTTTCTTTAAATACAAACATCATCAAACATACACACTTGTGACCCTTACCATGTCTAGGTAGACTAGTTCTTCTTGATTAGATACACTCTTAAAGGCTACCTGGCAGCCATCTCTGCTTTTGTTCGGCTACCGGTACCAGATCAGCCCTCTTTGTTCAAGTCCCCTATTGTAAGTAGGTTCTTTTCAGGCATTATTCATCTCTTTCCTCCATCTCTGTTCATAATGCCTCAGTGGGATTTAAACCTTTTTTTTTTTTTTTTTTTTTTATTTCTTAGTCCTCATTTGTCAATTTTTGTATGGATTTCAGATAGATCTAACCAACTGTAACAAGAGGTACCCGGTCTCTCCACAAGGGAGGAATGTTAAAACATCCCGGGCCTGAAGATGTACAGTTGAAAAGAGCTGACTCCTCTATACAGGTGCGATAGATGACCACAACCGAGGTAAATGGAAGCAAAGCTCCCCCAACCGTGCAACCTGTATATCATACCACTAATCATTGGACAAATAGTTTAACACCAACAACAAGACAAAAGGAACAAAGGGGAGGGGCAGAAAGGCAAAATAAAGGGGAGTTGAAAAAAATTCAGGGGTTTAGGTCAATAGCATGTAATTTTAACCCAGTCATCCCAGAGTTCCCAGGACTTTGTTCTCTTAACTTGAAAGGTGGCCCGATCAAGATTCGATATTTTTTTAATTGATCGTATCCATTCTGCCTCAGTGGGGGGACAGAGTAGTATCGACTTAATACACAGCTCTCTACGTGCAAGAAGAATTAATGTAAAAATGAGAGCTTTGTGAGTTTTAAGAAGCGCCCTATTGCCCTCCCCTCTCTGCACCCCCCCAAAGATTACCAAAGCCAGGCTCACTTGATTTCTTGACCCAAGATTCCCGAGACGGTGTTACCCACTTTCTGCCAGAAGAGCTGGTTTGAGGGGCACTGCCAGAACATGTGGACATCATCCGCGTTAACTTCTCCACATTTTGGACACTTCTTCACCGCCCGACTTCCCAACTTAGAGAGTTTCCGTGGTGTCCAATAGGCCTTGTGAACAGTAAAGAGATGGTTCTTGAATGGGGCAAACTTCACATATGACCACATGTAAGACATTGATACTTGCCATAATGATTCCAGGTCTTGGTCAGGCAGTTCCCTCCTCCAGGTCTCCGTCAGCAAAACTTCCACCTCTTCCGCGGCCTGGATCAACATCCAGTACCATTCTGCAATTTCTTTCTGCAGAAGAGGGTGTGAGCATATCCTGGTCTCCCAATGCCGGTTCCCCTTTCCATCCTTTCCCAAGGTATTTGCCCAGCTTGCTAGTTGATAATATTTAAATTTGGAAATCGAGCCCTCAGAGATCTCGAACAATCACTGCCATGAGATTAGTTGGGTGTCCTCTAAAAACTGTCCCTAGCTATAGATGCCACACTCCCGCAGAGGAATTGCAAGCGAGTCAAGAAGGCAAGCTGGGGTACCAGGAGAGTCCCAGATTGGAGCTAGTTTGCTTAAGTATTTGTAGGGATAATCTTACTTGGTACCAGATCTTACATGCACCCACTAAAATCTTTAACCTGACTTTTTAAAAAAATTTGGGATGGCCGAATTTAAAGAGAAAAGAATTTGATTGGTCTGGGGGGCCTGCAGTGAGAACTCTGAAGAGAGGGGACAAAGAAGAACTACCCATCAGTAGCTGTCGAAAAATCTTTAAATGAAACATTGTTAGAGATCTGGGCAGGCAATACCACCGTGTTCCTTCTTCTCTCGAAGCTTCCTCCAGGAAATTCTAGACCTTTTATTTCCCCAAATAAAACTAGTAAACTCCCCTTGTACTTTCTTAAACCACTCCTTCTTAAATTCTAAGGGCATGGCGTTAAACAAAAAAGTGAATTAGGGAAGAATAGACATTTTCAGAAGGTTGGATCAACCTAAGAAGGACAATGGGAGGGCTCCCCAGGCCTGTAATTGTTTTCTGGTACTGGAGGCTAAGTTTTCAAAATTGACATGTGCTAATTTCTCCAGATTGTGCACTACTTGGATACCCAAATATCTTATTTCTTGTCTTGTTAGGGCACTCATATAGTGGGTATTCCACTGCATTACCTCAGTTTTTTGCTGGTTAATAGAGTAACCTGATACCCTACCAAAACCTTTGAGAATCTCCCAGATTGCAGGGCGAGACCTAGGCAGATCTCCTGTAAAGATTGCGGGTAGCGGGAACCCAGTGCACATTCACTCAAAGATGCATTAAAGTCAGGCAAAAAGTGGGGGGGTACTGCAACAGAAACCCACTTTCTTACAGGAGAGCCTTGGTTAGATCTGTTCGCCACCACCGAGAACACGCAATATCAGCAGATGTGCGCGCTTGAGTTTCCAAGGCAGCTCTCGCTCGGCCATTCCAGCAATACCACTCCTGCCCAGAGTTCTCAAGAAGATCAGGAATGACTGGGCCCAAGTGATTCTTGTGGCTCCGGATTGGGCATTGAGAGTTTGATATCACGAGTTGTTGAGCATGACCATTGGTCCTCCAGTCAGGTTGCTTCTTCGGGAGGATCGTCTGTCGCAACAATAGGACGGGATCTGCTCCCGAATCTGTGCACCCTCCGCCTGCATGCGTGGAGATTGAGTGCCCGACAGTAGATGGCTTTCGACCTTTGGTTCCTTAAAGGTCTTCAGCACATGTTTCTCCCCACAGCATTTGTCATGCCTCAGTGGGCCCTCAACCTTGTACTCATGTTCCATATGTGTTCTATTTGAACCATTGCACAATTGCCCTCTTCGTCTGTTGACCATTAAAACTGCCTTTTTAATGGTCATCACATCGGCCAGAATGGTCAGTGAATTGCATGTTTCTCTTTGAACCCTCTCTACAACTCCTTTTTACCCTGACAAACTGGTCCTCCAGACACGTGCCGGACACGTCCCTTCCACGTAGGCAGGAGCATTACCCTGCCTACTTTCTTTGCTGAGAAAGTGAGAGGGTGAGAGATTCCAGTGCCCAGGCCCAAAAAGAGCATAGTCATTCTACCTTGACCACACAAAAGAGTTTCGGATGGATGAGCCAAAAAAGGGAAGGCTGTGCAGAAGCCGACCATCTGCCGATGGATCGTCCTGTGCATTAAAATCTGCCGTGCATTGGCCAAGAAACAGCCTCCTAAGGGTTTGCAGGCTCACTCTACTAAAGGAAAGGCTGCGAACACTACGGTAGCAGGAGCCGTTCCTCTCCTGGATATCTGTCATGTGTGCATCACTGCACACGTTCACAAAGCATTACTACCTGAACAGCCAGGTCTGCCATAATGGCCACCTCACCCTTTTGATCCTGCAGGACTTTTTGGTTTAATCGGATTTGCAGATCCACCTCTGGGGTGGTAAGGCTTTGCTATCTATTCAAAGGTAAGGACTATGTGGCTAGAAGTCTCCATCAGATGAACAAATTACTTACCTTCAGTAATGCCTTATCTGGTAGAGACTCTAACTAGCCGCAGATTCCTTACTGATCCTCTCCGCTCTGCCAACCGGTTCAGGTGTAAGTGACACCCTTTTCAGGGCCTTAGTCCTTTCCACACCAGTGGTCAGTTCTCATCATGTCTCTGCGCTCCTGGCGTGGAAAGTTGTGAAAGTAACTGACTTCAGCACGCCACTTCTGGCGCGGACGCCGGCGCAGACGCCGAGCTGAATGACGCCATCTACCAGCACGCATGAGTCCTGCTCAAAAATCTTCCTGGTCCAGTCTGACACTTGGGGATATTCAAAGATAAAGTATCTGCATCTAGACAGAGTCTCTACCAGGTAAGGCATTACTGAAGGTAAGTAACTTGCTCTATGAAACATTTGTTTACACTTGAATGATAAGCAAATTGGTTGTAATTTTAAATATTTAAAAAAGTTTGTAAGTTGTATTACACAGATTATATTTGTATTGTGTACAGTAATTTAAATGGTATTTACATTTGTGTTCTAGTGCATTCCTTTTTGGCCAGAAAAAGACAGTAATACATTGCTTATTCAAGTTGAAAACTGCCAATTGCCACCTAAGAGAATTCATTTTAATAAGCAGGAGAACTGCACCTTGCTTCATTTAGATAACAAGGTAAGGTATTGAATGCTTCATTATGAATGATATGTATTATGGTTTACTTTAATGCCTGCACTAGTGCTAATGACCAGAAATGCTTCGATTACTTACGGTAATCTTCATTACTCCGATTCTTCCTTACTCGTCCCATTCTTTACTTAGTGGAGTGAGTGTGCCCAATCACTCCTTCGTTCTCACTATTGGAAAGCTGAAACCATCAAAGTAGAAGATTCATTAAAACACCCTTTCCCTCCTGCGCTTTCTGTTTAATACCAAGCCCAGCAACGGGGCTGATGAAAGAACAGGGAGGGAAGGGAGGGTTCGTAAGGAATGGGACGAGTAAGGAAGAATTGGAGTAATGAAGATTACCGATAAGTAGTTTGAGCATTACCTCCTCATCGTCCGTTCCTCGTCCAGTTCCTTACTTGGTGGAGCTTTGCCAAAGCAAAACCTCTTTCAGCAGCCCCAGAAAAGAAAGCACAGAGACACTGAGTAGCAAGAAATAATGTATAATTTCCCTATCCCACCGCAGTACAACAGAATAGGCAGAAAAGACCTCCAGAGAAAAGCCCCAACACCCAAAAACTAAGGACACCATACAACAGGCAGGTAGTCACAGGAATAGGGAGTCACAATGAAAAGGACTATGATGCTGACCTAGGATTCAAGACTCCTGAAGCAAACTATAGTTCACACCCCTGAGCAATATGTAACCTGTAATGGAAAATAAACGTGGAGGAGAGAACCACGTAGCAGCTCTGCAGATGTCCCCAAGGGAAGTACCAGACCACTCAGCCCAAGAAGACACCATACCCCTTGTAGAGTGAGCCTTAATCCCTCCAGTGATCTACATACCCTGAGCCAGATAGGCAGAGAAAATACCCGGCTTCACCCAACGGGCCTAGGTAGAGGAAAATGGCTTTTCACCCATCCGTACTGGACCAAAATTAAGAAAAGGGGTATCAGAATGTCTAAATTCCGCAGATCTCGTGAGATAAATCTTTAGAGCTCGTACCACATCCAAAAGAGGTGGAGAAGGATCAGGGTCTGAAATATCCTGGTTTAACATAGGTAGAACATTATCTTTGTCACTGTAAAACACCATATTGACCATAGGGAAGAACTTGGGATTAAGAGACAGAAGTACCCTATCATCAAGAAGCCGTGACTATGGGTGGCGACAGATCAGATTATTTAGTTCCCCCAAGTGCCTTGCCGTGGTAATGACCACCAAAAACAACCTTCAAGGTAAGGAATTTAAGAGACACAGATTCCAGGGGCTCATACGGAGATGTCTTTAAAAGAGAATATACCTGGGGAAGATCCCACGAATTAAAAGAAGCACAGATCTCAGGTCATAGAAGCTGGAACACCTCAAAGAGCCTCGAGGCCATCAGTTTAATGGAGGGCAGATTGTCCCAGGGTGCACGAAAAGTCTTAATGGAAAGCCATTGAAGCTTAAGGGTTGCAACTGAGAGGTTATTATCAAACCCTTCCTGAAGAAACTGAAAAAGTTCAGCAGTAGGAGCCGAAACAGGAGACAAAGACCTCTCCCTGCACCACTTATCAAAGGAACCCCAATGGTGTTCATACATTTTATTATTTGAAACTCTCCTAGAAGATAGTAAAGAACAGGAATCCGATAGATAGAGAGACCCTTATTCAAGAAGCCCTCCCTCAACCTCCAGACTGAGAGTTTTAACTTGGCCAGTATTGGAACCGGAAGAACAGGATTGGACAGTCGAGACGGCTCCAGAGGGAGGAGCCACTCCCGTTCCAGAACCAGGAGCTTGAGAAGAGGAAACCAAGGTCTCCAGGCCCACAAAGAAAGCACCAAGATCACCTCCACTGGTTCCTTGAGGAGACAAAACATAAACAGCGGAATCAATGAAATTGCCTACTGTAGAATGGGCACACAGGAGAAAAACCAGGAAGTGCAGGGGGAAGGGTTGGGGTTTTTATGGATCTCCTACTTTGATCATTTCATGGAAAGAAAAAACAGTTTTACAGCAGTGAAGATGGGGGAGTGATTGGGCACCCACACTTCACCAGGTAATGAATGGGACAAGGAACTAAAGAAGAGGAGGTAATGTTATTTTCATGCTAGAGGATCATGGTGACCTTGATCTGGATGAAAATATATTAGGTAAAAGCTAGCTTGCTACGCTTCCTATCTCTGATTATTATTTGATATATTCCCACTTCTCTGATATCTTTCAATTAATTAAGCTCTCTCTCCTTGTATTTAAAAAAAGAAAAACTATTGTAAGCCCTATTGCATTGTGTATGAGCCATCAGTGTTATTTTCCATACCTAGATAGGTAGGACTAGCAGCCCTTGTAAGCTGTGTGAGATATCATCTCCGGAACATGTGTGCCAGTAGCTTTGAATATTAAGTGAAAACAAGTTAAAGAAACTGGGGTAATACATGTAAGGGTAAGAACATATAAAGCTTTCAAATGTCCATGCAAAAGTATTCAAAATTGATTTGTATAGGTATCTGAAAGAGACACGTTAGTGACAGATTCCTTACCTTAGAATATCCCCAGGCGTCAGGCTGGATCCGGAAAGTTTTTTGCGTAGCAGTATCCTTGCGCGTCGGTAGGCGGCGTCGTGCGGCTCCACGTCCGTCGTGATCGCCGGGATGACGTCGCTGGCAGTACTTAGGCGCCGCCCCTGCGCGCTGACGTCAGTTCTTCTTTTTCCGCGCCAGTAAGCGCAGATCCGGGAAGAGCAGTGCCCTAGTCACTTTTTGACTATCTTTTTTGGTGAATTTTTTCACTGTTTCTTCAACGAGTCTTCACGACTCCTAAGGTGTCGTAGGGATGCCCGGCTTTAAGCCCTGCGAGGAATGTGGTCGC
Source organism: Calotriton arnoldi (assembly GCA_963921515.1). Classification (NCBI taxonomy): domain Eukaryota; kingdom Metazoa; phylum Chordata; class Amphibia; order Caudata; family Salamandridae; genus Calotriton; species Calotriton arnoldi. The sequence goes on along the minus strand of CAWUFW010004722.1, from coordinate 1,013,680 downwards.
ATGATGTCGATCACGGACCCGCACCTCGAGTGTCTCTTTGTCTCGGCCGAGACCACGACACGAAGTCGTGTCCTGACTGCCGGAAACTTCATCCTAAGGCTTTGCGAGAGCGGTCTCGAAAGCTCCTCGAAGTCCGGCATTCGGCTCCGCGCCGTACCAAGCCCCGGTCCCGGGAGAGGTCGAGGGGCCGGACGCGGAGTCCCCGCCGTTCGTCGGATTCAAAGTCTTCGCGCTCCTCCGGTAAGTCGAAGCACAAGAAGTCTAAGCGGCGTCATCGCTCTAAGACTTCGCCTCGCCGGTCTCGCGACTCGGCTGAGGTCCCTGTCGGCACCGTCCCCGCCCCCGCGGCCCCGGACGTGCCTGTCGAGTTACCCCCGCAGTACCCGCCCTACCCGGGCTCGGGGGCGACTCCGGCCGATATACAGGAATTCCTGTCGGCCATGGCCCGCCTCTTCGGGCCTCAAGGTCCCTCCGGTGCGCCTTCGGGCCCCGCGGGCCCTGATGGGGTTGCTCCGGCGTCGCCTCCGGTCCCGGCGTCGCCTGTCCCACCAGCCTTCGTCCCGGCCTCGGCTCCGGCCCCGGCCTCGACCCCGGCTCCGGTGGTGCCGCAACTCCCATCGACGCCGGTTGACCTAACCACGCCTCCGCCGACGCCGATGTCCCCGGTGCCGTTTCCGACGCCGTCCGGGGCTCCGGGCGGCGTCGTTCCCCGGTTCTCTCCGGGTCCGGACATGGAGCCGGACCGGTGTCGCCCGACGCCGTTTCCGGCGCCGATGAGACCTTGGGTCCCTGATGTCCCTCCTCCTCCATATTTTCAACCTGAGGAGGACCAGGAGAGCTGGGAGGGGTCTGATGACCCTCTCACACAACAGTGCGAGTTTGACCCGGACTGGGTTGAGGAACTTGGGGATGCCAGTGGTCTGGATACCTCCCCTGACTCTGGCATGCTGTCTCCTCCCGTGGCAACGGAGGAGGGGGCTAATTTTGCAACGGTGTTGCGTAGAGCTGCTGGAGCCTTACATCTCCAGTTGCCTACAGTGGTCGTCAGGTCTAACATCCTGACTGAAGTGCTTCAGCCGGCGGCCTCCTCTGCGGAGACTGTGCTGCCGTTCAACGAGGCACTGACTGACGTTCTTTGGGTGCCTGGTCCAAACCCACCACAGGGGCTCCTGTGGATAGGAACGTGGCTCGACGCCATCGCCCTGCTCCGGGCGACCCCTTGTTTCTCTCCCTACACCCCACCCCTGAGAGCTTGGTTGTCCAAGCCTCTGCCTCCCACACCGCCTTCCCTACCGCCCCTCCGGATAGGGAATCCAAGCGCCTGGATCACTTTGGGAAGAAGGCTTTCTCTTCCTCCAGTGCTGGCTTGCGGTCTGTTAATACCGCTTGCCTCTTGGGCCGATACACCCACTCCCTGTGGGATTCGGTGGCAACTGTTTTGCCGCAGTGTTCTGAGGAGGTCCAGACACTGCTTACCCGCGCCATTGCGGAAGGGCGTGATGCGGCTAAATATACCATCCGCTGTGGCCTTGATACCGCCGACTCGCTGGGCAGATCGCTTGCAACGACGGTGGCGCTGCGTCGCCACGCCTGGCTGAGAACCACTGGTTTTTCAGGGGATGTCCAGAATACACTCATGGACATGCCCTTTGATGGAGTCGGTCTTTTTGGTTCGAAGGCAGACCATGCGCTGGAGCGTTTAAAGGACTCACGGGCTACTGCTAAGTCCCTGGGCCTTGCTGTTGTGCGCCCTCCGCTCACGTCTGCTTTTCGCCCCTTTCGTGGCCACGGAAGGGGCGCCCAGTCACGTCCACAGCCCGGCCAACGGCCCGCGCAGCAAGCGCTCGCGTGGCCGAGGACGTGGATACCGCCGTGGCGGTTCGGGCAACCAGCGTGCGGGTCAGGCCACCACCTCCAACCCGTCCGCGGCCTCCAAGCCCTCCTAGTCCCTCCTTTCAGGTGCACAGTACGCCAGTCGGGGGCAGGGTCCGCCATCACCTTCACCACTGCCGTCCCATCACCTCGGACAGGTGGGTCTTGGACATTGTCCGAAGGGGCTACTCCCTCCCCTTCGAGACCACCCCCCAGCCATGCCACCTCAATTCCACCGCATGTCAGGGGATCACTTGGTGCTTCTACAGAAGGAAGTCACGGCCCTCTTGGCCAAGAGGGCCATCGAGCATGTTCCGACCCCAGAAGTAGGGCGTGGTTGCTACTCCCACTACTTTCTGGTGCCCAAAAGGACAAGGAGGACATGCGTCCTATCTTGGACCTCCGGAACGTCAATCGCTTCCTCCGGAAGGAGAAGTTCAAGATGCTCACCCTAGCTCAGGTCTTGACTGCCCTCGACCCCGGAGACTGGTTGGTAGCGTTGGACTTGCAGGACGCCTATTTCCACATCCCCGTCCTGCCGGCCCACCGGCGTTACCTTCGGTTCACGGTAGGCCTCGAGCATTTTCAGTTCACCGTGCTCCCCTTTGGCCTTACCAGTGCCCCTCAGGTGTTCAAGAAAGTGATGGCGTTGGTCGCAGCTCAACTGCGCCGGGCAGGGGTTTCAGTCTTCCCCTACCTCGACGACTGGCTGCTGAAGGCGGGCTCGTCCCAGGCAGTCGTCTCCCACCTCCAGACTACGGCCGAACTCCTGCACTCGCTGGGGTTCTCCATCAATGTGCCAAAGTCGCATCTGATTCCTTCTCCACAGCTCCTTTTCATCGGAGCAGTTCTGGACACGACGCAGTTTCGGGCCTATCCTCCCGAACGGCGAGTCCGGGATATTCAGGCTATGATTCCGATCTTTCAGCCTTTATCCTGGGTTTCGGTACGGATGACCCTGAGGCTGCTGGGCCTCATGGCCTCCTGTATCCTGCTGGTCAATCATGCCAGATGGCATATGCAGGCTCTGCAGTGGGACCTGAAGTTCCAGTGGGCGCAGCACCAGGGCAACCTGTCCGATCACGTCCAGATCTCGGAGGGGACTGCAAAACAGTTGCAGTGGTGGCTCTCGAACCGGCAATGGGTCATGGGCAGATCCCTCTCCCTTCCCCAGCCAGAGCACACAGTTGTGACGGACGCGTCCCTTCTGGGATGGGGCGGTCACATGGGAGAGGCGGAGATCAGAGGCCTCTGGTCTCCGGCGGAGTCCCGGCTCCATATCAACCTTCTGGAGCTCCGGGCGATCCGACTTGCACTCAAGGCATTCCTTCCCTCTGTCAAAGGGAAGGTAGTGCAGGTGTTCACAGACAACACCACCGCCATGTGGTACTGCAACAAACAGGGCGGGGTGGGGTCTTGGACCCTTTGTCAGGAGGCTCTGCGCCTCTGGACATGGCTGGAACATCAGGGCATGTTCCTGATGGTTCAACACCTGGCAGGTTCCCTGAACGCCAGGGCGGACGAACTCAGCCGTAGGTGCATGATGGATCACGAATGGCGTCTTCACTCGGAAGTGGCGCAAGGACTCTTTCTACAGTGGGGAGAGCCTTGGTTAGATCTATTCGCCACTGAAGAGAACGCGCAATGTCATCAGTTCTGCGCGTTGGAATTTCCAAGGCGGCACTCGCTCGGCGACGCTTTTCGTCACGAGTGGAGTTGCAGTCTATTGTACGCCTTTCCGCCTATACCACTTCTACCCAGAGTGTTGAAGAAGATTCGGCACGACCGGGCCCAAGTCATTCTTGTGGCTCCGGACTGGGCTCGAAGAGTTTGGTATCCCGAGCTACTCAATATGAGCGTAGATCCCCCGATCCGTCTGCCTCTTCGGGAGGATCTTCTGTCGCAGCAGCAGGGGACGGTCCTCCACCCGAACCTGTCCAGTCTACACCTGCTTGCGTGGAGATTGAGCGGCGGCAGTTGATTCCTTTCGACTTGCCTCCCGAAGTTTGTGATGTGATTCTGGCAGCCAGGCGTCCCTCCACTAAGGTGGTATACGCCTGCAGGTGGAACAAATTTGTGGCATGGTGCAGAGCAAAGGCTGTGAATCCCCTTTCTGCCCCTCTTTCTGAGGTCCTTCTATTCCTACTCTCTCTGGCCCAACAGGGTTCTGCCCTGGGTACCATCAAGGGTTATCTTTGTGCTATCTCGGCCTTCCTCAGGCTCCCTGATCAGCCCTCCCTTTTCAAGTCCCCTGTTGTTAACAGGTTCTTAAAAGGCATTACTCACCTCTTCCCTCCTGTTCCGTTTGTGATGCCTCAGTGGGACTTGAACTTGGTTCTTACCTTTTTAATGTGCGCTCCCTTTGAGCCTCTACATAACTGTCCTCTTCGTCTTCTGACTCTGAAGACAGCCTTTCTGGTGGCCATCACCTCCGCTCGGCGGGTGAGTGAGCTCCAGGCTCTGTCTTGCAAACCTCCCTTTCTGTCTGTTCATCCAGACAAGGTTGTTCTTCGGACGCGTCCGTCCTTCTTGCCAAAGGTGGTTACTGCTTTCCACATTGGGCAGACCATCACTTTGCCCACCTTCTTTCCGCCTCCGCATCCTTCCAGAGAGGAAGAGAGGCTCCACCGTCTGGACCCAAAACGTGCGCTCTCCTTCTATATTGACCGCACAAAACACTTCCGGGTGGATGACCAGCTCTTTGTTGGCTACGTGGGCGCCAAAAAGGTCGGGCGGTGCACAAGAGGACCATCTCCCGCTGGGTTACCTTGTGCATCAAGACCTGCTATTCTTTGGCTAAGAAGGAGCCTCCTGTTGGGCTGCGTGCCCATTCCACCAGGGCAACGGCTGCTACCACGGCCTTGGGCCGCGGTGTTCCGCTGCCGGTTATCTGTCAGGCAGCTACGTGGGCCTCGCTGCACACGTTTACGAAGCATTACTGCCTTGACAGTCAGGTCCGGAGGGACGGCTTCTTTGGCCGTTCTGTCCTCCAGGACTTCCTTGTCTGATCTTTGTTCGTAGACCCACCACCGGGGTTGGTATTGCTGGGTTATCTATTCTAAGGTAAGGAATCTGTCACTAACGTTTCTCTTTCAGATGCACAAGTTACTAACTTGTGTAACGATATATCTGTAAGAGACAGTAGTTAGTGACAGATTCCTTACCGCCCCACCCATCCTCCCCGTTCTGCGAACTGATTTCTAGGGTTAAGGACATCCCTTTCAGGGCCCTAGTATTTTTCAGACACCTATGTCAGCTTCTTGCATGGCTCTGCGTTCCTGGCGCGGAAAGTCGTGTACAGAACTGACGTCAGCGCGCAGGGGCGGCGCCTAAGTACTGCCCGCGACGTCATCCCGGCGATCACGACGCCGACGACGGACGCGGAGCCGCACGACGCCGCCTACCGACGCGCAAGGGTACTGCTACACAAAAAACTTTCCGGATCCAGCCTGACGCCTGGGGATATTCTAAGGTAAGGAATCTGTCACTAACTACTGTCTCTTACAGATATATCGTTACACAAGTTAGTAACTTGTGCATTAGTGGTCTTCATTAGCAGACAATCTGCAAAGCACTAAAATGTCAGAGGAGGATGTTCTTCCAGCTGCGTTTTTGCATCTGAAAATTCAATTATATTGCTTCTTACAAGGTGTTTTTCAAGTAATGTGGAAAGCAAGATGGCAGATACTAGGCTGTTAATATGCTGGTGTGACATGAAATATATTCACCTATTTTTGTATGCAGAAATATTCAGGAACGTACACTTTCCTCAGCTAAATTAAGTTTCCTTGTCCTTTGTGGCAGTGTCATCACTTCCAGATTGTATCATGTGGCATCACAATGCTGCTTAGTTATCATTGGTGCCTGCTGGTGCAGCTACCTGCAAAAAAGGTTTTGGAATCCCAACCTTACAGCTGTCCATATTGACAGAGTTGAAGAATGTGTAGATGAAATACAACCATTCAAGCCATTGTTACTAAATATCAGTAGGTGAGACTCCCGTTTCAGCCTCTTCAACACAGATTCCTCCCAGCCACTACTTGCCATGTGCAACAGATAGGTTCCTCCATTACATTGCCATGGCATTGTGGTTATGGAGAAAAGCAGGGTTAAAATGCTACCATCGTTCTGATTCCCGGTGTTGAGAGGTGGCCCTTCATGGCTTCCTAGAAAAACTAGAATTGCCAGTCTGGCCTCATGGAGACAATAACATTGGATATCCCCCCACCCCTACTTAGTGGCATACCCCTGATATGGAGTATCTCAGGAAGTGCCTCTTATACTCTTCCCTGTGCATGTGTAGCAGCGTACAAGGCAGTATGAATGCATGGTGTTCCCTAGCTCATTAGGGCATTATGAATCCATGGAACTCCTCTCACCTTTTCCTTTTGTCCAGTCAGGTGTGAGGAAATCATTGACATTCAACTATGTCCAGTGAAAAGTGCAGTATTAGGAAGTAAATCATTATAATTCCTCAAGTTTACCCTGGTGGTAAGCGTCATGACCTCTATCTTTTACCACTTTTAGAACTTCCTTTTAGTTTTGAAGTTACTTACTTTTAAACTAATTTATTTGTTTATTTCCAAGACAAAATCTCATAGAAATATAAATGAAAAAAGAAAATAAGCTATACATGCAAATACATTTTATAATACAATCCTACAATTAACAAGGTCTGTGCATCTTTTCAGTTTAAAATGGAGAAAATCATTCATCATAAAATGCCGTCGCAAAACTGTTTAATAACTTAATACTTCCATAAATATGCTTTACATGAAAGTACTTATCTCCTTGTAAGGTATAAACTGTTGACTGCTTTTTAGGGGTTTCCTCATAATATTTCTTGTCACTAAACCTATTTAAGTAACGAAATGTGAGGCTCACCTTTGTCACCAGTAATAAATAACTAGGACATAGTCCGTTCCAGAAACTCTAAAACACTTGTGCAGGCCTGAGCAAACCTTGATGTCTTAGGAACCCACCAAAGGAAAAGAGACAGCTATTCATAAACATTTTCTTTTTTACTGGGTTTTCCTAGATATTTGAAGATTCTTTTGGGTGTTCAAAGACTTGTCGCCCAGCATAAGTATTTTTTATTTTAAATGTTTTTATTTTTATTTTGCCAAATACAAAAGATAACGAAAGTCAACATAAAATCAATTACAGTCCTGCAGTGACATACATTTCTTTGTTGTGCGTCATACAATCCCGCATCGTAGCCCCTTAGGTCATCGATAACAATCCAGTTCTGCCTGATCACATGCCCCCATTGTATTATCACAGGGCCCCTCTTCGCTTGGGATGTAGGAGATCTAGAGGTCCCAAACCGATGCGTGGGTGAAAGGAAGGAAAGGCCCCTCAATGGCCCATTACCCAGTTCCCAGCCCCCCATCCAGGCCATAATACGCCCTCCACTTGCCCCATACCCTGCGGAATTTCTTCGGGCATCCCCTCGCCTTATAATTGACCCTTTCTGCGGCCATGTACATATCCATCCCCGCTTTCCATTCACAAAACAGAGGAGCAGCTGCAGCCCGCCAGGTTTGTGCTACATCTCGTTTTGCCACCACCAGGGCTAACATAGTAAAAATGAGGTGCTGTCTGCTTAGGTCGACATCAGTATAAATTTAGGGTCCAAGGGGATAGGTGTTTCTAGGACTTTGCTCAATTTCCCCAGCACCTTCACCCAGTAGGCCTGTATCTCCCTGCAATCCCAAATGGTGTGATAAAAATCCCCCCCTCTCATGGCCACATCTCTGACAGCTAGGGTCTCTGGCTCAGCCCATGCGGTGGAGTCTGGCCCTATCATAGTAGACCCTGTGAAGAACTTTAAATTGGATTAGGTGGAGACGGGATTTAATAGCCACCTCCCTATGGTGCATCAACACTGCCTCCCAGTCTATGTTTTCAAGGGCACCTAAGTTCTGCTCCCAGGTCTCCCGCAGCTTGCCCAGCCTGTCCGGTGCATTATTGTTTAAGGTTCGATAGGTGAGGGATACCGCCTTGGCGAGTACGTGTTCCTGCAATAGGCGCCCCTCCAGCTGCGCATATTCTGGTAGTGGGGAGGAGAGTAGGGTCTCCGCCTGCCAAGCATGTCGGAATTTCGCGTACCTGAAAAACTGGGAGGAATGCAGTGCAAAGTCAGTCTGTAGTGCTCGAAAGCTTTTGAGGTTACCCTTAGCTACCACGTCCTCTACGGTGGAAATACCTATAGCGTCCCACCCCGTGAAGCCCCTCAATTTTTGGATTTCTTTCAGCCAGGGGCAGTGCCAAAGGGGCGTCTGTTTAGTAGGTTTGCGGTCCCACCCCATTGCCTTCGTTGCTCTCTCCCACGCTGCTATCGTGGATTGTGTAGCTGGGAGAAGCCTTCCCTTACCCCGCCCCCCGTAAAGATAGTACAAGCATGTACGTCCCGCGATGGTTTCCCTCTCCAGTCTGTAAGTGGGGTGGTCTGCCGTGGCGTGTATCCACTTTTTCACCGGGGTTAGGTGTTCCGCCCAGTAATAGACCTCTATGTCTGGCAGCGAGATCCCCCCATTGTATTGGTTGTGTTGCAAGGTGGTGATGGCAATCCTAGGTTGTTTCCCTAGCCATAGGAGGGAGCGCAATTCCGCATCAATAGCTCGGAAAGTTAGTCTTGAAAGGGGGAAGTACGCATTCTGTAACGCATATAGGAAGCGAGGCAGGGTAATCATTTTGAACATGGCAGCCCGGCCTAAAATAGTAAGAGGAACGGATTTCCATCTCTGCGCGTCTGCTGCAAAATTTGTGAGTACTCGTTGGATATTTCTCTGGTAGTGGAGTGTCGCATCTGTAGTGAGGTAGATTCCTAAGTATGTAAACCCAGAATGTGCTATCTGAAGAGCCCCGGGGAGGGCAGGCCAGGCGGACAGGGTACCCGGACTGTATATTACAGACTTGTGCCAGTTAATGGTGTAGCCTGAGTGGGTCCCATAAACGTCCAAAGTAGAAAACAGGGCGGGAATCGTGGAGTCTGGGTGTGTCACATAAAGAAGAATATCGTCCGCATATAGCGAGATCTTTTCCTCCCATATGTCCCCCGGTTTGATGCTGAACCCCCGTATCTCCGGGCACTGCCTAATCACACAGGCCACTGTTTCAATCGTGAGAGCAAAGAGCAGTGGGGAAAGAGGGCATCCCTGACGGGTGCCTCGCCTGACAGGGAAGTCTCCAGAGGTCTGACCGTTGACCCTAACCCGCGCCCTGGGGTCCCTGTACAGGAGTCCCACCCAGTTCCGGAAATTGGGTTCGATACCGAATTTGGCCAAAGTGGCCTCCAAGAAGGGCCAATGGACCGCATCGAACGCCTTTTCCGCGTCCAGAGACCGGAGCAGGTGCGGGGCATCGCGGTCCCGAACCTCCATCAGCCAGTTGTGGGTCCTACGCAGATTCAGTCGGGTCGCCCGGCCGGGTAAGAAGCCCGTCTGATCCTGATGCACTAAAGTCGTGATCACCTGGCGGAGCCTCGTGGCAAGGATCGTAGCCAGTATTTTCACCTCGATATTGAGGAGGGATATTGGGCGATATGATGTACAATCAGTGGGGGGTTTCCCCTGTTTATGAATGGGGATAATTGTGGCCATGCGCAGGTCCAGGGGCAGGATCCCCTCCTGGGACGCATCCTGAAAAAGATTCAATAGGTGGGGGCTAACGAGATCTGCGCACTTCTTATAGAGTTCCGCAGGCAGGCCATTGGGACCCGGGGTCTTCCCGGGGCGTAATCTAGTTATGGCCAGCTTAATTTCATCCACGGTGATATCGGAGTCTAGCCCTTCCCTGTCAGCCTCCTCCAATAATGGAGTATGAATCTCCGCCAAGTACTCCGTGATGGCCGAGGGGGTACTCCTAGGCCGTGCCTCATCGAAGTTTTGATAATAGGACGCAAAAGTCTGCACTATCTGCTTATCTCGTGTCTGTGTGATTCTCTGGGGGTCCGTAATACTCGCTATCCACCGGGCCTCCACCTCCTTACGACTAAGCCAGGCCAAGAGCTTGCCTGATTTGTCCCCCACATCATATAGCCTGTGTAGAGTCGCCTTGGCCTGCGCCTTAGCCTCCTGAGTGGCTAAGGCCCTATATTGATGTTGCACATCCGTCAGCTGCCGCAGGGCTTGAGGGTCCCTCTGCATCATGTACCGTTGTTCTAGTGTGAGAATCTGGGCCTCCAGTGTGGTAAGTTCTTCCTGCGCCTTCCTTTTTTCCCATTCTATCCGATTTTGCGCCCGGTCTCTGAGAACTGTTTTATACGCTTCCCAAATCACCACCCCGGACTGTACGGAACCCACATTTTCAGCAAAAAAGACCTTAGTGTCCACTCGGATGCCCTGGAGCACCTCCATGGTCTGTAGGTCCCATGCCGACAATCGCCAGTTCCCACGCCCGGTCCTGGCCCTGTCTCCCACTCGCACAAAGAGGGGTGAGTGGTCGGACAGTCCCCTGGCCATGTAGTCCGCCTTGTGTATATCCCGTATGGCACCGCTTGGGAGAAAAACATAATCCAGTCTGGAAGAAACCCTGTGGGCCCCGGAATAGTATGAATACTGACATACCCCCGGATGCGGATGGCGCCACACGTCCACCAGCCCCATCGTGTCTGCGAGGTGCGCCAATGGTGTAACAGGGGGCGGGTGTACGTGCTCCCCTGAACGATCTGTGGGAATATGCATCACATCGTTAAAGTCCCCTCCAATTATGTGTGTCGAACCCGGGGACTCCAACAATATGTCCATCACCTTATTCAGCGTCCTGGTCTGCAGTCTCGGCGGGGCATAGACGGATAGGATGGTAACAGTCCTCCTACCCCATACCCCTGTCACTCCTACATAGGTGCCCTGGGGGTCTACCCACGTGTGCTGCATCCTGAACGGGGGAGACTTCTTAATCAGGATGGCGACTCCTCTAGAGCCCGAGGTGTAACCCGCATGTGCCAGAACGGTGTATGCCCCTCGTGCCAAGAACCCACTCTTCGTGCCCTTAAGATGTGTCTCCTGTAGCATCACCACATCTGGGTGGGCGCGTTTTATAAAGGACGACACCAACCCTCTTTTAACCTTGTCCCCAAGGCCATTGACATTCCAAGTTAGGGCTGTGAAGGAGCTATCCTCGGGGTCCGCCATGGAAGACTGTAGTGTGCGGACGGGGCATGTTTGCAAATGCGATAGTAGGACGACCTGTACTAAGGAGTTGGCTGGTTTCGTATGCTCTGCGGATTCTATGACTGCATCTCAACAAAAACGCAATAAACAACCACAACAACTCAAACCATTGAATCCCCCGCCCCCCCCCAAATATTTCCACGTCCCCAGCCAGAATCCTACAGCCGAGGTTGTGCACAAGGGTGGTGGAGGTCTGTCACCCACCCCAGCCCCAACTATGCTACAACTTTAAACTCTTGCGGCACCACAAATGATCCCAAAATGGAAACAAACCAAAGAGAGGAAAGGGACAGCGCCAAAGACTGAAAAAGGTATTTCGGAAAAGGGGGGAGACGGAGGAGGGGGGAGAGATAGCAAAGAGGAGGAAAAGGAACAATCCGATGTCGAAATCTCTGGCCGCCCCTGGCCTATAACCTGCGTTAGAATGGCTCCCTTCGCCGCTCAGCAGGTTGGGTGGATGGTGCGTTGGGGGAAGCGTCCAACACCAAACTCCGCCATTATAGTCTGGTCCCACGGCAAGTCTCAGGCTCATGTTCAGGAGTGCGAGTCGGGGGCTTCTACTTGCGATACGTGAGTTTCTGTTACCACATCTTGTTCCATTGCTACGATTTCCGCAACTAGAGGGTGTCGTGAGGGGTCTTCGTCTCCCTCGTCTCCGGACGTGCTGTCCCTAGTGTCCGTCTCTGTGCCGGGCTCACGGCGGCTAGGGAGGCGGGCCGTGCGCGAGCCCGACAGCGGGTAAAAATCCAACGAGTGTCCACTCCGTCATCGAATCCGTCCACTGCCTCTCGTTATGTACCGCGTTGCCCCTTGCAAACGGTCTCTACGGTTTCCTCGGGATCTCAACGTCCGCTGGAATCCGGGAAGTTTAGGATCCTTCCCCGCCGATGACTGGCCAGCGCGCCGCAACGTCTCCACCTGTTTCAATAGACGGCGTTCCTGAAGCCATTGCCAGGCTTCTTCTGGCGATTGGAAGAAGTGGGTCTTACCCATGTATAGTACCTTCAATTTCGCGGGGAAGAGGAGCATGTATGGAATGTTATGGTCTCTGAGTTTCGCCTTTACGGAGTCATAGGTGCGCCGTTGCTTTTGCACTTCTCTGCTATAGTCAGGGAAGATTATGATACGTGTATTTTCATGTCGGATGTCTCCAAGTTTCCTTGCCTCTCGTAGGATCATGTCCCGGTCCAGAAAGTTCAGGAAGCGGGCTATGATGGGGCGCGGCTGCGCACCCAATGGAGGCCGCACCATCAGCTCCCTGTGTTCCATTTCTATGACAAAACATGCAGAGAATTTATCTTTTGGAAAGGTGCGCTGGAGCCAAGAGTACAGGAAGTCAGGTGTGTTTGTTCCTTCAATGCCTTCCCTAAATCCAACAAAGCGTAGATTATTGCGCCGAGCCCGGTTTTCTGCATCGTCGACACGCCACTGGAGGTCTTTATTTGAGGCTTGATGGTCTGCCATCCCCTTGCGGAGATCCTGATGCGAATCTTCCGCCTCCCCCAGTCTAGTTTCCGATTCCGTGACTCTGGCTGCCAGATTTCGCAGATCCTGCCTCTGTGCCCACCTCTCCTATCTTCCCTTCCAGCGCTGTCCTGGAGGATTGAATCGCCTGAAGGAGAGTGTCCGTACGACTGGCCGGGCGTTCCTCGGGGGGGGTGGGGGGGGGAGAGTGATCACCTTAGTGTACCGGTCCATTTTCCCTTGTCGCTGTGGTTTCGGATCTTTGTCTTTGCCCATAGTCGGGAGCGCTGTGGTGAGTCCCAGGGAGAGCAGTGGAGAGTCCATGGCCAGCAGGAAGGGGGGGGCCCTCGCACTCCCCCGTGGATCCCTTGCTATAGGGCGGCACGCCGGACCGGCGTCGTTCAGTCTCGGCCCACACCAGGCAGGTCGTGCCCCCCGGGCACAATCAGGGCGACAGGGCCCCCAACCGATTGAGAAGGCCGGGGGAGGGGCACCTCACCACCACCAGGGGAATAGAGGAGGAGGTGGTACAATCGGATACACCAAAGCCCAACCGGAGGCCCTGCGCCGGCCCCTCCCAGTCGAAGGGCAGCCAGGCACCGTAGTTACTCCAGAGCACTCCAGTGCGGGGGAGCGGTGACCCGCAGGCCCTCGCCAATCACAAGGCCTCCTCCGGCCCTACAGCAGTGGCGTTCAGGCCCTAATCCTGTGTCCGATGAGGCACCGGGCCTCCAAGGCGTGCGACACCCAAACTTCGGGGGGCCCGGGCTCGCCCCAGCCTCGTGTAAGGGAGGCGGGGGTGCATGCACAAAGCAGAGGGAATACCGTTGTTGCGGCCTCTCCCGTCACTTCAGCGCAGCCAGGGCCATAACGCTCTGCTCCGTCGTCAGCCAGCCAGTATAAGGGGCCCGCGCCAGTTCCAGGGCCTCGCCAGGCCTCAATGAGGTGAAGTCTGGGCCCAGATCCCCCGCGCGCTGCTTTACCAGGCCTTCAAGCCGCGGGGCGCCCACCTAGGAAGAAGGCGGGGGCGAGGGATGCCTTGACCTCCGTCGCTGCCGGGTCGATCGGCGCAGCTCCTCCGCCCTTCGCAGCAGCCCCGGGCAAGTCCTCCTGGCGTCGCGGCGTCCCACAGCCACCCGGCTCACCTGTGGCCGCAGTCTGGGGCAGCGGCAGCTAGTCCATATCCCCGTCAAGAGTCCCGCTCTTCAGCATGCTCTGCGCTGTATTTTGGGCAGGCGGCAAGGGTAGTGTCTCCCGGGGCCACGCTGCGGCCCCGCCAGGGCCGGCCAGCCAGCCGCCGCAGAGCACCCGTGTTGGAGATCGGCTACACGGTCTTCGGGACCCACTGCAGGGGCCTGGAGGCCGACAGTCCCCCCGGCAAGCTGAGTCAGCCCCGGGCGGGCGCCATCTTGCTGAGGCGCCGGCGGAGACTTTCAGGGGCACTAGCGGCTGATCCGAGGCCGATCGCCTTCCCTTTGTTGGGCACACGTGTCGCCGGGGTGTTCATGTGTCAGTGATGGCAAGTAGAATGAGTGTCCGAGCCCATGGACTGCCGGATCAGTGAGCGGATGGGGCTTTCAGCCGGAGGTCGGCGAAAGCACGTCTTATTCGGCCATGCTGTTGGCCACGCCCCCAGCATAAGTATTTCTATGCTGCCTAGATTTTACCTATTTATTTTACACTCTGTTTTAGTAATTAAGTTTTGCCACACCAGTAAGATAATTGTACTTATGCAAAGGGGTTGTTGTCCACATTAGACTATTTTAGGTGTCAAACAATTAAACAACGATTTGTGTATTCATTTAGTAACCTCTATCCAGCAGATCCCTGTTGTTCATCAGGCATGTTTAAACACTATACAGTAAACACTATTCATTAATCAGAAATAAAGAAGTGATTTAATGTAAATGTGAGCTTGACACAATTGCACCTCGGGGGTTACTGATCAACTGTTGTTGATTGATCATGCACTGCTGTTCTACTCACTGGCCTTAGTCGATGCATTTCAGTAATTGCTGCTTACATTGCATATCTGAAAGAGACACGTTAGTGATAGATTCCTTACCTTAGAATATCCCCAGGCGTCAGACTGGATCCGGAAAGTTTTTCGTCAGCAGTACCCCTGCGCGTCAGTAGGTGGCGTCGTGCGGCTCCGCGTTCGTCGCTGGCGTCGTACGCGCTGAGATGACGTCACGGAGACTACTTAGGCGCCACCCATGCGCGCTGACGTCAGTTCTTTCTTTTTCCACGCCAGCAAGCGCAGATCCGGTTAAGAACACGTACCTTAGTCATTTTTTGACTAATTTCTTTTTGGGACTTTGTCCTACTTCTTTTGAGTCTTTACTCCTGGTGCCATGTACGGATGCTCAGTTTCAATCTTGCGGGGCCTGCCGCCGTCCGAGGTCGGTGGCTGCCCCCATAGCGTCTGTTTCTACTGTCTGGAGCGCGACCATGACTTCCGGTCATGTTCCGACTGTCTGGCCATGGCTCCGAAGGCTTTGCGGGAGCGGTTCCGAAAGCTGCTGGAGGCCCAACAGTCGTCTCCGCGCTGTTTGACGCCCAGGGGTCGGTCGAGGGACCGACCGCGGAGCCATCATCATCGCTCCTCGGGGTCCGCGTCTTCGCCCTCGGAATCAGGTAAGAGACTTCACAAGTACCGGTCGAAGAAGCGTGTACGCTCTCCGACCTCCCCCCCGTCGGTCTCCGGACACGGACAAGGGGGCCAGGGGTCCTTCCCCCACGGCTCTGTTGGAGCCTGTGAGTCCCGCGGTCTGCCCGCCCTACCGGGTCCATCGGAGGCTCCGGCCCAGGTGCAAGAGTTTCTTGCCGCCATGGGCTGCCTTTTCAGGCCTGAGGGCCCTTGCTTGCCACTGGTTCCGCCGCTGGCGCCGCCGGCGGTTCTGGCGCCGCAAGGTCCTCCGCCGGCGGCTCCGGCGCCGCAATGTCCTCCGCCGGCGGCTCCGGCCCTGGCGCCCCTTGCGGCTCCATTCCCGGCGCCGCACTGAGTTCCGTCGTCCCACCTCCTTCTTGGGACATGGAGCCGGATCAGCGCCGACCGGCGCTGTTCCCGGCACCGACCGGCGCCGTTCCCGGCGCCGTTCGAGCAGAAGACTCCGAGGATGCAGGTGGCCTTGGCCTCTCCTCTGCGCCTGGGCTTGTCTCTCCTCCCACTGTCATGGAGGAAGGCGCCACATACACTGTGGTGCTCCGTAGAGCTGCTCAGGCTCTTGGCCTTACCCTTCCTACTGTTACCCTCAAACCTAACCTCCTTACTGCAGTGCTTCAGCCGGCGGCAAGTTCTGTGGAACCTCTGCTTCCGTTCAATGAGGCCTTAACGGATGTTTTGATGGGTACCTGGTCTAGGCCAGCCACAGGGGTCCCTGTGGATAAAAATGTGGCCACACGTCACCGCCCGGCACCGGGTGACCCTGCCTTTTTGACGACTCCTCCGACACCAGAGAGCCTGGTCATTCCGGCTTCCACTTCCCAAGAGCTTGGCAAAAGGTTGTTTTCCTGTGCCAGCCTGGGGCTGCGGTCGGTCAACACCGCATGCCTCTTGGGCCGCTATTCTCACGCTGTGTGGGACAAGGTGGCGCAAACTCTGCCCCAGTGCCCCGAAGAGGTTCGGGCTGTGCTTTCCCAAGCTGTTGCAGAGGGGAAAGATGCCGCGAAGTTCGCAATTCGGTGTCGGTTGGACACCGCGGACTCTTTGGGATGAGCCATCTCCACAACAGTGGCCTTGCGGCGACATGCCTGGCTGCGGTCCACAGCGTTTTCGGGGGATGTCCTGAGTTCCCTCATGGACATTCCTTTTGATGGTACTCACCTTTTTGGCGATAAGGCAGACAGTGCGCTGGAGCGTTTTAAGGACTCTCGGGCTACAGCCAAGTCCTTGGGTCTCTCCACCACCCGCCCAGCCACGTCTACTTTTCGTTCCTTTCGTGGCCGCGGCGCCTCTACACGTCTGTTCAGCCAAAGGCCGGCGCAGAACCAGCCTCAGCCCGGGCGTGGTGGCCGCCGTGGCGGCACAGGGGGCCAGCGTGCGTGTCAGCCCACCTCCGCTCCCGCAGCATCCGCCTCAAAGCCTTCCTATTCCGCGCTTTGCGGTGCACCCCACGCCGGTGGGCGGCAGGATTCAACATCACCTCCCCCACTGGCGCTCTGTCACTTCGGACAGCTAGGTGCTACAAATCATCCAAAGGGGCTATTCCCTCCCCTTCGAGTCTTCCCCCCCGTCCATGCCACCTCAGTTCCACCGCATGTCGGGGGATCACTTAGCGCTTCTCCGACAGGAAGTCACAGCCCTCTTGGCCAAGTGGGCCATCGGGCACGTTCCGGGGCCAGACGTAGGACATGGTTGTTATTCCCACTACTTTCTGGTCCCCAAAAAGGACAAGGGGGGCTTGCGTCCCATCTTACACCTCCGGAACGTCAATCGCTTCCTCCGGACAGAGAAGTTCAAGATGTTGACTCTGGCTCAGGTCTTGGCTGCCCTCGACCCTGGAGACTGGATGGTAGCGTTGGACTTGCAGACGCATATTTTCACATTCCCGTCCTGCCGGCCCACCGGCGTTACCTGCGGTTCACGGTAGGCCAGGAGCATTTTCAGCTTACCGTGCTCCCCTTCGGCCTTACAAGCGCCCCTCGGGTGTACACGAAGGTCATGGCGGTGTTTGCAGCTCATCTGCGCAGGTCAGGGGTGTCAGTCTTCCCCTACCTCGACGACTGGTTGTTGACGGCGGGCTCGCCCCAGGCAGTCGTCACCGACCTTCCGACTACGGCGACCTCCGGCAGTTGCTGGGGTTCTCCATCAGCCTGCCAAAGTCGCACCTGAGTCCTTCTCAGAAGCTCCCCTTCATCGGAGCGGTTCTGGATTCCACGCAGTTTCGGGTTTATCCTCCCGAGCAGCGAGTCCGGGATATTCAGGCTATGATTCCGATCTTTCAGCCTCTATCCCGGGTTTCAGTCAGGATGACCCTCCCGCTCCTGGGCCTGATGGCCTCCTGCATTCTGCTACTACAACATGCCAGGTGGCATATGCGGGCTCTGCAGTGGGACCTGAAGTTCCAGTGGGCACAACATCAGGGCAACCTGTCCGATCTTGTCCAGATCTCGGAGGGCACTGCACAACAATTGCAGTGGTGGCTCACGAATCGCGATTGGGTCAATGGCAGATCCCTCTCCCTTCCCCAACCGGAGCACACAGTGGTGACGGATGCGTCCCTTCTGGGATGGGACGGCCACTTGGGAGAGGCGGAGATCAGAGGCCTCTGGTCTCCGGCGGAGTCCCGGCTCCATATCAATCTTTTGGAGCTTCGGGCGATCCGACTTGCACTAAAGGCATTCCTTCCCTCTGTCCGGGGAGGTGTTGTGCAGGTGTTCACAGACAACACCACCGCCATGTGGTATTGCAACAAACAGGGCGGGGTGGGGTCGTGGACCCTATGTCTGGACGCTCTGCGCCTCTGGACATGGCTGGAACATCAAGGTAGCAGGTTTTCTGAACGCCAGGGCAGACAAACTCGCCGGTGCTTGATGGATCACGAATGGCTTCTGAACTTGGACGTGGCGCATGGTCTCATCTGATAGAGACTACTAGCCGCAGATTCCTTAACGTAGAATTATCCCCAGGCGTGAGACTGGACCCGGTAAACTTTCTTTGCCCCAGCATCTCTGCGCGCCGGGGGGCGGTACCACGCGACTCCGCCCTGACGTCGTCCGTGGGCGTGACGTCAGCGAGGTCACATAAGCCCCACCCGGCGCGCTGACAGCAGTTTCCTTCTTTTCCGCGTGCAACGCGGATCCGGAATCGTATCCCTGGCCTGTTTTCAGGCCTTCTTTTTACGCTTTTGCGTTGTGGAACAGTGTGCGAATGCCTTCGGGCTTCAAGACGTGTTCTTCTTGTGCGCGTCAGATGTCGGCGACGGACCCTCACCCTATTTGCATGTGGTGTCTGGGCGAGCACCATGACTCTACGGACTGCGACGCTTGCCAGCATCTGAAGCCGAAGTCCCGGCGGGAGCGGCGGATGAAGGTCCTTTCGGCCCGCTTGTCCAGATCGGTGTAGTCACCGCGTCCGTCCCCCGCGGAAGGGCCCAGGAACCGCCGCTTCCGCCTCCGACATCGTCCTTCCCCGAGGCCCCAGGGGCGTTGCTCGCCCGCCGCTAAGTCTTATAGCTTGTCCCCGAGGCCTGGTCCCCGTTCTGCGGAGGGCGCGGGTTCTCCTCGGGACATGCGGCCTCGTTTGTCGCCACCCTACCCGCCGTTTCCTGGCGTTGGGGCGACGAGGGCCCAAATGGAGGCCTATGCTGCGGCTCTGCAGGCTTCCTTGGCCCCTCCTCTTCCTGAGACGTCCGCGGATCCCTTGCCTCGTGCGGGGCCTTCCGCGAAGTCGCCGACGGGTTTTGCTCCAGATTTTGGGGGTGTGGTGTCGTCGGGGTTCCCCTCTTCGGCCCACGGCGCCTCTGCCTCGCCGCAAACCTCCACGGGGGTCCCTGTGGTGTCGCAGGAGGTCGGCGGGACTCACGGTTCGTCCCTGAGTCCCCCTCGGTCCTCTGGGCAGGCGGCGGCCTTGCCGGATGCCGAGCCGACGCCGTTCAGGCGCCGACGGCTGTCGGCCCTGGCGGCGCCGCGGGTGCTGGCTAGGGGCCGGGGCGCTTCCCCGGGTCCCTCTCGGCCCTCCGTGCAGGCGGCTGCCTCATCGGAGGTCGGGTCGGCGCCTTTTCGGCGCCGTTCTTTAGCCGCCCCATTCTCCTGGGGCGCAAGTGATGGTGGGGGTCGTCTCGGCAGCGGCGCCGTTCGACGTCGCACCGGCGCCTGTGGCGGACTCCACGGCGCCGTGCCGGCGTCGGGTCGTCGACTCGTCTCCAGAGGTCCCCTCCTCTCCAGAGGTTTGTCACCTTTTTGTCTCCTCTTCCCCGGAGACGGGCCGCCGCGTCGTTGCTTTTTCCCCGGCGTCTTCCAGGGAGGGCTCTTCGCCGTCCCCGCAATCTCGGCCTTCCCCGGAGGCGCCTCAGTCCCCCCACTCGTCCGTGGATCCTTCGCCATTCAGGGGCTGGCCGTTTTTTCCTCCAGCTGGACTCTGGGATGGCCGGCTTAGTTTACAGCCATCGCCCACGGAGGAATTGCTCTCTCCCCCACGACGCCCTATGGAGGCGAGTGCAGCTTTTGTCCGGGCCATTTCCACGGCCGCTGGCATTTTGCGCATGGGCGACCCCGGCACCCCATTCCCTACAGACCATTTGTTAGAGGTTGTCCATCAGGGCTCTGGTGGGCGGGATCTGCTTCTTCCGTTCGAAGCTTCGCTCCATACTTCTCTTCTGGGGGCGTCCTGCCACGGGTGATCCCGTGCCTCAGCCGCTCCTACATCGCCATCGTCCTGCTCCGCACGATCCAGTCTGCCTTTCTTTCCACCCTTCTACACAGGGCCCTCTTCTGCAGACTGCTTTTCCTTCCCTGCCCTTGGTGTTGTTTCCTCCGTCACGGGTGGCCCGGTGCTTGGATTCGTGGGGGCGTAACATCTTCGCTTCCTCTAGTGCTGCTTTGCGAGCACTCAACACACTTTGTGTGTTGGCCAGGGCTACTTCCAGCCTGTGGGATTCCGTGGAGTCCCTTCTGTCTGGTGCCTCCCCCGAAGGTGTCCACGCTGATCTGCGGCCCCCTGTGTTGGATGGCCGGGAGTTGGCCGGGTTTATTCTTCGTTCGGCCTTAGATGTTTCTGATGCTCTTGGCTGCGCCATGGCAAGTTCAGTAGCTCTCCGTCGCCATGCTTGGTTGAGGGATAGCGTTTTTCCAGAGAATATTAGGGAGCGTCTAGTTGACCTGCCCTTTGATGGGGTTCTTTTGTTTAACACCCATGCGGACTCCGCCATTCAGCGGCTTCTTGCGGGGCTCCGACCTCCTCCCCCTCCGTAAACTTGCCTTGTCGGTCTCCTGGTGCTTTATGGGAAGCGTTATCCCACCTTTTTTCGGGGGTCTAGTGCTTCGCTTGGCCCGGTTGTGTGTTCCGTGTGGTTTGGCGTGCCTTCGGGGTCCTTAGGTTGGCCCCTCTGTACTGTTGGCTGCTGGTACAGCCCCCTTTTGGCTTCTGTGTCTTTTTTGGTTGATTGGCAAGCCGTCTGTGGTTTTACCCGCAGGTCCTTTATGTTCTTGTCCTCTGCTGCGGAATTTTTTCCTAAGAGGTGTTCCCATGTTTTCCTTGGGACGTATCATGCCCTAAGTGGGGTACTTGTAGCTATTACATAGCTCTGTCCTATGCTGGGGGGGGGGGTGGATGCCCTTTTTCGGGCTCCTTGCCTTTCCTGGCATCACTGTATACCGCTGGTGCGGTCTCTTTTGCCTTTGTCTTGATGCAGCTTACGCTGCTCCAACGTCTGTCATTCTCAGTGTTCGCTACATCGCTCGACCAGCCTGGCATGCCATCTACGGCATCGTGTTGTGGCGTTTCCGCCTTCCTGTCCGGCGTTTCGGCCTGGTCCTCTGTCTGGTGTTCTAGGGGAGCTACGTTTCTTCTGGCTTTCCTGTGCTCTGGTGGCCGACTGGTCCGTCCTCCGTGTCTCTCCTCTTTCTCTTCTGCCTGGTCCCACTTTTTTCGTGGGCCGGTGTGTGTCTCTCTGGCACGGCCCCCCTTTGGGGATTGTTCTGGATTTCCTTGGCCGCTGTCCTCGGCTTGCGCTTGGTTGTTCTGGGTGCACTGCTCCATGGTGTTGCCGGCTGCGCATGCCTGCTCATTATGGTCCACCGCCGTGGCCCTTGGTGTGTTCCCTTGTGCCCCTGCCTCTTGTTCTGCTGGGGCTTTGCGCACCTGTGCCTTTCTTCTTCGCCTGCGCCTTTTGGCTGTGAAGCCGCTCCTGCCTTGTCCGCTGCCTTGAGGCTGATGCCTGTTCAGCTGCCCCCTATCGCTCTGTCTGTGTTTTCCTACGGCAGGCTCTGCCTCCGGTTCTACCTCTTCTCCCTGGAGTTTGGGGTGGTTCTTTTCTTCCTTGGTGCTCCTCTGGCGCTGTCTGCCCCTACGGGGTTTTCTGGCGGCTGTACCTTGGATGGGCTTGGGTTTTCCTGGCCTTCCCTTCGCCTCGTTCTTGCTTGCTTCTGCTTGGTGAGGTCTGGGCCGCCCAACTTGTCCCTGTGACACATCCCCTGCGGGGGCCCTGTGTTTCTTCCTACAGGGGAGGTTCTCTCGCAGGCCCTCCTCCCCTCTGGGTATGGCTAGGGTATCTATTCTACGTTAAGGAATCTGCGGCTAGTAGTCTCTATCAGATGTACGAGTTACTTACCTTCGGTAACGATGTATCTGGTAGAGACGATTCTAGCCGCAGATTCCTTCACGACCCGCCCTTCCTCCCCGTTCTGCGAGGACCTTCTGTTTGGTTTTCTTCACTCGCCTCCCTCCGGGTGGCTTGTCTTCTGTGGGGGTATGCTTCGCCTCCTCCCGGACAGGATGCTTCGTTCTGCTTGATTGTTCCACCCCTTCCTTTCTGATCCGAGGTCGGTTGATTCATGTGTGCATCTGCCTCCCTCCACTTTGGTTTTTTCTCCAAGTGTAGGGGCCTCCTTGACTCTTCTCCCTTTTACTGGCTTGGGGTTTCTGATTCCTTTGCAGTTCTCTGCTTTGTTTTTTTTTTTGCTTGTACCTCGGCCCTTTCGCTCCTTTCAGGGGATACGGCCCTCCTTGATGGTGTCGTCTGGGGGTGAATTGCTGTTACTCCTCTGTTTCGGGCTGGTTGCCCCTTCACTGTTGTGGATTGTGATTGCAGATTCTCTCTCTCTCTCTCTTCTGCTATAGCGTTTTTCACATGTGTTCTGCCTCCAGGGGGGGATGTCGCCTTAGCTTGCAAGGTTGCTCCTCGTGGCGGTGCTCTGCTCTTTCCCTGCTATGGCTTTCGCTGCTATGGCTTTTTGGTACCTTAGTGCTTGGCACTTTTCCAATTGGTGCTGTTCCACACCTTTCGTTTCTCTCTTCTTTTTCGCACACTGTTCCCATAATCTCCACAGTTTTGTTGTGATGGCTCCGCGTTGTGGCGCGGAAAAGTTCTCCGAAGAAAACTGATGTCAGCGCGCCGGGGTGGGGCTTATGTGACCTCGCTGACGTCACACCCGCGGACGACGTCAGGCCGGAGTCGCGTGGTATCGCCCCCCGGCGGGCAGAGATGCTGGGGCAAAGAAAGTTTTCCGGGTCCAGTCTCACGCCTGGGGATAATTCTACGTTAAGGAATCTGCGGCTAGAATCGTCTCTACCAGATACATCGTTACCGAAGGTAAGTAACTCGTACTTTCTGCAGTGGGGAGAGCCTTGGTTAGATCTATTCGCCACCGAAGAGAACGCGCAATGTCATCAGTTCTGCGCGTTGGAATTTCCAAGGCGGCACTCGCTCGGAGACGCTTTTCGGCACGAATGGAGTTGCGGTCTGTTGTATGCCTTTCCGCCTATACCACTTCTGCCCAGAGTGCTGAAGAAGATTCGACGCAACCGGGCCCAAGTCATCCTTGTGGCTCCGGATTGGGCACGAAGATACTGGTATCCCGAGCTACTTCACATGGCGATCGATCCCCCGATTCGACTGCCTCTTCGGGAGGACCTTCTGTCGCAGCAGCAGTAGTGGACGGTCCTCCACCCGAACCTGTCCAGCCTCCACCTCCATGCGTGGAGATTGAGCGGCGACAGTTGACAGCTTTCGATCTTCCTCCCGTAGCCTGTGATGTCATTTTGGCAGCCAGGCGTCCCTCCACTAAGACGGTGTACGCCTGCAGGTGGAACAAGTTTGTGGCATGGTGCACAGCAAAGTCTGTGGATCCCCTTTCTGCCCCTCTTTCTGAAGTCCTTCTGTTCCTACTATCCTTGGCCCAGCAGGGCTCTGCTCTGGGCACTGTCAAAGGTTATCTTTCGGCCATCTCCGCCTTTCTCCGGCTTCCAGATCAGCCTTCTCTCTTTAAGTCCCCGGTTGTTAACCGTTTCCTCAAAGGCATTACACACACGTTTCCTCCCGTGCCTTTCATAATGCCTCAATGGGACTTAAATCTTGTCTTGACCTATCTGATGTGCGCTCCCTTCGAGCCCCTTCATAACTGTCCTTTTCGTCTTCTTACTCTAAAGACGGCTTTCCTGGTGGCTATCACCTCTGCCAGAAGAGTGAGTGAGCTCCAGGCTCTTTCTTCTAAACCTCCTTTCCTTTCTGTTCATCCGGACAAGGTGGTTTTAAGGACCCGTCCTTCTTTCTTGCCAAAGGTTGTCACGCCCTTCCACATCGTGCAGACCATCACTTTGCCCACTTTCTTTCCGCATCCTTCAAAAGAGGAAGAGAGGCTCCATCGTCTGGACCCACAACGTGCGCTCTCGTTCTATCTAAAGCGCACACAACAGTTCCGGGTGGATGACCAGCTCTTTGTTGGCTACGTGGGCGCCAAAAAAGGTTGGGCCGTGCACTAACGCACCATCTCTTGGTGGGTCGTTTTGTGCATCAAAGCATGTTACTCCTTGGCTAAGAAGGAGCCTCCTGTGGGGCTGCGTGCCCATTCTACTAGGGCGACAGCAGCCACTACTGCCTTGGGACGCGGCGTTCCCTTGCAGGATATTGGTCAGGCAGCCACGTGGGCCTCGCTGCACACATTTACCAAGCATTACTGCCTTGACAGTCAAGTCCGGAGAGACGGCTTCTTTGGCCGTTCTGTTCTCCGTGACTTTCTGGTGTAATCTATTCGAAGACCCACCACCGGGGTTGGTATTGCTGGGGTATCTATTCTAAGGGAAGGAATCTATCACTAACGTGTCTCTTTCAGATGCACAAGTTACTACTTGTGTAACAATATATCTGTAAGAGACATTAGTTAGTGATAGATTCCTTACCGCCCCACCCATCCTCCCCGTTCTGCGAACTGATTCTAGGGTTAAGGTCATCCCTTTCAGGGCCCTAGTTTCATGGCACCAGTAGTCAGTTTCTTGCATGGCTCTGCGTTCCTGGCGCGGAAAGTCGTGTACAGAACTGACGTCGTCGTGCATGGCTGGCGCCTAAGTAGTCTCCGTGACGTCATCTTGGCGCCTACGACGCCAGCGACGAACGCGGAGTCGCACAACGCCACCTACCGACGCGCAGGAGTACTGCTGACGAAAAACTTTCCGGATCCAGTCTGACGCATGGGGATATTCTAAGGTAAGGAATCTATCACTAACTAATGTCTCTTACAGATATATCGTTACACAAGTAGTAACTTGTGCGTTAGTAATGGTATTTGTTTATCTGTATTCTTACATCTGATCCTTCTAAAGGTTACACCAGAATTCGCTAGTCTTTTTTTGTACCTTAATTTAAAATTCTTCACAGTTGCACATAATCATTTGTATTGCTTGCCTTTGTTATTAGTTTTCTTAGTAACTTCTCTTCATTGTAATTATTGCATTTCTGCGCTTTAAGGTTGTATCATAGCCAAATTGCTATTATATGCTATTTATCTAAGTGTGTGAGAGGCATTTTTTTATAAATGGGATATACAAATGTCGTCGTCTATGACAAATGGGCATTGAAATATTGTAATCTTGCATTTGAAATACCTCAAAGGACTAGCTAATGCAGCTTGAAACATGCATCATGGTTTGAATGCATCACTAAAAATACTTAAATATCTTCTCAATATATTGTCTGTTTTTTCCAGTTGGGTGGTATTCTGGTGGATGTTAACCTGGCTGAGCATTCTACTGTTATTACTTTTTCTGATTATCATCCTGGTGCTGCTCCATTCCTTTTGATTAATCACACCAAAGAAGTAATTGTTGAATTCAAGCAGAGGTAAGTTCCTTCTCATTCTAATTATTATATTGGCAGTTCTTGATAAGTTGTACTTAATCTTGTATATCCTAGTACGTCTTACAGTAGAGCTAGAAGAGAAAGAAGCCACATATTAAATTATCAACAATGTTTTACGTTATACTTTAGGAAGATGTTATATGTTATTGACTCTCCTATTTTTGCGAGATTTCCTTCACAACATTGATATGACATGCTGGAGAATAGGCTGCAGATATTTACTAAATAGAGGGAGCTGATAAAAAAAGATGATACAATTATTTATAGTTTAACATTTCTTAAGTGTAACTTTAATCTGTAAAACTAACATATCATTACCTATTACTCTGTGAAAGAAGAGTCCATATTGAGGTAGTGCAAATGTGTTAAAGACTTCTAACTGTAGATTACTCACCTTTTGAATCCTCCTCCAAGCATCAAACTGAATCCGGAAACGTTTGAGCAGTACCACGGCTCCACATTGATGGCGCCACTCCCGCGTGCTGATGTCAGTTCCTTTCTTTCAACCCCACCAGACACAGATCTGGAGATACCTTTCATCTCTTTCGAGATCAGTTTTATTCCAAATTTGCACAGTATGCAAGGGAAATGTCACCTCCCAAGATGACAGGTTTTAAACCTTGTAAGGACTGTTGCAAACAAATGTTTCTGACGTATCGACATGTTTGCCTGTAGTGCCTGGGGTCGGGCCACAACTCTAAGGCCTGCAGTGACTGCGTGTGGATGAATCCAAAGGCCATTCGGGAACGTGAGGCGAATCTATACCTCGCTATGCATCGAAAGACCCAGCTTCGGTACCGTTCCAAGTCTAAAGGTCGGTCTTGATCCTATTGCCTATCCAAAAGTCGGTCCCAAGGTCGATAGTCACCGCGCTCCAAATTCTCGGGCAAGTCCAAGAATCAAAGCCATAAATAATCCAAGTGGGACGCTGCCCCTTCTCCGCCGGTCTTGTATACCTGAGAATACGAAAGGACGTCGACCTGCCTCTCAATCTTGCTCCTGAAGTCGGTCGAATTCGGAGCCAATCCAGCAACTTGTCATGACACAACCCAAGTTTCCAGGACCGTCTGCGACTCGGAGGCAGATCCAAGAGTTCTTGCGAGGCAATGGTGCAACTCTTCATATCCCTTCTAACTTCCCCTGGCATGCCTGCAGGCCTCGCGGAGAGGTCCTCCATCTGAGATACAGCAGGTGGGTTCACCTCTATGCTAGTTGGGCCCTCTCATACTGCCAGACCTCCAACGGCACCTTTGCGAACTCCGGATCCACGCCCTGAATTCGACCATGGCCGCGCTCACTGCCCATCGAGCTACAGCCTTGGCTTGCTCCGTCTGAGCCGCTTACCATCCCGTTTTCACAGGGCAGGTCTCATACACCACATTCCACGTTTTAGACAGACTCTGACAATGAGTTCGATACGGGGGATGAATTAGGGCACTCCCTACCATGTAAAAAACTGGTATGAGTCCTCCAGGATGCCAGTGGCCTTGACACCTCTCCTGACACCAGCTTAGTCTCACCCGCAAAGCCCTGCAACTGAGGAAAGTGCCTCCTTAGCGATCATCATACAGAGGACGACAGAAGTTCTCGGCTTCCAGCTCTCTGCCTTAGAGGTCAACACCAGTGTCCTAAACGAAGTCCTCCATGTGTGGCAAACCAATACTGAACCTCTGTTGCCCTTTAATGTGGCCCATACCGACACCTGGATCAAACCTTGCTCTGGTCTCCCCGTGAATCAGCAGATTACGCTGTGCCATCACCCTGCCTCCTGCGTCCCCGCTTTTCTATTGGCCCCATGCAAAAGAGAGAATATCTTTGCCTCTGCTCTTGCGATGTATTAGGGACATGGGTGGAGAGGCAAACATGCCTTTAGTAGGAACATAAGTTGGCGCACTTTCAGTGCGCCTCTTAAAGGTAACCCTCTGGAGGGGAGAAAGGGGGTCCTATGGACCCCCCAGACATCCCCTGCAGGCTGGTGAAGTTATTCACTACACCTGCCTGCAAGGAAATCTCTCTCCCCTCTTCAAAGTGCAGGTGGCATGCCACCTGGACTGTTAAACATCGAGCGGCTTTGAAGCACCCACTCAATATTTCACATCTGAAAGAGACACGATAGTGACAGATTCCTTACCTTAGAATATCCCCAGGCGTCAGGCTGGATCCGGAAAGTTTTTGCGTAGCAGTACCCTTGCGCGTCGGTAGGCGGCGTCGTGCGGCTCCGCGTCCGTCGTCGGCGTCGTGATCGCCGGGATGACGTCGCGGGCAGTACTTAGACGCCGCCCCTGCGCGCTGACGTCAGTTCTTCTTTTTCCGCGCCAGCAAGCGCAGATCCGGGAAGAGCAGTGCCCTAGTCATTTTTTGACTAACTTTTTTGGTGAATTTTTCACTGTTTCTTCGAATCGACTCCAAGGTGTCGTAGGGATGCCCGGCTTTAAACGTTGCGACGCCTGTGCTCGGATGATGTCCATCACAGACCCGCATCTGGAGTGTCTCTTCTGCCTCTGCCGAGGCCACGACACAAAGTCGTGTTCCGACTGCCGGGCCCTCAACCCGAAAGCTTTGCGAGAGCGGTCTCGAAAGCTCCTCGAGGCCCGGCAGTCGGCTCCGCGCCATTCCAAGCCCCGGTCGCGTGAGAGGTCGAGGGGTCGGTCGCGGAGTCCTCACCGGTCGTCGGGATCCAAGTCTTCGTCGTCCGGTAAGTCTAAGCACAAGAAGTCCAAAAGCATCATCGCTCTAGGACTTCGCCTCGCCGGTCTCGCGACTCGGCTGAGGCCCCTCCCGGCACCGTCCCCGCGGCCCCGGACATGCCTGTGGAGTCGCCCCCGCAATACCCGTCCTTCCCGGGTTCGAGGGCGGATCCGGCCCAAATACAGGAATTCCTGTCGGCCATGGCCCGCCTCTTCGGGCCTCAAGGTCCCTCCGGTGCGCCTGCGGGCCCCGCGGGCCCTGATGGGGTTGCCCCGGCGTCGCCGCCGACTCCGGTCCCGGCGTCGCTCGTGCCTCCAGCCTCGATCCCGGCTCCGGCCCCGGCCTCGATCCCGGCTCCGGTGGTACCACAACCCCCATCGACGCCGGTCGACCTGACCACGCCTCCGCCGGCGCCGATGTCTCCGGGTGCCGTTCCTGACGCCGCCCGGGGCTCCGGGCGGCGTCGTCCCCATGTACTCTCCGGCTCCGGACATGGAGCCGGACCGGCGTCGCTCGACGCCGGTTCCGGCGCCGATGGGACCTTGGGTCCCAAATGTCCCTCCTCCTCCTTATTTTGAACCGGAGGAGGACCAGGAGGACTGGGAGGGGTCTGAGGACCCTCTGGCACAGCAGTGTCAGTATGATGAGGACTGGGCAGAGGAACTAGGGGATGCCAGTGGTCTAGATACTTCCCTGACACTGGCATGCTGTCTCCTCCCGTGGCTACGGAAGAGGGAGCCAATTTTGCAACGGTGTTGCGTAGGGCAGCTGGAGCCTTACATCTCCGACTCCCTACGGTGACGGTCAAGACTAATCTCTTGACAGAAGTGCTTCAGCCGGCGGCCTCCTCCTTGGAGACTGTGCTGCCGTTTAACGATGCACTTACTGACGTTCTTTGGGCGCCTGGTCCAAGCCCAACACAGGGGCTCCTGTGGATAGGAACGTGTCCCGACGCCATCGCCCAGCTCCGGGCGACCCCCTGTTTCTCTCTGTCCACCCCACTCCTGAGAGCTTGGTTGTCCAAGCCTCCGCTTCCCAAACCGCCTTCCCTACCGCCCCTCCGGATAGGGAATCCAAACGCCTGGATCAATTTGGGAAGAAGGGTTTTTCTTCCTCCAGTGCTGGCTTGCGGTCCATCAACACCGCTTGTCTTTTGGGCCTATATACCCACTCCTTGTGGGATTCGGTGGCGACTGTTTTGCCCCAGTGTCCTGAGGAGGTCCAGACACTGCTTTCCCGCGCCATTGCGGAAGGAAGGGATGCGGCTAAATTCACCATTCGTTGTGGCCTTGACACCGCCGACTCGCTGGGCAGGTCTATTGCAACGACGGTGGCGCTCAGACGCCACGCCTGGCTGAGAACCACTGGTTTTTCAGGGGATGTCCAGAATACTCTCATGGACATGCCCTTTGATGGAGTCGGTCTTTTTGGGTCCAAAGCAGACCATGCGTTGGAGCGCTTTAAGGACTCACGGGCTACTGCCAAGTCCCTGGGCCTTTCTGCTACACGCCCTCCGCTGACTTCTGCTTTTCGCCCCTATCGTGGCCACGGTAGGGGCGCCCCTTCACGTCAGCAGCCCAGCCACCGGCCCGCGCAGCAGGCGTCTTCGCGTGGCCGAGGACGTGGATTCCGCCGTGGCGGATCGGGCAACCAGCGTGCGGGTCAGGCCACCACCTCCAACCCGTCCGCGGCCTCCAAGCCCTCCTAGTCCCTCCTTTCAGGTGCACGGCACGCCAGTAGGGGGCAGGGTCCGCCATCACCTTCCCCACTGGCGCACCATCACCTCGGACAGGTGGGTCTTGGACATTGTCCGAAGGGGCTACTCCTCCCCTTCGAGACCACCCCCCAGCCATGCCACCTCAATTCCACCGCATGTCAGGGGATCACTTGGTGCTTCTACAGAAGGAAGTCACGGCCCTCTTGACCAAGAGGGCCATCGAGCATGTTCCGACCCCAGAAGTAGGGCGTGGTTGCTACTCCCACTACTTTCTGGTGCCCAAAAAGGACAAGGAGGACATGCGTCCTATCTTGGACCTCCGGAACGTCAATCGCTTCCTCCGGAAGGAGAAGTTCAAGATGCTCACCCTAGCTCAGGTCTTGACTCCCTCGACCCTGGAGACTGGTTGGTAGCGTTGGACTTGCAGGACGCATATTTCCACATCCCCGTCCTGCCGGCCCACCGGCGTTACCTTCGGTTCACGGTAGGCCCGAGCATTTTCAGTTCACCGTGCTCCCCTTTGGCCTTACCAGTGCCCCTCGGGTGTTCACGAAAGTGATGGCGGTGGTCGCAGCTCATCTGCGCCGGGCAGGGGTTTCAGTCTTCCCCTACCTCGACGACTGGTTGCTGAAGGCGGGCTCGTCCCAGGCAGTCGTCTCCCACCTCCAGACTACGGCCGAACTCCTGCACTCGCTGGGGTTCTCCATCAATGTGCCGAAGTCGCATCTGATTCCTTCTCCACAGCTCCTTTTCATTGGAGCAGTTCTGGACACGACGCAGTTTCGGGCCTATCCTCCCGAACGGCGAGTCAGGGATATTCAGGCTATGATTCCGATCTTTCAGCCTTTATCCTGGGTTTCGGTACGGATGACCCTGAGGCTGCTGGGCCTCATGGCCTCCTGCATCCTGCTGGTCAATCATGCCAGATGGCATATGCGGGCTCTGCAGTGGGACCTGAAGTTCCAGTGGGCGCAGCACCAGGGCAACCTGTCCGATCACGTCCAGATCTCGGAGGAGACTGCAAGACAGTTGCAGTGGTGGCTCTCGAACCGGCAATGGGTCATGGGCAGATCCCTCTCCCTTCCCCAGCCAGAGCACACAGTTGTGACGGACGCGTCCCTTCTGGGATGGGGCGGTCACATGGGAGAGGCGGAGATCAGAGGCCTCTGGTCTCCGGCTGAGTCCCGGCTCCATATCAACCTTCTGGAGCTCCGGGCGATCCGGCTTGCACTCAAGGCATTCCTTCCCTCTGTCAAAGGGAAGGTAGTGCAGGTGTTCACAGACAACACCACCGCCATGTGGTACTGCAACAAACAAGGCGGGGTGGGGTCTTGGACCCTTTGTCAGGAGGCTCTGCGCCTCTGGACATGGCTGGAACATCAGGGCATGTTCCTGATGGTTCAACACCTGGCAGGTTCCCTGAACGCCAGGGCGGACGAACTCAGCCGCAGGTGCATGATGGATCACGAATGGCGTCTTCACTCGGAAGTGGCGCAAGGACTCTTTCTACAATGGGGAGAGCCTTGGTTAGATCTATTCGCCACCGAAGAGAACGCGCAATGTCATCAGTTCTGCGCGTTGGAATTTCCAAGGCGGCACTCGCTCGGCGACGCTTTTCGTCACGAGTGGAGTTGCGGTCTGTTGTACGCCTTTCCGCCTATACCACTTCTACCCAGAGTGTTGAAGAAGATTCGGCACGGCCGGGCCCAAGTCATTCTTGTGGCTCCGGACTGGGCTCGAAGAGTTTGGTATCCCGAGCTACTCAATATGAGCATAGATCCCCGATCCGTCTGCCTCTTCGGGAGGATCTTCTGTCGCAGCAGCAGGGGACGGTCCTCCACCCGAACCTGTCCAGTCTACACCTGCTTGCGTGGAGATTGAGCGGCGGCAGTTGATTCCTTTCGACTTGCCTCCCGAAGTTTGTGATGTGATTCTGGCAGCCAGGCGTCCCTCCACTAAGGTGGTATACGCCTGCAGGTGGAACAAATTTGTGGCATGGTGCACAGCAAAGGCTGTGAATCCCCTTTCTGCCCCTCTTTCTGAGGTTCTTCTGTTCCTTCTCTCTCTGGCCCAACAGGGTTCTGCCCTGGGTACCATCAAGGGTTATCTCTGTGCTATCTCGGCCTTCCTCAGGCTCCCTGATCAGCCCTCCCTTTTCAAGTCCCCTGTTGTTAACAGGTTTCTTAAAGGCATTACACACCTTTTCCCTCCTGTTCCGTTTGTGATGCCTCAGTGGGACTTGAACTTGGTTCTTACCTTTTTAATGTGCACTCCCTTTGAGCCTCTGCATAACTGTCCTCTTCGTCTTTTGACTCTAAAGACAGCCTTTCTGGTGGCCATCACCTCCGCTCGGCGGGTGAGTGAGCTCCAGGCTTTATCTTAGCAAACCTCCCTTTCTGTCTGTTCATCCAGACAAGGTTGTTCTTCGGACGCGTCCGTCCTTCTTGCCAAAGGTGGTTACTGCCTTTCACATTGGGCAGACCATCACTTTGCCTACCTTCTTTCCGCCTCCGCATCCTTCCAGAGAGGAAGAGAGGCTCCACCGTCTGGACCCAAAACGTGCGCTCTCCTTCTATATCGACCGCACAAAACACTTCCGGGTGGATGACCAGCTCTTTGTTGGCTACGTGGGCGCCAAAAAGGTCGGGCGGTGCACAAACGAACCATCTCCCGCTGGGTTACCTTGTGCATCAAGACCTGCTATTCTTTGGCTAAGAAGGAGCCTCCTGTTGGGCTGCGTGCCCATTCCACCAGGGCAACAGCTGCTACCACGGCCTTGGGCCGCGGTGTTCCGCTGCCCGTTATTTGTCAGGCAGCTACGTGGGCCTCGCTGCACACGTTTACAAAACATTACTGCCTTGACAGTCAGGTCCGGAGGGACGGCTTCTTTGGCCGTTCTGTCCTCCAGGACTTCCTTGTCTGATCTTTGTTCGCAGACCCACCACCGGGGTTGGTATTGCTGGGGTATCTATTCTAAGGTACGGAATCTGTCACTAACGTGTCTCTTTCAGATGCACAAGTTACTAACTTGTGTAACGATATATCTGTAAGAGACAGTAGTTAGTGACAGATTCCTTACCGCCCCACCCATCCTCCCCGTCCTGCGAACTGATTTCTAGGGTTAAGGACATCCCTTTCAGGGCCCTAGTATTTTTCAGACACCTATGTCAGCTTCTTGCATGGCTCTGCGTTCCTGGCGCGGAAAGTCGTGTACAGAACTGACGTCAGCGCGCAGGGGCGGCGCCTAAGTACTGCCTGCGACGTCATCCCGGCGATCACGACGCCGACGACGGACGCGGAGCCGCACGACGCCGCCTACCGACGCGCAAGGGTACTGCTACGCAAAACTTTCCGGATCCAGCCTGACGCCTGGCGATATTCTAAGGTACGGAATCTGTCACTAACTACTGTCTCTTACAGATATATCGTTACACAAGTTAGTAACTTGTGCTTCAGGGCCCTAGTATTTTTCAGACACCTATGTCAGCTTCTTGCATGGCTCTGCGTTCCTGGCGCGGAAAGTCGTGTGCAGAACTGACGTCAGCGCGCAGGGGCGGCGTCTAAGTACTGCCCGCGACGTCATCCCTGGGATCACGACGCCGACGACGGACGCGGAGCCGCACGACGCCGCCTACCGACGCGCAAGGGTACTGCTACGCAAAAACTTTCCGGATCCAGCCTGATTCCTGGGGATATTCTAAGGTAAGGAATCTGTCACTAACTACTGTCTCTTACAGATATATCGTTACACAAGTTAGTAACTTGTGCTTCAATGCACTGCCTCGAGGGCAGTGCATTCTTTGTAATATGGCGCACTGTACCTGTTTGCGCCCAGCGCAACATCTGAAATGTGCAGCGTATGCATAATTTGGCCACAGGTGTCCCAGAAGCTGTGCAGCATATGCATAATACGGCCACAGGTGTCCCGGAAGCTCTGTGTCCTGTACTGCCCCAGGTCATACATGATGCAGTGATACTGCAAGGTTTATCATCTGTTGTGGCCTGGATACCATGGAGTTCCATTGGGCAAGCCATTGGCACTAATTTTGTCATGCCTGGTTGAAATCAACAGTTTTTTGGGCTAGGTTCAGTCATTCCTTATGGACATGCCCTTTGATGGGACTCTTCTTTTTTGGGGATAAAGCATACTCCGCTCTGGAGCTTTGCAAACAATGCAGGTCCACAGTGCACTCCTAGGAGTTGTCTGCTCTGCCACGCCAACCACATCAGCCCTTTCGTTCTCTTCGGGACCCCATACAGACAGTCTTTTCAGCCACAGCAGCGTTCCTGCATTTTTGTTGCATGGCTGTGGCACACACCGACCCCTCGGTCAGGGACAGCGCACAAGTCAGTCCACCGCACCCTTGCAGGCCCACCTGCCAAACCTCTTTAGCATGCCCTTAGTGGTGCATGGCCACCTTGTTGGGGGCAGCATCTAATGATTTTTTACCAGGTTGGCAGGCCATAATATTGGACAGATGGGTTTGCAAGGAGGGGTATGCTCAACCATTCGTGGCTGCTCCTCCACACCTTCCACCATGCTTAGAATGTCTGACGGAGGATCATATGTCAATCTTATGGCAGGAAGTGCAATCTCTTCTGGCTAAAGGGCTTTCAAGAGGGTGGCTGTATCAGAAGTGGGTTGTGGCTGTAACTCCCGCTACTTCCTGGTGCCAAAGAAGACCTGCACCCTCTCAATGTCTTCCTCTG
This sequence comes from Calotriton arnoldi, assembly GCA_963921515.1. Lineage (NCBI taxonomy): Eukaryota > Metazoa > Chordata > Amphibia > Caudata > Salamandridae > Calotriton > Calotriton arnoldi. Next base: position 979,259 of record CAWUFW010004722.1, on the reverse strand, counting down.
GAGGGACGAATTCAAGATATTCACCCTGGCCCAGGTCTTGTCTACCCTTGATCCTGGAGACTGGATGGTAGCGTTGGACATGCAGGACGCTTATTTTCACATTCTTATGTGCCAAAGTCACACCTGACTCCTTCTCAGATGCTCCCTTCCATTGGAGCCATTCTGGACAGAGTCTGGTTTTGTGCCTTTTCCCCAGAAAGGAGAGCCCAGAACATTCAGACTATGATCCCCATCTTTCACCTCGGTCCTGAATTAAAGTGAGGTCCACTCTGAGGCTGCTGAGACTGATGGCCTCCTGCTGGTGAAGTATGCCAGGTGGTATATGTAGGCTCTGCAGTGAGATCTAAAGTCTCAGTGGGCCCAACATCAAGGGAACCTCTCTGATCATGACCAGATCTCGGAGACTGCAAAAGACCTGCAGTGGTGGTTGCTCAACTGTAATTGGATCAGCTGCATACCTCTCTTCCTATCCCCACACAAAACTAACAGTGGTAACAGATGAATCGCTACTGCACTGGGGTGGCCACCTGGGAGAGGTGGATATCAGAGGACTCTGGTCTTCGGTGGAGGCCCTGCTCCACATCAACCTTCTGGAGCAGAGAGCCATCCGCTTCGTGTTGAAAGCCTTCCTGCCATCCATCAAGGGAAGGCTGGTACATGTGTTCACAGACGACACCACTGCCACGTGGTCTTGCAACAAACAGAGTGGGTTGGGGTCAGGGACCCTTTGCCAGGAGGCGCTGCGCCTCTGGAAATGACTGGACCATTAGAGAATCTTCCTGGTGGTGAACCTATTGGCGGGATGTTTGAATGCCAGGGTAGACCAAGTCAGCCATTGGCACCTAGCGGATCACACTTAGAGTTGGCACAAGGTCTCTTCCACGCATGAGGAGAACCTTGGCACCATTTCTTCACCGCTGAAAATGTGCAGTGTCAGCAGTTTTGCGCATTGGACCTCCCTAGGCCTGCCCCTCTTTTTCTCTCTCTTTCTTCTTCCCATCCCCGCATCAACACTTCTGCAGGTTGGAGTTTTTAAGGCATCGTTTGCACAGAGAAGCGTTCCACCTCATGTAGAACTTAGGACTCCTGTATGCCTTCCCACCGATACCACTTCTGCTCCGAGTTCTGAGAAGATCAGGAATGAGCGAACCCAATTCATCCTAGTGACCCCAGATTGGCCAACAGATAGGGGTCCCTCCAGGCCAAGTTATCTGATATTCTGTCATTTACTCTCTACCTTACATGGCAAGGCTTTGCTTTGGGCACAGTTAAAGGCTACCTTTCGGCCTTCTTATGGTTGCTGGACCAGCCTTCATTATTTAAATAATCTGTTGTGATACCTGTTTTTTGAACGGACTCCCTCATTTGTTTCTTCCTTCTCCCTTTTTTATGCCGTAGGGAGATCTTAACCTGGTCCTCGCATATTTGATGTGCACTCCCTTTAAGCTACTGCACATCTTCCTTTGCGCTTCACACCCTCAAAACAGTGTTACTAGTTGTTTGTATTTTTTTAAAAACCTTTTTATTGGATTTTGCATCTTTCGTACAAGGTATATATCAATCAATATCAGTAATCGTTGCTTGACATCGTCGTGACCTCATCGTGATAAAACCGCATCGACAGAATAATTATTTGTCTTAGCAAATGTGGTGTATGGGAGTGTATGCCTGTTCGAGGGAAGTGGGTTTCGCGTTGTACTGTTAAGTTCTTGGGTTTGACTGGTGCACCCTTACTGTACGTGTGTCACTGGAAAGAAAAAATCCGTTTGTACAACCTACCTGGGGAGACATAACTTGGGGAAGATGGGGCTAGGAAGGGCATTGAGCTTCGCTGGTCTCATAACTCCTTGAGGTGATCTCTCTCCGGGACTAATGCGGCATTCCGCTTGGGGTAGGGGGGAGATGGACCGCCCGGGGAATTCTTGTGTATTGCGGGGTATGACTGGGCTGAGCGCAGCCTGGGTGGCAGTAGGGGTTTCTGTGGGGCTGTCTAGTGCTTGTTTGAAGCTATGTAGGAGCGTCGACCATTCCATGGATATGGGGCGTCGCCGCGCGCCTCCTCCTGTCTGATTGCGTCTTCCTTAGCAGCGCCCCATTTCTTGACCGCCCCCCTCCATGCAACGAACGGGGGACTGTCCGATGAACGCCAGTGCAGTGTAATGCTTCGTTTTGCTAGAAGTATGGCTAGTATCGCAAATCGGGTTTCCACCTTTTTCCGTTTGTCGTTTAAATATCCCTAGGGCGCTAGCCTCCCATGTGGTGAGCCCTGTCAGGCCTGTGACTGCCTGTATGGTGTTGTGAACTCTCGCCCAAAAGGATTGTAGTGTGGGGCAGGCCCATAACATATGGATGAATGTGGCATCAGGTGTGTGGCACTGCGGGTAGTCGAACTGCGTTGTAGGGAAAAAACGTTTGAGCCGCTCCGGTGTGAGATATGCGCGGTGTAGTATGTTGAATTGGATGTTTTTGAAGCGTTGGTTACGTGGCACTTTTTTGTGGTGTTCCAGTGCCGTGAGCCATTCGTTGTCGTGTAGCGCTCGACCGAATTCCTCCTCCCATTTTAGTCGCAGCAGTGTTAGTGGCATACATGTAAGTTCCATGACAGATTTGTATATCCAAGTGATAAGGTTTCTCCCTGCTCCCATGTTTAATATCGTGTGCAGTACTGGGTGCGTTTTGGGTTCACCTTCCGTTAGATCCCACGTATTCCTACAGTCAGCTACAAGTTGCCTGTGAAAAAGGAACTGTCCGGTGGGGAGCCCGCTCTCCTCCGTCAGGCCCTCGAACGAGGACAACCAGCCTTCAGTGAACAGGGCTTTCACCTCAGTGAGTGCGTGTTCCGTCCACGTTAGTAGTTCTCTAGTTGTGTAGTGCCCACGTCCTCTAAGGAGACCCGCTAGTGGTAGCAATGGGGAGTACATTGGTGCTGCTTTAGAGAGGCGATGGATTCGTAACATGCAGGATCTGGCCACCTTCCCAGCAGGGGGTGTGCCGGGTTAGATTTGGTCCCTGGAAGGAGCATCCGGGTTATTTCTGGGGTCGACCGAGTCCCCGTTTGAGGTTCCGTCTCCTCTAGGTGACGCCCAGCCATCCAGCGCGAGAGCCATTGCAGCTGTGCTGCGAGGTAGTAGGCCTCGAAGGATGGGGCCCCCAGGCCTCCCTTGTCTCGCGGCAGCTGCAGTGTCGTCAAAGCTACTCTGCGGCAGCCTTTTCCCCAAATCAGCGATATCAGTATGGAGTTTAGCTCCCGAAAGAAGGATCGCGGGGGGATCACCGGGGCATTTGCAAAATAGTATAAAAGACGGGGCACCATTATCATTTTAGATAAAGCTACCATTCCTATGGGGGCCAAGGGCAACGTACGCCAGAAGTTGACCTGGGTTTTTATCCCTCATAGGGCTCTGTAATGGTTACCCTCCAGGAGATCTCTTGGTGCGTGGTATAGTCTAATTCCTAAGTATCTTGGGGCATCCCCCTTCCATGACAATTTGGCCTCTCCCACACTGATCTCCCAATGGGGTGTATCTGGGTGAAGGGGATAGATAGTGGATTTGGCCCAATTCACTTTTAAACCCGCTGCCTTCCCAAACTCGTTGAGTGCGGCCCAAAGAGGAGTAAGGTCTGCTGTGATGTCCCTGACGTATATTAAGAGGTCGTCTGCATATAAGGACACACTGTGCATTCGTCCCTCGAGAGGTATACCCTACATTTTGCCCTCCTCCCTCAGTCTTATCGCCAGTGGCTCTATTGCAAGGGCAAATAGTAACGGGGAGAGAGGACACCCCTGATGCGTTCCACGCGTTACCGGGATGAGGGGTGAGATATGTCTGCATATTCGGACTCGGGTGGACAGACCGGTGTATAACAATTTGATATATGCTATGATTTGGGGCCCCATCCCCACCCGCCTCAGAACCTCGATTAAGTACTGCCATGCTAGGGTGTCGAAGGCCTTTTCTAAGTTGAGTATTAGACACGCGGCGCGCGGGAACCTGCCCCGTACGCTATCTTGGATCTGAAACAACCTACGTATATTTTGGGATGTGTTCCTCCCTGGCACGAAACCACATTGGTCAGGGTGTACCAGGTGGGGGAGCACTCCTGTGATTCTTTCCGCTAGGATCTTCCCGAGTATTTTGCAGTCCGCAGTTAGCAGGGTGATAGGTCGATACGACAACCTGAGTAGGGGATCCCGGTCCGGCTTAGGAAACGTCACCATCATTGATTCACGCATGGTCTTTGGGAGTATCCTCGTCTCCAGCGCTGCCTTATAGACTATGTCCAACTGTGGAACTAGCTGTTGGGAGAATGTGTCATAGAATTCTATAGGGAAGCCATCATGGCCGGGGACCTTGTTTTTGGCCAGGTGTGGGATCGCATGTTTGATCTCTATTGCTGTAAGTTGTTCGTCCAGGGAGGACCGGTCCTCCTCCGTCAGCTGTGGTATAGCCTCAGTGTGTAGCATTTTGCTGATATATTCCTCTCTGTCCGGAGTCGGTTCCCTATATAGTTCCTTATAGTACTCATGGAAGGCCAACATAATGTCCGCTTGCTCGTACATAATCTCACCTGTTGCGTTTCTTATACTGGTGATAGGTTGTGCCTTTTGGTCCTGTCCAACAAGCCATGCAAGCAACGTGCCGGCTCTGTTTCCCTCACTATGGGCTCTAGTGGCGTATGCACGAAAGTTATATCTGCGCAAGTCTGCACAGGCTTCTGCGTATTTAGTCTTGGCATCCGCCACTTGTGCAGGGGCAATCCGCTGTTTATCGGCTTCCTTAGACAGTCGCGCTACTCGTTGCTCAGTTGTCTGTACCGCCTGCTCTAGCATTTTCCGCACCCCTGTGATTTGTCGAATGTATGCACCCCTCATGACCACCTTGAAAGCGTCCCACTCAAGTGTCCTAGAGTTTGTGGTGCTTGCATTCTCGAAAAAGTAATTTTGAATGTTCTCTTTTTGTTCGTGTTGGAACACCGGGTCCTCCAGACAATCCCGCGGGAGCTGCTAAGTGGGGACCGGGGGGGAGGGTCAACGCCATCTGAGGGACATGACATGTGCATCGTGGTCCGATATCACCCTGCCCAGGTAGTCTGAGTGCTGAGTTAGGGGGAGGAACCCCTGCGTGCACATGAAGCGGTCTAGCCGTACTCGCAGATTATGGGGGATAGAGTGGAAGGAATAGAGTTTAGTTGTCGGATGCGCGTGTCACCAAGCGTCCGTCAATGACCATTGGTGTGTCCAGGCTTGAAATCGGGCTGTTTGCGCACAGGATTGTGATGTGTTGGTGGGGGGGTGGGATCTACCTATGGCGAGATCCAAAAAACAATTATAATCCCCTCCTAACACCCATGGGGAAGATGTGAATTGAGCCAAACTGCTCGACAGGGTCTCCCAGAATATTGTTTGTTCTGTATTGGGGGCGTATACGCTGCCTACTAGTATTGGCTGACCATCTAGTAAACCCTCCAATAACGCATATCTCCCTTCGGGATCTATCTTCCTACCGGTCTCTAGAAAAGGGACCCCCGGTCGAAGCCAGACTAAGGCTCCCCGTGCATATGCTGAGTATGTCGTGGCACAAAAGGTGCCCTGCCATTTCTTGTGGAGCTTGTCTAGTTCCCCCTTAGTCAGGTGAGTCTATTGTAGTAAAATGACCTGTGCTTGCTGGCGTTTGATATACATGTAGATGGCGTAGCGCTTTCTAGCCATATGTATACCCTGTGCATTTAGAGTTAGAAATTGGTTTATTGGCTGTGCACCGTTGGAGGGTGGTCCCGGGAGTCCCTTTGTAAGCCCTCTGATGCGGATTAATCGTATCTGGTGTGAGGTGTAGATATGTTAGCGAGTGTCTTTGCCCTTTGTGACGGGATGGGTGTAAGGTTATGGTGTGGTAAGGAGTTGAACTAGAGAACTGTGGGGTTGGAGACCCAATGCAGAGGACCTGCTGTAACGTACAGCACATCCAAACCGGTACAATCGTGTACCCATTATCTGAAAGAGACACGTTAGTGACAGATTCCTTACCTTAGAATATCCCCAGGCGTCAGGCTGGATCCGGAAAGTTTTTGCGTAGCAGTACCTTTGCGCGTCGGTAGGCGGCGTCGTGCGGCTCCGCGTCCGTCGTCGGCGTCGTGATCGCCGGGATGACGTCGCGGGCAGTACTTAGATGCCGCCCCTGCGCGCTGGCGTCAGTTCTTCTTTTTCCGCGCCAGCAAGCGCAGATCCGGGAAGAGCAGTGCCCTAGTCATTTTTTGACTAACTTTTTTGGTGAATTTTTCACTGTTTCTTTCATATCGACTCCAAGGTGTCGTAGGGATGCCCGGCTTTAAACGTTGCGACGCCTGTGCTCGGATGATGTCCATCACAGACCCGCATCTGGAGTGTCTCTTCTGCCTCGGGCGAGACCACGACACGAAGTCGTGTTCCGACTGCCGGTCCCTAAACCCGAAAGCTTTGCGAGAGCGGTCTCGAAAGCTCCTCGAGGCCCGGCAGTAGGCTCGCGCCACACCAAGCCCCGGTCGCGTGAGAGGTCGAGGGGTCGGTCGCGGAGTCCTCGCCGGTCGTCGGGATCCAAGTCTTCGTCGTCCGGTAAGTCTAAACACAAGAAGTCCAAAAAGCATCATCGCTCTAGGACTTCGCCTCGCCGGTCTCGCGACTCGGCTGAGGCCCCTCTCGGCACCGTCCCCGCGGCCCCGGACATGCCTGTGGAGCCGCCCCCGCAATACCCGTCCTTCCCGGGTTCGGGGGCGGATCCGGCCCAAGCTACAGGAATTCCTGTCGGCCATGGCCCGCCTCTTCGGGCCTCAAGGTCCCTCCGGTGCGCCTTCCGGCCCCGCGGGCCCTGAAGGGGTTGCCCCGGCGTCGCCGACGACTCCGGTCCCGGCGTCGCCGACGACTCCGGTCCCGGCGTCGCTCGTGCCTCCAGCCTCGGTCCCGGCTCCGGCTTCTGCCCCGGCCTCGATCCCGGCTCCGGTGGTACCGCAACCCCCATCGACGCCGGTCGACCTGACCACGCCTCCGCCGGCGCCGATGTCTCCGGTGCCGTTCCTGACGCCGCCCGGGGCTCCGGGCGGCGTCGTCCCTATGTACTCTCCGGCTCCAGATATGGAGCCGGACAGACGTCGCTCGACGCCGGTTCCGGCGCCGATGAGACCTTGGGTCCCAAATGTCCCTCCTCCTCCTTATTTTGAACCGGAGGAGGACCAGGAGGACTGGGAGGGGTCTGAGGACCCTCTGGCACAACAGTGTCAGTATGATGAGGACTGGGCAGAGGAACTAGGGGATGCCAGTGGTCTAGATACTTCCCCTGACACTGGCATGCTGTCTCCTCCCGTGGCTACGGAGGAGGGAGCCAATTTTGCAACGGTGTTGCGTAGGGCAGCTGGAGCCTTACATCTCCGACTCCCTACGGTGACGGTCAAGACTAATCTCTTGACAGAAGTGCTTCAGCCGGCAGCCTCCTCCTTGGAGACTGTGCTGCCGTTCAACGATGCACTCACTGACGTTCTTTTGGGCGCCTGGTCCAAGCCCAACACAGGGGCTCCTGTGGATAGGAACGTGTCCCGACGCCATCGCCCAGCTCCGGGCGACCCCTTGTTTCTCTCTGTCCACCCCACTCCTGAGAGCTTGGTTGTCCAAACCTCGGCTTCCCAAACCGCCTTCCCTACCGCCCCTCCGGATAGGGAATCCAAACGCCTGGATCAATTTGGGAAGAAGGGTTTTTCTTCCTCCAGTGCTGGCTTGCGGTCCATCAACACCGCTTGTCTTTTGGGCCGATATACCCACTCCTTGTGGGATTCGGTGGCGACTGTTTTGCCCCAGTGTTCTGAGGAGGTCCAGACACTGCTTACCCGCGCCATTGCGGAAGGAAGGGATGCGGCCAAATACACCATACGTTGTGGCCTTGATACCGCCGACTCGCTGGGCAGATCGATTGCAACGACGGTGGCGCTGCGTCGCCACGCCTGGCTGAGAACCACTGGTTTTTCGGGTGATGTCCAGAATACCCTCATGGACATGCCCTTTGATGGAGTCGGTCTTTTTGGTTCCAAAGCAGACCATGCGTTGGAGCGTTTTAAGGATTCACGGGCTACTGCCAAGTCCCTGGGCCTTTCTGCTACACGCCCTCCGCTGCCTTCTGCTTTTCGCCCCTATCGTGGCCACGGAAGGGGCGCCCAGTCACGTCAGCAGCCCAGCCACCGGCCCGCGCAGCAGGCGTCTTCGCGTGGCCGAGGACGTGGATACCGCCGTGGCGGTTCGGGCAACCAGCGTGCGGGTCAGGCCACCACCTCCAACCCGTCCGCGGCCTCCAAGCCCTCCTAGTCCCTCCTTTCAGGTGCACAGCACGCCAGTAGACGGCAGGGTCCGCCATCACCTTCACCACTGGCGTCCCATCACCTCGGACAGGTGGGTCTTGGACATTGTCCGAAGGGGCTACTCCCTCCCCTTCGAGACCACCCCCAGCCATGCCACCTCAATTCCACCGCATGTCAGGGGATCACTTGGTACTTCTGCAGAAGGAAGTCACGGCCCTCTTGGCCAAGAGGGCCATCGAGCATGTTCCGACCCCAGAAGTAGGACGTGGTTGCTACTCCCACTACTTCCTGGTGCCCAAAAAGGACAAGGAGGACATGCGTCCTATCTTGGACCTACGGAACGTCAATCGCTTCCTCCGGAAGGAGAAGTTCAAGATGCTCACCCTAGCTCAGGTCTTGACTGCCCTCGACCCTGGAGACTGGTTGGTAGCGTTGGACTTGCAGGACGCCTATTTCCACATCCCCGTCCTGCCGGCCCACCGGCGTTACCTTCGGTTCACGGTAGGCCTCGAGCATATTTAGTTCACCGTGCTCCCCTTTGGCCTTACCAGTGCCCCTCGGGTGTTCACGAAAGTGATGGCGGTGGTCGCAGCTCATCTGCGCCAGGCAGGGGTTTCAGTCTTCCCCTACCTCGACGACTGGCTGCTGAAGGCGGGCTCGTCCCAGGCAGTCGTCTCCCACCTCCAGACTACGGCCGAACTCCTGCACTCGCTGGGGTTCTCCATCAATGTGCCGAAGTCGCATCTGATTCCTTCTCCACAGCTCCTTTTCATCGGAGCAGTTCTGGACACGACGCAGTTTCGGGCCTATCCTCCCGAACGGCGAGTCCGGGATATTCAGGCTATGATTCCGATCTTTCAGCCTTTATCCTGGGTTTCGGTACGGATGACCCTGAGGCTGCTGGGCCTCATGGCCTCCTGCATCCTGCTGGTCAATCATGCCAGATGGCATATGCGGGCTCTGCAGTGGGACCTGAAGTTCCAGTGGGCGCAGCACCAGGGCAACCTGTCCGATCACGTCCAGATCTCGGAGGGGACTGCAAAACAGTTGCAGTGGTGGCTCTCGAACCGGCAATGGGTCATGGGCAGATCCCTCTCCCTTCCCCAGCCAGAGCACACAGTTGTGACGGACGCGTCCCTTCTGGGATGGGGCGGTCACATGGGAGAGGCGGAGATCAGAGGCCTCTGGTCTCCGGCGGAGTACGGCTCCATATCAACATTCTGGAGCTCCGGGCGATCCGACTTGCACTCAAGGCATTCCTTCCCTCTGTCAAAGGGAAGGTAGTGCAGGTGTTCACAGACAACACCACCGCCATGTGGTACTGCAACAAACAAGGCGGGGTGGGGTCGTGGACCCTTTGTCAGGAGGCTCTGCGCCTCTGGACATGGCTGGAACATCAGGGCATGTTCCTGATGGTTCAACACCTGGCAGGTTCCCTGAACGCCAGGGCGGACGAACTCAGCCGCAGGTGCATGATGGATCACGAATGGCGTCTTCACTCGGAAGTGGCGCAAGGACTCTTTCTACAGTGGGGAGAGCCTTGGTTAGATCTATTCGCCACCGAAGAGAACGCGCAATGTCATCAGTTCTGCGCGTTGGAATTTCCAAGGCGGCACTCGCTCGGCGACGCTTTTCGTCACGAGTGGAGTTGCGGTCTCATTGTACGCCTTTCCGCCTATACCACTTCTACCCAGAGTGTTGAAGAAGATTCGGCACGACCGGGCCCAAGTCATTCTTGTGGCTCCGGACTGGGCTCGAAGAGTTTGGTATCCCGAGCTACTCAGTATGAGCGTAGATCCCCCGATCCGTCTGCCTCTTCGGGAGGATCTTCTGTCGCAGCAGCAGGGGACGGTCCTCCACCCGAACCTGTCCAGTCTACACCTGCTTGCGTGGAGATTGAGCGGCGGCAGTTGATTCCTTTCGACTTGCCTCCCGAAGTTTGTGATGTGATTCTGGCAGCCAGGCGTCCCTCCACTAAGGTGGTATACGCCTGCAGGTGGAACAAATTTGTGGCATGGTGCACAGCAAAGGCTGTGAATCCCCTTTCTGCCCCTCTTTCTGAGGTCCTTCTGTTCCTTCTTTCTCTGGCCCAACAGGGTTCTGCCCTGGGTACCATCAAGGGTTATCTTTGTGCTATCTCGGCCTTCCTCAGGCTCCCTGATCAGCCCTCCTTTTCAAGTCCCCTGTTGTTAACAGGTTCTTAAAAGGCATTACACACCTCTTCCCTCCTGTTCCGTTTGTAATGCCTCAGTGGGACTTGAACTTGGTTCTTACCTTTTTGATGTGCGCTCCCTTTGAGCCTCTACATAACTGTCCTCTTCGTCTTCTGACTCTGAAGACAGCCTTTCTGGTGGCCCTCACCTCCGCTCGGCGGGTGAGTGAGCTCCAGGCTCTATCTTGCAAACCTCCCTTTCTGTCTGTTCATCCAGACAAGGTTGTTCTTCGGACGCGTCCGTCCTTCTTGCCAAAGGTGGTTACTGCCTTCCACATTGGGCAGACCATCACTTTGCCTACCTTCTTTCCGCCTCCTTCCAGAGAGGAAGAGAGGCTCCACCGTCTGGACCCAAAACGTGCGCTCTCCTTCTATATCGACCGCACAAAACACTTCCGGGTGGATGACCAGCTCTTTGTTGGCTACGTGGGCGCCAAAAAAGGTCGGGCGGTGCACAAACGAACCATCTCCCGCTGGGTTACCTTGTGCATCAAGACCTGCTATTCTTTGGCTAAGAAGGAGCCTCCTGTTGGGCTGCGTGCCCATTCCACCAGGGCAACGGCTGCTACCAAGGCCTTGGGCCGCGGTGTTCCGCTGCCGGTTATCTGTCAGGCAGCTACGTGGGCCTCGCTGCACACGTTTACAAAGCATTACTGCCTTGACAGTCAGGTCCGGAGGGACGGCTTCTTTGGCCGTTCTGTCCTCCGGGACTTCCTTGTCTGATCTTTGTTCGCAGACCCACCACCGGGGTTGGTATTGCTGGGGTATCTATTCTAAGGTAAGGAATCTGTCACTAACGTGTCTCTTTCAGATGCACAAGTTACTAACTTGTAACGATATATCTGTAAGAGACAGTAGTTAGTGACAGATTCCTACCGCCCACCCATCCTCCCCGTTCTGCAAACTGATTTCTAGGGTTAAGGACATCCCTTTCAGGGCCCTAGTATTTTTCAGACACCTATGTCAGCTTCTTGCATGGCTCTGCGTTCCTGGTGCGGAAAGTCGTGTACAGAACTGACGTCAGCGCGCAGGGGCGGCGTCTAAGTACTGCCCGCGACGTCATCCCGGCGATCCCGACGACGGACGCGGAGCCGCACGATGCCGCCTACCGACGCGCAAGGGTACTGCTACGCAAAAACTTTCCGGATCCAGCCTGACGCCTGGGGATATTCTAAGGTAAGGAATCTGTCACTAACTACTGTCTCTTACAGATATATTGTTACACAAGTTAGTAACTTGTGCTTCAGGCCCCATGGGACCTATGGAGATACCATTGGGGTTCACACCAGAGGGCCTTCCTTCCGTGACATTTGCTTCTTTTTTGCAGCGCTAAACAGCGCAGTTGATGTCACCACTGGTGCCGATGCTGGTTCAGTTGAGGCCGTCGCCTCCTGCGACGCCGTTGATGCACTCCCAATGCCATTGGTACCGATGTTGACTTAAGAGCTGCGCGATTTGGGGTCTCAAGCTCTGGCACTTATACATACATAGGTCCAGAAGGGAAACACAATGCCAGCTGGCAGAGAGACAGTTTCAAGAGCATCCTACTGTTTATGACCTGTTTGGCAGGCACTTGAGGCCGTAGGACCTTCAGGAGTCCATACAGGACTTTCAAAGGGTGGCTGAAGCTAGTGGCATTAATACTTCCCCAGAGTTGAAGTTGCTGAACCCATATGGGTCCCTACCCCATGGAATGACTTATCACTCCTTACTTAGAAAGGCAGCCGAGGTTCTCTAGTTTCCCCTACCCATGGTTGAAACCCATGCCAACATCCTGACCAAAGTCCTTCACCCTTCCGCCCACACTTCGGAGCCAGTGCTTCTGTTTAATGAGGCTCTTTTAGTCCCCGTGCTTCCTATGTGGACCAAAGCATCTTCGGCTCCTGCGGTGAACATGTCAGTTTTCAAGAGGTGTAGGTGTCCCCCTGCGTGACCCATAATTTTTATTGGACCACACTTCATTAGTAAGCCATGTGATACAGGCCTCTTCTTCCTCCAAACTCGCTCCCAGAAATTTTCCTACCACTCCTGAGTATAGGGAATCTAAAAAGAAAGAGACTTAGGCCAAGAAAGTCTAAGCAGCTGGGATCCTAGCCTTGAAATCGCTGAATGTCTCTTATCTGGTAGGGCGCTATGTGCACACTTTCCGGGGACATGGCTGGCACACAAGTCCCTCATCTTCCCCAGGAGCATCAGGCCCACTTCCATGACTTGATTAGAGACGACCAAGCAGCATCAGATCAAATCATTCAGTCCAGCTTGATTAGAACCCATTCAGTTCCTAGGACAGTGGGAACATCCGTCGCTATCAGAAGATATGCCTGGCTGAAACTCTGGTTTTTCCTTCAATGTTCAGCCCACCCTGATGGACCATACCTTTGAAGATACTTAACTGTTTGGAAAAAAGGCCGACTTGGAATGCTTCACAGTAGATTTGGCCACAGCCCACTTCCTTGGTTCGCCACTCCAAAGGACCGAATTCCAGGGGTTTCAAACGTTTAGTGACTGTGGGAGAGGCCTCAACCTCCGCCAATACCAAGCTGTTCAGCAGCAATCTAAGAACCCCGTCCAGTGACAGTACAGGGGCCTTTGAAAGAGTAGAGGCTGTAAACACCTCAGGCAGTCGCTTCTTATTTCTCCCCGCTGCCTCCCAGCCCCGACAGGGAAGCAGTAGTGGTCCTCCCTTTTTTGGTCCATTTGAGGCTGGTGGGAGACCGGGTGTCCTTTTTTTTCACCAGCATGGAAGGCCATATCTTCGGACCAGTGGGTCATACAAATTGTGCAAGAGGGGTATACCCTAACTTTTCAAAAGTCTCCTCACTGGATTCCCTCCCTCCTTTAGGACCTCTCATAGGAACACCTTCTCCTACTGCAGCAAGAAGTGTCAGCCTTGCTTCAGAAAGGAGCGATGGAGTTGATGCCAGAGCAGGAGATTGGTCAAGGTTGCTATTCACAGTATTTCCTTGTCCCAAAGAAGGATGGTGGTCTACATCCGTTCAAGGACCTCAGGGTCTTGAGCCTGTTCCTGCTCTATGAGAACTTTAAGATGCTTTCCCTTGCACAGGTTCTCTTAGTGCTTGAGATTGGAGACTGGATGGTGTCATTCGACTTATAGGGCATGTACTTCTTGTACGATCCTGAAGTCCCACAGGAAATACCAGTGTTTTGTAGCTGGTAGGGATAACTATCAATTAGTGGCCCTTCCTTTTGTTCTCGCATCTTCTCCAAAAGTCTTCACAAAGGTGATGGCAGTAGGGGAAGCTCATCACTGGAGGTCCGAGATTCTAGTTTTTCCCCTACCTGGACGAATTTCTTCTCAAGGCCAGGACTCCTGAGATGCGGTTGTGCCTGCAGTCGACAGCCTGCTTGCTGCATGACTTGGGTTTCTTTGGCAGTTTGCCCAAATCTCGCCTGAAGCACTCTCTGCGCCTCCTGTTCATATGGGCAGTTTTGGATACCACCTTGGGCCGAGCCCTTAGCAACGCATCGGATACAGGACATTCATGTGTTGTTCCCACGCTTCCAGGAAGGTGCTTGGATTCCAGCCCTGTGTGTCCTTCGCCTGCTGGGTCTGCTGGCTTCTTGCATCTTTCTGATTATGCATCTCCGCTTGCATACGAGGGCTCTCCATTAGTGGCTTTGCAGGAGGTTGATCCAGCATGGGGGCAACCTCACTAATTCCATTGTGGTTTCCAGAGACATTGCAGTGGAGCTTGCCTCGTGGGGTGCAAAGGAGAACCTCTACAGAGTGATTTGCTTCCAGCCCCCGACAGCCGTGGTCACAATAGTGACAAATGCCTCTACTCTAAGGTGGGGCTGCTCATCTGAAGGACTTGGAGATGAGAGGCTTCTGGTCTCCAGAAGAGCGGAGTCTCCATATCAGGATGATTCGCCTGGCACAAAGGCATTTCTCCCTTCCCCGTGCAGTTGATCAGTACAAATCTTGACAGACAGTATGACTACGACGTGGTATGTCAACAAGCAGGAAGGAGTAGGGTCCCAGTCTCTCTGCTGGGAAATGCTGATCATTTGATTGCGGGAGCACAAGCACAGAATGTGGTTCGTGGTGAATCATCTGGCAGGCTCGCTCAACACCAGAGCAGTAAATCTAAGTCTGTGTCATCTTGCTGACTATGAGTGGCTTCTCCACCCTGAGGTTGTGAAGACCATCTTCGATCAATTGGGCATGCTCAAGATGGATCTCTGTGCCACTCGTTCCATTTTACATTGTCCGAGGTTCCCTCCAGCATCCAAAGCAAGGAGTAGAATGGCATGCATTTCAGTTGTAGTGGAATTTTTCTCTTCACTGCTCATTTAGCCACAGATCCTTAATGCCTCTGGTTCTGAGGAAGATCTGCCAGGATAGGGCCCAAGTCATCTTAGTGGCTCCAGATTAGCCGAGAAGAGTATGGTACACAAACCTTCTGCCCCTCTCCCAGTGTCCCCATTACATCTTCCTCTCAGGGTGTATCTCCTTTCACAGTCAGAGGGGCAGGTACTCTGCCCATATCTCCAGAGTCTACACCTTCATTCATGGAGATTGAATGGGGACACTGAACTGTCATCCTGCTGCCTGATGATGTGGTGGATTTGATCTGCTCATATGTCCTCCACCAAGTCTGTTTACTTCAGGAGGTGGTGCATGTTTGTCACTTGTTGCACAGATCAACAGATTGCCCTTGCAAGCACAGCTATCTGACATCCTCAAGTTTGTGTAATCTTTGGCCCACAAAATTGTGCTGTGGGTATGGTGAAGGGGTATCTAATGGTCTGGTTGGGTTTCCTTTCTGTTAGGCTTGCCCACAAATCAGAGGCTTTCCTTTGTCTCCCGGTTCAGCCATCCTTTTTCAAGTCTCCCCTTGTTTTGCGATTCATGAAAGGTCTGGCCATAATGTTTCCTCCCACTTCTTAGGTTATGCCTCTGTAGGATTTTAACCTGGTTCTTAGTCTTTTGATGGGAGCTCTATTTGGGCCCCATTCATAGTTGTTCATTGTAGCTTTTGCCCATAATTTTTTCCTGTTTGGCATCACTTCTTCCAGCTTTGTCAGTGAGTTGCCAGCGCTGAGCATCAGGCTCCCTTTCACCAATTTTTAGCCCAACAAGTTGGTCCTCATGATGAGCTGCTTTCCTCCCAAAGGTAGAGACCCCTTTCCATCTGGGTCAATCCATTATGCTTCCCTCCCTCTCCCCCACCCTCACCCTACCCAGTGGGAGGAGAGACTGCACAGGCTGTATTCGAAAAGGGTGGTGAGATTTTATATCACCCACACAAAGGATTTTCGTTGCGGTGATCAGCTCTGTGTACGCTATGTAGGCAATAGGAAAGGAAAAGCAGTGCTGAAAAGGAGAGGAAGTAGATGGATTAATCTGAAAGAGACAGTTAGTTGTAGATTCCTTACCTTCGAATTTTCCCCAGGCGTCAGTCTGGATACGGAGATTTTTCCTTAGTAGTACCCCTGCACGTCAGTAGGTGGCATCGGTCGACTCCATCGTCTGCGTCGTGGTCGCCGGGATGACATCGTGGTGCCAACTTAGACGCCGCCCCTGCACGCCGACGTCAGTTCTTTCTTTTTCCACGCCAGCCGAGCGCAGATCCGGAGAGAGAGCTACCCCTTCGTTTTTTGGCTAACCTTTTTGCGACTTTTTGTTGGCATCTTTTTCGAGTCTTGGACTCCTAGTGCACGAGGGATCTCCCAACGTCGGACCTGTTTCAAGCCCTGCTGGTTATGTCACAAGATGATGTCGGTGACGGACCCGCACCTCATGTGCTTGTGGTGCCTGGAGCACGACCACGACCCAAAGTCATGCTCCGTCTGCCGGGCCATGCACCCGAAGAGTTTGCAGGAGCAGTCCCAAAAGTTGTTGGAGGCCCGGCGGTCAGCTCTGCGTCGTTCCCGGTCTCGTTCGAGAGGAAGGTCTCAAGAACGTTCGTGGAGCCCCCACTCCTCGTCGCACTGTAAGTCGTTGAGATCTTCTGGTAAGTAGAAACACAAGAAGAAGGGGAAGAAGCACAAGTGCTCTCCACCTTCTCCCCTTCGGTCGGCTGACGTGACGTGGGACTCGGAGCGTCGTCGCTCAAAGGCTCTGTCTCCGGTGCCTGTTTCAGGGACGACTCCGCGCCTCCCACCCTTTCCATTCCCTGGCCAACTTAAGCAATTTTATGAGGCCTTACACCTCGTCTTTACGCAGCCCGACTCCGCCTGCGTGCCTTTGGGCCCCATGGAGTGGGTCAGGGGTCCTGGGCCTTCGATGCCGGCAGCTCCCGCTCCGGAGGGCCCCCGCGGATCCAGGCCTGGATCCATATCGACGCCGGTCGATCTTACTGGACCTTCACCAGCGCCTGATCCCGGTGATGAGCCCCCGGCCGACGCCGTCCCCATCCTCATCCTCGAGTTGGACCTGGAGCCGGACCGACGTCGGAACCGATGTCGGAGGGTACTTTTGTTCCTCTGTTCATGGCTTGTGTTCCCTACCGACCAGAGGGTGGTGATGAGAACTGGGAGGAGTGGCTGGACCCTTTAACTGACCAGCTAGAAGAACCGGACTAGCGAGTGGACCTGGGTGATGCCAGTGGTCTGGACATCTCTCTAGACACTGGTTTGCTTTCTCCCCCTACCAAGGCTACGGAGGAGAGAGTGTCCTATGTTGTGGTGGTGAGAAGGGCAGCAGAGGTCTTTGGCCTTGAGCTCCCTTCGGTGGCAATCAGGACTAACCTCCTGACAGAGGTGCTTCAGCCTGCGGCTTCCTCTTCCGAACCCCTATTGCCGTTCAATGAGGCCCTCACTGATGTCCTCCTGGGCACTTGGTCCAAGCCCAGCACAGGGGCTCCTGTGAAGAGGATGATTGCCCGCCGCCGCCGCCCTGCCCCGGGCGACCCAGTGTTCTTGACCCAACCCCCTTCCCCTGAGAGCTTGGTGGTCCAAGCCTTTTCTAAGGGCGCATTCCCTTCTGCTCCCCCAGATAGGGAATCCAAGAAGCTGGACCATCTTGAGAAGCGTATGTTCTCTTCCTCCAGCTTGGCACTGCGGTCGGTGAATACCGTGTGCCTCTTGGGCCGCTACTCCCATACCATCTGGGATACGGTCGCGCAGGAGCTGCCTCAGTGCCCGGAGGAGGCCCGGGCCGTTTTCTCCCAGGCAGCTGCAGATGGGAGAGAAGCAGACAAATTTGCCATTAGATGTGGAGTGGACACCACCGACTCACTAGGCAGAACGATTGCCACATCGGTAGCCCTTAGGCGCTACGCCTGGTTGAGTACATCTGGCTTTTCGGGCGATGTCCAGTCAACTTTGATGGACATGCCCTTTGATGGCCGTCGCCTTTTTGGCGACAAAGCAGGCTCAGCTCTGGAGCGCTTCAAAGATTCTAGAGCTACGTCCAGATCTTTGGGCCTCACTGCGTCTTCTCGCCCACTCCAGTCTGCTTTTCGTCCCTTTCGTGGCTACGGAAGGGGTGCCCAACCATGTCTGGCCCAGTCTAGCCACCGGTTTATTCAAGCTGCCCAGCCACTGCGTGGCTGCTGACATGGGGCCCAGCGACCTCGTGTATCTAGGAGCCAGCGGGCGGGCCAGTCCACCCCCCCTCTCCACCGCAGCCTCCAAACCTTCCTAGTCTGGCATTTCAGGCCCATCCACTTCCAGTTGGAGGCAGAATTCACCATCACCTCCTCCACTGGCAGTCCATCATGTCGGACAGGTGGGTTTTGCAAATCGTCCAAAGGGACTACTCCCTCTCCTTCGAGACTACTCCTCCCTCCATGCCACCGTCTTACGAACGCTTATCGTTGGGTCATTTGGCACTTCTCCGCCAGCAAGTCTCAGCTATCTTGGCCATAGGAGCTATAGAGAGGGTCCCTGCGCCAGAAGTAGGTCGGGGCTGCTAATCCCGCTACTAGTGATGCAAGGTCTTTCAGTGGTGGGGAGAGCCTTGGTTAGATCTGTTCACCACCAAAGAGAACGCGCAATGTCAGCAGTTTTGGTGGCACTCGCTCGGCAACGCTTTTTGTCGCGAGTGGAACTCTGCGGCCTCCTGTACGCCTTTCTGCTTGTACCCCTTCTGCCCTGAGTGTTCAAGAAGATCAAGCGCGACAGGGCTGAAGTTATTTCTTGTGGCTCTGGACTGGGCACGAAGATGCTGGTACTCCAAGCTTCTGAGCATTGCCATCGATACTCCGATAAGACTGCCCCTTCGGGAGGATCTTCTGTCGCAGCAGCAGGGGACGGTTCTCCACCCCAACCTATCCAGTCTCCACCTCCTTGCGTGGAGATTGAGCGGTGACAGTTGACAGCGTTCTACCTTCCGCCCCAAGTCTGTAATGTCATCTTGGCAGCCAGGCGTTCCTCCACTAAATCAGTATACGCCTGTATATGGAACAAGTTTGTGTCATGGTGCACAGCAAAGGCTGTGGATCCACTTTCTGCCCCTCTTTCAGAGCTCCTTTTGTATATAGTTTCTTTAGCCCAGCAGGGATCTGCTCCGGGCACTCTCAAAGGTTATCTTGCAGCTATCTCTGCTTGTTTTCGGCTGCCAGATCAGCCATCCTTGTTCAAGTCTCTATTGTTACTAGGTTCTTTAAGGGCATTACTCATCTGTTTCCTCCATCTCCTTTCATAATCCCACAGTGGGATTTGAATCTTGTTCTTACATACCATGTGTGCTCCCTTCGAGCCTCTTTATAACTGTCCTCTCAGGCTCCTCACTCCCAAAACGGCCTACCTTGTGGCCATAACCTCTGCTCGCAGGGTGAGTGAGCTTCAAGCTCTGTCTTCCAAGCCCCCTTTGTTCTCTGTGCATCCGGACAAAGTGGTGCTTAGAACGAGGCCTTCGTTTCTTCCTAAAGTGGTTACACCATTTCATGTAGGTCAATCTATTACTTTGCCCACCTCTTTTCCTCCTCTGCACCCTTCCGAGGAGGAGAGATTCCGCCATCTGGACCCTAAACGTGCGCTGTCCTTCTACCTTGACCGCACCAAAGATTTCCGGGTGGATGATCAACTCTTTATTGGATATGTAGGTGTCAAGAAAGGCCGAGCTGTTCAAAAACGTACCCTCTCTGGATGGTTTGTCCTTTGTATAAAGATCTGCTATGCTTTAGCTAAGAAGGATCCTCCAGTGGAGTTGCGTGCTCATTCCACTAGGGCTACGGCAGCAACCACTGCATTGGCACGTGGAGTCCCACTCCTTAATATCTGCCAGGCGGCAATGTGGGCATCTCTGCACACGTTTACCAGACATTACTGCCTGGAGAGCTAAGTCCGGAGGGACGGCTATTTTGCCCGTTCGGTCCTCGAGGACTTTCTTGTCTGAACTTGGTTCACAGACCCTCCTCCGGACATGGTATTGCTGGGGTATCTGTTCTAAGGTAAGGAATCTACAACTAACTGTCTCTTTCAGATGAACAAGTTACTTACCTTCGGTAACGATGTATCTGTAAGAGACATATGTTAGTTGTAGATTCCTTACCACGCCACCCATCCTCCCCCCTCTGCGAATTGATTTCTAGGGATAGGGAGTCCCATACAGGGCCCTAGTTGTGGCGCACCAGTGGTCAGTGTCCTGCATGGCTCTGTGCTTCTGGCGTGGAAAGGCATGTCAGAACTGACGTCAGCGCGCAGGGGCAGCATCTAAGTAGGCACCGAAACGTCATCCCGGTGACCACGGCACCGGCGACGGACGCAGAGTCGACCGACACCACCTACCGACACGTAGGGGCAATGCTAAAGAAAAATCTCCGGATCCAGACTGACGCCTGGGAGAAATTCTAAGGTAGGGAATCTACAACTAACATATGTCTCTTATAGATACATTGTTACCGAAGATATGTAACCTGTTTTTTTATGCATCAAAATCTACAATACCATGGTTTAAAAAGATCCACTGGATGGCATTAGGGCACACAAGTCCTCAACCTTGGCTAGGGGAGTTCATGTAGGCGACATCTGCATAGCTGCCACTTGATCATCCCTTCACACTTTATGCCAA
This sequence comes from Calotriton arnoldi, assembly GCA_963921515.1. Taxonomy (NCBI): domain Eukaryota; kingdom Metazoa; phylum Chordata; class Amphibia; order Caudata; family Salamandridae; genus Calotriton; species Calotriton arnoldi. The sequence continues at coordinate 958,749 of CAWUFW010004722.1, read as the reverse complement.
TCACTATTGTTTAGATTCAGAGAGGAGGAAGGATGGGCGAAATGCCACAATAGTGCTTGGTGCAGGACCTCTAGTATAACCATCCATCAAAGCCCTCCTTCCTAGAGGTGGGTTTTACGTGGGAATCTTTTCAAAGGGGGCAGTGTTTCTTGTGTATACTCTATCTACCTGCAGATTCCCACCAATCCCTTCCACTACCCCATTGATGGATGGTTATGAGCCAACATAACATTTTTCCAAATGTCTGTTGTTGCTCTACATTTCTTATCTGATAGAGATGTCTAGCTGCAGATTCCTTACCTTGGAATTATCCCCAGGCGCCAGACTGGATCTGGAAATTTTTCTACCGCAGTACCTCTGCACGTCGGTAGAGGGCGTTGAACAATTCTGTAATGATGTCATCCACCGGATGTGATGTCGTCAGAGTCCATATAAGCCCTCCACTGACTCTCTGATGTCAGTTTTCTTCCTTTCCGGCGTTCCACGTGGATCCGGAGAGCGGTACCTCAGGCCATTTTGGCCTCCCACCACGGAACAGTGTGCTTTGTCTTAAGATCTTCGAGGTCTACGATGTCGACCCCGCACCGTCATCCTATTTGCATGTGGTGTCTAGGCTGGCACCCTGACTCAGAACGGTGAAGCGTGTGTCTTCAGCTTCAGTTGTTGCAGGTGAGCAAATGACGCTGTTGGCGACGCAGTGGTCGACAGCCCCTTGTCTGTCACGATCCTCTTATTTCTCCGAGGACCGCTCGAGGGCCAGCTTCTGAAGTCCTTCGTCCTTGCGGTCTCCTTGTAAGTCACGCCGTTAGCAGTCGGTGCCGTATTATTCCCCAACATTACAGCGCACACACAGTGTCCCTGACTTGCCTCCGTTTCCTCCGATTTCGAAGTCAGAGCAAGAATCTGGGCCGCGCCTTCGGATATTTCCCAGCGCTGGGGTGACACTGGCTCAGATGAGGGAATACTATATCTCCCTCCATGCCATTTTTGGCTGTCAATCTCCCTCTGGAGTGCTTCTTGGCCTTGGGAGGTCCTGAGCCTGACATCCCTCCAGACAGGGAGTCTAAAGGTCTGGATGCTTTGGGTCGATATTTCTTTTCTGGTACCAGCTCCGCCTTACGGTCCCTTAACACGGCTTGTATTTTGGACCGTTTTTCTCATGTGCTGTGGGATTCAATCTCGTGCCTTCTCCCCTCCATCCCTGGTGACTCTTGTGGACACTCTTTCTCAGCTGATCCAGGATGACTGTCAGGCGGCTGCCTTATTGATTTGTTGTGGCACGGATACCACTGATTCTGTGGGACGGGCCATGGCCCTTTCGGTGGCTCTTCACCAGCGTGCCTGGCTACGTACCTCTGGCTTTTCTGAGGCTGTTCAGTCCGCTTTGGTGGACATGGCTTTTGATGATCAATATCTATCTGAAAGAGACACGTTAGGCTCCGCGTCCGTCGACGCACGCCGCCGCCTACCGACGCGCAAGGGTACTGCTACGCAAAAACTTTCCGGATCCAGCCGGACGCCTGGGGATATTCTAAGGTAAGGAATCTGTCACTAACTACTGTCTCTTACAGATATATCGTTACACAAGTTAGTAACTTGTGCGTTTGGTTCTCGAGCTGACTCTGCTTTACGCCATTTCTGGGATAGTCGGAGTAGAGCGAAATCTTAATATCTGATTGCCGTACAGTCTTCTTCCTCCCGTACTCAGTCGGGCTGGGAATGGTCTCCTTTATTCCCTTATGTGTGGACTGTTAAAGGGCTGTGCCAGTTGCCTTCTTTTCACTTGTCCCTCCACGTACCGTCCATGTGGTGTCCTGCCCCAACAGGTATTTTCTTTCTGCATTTTACCCTGTCAATGACAGGTTGTGGTCCCTGGTTGTTCTCTGGGACGCCTCTTACTTTCTTACCCTGTTGGTGTCTACGCCCGTGGCTACACGGTCTTCCTTGCTTTCTACCCAGGTTCTGATTGGGGTGTTTTCATAGTATTGTGCAGATGCACTGTTGCCTTGTTCCCTGGCCGACAGGGAAGCAAGAGAAAGAATTCCCACTTGACCTGTATTTCTTCTAATATGTCTGTGTAGTACTATATGTTCTGAGAAAAAAATTTATTTCACATTTGTAGTACATTTTTGTTATAGGTTCAACTCCGTATCATCAATAAATGTATTGGTTTCAAATATTCATTGATTTTACAATATTAATAGCACAAACTGTACAGTATAAACTAAGAGATATACATTTTTAGAACCCCCTCGGTCGACCGAACTTTAAGTGGTCTCAGCCCGCAATAACGGCTGAAAGAGAAACACCTTCCCTGTCATTTTATTGTCTTTTGTAGTTGTAGTTGTGCCTAGATGTGGTATGTAAGGATGGTATGATATGTATATCTGTTGTATGTATAAATGAGTGCAGGATGGGAGTTCTAAATATGTATATCTCTTTGTACTGTACAGTTTGTGCTAAACAAGTCTTATGTTGATGTAAATATTTGAATAATATTGTAAAAACAATGAATATATGAAAACAATACATTTACTGAGTTGAACCAATAACAAAAATGTACTAAAAATGTGAAATAGTTTTTTTGGTATTAAGTATGTTCATTGCATAAAGTTCCTCGAGGCCAGAACATATAGTACTACACGAACATATTAGAAGAAATACAGGTCAAGTGGGAATTTTTTCTCTTGTTTTCTTGGGTCTTCCATCTTATCCCAGACCAAAAATTAATTGAGAGGCGGTGCCTTATTAATCTGAAAGAGACTATTAGTTATAGATTCCTTACCTTAGAATTACCCCCAGGCGTCAGACTTGATGCGGAGAATTTTTTCTCAGCAGTACCCCTGCGAGTCGGTAGGTGGCGCCGGTCGACTCCGCGTTTGTCGTCGTTGTGGTCGCCGTCGTGACGTCACAGTATCTACTTAGACGCTGCCCCTGCACGCTGACGTCAGTTCTTTCTTTTTCCGCGCCAGCCAGTGCAGATCCGGAGAGAGCGGTATCCTTAGTCACTTTTTGACTAACTCTTTTTCGACTTTTGTGGACATCTTTTTTCGAGTCTTCCGACTCCTGGTGCACGTAGGGATGTCCCGTCCTTGACCCGGCTTCAAACCCTGTGACTCCTGTCACAAGTTGATGTCGGTCACGGACCCGTACCTTGTGTGCCTTTGGTGCCTGGAGCGCGACCATGACCCGAGGTCGTCCTCCGACTGTCGGGCCCTGAACCCGAAGTCTTTGCGGATCAGTCCCGAAAGCTTCTAGAGGCCCGGCAGACGGCTCCGCGCCGCTCGAGGTCCCCGTCGAGAGGGAGGTCGCGGGACCAGTCGCGAAGTCATCACCACCATTCCTCGCTTCGTCATCGGGTAAGTTGAAGCACAAGAAGAAGGCGAAGAAGCATCATCGCTCTTCGCCTTCTCCCCGTCCGTTGGCCGACATGACGTGGGACGCGGAAGGTCGTCGTCCTTCGGCTCCGCCCGCGGAGCAAACTGGGACAGCTCCGAGCTTCCCTCCCTTCCCGGGAGCAGGAGCGTCCCCTGCCCAGCTTCGTGCATTTTACGAAGCACTCCACTCATGGCCTCCTGCATCCTGCTGGTGGATCATGTCAGGTGGCATATGCAGGCTCTGCAGTGGAACCTGAAGTTCCAGTGGGTGCAGCATCAGGAAAATCTTTCTGATGTCGTCCAGATCTCGGCGGGAACTGCACATCAGTTGCAGTGGTGGCTCACGAACCAGGATTGGGTCAACGGCAGATCCCTCTCCCCTCCCCAACCAGAGTTCACAGTGGTGACAGATGCGTCACTACTGGGATGGGGTGGCCACATGGGAGAGGCGGAGATCAGAGGCATCTGGTCTCCTGCGGAGTCCGGGCTTCATATCAACCTTCTGGAGCTCCGGGCGATCCGCCTGGCACTGAAGGCATTCCTTCCCACTCTAAAGGGGAAGGTGGTGCAGGTGTTCATGGACAACACCACCGCCATGTGGTACAGCAACAAACAGGGAGGGGTGGGGTCGTGGACCCTATGTCAAGAGGCTATTCGTTTCTGGACATGGCTGGAACATCAGGGCATGACCCTAGTGGTGCAACACCTGGCAGGTTCTCTGAACGCCAGGGGGGACAAGCTCAGCCGCAGGTGGCTGGTAGATCACGACTGGTGTCTTCACTCAAAGGTGCAGGTCTCTTTCAGCGGTGGCGAGAGCTTTCGTTAAATCTGTTCGCCACCGAAGAGAACGTGCAATGTCAACAATTCTGCACGTTGAAGTTTTCAAGGCGACGCTCGCTCGGCGACGCCTTTCGTTGCAAGTGGAACTGTGGCCTCCTGTACGCCTTTCCACCTGTACCACTTCTGCCCCGAGTGCTGAAGAAAATCAAGCGCAACCGGGCCCAAGTTATTCTTGTGGCTCCGGACTGGGCACAAAGAGTCTGGTACCCAGAACTCCTGAGCATTGCCATCGATCCTCCACTCAGACTGCCCCTTTGGGATGATCTTCTGTCGCAGCATTAGGGGAGGGTTCTTCAACTGAACCTGTCCAGCCTCCACCTCCTTGCGTGGAGATTGTGCGGTGACAGTTGACAGCCTTCGACCTTCCTCATGAAGTCTGTAATGTTATCTTGGCACCCAGACGTCCCTCTACTAAAACAGTATACGCCTGTAGATGGAAAAAATTTGTGGCATGGTGCGCAGCAAAAGCTGTTGATCCCCTTTCTGCCCCCTTTCTGAGGTTCTCCTCTTCCTGCTTTCTTTGGCCCAGCAGGGCTCTGCTCTGGGCACCCTTAAGGGCTATCTTTCGGCCATTTCGGCCTTTCTTCACCTTCCTGATCAGCCTTCTATTTTCAAGTCCCCTATTGTAAATCGTTTTCCTCAGGGCATTACTCACCTGTTTCCTCAAATTCCTTTCGTAATGCTCCAGTGGGACTTGAACCTTGTTCTGACTTACCTTATGTACGCTCCTTTCGAGCCACTACAAAATTGACCTCTCAGGCTTCTGATGCTTAAAACTGCCTTTCTGGTTGCCATCACCTCTGCTCGCAGGGTGAGTGAGCTTCAGGCTCTGTCTTCTAAACCTCCTTTCCTTGCTGTCCATCCGGACAAGGTTGTCCTTCGCACTAGGCCTTCTTTCCTGCCCAAAGTGGCTGCCTCTTTCCACATAGGACAGACCATCACTTTGCCAACCTTCTTCCTGCCCCTGCATCCTTCCAAGGAGGAGGAGAGACTCCACTGTCGGGATCCAAAACGGGCGTTATCATTCTATCTGGATCGCACAAAACAATTCCGGGTGGACGATCAACTCTTTGTTGGCTATGTGGGCGCCAAGAAAGGTCGGGCCGTGCAAAAACAGACCATCTCTCGATGGGTCGTTCTTTGCATCAAAATCTGTTATTCCTTGGTGAAAAAGGAACCTCTGGTAGGGCTGCTGGCCCATTCCACCAGGGCGACGGCAGCCACTACTGCTTTGGGACGTGGAGTCCCCCTCAATGACATCTGCCAGGCAGCTACGTGGGCATCACTGCACAAATTCACTAAAAATTATTGCCCGGGGCGACTCCCGCCCAGCTTCGTACGTTCTATGAGGCGATGCATGCCATCTTTGGGCGGCCCGAAGCCGCCGGCGCACCTTCGGGCCCCGCGGACTCGGCTGGGGGGCCGGGACCTTCATTGCTGGCGGGTCCGGCCCCGGCGCCGCAGGCCCCCTGTGGATCCAAGCCTGGATCCGGATCGGCGCCGGTTGACCTTATCACACCTCCACCGGCGCCGCTTCCGACTGCACCACTACCGCGCCCGGCCTCGACCCCAACTTCCTTCTGGGTGAAGACACAGAGCCGTGCCGGATCCGGCGCCGGGCGGGGTTTTTGTGCCCCTGTTCACTCCTGGAGTCCCTTTTAGGCCAGATTGGCACCCAGAGGACGAGGAGGAGGAGGAGGATTGGGAGAGGTCAGGTGACCCTTTAACGGAACAGCTGGAACAGGACTGGAGAGAGGACCTGGTGGATGTCAGTGGTTTGGACACCTCGCCAGACCTTGGCATGCTGTCTCCTCCTACCGTGGCTACGGAGGAGGGAGCGTCTTACGCAGTGGTGTTGCGTAGGGCGGCCGAGGCTCTTAACCTCGAGCTTCCTACGGTGGCAGTCAGGACTAACCTCCTGACAGAGTTACTTCAACCGGCAGCGAGCTCTTCGGAGCCCCTGCTGCCTTTTAATGAAGCTATCTCAGATATCCTTTTGGGCACTTGGTCCAAGTCCACCACAGGGGCTCCTGTGGATAGGATGATTGCCCGACGCCACCGCCCGGCTCCGGGCGACCCCTTGTTCCTTTCCCAACACCCTTCCCCTGAGAGCTTGGTGGTCCAAGCCTCGACGTCCCAGAGCGCCTTCCCTACCGCACCCCCGGATAGGGAATCCAAGAAGCTGGATCACCTTGGGAAGAAGTTGTTTTCTTCCTCCAGCTTAGGGCTGCGGTCGGTGAACACCGCATGCCTCTTGGGCCGTTATTCCCACTCTGTGTGGGACTCGGTGGCGCAAGTGCTGCCTCAGTGTCTAGAGGAGGCCCGGACCGTGCTCTCCCGTGCTGTTGCTGAAGGGAGAGACGCAGCTAAGTTCGCCATTCGGTGTGGGCTGGATACCGCCGACTCACTGGGCAGAACGATTTCCACGTCTGTGGCAATCAGACCCACGCCTGGTTGAGGACGACTGGCTTTTCGGGGGATGTCCAGAACACCCTGATGGACATGCCTTTTGATGGGCGTCACCTGTTCGGCGACAAGGCGGACAGTGCATTGACGCGTTTCAAGGACTCGCGGGCTACGGCCAAGTCCTTGGGTCTTTCCACCCTGCATCCTGCACAGTCTGCTTTTCGCCCCTTTCCTGGTCACGGAAGGGGTGCCCCACCACGTTCCCTTCAGGGCCACATGCCGGCGCAAAACTTTCTATCCCAGCGCGGCCTGGGACGTGGGAACCAACGCCGTGGTTCTGGGGGCCAGCGGGCGGGCCAGTCCACCTTCACCCCCTCCGCCGCAGCCTCCAAACCCTCCTAGTCTGACATTTCAGGGCCACCAAACACCAGTGGGCGGCAGGATTCGCCATCACCTCCCCCACTGGTGCAACATCACATCGGACAGGTGGGTTTTGCAAATTGTCCGAAGGGGCTAATCCCTCCCCTTCGAGACTACCCCTCCCTCCATGCCAACCAAGTACCATCGCATATCGGAGGATCACCTGTCCCTTCTCCAGCAGGAAGTTACGGCTCTCTTGGCCAAGGGAGCCATCAAGCGCAGTCCTGTCCCAGAAGTAGGTCGTGGTTGTTATTCCCACTACTTTCTGGTGCCCAAGAAGGACAAAGGCCTGCGTCCTATCTTGGATCTCAGGAACGTCAACCGCTTCCTCAGGAAGGAGAAGTTCAAAATGTTGACCCTGGCTCAGGTCCTGTCTGCCCTCGACCCTGGAGACTGGATGGTAGCGTTGTACTTGCAAGACGCTTATTTTCACATCCCCGTCCTGCCGGCCCACCAGCGTTACCTGCGGTTCACGGTAGGCCACGAGCATTTTCAGTTCACCGTGCTCCCCTTTGGCCTTACCAGCGCCCCTCGGGTGTTCACGAAAGTGATGGCGGTGGTTGCAGCTCATCTGCGCAGATCAGGGGCTCCAGTCTTCCCCTATCTCAACGACTGGCTGTTGAAGGCGGGCTCGCCCCAGGCTGTCGTTTCCCACCTCCAGACTACGGCCGACCTCCTGCACTTGCTGGGGTTCTCCATCAATGCGCCGAAGACGCACCTGATTCCCTCTCAGAAGCTCCTCTTCATCGGATCGGTTCTGGACACAACGCAGTTTCGGGTTTATCCTCCCTAACAGCGAGTCTGGGATATTCGGGCTATGATTCCGATCTTTCAGCCTCTATCCCGGGTGTCAGTCAGGAAGACCTTGAGGCTGTTGGGACTCATGGCCTCCTGCATCCTGCTGGTCGATCATGCCAGATGGCATATGCGGGCTCTGCAGTGGGACTTGAAGTTCCAGTGGGCGCAGCATCAGGGGAACATGTCCGATTGCGTCCAGATCTCGGAGGGCACTGCACGACAATTGCAGTGGTGGCTCACGAACCAGGATTGGGTCAACGGCAGATCCCTCTCCCTTCCCCAACCAGAACACACTGTGGTGACAGATGCATCCCTTCTGGGATGTGGTGGCCACATGGGAGAGGCGGAGATCAGAGGCCTCTGGTCTCCGGCGGAGTCCAGGCTGCATATCAACCTCCTGGAGCTTCGGGTGATCCGTCTTGCACTATAGGCATTCCTTCCCTCTGTCCGGGGAAGAGTAGTGCAGGTGTTCACGGACAACACCACTACCATGTGGTACTGCAACAAACAGGGGGCGGGGTGGGGTCGTGGGCCCAATGTCAAGAGGCTCTGCGTCTCTGGACATGGCTGGAACATCAGGGCATATCTCTGGTGGTTCAACACCTGGCAGGTTCCCTGAATGCCAGGGTGGACGAGCTCAGCCGCAGGTGCATGATGGATCACGAATGGCGTCTTCACTCGGAGGTGGCGCAAGGACTCTTTCAACAGTGGGGAGAGCCTTGGTTGGATCTGTTCGCCACCGAAGAGAACGCGCAATGTCAGCAATTCTGCGCGTTGGAATTTCCACGGCGGCACTCGCTAGGCGACGCTTTTCGTCGCGAGTGGAGTTGCGGTCTTCTGTACGCCTTTCCGCCTATACCTCTTCTGCCCAGAGTGCTGAAGAAGATCAGGCGCGACCAGGCCCAAGTCATTCTTGTGGCTCTGGATTGGGCACGAAGAGTATGGTATCCCGAGCTACTCAGTATGGCCAGCGATCCTCCGATTCATCTGCCTCTTCGAGAGGATCTTTTGTCGCAGCAGCAGGGGGACGGTCCTCCACCCGAACCTGTCCAGCCTCCACCTCCTTGCGTGGAGATTGAGCGGCAGCAACTGACGTTATTTGACCTGCCTCCCGAAGTCTGTGATGTCATCTTGGCTGTCAGGCGTCCCTCCACTAAGACGGTATACGCCTGTAGATGGAACAAATTTGTGGCATGGTGCACAGCAAAGGCTGTGGATCCCCTTTCTGCCCCTCTTTCTGAGGTTCTCTTATTCCTTCTTTCTTTGGCCCAGCAGGGCTCTGATCTGGGCACTCTAAAGGGCTATCTTTCGGCCATTTCTGCCTTTCTCAGGCTTCCTGATCAGCCTTCTCTTTTCAAGTCCCCTGTTGTTCATCGTTTCCTGAAATTCATAACGCATCTCTTTCCTCCGGTTCCTTTCGTTATGCCTCAGTGGGACTTGAACCTGGTCTTAACTTTTTTAATGTGTGCTCCCTTTGAGCCACTTCACAACTGTCCTCTTCGTCTCCTGACGCTTAAGACTGCTTTCCTGGTGGCCCTCACTTCTGCTAGGAGAGTGAGTGAGCTCCAGGCTCTTTCTTCTAAGCCTCCATTTCTGGCTATGCATCCGGACAAAGTGGTCCTACGCACTCATCCATCCTTTCTTCCAAAGGTGGTTACATCTTTTCATATTGGCCAAACCATCACTTTGCCCTCCTTCTTTCCGCCTCCGCATCCTTAGATGGAGAGGAAGAGAGGCTCCACCGCCTGGACCCAAAATGTGCGCTCTCCTTCTAGCTGGACCGCACAAAACAGTTCCGGGTGGATGACCAACTCTTTGTTGGCTACGTGGGCGCCAAGAAAGGTCGGGCTGTACACAAGCGGACCATCTCCAGGTGGGTCGTTTTGTGCATCAAGGCCTGTTACTCTTTGGCTAAAAAGGAACCTCCAGTTGGGTTGCGCGCCCACTCTACCTGGGTGACGGCAGCCACACCTGCTTTGGGACGGGGAGTTCCTCTAAGCGACATCTGTCAGGCAGCTATGTGGGCATCGCTGCACACGTTTACCAAGCACTACTGCCTGGACAGCCAAGTCCGGAGAGACGGCTACTTTGGCCGTTCTGTTCTCCAGGATTTTCTGGTGTGGTATTGGTTCGCAGACCCACCACCGGGGTTGGTATTGCTGGGGTATCTATTCTAAGGTAAGGAATCTATCACTAACGTGTTTCTTTTAGATGCACAAGTTACTTACCTTCTGTAACGATATATCTGTAAGAAACATTAGTTAGTGATAGATTCCTTACCGCCCCACCTATCCTCCCCGTTCTGCGAACTGATTTCTATGGTTAAGGACATCCCTTCAGGGCCCTAGTTTTGTGCACCAGTGGTCAGTATCTTGCATGGCTGCGTTTCTGGCGCGGAAAGTCGTGTACAGAACTGACATCAGCGCACGAGGGCGGCGTCTAAGTAGCTGCTGCAACGTCATCCCGGCAACCATGACGCCGACGACGGACGCGGAGCCGACCAACGCCACCTTCCGACGCGCAGAGGTACTGCTAACGTAAACTTTCTGGATCCAGTCTGACGCCTGGGGGTAATTCTAAGGTAAGGAATCTATCACTAACTAATGTTTCTTACAGATATATCGTTACCGAAGGTAAGTAACTTGTGCGTCCGGTCCGGAGAGACAGCTTCTTTGGCCGTTCGGTTCTCCAGGACTTTCTGGTGTGAACTTAGTTCGCAGACCCACCTCCGGGGTTGGTAATGCTGGGGTATCTATTTAAGGTAAGGAATCTTTAATTAATAGTCTCTTTCAGATGAACAAGTTACTTACCTTCGGTAACAATATATCTGTAAGAGACATATATTAGTTATAGATTCCTTACCGCCCCACCCATCCTCCCCGTTCTGCGAACTGACTTCTAGCGTAAGGGACTCCCTTTCAGGGCCCTAGTTTTGTGCACCAGTGGTCAGTGTCTTGCATGGCTTTGCGCTTCTGGCGTGGAATGTCATGTAAAAGAACTGACGTCAGCGCGCAGGGGCATTGTCTAAGTAGATACCGCGACGTCACGACGGTGACCACGACGCCGACTACGAACGCGGAGTCGACCGATGCCACCTACCGACACGCAGGGGTACTGCTGAGAAAAAATTCTCCGGATCCAGTCTGACGCCTGGGGGTAATTCTAAGGTAAGGAATCTATAACTAATATATATCTCTTACAGATATATCGTTACCGAAGGTAAGTAACATGTTCATTTGGGTGACCCTGTCCGACAGGGTACTTAGTCTGTATGCCTTACAGGTATTTCTCAAAATGTTTCTGACGCCGTCCTACCCTTTATAGGGGACTCCACTTGCTGTGCGTGGTGCACTGGTGCAAGTCGGCAGATGGTACATGGGGATTCTTCTGCCCTCCCCCCCCATCCCTCCCCCTGCCTCGATTATTGAGTGTTTTTCCACACTGGCCTGGGGGTTCTTCCCTTCCACTCTGTTGATGCCCTTCTTTCCTAGCGGATGCAAGTGAAGGGGCACGGTTCTTGGCCTACGGTTCTTTGTCTGGGTCCACCCTGAGTGGTGTTCCTTCTTTCTCTCTTTAGGCGTTTGTGCTTCTTGTCCTAGTTCTCGCTATACACGGGCGAGTCGGGCCCCTGCTCATCCCCTTTTTTCTCTCTTAGGTTCCGTGTGGCCATCCCTTGTCCGTATTTTGGCATGAGTGTCCAACTCTGCTACCCTACCTCTTCTATGCCTCTGCATGGCCCGTTTTTCCTCTGCTTCCGCTTGCGTGAAGATGCAGTTGCTTTCACTTTTTTAATTGGAGCCGTTTCCATGACACCTCCGTGGCCAACCCCAACGTTCATTACTGGTCTGACTGTTATTCAGGTGTGCCTTCTGCCGTTTTTGGGGGAGTATGGCGAATATTCCTCTTCCGTTCTTCTTGGACATGGGTTCCTTGTGCGTTCACTCCGGGGTGAATCGCACGGAGATTTGTGATCCCTTACGATTCTTTCCAGGTAATTTCCTCCACTTCTTGCAAGCGCGGTTGCAGTTTTCACCCCTTGGGGGCTCGTCTCCCTTGTGCTGATAGGCTACCGAATATGATCTTGGGTGGCATCAGGATCCTCACCCACTGTGTTCCCTGGCTTGTTGGCCGGGCACGGTTTGTCCCGTGCATACGATGACTTTCCTTTGCTTCTGACCTCCCTGCTTCCTAGGCTGTGGGCACTGCCTCGCTATCTGTCCTTTTCTTCTTTACACTGGCCCTTTGGTTGGACTTTCATTTCTGGTGTTGGTCTTCCAGTACTAATTTATTTTACGCTGCTGCCTGATTTTCTGCATAGACCTCCCAGGTGTTGTCCCGTCCGCCTCGGTCCCCCTTTTCCAGTCCACTATTGTGATCTTTATTTCTCTGTTCTAGCGGGGTTGATTCTCCCCTGTGGTTTTCTTTTCAATTGTCTCTCAACTGCCTAATCGTACAGTTCTGTCGCTAGTGCTGTTTCTGTCTGCTCCCTTGGTTTTCTGGGTTGTGTCCTTCCGTCCCACCAGATCCCTTTAGACAAGGCCATGTGGCCGATTTCCAATTTACTGTTGCCTTGCCTTCGGCCCATGGCCGCTGTTGTGGTCGTTGTATGTACCCTACTTTGGCACCTATTATTAAACTGTGTGAATTCTTTATATGCTTATGTTCATTCATATCATATATATATATACAAAAAAGAAGCAGAGCACTCTGGGTAGTTCTCAAGTTTAGGTGGAAAGCAGCTCCTGTATAGAGCACTCTCAACACCAGCGACACTCTAGATCTGCTCACCTCAAATGTCTGCTTTCCTATCAAAGTCTTTAAGCATAGGATTAGCATAGTGCCATCCACGCCGAGATAGAAAGGGACAAAGTCTTTTGCCATTTCTACAGCAAAGTCTTTAAGCATAGGACTAGCACAGTGCTGTCCTTGCCGAGCTGTAAAATGACAAAAGCCATTTACCACTCCAGGCACAATATTACAGCTTTGAATTGGTAAAATGCCAACCTGAAATGAGTAAAAGCAACCCCTGACACAGAGTTTCGCTCTAATTAGAGCTCTTCAGAGAGGTATAGCTTTGTCCAGACACAAGGGAGCACCCAGTATAAGTCAAAAAAATACCCTTTCAGGCATAGAGTGACGAATAAATTATGCAAAAAAGAAGCAGAGAACTCTGGGTAGTTCTCAAGTTTAGGTGGAAAGCAGCTCCTGTATAGAGCACTCTCAACACCAGCGACACTCTAGATCTGCTCACCTCAAATGTCTGCTGTAGAAATGGCAAAAGACTTTGTCCCTTTCTATCTCGGCGTGGATGGCACTGTGCTAATCCTATGCTTAAAGACTTTGATAGAAAAGCAGACATTTGAGGTGAGCAGATCTAGAGTGTCGCTGGTGTTGAGAGTGCTCTATACAGGAGCTGCTTTCCACTAAACTTGAGAACTACAGAGTTCTCTGCTTCTTTGCATAATTTATTCGTCACTCTATGCCTGAAAAGTATTTATATATATATATATATATATATATATTCACTGAAAAAACCATAAGGTTTTAGGGACAGTTATAGTTAGTTGGACATTGCACTCGTACAAAACCCGTGAAATTCCCCGTTATAGTTAGTTCAGGTAACTATAACTCGCGCCCCGCAATGCACTGCTGATGACGTCACATATTACATCACTCATGACATGGTCAGTGACATCACTGATGACATCACTGATGACATCTCAAATGACATCACTGATGACATCATCCAGTGACTGTGTTTCTGTAAAGTTTAAATATGTTTAATATATTTAGGGAAAGGCGTATTGAAGAATGAGTGGGTGTAGAAGCGCCTGAATGGATGATTTAGTAGGTGCGTGACTGAGTCTATAAGTGAGTGATTAAACGTATCTTACTGGATGCATGGGTGAGTGACTAAACTGTGTGAATGTCTGTATCCGTCTGTCTGTTGTTGTGTAAGCAACTGCATGGGATTCTGACTAGCTAAATGAGTGTCTATATGGGTTATGGATTGGTTCTCTGAGTATCTGTATGGGTGCCTCAGTGTTTGTGTCGGTGGGGTGTGTGTGACTCTGTGCATAGATGTGTGAGTGGGTGATTCACTGGGTGCATGGTTTCAAGAGTGCGTCTGTGATGGACTGTATGGGTGGGTGAGTGTGTGTATGGGTGTGTTAGTGATTGAATGTATATCTCAGTGGTACATGTGTGAGTAACTACATATGTGAAAGGCAGTATATGTGTGTTGGAGTATATAAATGGCTATAAGTGAGAGTGTGTGATTGTGAGAGTGGCTATATGGATGAGTGTGTGCTTGCATCAGTGATTGCATAGGAGCGTAAGAATGTGCTAGTATTTTTATGAGTAAGTGAGCTGGTGTGTATAACTGTATAGGTGAGTAAATTGGAGTGTGATTAATTATTTGCATGACTGACTAGGTGTGTGAGTACCTCTATGGATGAGTTGCGTTGTGTGAGTGTTTATATAGGTGTATGAGTGCATATGATAGTCCTGTACTGAGTGACTGTAAGTATGAGTGACTGTACGGGTGAGTGAGTAGATGTGTGTGTGTAGACCTAAGAATCAGTGAGTGGGTATGTACTTATTGGTATTGGAGTGTGTATGGTTTTGAGAATGGCAGTCTGTAATTTAGAGTGGGTGTTTCAAAACTTATATTAGGGTGTGAGAAGATGCATTAAATTCTCACATGGATGATGTCATCAGTGATGTCATCAGTGATGTCATCAGTGATGTCATTTGAGATGTCATCAGTGATGTCATCAGTGATGTCACTGACCATGTCATGAGTGATGTAATATGTGACGTCATCAGCAGTGCATTGCGGGGGCGCGAGTTATAGTTACCTGAACTAACTAGAACGAGGGAATTTCACGGGTTTTGTACGAGTGCAATGTCCAACTAACTATAACTGTCCCTAAAACCTTATGGTTTTTTCAGTGAATTTCTAAGGTTTTTTAAATGCAAATTTCTAACTATAACGTGTCTGAAACCTATGGTTTTTTCAGTGAATTTCAAAGGTTTTTAAATGCTAATTCATAACTATAACATGTCTGAAACCTACGGTTTTTTCAGTGAATTTCAAAGGTTTTGTAAATGACAATTTTTAAATGTATTAATTGTTATATTTATTTTTTTCATACTGATTTACTACATTTTTAGAAACATTTTTTTTACATATTTTATTTTTTAAATTACATTGTAATTACATTATACATTACAAAAAATACTTTCTCAGAATGAATTACTTTAGTTTAAATACTTTGCACATAGGCAATAGACTTTTAAGTACAGTAGTTACAGTTGTTGCAATGGGCAACACATTTTCAAACACAATGCAACATTCAGCTCAATGTGAATTTCTAGTTAAATGCAATTAGTTACTTTATGGATTACTTTTCTAACCACAGGACTGGATCCTAGATTCAGTCCTGGGACATCTCCTGTAAACAGTTGAGTAAAAGCGTTTTGGTTACAGTAGTGATTTTTAAGGAATATTATTGTATTTTAAAATTTGACACTTAGAAACTTTTCTCATAGAATCACAAATGTTATCCTATGGAAGGAAATTCACTTAGCAGGTAAAAACTGTTATCGTTACTTTTTCTTACTCAGTGTTGGATCTTGGATCCAGCACTGGTGCATCTCCTGTAAACAGTTGAAAGAATGCGTTTGTCATACAGGCGATTTTTAAGGAATATTTGTAGTTTGTGAAAATCGACACTGAGAAACTTTTCAGCTGAAAACCAGACAATGGATTCCTATGGAAGAAAATATAAGTTACTGGTAAGTACGGTTAAAATTACTTATCTGAAAGAGACACGTTAGTGATAGATTCCTTACCTTAGAATATCCCCAGGCGTCAGGCTGGATCCGGAAAGTTTTGCGTAGCAGTACCCTTGCGCGTCGGTAGGCGGCGTCGTGCGGCTCCGCGTCCGTCGTCGGCGTCGTGATCGCCGGGATGACGTCGCGGGCAGTACTTAGACGCCGCCCCTGCGCGCTGGCGTCAGTTCTTCTTTTTCCGCGCCAGCAAGCGCAGATCCGGGAAGAGCAGTGCCCTGGTCAATTTTTGACCATACTTTTTGGTGATTTTTCACTGTTTTTTCCATCTTTAAGGTGTCGTAGGGATGCCCGGCTTCAAGCGATGCGGCGCCTGTGCGCGGATGATGTCCGTCACCGACCCGCATTGGGAGTGTCTCTTCTGCCTCGGCCGAGGCCACGACACCGAGTCTTGTCCCGAATGCCAGGCCCTCAACCCGAAGCTTTGCGAGAGCGGTCTCGAAAGCTCCTCGAGGCCCGGCATTCGGCTCCACGGAGGCCCCGGTCGCGTGAGAGGTCCAGGGGTCGCTCGCGGAGTGCACACCGGTCGTCGGCGTCGAAGTCTTCTTCGTCCGGTAAGTCTAAGCACAAGAAGTCCAAGAAGCATCGTCGCTCTCGGACTTCGCCTCGCCCGGTCTCGCGACTCGGCTGAGGCCCCTCCCGGCACCGTCCCCGCCCCGCGGCCCCGGACTTGCCTGTGGAGTCGCCCCGTCATACCCGCCCTTCCCGGGTTCGGGGCGGATCCGGCCAAGGCACAGGAGTTCCTGTCGGCCATGGCCCGCCTCTTCGGGCCTTCAGGCCCTCCGGTGCGCCTTCGGGCCCCGCGGGCCTGATGGGGTTGCCCCGGCGTCGCCGGCGGCTCCGGCCCCGGCGTCGCCCGGGCCTCCAGCCTCGATCCCGGCTCCGGCTTCGGCCCCGGCCTCGATCCCGGCTCCACAACCCCCATCGACGCCGGTCGACCTCACGACACCTCCGCCGGCGCCGATGTCTCCGGTGCCGTTCTCGGCGCCGCCCTGGGCTCCGGGCGGCGTCGTCCCCCAGTTCCTTCCGGCTCCGGACATGGACCCGGAGCGACGTCGCTCGACGCCGGCTCCGGCGCCCGATGGGACCTTGGGTCCCAAATGTCCCTCCTCCTCCTTATTTTGAACCAGAGGAGGACCAGGAGGACTGGGAGGGGTCTGATGACCCTCTGACACGCAACTGTCAGTATGATGAGGACTGGACAGAGAGTCTAGGGAGGCCAGTGGTCTGGATACTTCTCCTGACACTGGCATGCTGTCTCCTCCCGTGGCTACGGAGGAGGGGGCCAATTTTGAGTACGGTGTTGCGTAGGGCTGCTGGGGCCTTACGTCTCCAGCTCCCTACTTTGACGGTCAAGCCTAACATCTTGACAGAGGTGCTTCAGCCGGCAGCCTCCTCTGCGGAGACTGTGCTGCCGTTTAACGACGCCCTCACGGACGTTCTTTTGGGCGCCTGGTCCAAGCCCAACACAGGGGCTCCTGTGGATCGGAACGTGTCACGACGCCATCGCCCCGCTCCGGGCGACCCCCTGTTTCTTTCTGTCCACCCCACTCCTGAGAGCTTGGTTGTCCAAGCCTCCGCTTCCCAAACCGCCTTCCCTACCGCTCCTCCGGATAGGGAATCCAAACGCCTGGATCAGTTTGGGAAGAAAGGTTTTCTTCCTCCAGTGCTGGCTTGCGGTCCGTTAACACCGCTTGTCTTTTGGGCCGATATACCCACTCTCTGTGGGATTCGGTGGCGGATGTTTTGCCCCAGTGCCCTGAGGAGGTCCAGGCACTGCTTTCCCGCGCCATTGCGGAAGGAAGGGATGCGGCCAAATACACTATCCGTTGTGGCCTTGACACCGCCGACTCGCTGGGCAGGTCGATTGCAACGACGGTGGCGCTCCGACGCCACGCCTGGCTGAGAACCACTGGTTTTTCAGGGGATGTCCAGAATACTCTCATGGACATGCCCTTTGATGGAGTCGGTCTTTTTGGGTCCAAAGCAGACCATGCGTTGGAGCGCTTTAAGGACTCACGGGCTACTGCCAAGTCCCTGGGCCTTTCTGCTACACGCCCTCCGCTGCCTTCTGCTTTTCGCCCCTATCGTGGCCACGGTAGGGGCGCCCTTCACGTCAGCAGCCCAGCCACCGGCCCGCGCAGCAGGCGTCTTCGCGTGGCCGAGGGCGTGGATTCCGCCGTGGCGGATCGGGCAACCAGCGTGCGGGTCAGGCCACCACCTCCAACCCGTCCGCGGCCTCCAAGCCCTCCTAGTCCCTCCTTTCAGGTGCACGGCACGCCAGTAGGGGGCAGGGTCCGCCATCACCTTCCCCACTGGCGCACCATCACCTCGGACAGGTGGGTCTTGGACATTGTCCGAAGGGGCTACTCCCTCCCCTTCGAGACCACCCCCCAGCCATGCCACCTCAATTCCACCGCATGTCAGGGGATCACTTGGTGCTTCTACAGAAGGAAGTCACGGCCCTCTTGACCAAGAGGGCCATCGAGCATGTTCCGACCCCAGAAGTAGGGCGTGGTTGCTACTCCCACTACTTTCTGGTGCCCAAAAGGACAAGGAGGACATGCGTCCTATCTTGGACCTCCGGAACGTCAATCGCTTCCTCCGGAAGGAGAAGTTCAAGATGCTCACCCTAGCTCAGGTCTTGACTGCCCTCGACCCTGGAGACTGGTTGGTAGCGTTGGACTTGCAGGACGCGTATTTCCACATCCCCGTCCTGCCGGCCCACCGGCGTTACCTTCGGTTCACGGTAGGCCCCGAGCATTTTCAGTTCACCGTGCTCCCCTTTGGCCTTACCAGTGCCCCTCGGGTGTTCACGAAAGTGATGGCGGTGGTCGCAGCTCATCTGCGCCGGGCAGGGGTTTCAGTCTTCCCCTACCTCGACGACTGGCTGCTGAAGGCGGGCTCGTCCCAGGCAGTCGTCTCCCACCTCCAGACTACGGCCGAACTCCTGCACTCGCTGGGGTTCTCCATCAATGTGCCGAAGTCGCATCTGATTCCTTCTCCACAGCTCCTTTTCATCGGAGCAGTTCTGGACACGACGCATGTTTCGGGCCTATCCTCCCGAACGGCGAGTCCGGGATATTCAGGCTATGATTCCGATCTTTCGGCCTTTATCCTGGGTTTCGGTAAGGATGACCCTGAGGCTGCTGGGCCTCATGGCCTCCTGCATCCTGCTGGTCAATCATGCCAGATGGCATATGCGGGCTCTGCAGTGGGACCTGAAGTTCCAGTGGGCGCAGCACCAGGGCAACCTGTCCGATCACGTCCAGATCTCGGAGGGGACTGCAAAACAGTTGCAGTGGTGGCTCTCGAACCGGCAATGGGTCATGGGCAGATCCCTCTCCCTTCCCCAGCCAGAGCATACAGTTGTGACGGACGCGTCCCTTCTGGGATGGGGCGGTCACATGGGAGAGGCGGAGATCAGAGGCCTCTGGTCTCCGGCGGAGTCCCGGCTCCATATCAACCTTCTGGAGCTCCGGGCGATCCGGCTTGCACTCAAGGCATTCCTTCCCTCTGTCAAAGGGAAGGTAGTGCAGGTGTTCACAGACAACACCACCGCCATGTGGTACTGCAACAAACAGGGCGGGGTGGGGTCTTGGACCCTTTGTCAGGAGGCTCTGCGCCTCTGGACATGGCTGGAACATCAGGGCATGTTCCTGATGGTTCAACACCTGGCAGGTTCTCTGAACGCCAGGGCGGACGAACTCAGCCGCAGGTGCATGATGGATCACGAATGGCGTCTTCACTCGGCAGTGGCGCAAGGACTCTTTCTACAGTGGGGAGAGCCTTGGTTAGATCTATTCGCCACCGAAGAGAACGCGCAATGTCATCAGTTCTGCGCGTTGGAATTTCCAAGGCGGCACTCGCTCGGCGACGCTTTTCGTCGCGAGTGGAGTTGCGGTCTGTTGTACGCCTTTCCGCCTATACCACTTCTACCCAGAGTGTTGAAGAAGATTCGGCACGACCGGGCCCAAGTCATTCTTGTGGCTCCGGACTGGGCTCGAAGAGTTTGGTATCCCGAGCTACTCAATATGAGCATAGATCCCCCGATCCGTCTGCCTCTTCGGGAGGATCTTCTGTCGCAGCAGCAGGGGACGGTCCTCCACCCGAACCTGTCCAGTCTACACCTGCTTGCGTGGAGATTGAGCGGCGGCAGTTGATTCCTTTCGACTTGCCTCCCGAAGTTTGTGATGTGATTCTGGCAGCCAGGCGTCCCTCCACTAAGGTGGTATACGCCTGCAGGTGGAACAAATTTGTGGCATGGTGCACAGCAAAGGCTGTGGATCCCCTTTCTGCCCCTCTTTCTGAGGTCCTTCTGTTCCTTCTCTCTCTGGCCCAACAGGGTTCTGCCCTGGGTACCGTCAAGGGTTATCTTTGTGCTATCTCGGCCTTCCTCAGGCTCCCTGATCAGCCCTCCCTTTTCAAGTCCCCTGTTGTTAACAGGTTCTTAAAAGGCATTACTCACCTCTTCCCTCCTGTTCCGTTTGTAATGCCTCAGTGGGACTTGAACTTGGTTCTTACCTTTTTAATGTGCGCTCCCTTTGAGCCTCTGCATAACTGTCCTCTTCGTCTTCTGACTCTAAAGGCAGCCTTTCTGGTGGCCATCACCTCCGCTCGGCGGGTGAGTGAGCTCCAGGCTCTTTCTTGCAAACCTCCCTTTCTGTCTGTTCATCCAGACAAGGTTGTTCTTCGGACGCGTCCGTCCTTCTTGCCAAAGGTGGTTACTGCTTTCCACATTGGGCAGACCATCACTTTGCCCACCTTCTTTCCGCCTCCGCATCCTTCCAGAGAGGAAGAGCGGCTCCACCGTCTGGACCCAAAACGTGCGCTCTCCTTCTATATCGACCGCACGAAACACTTCCGGGTGGATGACCAGCTCTTTGTTGGCTACGTGGGCGCCAAAAGGTCGGGCGGTGCACAAGAGGACCATCTCCCGCTGGGTTACCTTGTGCATCAAGACCTGCTATTCTTTGGCTAAGAAGGAGCCTCCTGTTGGGCTGCGTGCCCATTCCACCAGGGCAACGGCTGCTACCACGGCCTTGGGCCGCGGTGTTCCGCTGCCGGTTATCTGTCAGGCAGCTACGTGGGCCTCGCTGCACACGTTTACTAAGCATTACTGCCTTGACAGTCAGGTCCGGAGGGACGGCTTCTTTGGCCGTTCTGTCCTCCAGGACTTCCTTGTCTGATCTTTGTTCGCAGACCCACCACCGGGGTTGGTATTGCTGGGGTATCTATTCTAAGGTAAGGAATCTATCACTAACGTGTCTCTTTCAGATGCACAAGTTACTAACTTGTGTAACGATATATCTGTAAGAGACAGTAGTTAGTGATAGATTCCTTACCGCCCCACCCATCCTCCCCGTTCTGCGAACTGATTTCTAGGGTTAAGGACATCCCTTTCAGGGCCCTAGTATTTTTCAGACACCTGTGTCAGCTTCTTGCATGGCTCTGCGTTCCTGGCGCGGAAAGTCGTGTACAGAACTGACGTCCAGCGCGCAGGGGCGGCGCCTAAGTACTGCCACGCGACGTCATCCCGGCGATCACGACGCCGACGACGGACGCGGAGCCGCACGACGCCGCCTACCGGCCGCGCAAGGGTACTGCTACGCAAAACTTTCCGGATCCAGCCTGACGCCTGGGGATATTCTAAGGTAAGGAATCTATCACTAACTACTGTCTCTTACAGATATATCGTTACACAAGTTAGTAACTTGTGCTTCAGGGTCAGTGCTGGGCTAAAAGATGCAGCACTGAGGTCTCTCCTGATAACAGGTGAGTAAATCGGAATTCGTATTTCGGCTGATTTTAGAGGAATATTTTAAAGTTCCAAAACTCCACACTTAGAAGAATTTCCAAGTGAAACCAGTCAATGTTAGCCTATGGAAGGAAATTCAAGTTACTGGTAAGTACGGTTAAAATTACTTTTCAGGACCAGTACTGGGCTGAAAGATACAGCACTGAGGTCTCTCCTGATAACAGGTGAGTAAATCGGAATTCGTATTTCGGCTGATTTTAGAGGAATATTTGTATGTTTCAAAAATCAACACTTAGAAACTTTTTCAGCAAAAGCAGGCAATGATATCCTATGGAAGGAAATTCAAGTTACTGGTAAGTACGGTTAAAATTACTTTTCAGGATTAGTACTGGGCTGAAAGATGCAGCACTGAGGTCTCTCCTGATAACAGGTGAGTAAATCCGAATTCGTAGTTCGGCAGATTTTAGAGGAATATTTGCACAATGGTGAAGGTAGGGGCGGGGCCTGAGGTGACATCTGTGCAAACGCGCCCCGTGGCGCGTTTTAGGTTGGGGGATTAAGTCCCCTTGAATCATGAGGGTCCCTAGAGGCCAACTAGCCCACCAGGAACCTCCAGTATGCGCCAGGGGGCTGCGTTGCAGAGACGTGTAGAGGCTACACCCCTTTACACCTCTCTGCAACGCAGCTCTGTGGCGCTTTCTGGATGTACCTGTTGGGCTAGATTGACCCCAGACCCTCAGGATGAAGGGGATTTAATTCCCCATCTTAAAACGCACCACGGGGCCTGTTTGCACACATGTCACCTGAAGCCCCGCCCCCTCCTTTCACCACTGTGCAAACGCGCCCCGTGGCGCGTATCTGAAAGAGACACGTTAGTGACAGATTCCTTACCTTAGAATATCCCCAGGCGTCAGGCTGGATCCGGGAAAGTTTTGCGTAGCAGTACCCTTGCGCGTCGGTAGGCGGCGTCGTGCGGCTCCGCGTCCGTCGTCGGCGTCGTGATAGCCGGGATGACGTCGCGGGCAGTACTAGGCGCCGCCCTGCGGCGCTGGCGTCAGTTCTTCTTTTTCCGCGCCAGCAGCGCAGATCCCGGGAAGAGCAGTGCCCTGGTCATTTTTGACCAAACTTTTTGGTGATTTTTTCACTGTTTTCCAACTTAAAGGTGTCGTAGGGATGCCCGGCTTCAAGCGATGCGGCGCCTGTGCGCGGATGATGTCCGTCACCGACCCGCATTGGGAGTGTCTCTTCTGCCTCGGCCGAGGCCACGACACCGAGTCTTGTCCCGAATGCCAGGCCCTCAACCCGAAAGCTTTGCGAGGCGGTCTCGAAAGCTCCTCGAGGCCCGGCATTCGGCTCCACGGAGGCCCCGGTCGCGTCAGAGGTCCAGGGGTCGCTCGTGGAGTGCACACCGGTCGTCGGCGTCGAAGTCTTCTTCGTCCGGTAAGTCTAAGCACAAGAAGTCCAAGAAGCATCGTCGCTCTCGGACTTCGCCTCGCCGATCTCGCGACTCGGCTGAGGCCCCTCCCGGCACCGTCCCCGCCCCGCGGCCCCGGACTTGCCTGTGGAGTCGCCCCCGCCATACCCGCCCTTCCCGGGTTCGGGGCGGATCCGGCCAAGGTACAGGAGTTCCTGTCGGCCATGGCCCGCCTCTTCGGGCCTTCAGGCCCCTCCGGTGCGCCTTCGGGCCGCGGGCCACTGATGGGGTTGCTCCGGCGTCGCCGGCGGCTCCGGCCCCGGCGTCGCCCGTGCCTCCAGCCTCGATCCCGGCTCCGGCTTCGGCCCCGGCCTCGATCCCGGCTCCACAACCCCCATCGGCGCCGGTCGACCTCACGACACCTCCGCCGGCGCCGATGTCTCCGGTGCCGTTCTCGACGCCGCCCTGGGCTCCGGGCGGCGTCGTCCCCAGTTCCTTCCGGCTCCGGACATGGACCCGGAGCGGCGTCGCTCGGCGCCGGCTCCGGCGCCGATGGGACCTTGGGTCCCAACTGTCCCTCCTCCTCCTTATTTTGAACCTGAGGAGGACCAGTTGGACTGGGAGGGTCTGATGACCCTCTGACGCGCAACTGTCAGTATGATGAGGACTGGACAGAGAGTCTAGGGGAGGCCAGTGGTCTGGATACTTCCCCTGACACTGGCATGCTGTCTCCTCCCGTGGCTACGGAGGAGGGGGCCAGTTTCGGTACGGTGTTGCGTAGGGCTGCTGGGGCCTTACGTCTCCAGCTCCCTACTTTGACGGTCAAGCCTAACATCTTGACAGAGGTGCTTCAGCCGGCAGCCTCCTCTGCGGAGACTGTGCTGCCGTTTAACGACGCCCTCACTGACGTTCTTTTGGGCGCCTGGTCCGAAGCCCAACACAGGGGCTCCTGTGGATCGGAACGTGTCACGACGCCATCGCCCTGCTCCGGGCGACCCCCTGTTTCTTTCTGTCCACCCCACTCCTGAGAGCTTGGTTGTCCAAGCCTCCGCTTCCCAAACCGCCTTCCCTACCGCTCCTCCGGATAGGGAATCCAAACGCCTGGATCAGTTTGGGAAGAAAGGTTTTTCTTCCTCCAGTGCTGGCTTGCGGTCCGTTAACACCGCTTGTCTTTTGGGCCGATATACCCACTCCCTGTGGGATTCGGTGGCGGATGTTTTGCCCCAGTGCCCTGAGGAGGTCCAGGCACTGCTTTCCCGCGCCATTGCGGAAGGAAGGGATGCGGCCAAATACACTATCCGTTGTGGCCTTGACACCGCCGACTCGCTGGGCAGGTCGATTGCAACGACGGTGGCGCTCCGACGCCACGCCTGGCTGAGAACCACTGGTTTTCAGGGGATGTCCAGAATACTCTCATGGACATGCCCTTTGATGGAGTCGGTCTTTTTGGGTCCAAAGCAGACCATGCGTTGGAGCGCTTTGAGGACTCACGGGCTACTGCCAAGTCCCTGGGCCTTTCTGCTACACGCCCTCCGCTGACTTCTGCTTTTCGCCCCTATCGTGGCCACGGTAGGGCGCCCCTTCACGTCAGCAGCCCAGCCACCGGCCCGCGCAGCAGGCGTCTTCGCGTGGCCGAGGGCGTGGATTCCGCCGTGGCGGATCGGGCAACCAGCGTGCGGGTCAGGCCACCACCTCCAACCCGTCCGCGGCCTCCAAGCCCTCCTGATCCCTCCTTTCAGGTGCACGGCACGCCAGTAGGGGCAGGGTCCGCCATCACCTTCCCCACTGGCGCACCATCACCTCGGACAGGTGGGTCTTGGACATTGTCCGAAGGGCTACTCCCTCCCCTTCGAGACCACCCCCCAGCCATGCCACCTCAATTCCACCGCATGTCAGGGGATCACTTGGTGCTTCTACAGAAGGAAGTCACGGCCCTCTTGACCAAGAGGGCCATCGAGCATGTTCCGACCCCAGAAGTAGGGCGTGGTTGCTACTCCCACTACTTTCTGGTGCCCAAAAGGACAAGGAGGACATGCGTCCTATCTTGGACCTCCGGAACGTCAATCGCTTCCTCCGGAAGGAGAAGTTCAAGATGCTCACCCTAGCTCAGGTCTTGACTGCCCTCGACCCTGGAGACTGGTTGGTAGCGTTGGACTTGCAGGACGCGTATTTCCACATCCCCGTCCTGCCGGCCCACCGGCGTTACCTTCGGTTCACGGTAGGCCCGAGCATTTTCAGTTCACCGTGCTCCCCTTTGGCCTTACCAGTGCCCCTCGGGTGTTCACGAAAGTGATGGCGGTGGTCGCAGCTCATCTGCGCCGGGCAGGGGTTTCAGTCTTCCCCTACCTCGGCGACTGGCTGCTGAAGGCGGGCTCGTCCCAGGCAGTCGTCTCCCACCTCCAGACTACGGCCGAACTCCTGCACTCGCTGGGGTTTCTCCATCAATGTGCCGAAGTCGCATCTGATTCCTTCTCCACAGCTCCTTTTCATCGGAGCGGTTCTGGACACGACGCAGTTTCGGGCCTTTCCTCCCGAGACGGCGAGTCCGGGATATTCAGGCTATGATTCCGATCTTTCAGCCTTTATCCTGGGTTTCGGTACGGATGACCCTGAGGCTGCTGGGCCTCATGGCCTCCTGCATCCTGCTGGTCAATCATGCCAGATGGCATATGCGGGCTCTGCAGTGGGACCTGAAGTTCCAGTGGGCGCAGCACCAGGGCAACCTGTCCGATCACGTCCAGATCTCGGAGGGGACTGCAAGACAGTTGCAGTGGTGGCTCTCGAACCGGCAATGGGTCATGGGCAGATCCCTCTCCCTTCCCCAGCCAGAGCATACAGTTGTGACGGACGCGTCCCTTCTGGGATGGGGCGGTCACATGGGAGAGGCGGAGATCAGAGGCCTCTGGTCTCCGGCGGAGTCCCGGCTCCATATCAACATTCTGGAGCTCCGGGCGATCCGACTTGCACTCAAGGCATTCCTTCCCTCTGTCAAAGGGAAGGTAGTGCAGGTGTTCACAGAACAACACCACCGCCATGTGGTACTGCAACAAACAGGGCGGGGTGGGGTCTTGGATCCTTTGTCAGGAGGCTCTGCGCCTCTGGACATGGCTGGAACATCAGGGCATGTTCCTGATGGTTCAACACCTGGCAGGTTCCCTGAACGCCAGGGCGGACGAACTCAGCCGCAGGTGCATGATGGATCACGAATGGCGTCTTCACTCGGAAGTGGCGCAAGGACTCTTTCTACAATGGGGAGAGCCTTGGTTAGATCTATTCGCCACCGAAGAGAACGCGCAATGTCATCAGTTCTGCGCGTTGGAATTTCCAAGGCGGCACTCGCACGGCGACGCTTTTCGTCACGAGTGGAGTTGCGGTCTATTGTACGCCTTTCCGCCTATACCACTTCTACCCAGAGTGTTGAAGAAGATTCGGCACGACCGGGCCCAAGTCATTCTTGTGGCTCCGGACTGGGCTCGAAAGAGTTTGGTATCCCGAGCTACTCAATATGAGCGTAGATCCCCCGATCCGTCTGCCTCTTCGGGAGGATCTTCTGTCGCAGCAGCAGGGACGGTCCTCCACCCGAACCTGTCCAGTCTACACCTGCTTGCGTGGAGATTGAGCGGCGGCAGTTGATTCCTTTCGACTTGCCTCCCGAAGTTTGTGATGTGATTCTGGCAGCCAGGCGTCCCTCCACTAAGGTGGTATACGCCTGCAGGTGGAACAAATTTGTGGCATGGTGCACAGCAAAGGCTGTGAATCCCCTTTCTGCCCCTCTTTCTGAGGTCCTTCTGTTCCTTCTCTCCCTGGCCCAACAGGGTTCTGCCCTGGGTACCATCAAGGGTTATCTTTGTGCTATCTCGGCCTTCCTCAGGCTCCCTGATCAGCCCTCCCTTTTCAAGTCCCCTGTTGTTAACAGGTTCTTAAAAGGCATTACTCACCTCTTCCCTCCTGTTCCGTTTGTGATGCCTCAGTGGGACTTGAACTTGGTTCTTACCTTTTTAATGTGCGCTCCCTTTGAGCCTCTGCATAACTGTCCTCTTCGTCTTCTGACTCTGAAGACAGCCTTTCTGGTGGCCATCACCTCCGCTCGGCGGGTGAGTGAGCTCAGGCTCTATCTTGCAAACCTCCTTTCTGTCTGTTCATCCAGACAAGGTTGTTCTTCGGACGCGTCCGTCCTTCTTGCCAAAGGTGGTTACTGCTTTCCACATTGGGCAGACCATCACTTTGCCCACCTTCTTTCCGCCTCCGCATCCTTCCAGAGAGGAAGAGAGGCTCCACCGTCTGGACCCAAAACGTGCGCTCTCCTTCTATATCGACCGCACAAAACACTTCCGGGTGGATGACCAGCTCTTTGTTGGCTACGTGGGCGCCAAAAGGTCGGGCGGTGCACAAGAGGACCATCTCCCGCTGGGTTACCTTGTGCATCAAGACCTGCTATTCTTTGGCCAGAAGGAGCCTCCTGTTGGGCTGCGTGCCCATTCCACCAGGGCAACGGCTGCTACCACGGCCTTGGGCCGCGGTGTTCCGCTGCCGGTTATCTGTCAGGCAGCTACGTGGGCCTCGCTGCACACGTTTACAAAGCATTACTGCCTTGACAGTCAGGTCCGGAGGGACGGCTTCTTTGGCCGTTCTGTCCTCCAGGACTTCCTTGTCTGATCTTTGTTCGCAGACCCACCACCGGGGTTGGTATTGCTGGGAGTATCTATTCTAAGGTAAAGGAATCTGTCACTAACGTGTCTCTTTCAGATGCACAAGTTACTAACTTGTGCTAACGATATATCTGTAAGAGACAGTAGTTAGTGACAGATTCCTACCGCCCACCATCCTCCCGTTCTGCGAACTGATTTCTAGGAGTTAAGGACATCCCTTTCAGGGCCCTAGTATTTTTCAGACACCTGTGTCAGCTTCTTGCATGGCTCTGCGTTCCTGGCGCGGAAAGTCGTGTACAGGACTGGCGTCAGCGCGCAGGGGCAGCGCCTAAGTACTGCCTGCGACGTCATCCCGGCGATCACGGCGCCGGCGACGGACGCGGAGCCGCACGACGCCGCCTACCGGCGCGCACAAGGTGCTGCTACGCAAAACTTTCCGGATCCAGCCTGACGCCTGGGGATATTCTAAGGTAAGGAATCTGTCACTAACTACTGTCTCTTACAGATATATCGTTACACAAGTTAGTAACTTGTGCTTTAAGTTGGGGGATTAAGTCCCCTTGAATCCTGAGGGTTCCTGGGGGCCAACTAGCCCACCATGTACCTCCAAAAAGCGCCACAGAGCTGCGTTGCAGAGAGGTGTATAAAGGGGCGTGGCCTCTGTACACCTCTCTGCAACGCAGCCTAGCGCATACTGGAAGGTTCCTGGTGGGCTAGTTGGCCCCCAGGGACCCCAGTGTTCAGGGAATTACCTCCCCATCTGCAAACGCGCCAGGGCGCGTTTGCAGAGTGGTGAAGGAAGGGGCGGGGCCTGCGGCCCCAATCGTTTTTTTCCTGAAGGGGGCTGTGTAGCCCCCCTTCCTTTTCTTATTTTTGGGCCCTGGGGACCCCATCCCCCAGGGCCTTACCCCTTTTTAAAAATTAAACTGGAAGGGGCCGCGTGGCCCCCTCCCCTGGCCGAAAACTGCCCCGGGGACCCCATCCCCGGGGCATGGCCTGCCCAACATTCCTTTTAAGGAGGGGGGCTGCGTGGCTCCCCTCCTCAGGCCTCCTTTGCCCGGGGACCCCATCCCCCGGGGCAGGCTTTAAAAAAAATAATAATTTCTGGGGAGGGGGCCGCGTGGCCCCATCCTGACCACTATGGCCCGGGGACCCCATCCCCCGGGGCCTGGCCTCTGGTTGGGGACTGTGGGGGTCCCCAAACCCCCCACAGTCCCGCCCGGCTCCCCGTGTCCTAAGGGAGCCGACATTGCTTTCCCACACGGGGAGCAGCTAACATGCTGCTCCCCGTGTGGCAACAGTAATCTTTGGATATTGGAAGCGAGGCAGGTTTCCTGTCTCTTCCAATATCCAAAGCAGTTGCAATGACAGGACGGGAGCCGCGAGGCTCCGTCCTGTCAATCGCAAGCCAGCAGTGTCCCGGGGGTAGGCACCCCGGGACACTGCAGAGCCCGGCCCTGGGGGTGGCGGTCCCCAGGAGCCACCACAGGCTCCAGGAGGGGGCCGCGCGGCCCCCTCCCCACATCAGCAAAGCCCCGGGAGGTGGTGGTCCCGGGGCTCGAGAGGTCCAAAGCGGACCCCCATTTTAATTGTTAGTGCCCGGGAGGTGGCGGTCCCCGGGGCGTGTGGAGGACTCGAGCCCCCCCACAGGAAAAAGTTTTAAAAGAAGCCCCGGGAGGTGGTGGTCCCGGGGCTGCGGAGGGCTCAGAGCCTCCCGCACCATTTTTAAAGAAAGCCCCGGGGTGGCGGTCCCCGGGGCTTGGGGGCCCTTTGAGGCCCCCATACATAAATGTAACCCCCACCCATGCCCCCGGGACTTGGGCCACCCGAGGCAAAATACAACTCGAGCGCGGGAGACCGCCTTCGATTTTTTCCGGCAGGATTCGTGCTCCCTGGCGCATCCTGTCGATTTAAAAAAAAAAAATGCTTTTCTGCCCAGGGGTCCTTGTGGGACCCCTGAGCAGACCTAGGGGGTCAGGGTGTTTCTACCCTGCCCCCTTTGTGCGTTTTGCGCACTTTTTTTACTGCTTTCTTGTTCCTCGGTTCTAGAAGACGCCATTCGTGATCCATCATGCACCTGCGGCTGAGTTCGTCCGCCCTGGCGTTCAGGGAACCTGCCAGGTGTTGAACCATCAGGAACATGCCCTGATGTTCCAGCCATGTCCAGAGGCGCAGAGCCTCCTGACAAAGGGTCCAAGACCCCACCCCGCCCTGTTTGTTGCAGTACCACATGGCGGTGGTGTTGTCTGTGAACACCTGCACTACCTTCCCTTTGACAGAGGGAAGGAATGCCTTGAGTGCAAGTCGGATCGCCCGGAGCTCCAGAAGGTTGATATGGAGCCGGGACTCCGCCGGAGACCAGAGGCCTCTGATCTCCGCCTCTCCCATGTGACCGCCCCATCCCAGAAGGGACGCGTCCGTCACAACTGTGTGCTCTGGCTGGGGAAGGGGAGGGATCTGCCCATGACCCATTACCGGTTCGAGAGCCACCACTGCAACTGTCTTGCAGTCCCCTCCGAGATCTGGACGTGATCGGACAGGTTGCCCTGGTGCTGCGCCCACTGGAACTTCAGGTCCCACTGCAGAGCCCGCATATGCCATCTGGCATGATTGACCAGCAGGATGCAGGAGGCCATGAGGCCCAGCAGCCTCAGGGTCATCCGTGCACGAAACCCAGGATAAAGGCTGAAAGATCGGAATCATAGCCTGAATATCCCGGACTCGCCGTTCGGGAGGATAGGCCCGAAACTGCGTCGTGTCCAGAACCGCTCCGATGAAAGGAGCTGTGGAGAAGGAATCAGATGCGACTTCGGCACATTGATGGAGAACCCCAGCGAGTGCAGGAGTTCGGCCGTAGTCTGGAGGTGGGAGGCGACTGCCTGGGGCGAGCCCGCCTTCAGCAGCCAGTCGTCGAGGTAGGGGAAGACTGAAACCCCTGCCCGGCGCAGATGAGCTGCGACCACCGCCATCACTTTCGTGAACACCCGAGGGGGCACTGGTAAGGCCAAAGGGAGCACGGTGAACTGAAAAATGCTCGGGGCCTACCGTGAACCGAAGGTAACGCCGGTGGGCCGGCAGGACGAGGATGTGGAAATATCGTCCTGCAAGTCCAACGCCTACCAACCAGTCTCCAGGGTCGAGGGCAGTCAAGACCTGAGCTAGGGTGAGCATCTTGAACTTCTCCTTCCGGAGGAAGCGATTGGCGTTCCGGAGGTCCAAGATAGGACGCATGTCCTCCTTGTCCTTTTGGGCACCAGAAAGTAGTGGGAGTAGCAACCACGCCCTACTTCTGGGGTCGGAACATGCTCGATGGCCCTCTTGGTCAAGAGGGCCGTGACTTCCTTCTGTAGAAGCACCAAGTGATCCCCTGACATGCGGTGGAATTGAGGTGGCATGGCTGGGGGTGGTCTCGAGGGGAGGAGTAGCCCCTTGGACAATGTCCAAGACCCACCTGTCCGAGGTGATGGTGCGCCAGTGGGGAAGGTGATGGCGGACCCTGCCCCCTACTGGCGTGCCGTGCACCTGAAAGGAGGGACTAGGAGGGCTTGGAGGCCGCGGACGGAGTTGGAGGTGGTGGCCTGACCCGCACGCTGGTTGCCCGATCCGCCACGGCGGAATCCACGTCCTCGGCCACGCGAAGACGCCTGCTGCGCGGGCCGGTGGCTGGGCTGCTGACGTGAAGGGCGCCCCTACCGTGGCCACGATAGGGCGAAAAGCAGAAGTCAGCGGAGGCGTGTAGCAGAAAGGCCCAGGGACTTGGCAGTAGCCCGTGAGTCCTTAAAGCGCTCCAACGCATGGTCTGCTTTGGACCCGAAAGGACCGACTCCATCAAAGGGCATGTCCATGAGAGTATTCTGGACATCCCTGAAAAACCAGTGGTTCTCAGCCAGGCGTGGCGTCGGAGCGCCACCGTCGTTGCAATAGACCTGCCCAGCGAGTCGGCGGTGTCAAGGCCACAGCGTATAGTGAATTTAGCCGCATCCCTTCCTTCCGCAATGGCGCGGGAAAGCAGTGTCTGTACCTCCTCAGGACACTGGGGCAAAACATCCGCCACCGAATCCCACAGGGAGTGGGTATATCGGCCCAAAAGACAAGCGGTGTTAACGGACCGCAAGCCAGCACTGGAGGAAGAAAAACCTTTCTTCCCAAACTGATCCAGGCGTTTGGATTCCCTATCCGGAGGGGCGGTAGGGAAGGCGGTTTGGGAAGCGGAGGCTTGGACAACCAAGCTCTCAGGAGTGGGGTGGACAGAGAGAAACAGGGGGTCGCCCGGAGCTGGGCGATTGGCGTCGTGACACGTTCCGATCCACAGGAGCCCCTGTGTTGGGCTTGGACCAGGCGCCCAAGAGAACGTCAGTGAGGGCGTCGTTAAGCGGCAGCACAGTCTCCGCAGAGGAGGCTGCCGGCTGAAGCACCTCTGTCAAGATGTTAGGCTTGACCGTCAAAGTAGGGAGTTGGAGACGTAAGGCCCCAGCTGCCCTACGCAACACCGTACCAAAGTTGGCTCCCTCCTCCGTAGCCACGGGAGGAGACAGCATGCCAATGTCAGGGGAAGTATCCAGACCACTGGCCTCCCCTAGACTCTCTGTCCAGTCCTCATCGTACTGACAGTGTCGTGTCAGAGGGTCATCAGACCCCTCCCAGTCCAACTGGTCCTCCTCTGGTTCAAAATAAGGAGGAGGAGGGACAGTTGGGACCCAAGGTCCCATCGGCGCCGGTGTCGGCGGCGTCGGTCCGGAGCCATGTCCGGAGCCGGAAGGAACTGGGGGCGCACGCCGCCCGGAGCCCAGGGCGGCGTCGAAGCGGCACCCGGAGACATCGGCGCCGGTGGAGGTGTCGTTAGGTCGACCCGGCGTCGATGGGGGTTGTGGAGCCGGGATCGAGGCCGGGGCCGGGCCGGGATCGAGGCTGGAGGCACGGGCGGCGCCGGGGCCGGAGCCGTCGGCGGCGCCGGAACAACCCCATCAGGGCCCGCGGGGCCCGAAGGTGCACCGGAGGGGCCTGAAGGCCCGAGGCGGGCCATGGCCGACAGGAATTCCTGCACTTTGGCCGGATCCGCCCCGAACCCGGGAAGAGGCGGGTATGGCGGGCGACTCCACAGGCATGTCCGGGGCCGCGGGGACGGTGCCGGGAGGGGCCTCAGCCGAGTCGCGAGACCGGCGGGCGAAGTCTAGAGCGATGATGCTTTTGGACTTCTTGTGTTTCGACTTACCGGACGAAGAAGACTTTGACGCCGGCGACCGGTGTGGACTCCGCGATCGACCCCTGGACCTCTCACGCGACCGGGGCTTCCGCGGAGCGAGTGCCGGGCCTCGGAGCTTTCGAGACCGCTCTCGCAAAGCTTTCGGGTTAAGGGCCTGGCAGTCGGTACAAGACTCCGTGTCGTAGCCTCGGCCTCGGCAGAAGAGACACTCCCAATGTGGGTCGGTGACGGACATCATCCGCGCACAGGCGCCGCAGCGTTTGAAACCGGGCATCCCTACGACACCTTGAGAGATGAAAAAACAGTGAAAAAATTCACCAAAAAGTATGGTCAAAAAATGACCAGGGCACTGCTCTTCCCGGATCTGCGCTTGCTGGCGCGGAAAAAGAAGAACAGCGTCAGCGCGCCAGGGGCGGCGTCTAAGTACTGCCCGCGACGTCATCCCGGCGATCACGACGCCTACGACGGACGCGGAGCCGCACGGCGCGCCGCCTACCGACGCGCAAAGGTACTGCTACGCAAAAAACTTTCCGGATCCAGCCTGACGCCTGGGGATATTCTAAGGTAAGGAATCTGTCACTAACGTGTCTCTTTCAGATATATATGTACTTTTACTTTTGATTTTCTCAGCAACTACTGAACGGATTTACACCATTTAACAAAAAGGGTTCTTTCTGAACCAAGAACTACCTCTTTGCCAAATTTGGTGTAATTCCGTTCAGCAGTTCAGGCTGTAGCCGTGTCTAAAGTTTCCTATGGGAAATTGATTTTTGACTCTTATTTTTTTAATTTCTCCGCAACTACTGAACGGATTTACACCATTTAACAAAAGGGTTCTTTCTGAACCAAGAACTACCTCTTTGCTAAATTTGGTGTAATTCCGTTCAACAGTTCGGGCTGTAGCCGTGTCTAAAGTTTCCTATGGGAAAATGAATGGGAAAACACGTTTTGGGACCCCCTTTTTCTCGGCCCCCGCTTGACGAGATCACCCTGGGACTTTCTGGGTAGGAGCGGACCGGAGCGGAGCCATAAAGTTTGAAAATTTCGCGAAGATTCGTCAACCGACGCTAGAAGTTATTTCAAATAGAATGTCGCGGATTTCCTATGGAAAATAGGTCCTAACTATAACTATCTACTGGCGACCGCCAGTAGATAATATATATATATATATATATATATATATATATATATATATATATATTCATATCTCTCTATTTATGTGTTTTACACCTTCTTTTCTTTGGATTCTATGCTGCATAGTCCTGCAGTGCCTTCTCTCTCTCAAAGTGTTTCCTCTGCCTAACGTGGTTTATGGCTATGATTGTTTCCATTGCTCGCGCTGCTTTATCAGCTCTTTTTTTTTTTTTTTTTTAAACTTTGTTTATTGGCATTTTTGGTTGCAAGAACATAACACATACAGTACATAATAGGCATTACGGGTACATTGCATGGCTACTTTTGATACAGCGCAATTATTGACCATGAATAGGCTGGACACAGTACACAGTAAGTTTGTTATGTAGGCAATTTATACATTATTCCACAGTGATTGTGGTAGCAATCGACCCCAGTAGTCCGTGGCCCGGTGACCGCAGCACGCCAGCCAGTCTATGCAAGTGGCGCGCTGTCTTACGTGCTATTAGCAGTTTTACGTAGCAGGTAGTTCGTGAGAGGTTCCCAAATATCACATGGCCTAGAGCGACAAGGGAGCAGTTCAGCGTATATGTTATTTTGCTCCTGACAGTAAGTCAGATCTGCCAACCATTCTTTAAATTTGGGCGCCCTGCCCCTCCCCATCTACATGCAATTTTTCGCTTTGCGATGAGCAAGCCCACAGCTAGCAAACGTTTGATTCGGCCTCTATACCCGGGCAGATATCCTAGGAGACCCATCTCAAGTGTTAAGTCCAACCGTTCCCCAATTATGTCCCCCAGGGCCGCTTCCACCTCAGCCCAGTAGCGCGCCATGGAGCTGCATTCCAATGCAAGATGCAAAAACCCCGCTCCCTCCTGCTTACAACGGTCGCATTTGTCGTTATCGCGCAGTTGGAACTTGTGCCTTTTTACAGGGGTGTAATACATTCTATGGATAAATTTAAAATGTATTATCCTAAATCTGCTGCTCGCTGTGATGCGTTCCGTTTGCTGACAGCAGTATGTCCAGGCCTCGTCAGTGATCTGATAGCCTAATTCTGCTTCCCACCCCATTTTCACCTTCAGTGTGTTGTGTGCCACTGCCCCTATGGTCGCCCTGTATATACGAGACACTGCGTGAGGAGCCCCAGCTAGTAACAGTTGGTGCAATGGAAGCAATGGGGGGGGTTCTTCAGGGAACTTGGGAGTGGCGGCCTTAACATCCTGTCTTGGACGTATATATAGGAATCTCTCCACAGTAGTGGGGGAGTTGTCCCCCAAAAACTATCTGCTCCTTTGAAGTGCCCATGGGCATACATATCCCACCAAGTGTTTACGCCATATTTGAGGAGCATATGCTTGCATATACCTTCCTGTGTGACTGGTAGGCCTTGTTGATCCCGGAGGGGAAGTAACGGGGAGTATAGCATGGGAGCTTGGGACCGTTTTGCGAGAGCTCGCCACGCGCTATTGGTGCAGGCCACCGGTGACCTTCGTCCTCCAGCTGTCTTGTCATCAGCTCCCAGGAACCCTGTAAGGGGGACGGGCACCATATACCCCTGTTCCACCGCTAAGTGCGTCATGAAAGGCAGAGGCTCAAACCAGTATGCAAGAGAAGTAACAATGGCTCCTGTGGATATAATAAAGTTTATACTAGTAGAAATACGCACAATGGCAATACGCAGAGCTGAAATGATGTCAGAAAGAAAGCTAGCCACACACCACGAAGTAAAGCTGAGGCTTTTATATATAATGGTTACATGAAATGATCACCATATACATAAAGCTACAAATGTAGAATTATTATTTACAACAAACAATAAATGAACAGTAGTGAAGAGTGTCCCAGTGTGTAACGTATTGAACCTAAACTATTAGTGACATAGTATGTGACAAATGTGCAAGGTTTCCAATGTAAAACATAAAGCGACCATTGAAGACTTTAAACACTGTAATACACAGCACTTTATACAATCATATGCGCTGGATAATGGTTCGCTCTTATTTAGCTGTCGACGACGTTTCGGCCCCGTTCGAATGTAGGGTCTCTTCAGGACCAGGGAATGTGGGACACCTAAAGGAATGGGATAGTATCAATGTGTGGCCAATAACAACTGTGAGCAAAGGATGACTGGGCACAGGAATGTAATGTACCTGGAGGGCGGGCTATAGCTGCCAAACGTGGAAGAGGGTGACACCGTGAGAGAAGTGAAAAAAGATAACTCACAGGGACCCCGCCGGGCGCTAAGGACAAAGAAGAAGTAGCATTTACTTAGGGCGAAAGAAGCATGATTGTAGCTCTAATGCGGTGGAATCAGCTCGTATATTGCCGGGCAGACTTACCCCATGTGAGGGAGATGCTTGGCAAGCTTGGACGGATATCTGAACTGGGAGAGCCTCGGCGGTAATGAAAACACTCGGTTAGACCAGATTCTGATAAACTTCTGAAAGACGATGGCAGGAAAACCCAGCGTTTAGTGAAAGGAATATAGCCAACAATAGAAAAAGCTACTAAGGGCGAAAAAACCGCTCTCACCGTGATCTTGCTTGGATAGCTGTTAGGGATGTATCCGAGTGAGGCTGAAACAACGGAGCGTGTGTCTCCTTGTTAGGTGCAGTGACAGAGGGCAAGTGGAGAGAACGATGGTAAATAGTAGCACCTTTTCGCGCCAAAAAACGGCCGTAAAGACCAAGCTATCAAAATCAGGTGTGTCGAGCGGATCTGTCGCTCTGTGTTCCGCGATGAAGATAGACAACAGACTAATGGGCAATGTAACTAAAACATTATGTTACTATTAGAATAAGACAGGTAATGACTACATAATGTGTTGAAAGTACAACAGTC
Source organism: Calotriton arnoldi (assembly GCA_963921515.1). Classification (NCBI taxonomy): domain Eukaryota; kingdom Metazoa; phylum Chordata; class Amphibia; order Caudata; family Salamandridae; genus Calotriton; species Calotriton arnoldi. The sequence continues at coordinate 922,052 of CAWUFW010004722.1, read as the reverse complement.
ATGTTTTAGAAGTACAACATTAAAAAACAGTGAAGCTCGTTCATGTATAAACATTGTGCTTGGTTTCACAGTTATTCGGGGGAGACAAGTACACCATGTAACCAAAAAACGCATTGTAACAAATTACGATGATAGACACCACTAATCCCCCAGGCCGTCCAATATTGTCTGGTTGTGGATCCATCTTTGAGCCAATTGGCAAATATATAGACTTTTTTATTAAAGACTATGTCACCTTACAGGAAACGTTTGTAAGAGACTCTATGCACATGATCAACTTGTTGGAAGACAGAATGTATAACATCGATAATGAATGGCTGGCCCCTTAGACATTACTGCACTCTACACCAATATACCTCAAGCAGAAAGCATACAGGTGATTAAAGACCTATTGGACAGCAGACCCAGACCTATGCCAGTACCCACCAGTTTCATTATCTCACTCTTGGAGATTGCCCTAACACACAATTACTTTGTGTCAGAAGGGAGCTATTACCAGCAATGCTCCGGGACCAGCATGGGAGCAATTTTTGCTCCAAATCTGGCAAATATATACATGGATCACATTGAGCATAAATTTGTCCTCCACAACAGTAACATGTACCGCACTAAGATTACGTGCTGGCAAAGGTACATAGATATAGAATTAAAAAGTCCCTAAATACAGCAAAAAACATTCAGTACACAAAGAGTAACAATCTTAACTACTACTGGTGGTTATACAATTATCAAATTAGGAAGATATCACTAAAATACCGTGTTGCGGAATCAAAATATTTCATAAAAACCAACAGGTTTACATATAATATTTATTCAGTACATTTATAAAAAACAATACCATAAAAACATTTCATTAAAAAATATATGGCAAATAATCATAAAAACATCATGTCAAATACATAATCTTGAGAAAAACAGTTGTTGACGCAGCGTTTCGGTGAATACGTGGAATAGACACCTTCTTCAGGACAGTTTTCTAACAATTCTGCAGACGATGTTAGCGTTTAATGAAACTAACACATCTGGTAGTTACCCTCAGTCTGAATTGAGAATCTTGAAGACAGGAGATTAATGATATTCTCCTCTTCAAACCGAAAGCCCTTATAGTACAAACAATACGTTCTGTAGGAATCCTGACCCGAAAGCTGTATACTGGTCGCAGGGAGGCCGTGTAACGCGTCTCAGGTGATATATAATAAGCCAGGACCATTGGCTGCAAATCCATCCACCAGTGGGACTACGTATTTAATAAGTGGCACATCAGCCCAAATCGTAGAAATTGATAAATCCTACATCGGTTGGCAATATTCAGCTCCTTTATATTAGCACCCGGACCCTAGCCAAACAACGGTGGCACCAGTATACATACCTACAGAACGTATTGTTTGTACTATAAGGGCTTTCGGTTTGAAGAGGAGAATATCATTAATCTCCTGTCTTCAAGATTCTCAATTCAGACTGAGGGTAACTGCCAGATGTGTTAGTTTCATTAAACGCTAACATCGTCTGCAGAATTGTTAGAAAACTGTCCTGAAGAAGGTGTCTATTCCACGTATTCACCGAAACGCTGCGTCGACAACTGTTTTTCTCAAGATTATGTATTTTATATTTGTGCTCTCAAGATTATGTATTTAACATGATGTTTTTATGATTATTTTACATATATTTTTAATGAAATGTTTTTATGGTATTGTTTTTTATAAATGTACTGAATAAATATTATATGTAAACCTGTTGGTTTTTATGAAATATTTTGATTCCGCAACACGGTATTTTAGTGATATCTTCCTAATTTGATAATTGTATAACCACCAGTAGTAGTTAAGATTGTTACTCTTTGTGTACTGAATGTTTTTTGCTGTATTTAGGGACTTTTTAATTCTATATATATTCCCCCTGTCCCTGACTGGATTTTAGGGGACCTCCCTTCTGGTGTTCTTACTAAAGGTACATAGATGACATCTTTCTTATTTGGTCAGGTACCGAGTCAGAATTTAATGATTTCAATGAATATCTTAACACCATCCAGCAGCATTTAAAGTTCACCTCTACTATTCGCAAATCCAGCATTGCCTTTCTAGATTTAAACATACAACACGAGAATGGTAAACTGTATACTACTCTGCACAGAAAACCTACAGAGCGCAATACACTACTTGCCTACAACAGTCACCACCCTCGTGCACTCAGAGATGGATTACCCTATGGGCAGTTTCTTCGGCTGCGCCGTAACTGCACTAAAAAAAGATTACATGAAACAAGCCGAGATACTCAAAGAGAAATTGAAGGCCAGAGGATACCCTAACCGGCTTGTGAGAAATTCTTTAAAAAGAGCCTGGTTCTGCCCTAGAGAAGCACTTTTGGCTCCCAAAGCAAAGTCCAAAATGAATAGACTCATCTGTGTCTCTACGTTCGGCATACATACCAACAAAATCCGCAAATTGATCATAAAAAATTGGCACATCATTAAAAGTATAGATCCCAACATAGAAGTTCCTATGTTTGCATACAAACGAGGTAAAAACATTAAAGATCATCTCATTAGATCCTCCCTAGAGGAACCACTGCAAACCACTAGATCGTTGCAGTCAACTTGGGGTCTCCCAGTAGCCAAAGGACATTTCAAATGCGGCAACTGTGTAGCCTGCGCCTTTACCACGAATACCAAGACGTTTGAACACGGCAACGTCAAACATACACTTGATTTCTTTGCAAATTGCAATACAAAAAACGTAGTGTACTGCATCACTTGTCCGTGCGGACTTCCATATATTGGGCAGACACAACAATCAGTGAAAGCATGAATAGGACAACATCGGAGCAGAATAAGAAACTCAGTGCCTAATGCTCCATTAGTCAGCCACTTTTTTTAAAAGAATCATACAGCTGACGACATTAAGTGGCAAGTAATAGACAGAGTAATCATTCCACAGAGAGGAGGAGACCTCACTCGATTGCTGCAACGATCAGAATGTCGTTGGATTGAACGCATCAATTCCATTACTGAAGGGCTTAATTCCGCTGAGGAATGGCGAGGTTTTATTAGCACACTGAGCCCATAATGTGCAATTTGATTACTTATATCAATTCAATTTTTTCCTTCACGTTCACTACATTGTGCACATTTTTATTATGACTCTTCATAACATTATTTAATTCTCTATACTGTACAGTTTAATGATATGCGTCCTTTCTGCATCTGTTGCATTATTCATTGTTCTATACTATTGTGTTCTACCACAACAGTGAGTTATCAAACACGATTGCTGCAGACAACTCTATGCCCATTTTTGATTATTCCTTTGTTTATTGCTATAATACAAATGTTCAATTTTCCAATACTGCGTGAATATGTGAATGATTAAGAGATCGATCCGATGTTAATAGTGGTATTGTCTATCATCGTAATTTGTTACAATGCGTTTTTTTGGTTACATGGTGTACTTGTCTCCCCCGAATAACTGTGAAACCAAGCACAATGTTTATACATGAACGAGCTTCACTGTTTTTTAATGTTGTACTTCTAAAACATGACTGTTGTACTTTCAACACATTATGTAGTCATTACCTGTCTTATTCTAATAGTAACATAATGTTTTAGTTACATTGCGCATTAGTCTGTTGTCTATCTTCATCGCGGAACACAGAGCGACAGATCCGCTCGACACACCTGATTTTGATAGCTTGGTCTTTACGGCCGTTTTTTGGCGCGAATAGGTGCTACTATTTACCATCGTTCTCTCCACTTGCCCTCTGTCACTGCACCTAACAAGGAGACACACGCTCCGTTGTTTCAGCCTCACTCGGATACATCCCTAACAGCTATCCAAGCAAGATCACGGTGAGAGCGGTTTTTTCGCCCTTAGTAGCTTTTTCTATTGTTGGCTATATTCCTTTCACTAAACGCTAGGTTTTCCTGCCATCGTCTTTCAGAAGTTTATCAGAATCTGGTCTAACCGAGTGTTTTCATTACCGCCGAGGCTCTCCCGTTTCAGATATCCGTCCAAGCTTGCCAAGCATCTCCCTCACATGGGGTAAGTCTGCCCGGCAATATACGAGCTGATTCCACCGCATTAGAGCTACAATCATGCTTCTTTCGCCCTAAGTAAATGCTACTTCTTCTTTGTCCTTAGCGCCCGGCGGGGTCCCTGTGAGTTATCTTTTTTCACTTCTCTCACGGTGTCACCCTCTTCCACGTTTGGCAGCTATAGCCCGCCCTCCAGGTACATTACATTCCTGTGCCCAGTCATCCTTTGCTCACAGTTGTTATTGGCCACACATTGATACTATCCCATTCCTTTAGGTGTCCCACATTCCCTGGTCCTGAAGAGACCCTACATTCGAACGGGGTCGAAACGTCGTCGACAGCTAAATAAGAGCGAACCATTATCCAGCGCATATGATTGTATAAAGTGCTGTGTATTACAGTGTTTAAAGTCTTCAATGGTCGCCTTTATGTTTTACATTGAAACCTTGCACATTTGTCACATACTATGTCACTAATAGTTTAGGTTCAATACGTTACACACTGGGACACTCTTCACTACTGTTCATTTATTGTTTGTTGTAAATAATAATTCTACATTTGTAGCTTTATGTATATGGTGATCATTTCATGTAACCATTATATATAAAAGCCTCAGCTTTACTTCGTGGTGTGTGGCTAGCTTTCTTTCTGACATCATTTCAGCTCTGCGTATTGCCATTGTGCGTATTTCTACTAGTATAAACTTTATTATATCCACAGGAGCCATTGTTACTTCTCTTACCTATTTACCCAGGCTCCTTGCGAGTAGGGTTCCCTTGTTGCCCTTCCTCAAACCAGTATGCGGCATAGTGCGCCTGAGCGCTGTGATAATAAAGTTCAGGATCAGGCGCTTCAAACCCACCCTGCGCAAACAGCAGTATAAGGGTACTCCACTTGATCCGGGGCTGCTTCCCGCCCCACGCCAGGCGGATGAGCTGACTCTTAAGCCTTGTGAAAAAGGGGCGGCCTGGGGAAAAGGGAATGTTTGTGAACAGATATAAAAATTTGGGCATGATAACCATTTTCATGAAGGCTACTCGGCCAGCGAGTGAGAGCGGTAGGGCTATCCACCTGGTGATCGGGTCCTCCACTTTGTTAAGGACCGTCCCGTAGTTAGCTCTCATGAGTTCCTCCTTATCTTTAACTATATTAATGCCAAGGTAACGGACCTCGTCATAGCACCATTGTAGCGGGTAGTCCATGTGGAAGGGGATTGTGCGTAGAGTGAGCGGCATTACCTGAGATTTGCCCTAATTTATTGTGATCCCCGAGAATGCCCCGAATTTTATTATTTCGCGGATCATGGCGTTCAGCCCTTCTTCAGGATTTCGCACATAAAGCGTTATATCATCCGAGTACAGCGAAATTAAAACTGGCCTTGTGGGGTAATCCAGCGCATACCTCTTGTGGTGCTGCCGAAGCAGCGGCTCCATTGCTATCGCAAACCACAGGGGTGAGAGGGGACACCCCTGCCGCGTACCTCTGGAGATGCTGAAGGCCCGGGAGCGCTCTCCATTCAGGAGTAGAGTGGCACAGGGGAGGTGATACAGCAACTTGATCCACATGAGGAACCCGGGCGGGAACCCCATATACGTTAAGACTGTAAATAAATATTCCCATTCCAGGGAATCGAAGGCTTTGGTGGCGTCTAGAAAGACCGCCACCGCCTGCTCAGCCTGGTCAATGTCATGCATAATAGAGAATAGGGTTCTTAAATTCTTCGATGTGGACCGTCCAGGTATAAAACCCGCTTGGTCTGGCCTGATTAGGTTGCCCATCAATAGCGTAAGTCTATTGGCTAGTACTTTGGCCAATATCTTGACGTCGCAGTTGATTAAGGACAGCGGCCTATATGAATCCGTAGAATCCGGGGTATTCCCCGGCTTTAACAGTGAGACTATCATTGCCTCCCGCATGGTGGGTGGTAGCATCCCCGTTTGTGCTGCGTCTTCATATACCAATTTCAGAAAGGGTGCAAGCGTATCAATATAGGTCTTATAAAATTCGATTGTGAGGCCATCGGGCCCTGGCGCCTTCCCAATCCCTATCTGCATGATGGCCCCTCGTATTTCTTCCTCCGCGATGTCTGCCGCTAGGAATTCCCGCTACCTATTACTGAGCCAGGCGAGTTCTATCTGCTGCAAATATTTTTCTGTCTCGGCTTGCCTTGTCGCGCAGGTCGAGTATAGCGTTTGATAGTGAGCAGTAAAGACCGCCATTATGGCGGGGGTATCCCGGTGCGTCTCGCCCTCCCCATCGCGGATGGCCAACACATGGTTGCCTTAGGCGGTCTAATAGTCTCTGCAAGCGCTTTGCAGGGGCGTTCCCCTTCACCATACCGACGCGCTGCGTGGTATTTGCTACGAAAAAGGCACTCCCTTTCTGCTTCAGCTTGATACTCTGTAAGTAGCTCGCGTACCTTGGCCAGCGCGGGACTCTCGCGCGCCGTGCGTGTGTTTGTTTCCTGCTATTTAAGCAGACGTTCCAGGCGAGTAAGAGTTGCTCGGATGTCTTTAAGAATGCCCCCCACTTTAGCTATACAAAGTCCCCTGACAGTAACTTTCAGTGTTTCCCAAACGGTGGCTAAGGAAGGGACAGAATCAGTGTTGAGCCGCAGGAATTCTTCTAGCGCTTCCCCCATTTCTGCCTTAAACGCTGTGTCCAAGAGCGCTGTGGCTTGCAATCGCCACACCTTGGGTTGGAGGGACATACCCGGGGGAGTCAGCAGCATTAGCACTGGGGAGTGATCGGAATAGGTGCGCGCTAAGTGTCGTGTGGACAGAGCATGTATCGCTATGTCTTGTGAGGCGAGCCACATGTCTAACCTAGACCAGTTGTTGTGCACTGCCGAGTGGAACGTCCCTTCCTTTTGCGTGGGATGGTGATGCCGCCAAACATCCACCAGCAGATTGTCGGCTACGATTTGCTGGATTTGGCATTGTGCTTTGGTGTAGTGGTGCGGCAGGGGATGTGAGCGATCACATGGTGGGTGGAGCGTTAAGTTAAAGTCCCCCCTCACATGAGGTGGGTCGAGCCTATGCTCACTATTTGTGCCCATAGTTTAATGAAGTAAACTTCGTCGTCCACGTTGGGCCCATATCTGCATACTAATGTGACTGATGCCGACGCCAGCCTGCCCCAGGTCATGCAGAACCTCCCCTGCTGGTCGAGTGTGGAGCCCTCCTCGATGTAAGGCACAGTTTTTTTAATAAGGATTGCCATGCCTCTCGAGTAGGCGGAGTAAGCGGAGAAGTATCTGTGGGAGGCCCACCTAGCCGCGAACTGAGGCTTCTGCGTAGGGCGGGTATGTGTTTCCTGCAGCATAGCTATGCTTACATGATGCCTGTCCAGATAGGCCAATATGTGTCTTTTTTTCCTGGGGTCACCCAGTCCCCTAACGTTCCAGGTCAGGAGTCCCACGTTCGCAGCATTGTTAGCTCGATGTCCCTCACCTGCCATTAACTAATGTTGGGGGGGTGTATATGCCCCGCTGACGTGTGTCTGTGCCCAAGCGATGGCTCTACCTGTGTAGCCTAGATCTGTGGTAATCCTAGTAATGCCTACTTTGTTCCCCCAACATTCCCCCCACAGCGGTGGCCCCAACTTGCTGTGTACATTCCCCACCCTTCTAAACTCTCCCAATAAATCTAAAAGAACCAGTTTAGCCGTCCTTGCAGCTACCCCATGGTGTTGGTTCACGTACCATGTTGTGTGCCTGTAGCATGCCAGTGTTACCCAAGTGTAGTGTCGTGCAAGCATGTAGGCGCTGACAATGGGAAGAACAGGGTGGGTCTGGGTAGCGAATTGGCTGGTGATCAATAAATTCAACATTCCCACAACAAAAGAATAAAGGTAACATCTTATAAAGACATTCCCCACTAGCGGAGGAAAGGGGAACTCCCTTGGGGGCGTGTGTCCTAGGGGGCGTGGCAACGCCTACTGCACAGTTGTGTCGTACAGGAGGGGGCCCTGGAATGCGAGTTCATTGTCCGGTAGGTTTCACGCTGTCTTTAGTCAATCTGGTGATGAGGCAGAAGGCCATACAGTGATGACAAACAACGTTACCTGCCAGTAGAGTAAGCGTCTGTGCGGGCAGGGTCTATAATCGTAGTTACTGAAGATGTCCCTCCAGACTCCGTCCGTTGCTCTCAGTCCTCGTGATGGTGCGTTGAGTTTTCTCTGTTACCTGAAGGGGAGCGCTCCGCTCTCTTGGCAGCCTGCACCGTTTTTTTTAAGAACTCCGCTGCCTGCTGTGGAGTGCTGCAGATGTGGTGTTTGCCGTCATAGGTGAGCCGCAGACGTGCAGGGTAGAACATAGCATACTCTACTCCCTCTTGCTGTCATTTTTTCTTTATGGGCAAATATTTTTTACGCGCTTCTTGGACATTGAGCGTGAAATCGGGATATAATGATATGGCATTGTTTTCGAATATTACGTCCTTCAGTTCCCTTGCTTTGCGGAGAGCTGTATCGCGATCTCTATAATTGAGTAGTCTCGCGAATATGGGTCTGGGAGGCGCGCCTGGTGGGGGCCTCTGCGCAAGCGTTCGATGCGCCTGTTCCACGATAAGCAGTTTGGAGAAGGCCTCCTGGCCGAAACAGGTAATGAGCAGTCTCTCTACATAATCTTCTAGCCGTCCTGTGTTGGTTGTCTCGGGGATGCCAGTAATTCGAATGTTGTTCCGCCTCGAGCGGGCCTCGATATCTTCATTTTTCGCCGCGATCACTTTGAGTAGTTTGTCCATATCCGTAAGTTGCCCTGCCGTCTGTGCATGGTCGTCTTCGAGCGTAGAGATTCGCGTTTCTGCTTCTTTGATTCTGCTGTCCTGCTTCTCCAGCTTCTGGGTGATCTGGTCCATTCTGGTGCACATTGAGTCCATTTTCCCTTCGATGGATGCGAGACTGTTTTTCATTGTGAGAAGCAGCATTTTCATATCGATGTCATCTGAAAGAGACACGTTAGTGACAGATTCCTTACCTTAGAATATCCCCAGGCGTCAGGCTGGATCCGGAAAGTTTTTGCGTAGCAGTACCCTTGCGCGTCGGTAGGCGGCGTCGTGCGGCTCCGCGTCCGTCGTCGGCGTCGTGATCGCCGGGTTGACGTCGCGGGCAGTACTTAGGCGCCGCCCCTGCGCGCTGACGTCAGTTCTTCTTTTTCCGCACCAGCAAGCGCAGATCCGGGAAGAGCAGTGCCCTGGTCATTTTTGGACCAAACTTTTTTGGTGAATTTTTCACTGTTTTTCTTCAAGGTGTCGTAGGGATGCCCGGGTTTAAACGTTGCGGCGCCTGTGCTCGGATGATGTCCATCACAGACCCGCATCGGGAGTGTCTCTTCTGACTCGGCCGAGGCCACGACACGGAGTCTTGTTCCGACTGCCGGGCCCTCAACCCGAAAGCTTTGCGAGAGCGGTAAAAAAACTCGAAAGCTCCTGGAGGCCCGGCATTCGGCTCCGCGCAAGCCCCGGTCGCGTGAGAGGTCCAGGGGTCGATCGCGGAGTCCACACCGGTCGTCGGCATCGAAGTCTTCTTCGTCCGGTAAGTCAAAACACAAAAAGTCCAAGAAGCATCGTCGCTCTAGGACTTCGCCTCGCCGGTCTCGCGACTCGGCTGAGGCCCCTCCCGGCAACGTCCCCGCGGCCCCGGACATGCCTGTGGAGTCGCCCCCGCAATACCCGTCCTTCCCGGGTTCGGGGGCGGATCCGGCCCAAGTACAGGAATTCCTGTCGGCCATGGCCCGCCTCTTCGGGCCTCCAGGTCCCTCCGGTGCGCCTTCGGGCCCCGCGGGCCCTGATAGGGTTTCTCCGGCGTCGCCGACGGCTCCGGCCCCGGCGTCGCCCGTGCCTCGATCCCGGCTCCGGCCCCGGCCTCGATCCCGGCTCCGCAACCCCCATCGACGCCGGTCGACCTAACGACACCTCCACTGGCGCCGATGTCTCCGGTGCCGTTCTCGACGCCGCCTGGGGCTCCGGGCGGCGTCGTCCCCAGTTCCTTCCGTCTCCGGACATGGACCCGGACCGACGTCGCTCGACGCCGGTTCCGGCGCCGATGAGACCTTGGGTCCCAAATGTCCCTCCTCCCCCTTATTTTGAACCAGAGGAGGACCAGGAGGACTGGGAGGGGTCTGATGACCCTCTGGCACAACAGTGTCAGTACGATGAGGACTGGACAGAGGGGTCTAGGGGATGCCAGTGGTCTAGATACTTCCCCTGACACCTGGCATGCTGTCTCCTCCCGTGGCTACGGAGGAGGGAGCCAATTTTGCAACGGTGTTGCGTAGGGCGGCTGGAGCCTTACATCTCCAACTCCCTACTGTGGCGGTCAAGACTAATCTCTTGACAGAGGTGCTTCAGCCGGCAGTCTCCTCTATGGAGACTGTGCTGCCGTTAACGACGCCCTCACTGACGTTCTTTGGGCGCCTGGTCCAAGCCCAACACGGGGGCTCCTGTGGATAGGAACGTGTCCTGACGCCATCGCCCAGCTCCGGGCGACCCCCTGTTTCTCTCTGTCCACCCCACTCCTGAGAGCTTGGTTGTCCAAGCCTCCGCTTCCCAAACCGCCTTCCCTACCGCCCCTCCGGATAGGGAATCCAAACGCCTGGATCAATTTGGGAAGAAGGGTTTTTCTTCCTCCAGTGCTGGCTTGCGGTCCATCAACACCGCTTGTCTTTTGGGCCGATATACCCACTCCTTGTGGGATTCGGTGGCGAATGTTTTGCCCCAGTGTTCTGAGGAGGTCCAGACACTGCTTTCCCGCGCCATTGCGGAAGGAAGGGATGCGACCAAATACACGATACGATGTGGCCTTGATACCGCCGACTCGCTGGGCAGGTCTATTGCAACGACGGTGGCTCTGCGACGCCACGCCTGGCTGAGAACCACTGGATTTTCAGGGGATGTCCAGAATACTCTCATGGACATGCCCTTTGATGGAGTCGGTCTTTTGGGTCCAAAGCAGACCATGCGTTGGAGCGCTTTAAGGACTCACGGGCTACTGCCAAGTCCCTGGGCCTTTCTGCTACACGCCCTCCGCTGACTTCTGCTTTTCGCCCCTATCGTGGCCACGGTAGGGGCGCCCTTCACGTCAGCAGCCCAGCCACCGGCCTGCGCAGCAGGCGTCTTCGCGTGGCCGAGGACGTGGATTCTGCCGTGGCGGATCGGGCAACCAGCGTGCGGGTCAGGCCACCACCTCCAACCCGTCCGCGGCCTCCAAACCCTCCTAGTCCCTCCTTTCAGGTGCACAGCACGCCAGTAGGGGGCAGGGTCCGCCATCACCTTCCCCACTGGCGTACCATCACATCGGACAGGTGGGTCTTGGACATTGTCCGAAGGGGCTACTCCCTCCCCTTCGAGTCCACCCCCAGCCATGCCACCTCAATTCCACCGCATGTCAGGGGATCACTTGGTACTTCTGCAGAAGGAAGTCACGGCCCTCTTGGCCAAGAGGGCCATTGAGCATGTTCCGACCCCAGAAGTAGGGCGTGGTTGCTACTCCCACTACTTCCTGGTGCCCAAAAGGACAAGGAGGACATGCGTCCTATCTTGGACCTCCGGAACGTCAATCGCTTCCTCCGGAAGGAGAAGTTCAAGATGCTCACCCTAGCTCAGGTCTTGACTGCCCTCGACCCTGGAGACTGGTTGGTAGCGTTGGACTTGCAGGACGCATATTTCCACATCCCCGTCCTGCCGGCCCACCGGCGTTACCTTCGGTTCACGGTAGGCCCCGACCATTTTCAGTTCACCGTGCTCCCCTTTGGCCTTACCAGTGCCCCTCGGGTGTTCACGAAAGTGATGGCGGTGGTCGCAGCTCATCTGCGCCGGGCAGGGGTTTCAGTCTTCCCCTACCTCGGACGACTGGCTGCTGAAGGCGGGCTCGTCCCAGGCAGTCGTCTCCCACCTCCAGACTACGGCCGAACTCCTGCACTCGCTGGGGTTCTCCATCAATGTGCCGAAGTCGCATCTGGTTCCTTCTCCACAGCTCCTTTTCATCGGAGCAGTTCTGGACACGACGCAGTTTCGGGCCTATCCTCCCGAACGGCGAGTCCGGGATATTCAGGCTATGATTCCGATCTTTCAGCCTTTATCCTGGGTTTCGGTACGGATGACCCTGAGGCTGCTGGGCCTCATGGCCTCCTGCATCCTGCTGGTCAATCATGCCAGATGGCATATGCGGGCTCTGCAGTGGGACCTGAAGTTCCAGTGGGCGCAGCACCAGGGCAACCTGTCCGATCACGTCCAGATCTCGGAGGGGACTGCAAAACAGTTGCAGTGGTGGCTCTCGAACCGGCAATGGGTCATGGGCAGATCCCTCTCCCTTCCCCAGCCAGAGCACACAGTTGTGACGGACGCGTCCCTTCTGGGATGGGGCGGTCACATGGGAGAGGCGGAGATCAGAGGCCTCTGGTCTCCGGCGGAGTCCCGGCTCCATATCAACATTCTGGAGCTCCTGGCGATCCGACTTGCACTCAAGGCATTCCTTCCCTCTGTCAAAGGGAAGGTAGTGCAGGTGTTCACAGACAACCCCACCGCCATGTGGTACTGCAACAAACAGGGCGGGGTGGGGTCTCGGACCCTTTGTCAGGAGGCTCTGCGCCTCTGGACATGGCTGGAACATCAGGGCATGTTCCTGATGGTTCAACACCTGGCAGGTTCCCTGAACGCCAGGGCGGACGAACTCAGCCGCAGGTGCATGATGGATCACGAATGGCGTCTTCACTCGGAAGTGGCGCAAGGACTCTTTCTACAGTGGGGAGAGCCTTGGTTAGATCTTTTCGCCACCGAAGAGAACGCGCAATGTCATCAGTTCTGCGCGTTGGAATTTCCAAGGCGGCACTCGCTCGGCGACGCTTTTTGTCGCGAGTGGAGTTGCGGTCTGTTGTACGCCTTTCCGCCTATACCACTTCTACCCAGAGTGTTAAAGAAGATTCGGCACGACCGGGCCCAAGTCATTCTTGTGGCTCCGGACTGGGCTCGAAGAGTTTGGTATCCCGAGCTACTCAATATGAGCGTAGATCCCCCGATCCGTCTGCCTCTTCGGGAGGATCTTCTGTCTCAGCAGCAGGGGACGGTCCTCCACCCGAACCTGTCCAGTCTACACCTGCTTGCGTGGAGATTGAGCGGCGGCAGTTGATTCCTTTCGACTTGCCTCCCGAAGTTTGTGATGTGATTCTGGCAGCCAGGCGTCCCTCCACTAAGGTGGTATACGCCTGCAGGTGGAACAAATTTGTGGCATGGTGCACAGCAAAGGCTGTGAATCCCCTTTCTGCCCCTCTTTCTGAGGTCCTTCTGTTCCTTCTCTCTCTGGCCCAACAGGGTTCTGCCCTGGGTACCATCAAGGGTTATCTTTGTGCTATCTCGGCCTTCCTCAGGCTCCCTGATCAGCCCTCCCTTTTCAAGTCCCCTGTTGTTAACAGGTTCTTAAAAGGCATTACTCACCTCTTCCCTCCTGTTCCGTTTGTGATGCCTCAGTGGGACTTGAACTTGGTTCTTACCTTTTTAATGTGCGCTCCCTTTGAGCCTCTACATAACTGTCCTCTTCGTCTTCTGACTCTGAAGACAGCCTTTCTGGTGGCCATCACCTCCGCTCGGCGGGTGAGTGAGCTCCAGGCTCTATCTTGCAAACCTCCCTTTCTGTCTGTTCATCCAGACAAGGTTGTTCTTCGGACGCGTCCGTCCTTCTTGCCAAAGGTGGTTACTGCTTTCCACATTGGGCAGACCATCACTTTGCCCACCTTCTTTCCGCCTCCGCATCCTTCCAGAGAGGAAGAGAGGCTCCACCGTCTGGACCCAAAACGTGCGCTCTCCTTCTATATTGACCGCACAAAACACTTCCGGGTGGATGACCAGCTCTTTGTTGGCTACGTGGGCGCCAAAAGGTCGGGCGGTGCACAAGAGGACCATCTCCCGCTGGGTTACCTTGTGCATCAAGACCTGCTATTCTTTGGCTAAAAGGAGCCTCCTGTTGGGCTGCGTGCCCATTCCACCAGGGCAACGGCTGCTACCACGGCCTTGGGCCGCGGTGTTCCGTTGCCGGTTATCTGTCAGGCAGCTACGTGGGCCTCGCTGCACACGTTTACAAAGCATTACTGCCTTGACAGTCAGGTCCGGAGGGACGGCTTCTTTGGCCGTTCTGTCCTCCAGGACTTCCTTGTCTGATCTTTGTTCGCAGACCCACCACCGGGGTTGGTATTGCTGGGGTATCTATTCTAAGGTAAGGAATCTGTCACTAACGTGTCTCTTTCAGATGCACAAGTTACTAACTTGTGTAATGATATATCTGTAAGAGACAGTAGTTAGTGACAGATTCCTACCGCCCACCCATCCTCCCCGTTCTGCGAACTGATTTCTAGGGTTAAGGACATCCCTTTCAGGGCCCAAGTATTTTTCAGACACCTATGTCAGCTTCTTGCATGGCTCTGCGTTCCTGGCGCGGAAAGTCGTGTACCCAACTGACGTCAGCGTGCAGGGGCGGCGCCTAAGTACTGCCCGCGACGTCATCCCGGCGATCACGACGCCGACGACGGACGCGGAGCCGCACGACGCCGCCTACCGACGCGCAAGGGTACTGCTACGCAAAAACTTTCCGGATCCAGCCTGACGCCTGGGGATATTCTAAGGTAAGGAATCTGTCACTAACTACTGTCTCTTACAGATATATCGTTACACAAGTTAGTAACTTGTGCGTCAGGGCTCTGGCCCGCCCGACCAGTTCTGTCAAGCTCCGTTTCGGGTGGTTGCCCTCTAGGTGTTCTGCTGGCGTCGAATGTAAGCTTGGCCTGTTTGCCATCCGTCTTCCCCATTGCAGCGCCTGTCTAGGCAGGTGCGCTGGTCAGTTGCAGGCGTTTCGACGTACGTGGGAGGGCAGAGTGCTCGTCTCCACCCCGCGATGTGGTTCGGGCCAGGGTACTCGTTCTGCGTTAAGCGCCGATTATTGAGGCGGTTTGTACCTTCCTAGGTTTCTGCCTCCGTGGTAGTTGCACGCGGTGTGTACGCCGCGCCTCCTTGCTAGGCGGATGGGACCCTCTGGGGCAGCACGGTCGGGTATGCCGGTGCGCGGTGGTGCGCTCCTCGGCCCCTCTTCGCCCCCAATAGCGAACTACAAATAGGCTGCTCAGACCCTGCGCGTGTATGTCGATAAGCCCCTTGTTGTGCGCGGGGCGTGCTTGGGTTGCTCTGCAGGTGTCTCTCGTTCTCCGTTATGTGGCTCCTCCAGGGGATGGGCAGTGCGTTCGCACCTCCACAGTGCGGCGGGGTAGGCGCCGCGAGCAGCGGGTGTTGTAGAGCCCTTATTTGTGACCGTCACAGGCTCACAGAAAGGTAATTGGTGCTGCAGTGCCCGCGGCGCCCCGACCCGAAGCCAATGTGGGGCATAGGCGCGTGTTGAGGAATATGCAGCCCGTTCTGGCCCAGTCCGAAGGTCGGGGCCTATGCGGCGCACTCACGCGCGCTCCAGCGGTCGGGCAGGAGTATCAGGCTTCACCAGCTACAGCACCACAGCAGCTCCGCGATAAAGAAGTCTGGAGATGCCCCCTCTTGCGTACACTAGGCATCCGTTAGTAAAGGGCCACGGGTCCGCAGCTCTATGTAGAGGAGCACCAGCGGCGTTCAGAGGGGGCGCCACCGCACCGCTTCTCAGAGGTGGCGCTGGGCAGTCACCAATGCTGTGCTCAGTTACTGATTTGCCACCGGGTCGCCACAGTGCGGCCGGTTATGTGCTGTTGGTCTTGGAGCCCCCGACTCGGCGTGTAGACGACCTGCCGCTGGGCCGTCGCCGGGGTAGCACGGCGTGCGCTCGCAGCCGTGGCCCAGTCGCCGTCCGCCCTCCTTACTCGTTTTGCTGTGCGTGGGGGTCTGCAAGCTTATCCGCCACCAGTGCAATCTACGGGGTGCCGACCCAGCCAGGTCTCAGTTCAGTTCCAGGAGGCGCTCTGCAGGCCCGGATCCCTGGCCTTGTGTAGTTGTTGCCCGCCCTCGAGCCGTCACAGAGTGCCGCGCAGCGTGGGACCGCAGGCGGGGCTCTCGAACATTCGGTCCTGCGCCTTACTTGTGTCGCCGCAGCCTGATTTCGGAGCTCCCAGCAGGTATATGTCCGTTCGCCGCCTCAACCGGCACACCCGCTGCGCGGGCGACAGCAGGCTCTTTCCACCCCCAGCCCGACCGCCGGCGCCCTGCCGCCAAGGCCGCAACCAGTCCCGGCACCCGGCAGGCTCGCTGCTGCTTCTGGTGCGCTGCCAGCGGGTGATATCGACTCTCCGGACCTTCCACCGCTTTATGCTGGTGATTGCAGCGCAGGTACCTCTGCAATTTCAGGATATTTATGCATTTTCCCTCCAGGGCCGACGGAGCCTCACTACAGTGCGGCCATCTTGTTAGCCTGCCCTCTAGCGCCCCCTGCTTTATCAGCTCTTGGGTGAGTCCTGTGCCTTCTGCCTTGGTCTCTTGGACCGGTTGTCCTTCCGGGGGCGTTGTAGTGCTGTGTTTATATGGAGTGTTCTTCCCACTTGTCTTGTTCTTCTGCCATGCCTTTTCTCCCATGTTTTTGCACAGCTGCGGATTCCGTTCCGTACGACTTCTCCCCGAGTTTTCTGGTGGGGTGTTTTCTTCCACCCCTCCCTTCCTGGCAAGCGTTTTCTCCCTTTTTCTTATGCGGACCGGGCAGCCTAGTCGGGGATATTTTTTGGAATCAGTTTGCAAACCCTCTTCCGGGATGGTATTGCTTGGGTATCTGTTCTAAGGTAAGGAATCTGTGGCTAGACGTCTCTTTCAGATGAATAAGTTGCCTTCAGTAACGCCTTATATGGTAGAGACTAGATCTAGCCACAGACTCCTTACTGACCCACCCATCCTGCCCGCTCTGTGAACTGGTTCTCCTTTTTCTTCCAGATCCCTTCTATTCACCTTTGTGCTTTCGTTGGTAAAAAAAAATATATATACATATAAAACTAAGACACACCACCGCTGACACTTAATATACGTGTCTTTCAAAAAGAGGGTTCTTTTTGGCACACACTTTCTATGGCAGTTTCTATACGTGGCTCTACGTTTTAGCGCAGAAAGTAGTTGCGGAGGAAACTGATGTCAGCGCATCAGGGGAGGGCTTATATGGACTCTGACGACGTCACATTCAGGTAGACGACGTCATTACGGAGTCACTTGACGCCCTCTACTGACGCGCAGAGGTACTGCTGTAGAAAATTTTCCGGATCCAGTCTGGCACCTGGGGATATTCTAAGGTAAGGAATCTGCGGCTAGATCTGGTCTCTACCAGATAAGGCGT
This sequence comes from Calotriton arnoldi, assembly GCA_963921515.1. Taxonomy (NCBI): domain Eukaryota; kingdom Metazoa; phylum Chordata; class Amphibia; order Caudata; family Salamandridae; genus Calotriton; species Calotriton arnoldi. The sequence continues at coordinate 904,753 of CAWUFW010004722.1, read as the reverse complement.
TACCGAAGGTAAGTAATTTATTCATCTGAGGTGGGGCGGAGCTTGCCACGGCTCAAAATGGCCGCTTGAACTGAGAGCTCCGTCAAGCCATCTAGACTATCCGTTCATAATCCTGCATTGGGGCGATATTAATTTAAACGGACCGGTAATCCACACGTCGGAAACAGAGCTGCGTGCGAGGGTGCTCCCCGCGACTGCTGAGACGGCTCTGGTGCGAAGCTATCGCTATTAAACTGCGGCGGCTCGGCGCCGCGCCTACCGGCCTGGAGATCGACGGCGGGAGCCTGAAGTGGTGTGCCCGGGGCGCTCGACCTGCGGCGTGGTTGCTGGCGCGGAGTCTGGGGGACGCCGCAGGTCCGGAGAGGGGACGAGCGCCCGACTGGACGGCTGCTGTGAGTGTTTCGGTGTGCGAGGGAGAGCGGCGAGGCCTTCCTGGGCTGTACCTTTCCATCGCGGTGCGGTCCCCGGCGCCGGGGCCGTAGAGGTAGTCTGCAAGGGGCGCATGGACGGAGGCGCCTCTCCCCCTGGATAGTCTTGTCTCGGATGGTGGCAGCGGCGTAAGGGGACCGCCTGGTGACTGGGGAGTGGTCAACTGAGCGGCTTCTGCGAATCCCTTAAGCCGGCGGCGTCGGACTTTGGGCGCGGCCATATTACACAGTGCCACACGTTTGGAATTTGGATTGCTGCCCTCTGCCTCGCCTGGGGACCCTTGGTGAGCGGAGGAATCACCGGACTACTCCCTGCACCAGGTCTGGGCATAGTGGTAACACGCAATGGGCAGAGTGCCCTGATTAGCGAAGTTGCGCACCAGTCGGTCCATAGTGCGTCGCGAGATGCGGCATAGGTCACAGGACCCCCACGGACAGATGATTAGCAAGAGCTGGAGAGGTTGCTGAATATAGTTCCTGGGAGCGACTGAGGAGTGTGAAGGTGCTGCTGCTGACTACCTGCCTGGGTTGGGCCTAGTTCCACTATCTACTTGCTCGGTAGCTGCCAGCGGGGAGTGCGATACTGGACGACACCAACAGTCCATTCCCATGGACCCCAGCGTCCCTGTAAGCGGGCTGGACTGTGGCGTGAGGTGTGCCGGCCTGTTGGAATTGCTGAGACTGACCCCGTGCAGGCTCCTGAGGGCATACGCACACTAAGCCCACATCGGAGACAGTACTATGGGCAAAGTCGACAGAGCGCAGCCCAAGCTCTCCTTTGAGCAGCGGAAATCAAGGACTCGAGATGGCACACCCGAGAGCCATTCGGGAGAACAGGGGGAGACGCCTGAACAGGTGGATGGTGACATCCGGACCATACTGGCTGCCATGCAAAAAAGTTTGTCTGCTATTGACACTAAACTGGACTCACTAACTTATCGCATGGACCGCATGACGGAAAGAATGGACAAACTGGTAGAACGCACCGACATGACGGAACGCAGAGTCACAGAAGTAGAGGAGGCGCAAACAGAAATGGATACCGAACGTAAGCGGATGGGAATGGCGCTACAAAACCTGCAAGATAAAGCTGAAGATCTTGAAGCGCGGTCGCGGAGAAGTAACATAAGAATTACTGGCCTTCCGGAGACGACTTCAATTGGGAACATGGAGCAGTTTGTGGAACGACTTTTGGTCACCCTGCTGGGCACGGAAATATTCTCAACGATGTTCGTGGTTGAAAGAGCGCATCGCTCGTTGGGCCCGCGGCCAAATCCTGGTGCGCCACCGCGACCTATAATAGCCAAACTACTTAACTACAGGGACAGGGATGCAGCGTTGAAAGCCGCACGAGAAAAGCAGGTATTACAATATGAGGGATCTGCTATTTCCCTTTACCCGGACTTCACAATGCGGGTCCAGGAGGTGCGCAGACAGTTTGTCCCTCTTAAGCGCCAATTGCGGGAACAAGGTCTCGATTACGCCATGCTGTATCCGGCGAGACTACGAGTCAACAGACAAGGCAAATCCAGGATATTCATGGACCCAAAGCAGCTGCAGAAAGCCCTGAAGGAGTGCTCAAAGGAGAAGCCACGCAGTCCTGAGCAACGAGACGCAGAAGGAGCGGCTGGGGGCGACCTAGATGACCAGGACTGATGCTCGAGATGGACTCAAATTCAGATAAGAAGTTTGGACTTTTAAGGGAAGATACGACGCATAGGCAGTATACCCTATTTGCAGTTGTGGGGCGGCGAAAATAGTAATGCCCGGGGGCCATGGCAGGGTCCTGAGACTGTGCCCTACAGGGTAAAAGATAGTTGGGCAGTTGGGAGTACCTGTAAACGGCAAACTGAATTCTTGATGCATAAGATGTTTGAGATGGCTGACTGATTGGGAAGACAACCCACCTAAGCCTAGTTAGAAAAGAGGACCAGCAACATCCGCCCACGTGTGAACACCACACCCTGGGGCCCACCTTTTGTTTTTTGTTGTTTATTATTGTTGAATGTAAAGATCAGTTATGATTAATGGGATTTACAGGGGGGGATTTCGCCACTGCAGAGTTGGGTGCTGCTTGACGTGGGTGGGGGGAGGGAGGGCTCAGAGACAAAAGTATTGTAAGATGTTTCGTACGATCGTGGCGGCGCAGGTGCAGAGTGGTATCTACAGCGATCACAAGGCAGGGCACAGACTGCGATCAGTAGGGCAGCCCACGTGATGGAGGATCATATCACTGACGGCAAGAACACCGGCAGTAAGATTAGAGTCATGACTTGGAACGTTAGAGGCCTCAATGACCACAGATAATTAAGGAAAGTCATGGCATATATAGCAAGGCATAATATCGATATCGCGCTGCTACAGGAGTCGCACTTAGTTAGTGGGTGCGCTATGCTGCGTAGTAGAGGGCTGCAGGGCAATGTCCATGCTGCGGGCTATACCACACACATGCGCGCGGAGTTATTACTTGGGTAAACCCCAAATCACATTTAAAATTGGAACCCCTAGAAACGGACTTGGAGGGTAGACATGTGATCTCTAGATGTCAGGGGAAAGGAGTAGATTTGACAATAGTAAATATATATGGTCCAAATTTTGACAACCCGAAGTTTTATGCCTTGTTGCTAGAAAAAATGAGAAGATATGAAGGGGGCAACCACCTCTGGGGAGGAGACTTCAATTGTGTATTGAATCCGCAATTAGATAGATCTGGAGGCCCAGACCGACGTCCCGCAGCTTCGGCGCGCATAATTGCTGACGCTATGACACAATTAGATTTGTGCGATGTGTGGCGGCAGCGCCGACCGACTGAGGGTGGTTACACACACTTCTCGGCTTACCATGACCTGCACACCCGGATTGACTACTGGCTAGCTGACAGGACCACGTATGGTCAAATCCGGCAATGTGCTGTCCTCCCCCGCACCTTATCAGACCACTCCCCGGTGTTATTAGAAATAGATACCCCACGGAAACACATCCCGCCCTTTACATGGCGCTTCCCCCCGTTCTCGCTGCTGGACTCAGCCTTCAGGGCTGACATGGCTGAGTCCATAGAAACCTTTTTTGTATGTATTGTGGGCTCAGTTGATTCGTTCGCAACAGTGTGGGAGGCATTTAAAGTCTATATTCGAGGGATCGCCATGTCTAAACATTCTGGTGTCCTTAGGGCTATCCGTGGTCGATTGGTGACGTTAGAAAGATCCCTTAAAACGCTAGAGCGGCGACTCCAGGTTCAGGCAGATGAAGAAAGCCTAGATGAAATTAAAAAGCTACTTGCTGAATATCACGAGGAGGCAGACTCGGAACTTAAACATCTTGGCAAGTACGCCAAGGCCCGTTCATACGGCGAAGGCGAACGTCCTGGTGCGATCCTGGCCTCCCTTCTGAGGAAGCGCAGAGACACAAACGTAGTTGCTGAGATACACAGTGCAGAGGGCGAGGTGCTGACTGAGGGGGTGGACATAGCGGAGCGTTTCAGGCAGTACTATACGACCCTATATGGCTCCCAGAATGTTAGCTCGGACGAGGAAATACTTGATTATTTGACGTACATCAAACTGCCCTGGCTCACCAATACGCACCGGGAATACCTTATGAGGCCTCTGTCGTTTGAGGAGATAACGGCAGCACTGGCGGGGATGAAAGCGGGCAGCGCGCCGGGTGTAGATGGATTGACTGTCCAATTCTACAAAGAATTCAAAGACCTCCTTGTCCCCCACCTGGCGACCCTATTTGAGGAGATGTGTGAAGAAGGGGCTATGCTGCCATCCATGAGGGAGGCTGTGATAGTTGCCATTTTAAAACCTGATAAACCACCCTCCGAGTGCTCATCGTACCGACCACTGTCATTGCTTAACATAGACACCAAAATATATGCCAAAGTCTTAGCGGCCCGGCTAGCACCTCTGATCCAGTTACTAGTAGCCCCAGAGCAGGCGGGATTCATCCCCAGCAGAAATATAACTTATAATTTAAGGACGGTATTTGGGGCAATGCAGCATACTAAACAGGATGATCTGAAAGAGACACGTTAGTGACAGATTCCTCACCTTAGAATATCCCCAGGCGTCAGGCTGGATCCGGAAAGTTTTGCGTAGCAGTACCCTTGCGCGTCGGTAGGCGGCGTCGTGCGGCTCCGCGTCCGTCGTCGGCGTCGTGATCGCCGGGATGACGTCGCGGGCAGTACTTAGGCGCCGCCCTGCGCGCTGACGTCAGTTCTTCTTTTTCCGCGCCAGTAAGCGCAGATCCGGGAAGAGCAGTGCCCTAGTCACTTTTTGACTATCTTTTTTGGTGAATTTTTTCACTGTTTCTTCAACGAGTCTTCACGACTCCTAAGGTGTCGAAAGGATGCCCGGCTTTAAGCCCTGCGAGGAATGTGGTCGCATGATGTCGATCACGGACCCGCACCTCGAGTGTCTCTTTTGTCTCGGCCGAGACCACGACACGAAGTCGTGTCCTGACTGCCGGAAACTTCATCCTAAGGCTTTGCGAGAGCGGTCTCGAAAGCTCCTTGAAGTCCGGCATTCGGCTCCGCGCCGCACCAAGCCCCGGTCCCGGGAGAGGTCGAGGGGCCGGACGCGGAGTCCCCGCCGTTCATCGGATTCAAAGTCTTCGCGCTCCTCCGGTAAGTCGAAGCACAAGAAGTCTAAGCGGCGTCATCGCTCTAAGACTTCGCCTCGCCGGTCTCGCGACTCGGCTGAGGTCCCTGTCGGCACCGTCCCCGCGGCCCCGGACGTGCCTGTCGAGTTACCCCCGCAGTACCCGCCCTACCCGGGCTCGGGGCGACTCCGGCCGATATACAGGAATTCCTGTCGGCCATGGCCCGCCTCTTCGGGCCTCAAGGTCCCTCCGGTGCGCCTCCGGGCCCCGCGGGCTCCTGATTGGGTTGCTCCGGCGTCGCCGTCGACTCCGGTCCCGGCGTCGCCTGTCCCACCAGCCTTCGTCCCGGCCTCGGCTCCGGTCCCGGCCTCGACCTCGGCTCCGGTGGGGCCGCAACCCCATCGACGCCGGTTGACCTAACCCACGCCTCCGCCGACGCCCGATGTCCCCGGTGCCGTTTCCGACGCCGTCCGGGGCTCCGGGCGGCGTCGTTCCCGGTTCTCTCCGGGTCCGGACATGGTGCCGGAACGGCGTCGCCCGACGCCCGTATCCGGCGCCGATGAGACCTTGGGTCCCTGATGTCCCTCCTCCTCCATATTTTCAACCTGAGGAGGACCAGGAGAGCTGGGAGGGGTCTGACGACCCTCTCACACAACAGTGCGAGTTTGACCCGGACTGGGTTGAGGAACTTGGGGATGCCAGTGGTCTGGATACCTCCTGACTCTGGCATGCTGTCTCCTCCCGTGGCAACGGAGGAGGGGGCTAATTTTGCAACGGTGTTGCGTAGAGCTGCTGGAGCCTTGAATCTCCAGTTGCCTACAGTGGTCGTCAGGTCTAACATCCTGACTGAAGTGCTTCAGCCGGCGGCCTCCTCTTCGGAGACTGTGCTGCCGTTCAACGAGGCACTGACTGACGTTCTTTGGGTGCCTGGTCCAAACCCACCACAGGGGCTCCTGTGGATAGGAACGTGGCCCGACGCCATCGCCCTGCTCCGGGCGACCCCCTGTTTCTCTCCCAACACCCCACCCCTGAGAGCTTGGTTGTCCAAGCCTCTGCCTCCCAAACCGCCTTCCCTACCGCCCTCCGGATAGGGAATCCAAGCGCCTGGATCACTTTGGGAAGAAGGCTTTCTCTTCCTCCAGTGCTGGCTTGCGGTCTGTTAATACCGCTTGCCTCTTGGGCCGATACACCCACTCCCTGTGGGATTCGGTGGCAACTGTTTTGCCGCAGTGTTCTGAGGAGGTCCAGACACTGCTTACCCGCGCCATTGCGGAAGGGCGTGATGCGGCTAAATATACCATCCGCTGTGGCCTTGATACCGCCGACTCGCTGGGCAGATCGCTTGCAACGACGGTGGCGCTGCGTCGCCACGCCTGGCTGAGAACCACTGGTTTTTCGGGAGATGTCCAGAATACACTCATGGACATGCCCTTTGATGGTGTCGGTCTTTTTGGTTCGAAGGCAGACCATGCGCTGGAGCGTTTCAAGGACTCTCGGGCTACTGCTAAGTCCCTGGGCCTTGCTGTTGTGCGCCCTCCGCTCACGTCTGCTTTTCGCCCCTTTCGTGGCCACGGAAGGGGCGCCCAGTCACGTCCGCAGCCCGGCCAACGGCCCGTGCAGCAAGCGCCTTCGCGAGGACGTGGATACCGCCGTGGCGGTTCGGGCAACCAGCGTGCGGGTCAGGCCACCACCTCCAACCCGTCCGCGGCCTCCAAGCCCTCCTAGTCCCTCCTTTCAGGTGCACAGTACGCCAGTCGGGGGCAGGGTCCGCCATCACCTTCACCTCTGGCGTCCCATCACCTCGGACAGGTGGGTCTTGGACATTGTCCGAAGGGCTACTCCCTCCCCTTCGAGACCACCCCCCAGCCATGCCACCTCAATTCCACCGCATGTCAGGGGATCACTTGGCGCTTCTACAGAAGGAAGTCACGGCCCTCTTGGCCAAGAGGGCCATCGAGCATGTTCCGACCCCAGAAGTAGGGCGTGGTTGCTACTCCCACTACTTTCTGGTGCCCAAAAGGACAAGGAGGACATGCGTCCTATCTTGGACCTCCGGAACGTCAATCGCTTCCTCCGGAAGGAGAAGTTCAAGATGCTCACCCTAGCTCAGGTCTTGACTGCCCTCGACCCTGGAGACTGGTTGGTAGCGTTGGACTTGCAGGACGCATATTTCCACATCCCCGTCCTGCCGGCCCACCGGCGTTACCTTCGGTTCACGGTAGGCCCCGAGCATTTTCAGTTCACCGTGCTCCCCTTTGGCCTTACCAGTGCCCCTCGGGTGTTCATGAAAGTGATGGCGGTGGTCGCAGCTCATCTGCGCCGGGCAGGGGTTTCAGTCTTCCCCTACCTCGACGACTGGTTGCTGAAGGCGGGCTCGTCCCAGGCAGTCGTCTCCCACCTCCAGACTACGGCCGAACTCCTGCACTCGCTGGGGTTCTCCATCAATGTGCCAAAGTCGCATCTGATTCCTTCTCCACAGCTCCTTTTCATCAGAGCAGTTCTGGACACGACGCAGTTTCGGGCCTATCCTCCCGAACGGCGAGTCCGGGATATTCAGGCTATGATTCCGATCTTTCAGCCTTTATCCTGGGTTTCGGTACGGATGACCCTCAGGCTGCTGGGCCTCATGGCCTCCTGCATCCTGCTGGTCAATCATGCCAGATGGCATATGCGGGCTCTGCAGTGGGACCTGAAGTTCCAGTGGGCGCAGCACCAGGGCAACCTGTCCGATCACGTCCAGATCTCGGAGGGGACTGCAAGACAGTTGCAGTGGTGGCTCTCGACCGGCAATGGGTCATGGGCAGATCCCTCTCCCTTCCCCAGCCAGAGCACACAGTTGTGACGGACGCGTCCCTTCTGGGATGGGGCGGTCACATGGGAGAGGCGGAGATCAGAGGCCTCTGGTCTCCGGCGGAGTCCCGGCTCCATATCAACCTTCTGGAGCTCCGGGCGATCCGGCTTGCACTCAAGGCATTCCTTCCCTCTGTCAAAGGGAAGGTAGTGCAGGTGTTCACAGACAACACCACCGCCATGTGGTATTGCAACAAACAAGGCGGGGTGGGGTCTTGGACCCTTTGTCAGGAGGCTCTGCGCCTCTGGACATGGCTGGAATATCAGGGCATGTTCCTGATGGTTCAACACCTGGCAGGTTCCCTGAACGCCAGGGCGGACGAACTCAGCCGCAGGTGCATGATGGATCACGAATGGCGTCTTCACTCGGAAGTGGCGCAAGGACTCTTTCTACAATGGGGAGAGCCTTGGTTAGATCTATTCGCCACCGAAGAGAACGCGCAATGTCATCAGTTCTGCGCGTTGGAATTTCCAAGGCGGCACACGCTCGGCGACGCTTTTCGTCACGGGTGGAGTTGCGGTCTGTTGTACGCCTTTCCGCCTATACCACTTCTACCCAGAGTGTTGAAGAAGATTCGGCACGACCGGGCCCAAGTCATTCTTGTGGCTCCGGACTGGGCTCGAAGAGTTTGGTATCCCGAGCTACTCAATATGAGCATAGATCCCCCGATCCGTCTGCCTCTTCGGGAGGATCTTCTGTCGCAGCAGCAGGGGACGGTCCTCCACCCGAACCTGTCCAGTCTACAACTGCTTGCGTGGAGATTGAGCGGCGGCAGTTGATTCCTTTCGACTTGCCTCCCGAAGTTTGTGATGTGATTCTGGCAGCCAGGCGTCCCTCCACTAAGGTGGTATACGCCTGCAGGTGGAACAAATTTGTGGCATGGTGCACAGCAAAGGCTGTGAATCCCCTTTCTGCCCCTCTTTCTGAGGTCCTTCTGTTCCTTCTCTCTCTGGCCCAACAGGGTTCTGCCCTGGGTACCATCAAGGGTTATCTCTGTGCTATCTCGGCCTTCCTCAGGCTCCCTGATCAGCCCTCCCTTTTCAAGTCCCCTGTTGTTAACAGGTTCTTAAAAGGCATTACACACCTCTTTCCTCCTGTTCCATTTGTGATGCCTCAGTGGGACTTGAACTTGGTTCTTACCTTTTAATGTGCGCTCCCTTTGAGCCTCTGCATAACTGTCCTCTTCGTCTTTTGACTCTAAAGACAGCCTTTCTGGTGGCCATCACCTCCGCTCGGCGGGTGAGTGAGCTCCAGGCTTTATCTTGCAAACCTCCCTTTCTGTCTGTTCATCCAGACAAGGTTGTTCTTCGGACGCGTCCGTCCTTCTTGCCAAAGGTGGTTACTGCCTTTCACATTGGGCAGACCATCACTTTGCCCACCTTCTTTCCGCCTCCGCATCCTTCCAGAGAGGAAGAGAGGCTCCACCGTCTGGACCCAAAACGTGCGCTCTCCTTCTATATCGACCGCACAAAACACTTCCGGGTGGATGACCAGCTCTTTGTTGGCTACGTGGGCGCCAAAAAAGGTCGGGCGGTGCACAAACGAACCACTCCCGCTGGGTTACCTTGTGCATCAAGACCTGCTATTCTTTGGCTAAGAAGGAGCCTCCTGTTGGGCTGCGTGCCCATTCCACCAGGGCAACAGCTGCTACCACGGCCTTGGGCCGCGGTGTTCCGCTGCCCGTTATTTGTCAGGCAGCTACGTGGGCCTCGCTGCACACGTTTACAAAGCATTACTGCCTTGACAGTCAGGTCCGGAGGGACGGCTTCTTTGGCCGTTCTGTCCTCCAGGACTTCCTTGTCTGATCTTTGTTCGCAGACCCACCACCGGGGTTGGTATTGCTGGGGTATCTATTCTAAGGTGAGGAATCTGTCACTAACGTGTCTCTTTCAGATGCACAAGTTACTAACTTGTGTAACGATATATCTGTAAGAGACAGTAGTTAGTGACAGATTCCTTACCGCCCCACCCATCCTCCCCGTTCTGCGAACTGATTTCTAGGGTTAAGGACATCCCTTTCAGGGCCCTAGTATTTTTCAGACACCTATGTCAGCTTCTTGCATGGCTCTGCGTTCCTGGCGCGGAAAGTCGTGTACAGAACTGACGTCAGCGCGCAGGGGCGGCGCCTAAGTACTGCCCGCGACGTCATCCCGGCGATCACGACGCCGACGACGGACGCGGAGCCGCACGACGCCGCCTACCGACGCGCAAGGGTACTGCTACGCAAAACTTTCCGGATCCAGCCTGACGCCTGGGGATATTCTAAGGTGAGGAATCTGTCACTAACTACTGTCTCTTACAGATATATCGTTACACAAGTTAGTAACTTGTGCTTCAGGCAGTGTCAGTGTTCCTTGATATGGAAAAAGCATTTGACTCCGTCGAATGGAGGTTCATGAGGCAGGTGCTGACCAGAATGGGCCTTGGGAGCGTCTTCTTACAAATGCTTGGGGTTTTATACAATTCTCCCACGGCTCGAATAAAAGTTGGTGATTTAGTCACGGCTCCAATACAAATATCTAGGGGCACAAGGCAGGGTTGCCCGCTATCCCCGCTCCTCTATGCACTAGTAACAGAACCGTTGGCCTGTGCACTCCGAGAATACCACCGGCACAAGGAAATACGCTTCCCAGGGTATGAACTCATAGTCTCCACATATGCGGATGTACGTTATGGATCCTGATAGCAACCTGTCCTCAATTCTGAGGGAGGTAGTGAAATTTGGCACTGTCTCGGGTCTAAAAGTTAATTGGACAAAATCTCAAATTTTCCCGCTTACCCCGCATACACAACAGTTCACGGCAGATTATCCCCTCCAATGGACGACTGACGATGTACGATACCTAGGCGTTAAAATACATACCGACTCGGAGCTGGTGTTAAGGGAAAATTACGGGGTCGCTGTAAGTAAACTAGAAGACGATATAGATAAATGGATAAGGTTGCCGCTGTCATTGATAGGAAGGATTGCGATAATGAAAATGGTGGTACTACCCCGCTTCCTATTCCTCTTCGCCAATATACCAATAGTGATGCCAAAAGTTTTATCTGAAAGAGACACGTTAGTGACAGATTCCTTACCTTAGAATATCCCCAGGCGTCAGGCTGGATCCGGAAAGTTTTGCGTAGCAGTACCCCTGCGCGTCGGTAGGCGGCGTCGTGCGGCTCCGCGTTCAGCGTCGTGATCGCCGGGATGACGTCGCGGCCAGTACTTAGACGCCGCCCATGCGCGCTGGCGTCAGTTCTTTCTTTTCCGCGCCAGTAAGCGCAGATCCGGATTGAGCAGTGCCCCAGTCATTTTTTGACTGAGTATTTTTTGAGACTTTTTGTCCAAGTTTTTCGAGTCGTTTCGACTCCAAGGAGTCAGTAGGGATGCCCGGCTTCAAGCCATGCGAGGTCTGTAATCGCATGATGTCGATTACGGATCCGCACCGAGACTGTCTCTTCTGCCTGGGGCGTGGCCACGACCCCAAGTCGTGCCCCGAGTGTCGGTCCCTCGCCCCGAAGGCTTTGCGAGAGCGGTCTCGAAAGCTTCCCGAGGCCCGGCACTCGGCTCCGCGCCGCTCGAGGTCCCGGTCCCGGGAGAGGTCGAGGGGCTGGTCGCGGAGCCGTCGTCATTTGTCGGGGTCGAAGTCTTCGTCTTCAGGTAAGGCGAAGCACAAGAGGTCTAAGAAGCGTCGCTCTAAGACCTCCCCTCGCCGGTCTCACGACTCGGCCGAGGGTCCCGTTGGTACCGCCCCCGCGCCTCCGGGGGTACCCGAACAGCCGACGCCGGCCTACCCGCCTGTTCCGGGTCCGACGTCGACTCCGGCCGACATCCAAGACTTCTTGTCGGCCATGGCCCGCATCTTCGGGCCTAAGGGTTACCCCGGTGCGCCTTCGGGCCCCGCGGGCCCCAGTGGGAGTCCTCCCTCGGCACCACCGGCGGCTCCGGCCCCGGTGTCCCCGGCGGCTCCGGCCCCGGCGCCGCAGGACCCCCTCGGATCCAGGCCTGGATCCCGGTCGACGCCGGTTGACCTAATAACACCTCCATCGGCGCCGACCTCACCGGTACCATTCACGGCGCCGTCTGAGGCCCCGGGCGGCGCCGTCCATAGGTTCTCCCCGGAACCGGACACGGAGCCGGATCGACGTCGCCCGACGCCGATTCCGACGCCGATGGGACCTTTCTTACCTCATGTCCCTCCTCCATACTTTTCACCTGTTTTGGAGGACAAGGAGGACTGGGAGGGGTCGGAAGACCCTCTCACAGCTCAATGTGAGCCTAATCAGGACTTGGCTGAGGAACTGGGTGATGCCAGTGGTCTGGACACCTCTCCAGACCTTGGCATGCTGTCTCCTCCTTCCGTGGCTACGGAGGCGGGAGCAAGTTATGCAACGGTGTTGCGTAGGGCGGCCGCTGCCTTGCGCCTCGAGCTCCCTACAGTGGCTGTCAGGACTAACCTCCTGACGGAAGTGCTTCAGCCGGCGGCTACCTCTTCGGAGCCACTGCTGCCGTTCAACGACGCACTTTCTGATGTTCTTTTGGGCACCTGGTCCAGGCCCACCACAGGGGCTCCTGTGGACAGGAACGTAGCCCGACGCCATCGCCCGGCCCCGGGCGACCCCCTCTTCCTCTCCCAACACCCCACCCCGAGAGCTTGGTTGTCCAAGCCTCTGCCTCTCAGAGCGCCTTCCCTACGGCTCCGCCGGACAGGGAATCCAAAAAACTGGAACAATTTGGGAAGAAGATTTTTTCTTCCTCCAGTGCTGGCTTGCGGTCCGTGAACACCGCTTGCCTTTTGGGCCGTTACTCCCACTCTGTGGGATTCGGTGGCGCAAGTGCTGCCCAAGTGTCCTGAGGAGGTCCAGGCACTGCTCTCCCGTGTTATTGCAGACGGGAGGGACGCGGCAAAGTTCACTATCCGATGTGGCCTAGACACCGCTGACTCGCTAGGCATATCGCTTGCTACGACAGTGGCGCTGCGCCGTCACGCCTGGCTGAGGACCACTGGTTTCTCGGGCGATGTCCAAAACACCCTTATGGACATGCCCTTCGATGGTATCTGCCTTTTTGGCAATAAGGCAGACAGCGCGCTGGAGCGCTTTAAGGACTCGCGGGCTACGGCCAAGTCCTTGGGCCTCGCGCCCTCCGCAGCAGTCTGCTTTTCGCCCCTTTCGTGGCCACGGAAGGGGCGCCCAGTCACGTCCACTGCCCAGCCACCGGCCCGCGCAGCAAGCGCCTTCGCGCGGCCGAGGACGTGGCTCCCGCCGAGGCGGGTCGGGTAACCAGCGTGCGGGTCAGGCCACCACCTCCGCCCCGTGCGCGGCCTCCAAGCCCTCCTAGTCCATCCTTTCAGGTCCACAGCACGCCAGTGGGGGGCAGGGTCCGCCATCACCTTCCCCACTGGTGCACCATCACATCGGACAGGTGGGTTTTGGACATTGTCCGAAGGGGCTACTCCCTCCCCTTCGAGACTACCACCCCCAGCCATGCCACCTCAGCACCACCGCATGTCGGGGGACCATTTGGTACTTCTTCGACAGGAAGTTGCGGCCCTCTTGGCCAAGGGGGCCATCGAGCGCGTTCCGACCTCAGAAGTAGGGCGTGGTTGTTATTCCCACTACTTTCTGGTGCCCAAAAAGGACAAGGAGGACATGCGTCCTATCTTGGACCTCCGGAACGTCAATCGCTTCCTCCGGAAGGAGAAGTTCAAGATGGTCACCCTAGCTCAGGTCTTGACTGCCCTCGACCCTGGAGACTGGATGGTAGCGTTGGACTTGCAGGACGCATATTTTCACATCCCCGTCCTGCCGGCCCACCGGCGTTACCTGCGTTTCACGGTAGGCCTCGAGCACTTTCAGTTCACCGTGCTTCCCTTTGGCCTTACCAGCGCCCCTCGGGTGTTCACGAAGGTGATGGCGGTGGTCGCAGCTCATCTACGCCGGGCAGGGGTTCCAGTCTTTGCCCTACCTCGACGACTTGTTGCTGAAGGCGGGCTCGTCCCAGGCAGTCGTCTCCCACCTCCAGACTACGGCCGAACTACTGCACTCGCTGGGGTTCTCCATCAATGTGCCGAAGTCGCACCTGGTTCCTTCTCCACAGCTCCTTATCATCGGAGCAGTTCTGGACACAACGCAGTTTCGGGCCTATCCTCCCGAACGGCGAGTCCAGGATATTCAGGCTATGATTCCGATCTTTCAGCCTCTATCCTGGGTTTCGGTATGGATGACCCTGAGGCTGCTCGGCCTCATGGCCTCCTGCATCCTGCTGGTCGATCATGCCATATGGCATATGCGGGCTCTGCAGTGGGACCTGAAGTTCCAGTGGGCGCAGCATCAGGGGAACCTGTCCGATTACGTCCAGATCTCGGAGGGAACTGCACGACAGTTGCAGTGGTGGCTCTCGAACCGGCAATGGGTCACGGGCAGATCCCTCTCCCTTCCCCAGCCAGAGCACACAGTTGTGACGGATGCGTCCCTTCTGGGATGGGGCGGTCACATGGGAGAGGCGGAGATCAGAGGCCTCTGGTCTCCGGCGGAGTCCCGGCTCCATATCAACCTTCTGGAGCTCCGGGCGATCCGACTTGCACTGAAGGCATTCCTTCCCTCTGTCAAAGGGAAGGTAGTGCAGGTGTTCACAGACAACACCACCGCCATGTGGTACTGCAACAAACAAGGCGGGGTGGGGTCGTGGACCCTATGTCAGGAGGCTCTGCGTCTCTGGACATGGCTGGAACATCAGGGCATATTCCTGATGGTTCAACACCTGGCAGGTTCCCTGAACGCCAGGGCGGACGAACTCAGCCGCAGGTGCATGATGGATCACGAATGGCGTCTTCACTCGGAGGTGGCGCAAGGACTCTTTCTACAGTGGGGAGAGCCTTGGTTAGATCTATTCGCCACCGAAGAGAACGCACAATGTCAGCAGTTCTGCGCGTTGGAATTTCCAAGGCGGCACTCGCTCGGCGACGCTTTTTGTCGCGAGTGGAGTTGCGGTCTGTTGTACGCCTTTCCGCCTATACCACTTCTGCCCAGAGTGTTGAAGAAGATTCGGCGCGACCGGGCCCAAGTCATCCTTGTGGCTCCGGACTGGGCTCGAAGAGTTTGGTATCCCGAGCTACTCAGTATGAGCATCGATCCCCTGATCCGTCTGCCTCTTCGGGAGGATCTTCTGTCGCAGCAGCAGGGGACGGTCCTCCACCCGAACCTGTCCAGTCTCCACCTCCTTGCATGGAGATTGAGTGGCGGCAGTTGATTCCTTTCGACTTGCCTCCCAAAGTTTGTGATGTGATTCTGGCAGCCAGGCGTCCTTCCACTAAGGTGGTATATGCCTGCAGGTGGAACAAGTTTGTGGCATGGTGCACAGCAAAGGCTGTGAATCCCCTTTCTGCCCCTCTTTCTGAGGTTCTTCTGTTCCTTCTTTCTCTGGCCCAACAGGGTTCTGCCCTGGGTACCATCAAGGGCTATCTTTGTGCAATCTCGGCCTTCCTCAGGCTTCCTGATCAGCCCTCCCTTTTCAAGTCCCCTGTTGTTAACAGGTTTCTTAAAGGCATTACACACCTCTTCCCTCCTGTTCCGTTTGTGATGCCTCAGTGGGACTTGAACTTGGTTCTTACCTTTTTAATGTGCGCTCCCTTTGAGCCTCTCCATAACTGTCCTCTTCGTCTTCTCACTCTGAAGACAGCCTTTCTGGTGGCTATCACCTCCGCTCGGCGAGTGAGTGAGCTCTAGGCTCTTTCTTGCAAGCCACCCTTTCTGTCTGTCCATCCAGACAAGGTTGTTCTTAGGACGCGTCCGTCCTTCTTGCCAAAGGTGGTTACTGCCTTCCACATTGGGCAGACCATCACTTTGCCCACCTTCTTTCCGCCTCCGCATCCTTCCAGGGAGGAAGAGAGGCTCCACCGTCTGGACCCAAAACGTGCGATTTCTTTCTATCTGAACCGCACACAACAGTTCCGGGTGGATGACCAGCTCTTTGTTGGCTACGTGGGCGCCAAAAAAGGTCGGGCGGTACACAAGCGGACCATCTCCCGCTGGGTTGTCTTGTGTATCAAAGCCTGCTATTCTTTGGCTAAGAAGGAGCCCCTGTTGGGCTACGTGCTCATTCCACCAGGTCGACAGCCGCCATCACGGCTTTGGGATGTGGTGTCCCATTGCAGGACATTTGTCAGGCAGCTACGTGGGCCTCGCTGCACACGTTTACCAAACATTACTGCCTTGACAGCCAGGTCCGGAGGGACGGCTTCTTTGGCCGTTCTGTCCTCCGGGACTTCCTTGTCTGAATCTGTTCGCAGACCCACCACCGGGGTTGGTATTGCTGGGGTATCTATTCTAAGGTAAGGAATCTGTCACTAACGTGTCTCTTTCAGATGCACAAGTTACTAACTTGTGTAACGATATATCTGTAAGAGACAGTAGTTAGTGACAGATTCCTTACCACCCCACCCATCCTCCCCGTTCTGCGAACTGATTATTAGGGTTAAGGTCATCCCTTTCAGGGCCCTAGTTTTCAGACACCAGTGTCAGTTTCTTGCATGGCTCTGCGTTTCTGGCGCAGAAAGTTGTGTACAGAACTGACGCCAGCGCGCATGGGCGGCGTCTAAGTATTGGCCGCGACGTCATCCCGGCGATCACGACGACGGACGCAGAGCCTCACGACGCCGACTACCGACGCGCAGGGGTACTGCTACGCAAAACTTTCCGGATCCAGCCTGACGCCTGGGGATATTCTAAGGTAAGGAATCTGTCACTAACTACTGTCTCTTACAGATATATCGTTACACAAGTTAGTAACTTGTGCTTTCCGCACACTGACCTCCCTAATGATTAAGCTAGCCTGGGCAGGGAAACAGGCTAGAGTTAAATGGGACGTCCTCACGCTCCCATATAGCATGGGGGGTCTTGGGGCACCAGACCTGGACCTATATTATAGGGCGGCACAAAGCGCACATGCCCACCTCTGGATGCACGGTTCGCCCGATATACCCCACCTGCGGATAGAGCGAGTGGTGGCGGCACCGCACCCACTCCCTGCACTGTTGTACAAGATGCCAGACCGACGAACGGGAATTATGGACTCCATCAATGCGACCACGCAGGCATGACAGCACCTGCTGAAGCTGCAAGCTGGAGCTATAGCATACTCCCCGCTGACCCCGATTGAATGGTGTCACTGGTTACCCCCGTGCAGGGACCGTGGGGTTGTACGAGCCCTCCACGACTTAGATATGCGGCAGATTGGAGATATGTTTGCGGAGTGCGTAGTCAAGACTTGGGAAGCGATAGCGGCCACGGCAGATAGTCCCACATTGTTACACAAATTCCAAGTCCAGAGGGTTCGGCACGCTATGGCTAACATCCTGGGTAACGACTTAGCGGAACCCCCGGACCTGGCCCCCCTTACGTATGTGATCAAAACTGAATCTCCTGCTCGGATGGTGTCCAAGATATATAAACTGTCCCAGGACTACCGGAAAAATCCCTACACGAAGGCACGGCTTGCTTGGCAGGTGGACTTAGGTGAGGAACTGGACGATCTAATGTGGAAATATTGCTGTGAGAGCACCAAGCGGATATCCCTGAATGGCAGGCATAGGTTAATACATTTTAAGTTCTTAAATAGGGTGTATTGCACTCCAGAGCGACTATGCAGATATGGGCTCCGAGACACAGCGGAATGCGAGCGTTGTGGGGTAGACATAGCGGATTTTATACACTTGGCTTGGTTCTGCCCGGGTGTCGCCACTTTCTGGTTGTGGGTATTCAGGGAGCTGGGAGAGATCATAGATACAACACTGAGGCCGGACCCCCTGTTGGCCCTGTTAGGATATACCAAACCCATAGCTAAGGCAGTCAGACGATTGGTAGACATGGGATTGTTACTAGCCAGGCGCAGAGTAGCGATTAGCTGGGCTAAGGGCCCTCTCCCTACGATAGCTAGCTGGGCAACCGATATGCTATACTGCAGCATTCAGACCGAGAATTACAGCGAACTACTCCCGCCGCGCAGCAGACCCAAGAACTTCTGGGCACTATACACAGCATATCTTCAAACTAAACTAATTGGGGCAGAGGGGAACAATGCGACTGTGAACGCTGTAACAGGACACCTAGATAGAGGAGACACAAGAACTGCTGAGCTACTAGATAAAGAAATTGAGTCAGATACGCCTGAATGAAGGGGGTTGCACAGGGTATTTACGGGGCATAAAGGAGGGCATCAAACGTAAAAATCGTGGATGCTGCTGAGGCTAGCCTACGATACTGTTTTCTACTGCGGGGAGGCGGAACACTGTGGCTGTTAACGTGCTGGGATATTCGCTTGCCAGATTAGCTGTTAGACTGTGCTTTATTAAGGATTGCAGCAGAATGATACTACTGTACTGTACGCTATACTACTAATTTGTCTCTTGGAAACTGTTAATAAAGAGTTTAAATAAAAAATAAAAAACGTATTCATCTGAGGTTATTCTCATCCTACTTTTTTAGTAGTATGGAAATAATGGACAGGAAAATGATGTCACTATGATTGTGGGGAAACTTTATGGGGGCTGCGACGTCACATGGACATCACTTTGGATGTCAAACAAAGTCAGCGCAACCTACTGTTGGGCAGAACTATGGAAAAAGGTTTTCCTGACCAGTGTGATGCCTGGGGTGACCTGAAAAGGTGAGGAATCTATAGGTCCCTAGAGTATTCACCAGAAACATTGTTACGGAAGGTAAGTAACTTTGTCTTGTCAGTATATCCTTGGGATCTGACTCGTAATGGGTTGGATTTTCCACATCCCTAGAGTTTACGGTAACCCTGGTACCAGTAACTTAAGGGTGGGTGTGCGGAAATGGGGTGTATTATATGGTGCAGTTGTGGAACCTCAAAGTGTAATACACTTACCAACCCCTTTAGGACCAGTAGGTTTTGTTTGTTAAACCTTCTAGCTCAACCCTGGGTAGCTGTGGCTCTGAGCAGCAAGGCTTACACAAAGGAACAAATGTAAAGTATCTAAACAGCAACAAAACAATTGAAGAAGAAATATAGGAGACTCTTAAAAAAATCCGTCACCAATTTATAAAAATAGACTGTATTTTTAGACACCACAACGAAAAATATCCACCAGAGAGTTCCAGAGATATATGTTTTATGAGGCACAGTAAATATGCAGCTATTAGATTTATCTAACTGTGAACAAGCATTGGCAAATTCAACAAATTTGACACTTAGGAATGTTTTCACTAACAGTTTGGGCTAGTTGTATTGCGTTTGGTTAGAGTTTGGGCGACCAACTCTGGTAGGGAGCCATTCAAGGGGACCAGCAAGGTCCTTAGAAACAGTTTCCTCAGCAGGTAAAGCAGTCTTCACCCAGTTCCAGGCACTTATATCCTTTGCTAAGGTTTCCTATGGAAGTGGTCCTGATGCAAGGGGTACAGGATACTTAAGAAGCTCAAGGATGCTGTGGATGTGATGCGGTCGAACGGGGTCTTCCTGTGGCTACTCCTCAGTCCAGGAAAGGGGTGAGGTGGTCCTGGTCATCCCTCAAAGGCTTTTCATTCTTGGTAGAAGTCCAGTCACCACTGGGCTGCCAGTTGCCCGGTATCGTGGTCACAGTCAAATCCTTCCCTGGGCAACCAAGCTGCACTCTGACGACTCTCCGGGTCCAGCATACTCTGGTGCAACTTTGAGCCTTGGGGTCTGGTCTCTGGCGCTGCACGGAGGCGGATGGCGGCGGTCTGAAGAGTCAGAGCTACCAACTTACCCCAGCAGGCTTCTTCAACTGTTATGGCCCTTTGCTGTGAACTGGAGGTCAGCCTACTGACCCTTAGAGTCTCTTGATTTGTCTGGATTCCAGAGGCAACTTCTCCATGAGCAGGACACAGCAGGCACAGTTCCTTCTCCTTTGCTAGCCATAAGGTTCAGCAGGTGCACTCCACCCTGGTGCAGCTTCTCCTTGCTGGTTCCATGAGCAGCAGGGCAGTTCTTCTTCGGTCCTTCTTCCAGTCGAGATCTGAGTTCTGGGTGCCAGGGGTGCCCTTTTTATGCTCAGAAAGTGCCCTGTGGTCAGTAGCCAATGTGCTACAAGGTTCTTTTCCCCTCCTTTTGACCACTCACTGCGAAGGGTGGCATCTGTCTGTTACAGTATGCACCATTCTGCCCACTCCCAACATTACCGAACCCATCTCTTGGTGCCAAGAGCTACCAAGGGGGCTACACGCCCCAGAGAAACTGGTTTAGCAACTGGTTCCCCTTCCCTTCCCTGTCCCTACTGCCAGCCTGTCTACCCAGACAATGGAGCAGACCCTTCCCAAGTGTTACCCATTGGCCCTTAAAAGGCGACTTCTCCTTTAAAGCTCGCCTTTTGGGTTAACACCGGTGTTGACTTCCTGCGAGAGAGAGGTAACAACTCTCTCCCATGCTGGCTTCTATTGTTACCTTTCCTGGGAGTCATTAGCACATCTCCCCAGAAGGGCAGAAAGCTCTCTGTAGGACAAACCTCATGTACATCTGTAAAAGGGCATTGGAAATCTTGGGCAACTGAAGTTGCAACTTCTAAAGATAAACTTTGCCCACTAGTGACATTAAATTCAAAGTAATCATTAAATTGGATTTAATGCACTGATTCGTTTGAAACCTTACAGCACCACCATTTGTAGTCCCATTCAAAAGTTAGCAGGGCTAGGATGCCAGCCTGTAACTCTGTACCTGCCAATGGGGCTATAATGGAAGAAAAAACCCCTAGGCAACAATCGGTCTAAACAATATGTAAGACCTGATCAAACACAGACATGATATTGGAGACTCAGTGTACACTTGAATTCATTAAAACTTCATATCTGAAAGAGACACGTTAGTGACAGATTCCTTACCTTAGAATATCCCCAGGCGTCGGGCTGGATCCGGAAAGTTTTTGCGTAGCAGTACCCTCTTGCGCGCCGGTAGGCGGCGTCGTGCGGCTCCGCGTCCGTCGTCGGGCGTCGTGATCGCCGGGATGACGTCGCGGGCAGTACTTAGGCGCCGCCCTGCGCGCTGACGCCAGTTCTTCTTTTTCCGCGCCAGCAAGCGCAGATCCGGGAAGAGCAGTGCCCTGGTCATTTTTTTGACCATACTTTTTGGTGAATTTTTTCACTGTTTTTTCATCTCTCAAGGTGTCGTAGGGATGCCCGGGTTTCAAACGTTGCGGCGCCTGTGCGCGGATGATGTCCGTCACCGACCCGCATTGGGAGTGTCTCTTCTGCCTCGGCCGAGGCCACGACACGGAGTCTTGTCCCGAATGCCAGGCCCTTAACCCGAAAGCTTTGCGAGAGCGGTCTCGAAAGCTCCTGGAGGCCCGGCATCCGGCTCCGCGGAAGCCCCGGTCGCGTGAGAGGTCCAGGGGTCGATCGCGGAGTCCACACCGGTCGTCGGCGTCGAAGTCTTCTTCGTCCGGTAAGTCGAAACACAAAAAGTCAAAAAGCATCATCGCTCTAGGACTTCGCCTCGCCGGTCTCGCGACTCGGCTGAGGCCCCTCCCGGCACCGTCCCCGCGGCCCCGGACATACCTGTGGAGTCGCCCGCCATACCCGCCCTTCCCGGGTTCGGGGCGGATCCGGCCAAAGTGCAGGAATTCCTGTCGGCCATGGCCCGCCTCTTCGGGCCTTCAGGCCCCTCCGGTGCGCCTTCGGGCCCCGCGGGCCCTGATGGGGTTGCTCCGGCGGCCGCCGACGGCCCGGCCCCGGCGTCGCCCGTGCCTCCAGCCTCGATCACGGCCCGGCTCGGCCCCGGCCTCGATCCCGGCTCCACAACCCCCATCGACGCCGGTCGACCTAACGACACCCTCCGCCGGCGCCGATGTCTCCGGTGCCGTTCTCGACGCCGCCCTGGGCTCCGGGCGGCGTCGTCCCCCAGTTCCTTCCGGCTCCGGACATGGCCCGGACCGACGCCGCCTCGACGCCCGGCTCCGGCGCCAATGGGACCTTGGGTCCCAACTGTCCCTCCTCCTCCTTATTTTGAACCAGAGGAGGACCAGTTGGACTGGGAGGGGTCTGATGACCCTCTGACACGAAACTGTCAGTACGATGAGGACTGGACAGAGAGTCTAGGGAGGCCAGTGGTCTGGATACTTCCCCTGACATTGGCATGCTGTCTCCTCCCGTGGCTACGGAGGAGGGAGCCAATTTTGGCACGGTGTTGCGTGAGGGCGGCTGGGGCCTTACGTCTCCAACTCCCTACTTTGACGGTCAAGCCTAACATCTTGACAGAGGTGCTTCAGCCGGCAGCCTCCTCTGCGGAGACTGTGCTGCCGCTTAACGACGCCCTCACTGACGTTCTTTTGGGCGCCTGGTCCAAGCCCAACACAGGGGCTCCTGTGGATCGGAACGTGTCACGACGCCATCGCCCAGCTCCGGGCGACCCCCTGTTTCTCTCTGTCCACCCCACTCCTGAGAGCTTGGTTGTCCAAGCCTCCGCTTCCCAAACCGCCTTCCCTACCGCCTCCTCCGGATAGGGAATCCAAACGCCTGGATCAGTTTGGGAAGAAGGGTTTTTCTTCCTCCAGTGCTGGCTTGCGGTCCGTTAACACCGCTTGTCTTTTGGGCCGATATACCCACTCCCTGTGGGATTCGGTGGCGGATGTTTTGCCCCAGTGTCCTGAGGAGGTCCAGACACTGCTTTCCCGCGCCATTGCGGAAGGAAGGGATGCGGCTAAATACACAATACGTTGTGGCCTTGACACCGCCGACTCGCTGGGCAGGTCTATTGCAACGACGGTGGCGCTCAGACGCCACGCCTGGCTGAGAACCACTGGTTTTTCAGGGGATGTCCAGAATACTCTCATGGACATGCCCTTTGATGGAGTCGGTCTTTTGGGTCCAAAGCAGACCATGCGTTGGAGCGCTTTAAGCGACTCACGGGCTACTGCCAAGTCCCTGGGCCTTTCTGCTACACGCCTCCGCTGACTTCTGCTTTTCGCCCTATCGTGGCCACGGTAGGGCGCCCTTCACGTCAGCAGCCCAGCCACCGGCCCGCGCAGCAGGCGTCTTCGCGTGGCCGAGGACGTGGATTCCGCCGTGGCGGATCGGGCAACCAACGTGCGGGTCAGGCCACCACCTCCAACCCGTCCGCGGCCTCCAAGCCCTCCTAGTCCCTCCTTTCAGGTGCACAGCACGCCAGTAGGGGCAGGGTCCGCCATCACCTTCCCCACTGGCGTACCATCACCTCGGACAGGTGGGTCTTGGACATTGTCCGAAGGGGCTAATCCCTCCCCTTCGAGACCACCCCCCAGCCATGCCACCTCAATTCCACCGCATGTCAGGGGATCACTTGGTGCTTCTACAGAAGGAAGTCGCGGCCCTCTTGACCAAGAGGGCCATCGAGCGTGTTCCGACCCCAGAAGTAGGGCGTGGTTGCTACTCCCACTACTTTCTGGTGCCCAAAAGGACAAGGAGGACATGCGTCCTATCTTGGACCTCCGGAACGTCAATCGCTTCCTCCGGAAGGAGAAGTTCAAGATGCTCACCCTAGCTCAGGTCTTGACTGCCCTCGACCCTGGAGACTGGTTGGTAGCGTTGGACTTGCAGGACGCATATTTCCACATCCCTCGTCCTGCCGGCCCACCGGCGTTACCTTCGGTTCACGGTAGGCCCCGAGCATTTTCAGTTCACCGTGCTCCCCTTTGGCCTTACAAGTGCCCCTCGGGTGTTCACGAAAGTGATGGCGGTGGTCGCAGCTCATCTGCGCCGGGCAGGGGTTTCAGTCTTCCCCTACCTCGACGACTGGCTGCTGAAGGCGGGCTCGTCCCAGGCAGTCGTCTCCCACCTCCAGACTACGGCCGAACTCCTGCACTCGCTGGGGTTCTCCATCAATGTGCCGAAGTCGCATCTGATTCCTTCTCCACAGCTCCTTTTCATCGGAGCGGTTCTGGACACGACGCAGTTTCGGGCCTATCCTCCCGAACGGCGAGTCCGGGATATTCAGGCTATGATTCCGATCTTTCAGCCTTTATCCTGGGTTTCGGTACGGATGACCCTGAGGCTGCTGGGCCTCATGGCCTCCTGCATCCTGCTGGTCAATCATGCCAGATGGCATATGCGGGCTCTGCAGTGGGACCTGAAGTTCCAGTGGGCGCAGCACCAGGGCAACCTGTCCGATCACGTCCAGATCTCGGAGGGACTGCAAGACAGTTGCAGTGGTGGCTCTCGAACCGGCAATGGGTCATGGGTAGATCCTCTCCCTTCCCCAGCCAGAGCACACAGTTGTGACGGACGCGTCCCTTCTGGGATGGGGCGGTCACATGGGAGAGGCGGAGATCAGAGGCCTCTGGTCTCCGGCGGAGTCCCGGCTCCATATCAACCTTCTGGAGCTCCGGGCGATCCGACTTGCACTCAAGGCATTCCTTCCCTCTGTCAAAGGGAAGGTAGTGCAGGTGTTCACAGACAACACCACCGCCATGTGGTACTGCAACAAACAGGGCGGGGTGGGGTCTTGGACCCTTTGTCAGGAGGCTCTGCGCCTCTGGACATGGCTGGAACATCAGGGCATGTTCCTGATGGTTCAACACCTGGCAGGTTCCCTGAACGCCAGGGCGGACTAACTCAGCCGCAGGTGCATGATGGATCACGAATGGCGTCTTCACTCGGAAGTGGCGCAAGGACTCTTTCTACAATGGGGAGAGCCTTGGTTAGATCTATTCGCCACCGAAGAGAACGCGCAATGTCATCAGTTCTGCGCGTTGGAATTTCCAAGGCGGCACTCGCTCGGAGACGCTTTTCGTCACGAGTGGAGTTGCGGTCTGTTGTACGCCTTTCCGCCTATACCACTTCTACCCAGAGTGTTGAAGAAGATTCGGCACGACCGGGCCCAAGTCATTCTTGTGGCTCCGGACTGGGCTCGAAGAGTTTGGTATCCCGAGCTACTCAATATGAGCGTAGATCCCCCGATCCGTCTGCCTCTTCGGGAGGATCTTCTGTCGCAGCAGCAGGGGACGGTCCTCCACCCGAACCTGTCCAGTCTACACCTGCTTGCGTGGAGATTGAGCGGCGGCAGTTGATTCCTTTCGACTTGCCTCCCGAAGTTTGTGATGTGATTCTGGCAGCCAGGCGTCCCTCCACTAAGGTGGTATACGCCTGCAGGTGGAACAAATTTGTGGCATGGTGCACAGCAAAGGCTGTGTCTCCCCTCTCTGCCCCTCTTTCTGAGGTCCTTCTGTTCCTTCTTTCTCTGGCCCAACAGGGTTCTGCCCTGGGTACCATCAAGGGTTATCTTTGTGCTATCTCGGCCTTCCTCAGGCTTCCTGATCAGCCCTCCCTTTTCAAGTCCCCTGTTGTTAACAGGTTCTTAAAAGGCATTACTCACCTCTTCCCTCCTGTTCTGTTTGTGATGCCTCAGTGGGACTTGAACTTGGTTCTTACCTTTTAATGTGCGCTCCCTTTGAGCCTCTACATAACTGTCCTCTTCGTCTTCTTACTTTGAAGACAGCCTTTCTGGTGGCCATCACCTCCGCTCGGCGGGTGAGTGAGCTCCAGGCTCTATCTTGCAAACCTCCCTTTCTGTCTGTTCATCCGGACAAGGTTGTTCTTCGGACGCGCCCGTCCTTCTTGCCAAAGGTGGTTACTGCTTTCCATATTGGGCAGACCATCACTTTGCCCACCTTCTTTCCCGCCTCCGCATCCTTCCAGAGAGGAAGAGAGGCTCCACCGTCTGGACCCAAAACGTGCGCTCTCCTTCTATATTGACCGCACAAAACACTTCCGGGTGGATGACTAGCTCTTTGTTGGCTACGTGGGCGCCAAAAAGGTCGGGCGGTGCACAAGAGAACCATCTCCCGCTGGGTTACCTTGTGCATCAAGACCTGCTATTCTTTGGCTAAAAAGGAGCCTCCTGTTGGGCTGCGGGCCCATTCCACCAGGGCAACGGCTGCTACCACGGCTTTGGGCCGCGGTGTTCCGCTGCCGGTTATTTGTCAGGCAGCTACGTGGGCCTCGCTGCACACGTTTACAAAGCATTACTGCCTTGACAGTCAGGTCCTGAGGGACGGCTTCTTTGGCCGTTCTGTCCTCCAGGACTTCTTTGTCTGATCTTTGTTCGCAGACCCACCACCGGGGTTGGTATTGCTGGGGTATCTATTCTAAGGTAAGGAATCTGTCACTAACGTGTCTCTTTCAGATGCACAAGTTACTAACTTGTGTAACGATATATCTGTAAGAGACAGTAGTTAGTGACAGATTCCTTACCGCCCACCCATCCTCCCCGTTCTGCGAACTGATTTCTAGGGTTAAGGACATCCCTTTCAGGGCCCTAGTATTTTTCAGACACCTATGTCAGCTTCTTGCATGGCTTTGCGTTCCTGGCGCGGAAAGTCGTGTACAGAACTGGACGTCAGCGCGCAGGGGCGGCGCCTAAGTACTGCCCGCGACGTCATCCCGGCGATCACGACGCCGACGACGGACGCGGAGCCGCACAACGCCGCCTACCGACGCGCAAGGGTACTGCTACGCAAAAAACTTTCCGGATCCAGCCTGACGCCTGGGGATATTCGAAGGTAAGGAATCTGTCACTAACTACTGTCTCTTACAGATATATCGTTACACAAGTTAGTAACTTGTGCTTTATTAATGCAAAATCATAGTGAAATGTTTAAATAATTCCATGAACATAAAGTGCTGAACAATAACATCACAACAATACTCATAAAGTGAACAGGAAAAGAGGAATACAATCAACAGACAAATACATTTTGACTGAACACAGAAATGACAATAGTCTTCTACAAAGATTGATCAAAAATAAACTAGATACATTCAAATAAACAATGGTTTAGTCAAGTGGCTGGTTGTTGGATCTTCTTGTTATCTGCGCGCGTTTCGGCGTACTGGACGCCTTCTACAGGAAAGCCACAATACTTCCACTGAGGGATAATGTGTGGACTAAACAGGAGAGAATGAAGAAATATGATCAATAAAAAATGTGTTGGAACTCTCGAGAGATGTCACAAGGCGCTTGAACCTAAGCTGCCCTAAGTCTGATTCAAAGCTCAAGGTAAAGATGAAGAATGTTTCCAAAATAACTGAATACTAGTATAATTGATGTGTCGTGTGTGGAAATGGAAACCTTCTAGAAATGGGGCTTGATCCTCACAATAGGAATAGATTCACGTAATCACAATGCGTGAGGGTTGCCCACGAATTGTCTCCGACTAAACAATTCACTGTGTAGGTACCAGCAAGACAGTCTTCTGGTCAGTCAGGGAGGCTACCAGCCTTTCCACAGTAAATGGCAATTTAGGGTTTTTACTGCTGTAGCATTTAAAAGTTCATGTTCCACTTTTTAACATACAGCACCCTGCCTTAGGGCTGGTTAGGCCTACCTTAGGGGTGACTTACATATATTAAAAAGGGAGGTTTGGGCTTGGCTATTACTTTAAATGGCAAAGTCGAGTTATCAGTTTTAAACTTCCCTTCCAATCTGCAGTGGCAGACCAGGAGCCATGTCTTAGCTTGTACTTGTGGTGACGCAACTAGTGCTGCAATCCACGAGAGACACTTCAACTTACAGGCCTTAGGTACCCCTGGTACCATATACGAAGAACTTACAAGTAAGTTAGGCTATGCCAATTGGGGACAAGCCTATTAAACATGCACCATTCTAGGGGTCAGAGCACATGCACGGAGTCTTGTCTAGCAGGGCTCAGGGCATTTCAGAGCCATTACACCAGTACCTAGTAGTCAAAAATTGCGGGTAAACCTGCACAAAGCCTATTTCCTTACACAACTATCCCCCCACTGCCATCTAATACGTCCAGGAGAACTCAACCAGACTTTTCGTTAATCTTTGACTATTCAACAAGGGAGGATGTAGGAAAACTGGATGACCATTGCAGGGCCTACTCTGCTTCACATTCTTCTGCCAGGGCCATTCCTTCTGGGGAGCTGACCTACGTCCACTAGGATAGGCCCCAACCTAATTTGGGCCTTGGCTAGGACTGTATCTGCAACTTTCTCTCCACCCTCTACTTGAGACTGAGGTACCTACCTCACCTAGCCCTACCTTAGCTAGGCACTCCCAGGTGACCCAAAGAGGTCACCCAACACTTCAGTAAACCCAGCATGACCACCAGGGTCAAGGGGCCTACCTTACTTCCTATCATGGGGTCTGACCCCCATGCAAAGGATAGTGCTGCCCCAAAGGCAAGCGCCTAACAGAGCTGAGCTCTCCACTGACAGGTGGATGTGCTATCTTAGGGGCAAGTATGAGTTATTGGGGCCTCTCCAATGTTTCAGAGTACCGGGCTACTACCTCAGTTGGCAGATACCCTCCTTCCTCCGTTTCTTCTGTCAGGTCATGGAAAACACCCTGACTCTGAGAAGTTGCCAGATACACCAGGGTTTCTTTGGGGTCAGGAGATGCCTCACCAGGGCCAGTCTTGGGGTTGTCCCCTACTTAAGTATGTTGCCCCTGGCTCCCTGGGTCTCTAGCAAAGAGTGGACTTCCTTTCCCACCTTTACCTCATGTCTGAGACCTACATCTCCTAACCTTAGGGACAGGACCTCCCAGATCTCTGGCACTGGCAGCGCACTGGATGCCTGCCCCTTCTAGGGTCAGACCAACCTGTGGAAGGTCATTGCCTAGGGGCAATCTAGGGGTGGGCCAGGACTGTCTACCACCAGATGCCAGCTAAGGGCACCCCCTACCTCTAACGACACTAAGGCCACAGGGCAGTCTGTGACCTTCCCTGGTGTTTCCCGTACTCTCGTTACCTATCCTGGAAAATATTGGCCTGAGGGACACTAACGTGCCCACCACTATGGTGTGACTGGCACCTTTTTCTCTCAGGGCAGTGGTTGGGATCCCATTCACCTTGAGACGGTGCAAGTGCCTACTCCCACCCTCAGGGATCACCAATTTACCATGTGGACCCTGCTCCCAGTTGAAAGCTACTAGGATCACCATCTGAGGGGTCCTCATTATAGGATACACTAGCCACCACAGTGCTAACCATCTTCTTGGGGCATGCTGCATCCCCTCGGTGGTGTCCTGGTTGCTGGCAGTCAAAACACAGCCACTTGTTTAAGAATTTCTTCAGCCCTGGGTCCCCACTAATCTGTTTCCAAGAGACGCGACTCCCTCCTTAAGGTTCTGGGGTTCTGAGGGAACCTCTTTGGTAGTTTTACTACCTCCCTCCTTTCCCTTCTGTGGACCTAACCCCCCTTCTTGGGGTCACCCCTCTGGGGTTCTTAGGTACTCTTGTCCTAACTCACTCATAAGCTATCTTGCCCAGATCTCTTGGGCAGTTAGTTTTGAGTCTACTAGATATTGGTGTAACTTTACTGAAGGGAAAATTTGAAGGATGTGCTCCTTGACCCAAAAAAAATGATAGAGCCCTTCTTAGGTACTTACCTGGTTAACTTTGACCCAACCCTCCAGTGCCTTTACTTATCCATCTACAAAGTCCACCCGTGTCTGTGTTGCTCCCTTGTGTAATGTCCTAAGCTAGTGTCTGTAGTCCTCAGGAGTGAAACCAAACAACTTGACAAGTGCTGCCTTCATGTGTGGGTAGGATTCTGCTACCTTATCCTCAAGTGTAAGCAGTCTATCCCTACCAACTGCTGGCACTAGCTCCCATAGTAGTGTTCTCCAGTGTACCCACCTTCCTTATTTTGAGAGCTCTCTTATATGAGGCCAGCCACTTGCTTGTCATGCCCTGGTACATAGTTAGGGACAATCCCCTTGGGCAATCTGACTTGGGCACATCTGCCAGATGTCTGTGTGTCTGCTGCTGCCACCATCTTCTCTGGGGTCTAGGCCCAGCCTGGCAATTCTTTCCTCAAGGGCCGGCTTCCTTTCTTCCAGCCAGAGCTGTCACTTCCTCTTGAAGGGATTTCCTGCTGCAGTGTGAACTCCTCACACTACTTGCTGCAGAGTGCACTTTTGGCCTGGTGTAGGGGTGGAGGGCATCCTCCCTCACCTCTCTTTCGTCTTCCCCATTACCTTGGGACATCTCCTTATCTGGTGCTGGTGGGACTCAGTGGGCTGCCCTTTATATATTTTCAGAAAGTGCCCTGTGGTCAGTAGCCAATGGGCTACTAAGTTCCCTCCCTCCTGATGACCACTTCCTGGGAAGTGTGGCATCTGGCTATGCCAGGCTGGACCATTCTGCTCACTCCCAACATGACAGAACCCCTCTCTCTGTATCCAAAGCTCCCTAGCCCAACCCAGAGGTGTGGCTACCAAGGGGGCTACACGCCTCAGAGAAGCCGGTTTAGCAACTAGTTTCCCCTTTTCTGTCCCTAGTGCCAGCCTGTCTACCTAGGCAGTGGAGCAGGCCCCTCTCCTAAGTGTAACCCATTTGCCCTTCAAAGGCAGCTTCTCCTTTAAAGCTTGACTTTTGGGCTAACACCTGTGTGGCTTCTTGCTAAAGAGAGGTAACACCTTTCTCCCATGCTAGCTTCTATTGTTACCTTTCCTGGGAGTCAATAGCTCGTCTTCCTAGGAGGGCAGAAAGCTGTCTGCATGGCAAGCCCTTGTACATCTGTAAACGGGCACTGGACATTTTGGGCAGTTAAAGTGGCAAGGTCTAGAGTTGCACTTTGCCCACCAGTGACACTAAACTCGATTTAACCATTGAGCCAGATTTAATGCACCAATTGTTTTGATACCTTTCAGCAACAACTTTAGTAGTCCCATTCAGACGTTAGCAGGGCTGGGATGCCAGCCTTCTAACTCTGTACTTGCTAATGGGGCTACCAGCCTTTCCAAGGAAAACAATAACTTAAGGTTTTTACTGCTTGAGCATGTAAACGTACATGTTCCACTTTTTAACATACAGCACCCTTCTTTAGGGCTTGTTAGGCTTACCTGAGGGGTGACTTACATATATTAAAAAGGGAGGTTTGAGCTTGGCCATTACTTTAAATGGCAAAGTTGAGTTAGCAGTTTTAAACTGCCCTTCCACTCTGCAGTGGCAGACCAGGAGCCATGTCGGACGTTTTCGTACTCATGGAGGCACAACTAGTGCTGCAGTCCACGATAGATACCTCAACACACAGGCCCTAGGTAAACCTGGGACCATATACTATGGACTTACATCTAAGTTAGGCTATGCTAGTTGGGGACAAGCCATATAAACAAGCACCATTTTAAGGGTCAGGACACGTGCACTGAATCCTGTTGAGCAGGGCTCAGTACATTTCGGAGTCATTACACCAGGACCTAGTAGTCAAATAATGGCAAAAAGTGGGGGTAAACCTGCAAAACGCCTGATCTGAAAGAAACACGTAGTGATAGATTCCTTACCTTAGAATATCCCCAGGCGTCAGTCTGGATCCGGAAAGTTTTCGTCAGCAGTACCCCTGTGCGTCGAAAGGTGGCGTCGTGCGGCTCCGCGTCCGTCATAGGCGTCGTGATCACCGGGATGACGTCGCGGCAGCTACTTAGACGCCGCCCTCGCGCGCTGAGGTCAGTTCTTTCTTTTTCCGCGCCAGCAAGCGCAGATACGGAGAGAGCGGTACCCCCAGTCTTTTTTGACTGAGTTTTTGGAGATTTTTTGTCTCAGCTTTTTGAGTCGATTGACTCCTGGTGCAGTTAGGGATGCCCGGGTTTAAGTCTTGCGAGGACTGTCATCGGATGATGTCGGTGACGGACCCGCACCGCGTGTGTCTCTTCTGCCTGGGGCGCGACCACGACCCCAAGTCGTGCCCCGACTGCCGGTCCATGGCACCGAAGTCTTTGCGGGAGCGGTCCTTAAAGCTGCTTGAAGCCCGGCAGTCGGCTCCGCGCCGTGAAAGGTCCAGGTCCAGAGGGAGGTCGAGGGACCGGTCGCAGAGCCACCACCATCGGAAGTCGTCCGAATCGAAGTCTTCGCACTCGGGGTCAGATAAGGCGAAGCGCCGAAAGAAGTCGAAGAAACGTCATCGTTCCCCGGCTTCCCCTCACCAGTCGCACAACTTGGCTGAGGGAGCGGGTGGTGCCACCCCCGCGGCTCCGGCAGAGCCTACGCAGTCGCCGGTGACCTACCCGCCCTTCCCGGGTTCATCGGCGACTCTGGCCCAGGTACAGGAATTCCTGTCCGCTATGGCTCGCCTATTTGGGCCGTCGGGCCCCTCCAGTGCGCCTTCGGGCCCCGCGGGCCCGACTGGGAGTCCACGCCCTTTGACGCCGGTGGCTCCGGCCCCGGCGTCGCCTCCGGCCTCGGCACCGCAGCACTCCCGTGGATCCCGTCGTGGATCCCAGTCGACGCCGGTTGACCTCGTGACACCTCCACCGACGTCGACCCCACCGGCACCACGTTTCGCGTCGTCCCCGGTTTCAGCCCCGAAGTGGAGACGGTGCCGGACCGGTGTCGACCGACGCCGATTCCGACGCCGTTTGGGAATCTGTTTCCCTATCTCCATCCTCCTTCTTTTCTGCCTGTACAACAGCATGAGGAGGAGGGGTCTGAGGACCCTCTCGCTGCTCAATGCGAGTATGACCCGGACTGGGCAGAGGAGTTGGGGGATGCCAGTGGTCTGGACACCTCTCCAGACCTTGGCATGCTGTCTCCTCCTACCGTGCCTACGGAGGAGGGTGCTTCTTTTTCTGTGGTGTTGCGTAGGGCAGCCGGGGCTCTCCACCTCGAGCTACCTACTGTGGCCGTCAGGACTAACCTCCTGACTGAAGTGCTTCAGCCAGCAGTCACCTCTGCGGAACCACTGCTGCCCTTTAATGACGCACTTTCGGACGTTCTTTTGGGCTCCTGGTCCAGGCCCAACACAGGGGCTCCTGTGGACAGGAACATGGCCCGACGCCATCGCCCGGCCCCGGGCGACCCTATCTTCCTCTCCCAACACCCCACCCCTGAGAGCTTGGTTGTCCAAGCCTCCGCTTCCCCAAGCGCATTCCCTTCCGCCCCCCCCCGCCCCGGACAGGGAATCCAAGAGACTGGAACAGTTTGGGAAGAAGGTTTTTTCTTCCGCCAGTCTAGGGCTGCGGTCTGTGAACCCTGCATGCCTCTTGGGCCGTTATTCTCACTCCCTGTGGGATACGGTAGCGCAGGTGCTGCCTCAGTGTCCGGAGGAGGCTCGGACACTACTCTCCCAGGCTATTGCTGAGGGGAGGGATGCAGCTAAGTTCCCGATCCGTTGTGGCCTTGACACCGCCGACTTGCTGGGAAGGGCGATTTCCACGACAGTGGCGCTCCGACGCCACGCCTGGCTGAGGACAACTGGCTTCTCGGGGGATGTCCAAAACACTTTGATGGACATGCCGTTTGATGGCATTCGCCTCTTTGGCAACAAGGCAGACAGTGCTTTGGAGAGATTTAAGGACTCACGGGCTACGGCCAAGTCCTTGGGCCTTTCGGCCACACGGACTCCTCAGCCTTCTGCCTTTCGCTCCTTTCGTGCTCGCGGAAGGGGCAACCCACCACGTTCGCAACAGAGCCACAGGCCGGCGCAACAGTCCACGCGCGGCTGCGGACGTGGGTACCACCGCGGCGGTTCAGGGGGCCAGCGGACGGGTCAGTCCACCACCACTCCAGCCACCACTGCCTGCAAACCTTCCTAGTCCGACCTTTCAGGCCCACCAAACACCAGTGGGTGGCAGGCTTCGCCATCACCTCCCCCACTGGCGCACCATCACGTCGGACAGGTGGGTTTTACAGATAGTCCGAAGAGGCTACTCCCTCCCCTTCGAGACTACCCCTCCAGCCATGCCACCTCAATACCACTGCATGTCGGGGGATCACTTGGCACTTCTCCAGCAGGAAGTTGTGGCCCTTTTGGCCAAGGGGGCCATAGAGCGCGTTCCAATGCCGGAAGTAGGTTGTGGTTGTTATTCCCACTACTTTCTGATTCCAAAGAAGGACAAGGGCCTGCGTCCTATCTTGGACCTTCGGAACGTCAATCTCTTCCTCCGGAAGGAGAAGTTCAAGATGCTCACACTTGCTCAGGTATTGTCTGCCCTAGACCCACAAGACTGGATGGTAGCGTTGGACTTGCAGGACGCTTACTTTCATATCCCCGTCCTGCCGGCCCACCGGCGTTACCTGCGGTTCACGGTAGGCCACGAGCATTTTCAGTTCACCGTACTTCCTTTCGGCCTTACCAGCGCCCCTCGGGTGTTCACAAAAGTGATGGCGGTGGTCGCAGCTCAACTGCGCAGATCAGGGGTTTCAGTCTGCCCCTATCTCTACGACTGGTTGTTGAAGGCGGGCTCGCCCCAGGCAGTCGTCTCCCACCTCCAGACTACGGCCGACCTCCTGCATTTGCTGGGGTTCTCCATCAACGTGCCGAAGTCGCACCTGATTCCCTCTCAGAAGCTCCTCTTCATCGGAGCAGTTCTGGACACAGCGCAATTTCGGGTCTATCCTCCCGAACAGCGAGTCCGGGATATTCGGGCTATGATTCCAATCTTTCAGCCCTTATCCTGGGTTTCGGTCAGGATGACCTTGAGGCTGCTGGGCCTCATGGCCTCCTGCATCCTGCTGATCAATCATGCCAGATGGCATATGCGGGCTCTGCAGTGGAACCTGAAGTTCCAGTGGGCGCAGCATCAGGGGAATCTGTCTGACTACGTCCAGATCTCGGAGGGTACTGCAAAACAGTTGCAGTGGTGGCTCGCGAACCAGCATTGGGTCAGCGGCAGATCCCTCTCCCTTCCCCAACCGGAGCACACAGTTGTGACGGACGCGTCCCTTCTGGGATGGGGCGGCCACATGGGAGAGGCGGAGATCAGAGGCCTCTGGTCTCCGGCGGAGTCCCGGCTCCATATCAACCTTCTGGAGCTCCGGTCGATCCGACTTGCACTCAAGGCATTCCTTCCCTCTGTCAAAGGGAAGGTAGTGCAGGTGTTCACAGACAACACCACCGCCATGTGGTACTGCAACAAACAAGGCGGGGTGGGGTCGTGGACCCTCTGTCAAGAGGCTTTGCGCCTCTGGACATGGCTGGAACATCAGGGCATGTTCCTGATGGTTCAACACCTGGCAGGTTCCCTGAACGCCAGGGCGGACGAACTCAGCCGCAGGTGCATGATGGATCACGAATGGCGTCTTCACTCGGAAGTGGCGCAAGGTCTCTTTCTGCAGTGGGGAGAGCCTTGGTTAGATCTATTCGCCACCGAAGAGAACGTGCAATGTCATCAGTTCTGCACGTTGGAATTTCCAAGGCGGCACTCGCTCGGCGACGCTTTTCGTCGCGAGTGGAGTTGCGGTCTGTTGTACGCCTTTCCGCCTATACCACTTCTACCCAGAGTGTTGAAGAAGATTTGGCGCGACCGGGCCCAAGTCATCCTTGTGGCTCCGGACTGGGCTCGAAGAGTTTGGTATCCCGAGCTACTCAGTATGAGCGTCGATCCCCCGATCCGTCTGCCTCTTCGGGAGGATCTTCTGTCGCAGCAGCAGGGGACGATCCTCCACCCGAACCTGTCCAGCCTCCACCTGCTTGCGTGGAGATTGAGCGGCGGCAGTTGATTCCTTTCGACTTGCCTCCCGAAGTTTGTGATGTGATTCTGGCAGCCAGGCGTCCCTCCACTAAGGTGGTATACGCCTGCAGGTGGAACAAGTTTGTGGCATGGTGCACAGCAAAGGCTGTGAATCCCCTCTCTGCCCCTCTTTCTGAGGTTCTTCTGTTCCTTCTTTCACTGGCCCAACAGGGTTCTGTCCTGGGTACCATCAAGGGCTATCTTTGTGCCATTTCGGCCTTCCTCAGGCTTCCTGATCAGCCCTCCCTTTTCAAGTCCCCTGTTGTTAACAGGTTTCTAAAAGGCATTACACACCTCTTCCCTCCTGTTCCGTTTGTGATGCCTCAGTGGGACTTGAACTTGGTTCTTACCTTTCTCATGTGCGCTCCCTTTGAGCCTCTACATAACTGTCCTCTTCGTCTTCTGACTCTGAAGACAGCCTTTCTGGTGGCCATCACCTCCGCTCGGCGGGTGAGTGAGCTCCAGGCTCTATCATGCAAACCTCCCTTTCTGTCTGTCCATCCAGACAAGGTTGTTCTTAGGACGCGTCCGTCCTTCTTGCCAAAGGTGGTTACTGCCTTCCACATTGGGCAGACCATCACTTTGCCCACTTTCTTTCCGCCTCCGCATCCTTCCAGAGAGGAAGAGAGGCTCCACCGTCTGGACCCAAAACGTGCGCTTTCCTTTTATATTAACCGCACACAACACTTGCGGGTGGATGACCAGCTCTTTGTTGGCTACGTGGGCGCCAAAAAAGGTCGGGCGGTGCACAAGAGAACCATCTCCCGCTGGGTAACCTTGTGTATCAAAGCCTGCTATTCTTTGGCTAAGAAGGAGCCTCCTGTTGGGCTGCGTGCCTATTCCACCAGGGCAACGGCTGCTACCACGGCTTTGGGCCGCGGTGTTCCGCTGCAGGATATCTGTCAGGCAGCTACGTGGGCCTCGCTGCACACGTTTACAAAGCATTACTGCCTTGACAGTCCGGTCCGGAGGGACGGCTTCTTTGGCCGTTCTGTCCTCCAGGACTTCCTTGTCTGATCTTTGTTCGCAGACCCACCACCGGGGTTGGTATTGCTGGGGTATCTATTCTAAGGTAAGGAATCTGTCACTAACGTGTCTCTTTCAGATGCACAAGTTACTAACTTGTGTAACGATATATCTGTAAGAGACAGTAGTTAGTGACAGATTCCTACCGCCCACCCATCGTCCCCGTTCTGCGAACTGATTTCTAGGGTTAAGGACATCCCTTTCAGGGCCCTAGTATTTTTCAGACACCTATGTCAGCTTCTTGCATGGCTCTGCGTTCCTGGCGCGGAAAGTCGTGTACAGAACTGACGTAAGAGCGCAGGGGCGGCGTCTAAGTACTGCCCGCGACGTCATCCCGGCGATCACGATGCTGACGACGGACGCGGAGCCGCACGACGCCGCCTACCGACGCGCAAGGGTACTGCTACGCAAAAACTTTCCGGATCCAGCCTGACGCCTGGGGATATTCTAAGGTAAGGAATCTGTCACTAACTACTGTCTCTTACAGATATATCGTTACACAAGTTAGTAACTTGTGCGACTAGTAGATAGGTATCATTAGATGAAAATTAGGCTGTATATTTACATAATACATAATAAAGGTTTGCTGAAACATAACCAGAAATAACACTAGCACGTGTAAAAAAAGGACTCATGATTTTGACATCTACTACGAGAGATACTTGATCCCCTCAAAAATTGTTGTTATTCTAAATACTATCATGTACCTAAAATAAAGTGGGAGGTTTGTGTACATTACTGGACTTATGGTTCCAGGACAACTTGCTATTTAAAGAATAACTGTAAAGGATCGCCATTTGTAAAGATCCCATAAATTAATCCTTTCCCCAACCCCCATACTGGATCCGTAAAAATGTGCAACAGTGACCTGTTGACAGCCCCAGGTGACATTGTCCGTACTTGCAACCTGCATTTTGTGGCAAAATGGAAGGTTTATTCTAAAAGTAACTCAATGGAATGTATATATATATGACGCTGAAGGTTGCTTTAACACCTGCATGGCATGTTGCCATGAGAAGTTCGTAACAGACCCACACTCCTTTACCATTTAGGAAATTGCCACAACATGATCAAGCAACTTACGCGCTCACATGCACCCCACAGCCTCCCAAGAAAGGGAGACCAAGGCTGTCATGTCATCCTTAAAGGGGAAGTCATGGCCTCATTCCATATGTAGGAGTTCCAGTCGAGCTTGTGCCTTGACACTACACCAAGCAACTTGTGCACACACTCGTACCCAAAGGCAGTCAAGGAAAGGAAGGTCAAGGTGGTGATGGCATCCTTGAAGGGAAGGTCTACGTCCTCATATAGTTATTTGCACTTAATCTCGTACGTGAATCCGTTCCCTTGCACAGAAGCATAAAAAAAGAGAAGAAAGAGCACCGAAGATCTCTCTCGTCATGAAACCCGGGGAAAGAAAAGGAAGCACTCCAAAAAAGGTCCTCCTCCTTTTCTTAACCCACTTCATTATTGGATTCATTTCACTTATCATCCATGGCTTCAGTACCAGTTTTTCCCTTCTCACCTCCGACTGGAGCTAGAGCAGCTTTCTTCTTCTGTACCTGAGCAGCTATAGTGAATCAGAAGGTTGATGTATATCTCTTGTAGGTTCTCTTTCTGATATGCAAATTACTATTAACGTCTGTGGCCCAGATGGAGACTTGCTCACGTTTTCAACAAGTTATTGCTTAAATGTAGAGACCTTGTAGTGGACAATGTTATCAGGAATCCTTGTCAACCACTTACTCTGAAAATTCCTAACTGATGATCTCTGGCTAGATTCTGGAGGTTCCCTGTGAAGGCCAGGATGAATGTAGGTGGTCGAAATGTGATTTACAAAGAACAAGTTACTCACTTTTGAGAACACTTTTTATGGTGGGTTCTCTAACCACAGATTACTTACCTTGGAATACCCCCAGGCACCAGACTATATCCGTAAACGTCGATAGGTGACATTGTTTGGCACTTCGGTGGGTCCATCTGCCCAGGAAGTGACATCAGGGCCACAATATAAACGCCACCTCGCATGCCGATGTCCATTTCTTTCTGATATCTGTCTGTGCCATCGGACACAAAACCTTCGATAATCAGATGGTGCCAGTGTGCAGATCTCTTTTTAATATGGTCTAAGGGATTCCATTCCACATAAGTCAGTGAGGAATCTGTGGTTAGATAGAGAATCCATCAGAAAGAGCATTACCAAATATAAGTAACTTGTTCTTCTGATGGATACTTCTAATGGTATATTGCTCACCTTCTGAATAGATACCACAGCAGTACCTCCCCAGGCGGTGGGTCTGTGGAATGACTCCAACCAGAAAATCCTGCAGGACCGCAAAATGCCCATTCGGCCGCATCTGGCTATCCAAGCAATATTGCCTCATAAACGTGTGGACTGGTGCCCATGTAGCAGCCTGGCACATTTCCAAGACGGGCACTCCACTCACCAGCACAGTACTGGCAGCCTTGCCCATGGTGGAATGAGCCACAGGCCTTCCTGAGGCTGTTTCTTGACCAGTCCATAACAGATCATAATACAAAGGACAGTCCATCTTGAGATGATCTGTTTCTGCACATACTTTCCTTTCTTTGTTGCAGAGAACCCAATGAGTATGTGATCGTCCACCCAATGGTCCCCATCAGTGTAGAGTATCAGAGCTCTCTTAAGGTCTAAGGAATGGAGTCTTTCTTCCTCTTTGGTTGGATGAGGAGGGGCAGAGAACACCAGCAAGGTGAGAGGCTGGCCAATGTGAAAGGGCATGACAACTTTCAGGAAGCACGCTGCCTTAGTCCGTTGCACTAGCTTGTCCGGAAAGAAGGTGGTGTACAGTTGTTGGACAGAAAGTGCTTGTAGCTCACTCTCGTAACAAGCTGATGTGATCACTATGAGGAAAATTGTCTTCAGTATCTGAAAGAGACACGTTAGTGACAGATTCCTTACCTTAGAATATCCCCATGCGTCAGGCTGGATCCCAAAAGTTTTTGCGTAGCAGTACCCTTGCGCGTCGGTAGGCGGCGTCGTGCGGCTCCGCGTCCGTCATCGGCGTCGTGATCACCGGGATGACGTCGCGGGCAGTACTTAGACGCCGCCCCTGCGCGCTGACGTCAGTTCTTCTTTTTCTGCGCCAGTAAGCGCAGATCCGGGAAGAGCAGTGCCCTAGTCAATTTTTGACTACATTTTTGGTGATTTTTTAACTGTTTCTTTTCGAGTCTTCTCGACTCCTAGGTGTCGGTAGGGATGCCCGGCTTCAAGCCATGCGACGTCTGTGGTCGAATGTTGTCGATCACA
This sequence comes from Calotriton arnoldi, assembly GCA_963921515.1. Taxonomy (NCBI): domain Eukaryota; kingdom Metazoa; phylum Chordata; class Amphibia; order Caudata; family Salamandridae; genus Calotriton; species Calotriton arnoldi. The sequence continues at coordinate 865,151 of CAWUFW010004722.1, read as the reverse complement.
GACCCGCACTTAGAGTGTCTCTACTGTCTCGGCCGAGACCACGACACAAAGTCGTGCCCTGACTGCCGGGCCTTACAACCGAAGGCTTTGCGAGAGCGGTCTCGAAAGCTCCTCGAGGTCCGGCAGTCGGCTCCGCGCCGCACCAAGCCCCGGTCCCGTGAGAGGTCGAGGGGCCGGTCGCGGAGCCCCCTCCGGTCGTCGGAGTCCAAGTCTTCGCACTCCTCGGGTAAGTCTAAGCACAAGAAGTCTAAGAAGCACCATCGCTCTAAGACTTCGCCTCGCCGGTCTCGCAACTCGGCTGAGGCCCCTGTCGGCACCGTCCCCGCCCCCACGGCTCCGGATGTGCCTGTGGCGCCGCCCCCGCATTACCCGTCCTTCCCGGGTTCGGGGGTGACTCCGGCCGAGATACAGGAATTCCTGTCGGCCATGGCCCGCCTCTTCGGGCCTCAAGGTCCCTCCGGTGCGCCTTTGGGCCCCGCGGGCCCTGATGGGGTTGCTCCGGCGTCGCCGACGACTCCGGTCCCGGCGTCGCCTGTCCCGCCAGCCTTGATCCCGGCCTCGGCTCCGGCCCCGGCCTCGATCCCGGCACCGGTGGTACCGCAACCCCGATCGACGCCGGTTGACCTAACCACGCCTCCGCCGGCGCCGATGTCCCCGGGGCCGTTCCCCACGCCGCCTGGGGCTCCGGACGGCGTCGTTCCCCGGTTCTCTCCGGTTCCGGACATGGAGCCGGACTGACGTCGCTCGACGCCTGCTCCGGCGCCGATGAGACCTTGGGTCCCAGATGTCCCTCCTCCTCCATATTTTGAGCCAGAGGAGGACCAGGAGAGCTGGGAGGGGTCGGAAGACCCTCTCACACAGCAGTGTGAGTATGATCAGGACTGGGCAGAGGAACTTGGGGATGCCAGTGGTCTAGACACTTCCCCTGACACTGGCATGCTGTCTCCTCCCGTGGCTACGGAGGGAGAAAATTTCGCATCTGTGTTGCGTAGAGCAGCTGGAGCCTTGCACCTCCAATTGCCTACTGTGGCTGTCAGGACTAATCTCCTGACGGAAGTGCTTCAGCCGGCAGCTTCCTCCTCGGAGCCATTGCTGCCGTTTAATGATGCACTGTCTGACGTTCTTTTGGGCACCTGGTCCAAGCTCACCACAGGGGCTCCTGTGGATAGGAACGTGGCCCGACGCCATCGCCCTGCTCCGGGCGACCCCTTGTTTCTCTCTCTCAACATCCCACCCCCGAGAGCTTGGTTGTCCAAGCCTCTGCCTCCCAAACCGCCTTCCCTACCGCCCCTCCGGATAGGGAATCCAAACGCCTGGACCAATTTGGGAAGAAGGCTTTTCTTCCTCCAGTGCTGGCTTGCGGTCCGTCAACACCGCTTGCCTTTTGGGCCGATATACCCACTCCCTGTAGGATTCGGTGGCGGCTGTTTTGCCCCATTGTTCTGAGGAGGTCCAGACACTGCTTACCCGCACCATTGCGGAAGGTAGGGATGCGGCAAAGTACACCATAAGTTGTGGCCTTGATACCGCCGACTCGCTGGGCAGATCGCTTGCAACGACGGTGGCGCTGCGTCGCCACGCCTGGCTGAGAACAACTGGTTTCTCGGGTGATGTCCAGAATACACTCATGGACATGCCCTTTGATGGAGTCGGTCTTTTTGGTTCCAAAGCAGACCATGCACTGGAGCGTTTTAAGGACTCACGGGCTACTGCCAAGTCCCTGGGCCTTTCTGTTGTGCGCCCTCCGCTAACCCCTGCTTTTCGCCCCTTTCGTGGCCACGGAAGGGGCGCCCAGTCACATCCGCTGCCCAGCCACCGGCCCGCGCAGCAAGCGTCTTCGCGTGGCCGAGGACGTGGCTACCGCCGTGGCGGTTCGGGCAACCAGCGTGCGGGTCAGGCCACCAACTCCGCCCCGTCCACGACCTCCAAGCCCTCCTAGTCCCTCCTTTCAGGTGCACAGCACGCCAGTAGGGGGCAGGGTCCGCCATCACCTTCACCACTGGCGTGCCATCACCTCTAACAGGTGGGTCTTGGACATTGTCCGAAGGGGCTACTCCCTCCCCTTCGAGACCACCCCCAGCCATGCCACCTCAATTCCACCGCATGTCAGGGGATCACTTGGTGCTTCTGCAGAAGGAAGTCACGGCCCTCTTGGCCAAGAGGGCCATCGAGCATGTTCCGACCCCAGAAGTAGGACGTGGTTGCTACTCCCACTACTTTCTGGTGCCCAAAAGGACAAGGAGGACATGCGTCCTATCTTGGACCTCCGGAACGTCAATCGCTTCCTCCGGAAGGAGAAGTTCAAGATGCTCACCCTAGCTCAGGTCTTGATTGCCCTCGACCCTGGAGACTGGTTGGTAGCGTTGGACTTGCAGGACGCCTATTTTCACATCCCCGTCCTGCCGGCCCACCGGCGTTACCTTCGGTTCACGGTAGGCCTCGAGCATTTTCAGTTCACCGTGCTCCCCTTTGGCCTTACAAGTGCCCCTCGGGTGTTCACGAAAGTGATGGCGGTGGTCGCAGCTCATCTGCGCCGGGCAGGGGTTCCAGTCTTCCCCTACCTCGACGACTGGCTGCTGAAGGCGGGCTCGTCCCAGGCAGTCGTCTCCCACCTCCAGACTACGGCCGAACTCCTGCACTCGCTGGGGTTCTCCATCAATGTGCCGAAGTCGCATCTGATTCCTTCTCCACAGCTCCTTTTCATCGGAGCAGTTCTGGACACGACGCAGTTTCGGGCCTATCCTCCCGAACGGCGAGTCCGGGATAATCAGGCTATGATTCCGATCTTTCAGCCTTTATCCTGGGTTTCGGTACGGATGACCCTGAGGCTGCTGGGCTTCATGGCCTCCTGCATCCTGCTGGTCGATCATGCCAGATGGCATATGCGGGCTCTGCAGTGGGACCTGAAGTTCCAGTGGGCGCAGCACCAGGGCAACCTGTCCGATCACGTCCAGATCTCGGAGGGGGCTGCAAAACAGTTGCAGTGGTGGCTCTCGAACCGGCAATGGGTCATGGAGAGATCCCTCTCCCTTCCCCAGCCAGAGCACACAGTTGTGACGGACGCGTCCCTTCTGGGATGGGGCGGTCACATGGGAGAGGCGGAGATCAGAGGCCTCTGGTCTCCGGCGGAGTCCCGGCTCCATATCAACCTTCTGGAGCTCCGGGCGATCCGACTTGCACTCAAGGCATTCCTTCCCTCTGTCAAAGGGAAGGTAGTGCAGGTGTTCACAGACAACACCACCGCCATGTGGTACTGCAACAAACAGGGCGGGGTGGGGTCGTGGACCCTATGTCAGGAGGCTCTGCGCCTCTGGACATGGCTGGAACATCAGGGCATATTCCTGATGGTTCAACACCTGGCGGGTTCCCTGAACGCCAGGGCGGACGAACTCAGCCGCAGGTGCATGATGGATCACGAATGGCGTCTTCACTCGGAGGTGGCGCAAGGTCTCTTTCAGCATTGGGGAGAGCCTTGGTTAGATCTGTTCGCCACCGAAGAGCACGCGCAATGTCAGCAGTTCTGCGCGTTGGAATTTCCAAGGCGGCACTCGCTCGGCGACGCTTTTCGTCGCGAGTGGAGTTGTGGTCTTTTGTACGCCTTTCCGCCTATACCACTTCTACCCAGAGTGTTGAAGAAGATTCGGCGCGACCGGGCCCAAGTCATCCTTGTGGCTCCGGACTGGGCTCGAAGAGTTTGGTATCCCGAGCTACTCAGTATGAGTGTCGATTCCCCGATCCGTCTGCCTCTTCGGGAGGATCTTCTGTTGCAGCAGCAGGGGACGGTCCTCCACCCGAACCTGTCCAGTCTACACCTGCTTGCGTGGAGATTGAGCGGCGGCAGTTGATTCCTTTCGACTTGCCTCCCGAAGTTTGTGATGTGATTCTGGCAGCCAGGAGTCCCTCCACTAAGGTGGTATACGCCTGCAGGTGGAACAAGTTTGTGGCATGGTGCACAGCAAAGGCTGTGAATCCCCTTTCTGCCCCTCTTTCTGAGGTTCTTCTGTTCCTTCTCTCTCTGGCCCAACAGGGTTCTGCCCTGGGTACCATCAAGGGCTATCTTTGTGCAATCTCGGCCTTCCTCAGGCTTCCTGATCAGCCCTCTCTTTTTAAGTCCCCTGTTGTTAACAGGTTTCTTAAAGGCATTAGACACCTCTTTCCTCCTGTTCCGTTTATAATGCCTCAGTGGGACTTTAATTTGGTTCTTACTTTCTTAATGTGCGCTCCCTTTGAGCCTCTGCATAACTGTCCTCTTCGTCTTCTGACTCTGAAGACAGCCTTTCTGGTAGCCATCACCTCCGCTCGGCGGGTGAGTGAGCTCCAGGCTCTTTCATGCAAACCCCCCTTTCTGTCTGTTCATCCAGACAAGGTTGTTCTTAGGACGCGCCCGTCCTTCTTGCCAAAGGTGGTTACTGCCTTCCACATTGGGCAGACCATCACTTTGCCCACCTTCTTTCTGCCTCCGCATCCTTCTAGAGAGAAAGAGAGGCTCCACCGTCTGGACCCAAAACGTGCGCTTTCCTTTTACATCAATTTCACACAACAGTTCCGGGTGGATGACCAGCTCTTTGTTGGCTACGTGGGTGCCAAAAAAGGTCGGGCGGTACACAAGAGGACCATCTCCCGCTGGGTCATCTTGTGTATCAAGGCCTGCTATTCTTTGGCTAAGAAGGAGCCTCCTGTTGGGCTGCGTGCCCATTCCACCTGGGCAACGTCTGCTACCACGGCTTTAGGCCGCGGTGTTCCGTTACAGGATATATGTCAGGCAGCTACGTGGGCCTCGCTGCACACGTTTACCAAACATTACTGCCTTGACAGCCAGGTCCGGAGGGACGGCTTCTTTGGCCGTTCTGTCCTCCGGGACTTCCTTGTCTGAATCTGTTTGCAGACCCACCACCGGGGTTGGTATTGCTGGGGTATCTATTCTAAGGTAAGGAATCTGTCACTAACGTGTCTCTTTCAGATGCACAAGTTACTAACTTGTGTAACGATATATCTGTAAGAGACAGTAGTTAGTGACAGATTCCCTACCGCCCACCCATCCTCCCGTTCTGCGAACTGATTTCTAGGGTTAAGGACATCCCTTTCAGGGCCCTAGTATTTTTCAGACACCTATGTCAGCTTCTTGCATGGCTCTGCGTTCCTGGCGCGGAAAGTCGTGTACAGAACTGACGTCAGCGCGCAAGGGCGGCGTCTAAGTACTGCCCGCGACGTCATCCCGGCGATCCCGACGCCGACGACGAACGCGGAGCCGCACGACGCCGCCTACCGACGCGCAAGGGTACTGCTACGCAAAAACTTTCCGGATCCAGCCTGACGCTTGGGGATATTCTAAGGTAAGGAATCTGTCACTAACTACTGTCTCTTACAGATATATCGTTACACAAGTTAGTAACTTGTGCGTTAGTAGCTTAAGAGGGCAACCGTGTGTTGGTTCAGATGGGATACGTTGGTTCAGATGGGATACATTGGGGCATTATAGAAGATTTTGGTAGAAACAATGTGCATCAGCCCTTTTATGAAACTGATCACAGCATATGATTTAAACAGAGATGGCTGATCAGGTAGCTGTAAAAAGGCCAATAAGCAGATGAATAACCTTAAACTGTGGCCACAGTAAGGCCTTTCTGGGCTTATAAAAGGGTGATGGTTTTGGTGGAGGGACACCTAGCTCCCATAATGGCATTTACTACCTCAGGAGGAAAGTCAAAAGCAGTTAGCTGTCAGCGCTCAATCTCCAAGCACTCTGCCGGCCCAATCCGGAGATGCTAGGATGACTTGGGCCCACTTGTTCCTGAGCTCCTTCAGAACTTTGGGCAGGAGAGGTAAAGGCTGGAAGGCATACAGAACTCCCGAACTCCAGTGCAACCAAAAGGCATCCCCGAGGGAAAATTGCCTTGGGTACTCCAAAGCACAAATGTTTGGACACTGAGCATTCTCTGCGGTGGCGAAAAGATAAAGATCAGGTCCTCCCCATTACTGAAAGATGGCCTGTGCCACCTCTGAGTGTACCCACCATTTGTGATCTGCTAGAAAACCTCATCACCAAGCTGAGGCTTTACCAAAGCTGCGTTCTGTCCACACTCTTGTATGGATCAGAATGCTGGCGGATGGCGAAAAGTGACATCACCGAACTGTCATCCTTCCACACCAGGTGCCTGTGAAGAATCTTGCACATTTTCTGGCCGCCAAACGTCTTCAATCACGATCTGCTCTCCAGCTGCAAGCAAGAGAGCATATATGCCATCATTATGAGAAAAAGATAGAGATCGATAGGACACCCCATAAAAAGAGAACAAGACTCATTCACAAGAACAGCTCTCCACTGGACCCGAAAAGGCAAGCGGAAGAGAGGCAGGCCAAAGAACACCTGAAGCGACATGATGCTGAGCCCACCAAGACTTCAGATCTCACTTCAAAGCCCACGTGCCACCTGGTGTGGTCCACTAGCAGGATGCAGAAGGCTAAGATGCCTCTGAGCCACTGTCCCTGAGACCCAGGTCAAGGGTTGAAACATCGGGATCATAGCCCAAATATCCTGGACTCTTTGAGATGGAGGAAAAGACTTGAAACAGCACAGTGTGCAGGATGGCTACAATGAAAGGAAGCTTCTGTGAAGCAGTCAGGTGTGACTTCAGGATGTTGATGAAAAACCTCAGCGATGTCAACGACTTGGCTGTTGTCTGGAGGTGATGCACAACTGTTTGAGGCAAGCCCGCCATCAGTAACCCGTCTTCGAGGTATAGGAAGACCGGTATTCCCAACCTCCCTAGATGGGCAGCAAACACCACCATCACTTTCTTTAGCACCCGAGGGGCACTTGCGAGGTCAAAAGGGGAGCACTTTTTGAAACCGTAAGTAATGTCTGTGCGACTGCAGGACGGGGATGTGGAAATAGACATCCTGCATATCCAATGCCACCGTTCAGTCGCCTGGATCCAGTACAGGCCGAACTTGGTCCAGAGTGAGCATCTTCAACTTTTCCTTCTTGAGGAAGGCGTTTAGAGGGCGTAGGTCTCGAATAGGAAGAAGTCCTCTGTCCTTCGGCACCAGAAATTAATAGGAGTAGCAGCCAATCCTGACCTCCGATGCTGGCATCCTTCTAAGGCTCCCTTCTCTAAGACAATCTCAACCTCCTTCCATAAAATAGACAAGTGGGTCTCCTGAAGCTGTTGTGGTGTAGGAGGCATGTCTGAAGAGGTGGATAGGAAGGGTAGGATGTAACGATCCTGGACAGTTTGTAGCACCCATCTGTCTGATGTGATGCTTTGCCAACAATGAAAAAACATAACTTATCCTCCATCCATCCGAGTGACAGTGCACCACTAAGGGCAAACTAAAGCAGCTTTGCAGCAGAAGGGGGTAGGAGACTGGGTAGTACGCTGCCCCTGAGGGTCTGGAAGCTGTTGGCCAGACCCCAGGCTTTTAACCCAAAAGGCTTGCGAGGCCTGTTGCTGCAGAGGCAGGTTTTGGCATTGCCTCTACTGAATGCCTCTTCCAATGCCTTAAAAGGGGTGATATTGTTGAGGTAACTGCCACACGGATGATGAAAGTCCTAAGGAGCACCCTGTGGCTTACTTTCTGTAAAGCTCTCCAAGGCAGAGTCTGTCCTGTCTCAGGAGAGACAGGTACAATCAAATGGCATGTCAATTGAGAAGCCCATGGATCAGCTCCATCTACTGAAGCACCACACTAGTACCGACTGCCCTATCAAAACAATCAGTAGCGTCCAGCCCTGAACAAATTACATATTTTGCAGAACCTTAGCCATCCTGAATTATTTGGGATAAATTGGCTCAGAGGTCCTTGGGGACCGCCAGCAAGATCTCAGCCACCATGTCCGACAACACGTACATGTGACATCCTTAGAGGCAACTCGAATTGACTGATCTAAGGGCCAGGCTGGCAAAAGAGAAAATGCGTTTGCCGAAGACCTTCATGCATTTGGATTCTCTATCTGGAGGCATCATAGGAAAAGAATTTGGGTTCTGCCAACTGGTAGAGGCTTGAACAACAAGACACTGAGGAATGGAGTGTAGAGGAGGAAAGGTGCGTCCTCCGGAGCTGGTCTCTGCTGTCTTGCTATCTGTCGATTGCCTAGTGACAAAATACTGGTGTCGTCTAGGTGTCCATATTGATGTCCATTAGGACCTCGTTTAAGGGAAGACGTGGCTCTGTTGAAGTCTGTTTCAAATCTTGACGCTGCAGGCTGAGTCAGATCGGACATCACCACAGTGTTCAGGCAGACCCTGGGACAGGGTCAAGAGACAGTCCGCTTCAGGGATGGATCCTCCGGCAGTGGCCCCACTGGGGGCTTCCTCTGATCTGTGGGGCTCAAAGGTGCAACAGAGAGCCTTAGAAGGGTTCCGAAGATGCGCAACATGGCCTCTCTGAAGATCTGCATCTGTTGCGGAGTTGCCGATGGGCCCAGAAACTCAGACTGAATTGGGACCGAGCTGAGGATTGTTTCCAATGTGGGAGAGAGCGGAACTGAGACAGAGAAGTACTCTGATGTATGCGTGACTTCTCTTGGTGAGAGTGGCAGGAAGAAGGGGAGTCATGTTTGTGCTTCATTTGTTGTGGGTTTTTTATCTTCGATTTGAATTTACCTGAGGCTTTGGAGTGGGACTTCAGAGCTTTCCTACGGTGCGCGGTGCCCCGCAGTCCCTGATGGCCTTTGAATTCATCCGAGTGTATTTTGTCGCATGATGCAGAGTCATGCGAGGAGCTCAGACATGAGACACAGACCTTGTGATTGTTCATCACTGAAATCTGTTTATGGCACTCCTTACAGGGCTTAAAGATTGTTGTTTTGAGGGGAGACATGTCACTTGCACACTGGAAAATTTAGTAAAGTGACAGAAACCAAGGGAGTGAGCTCCGGATCTGCTTAAAAAGGTGTGGAACGAAAGAAACTGACACCGCTTCGTGGAGGTGATATTGTGACCCCCAACGTCACTTCTGGGGGCGGGACGGACCCGACGCAGAGCAACACACCACCTAGCGGCACACAAGGGAATTTCTGTGAAAAATCTTGGGATCCAATGTGACTCCTGCTGGTAGTCACAAGACGAGAAATCTGCAGTTAGAAGCATCCATCAGAATCAAGAAGCTGCCTTTACAACTCGGGCTGAGCCATGTGTGCCCTTTCCACGCAAGCAGAACAACGCTTGCCAAAACCACGCATCTGCCTTAACCACACATATGTGTGGTTAAGGCAGTCAGCGGTCTAGATGTGCGGATGGGCAGGGAGAGTAACAGGAAGGATCGAGAGAAGAAGCTCCGGGACACGGCCTAGTAAGTGGGTTTGGGGCCGGGTTGGGGGGGGGGTAGTTTTTAGAGGTGGGGTTTGGTTTTAGGGCTCGGGCGGGGTGAGGTAGTTTTTTGTCAGGGGACAGGGCTTTAGGGCTTAGGGCGGGGGGGGGTCGGGGGCAGTTGGGGTAGTTTTAAGGGCTCAGGCCGGGTTTTAGGGCTCAGGGTGTGGGGAAGGGGCAGTTTTCAGGGATGGGGTTCAGTTTTAGGGCTCAGGGTGGGGGGGGGTGTTGTTGGGGTAGTTTTTTTGCCAGGGGGCAGGGTTTTAGGGCTCAGGGCCGGGAAAGGAGCAATTTTCAGGGGTTGGCGTCAGTTTTATGGCTCAGGAAGGGGAGGCTGGGGTCAGAGTAGTGTTTTGAGCAGGGGCCGAGTGTTAGGGCACAGGCTGAGGAGTCGGTGTCATTTTTAAGGGCTGAGGCGGCATGGATTGCAGGGCTGGGGTATCAGTTGTTAGGGTGCAGGGCGGATGGGGGGTATCGGGGGGGTGCAATTTACCATGCATATCCCTTTAGCAATCATGCCATTACAACAAAATTCATTGTAAAGGCATGCGTGATAAATACGCAGTCGTGGTTCAGACCGCGTTGTTTAGGCATGCGTGGTTTAGGCATGCGTGGTTGTATCATACAACCATCAGAATCCATTAAGAAATGCGGAATGTTGGCTCACTACAGCAGTATGTCACTCTGTGGGAGGCCTTTAAATCCTATATTTGGGTGATACGTGTATCAAAGCAGGCATGGGTCCCCTGAGCAATCCACACTCAAGTACAGCACGTAGAGGGAACTTTGGGGGACTATATTCTGGTGATTCTCAGGAGTGGAAGGTTCTAATGACGATTAATATGTTGATCACTTTTAGGTAGGTGTCGTTTTTAGGCTGCTATGCTAGAGCTCGTCATTATGGAGAGCACCCTGTCAGAATTCTGGTGTGGCAGCTTCAAAGCGTAGCACTTACAATGTAGTAATGGCCATGCTTGACCCTTCTGGCAGTGTGGCCTTCAATACGGCTACTGTTCTAGAAGTCTGTTCACAATATTACAGACAAGATGGCCGCTGAGCTGGAGTTCCCCAAGGAAGCTCCGGGGTTAGGGATCACTTTTCTGTGAATATCCCCAGTTATGCCCCCGTTCCACCCTGCTACTCGACATCCCTCTACTTAGAACCCTGCCTGTAACATAACGATATGTCTGCAAAGAAAATTAGTCGGCTTTAAACCTACCTGGAGTCCTGTCCGCGACGACGATGCTGCTGGAGGTTGCCTTACTAAAACGCGAAGATGAGCGAAGCCTTCCCACTCCTGGTTGAAGCTGAGGGAGTCTCTCTCCTGTTGGAGTCTCTGTTTCCTTCCTTCCTGCATTACACCGATTCATGCTTCCCTATGGTGGCGGTGAAGAAGATCTTTGGACGAATTCGGGAGCACACACCCCTCCCTTCTCCTCGCTGCCGTGTTCATGGTGGGTCTGATGATCTGCCCTGCGACTTTACCTCCATAACCCCTGGACAGGGGGCTCGTCGTGAAGCGCCCGGCCTCTGAAGCAAAGTCTGCCTGCTGAAGCGGATTCTGCCTGCTGAAGCGGAGTCTGCCTGGTGAACGTCCGAACTCCGCACATAAGAGAAGTAAGGAGCACAACCACATCGCTCCCCCGCCCCGCTGCCGAGGTCCTGCGATGCCGAGGACCCGAGGGTCCGATCCGCCCGTTCTGTCCTGCCCCATGGTGGAAATTGACTGCCTCCGTCCTGGAATGAGCACTGCAGGCTGGAGCGCCGGGCTCGTCCCTAGGCTCTAGGGCAGATCCGCCCTGAGATACTGCCTTACTGTGGATCCTGATATTAAGGAAACAGTGGTTCAGGTGTGGCCTAAATGGTCCAAAGCGAGAAAGTGACCCAGCAGGGAACACTTGGTTCTAAGATTTTGAAATTAATTCATGAGGGAGCAAAGGAAAGATCAGAGGAGAGTCATGTAGGTCAGATAAATGATAGACATTTATTTTACAACAAGGGTGAGCAAGCTGAATTAGAAGAAAGGAAAATCATCCTAGGCCCATTCGTCTGTTAATGATGTGGGCAGCTGGTACTGATTTTTAAAATGGGCTGAAGGCGTGAATTAATGGCGCCAAAGAACTGAGTGGGAATGTCTGTCCAGGACTCTGTTTGCTTATTTGGAGGGAACCCGGGATGGAAAGGCAGCTGGCCGGGATGATTGGTTTTGTATTTTTTAGAAAACGAACTGCAGGGCCTTTAAATGGGAGCCTGGAGCTGTGCAGACGGGAGCGTCCTGCTTCTGCCTTTGCTGGCATCGAATGCATTTAAAAATCAGTACCAGCTGCCCACATCATTAACAGACGAATGGGCCTAGGATGATTTTCCTTTCTTCTAATTCAGCTTGCTCACCCTTGTCCTGAAGATGAACCCCACTTATTGGGTTCGAAACGCCGTCGACCACCATACAACATGAACTCCTATTACTCCTTGTAAAATAACTGTGGAGCTCATTATACTGTTGTCAATGCGATGCCTTTTAAACCTCACTATCACCCTGCATGTCACGCTTCCTTTCACCTAAATGTATGTGAGCACCTGAATACTATACAAAAAGTTGTAAAATAAATGTCTATCATTTATCTGACCTACATGACTCTCCTCTGATCTTTCCTTTGCTCCCTCATGAATTAATTTCAAAATCTTAGAACCAAGTGTTCCCTGCTGGGTCACTTTCTCGCTTTGGACCATTTAGGCCACACCTGAACCACTGTTTCCTTAATATCTCGCCACCCCAGGTTCACATATTGGGGTACCCTTGTCTTCTCAGAAAACTTACTGTGGATCCTGAGCGACGCGCTGGATCTGAACAACACGTCAAGATCAGGTGATTGCTGTGGAGTGATGAGTGAGTGGGGACTGTTCGCCTGCAGTCCGTGTGACTCCCCATGCTCCCTTTGCCTCCTGCCAGTGTCGAAAGTGTGGCGAAAGAAAGACTGGCATGTGGGTGCAGATCTACCCACTTTCCTGCCCTAGCTCGCTTGGTTGCCCTGAGCTCAGTTTTTTACAAGATGGGCACCCATTTTGTTCGCCTTTATTAGTTCGCATTTAGTAGTCTCTTGGTGAGGTTAGGTATCCATTTTGGCCCCCTCCCTCGGGAGTTGAAGAAGAGCGTCCCCTTCCATGAGCACTTGGTAGGCCTGGCATGGAATGAGAAAGAGGACTGATCCATTCACAGCATTTGGCGGCCATCTTGGAGTGGGCTCTTCCTCTTGTTTCCCACACAAAGGGCTCATATGAAACGGCCAGCCTTTACTGCCTACCTGGAGGCAAGCTGACACTGACTCCGGCCTCAAGCTGCTCCATTGCACAACAAACACCACCCCCCCACCCCCTCAAGCGAAAGACTAAAATGGGAACCGGCTGTTTCTAACTCCAAGATCAGAATCCCTTGCCTGACCCCAAGATGGCTGCCACAGTGTTCCCTACTACGTCGTGCTACTCCTCTGAGAAAAACCGGACTTCGACCAGACCTCGAACACATCTCCCATCCGGCCTACCCTTCAAGATACCGAATCTGTGAACCTACCTCTAACCGTGGAGACCTAGCTTTCTGGCCGATGCCCGGTGGAGCTACTTGATAGCTATAGAGGAGATGGGCTGTGGACTACCCCTTCGGCCGTCACCTACCCAGCCGGACATTGGGCAGACCTTACTTCGTCTCTCCGTCGTACTCTCCCTCCTACCCCTTTACTCCACCCACTTTCTCCTTTACGCTCCATTTATCCCTCCTCTTTGCTCTCTAATTGTTTTCTCATTGAGACCTAGCCGCTTGACTGATGCCCGGTGGAGCTACCTGATAGCTATAGAGGAGATGGGCTGTGGACTTCCCCCTTGGCCGTCACCTACCCATCTCTCCATCCATCCTATCTCCATCCTTTCTCCCTCCTACACCTTTACCCCACCCCCTTACCCTCCTTAGCTCCATTTATTTCATCTTCCGACGCTCTTGAAATGTTTTTTTGTAACTGATGTAACTTGTAACTGATGTAATTTTGTGGAACCTTATGTAAAGCGCTCTGATACCTCCGGGTCTAGCCAGCGCTATATAGACCTCAAATAAATTTAAAAAAAATAATATATATGATGCTGACCTCATGTGCCAAAAAATCCACAGCGTCCACATCGAACCTATGACTGTACCTGGTTGAGGTAGCATTAGTGTGGGTAGAGGGATTACAGAGGAAGGTGATAAATCAACCATTATCTATCTAAGAGATCCTGGCCACCATTGGGAGTTTGGCGAATGGAAAATTGCTGGGAGCAGACAGTCTTCCAGCCAAATTTTACAACGAAAAGGAAGAAGTCTTAGTTACACATCTCCTAGCAGTTTAAAAAGAGTCATTGGAGGTGCAGGCCTTTCTTGTTACCACCAGAGAAGCTACTGTAATGACTTTGCTTAAGCTGGAGAGGGAGACTCTTCTTTGTTAGCCCTACAGGCCTCTCTTAGAATACCTGTGTTTTCCTCGCTTGCGTGTAAGCATGTAGATATTATTCGCTATAACTATTGAGCCCTTTGCTGCCCTGCTTTGAGAGGAGGGATGGGGCATCCCGCTGAGGGAGCGAGAGCTTACTATCTCGCTAAACACAGGTGACATGCTGCTGTTCCTGCTTGACACAGACAAAGAAATACCCTTGGGAATGCAAATGCTGGCTGACCTCGGAGTGGTGTTGGGATTGACTGCGACCTGGGCCAAGACCTGCACGTTTCAGGTGCACCAGACTCTGCAAATGGCCTTGAGAATGGTGGCTAAGCAATGTATTTCATGGGAGCCGACAATGCTAAAATATTTAGGTGTGAAAGTGTATCATACATATGAAGGCGTCCACAACGGTAACCTAGGAGCAGCACTATGGTTGCTGCAGACTACAGTGAAATTCTGGCACACACTACACCTTACCCTAATGGCAAGAGCGACTGCTCCCCAGAGTCTTCGATTTTTTTGTGACGCTACCAATATAGGTACCTTTGACCTGGTTTAGAGACATGGCCACGCTGCAGCGTGAACTGATCTGGAATGGGAGACGTCATAGAGTCTCACTTCGTCTCCTGCAGCACTCCACGGGGGAGGGGGGCTTGGGAGTACCAGACCTTGAACTTAACTACACCGCTGCACAGCTACAATGAGTGGTCTGTTGACTAGATGGCAACCAAAGAGAAGAGTTGGTCCACCTTGGGCAAATGCAGAACGAGGAAACTCTCTTAGCACGTTTTCTGAGTAGGCAGATGGCTTCGATGGAATGCTCCAAACTGTTGACAGTAGCATTACGAACCTGGAAGAAGATAGTTAAGGAAACAAAGGCTAGGCCTCCATATGCCTGGGTGCTGCTGTTAGTGGGACTCCAAAAGCTGAGGGGGTACTTCACGTCCCGGAGAATGGAGAGTTGGATGCTCACGGTGGGGTACTGCTGTAAAAACGGGGAACTCCGGACTTATGTTCCCCTAGTAGACAAGGACAATCTGCCTCATTCCCAATTCTTAACCTATGATGTCCTTACTGGTGCCATACGCGAGACATGGAAGATGGGACTAACAGAACCCATGACACATGACATTCTACAGACACTCCTAATATTTGGTGGGCTCAAACTAATCTCATGGCTCTACAAAACACTACTCTCAATGCTTATGGCACACATGGATCGAGATAGAACCTCATGGGGGGAAGCCCTAGACAAACATATGGCTGTTTGTACCGGCATGAATAATGCACAAGAGCTAACGTTACAGATGTAATAGTTACAGAGAAACATGCACGCTGTCAGATGTATAACCAGATAAGTTATACAAATCA
The DNA here is from genome assembly GCA_963921515.1 of Calotriton arnoldi. Classification (NCBI taxonomy): domain Eukaryota; kingdom Metazoa; phylum Chordata; class Amphibia; order Caudata; family Salamandridae; genus Calotriton; species Calotriton arnoldi. The sequence continues at coordinate 850,006 of CAWUFW010004722.1, read as the reverse complement.
ATAAAAAAACATTTTTTTAAAGTGTAAGCATGTAGATACAGTTAATACATTTAAAACGGAAACCACATGGTAGATGAATAATGAGAAAATATTGTAGGTATTTTTACTTCTTCCTGTCGAAGAGGGCTCATCGAGAGTCACTCTGCAGACGAAATTCTGTGCCCATGCGGAAAACATTTACCAGCAGGAGTCATAGGTTTACTTTTAAGGATTTTATATTGTGCTTATTTCCAGGGATTCACAAAAGTCCCAAGGTGTGCTCTTGGTATCTTTAGATAAATATAGAATTCCACTCACTCGACTGCTGCACTTTAGAGCTAGGGAAAATGTGTAGTTGTAAGTATTTTTCCACAATATTTTATTAATTTAATACAACTAGACAAAGAATACCAGGTATAGCTCATCCACAAATGACATCTGTGTTAGATGGGAAACTGGTTTTATTTTCTACGCACTGCATAGCTGATTAAAAAAAACAAATTTTGACTCACTTTAAACCTTGTGGATTACCCTTCAGTCATTCAACACAGTGTGATCATGTCAGATAATGGTCCCACAAGAGTTTTAAACCCCTCAAGTCCTGGGACATGGCAGAGATGGTGTTTGACCTCATAGATAGACTATCAGAGGCTTCAGGAATCCTCAAATTTGTTCCAGTCCTCTAACAAATCATGTTCGCATTTCGATAGTTGTCAGCAAAGAGTCGCCTTGACCAATCCAATAGCGTAGGCAATGACTCCTTTCTTCCAGTGGGCTGCTATTGTTTGTTTGGCCACCAGTAGCATATGCGTTGTGAGTGGTTGGACATTTTTTGTGATCCCTGTCGTGTGTGGGCATCAAACCTAAAACAACAATTACGGCTTTCATTGGTATCAAGTATTGCCCAGTAGGTTGGTAACCTTGAGAGTGCTCACTGAATATGAATTCTGCCCCCTCCATCTTACTGTCTCTTCAGCATTGTCCATCCGGTCCAGGATACATTGTTTTGAGATTGTTCAGTGATAAGTACCAATTAAAAATGTTTGTAGAGGATTTCCCTATTTTGTGCACTGTGATGATCCTTGTCGGTGCTGCCACTATGTTTGCCGCTGGTCTTGTGTGAAGATCTTACCCAGTAGTTTCTCCCATCTAGCCATACAGGACCATCTGGGTTGTATGTATATCTGGTTTAATGCTGGGAGATGTTTGAGATGAGCCCTTCAGTGGAATCATACTTATGAAAATGTTTCTCAAATGGAGCCAAGTCTCATCTGGAAAAATCCCATCTGAAGAAATTCCTTCAACCCCACCTGCTGAGAAAATGGCAATGTTTGAGTCCCTTTTCAACCTTAAATACACATTTATTGGTACAGTTTTTCACTTAAATTTAGGTGTGCATTTATGGTGGGAAAATGCACTGGGAGTATTTGTGAATATCCAGAAACTTTTGACTTTGTGTGTGTTCCAAATATTCCCAATCTCCGTCCTTTGCCCATTCTCCATTTTGTATACCTCGTACTGTGGAAAATGACCTAATAGTGCAGATTTTCTGCTTTAGTAAGTGCGGGTTACGATCGGAAGTCCTGTGAATCAGATTGGGGACTACTAAATGTATATTACACTGGTGTCACGTATGATTGAACAGTATTTTGTGAATTGGGCCAATCTCTTACTTTGTCTACCTTGCATAGTATAACATTTCCTGAGTTCACCATCTGTTACCAGGGTGTGAATGGGGGTCATTTAAACAAAAGTCGTTTTTTTCAATGGGTCAAAGGAATGCAACAAAAGCTCATGATACTCTCTTGCGAGTCACTTGAAAAATAATCATCATCCCTCCTGTATAGCATGCTCCTAGCATATACATTTTGTAGGAAACAATATGGAGAAATAAAGTATTAAATTTGCACCTGATTGTTCGTTGCACACCTTTGCTTAGGCTTGAGGCAACCTTTGATTTGTGCCGTTGATTATTTTAATTATATTCCAGAATAATGCTCGTTAACTGGACTATTTAGTTCAATGTGCTCACTGATAGAAGCAGGTAATTGTTCCTTTCAGTTGAGAACTTTGATGTTCGGCAGGCATTCTACCCTGTCTTTCGTGTGAAGCTACTATTAAACTAATTCCGCTACCCCTTTGGTTTTCAGCTCTTCTGTAGAAAAGGAGGACAAACTTCTTCCTGGCAAAGCAACATTGTACACATGGGAAGATCCAGCAGGCACCAGAACATTAAACTGGACATGTAGAAATCACAGCGGCGAAATAACTCAGATTCTTGTACGTATGTTATGTGTTGTTTTCATCAACCCTCTTTAGGCTTATCTGATAGAGACTTCTAGCCGCAGATTCCTTACCTTTGAATTATCCCCAGGCGCCTGACTGGATCCACAAACTTTTCATGAGCAGTGCCCTTGTGTGCCGGGAGGTGGCATCGTTCGGCTCCGCGTGGCATCGCTGGCATCATCCGCACCGGAAATGACATGCGCAGTGCCAATTTAGGTGCCACCCAGGCACGCTGATGTCATTTATTTTCTTTCCGCTCCAACTAGCGCAGATCCAGGAAGAGCTATCCCTTAGTCATTTTTTTCTAGGTTTTTTCAATGTTTTGTCAGTTTTTTTGAAGTTTACCTCCTGGGGTGGCAGAAATGTCATCAAAGAAGGCCGACTTCAAACCCTGCGGCGCCTGTGACCAACAGATGTCGGTGACAGACCTGCACCTTATATGCCTCTGCTGACTCGAGCAGGACCATGACCCCAAGGCCTGCCCCGACTGCCACACCATGCACTGATTCAGATCCCGAGGCCAGCGCTCCTGGCACCGCTGGTGGCCACCGGTGCCACTATCCCCATCCCCGACTCCAACACGGAGCTGGAGGGGCGTCATCTGACACCGGCACCAGCACCCACTGGAGCCATGCCTTCCAGGCAGGAGCTTAAGCCCTATCCTTATGGGCTAGGATTCAGGGAGGAATGGGAGGGGTCGCTGGACCCGGAGGATTACCAGCCTTATAAAGAGCAAATGGATTGGTGTGAGGATCTGGGTGAAGTCAGTGGACTGGATACTTCTCCAGATACTGGCATGCTTTCTCCCCCTACCGTGGCTACGGAGGAAGGAGCTCCTTTGCTGTGGTGGTGCGGAAGGCAGCTGAGGTCCTGGACCTTAACTTGCTGCCGGTGGCAGTCAAGACTAATTTCTTGACAGAAGTACTTCAGCCAGGAGGGTCCCCATCAGAACCGCTTCTCCCTTTCAATGAGGCACTTACTGACGTCCTGCCTAGGACTTGGTCCAAGCCCAGCACAGGGTCTCCTGTGAACAGGACGATTGCCCGTCGCCACCGCCCTGCTCCAGGAAACTCAAACTTCCACACCCAACACCCCACTACGGAGAGCTTGGTGGTCCAGGCCTCCACATTGCATGTAAATCCTGATGCATTCCCTACTGCCCGCCAGATCGGGAATCTAAGATGGTGGACAACTTAGGCAAGCAAATGCTTTCTTCCACGAGCCAGGCTTTGCTGTCTGTGAACACCACATACCTTTTGGTCCACTATTCCCATGCTCTGTGGGATACGGTTGCGTAGGTGCTGCCAACGGTCCCGTAAAAAGACCTGGGCTGTGCTCCCCTAGGCTGTTGCTTATGGGAAGGATGCAGCTAAGTTCACCATTCGCTGTGGACTAGACACCATTGACTCACTAGGCAGAGCGGTTTTGTCGACGGTGGCCCTGCGACCCCATGCGTGGTTGAGGACTACTGGCTTTTCTGGGAATGTCCAATCCTCACTCATGGACATGCCCTATGATGGCTCACATCTCTTCGGAGGCAAGGCGGATTCTGCACTGAGCGTTTTAAGGACAGCAGAGCTACAGCCATAGCCTTGGGCCTTTCTGTGGCCCCTCGTCACCCTCAATCCACCTTTCGTGGCCACAGGTATGGTGTACAGCTGCATCCTTACCTGCCCAGCCACCGCGGCGCACACAATTTTCAGCCTCTGCGTGACAGAGGACGCGGTTCCTACCGGCCTCATGTGTTGGGTGGCCAGCAGTCCAGCCAGGTCACCAACCCCCGAGCAGCCGCAGCCTCCAAACCCTCCTAGTCTGCCTGTTTACCATCATGGACACCGGGAATCACCATCACCTGCCCCGTTGTCCATTACATCGGACAGGTGGGTTTTGCAGATTGTCCGCAGGGGCTAATCCCTCCCCTTCAAGACTACCCCTCCATCCATGCCACCTACTTACAACAGGCTGACGGAGGACCACCTATCTCTTCTCTGCTAGGTAGTGACAGCTCTTTTGGTCAAAGGAGCCATAGAAAGAGTGCCGACACCAGAAGTGGGTAATGGCTGTTATTCCTGCTACTTTCTGGTGCCCAAGAAGAATGGAGGCCTTCGTCCTATCCTCGACCTGCGCATTCTCAATTTCTTCCTCAAAAATGAGAAATTCAAGATGCTCTCTCTTGCTCAAATCCTACCTGCCCTAGACCCTGGAGACTGGATAGTGGTGTTGGACTTGCAGGACGCATACTTCCACATTCATCTCCTGCCTGTCCACAGGCGTTACCTGCGGTTCACGGTGGAACACAAACATTTTCAGTTCGTGTGCTCCCTTTTGGCCTCACCAGCGTCCCTCGAGTGTTCACCAAGGTAATGTCGGTGGTTGCAGCTCATCTGTTGACATCAGGGGTGCCAGTTTTCCCCTATCTTGACAACTGGCTGTTAAAGGCGGGCTCGCCACAGGCTGTCGTCTCCTACCACCAGACAACGGCAGCCCTCCTGCATTTGCTGGGGATCACTATCAACGTGCCGAAGTCACACATGACTCCCTCTCAGACGCTCCCTTTCATCGGAGCTATTCTGGATACAGGCCTGTCCTCCCGAAAGGCGAGTCCAGGATATTCAAGCTATGATACCGATGTTTCAGACTCTATCCTATATTTTGGTGCGACTGACTCTGAGGCTGTTGAGCATCACAGCTTTCTGCCTCCTGCTTGTGATACATGATTGTGGGACCTGAAGTTCCAGTGGACGCAGCATCAGGGGAATCTCTCCGATATGGTCCAGATTTCTGAGGGAACTGCAAAGGACCTGCAGTGGTGGCTTCCGAACCGCGATTGGGTCAGTGGCAGACCCCTCTCACTTCCCCAACCAGCTCTGACAGTAGTGACAGATGCGTCACTCCTGGGATGGGGTGGAGATCAGAGGACTCTGGCATTCAGCGGAATCCAGACTCCACATCAACCTGTTGGAGCTCCAAGTGATCCGATTGGCATTGAAAGCCTTTCTAATCTCCATCCAGGGAAGGCTAGTGCAAGGGTTCATGGAGAACACCATCGCCATGTGGTATTGAAACAAACAGGGAGGGGTGGGGTCGTGGACCTTTTGTCAAGAGGCCCTGCGTCTCTGGACATGGCTGAAACAGCAGGGCATATCCCTGTGGTTCAACATCTGGCAGGTTCTCTGAACGCCAGAGCGGACAAACTCAGATGCAGATGCCTAGTGGATCACGAATGGCGTGTCCATTTGGAGGTTGTGCAAGGTCTCTTTCAGCAGTGGGGAGAGCTTTGGTTAGATCTATTCGCCACTGCCGAAAACCTGCAATGTCAGCAGTTATGCACGCTGGAGTTTCCAAGGCAGCTCTCGCTCTGAGACACTTTTCGTCTCGAGTGGAGCTGAGGCCTCCTGTACGCCTTTCCACCCATACCACTCCTGCCCAGAGTTCTAAAGAAGATCATGAAAGACTGGGCCCAAATCATCCTTGTGACTGCGGAGTGGGCACGGAGAGTCTGGTATCCTGAGCTGTTGGCCATCGGTCCTTCGATCAGGGTGCCCCTTCAGGAGGAGCTTCTGTCGCAGCAGGGGAGAGTTCTCCACCTGAATCTGTCAAGGCTCCCCCTTTCTTGCTTGGAGATTGAGCAGCTACAGTTGACAGCTTTCGCCCTTCCACCCGAAGTCTGTAATGTTATTTTGGCAGCCGGGTGTCCCTCTACCAAGACTGTTTATGCCTGCCGCTGGGCAAAATTTGTGGCATGGTGTATGGAAAGTCACATTGCTCCTTTCTGCCCCCCTTTCTCAGGTTATCCTGTTCTTACTTTCCCTTGCCCAGCAGGGTTCTGCTCTGGGCACTGTTAAGGGATAACTTTGTGCCATCTCTGCTTTTCTTCGGTTGCCTGACCAACCTTCTCTTTTCCAATCCCCTATTGTACATAGGTTTTTGAAAGGTTTGCAAGATATGTTTCCTCTAATTCCTTTTGTTATGCCTCCGTGGGACCTTAATCTGGTCCTGACGTTCTTGTTTCGCTCTCCCTTTGAGCCCTTGCATAATTATCCTCTCAGGCTCCTTACAATCAAGACTGCCATCCTAGTGGCAATAACATCTGCCCGGAGGGTCAATGAGCTTCATGATTTGTCATCCAGGCCTATTTATCATAACATCTACCCAGACAAACTGGTGTTTTGTACGAGAGCTTCCTTTCTCCCGAAAGTGGTAACTCCATTTTACGCAAGCCAAACCATCATTCTGCCTACTTTTTACGCTCCGCCTCATCCTTCTAAGGAACCGGAGTAACTTCTCTATCTGGACCCAAAAAGAGCATTGTCATTTTACCTTGACCGCGCAAAGAGTTCTGTGTGGACAACCAACTCTTCGTGGGGTATGTCAGAGCTAAGAAAGGATGGGCGGTGCAGCAGAGGACCATCTCACGCAGGATCGTACTCTGCATCAAAATCTGCTACGCATTGGCTAAGAAGTAACTCCCTGAGGGTTTGCATTCTCATCCCACCCGAGCTAAGGCTAAAGATGCCACTACTTCGTTAGCACGCGGAGTTCCGGTCCCTGACATCTGCCAGGCACACGTTTCCCAATTACTACTGTCTGGATAGTCAGGTCCGTTGGTGATGGGCACTTTGCCGTTGCAGTCCTGAAGGACTTTCTCATGTGAAATTGGTCTGCAGACCCACTTCTGGGGAGGTATTGCTTGTGTATCTAGTCTAAGGTAAGGAATCTGCAGCTAGAAGTCTCTGTCAGATGAACAAGTTACTTACCTTCGGAAACGCCTTATCTGGTAGAGACTCTTTCTAGCCGCAGATTCCTTACTGACCCACCCATTCTTCCCGCACTGCGAACGGATTTCTCAGGGTTTTCCCCCTTTTCAGGGCCCTAGTTTTCCATACCTGTGGTCAGTGTACTTCGTGGCTCTGTGCTTCTGGTGTGGAAAGTCGCAAAAAGTAACTAACTTGGTGGAGCCTACATAGGCAATGCAAACGTGACTTCAGGTGCGGACGACACCAACGATGCCTCGCGGAGCAGAACAACACCACCTACCGGCACGCAGGAGTACTGCTTGCGAAATATTTCCGGATCCAGTCTGAGACCTGGGGATAATTTTAAGGTACGGAATCTGCGGCTAGATTGAGTCTCTACTAGATAAGGCATTGCCAAAGGTAAGTAACTTGTGCTTCAGTGCTAACTCCAAACTCCACTTTCAGACCACTAGTGATCCGGCTTAATTGGTTAGAAAGCCAAGTTTCTATCAACCTGCAGAAGGCTAAATGGTGGGATGTACATGGTGCAGGAAGGTAAGCTGTTTCCACAGCTGGAATTGTGGATCTGAGATCTGTTGATCTGCTGGGAAACTCTTAACATATTGATCATATTTTGGACAGAGGGCAGTGGAGGGGATATGGTGGTGCCAAAATATGATCTGTTTGTGAAGGATACAAAGGCGGAAAAAAAGTTCAAACGTACTGAAACATTTTTTAAAAAGTGAAAATTAGAACAGCGTCTGGGCTCACTCTTACTGATCTCCAGGAGTTATTTAGTTACTCATGTGTATTAGTTCTAGGGGAAAGCAGAAAATTGAGAACATTTATCAACCTTATTTTCTTGTCTTGCTGGATTATTGTTTAGACTCTCATTTAAGGGTGTCACTTTGTAGCCATTTGTTCATTAATTTAGGTATTGATATTAACTGGAGGGATAGCTCAATGATCTGAACGTTCTGATGGATACTTCTGCTTGTAGCTTCCTCATCTTTTGAATATCCCAGGCCCTAGTCTGGATCTGGAAACTCTTTCCCATGCCGTAAGGAGGAGCTGCCTCCAGTTCGGCGCTGCACCAAGCCTCCTCATCATGTCACTAGCACCATAAAGCTCGACCCTTCGGCAAGATGAAGTCCATTCCCTTTTTTCCGTGCCGTCCACGCTTTCTGAAGCTTTCCATATTCTCTTCACTAGTTTTTCCAACTGTTCTTCAAAATATCTTACCTAGGTGCAGTTTTCCATCAGAATATCGCTGCCTAAGTGGGTTCGATTTCAAGCCCTGTTGAGATTGCGTTGACCAGATGTCAATAACTGATCCTTATCACATCTGCCTTTGGTGCTTAGGATCTGACCACAACGTTGGTGCCTGTACTTCGTGCCAGAAGATAAACCACTCAAAGAAAGAGAGACTAAGATATTTAAGACCAGAGCGCGGGATGAGTGACGTTGGCTCCATAAGTTGTGACCGAGGTCAAAGTCCCTGGAGTCTCCACCTTCTTCAAAATCTTCTAGGAAGAAGCACAAGAAGAAGAGAAGGCACAAATCTTGTCCTCATGCATTGAGAATCAAGTCACCACGACCTAGGCCTTTGCCTCACCTGACCTCGAATCACGAACCAACAGAGCAAAACTTAGAGGACCCAGCGCTAGAGGCTCCATTCAACCCATTATCGGTCCTGGACACTAGACAGTCTGCATCGTCGTTTTCAATACCTGGTACAGATCTAACAATGTTCCCTAACACAATGTTTAGCAGAGCCATGATCCCCTCTGGAGCACCGGCGATGTTACCTCTACCTGGCAGAAACCCACATGGTTGTTGGCCCAAAAGGCGAGCTTCAAAGGTAAAGCCTCCTTTGAAGAACAAATGGGGAACACTTGGGAGAGGGGCTGCCCTATTGTTTAGTTATACAGGCTGGCACTCAGGAAAGGAAGGGGAAACCAGTTGCAAACTGATTTCCAGGGATGTGTATTCCCCTTGCTAGCCACACCTCTGTGTTGGGCTAGGGAGCTCTGGACACCAAAAGAGAGGTCCTGCAATGTTGGAAGTGGGCAGACTGGTGTATCCTGGGACAGCCAGATAGCGCATATTAGTGCATCCAAAGAGCACCCCTGTCACTCAGAAGTCATATCTCGACGGACTGGAGAAGAGGACCGAAGAAGGATAGCCTTCCTGCTGATGCAATTTTTGAAAAGGCTGTCTTCTATGTTTCCTGTTTCTCCTTTTATCATGATCCCCTGGGACTCTAAATTGGTTCTTACGTATATAATGGGGGCACCATATGAGCGCATACAAAGCTGTTTGCTTAAGCTTGTTACTTTGAAGATGGTCTTCCTCATCGCTGTCACCCCTGCTGAGCGGGTGAGCAAAACTGAAAGACCTTTCTGTCCATCCTCCTTTCACCTCTCTTACAGACAAGTTGGTGCTTTGAACACAGGTCTCATTTCTGCCTAAGGCGGTATTGCTGTTTCGTGTTGAACAGTCCATCACTTTACTGACATTCTTCCCTCTTCCACATCCTTCCAAGGAGGAGTGGCTTCGTTGCTTAGACACAGAGCGGACACTGAGCTTCTACTCTGTTAGAACCAGAGAACAGTGTGTTAGAACCAGAGAACAGTGTGTTGGAACCAGAGAACAGTGTGTTGGTTGCCAGCTGTTCCTTGGTTTTCCAAATCACAAGAATTGCAAGGAGGTCCAGAAGAGGCTATATTTATCAAGGGGGGGGGGGTCGTAACTGCAGCGTGACCCTACCGAGCAGCACTGGTAGCTGTTGTAAATTTTCTAGATCAAGTCTGGCTCTTTGGTGAGACTCAGTAGGTGAAGTATGTGTGGGTAGAGTATTCACCAGAAATTGATACTTGTTCAGTATAATTAAGAGATCAGGCAACCATACTGCTCTCCGACTTCTATTCTAACATCTAGGCATCATTTAAAAGATTAACATTTTAACAATAGAATATCCATTCAGAAACTTTCTGTCAACAGTACATTCAGATGTAATTTGTAAAGTATTTTCATAATATGAAACACACTACAAATATTGTGATTTGCCTCAGGTTAATGATCATCTATTTTATAGTCTGTTAGTGATGCCCAATTAGTCCTTACATTTATTTAGGACCACACTGAACCTGCTTCATGTACTTTAGATCGAAAGTAATTTTTACCAAGGCTATTGCTCAAAAAGGTTGCCTTTTGCCGCAACTTCCCCTGACAATTCTTACCACGAGCAAGTATCTAATTTAAGAGCCTATGGGCCCCATTTACACAGCTTCTTATGTGTGTAAAACCATTTTTGCAATTTACAATAGGAGTCTTGATACTCATAAAAGCATTTAATCACTCATAGATTTATGTGTGACCAATTGTGAGAGGCTGGCTTAGTATATGGTGCACACTTATTTAAGTGAAGCACCCTGCACCAATCCAGGCAACCCTTATGGTGATTTTAGTGGTCTTAGACAACCATAGAAAGCTCTCTAAGTGGTAGCTGTGGAGAGCAGCCTTCAGGCTTAGTCCAGGAGGAGTGTAAAGCAGCTTGGTATACCAGTACTTAATCTTACGGTGTAGGTTAAGTGAAAAAGAACCACAAAGTGTAGTTATAAAAATATGTATCTGAAAGAAACAGTTAGTTATAGATTCCTTACCTTAGAATTACCCCCAGGCGTCAGACTGGATCCGGAAAGTTTTTCGTCAGCAGTACCCCTGCGCATCGGAAGGTGGCGTCGGACGACTCAGCGTTCGTCGTCGTGGGTGCCTGGATGACGTTGCGGTAGCTACATAGACGCCGCCCTCATGCGCTGACGTCAGTTCTTTCTTTTTCCGCGCCAGCAAGCGCAGATATGGAGAGAGCGGTACCGCCAGTCACTTTTTGACGGACTTTTTCTCGACTTTTGTCGACTTCGTTTTTGAGTCCATCGACTCCTGGTGGAGGGATGCCCGGCTTTAAGGCTTGCGGTTCCTGTAACTGACTGATGTCAGTGACGGATCTGCACCGCGTGTGCCTCTACTGCCTGGAGCGCGACCACGACCCCAAGTCGTGCTCCGACTGCCGGACCATGGCCCGAAGCCTTTCCGGGAGCAGTCCCGAAAGCTCCTCGAGGCCCGGCAGTCGGCTCTGCGTCGCTCAAGGTCCCGGTCGTGTAGGAGGTCGAGGGACCGATCGCGGAGCTAACACCATTCTTCATCTAAGTCTTCGCACTCGGGGTCGGGTAAGTCGAAGCACAAGAAGAAGTCGAAGAAGCATCGTCGCTCTTCGACTTTTCCCCGTCCGTCAGCCGATGCGACGAGGGATGCGTGCGGAGCCCGTAGGGTCGGCTCAGGGTTTCCCCCCCTTCCCGGGACCAGGAGCAACTCCTGCCCAGCTTCGTCAGTTTTACGAAGCGATGCACGCCATCTTTGGGCAGCCCGACTCCGCCGGCGCGCCTTCGGGGCCCGCGGACTTGGATGGGGGCGCTGGGCCTTCGGCGTTTGCGGCTTCGGCCTCTGCGCCGCAGGGTCCCCTTGGATCCAGGCCTGGAACCGGATCGGCGCCGGTCGACCTTGTTACGCCTCCCCCGGCGCCGATTCCACCGGCACCACATCCGCCACCGGCGTCGGCTGTGTCCCCAGCCAATGTCGACCCCAGCCTCCACCTCGAGGTAGACACAGAGTCGGACCGGCGTCGACCGACGCCGGCGGGTACTTTTGTGACCCTGTTCTACCCTGGCTCTTTGAGACCAGATTGGCAGCCAGAGGAGGGTGAGGAGGACTGGGAGGGGTCTGGGGACCCTTTAACCGACCAGTTGGTGTATGAACAGGACTGGAGAGAGGAACTGGGGAAGCCAGTAGTTTGGATACCTCACCAGACCTTGGCATGTTGTCTCCTCCTACCGTGGCTACGGAGGAGGGAGCGTCATACGCCTTGGTGTTGCGTAGGGCGGCCGAGGCTCTCCACATCGAGCTACCTACGGTGGCAGTCAGGTCTAACCTCCTGACAGAGGTGCTTCAGCCGGCAGCGAGCTCTTCGGAGCCCCTGCTGCCGTTTAAAGAAGCCATCACGGACATCCTTTTGGGCACCTGGTCCAGGCCCAACACAGGGACTGCTGTGGACAGGATGATTGCCCGACGCCACCGCCCGGCCCCGGGCGACCCCACTTTCCTCTCCCAACACCCCACCCCTGAGAGCTTGGTAGTCCATGCCTCCACTTCCAAGGGCGCATTTCCTACCGCTCCCCCGGACAGGGAATCCAAAAAGCTGGATCATCTTGGGAAGAAGATGTTTTCTTCCTCCAGCTTGGTACTGCGGTCAGTAAACACCGCATGTCTATTGGACCGTTACACCCACTCCGTGTGGGACACGGTTGCGCAAGTGCTGCCTCAGTGCCCGGAGGAGGCCCGGGCCGTACTCTCTCAGGCGGTTGCCGAAGGGAGAGACGCAGCGAAGTTTACCATCCGCAGTGGGCTGGATACCGCCAACTCACTGGGGAGGACGATTTCCATATCAGTAGCCCTTCGACGCTACGCCTGGTTGAGGTCGACTGGTTTTTCCGGGGATGTCCAATCCACTCCTATGGACATGCCCTTTGATGGCCATCGCCTTTTCGGCGACAAGGCAGACAACGCGCTGGAGCGCTTTAAGGACTCTCGGGCTATGGCCAGGTCCTTGGGTCTCTCCACCACCCGCCCTGCGCAGTTCGCCTTTCGCCCCTTTCGTGGCTACGGAAGGGGTGCCCCGTCACGTCCCGCCCAGAGCCACAGGCCGGCGCAAGCTGTTCAGCCTCTGCGCGGACATGGGAACCAGCGCCGTGGTTCTGGGGGCCAGCGGGCGGGCCAGTCCACCACAGCCCCCTCTGCAGCAGCCTCCAAACCCTCCTAGTCCGACCTTTCAGGGCCACCAAACGCCAGTGGGCGGCAGGATTCGCCATCACCTCCCCCACTGGTGCACCATCAAGTCGGGACAGGTGTGTTTTGCAAATAGTCCGAAGGGGCTACTCCCTCCCCTTCATGACTACCCCTCCATCCATGCCACCTCAGTACCATCGCATGTCGGAGGATCATCTGGCCCTTCTCCAACAGGAAGTTTCGGCACTCTTGTCCAAGGGAGCCATTGAGCGCGTTCCTGTCCCAGAAGTAGGTCGTGGTTGCTATTCCCACTACTTTCTGGTGCCTAAGAAGGACAAAGGCCTGCGTCCTATCTTCGATCTCAGGAACGTCAACCGCTTCCTCCGGAAGGAGAAGTTCAAAATGTTTCCGCTCGCTCAGGTCTTGTCTGCCCTCGACCATGGAGACTGGATGGTAGCGTTGGACTTACAGGACGCTTACTTTCACATCCCCGTCGAGCCGGCCCACCGGCGTTACCTGCGGTTCACGGTAAGCCACGAGCACTTTCAGTTTACCGTGCTCCCCTTTGACCTTACCAGGGCCCCTCGGGTGTTCACCAAAGTGATGGCAGTGGTCGCAGCTCATCTGCGCAGATCAGGGTTCCAGTCTTCCCCTATCTCGATGACTGGCTGTTGAAGGCGGGCTCGCCCCAGGCTGTCGTCTCCCACCTCCAGACTACGGCCGACCTCCTGCATTCGCTGGGGTTCTCCATCAACGTGCCGAAGTCACACCTGACCCCCTCTCAGAAGCTCCTCTTCATCGGAGCGGTTCTGGACACGACGCAGTTTCGGGTTTATCCTCCCGAACAGCGAGTCAGGGATATTCGGGCTATGATTCCGATCTTTCAGCCTCTATCCCAGGTTTCGGTCAGGATGACCCTCAGGCTGCTGGGTCTGATGGCCTCCTGCATCCTGCTGGTGGACCATGCCAGATGGCGTATGCGGGCTCTGCAGTGGGACCTGAAGTTCCAGTGGGCACAACATCAGGGGAATCTGTCCGATTGTGTCCAGATCTCGGAGGGCACTGCACACCAATTGCAGTGGTGGCTAACGAACCAGGATTGGGTCGAAGGTAGATCCCTCTCCCTTCCTCAACCAGAGTTCACGGTGATGACCGATGCATCACTTCTGGGATGGGGCAGCCACATGGGGGAGGCGGAGATCAGAGGCCTCTGGTCTCCGGTGGAGTCCGGGCTCCACATCAACCTTCTGGAGTTTCGGGCGATTCGTCTTGCACTCAAAGCATTCATTCCCTCTGTCCGGAAAAGAGTAGTGCAGGTGTTCACGGACAACACCACCGCCATGTGGTACTGCAACAAACAAGGCGGGGTGGAGTCGTGGACCCTATGTCAGGAGGCCCTCCTCCTCTGGACTTGGCTGGAACATCAAGGCATATTCCTGGTGGTTCAACAACTGGCAGGTTCCCTGAACGCCAGGGCGGACGAACTCAGGTGCATGGTGGATCACGAATGACGTCTTCACTCGGAGGTGGTGCAAGGTCTCTTTCAGCAGTGAGGAGAGCCTTGGTTAGATCTATTCGCCACCGTTGAGAACGCGCAATGTCAGCAGTTCTGCGCGTTGGAATTTCCAAAGCGGCACTCGCTAGGCAATGCTTTTCGTCGCGAGTGGAGTTGCGGTCTTCTATACGCTTTCCCGCCTATACGCCCAGAGTGCTGAAGAAGATCAAGCGCGACCGGGCCCAAGTCATTCTTGTGGCTCCGGATTGGGCACGAAGAGTCTGGTATCCCGAGCTGCTCAACATGGCCATCGATCCTCCGCTCCGACTGCCTCTTTGGGAGGATCTTCTGTCACAGCAGCAGGGGACTGTCCTCCACCCGAACCTGTCCAGCCTCCACCTCCTTGCGTGGAGATTGAGCGGCGGTAGTTGACGTCGTTTGACCTGGCTCTTGGCGCCTCGCCTTTAGTTTGAGCATTATTCTTGAGTGAAGGGCTGATTTTATTGCACTTAGTTTTAAAAAAGAAGTATTTCTTAATTCATTGCTGCTACTGTGTGTGTTTAAACTTGTGGGGGGGATCACGAGCTGTGTTCAATGCTTGAGGGGGGAATTCTCATTGCGCATTAATCTAGGTCAGCGGTCTAGTTGTAGACGCTGACGCGATCAATCAACTTTAAAAACCGCCGATGACGCTTCCACGTTTGGCGCCTCGCCTTTAGTTTGAGCATTATTCTTGAGTGAAGGGCTGATTTTATTGCACTTAGTTTTAAAAAAGAAGTATTTTTTAATTCATTGCTGCTACTGTGTGTGTTTAAACTTGTGGGTGGGATCACGAGCTGTGTTCAATGCTCGAGGGGGGAATTCTCATTGCACATTAATCTAGGTCAGCGGTCTAGTTGTAGACGCTGACGCGATCAATCGGCTTTAAAAACCGCCGATGACGCTTCCGCACAGGGGACGCGCGCAGTGGGCGCGCCGCCAGCGCGCCAAAGGCAAGCCTGTCTGCGCCAGACCGGGCCCAGGGGCCAGAACTCCTGTTGAACTCCCCTCTGTTAGCCATATGTATACCAGGGAACAGCTCACCAAACTTAGAGGTAAGACCAATAGTGAGTGCTTTCATGTTATGCTGCCAGATAGGATGAGCCCTCCTTGCACCCACTGTGATTTTAAATTTTGCCCCACTCTTATACCCTATGGAATCACGGATGATAATAATAAAATTAAAATGCTATTTCTGAATTGCCGATCTTTACCTAAACATTCCATTGAGATACACTTACTTATTGAGGACAATAGCCCGGATGTTCTATTTCTTACTGAAACCTGGCTAAATAAGGAGTCTGACTATGCTATTGTCCGAGCTTTGCCCCCAAATTATGTCATTTTGAGGCAAGACCGAGATAGCGGCCGAGGTGGGGGCATTGCTATCATCTACAAAAACATTTTTAGATGTAGGTTTACTAATAATCCCTTACCTGACTGTGAGAGTTTAGCCTTCTCAATTAGCTTTTCTCCCACTAATACCTTTTCAGGAATTTTAATATACCGCCCCCCGGGTGTATCTACTCATTTTTGCAAGGTTCTCCCAGATATTGTCACCAATTTGGCAAGCCCCCTACCTAATTTTTCTATCCTGGGTCGATTTTAATATACACCTCGATGAATTGTCTTCTAACGCCTCTTGATCTTATTGAAGGCTTGGACACATTTCAACTCAAGCAAAAAGTGACTGGCCCTACCCATGATCATGGCCATTTGCTTGATCCTATTTTTACTAATATACAGAACCTTACGGTGGCTGACCCTATCCCGGTCCCTTGGTCAGACCATTTTTTACTCTCAATTACATGGATACTATCTGACCACTTGTTGCCACTCGCAAAAATAAGAAAATGTAGTCGCATTTGGTCCAAATTACCGGTAGGAAAGTGGATCACCGAGTTAAATAATTCAGTCCCCTTACCTCAGGCTAACCCCATTATTGCCAATAATAATTATAATAACTGGCTTGAATGTTCTTTAGATACAGTGCTTCCCAGGAAAGAATCCTTTCATCAAGTGGGAATCAACAAAAAAGCCTGGTATTCTCAGAAACTGAGGCAACTCAAACAATCGTGCAAAAACTTGGAAAGGAAATGGAGAACGGATTATTCTGCGAATAAAAAAGCCAAATACAGAGAGGCAATTAAACTGTACAAAAAATAAATAAAGGCTGCTCAATCGAGTTATTACCATGACAAGATTGTCTCCGCAGCCAACTCCCCACGAAAATTTTTAAAATCACAAAATCTCTTCTTACACTTCCCAGCCCTATCTCTGCCCCCGATAGCTCCCAGCAGCGGTGTGATGAAATCGCAGAATATTTCTCGGCCAAAGTCCAAAAGATCTATAAGACTTTTTCACATCCTAACCCCATTAATGACGGTGTCATCTCGAAACAGCTTACCTT
This sequence comes from Calotriton arnoldi, assembly GCA_963921515.1. NCBI lineage: Eukaryota > Metazoa > Chordata > Amphibia > Caudata > Salamandridae > Calotriton > Calotriton arnoldi. The sequence continues at coordinate 833,220 of CAWUFW010004722.1, read as the reverse complement.
GTTGGAAGAGTTTCCCCCTCTTTCCTTATCATCCACGCAGGAACTCCTCAGACAACTGAAATCGGGCTCTCCCATAGACCCTGCCCCTCCGTCCATTCTAAATCTAATCCCCGAAATAGTTTCTCCAGTTATACGGGATGTAATAAATTCCTCCCTTCTTAGCGGAGTGGTGTCCCCTCTTTGGAAACAGGCTAGGGTCAAGGCACTCTTAAAAAAGACAAATCTTGACCCGGAGGACTGGGCGAACTATCGGCCCATTTCCTTGTTGCCTGGAATCAGCAAGTTAGCTGAAAAACATGTCAATTCGGTCCTGTCAACATTTCTGGAAGACAATAAGTGTCTTCATCCCTCTCAGACAGGCTTTAGATGCCAACAGGGTACTGAGACGGCCCTTATTGTTGTGATAGAAGAGACTAGGAAAATCATGGATGACGGAGGCTGCGCTGCTCTGATATTGTTAGATCTTAGCGCAGCCTTCGACACTGTCAATCATCAACTTATGATTCAGAGACTTAAGGAGGTGGGGGTGGCAGGAGCTGCGTTGGACTGGTTTCAGTCCTTCCTTGAAAATCGCTGCTTCTGCGTCCATGAAGGCGAAGTTGCATCAGAGCATATCCCTCTGCAGTGTGGAGTCCCCCAAGGATCATCACTAAGTCCCACCATGTTCAATATTTACATGAGTTCTTTAGCTGAATTGGTGTATCCTTGGGGGATCCAGATCGTCACTTATGCTGACGATACGCAATTAGTGGTCTCCCTTAGTCAGAAGGACAAATCTGAGCCTGGTCTTACATCATTCTTGGGAAAGATCTCTGAATGGATGGATAAGTCATTTTTGAAACTAAACGGAGCTAAAACAGAACTTATGCTTCTTGGGCATACTGTCCCTGCCAGTATCGATGCATTATGGCCCAGCGGTCTGGGTCCTCCACCTGTACCAAAAACTAAGATTAAGAGTTTGGGAATTTGGCTCGATTGTAAGCTAGATTTAAAAGAACAGGCTCGTAAAGTTGCAGCTAGTTGTTATGGACTTATCAGGATAATAAGGAAGATCCTTCCTCTTCTTCCTTTTGATGCTAGACGGGTGTTAGTCCAGGCGCTGATACTCTCGCGACTGGACTATGCAAACGCAGTGTACCTCGGTGCACCCCAGGGAACTAACAACAGATTACAAATCGTTCAGAACTGTGCTGCTCGCCTATTAATGAACATCCCTAAACGCAGTTCAGCCAAACCAGCCCTTATCAGTTTGCATTGGCTCCCCATTCAGGCCAGAATTAGCTTTAAGGCGATGTGCATTGTTCACAAAGCCATTTCTGCAAAAGGCTCCCCATTGATCCAGTCTATGGTTCAACTCTATCACCCTAACAGGATGCTGAGATCCAATCATAAACGCTTACTGATAGTGCCTATGATTAAGCGAGTCCGAACAGGAGGTCGGCGGTTCTCATACAATGCAGCCACGCTATGGAACCGGATTCCTGAGCATATTCGCCTGGAACCTAACTATTTTAGTATCTGAAAGAGACACGTTAGTGACAGATTCCTTACTTTAGAATATCCCCAGGCGTCAGGCTGGATCCGGAAAGTTTTTGCGTAGCAGTACCCCTGCGCGTCGGTAGGCGGCGTCGTGATCGCCGGGATGACGTCGCGGCCAGTACTTAGACGCCGCCCATGTGCGCTGGCGTCAGTTCTTTATTTTTCCGCGCCAGTAAGCGCAGATCCGGATTGAGCAGTGCCCCAGTCATTTTTTGACTGAATCTTTTTTGAGACTTTTTGTCCCAGTTTTCGAGTCGTTTCGACTCCAACTGTGTCAGTAGGGATGCCCGGCTTCAAGCCATGCGAGGTCTGTAATCGCATGATGTCGATTACGGACCGCACCGAGAGTGTCTCTTCTGCCTGGGGCGCGGCCAGGACCCCACGTCGTGCCCCGAGTGTCGGTCCCTCGCCCCGAAGGCTTTGCGAGAGCGGTCTCGAAAGCTTCTCGAGGCCCGGCACTCGGCTCCGCGCCGCTCGAGGTCCCAGTCCCGGGAGAGGTCGAGGGGCCGGTCGCGGAGCTGTCGTCATTCGTCGGGGTCAAAGTCTTCGTCCTCAGGTAAGGCGAAGCACAAGAGGTCGAAGAAGCGTCGCTCCAAGTCCTCCCCTCGCCGGTCTCACGACTCGGCCGAGGGTCCTGTTGGTATTGCCCCCGCGGCTCTGGGGGTACCCGAGCAGCCGACGCCGGACTACCCGCCTGTTCCGGGTCCGACGTCGACTCCGGCCGACATCCAAAATTTCTTGTCGGCCATGGCTCGCATCTTCGGGCCTAAGGGTTACCCCGGTGCACCTTCGGGCCCCGCAGGCCCCAGTGGGGATCCTCCCTCAGCGGCTCCGGCCCCGGTGTCTCCGGTGGCTCCGGCCCCGGCGCCGCAGGACCCCCTCGGATCCAGGCCTGGATCCCGGTCGACGCCGGTTGACCTAACCACACCTCCACCGGCCCCGACCACTCCGGTACCATTCTCGGCGCCGTCCGACGTCCCGGACGACGCCGTCCCCATGTTCTCCCCGGAACCGGACACGGCGCCGGATCGGCGTTGGCCGACGCCGATTCCGACGCAGATGGGACCTTTCTTCCCTCATGTCCGCCCTCCATACTTTTCACCTGTTTTGGAGGACGAGGAGGACTGGGAGGGGTCGGAGGACCCTCTCACAGCTCAGTGTGAGCCCTATCAGGACTGGGCAGAGGAACTGGGTGATGCCAGTGGCCTGGACACCTCTCCAGACCTTGGCATGCTGTCTCCTCCTTCCGTGGCTACGGAGGAGGGAGCAAGTTATGCAACGGTGTTGCGTAGGGTGGCCGCGGCCTTGCGCCTCAGCTCCCTACAGTGGCTGTCAGGACTAACCTCCCGATGGAAGTGCTTCAGCCGGCGGCTACCTCTTCGGAGCCACTGCTGCCGTTCAACGACGCACTTTCTGACGTTCTTTTGGGCACCTGGTCCAGGCCCACCACAGGGGCTCCTGTGGACAGGAACGTAGCCCATCGCCCGGCCCCGGGCGACCCCTTGTTCCTCTCCCAACACCCCACCCCCGAGAGCTTGGTTGTCCAAGCCTCAACCTCCCAGAGCGCCTTCCCTAGGGCTCCGCCGGACAGGGAATCCAAAAAGCTGGAGCAATTTGGGAAGAAGATGTTTTCTTCCTCCAGTGCTGGCTTGCGGTCCGTGAACACCGCTTGCCTTTTGGGCCGTTATTCCCACTCTCTGTGGGATTCGGTGGCGCAAGTGCTGCCTAAGTGTCCTGAGGAGGTCCAGACACTACTCACCTGTGTTATTGCAGACGGGAGAGACGCGGCAAAGTTCACAATCAGATGTGGCCTAGACACCGCTGACTCGCTGGGCAGATCGCTTGCAACGACAGTGGCGGTGCGTCGTCACGCCTGGCTGAGGACCACTGGTTTCTCGGGCGATGTCCAAAACACCCTTATGGACATGCCCTTTGATGGCATCCGCCTTTTTGGCAATAAGGCAGACAGCGCGCTGGAGCGCTTTAAGGACTCGCGGGATACGGCCAAGTCCTTGGGCCTCTCCGCCTCGCGCCCTCTGCAGCAGTCTGCTTTTCGCTCCTTTCGTGGCCACGGAAGGGGCGCCCAGTCACGTCCATTGCCCAGCCACCGGCCCGCACAGCAAGCGCCTTCGCATGGCCGAGGACGTGGCTCCCGCCGAGGCGGGTCGGGTAACCAGCGTGCGGGTCAGGCCACCAGCGTGCGGGTCAGGCCACCACCTCCGCCCCGTCCGTGGCCTCCAAGCCCTCCTAGTCCATCCTTTCAGGTCCACAGCACGCCAGTTGGGGGCAGGGTCCGCCATCACCTTCCCCACTGGCGTACCATCACATCGGACAGGTGGGTCTTGCACATTGTCCGAAGGGGCTACTCCCTCCCCTTCGAGACTTCCCCCCCAGCCATGCCACCTCAATACCACCGCATGTCGGGGGATCACTTGGTGCTTCTTCAGCAGGAAGTTGCGGCCCTCTTGGCCAAGGGGGCCATCGAGCGCGTTCCGATACCAGAAGTAGGACGTGGTTGTTACTCCCACTACTTTCTGGTGCCCAAAAAGGACAAGGAGGACATGCGTCCTATCTTGGACCTCCGGAACGTCAATCGCTTCCTCCGGAAGGAGAAGTTCAAGATGCTCACCCTAGCTCAGGTCTTGACTGCCCTCGACCCTGGATGGTAGCGTTGGACTTGCAGGACGCATATTTTCACATCCCCGTCCTGCCGGCCCACCGGCGTTACCTGCGGTTCACGGTAGGCCACGAGCATTTTCAGTTGATCGTGCTCCCCTTTGGCCTTACAAGCGCCCCTCGGGTGTTCACGAAAGTGATGGCGGTGGTCGCAGCTCATCTGCGCCGGGCAGAGGTTCCAGTCTTCCCCTACCTCGACGACTGGTTGCTGAAGGCGGGCTCGTCCCAGGCAGTCGTCTCCCACCTCCAGACTACGGCCGGACTCCTGCACTCGCTGGGGTTCTCCATCAACGTGCCGAAGTCGCACCTGATTCCTTCTCCACAGCTCCTTTTCATCGGAGCAGTTCTGGACACGACGCAGTTTTGGGTTTATCCTCCCGAACGGCGAGTCCGGGATATTCAGGCTATGATTCAGATCTTTCAGCCTTTATCCTGGGTTTCGGTACGGATGACCCTGAGGCTGCTGGGCCTCATGGCCTCCTGCATCCTGCTGGTCGATCATGCCAGATGGCATATGCGGGCTCTGCAGTGGGACCTGAAGTTCCAGTGGGCGCAGCATCAGGGGAACCTGTCCGATTACGTTCAGATCTCGGAGGGGACTGCACAGCAGTTGCAGTGGTGGTTTTCGAACCGGCAATGGGTCACGGGCAGATCCCTCTCCCTTCCCCAGCCAGAGCACACGGTTGTGAAGGACGCGTCCCTTCTGGGATGGGGCGGTCACATGGGAGAGGCGGAGATCAGAGGCTTCTGGAGCTTCGGGCGATCCGACTTGCACTGAAGGCATTCCTTCCCTCTGTCAAGGGGAAGGTGGTGCAGGTGTTCACCGACAACACCACCGCCATGTGGTACTGCAACAAACAGGGCGGGGTGGGTCGTGGACCCTATGTCGGGAGGCTCTGCGTCTCTGGACATGGCTGGAACATCAGGGCATGTCCCTGGTGGTTCAACACCTGGCAGGTTCTCTGAACGCCAGGGCGGACGAACTCAGCCGCAGGTGCATGATGGATCACGAATGGAGTCTTCACTCGGAGGTGGCGCAAGGACTCTTTCTTCAATGGGGAGAGCCTTGGTTAGATCTATTCGCCACCGAAGAGGACGCGCAATGTCATCAGTTCTGCGCGTTGGAATTTCCAAGGCGGCACTCGCTCGGCGACGCTTTTCGTCGCGAGTGGAGTTGCGGTCTGTTGTACGCCTTTCCGCCTATACCACTTCTACCCAGAGTGTTGAAGAAGATTCGGCGCGACCGGGCCCAAGTCATCCTTGTGGCTCCGGACTGGGCTTGAAGAGTTTGGTATCCCGAGCTACTCAGTATGAGCGTCGATCCCCGATCCGTCTGCCTCTTCGGGAGGATCTTCTGTCGCAGCAGCAGGGGACGGTCCTCCACCCGAACCTGTCCAGTCTCCACCTCCTTGCGTGGAGATTGAGCGGCGGCAGTTGATTCCTTTCGACTTGCCTCCCGAAGTTTGTGATGTGATTCTGGCAGCCAGGCGTCCCTCCACTAAGGTGGTATACGCCTGCCGGTGGAACAAGTTTGTGACATGGTGCACAGCAAAGGCTGTGGATCCCCTTTCTGCCCCTCTTTCTGAGGTTCTTCTGTTCCTTCTCTCTCTGGCCCAACAGGGTTCTGCCCTGGGTACCATCAAGGGCTATCTTTGTGCCATTTCGGCCTTCCTCAGGCTTCCTGATCAGCCCTCCCTTTTCAAGTCCCCTGTTGTTAACAGGTTCCTAAAAGGCATTACACACCTCTTCCCTCCTGTTCCGTTTGTGATGCCTCAGTGGGACTTGAACTTGGTTCTTACCTTTTTAATGTGTGCTCCCTTTGAGCCTCTACATAACTGTCCTCTTCGTCTTCTCACTCTGAAGACAGCCTTTCTGGTGGCTATCACCTCCGCTCGGCGGGTGAGTGAGCTCCAGGCTCTTTCTTGCAAGCCCCCCTTTCTGTCTGTCCATCCAGACAAGGTTGTTCTTAGGACGCGTCCGTCCTTCTTGCCAAAGGTGGTTACTGCTTTTCACATTGGGCAGACCATCACTTTGCCCACCTTCTTTCCGCCTCCGCATACTTCTAGAGAGGAATAGAGGCTCCACCGTCTGGACCCAAAACGTGCGATTTCTTTTTATATCAACCGCACACAACAGTTCCAGGTGGACGACCAGCTCTTTGTTGGCTACATGGGCGCCAAAAAAGGTCGGGCGGTACACAAGCGGACCATCTCCCGCTGGGTTGTCTTGTGTATCAAGGCCTGTTATTCTTTGGCTAAGAAGGAGCCCCCTGTTGGGCTTCGTGCCCATTCCACCAGGGCGACAGCCGCCACCACGGCTTTAGGACGTGGTGTCCCATTGCAGGACATTTGTCAGGCAGCTACGTGGGCCTCGCTGCACACGTTTACCAAGCATTACTGCCTTGACAGCCAAGTCCGGAGAGACGGCTTCTTTGGCCGTTCTGTTCTCCGAGACTTCCTTGTCTGATCTTTGTTCGCAGACCCACCACCGGGGTTGGTATTGCTGGGGTATCTATTCTAAGGTAAGGAATCTGTCACTAACGTGTCTCTTTCAGATGCACAAGTTACTAACTTGTGTAACGATATATCTGTAAGAGACAGTAGTTAGTGACAGATTCCTACCGCCCACCCATCCTCCCCGTTCTGCGAACTGATTTCTAGGGTTAAGGACATCCCTTTCAGGGCCCTAGTTTTCAGACACCAGTGTCAGTTTCTTGCATGGCTCTGCGTTTCTGGCGCGGAAAGTCGTGTACAGAACTGACGCCAGCGCGCATGGGCGGCGTCTAAGTACTGGCCGCGACGTCATCCCGGCGATCACGACGCCGACGACGGACGCGGAGCCGCACGACGCCACCTACCGATGCGCAGGGATACTGCTACGCAAAAACTTTCCGGATGCAGCCTGACGCCTGGGGATATTCTAAGGTAAGGAATCTGTCACTAACTACTGTCTCTTACAGATATATCGTTACACAAGTTAGTAACTTGTGCTACAGGAAACAGCTGAAAACTTTCCTTTTCTCCTGAGTTTTGCTTGCTGACTGAGGCGCCACATTAAGCGCTGGGATGCCCTCGGGTAGCAATGCGCTATATAAGTGCGTATTCATTCATTCATTCATTCATTCATTCATTCACCTGCCTCCCGAAGTCTGAGATGTTATCTTGGCAGCCAGGCGTCCCTCCACTAAGAAGGTATACGCCTGCCGATGGAACAAATTTGTGGCATGGTGCACAGCAGAGGCTGTGGATCCCCTTTCCGCCCTTCTTTCTGAGGTTCTCTTGTTCCTCCTTTCTTTGGCCCAGCAGGGCTCTGCTCTGGGTACTCCTAATGGCTACCTCTCGGCCATTTCAGCCTTCCTTAGGCTTCCTGATCAGCCTTCTCTTTTCAAGTCCCCTGTTGTAAATAGATTCCTTAAGGGCATTACTCATCTTTTTCCTCCGGTTCCCTTCGTACTGCCCCAGTGGGACTTGAACTTGGTTCTTACCTATCTTATGTGCGCTCCCTTTGAACCACTACACAACTGTCCTCTCAGGCTTCTTGTAAGAAACTGGCTCTATATATACTGCACCAAAGTGAGGTACAGTGTGCTTAGAGTCCAAGGGTCTCCAGAGGTTTGGCAAAGGTTAAAGTTAGATAGAACCTTACTCTCTAAAGTGGTAGCTTGGTCGAGCAGTAAGGCAGTATCAGAGGACAGTGTAAAGCATTTGATGTACACACTCAGTCAGCAAATGAAACCACACACTCAAGAACTGAACTCTAGGCCAATTGTTTTGTATAAAAAATATACTGTTGTTTTATTTTAGAAACACAGGTTTGCATAAAAATACTTTCTCAAAATAAGATGCTGTTTGTTGAATACTTTCAATGAACAATAGACTTTAAATGCTATATGGCACAGGGGTTGCAATAGGCAACGCAATACTTGGTATATTATAACATTGAGCTAAATGGGATTTTTAAGTAAACTGTAATAGAATTACTTTACGAACATTTTTCTTACTCAGGGCTGGATCCTGGATTCAGCCCTGGTGCATTTCCTGTAAACAGTTGAAAGAAATCGTTTTTGTTACACAGGCGATTTTTAAGGAATATTTGTATGTTACAAAAATCGACACTTAGAAGAATTTCTGGCAAAAACCAGGCAATGTTATCCTATGGAGGAAAATCAAGTTACCGGAAAATCACAGTTGTAATCACTTTTTCTAGTCAGTGTTGGGTACCTAAATCCAGCACTGGGATCTCTCCTGAGAACAGGTGAGTAATTTCGATTTTGGTATTCGGACGATTTTTAGTGAATATTTCGAAGTTTCAAAACTTGACAGAAGAATTTCTGGTGAAAACCAGGCAATGTTATCCTATGGAGGAAAATCAAGTTATCGGAAAATCACAGTTGTAATCACTTTTTCTAATCGGTGCTGGGCACCTAGATCCAGCACTGGGATCTCTCCTGAGAACAGGTGAGTAATTTCGTTTTTGATATTCGGACGATTTTTAGTGAATATTTCAAAGTTCCAAAACTCGACACTTGGAAGAATTTCCAAGTGAAAACCAGTCAATGTTACCCTATGGAGAAAATGTTATTGGCTTTCAGGTAAGTACTCGGCTGGCAGAGTTAAGGTTCTGGGGCAAGACTCAGGGGTCTCCCAGGTTCAGGTTTGTACTGTTGTCACACCCTCAGCGGCACAGGGGCGGCCGGGTGCAGAGAGAGTAGGCCCAACGTTAGCCTATGGCGGGCGGGGGGGCATTTGGTTGGTGGCTGCTGGCAGGCAGGCCACTCGACTGTGGGAGCAAAGCTCCTGGTCACTTACTCAGGGCAAGTGGGGAAGTCGAACAGGGTAGTTGGTGCACCCTCAGCGGCACTGGGGCGGCCGGGTGCAGTGGGCTTTTGGGCCGTCGGGTGCCCAATGGATTTCAATGGGAAAGCTGCAAGACGAACAAAGGCTGCAAACTCGGGGACGGTGATTCTTCAGGTGCGACCACCACTTCGAGAGGTAAGTTGGGATGCTGTAGGAGGGGTAGACACCCAGGAGTTGGGCACAGGGGGCCGTGGGGCGCCGGGTGCAGGGGTGTCTTTAGGCATTGGGAAATCTTACCCTCTGCTGGTCGCGGCTGGAGGGGTCCCTGATGTTGAGGCTGCAAGCGTCGTCAGGAGCGTCGAGGGGAGTCCTTGGGTGCTGGATTCTTGGTCACAGTCGCCGGGGGGATGTCCTCGTGGTCTTTGTCCACTTTGGCTCGGGCCGGGCTCGGCGGGTGCAGAGTGGGCAGGATCCGCGGTCTCAGGCTGGCCTGGGGTTGCAGATGTTTTGAGCAGAACCACTGCTCGTGGGAGTCCCAGTCTTTTAGTTGAGCAAGGCAGTCAGGTCCTCCGGGGTTTTTGAGGTTGCTGACCACTGAAGGGGCCGGGGTTTAGCAGGAGCAGGTTCGAGGTTCGACAGGCCGGTAGGGCTGGGGCTAAGTCAGTTGGTGTCGTCCTCTTGTTAGCAGCTGCACGGCTGGTCTTCTTTCTTCTTGTTCTTCTTGTTGTTTTTGGAATCGGGATCTGAGTAAGGAAGGTTCAGGGTGCCCCTAAATACTGAATTTAGGGGTGTTACAGGTAGGTAAAGGGCAGGGACCAATGGGTCCCTTCCCTGGGGTGGGTACACCCCCTACTCTGCCACTCTTCAGTGGGAGGGGGGCAGGAGCCTGTCCTTGGTTGGCTGGGTCCCCCCCATCCTCAAGATGGCGGGGACCCGAGGTTGTGCTTCACCTCGCCTCCCCACCCTAGGGGTGGAGTTGGCAGAGGTGGGCACACCTCTCTTCCTCACTTTGTTTTCCCGCCGGGTCTCCCGCCCAAAGGGGGTGGAACCAGTGGGGACCAGTTGCGGAGTACAGCAAGTGGTCTGGAGAGGCTCACAAAGGCGGTATGCCTTTGAAGCTTCTCCTTCGTGAACCCTGCCCATCCTGGGGGAGGAGGCTTAGCACCTCGTCCCAGGATGTGCATTGTTTCAGGCCCCCGAGAACAGCAACCTCTCGACCCAGGGGTCCAGAAACATGTCTGGGGGTGGCAGCCTCGGCAGCCACTCAGTCAGGTCACTGGGAGTTGGTCGAGTTTCAGGGGGCATCTCTAAGATGCCCTCTGTGGTGCATTTTACATTAAATCCCACACTGGCATCAGTGTGGGTTTAATGTGCTGAGAAGTTTGATACCAAACTTCCCAGTCTTCAGTGTAGCCATTATGGGGTTGTGGAGTTCGTAATGACAAACTCCCAGCACCATATACTCTTAATGGCAGCACTGCACTTACAGTGCCTAGGAATGGACCTGGGTACTGTAGGGGCACAGGGCTCATGCACCTGTACCCTCACCACTGGCATAGAGCACCCAGCTAGAGGGGTGACTGAGGTATGTCAGGGCAGTGGTTTGTGGGCATGGCACACAGGGATGTGTGCCATGTCGACTCTTCACTTTGTTCTGCACCAAGACACGCAGCCTGCAAAGGCAGTGTGTGTGTGTCAGGGTACAGGGCCTCCAAGGGTGGCACAATAAGTGCTGCAGCCCTTGGAGGCCTTCTCTGGTCACAGTGCCCTGGGTACCAGTGGTACCATTTACCAGGGGCCTACCTGTGGCCAGAGATGCCAATTGGGTTTAGGCTTCAATGCAGTTTAAGGGAAGGAACACAGGCCCTGGGTACCTGGTTGACAGGAGCCCAGGGCACACTCAGTCAAAGCACATCAGCAATTCAGCAAAATGTGGGGGCATACCATGCAAGAAAGAGGGCACTTTCTCACACTTCTCACTTTAAAAACTGCTTTTCTGGTGGCCATCACCTCTGCACGCAGGGTGAGTGAGCTACAAGCTCTTTATCCAAGCCTCCCTTTCTGGCTGTCCATCCGGACAAGGTCGTCCTGCGAACTAGACCTTCCTTTCTTCCAAAGGTGGTTACTTCTTTCCACATTGGCCAAACCATCACTTTGCCCACCTTCTTTCCACCTCTGCATCCTTCAAAAGAGGAAGAGAGGCTCCACCGTCTGGATCCAAAACGTGCGCTTTCCTTCTACTTGGATCGCACAAAACAATTCCGGGTGGACGACCAGCTCTTTGTTGGTTATGTGGGCGCTAAGAAAGGTCGGGCCGTGCACAAACGGACCATCTCCAGGTGGGTTGTTCTGTGCATCAAAGCTTGCTATTCTTTGGCAAAGAAGGAGCCTCCAGTGGGACTGCGCGCCCATTCCACCAGGGCGACGGCAGCCACCACTGCTTTGGGACGGGGAGTTCCCATGAATGACATCTGTCAGGCAGCTAAGTGGGCATCGTTGTACACATTCACAAAGCACTACTGCCTGGACAGCTAAGTCCGGAGAGACGGCTTCTTTGGCCGTTCTGTTCTCCAGGACTTTCTGGTGTGAACTTAGTTCGCAGACCCACCTCCGGGGTTGGTATTTCTGGGGTATCTATTCTAACGTAAGGAATCTATAACGAACTGTTTCTTTCAGACGAACAAGTTACTTACCTTCGGTAACAATATATCTGTAAGAAACATAGGTTAGTTATAGATTCCTTACCGCCCCACCCATCCTCCCCGTTCTGCGAACTGACTTCTAGGGTTAAGGACATCCTTTCAGGGCCCTAGTTTTGTGCACCAGTGGTCAGTGTCTTGCATGGCTCTGCGCTTCTGGCGTGGAAAGTCGTGTACAGAACTGACGTCATCGCGCGTGGGCGCCGTCTATGTAGCTACCGCGACGTCATCCGGCGACCACGACGCCGGCGACGAACGCGGAGTCGTCTGACGCCACCTTCCGACGTGCAGGGGTACTGCTGACGAAAAACTTTCCGGATCCAGTCTGACGCCTGGGGGCAATTCTAAGGTAAGGAATCTATAACTTACTTATGTTTCTTACAGATATATCGTTACCGAAGGTAAGTAACTTGTTCATTTATTATAAACTCTCACTAACACATTGCAATATCTCCTACCCAGAGATATAACCACAATACACACAATACTTTGATAATACAACACGTAAGTAGCACAAGTACACAGTGGTCTCCAGGGGGAGACCAAACCATATCCAAAAAAAGTGGAATGCGAATCACAACCTAAGTCGTGGCTGGACACAGAAGACGTAGAAGTGTCGGTGACCCAAGGAACCACCCAAGGTGAGTATCTAGGAACCCCACGGAGGTCATATGCAGAGTGAGAACACGACCACATGCTCAATACAAGTCAATGGGTAAGTCGCGGTTGCAGTTTTAAAGGAGAAGGACTCTTCCCAGCAAACCCTGAAGAAACCCCGTGGAAGATGGAAGGTTAGATAGTCACCCCACCCGTGGATACCCCAGGAACCAGGATACCTACACCAGTGAAGCCGGGTGCATAGGTGCGAAGTGACGTCGGAAACCACCGTAGACCACAATGGAGGACTTCAGTGAAGATGCTGCTGGCAAAGAAGGCAAAAAAGTCTGGGGGAACCCAAAGGTGGATTCAAGATGAGAGGTACCTGTAAGCAGAGGGGACAGAGTCTATGTCACTATGTGCGGACCAGGCGATGCTGTGCAAGACCAGGAGCCGTTCACGAGCTGTCCCACATCGGATGTCAAGACCCGAGGGGTCAGTGTCTGGCAGGGGCACCAACAAGCCTTGGCAATGGCAACCAACGTAGTCTTAGAAAAGGGTGCAGTGTCGGGACCAGCAAGGTCCAAGTGACTCACCACGAGCAGGTAAGTCAGAGCAGGCCCTGAGCAAGCAGGGGAGCCCACTGGAGCCAAAGAAGACCCTCGAGAGGACCCACGGGCCAAAGGCACAGGAGTCGTGAGAGGACCTCGAGCAGCTCACCAAAGGATAAAGGCCCGCGGTGCAGAGGATGCCGTGCAGGCGAAGATCTTGGCTGTAAGAGATGCTTGCAGCTGGAGCTTCTTGGAGGCCAAAGATCTCTGGTGAAGAGAGTCACCAAGCCTTGGCAATGGTAAGTCGACGCCGTGCACAAGGGTTCTGTTCCAGCGGTTCCGACGAGGGATACTGGCCTCAAACTCAGTGAGAAGACAGCGCAGGCCTCGAGGGAGATGCAGAACCACCACCTGTGTGACTAAGTTTTTCGGAGTCCGCGGGAGCCCAGGATCAGCAGACCAGTCAGCTTCATTGCGGTGCCTGCAGATGCAGGGGAGTGACTCCTTCACTCCAAGGGAGATTCCTTTGGGTGTCTTGGATGTCCACAGGCCAGTAGAAGAACCTGTATGGAGCACAGGCACAGACGACGCAGAAGACTGGCAGGACGACGAGACCAGGAGTCTTCCCAGTTACAGTCTCGGTTCCCAGAGCGAAGTCCAAAGTGCCCAGAAGGTTGAAGATGAAGTGGTTTCGGATCTGGATCTTGTCCCACGACGAATCTAGGGACACACCCACAGGTAAGCCCTTAAGTGCCCTAAGGAAAGGGTTGGGACGATGCAGTGCTCCCTCCCAGAGGAGGGGCTGGACATTGGGGAGCATACTCCCATGTCCTTTGTCCAGTTTCGCGCCAGAGCGGGAGCCAACGGCTCCCTGAACTGGTTCCAACTGGAGTATGCAAGGAGGGCACCAAATGTACCCTTCAAAGCAGTCTAGTGGCGCTGGCAAGCACCTTCACCTTGGCCCAATACACTAAATCCTGTCTGGGAGGTGGTCACACCTCCCTGTGACAGGAAACCTATTGTCCTGCCTTCCCCTGCTCGAGGTTGGCTCAGCAGCAGGAATCATGTCTCTGGTCGGCAGTAGCCATAGCCTGCTGTCTGGGTCTAGAAGACTGGTACCTGGAGCACTGAGGGCCTCCAGGAGGAGTTTTACAGTGCATGAAATCATACCTACGACACCATTTACGGTGTTGGGGTATGAATCCAACATGTTTGATACCAAACACGACAGGGTTCGTTCCAGCCAGTTTAGAGTTAACCATTGCGTAATGACGCATGGCCACTCTATATGTTGTAATGGCTGAAGCACTTACAACCCGGGAGAATGGACTCCGAAGGTTGTAGGGGTGTCCTGCTCTTGCAGGGGCACCCTCACACTTATAACCGAGCACCCTGCCTTCAGGATTGAAAGGCCTGCCTTAGGGTTGACTTATAGGTTTTAAGTGTAGTGACCTCAGATGTAAGGAAATGTATATCTGTCGTAAGTGGTGCTAGCACCAGCTTACACAGGCTGCAGTGGCAGGCCTGTAGTCTCAATTTGAGTGGTTTCCCATGGGGGGCATAATACATGCTTCAGCCCATGGGGACCCCTGGTGTACCTATGCCCTGGGTACCTTAGTACCATATACTAGGGACTTACAAGGGTGCACCAGTAGCCCCTCTGGAGTGTACCTACGTGTGAGAAAGTGCCCTACCTACACTAAGTACTCACCATGACCATTTTAGGAAAGAAGCACAGAGACTGGGGTCCTGATTAGCAGGATCCCAGTCAGACTAGTCAGTAAAACATAATGACACCAGCAAAAAGTGGGGGTGACCATGAAAGCAGATCCTACGTTCCTACACCAATCTAATGCTAAAGTTGGGGCAAGGGTGTTCCAAGGCAGGACTGTCCTGAAAGGTAGGAAGTTTAGGGACACTCACAGACCAACTTGCTTATGATTATTCACAATCTTCTTTGATGATTACTGTATTTTGTGTTGAGTACCGTTAAGGAAAACATAGGTGCATATTTTTTAACAGTATAAGTTAACTTAAGATGATTTTCATCCTTTTTCCAGGATGTGGTTATGGAACTTGCCTTGGATGGCAAGCCTGTCTATCTTGTTTCCTTCTTTGAAGGCTTGCAACGTATTGTTCTTTTTACGGAAGATGAAAGTGTATTTAAAGTGACATGCGAAAGCCAAAAAGCTGAGTTGGCAGAACAAGAAGTGATAATCTCTCTACAGGATGTTGGTATTTCCTTGGTCAATAACCTTACAAAACAAGAAGTATCTTTCATTGGAATAACAAGGTAAGGCGATGATTTCAGCAAAAATCACCACATTATAAACATTGACCGCTATGCTCTGCTGACACGCATAGTTCTGTCCTTCATTTGATTGGTCATTAAATTGCTTAATGTGTGATATTCTGTGAGTAAAGGTAATGCAGCCCATTCTACACAAAGAGCAGGTGCCATTGTGACTTTATTAATATGGTTTGCAATGTTGCAACTTGAGGTTTCCGAAAAAGCACTGTTGGGTTCTCTCTGGCTGGATTGTAGTTTAACACATCTGTCATGCTAGATAGATCTCATTGATGGCCTATTGAAGAGTAATGTGTTGGCCATATCCTCTCACCCAGGCTACTTGGCTCATGTGCTGATATGCCGTAATACATTTGTTTGAGCAGGCACTCCAAAGCCATGTGAATAAATGCATATTTGTTTTGTCGGTTGTTACAAATGTGGGCTTTGTAACTGTTGTGATCATGAAGTTTAATATATTCTGTTCCTGAGACTCTCAGGTAAAGTGTCCCTGGTGATATTGTATTTATCAGCTAGAACCTTACAAGATGTAGCATTTATTCCATTGATCCTTGAAAGTTGAGATTGTTACTCTCATCTGTGTTGTGCACAGTTCTAGATTGTGCCAGAATGATCTGCTCTACAACCATCTATTTCCTGCGGTCTCCTTGTTGTGATAGTAGACACTAGGCTTACATCATGTGATTTATTTGATTTTTAGAAATCTTGATTCACATTTGTGTTGTATAATCAAGGTAAAGGTTTTGTATTTTATGCTCTCTATTTCATACCTTTCTGATAGGGACTTCTAACCACAAACTTCTCATTCTTTGACTATTCCTTGGGATGAGACTAAATCTGGTAACTTTTGAGCTGTACCTCTGCACGCACTGACACCCTACCTGATGCGAGACCCACATAGGTGTCACTCCTGCATGCTGACGTCAGTTCCTTTCTTTCCTCTCCTCTCCTCCAAACGCGGATCCAGAGCTACCTCTCTTCTCTTTAGACAGCTTTTGAACAAAACTTTTACAGTGTGCAAGGGAAATGTCACCTCTCAAGTTGACAGGATTCAACCCCTGTAATGACTGTTGCAAACAAATGTCTGTGACAGATCCTTATTAGGTTTGCCTGTGGTGCCTGGGATCGAGCCACAACTCTAAGGCTTGTGGTGACTGTGCGCCGATGAAGCCAAAGGCCATACGGGAGTGCGAGGCAAACCTCTATGTTTTCAAGCTCTGGTGCATTTCACAATAAGACCTGTCAAAGTCAAAAGGTTGGTCCTGGACCAGAAGTCACAGGAGTCGTTCACAAAATTGTTTGTAGTTGTGCTCCAAGTCTTCGGTTAAGTCAAAGAAAAAACCTAAAAAATCCACGTTCTCCTCAGGAGGTGCAAGTGCATTGTCATGCCTCTTGATCTTGCTCCTGAAGTCGATCGACCTTGGAGCCAATCCCACAAATTGTACCAGCAAAACCCATGTTTCCGGGGCTGTCTGCGCCACCGAGGCAGATCAGTGAGTTCCCCGAGGCCATTCTCTGCCTATTTGGATCCTTACCGACTCCCTCTGGTGCACCTAGGGGCCCCAAGGGGCCAAGAGGCTTTCCATCTGGGATACTGCTGGTGAGTTTACCCTTTGCACCAGTTGGACCCTCTGAGTCCACCACTGGGCCCCCTCCTGCACTGACTCTGGCGCAATGCTCTGTGCTGGTTCCCGAAGCCTTGACGCCGATGCCAACTCTTCTGATACCTAAGAACGAAGTGCAAATTGTGCTCTCTGACTCCGGGCAGGCACCGGTACGACCTCGACCGAGAACGCGCTTGACGTCTGTCGAAGCACATCTCCCCCACTTGACTTTCCTTTTATTGGTATGGATTTAAACAACATTTTTAATACAGGTGATAAAATAGGGCAAATGTACCACGAAGAAAATTGGTATGATGAAGCCTGTGGCCTTGACACTTCCACTGAGTCTGGACTTTTCTCATCCCCTGATCCTGCCACTGGGGAGAGTGCTTCTTACACAATGGTAATGTGAAGGGCTCCTGAAGTTCTTGACCTCCAGCTCTCCACCGTAGAGGTGAAAACCAATGTCTTGCCAGAAGTCCTCCAGCCAGGGAAACATGTACTTGAGCCCCTCTTGTTCTTCGACGAGCCACTTACAGATACCCTCCCATGGGCTTGGGTCAAACCTTGTTCTGGCTCTCCAGTTAATCACCAATTTGTGAGACGCCACCAACCTGCCCCGAGCAACCCTGTGTTTTTGTTTCAGCACCCTTCTCCTAAAGCTTGTTGATGCAGGTGATGACAAGTTGGACAACCTCAAATACCTTTCCGACTACTCCCCCTGATAGGGACTCCAAATGTGTTGAAACCTTTGGGAAGAGGGTATTTTCTTTCACTAGCTTGGCCCTCAGATCTGTTAGTTCCAGCTGGTTCTTGGTCGCTATTCCCAGGGTCTTTGGGATTCTGCTGCTCAAGTCCTCCCAGGTATCCCTGAAGACCTCTGGCCTGTCCTCACTCAAGCCATACAAGATGGCCGTTATGCAGCCAAGTTGCCAATTCATTGTGACTTGAGCACCACTGATTCCATCGAGCTGGCCACTCGCACCATCGTTGCCATTTGCTGCCATGCTTGCCTGCAGACCACAGTTTTTTCAGGTGACATGCATTTGTTGTTTATGGACATACCCTTTTATGGGACTTTCCTGTTTGGGTATAATGCAGATTCCTCTCTGGACCGATTCAAGAAGAGCAGGGCCACAGCATGCTCCATGGGCATATCTGCCCTGCCAGCCACATCAGCCCTACTGTTTCTTTTGCGGCTTTGGCAGAGGTACCCCACACAGTCATCTAATTTAGCCCCAGCAACGTGCCCAGCAGTTTTGCGGCTGCGATGCCCATTGCCCCCTTAGTGAGCGTTGGCGAGCCACTCAGTCCACTGGTACTCCCCTACACCCCCATCCCCTTCAACCCCACCTGCCAAACCTCTTTACCATGTCCTTAGTGGAGCTCAGCCATCTACCTTCCCCTCCAGCCCTGCCTGTTGGACGCAGGATGTGATGATTCTTGCCAGGTCACATCGGACAGTTGGGTCCTGCAGATAGTCTGGAAGGGGTACACCATCCCTTTCATTGCCACTCTGCTCCACCTTCCACTATCCCCATAGTGAGAGGGTGCCTGCATCTGAAGTAGGGTGTGGTTGTTATTCCCACTACTTACTGGTGCTAAAGAAGGACCGGAGGCCTTTGTCCTGGTTTTATGTCATATATCTGAAAGAGACACGTTAGTGACAGATTCCTTACCTTAGAATATCCCCAGGCGTCAGGCTGGATCCGGAAAGTTTTTGCGTAGCAGTACCCTTGCGCGTCGGTAGGCGGCGTCGTGCGGCTCCGCGTCCGTCGTCGGCGTCGTGATCGCCGGGATGACGTCGCGGGCAGTACTTAGACGCCGCCCCTGCGCACTGACGTCAGTTCTGTACACGACATTCCGCGCCAGTAAGCGCAGATCCGGGAAGAGCAGTGCCCTAGTCACTTTTTGACTGACCTTTTTTGTGAATTTTTTCACTGTTTCTTCATAGAGTCTTCACGACTCCTAGGTGTCGTAGGGATGCCCGGCTTCAAGCCATGCGGAGCCTGTGGTCGCATGATGTTGATCACGGACCCGCATCTCGAGTGTCTCTTCTGTCTCGGCCGAGACCACGACACGAAGTCGTGCCCTGACTGCCGGAAACTTCATCCGAAGGCTTTGCGAGAGCGGTCTCGAAAGCTACTCGAGGTCCGGCAGTCGGCTCCGCGCCGCACCAAGCCCCGGTCCCGGGAGAGGTCGAGGGGCCGGTCGCGGAGTCCCCGCCGGTCGTCGGAGTCCAAGTCTTCGCGCTCCTCGGGTAAGTCAAAGCACAAAAAGTCTAAGAAGCGTCATCGCTCTAAGACTTCGCCTCGCCGGTCTCGCGACTCGGCTGAGGCCCCAGTCTGCACCGTCCCCGCCCCCGCGGCCCCGGACATGCCTGTAGAGCCGCCCCGCAATACCCGTCCTTTCCGGGTTCGGGGCGACTCCGGCCGAAGCTACAGGAATTCCTGTCGGCCATGGCCCGCCGCTCGGGCCTTCAGGCCCCTCCGGTGCGCCTTCGGGCCCCGCGGGCCCTGATGGGGTTGCCCCGGCGCCACCGTCGACTCCGGTCCCGGCGCCGCCTGTCCCACCAGCCTTCATCCCGGCCTTGGCTCCGGCCTCGATCCCGGCTCCGGTGGTACCGCAACCCCCATCGACGCCGGTTGACCTAACCACGCCTCCGCCGACGCCGATGTCCCCGGTACCGTTCCTGACGCCGTCCGGGGCTCCGGACGGCGTCGTTCCCCGGTTCTCTCCGGAGCCGGACCGACGTTGCTCAACGCCGGCTCCGGCGCCGATGAGACCTTGGGTCCCAAATGTCCCTCCTCCTCTATATTTTGAACAAGAGGAGGACCAGGAGAGCTGGGAGGGGTCTGAGGACCCTCTCACACAACAGTGTGAGTATGATCCGGACTGGGCTGAGGAACTTGGGGATGCCAGTGGTCTAGACACCTCCCCTGACACTGGCATGCTGTCTCCTCCCGTGGCTACGGAGGAGGGAGCTAATTTTGCAACGGTGTTGCGTAGAGCAGCTGGAGCCTTACATCTCCAGTTGCCTACTGTGGCCGTCAGGACTAACCTCCTGACAGAAGTGCTTCAGCCGGCGGCTTCCTCCTCGGAGACTGTGCTGCCGTTTAATGATGCACTCACTGACGTTCTTTTGGGTGCCTGGTCCAAACCCACCACAGGGGCTCCTGTGGATAGGAACGTGGCCTGACGCCATCGCCCTGCTCCGGGCGACCCCTTGTTTCTCTCCCAACATCCCACCCCCGAGAGCTTGGTTGTCCAAGCCTCTGCCTCCCAAACCGCCTTCCCTACCGCCCCTCCGGATAGGGAATCCAAACGCCTGGACCAATTTGGGAAGAAGGCTTTTCTTCCTCCAGTGCTGGCTTGCGGTCCGTCAACACCGCTTGCCTTTTGGGCCGATATACCCACTCCCTGTGGGATTCGGTGGCGGCTGTTTTGCCGCAGTGTTCTGAGGAGGTCCAGACACTGCTTACCCGCGCCATTGCGGAAGGGCGAGATGCGGCTAAATACACCATCCGTTGTGGCCTTGATACCGCCGACTCGCTGGGCAGATCGCTTGCGACGACGGTGGGGCTACGTCGCCACGCCTGGCTGAGAACAACTGGTTTCTCGGCTGATGTCCAGAATACACTCATGGACATGCCCTTTGATGGAGTCGGTCTTTTTGGTTCAAAGGCAGACCATGCGCTGGAGCGGTTTAAGGATTCACAGGCTACTGCCAAGTCCCTGGGCCTTTCTGTTGTACGCCCTCCACTCACCTCTGCTTTTCGCCCCTTTCGTGGCCACGGAAGGGGCGCCCAGTCACGTCAGCTGCCCAGCCACCGGCCCGCGCAGCAAGCGTCTTCGCGTGGCCGAGGACGTGGATACCGCCGTGGCGGTTCGGGCAACCAGCGTGCGGGTCAGGCCACCACCTCCAACCCGTCCGCGGCCTCCAAGCCCTCCTAGTCCCTCCTTTCCGCTGCACAGCACGCCAGTAGGGGCAGGGTCCGCCATCACCTTCACCACTGGCGTCCCATCACCTCGGACAGGTGGGTCTTGGACATTGTCCGAAGGGGCTACTCCCTCCCCTTCGAGACCACCCCCCAGCCATGCCACCTCAATTCCACCGCATGTCAGGGGATCACTTGGTACTTCTGCAGAAGGAAGTCACGGCCCTCTTGGCCAAGAGGGCCATCGAGCATGTTCCGACCCCAGAAGTAGGACGTGGTTGCTATTCCCACTACTTCCTGGTGCCCAAAAAGGACAAGGAGGACATGCGTCCTATCTTGGACCTCCGGAACGTCAATCGCTTCCTCCCGGAAGGAGAAGTTCAAGATGCTCACCCTAGCTCAGGTCTTGACTGCCCTCGACCCTGGAGACTGGTTGGTAGCGTTGGACTTGCAGGACGATTATTTTCACATCCCCGTCCTGCCGGCCCACCGGCGTTACCTGCGGTTCACGGTAGGCCTCGAGCATTTTCAGTTCACCGTGCTCCCCTTTGGCCTTACAAGTGCCCCTCGGGTGTTCACGAAAGTGATGGCGGTGGTCGCAGCTCATCTGCGCCGGGCAGGGGTTCCAGTCTTCCCCTACCTCGACGACTGGTTGCTGAAGGCAGGCTCGTCCCAGGCAGTCGTCTCCCACCTCCAGACTACGGCCGAACTCCTGCACTCGCTGGGGTTCTCCATCAATGTGCCGAAGTCGCATCTGATTCCTTCTCCACAGCTCCTTTTCATCGGAGCAGTTCTGGACACGACGCAGTTTCGGGCCTATCCTCCCGAACGGCGAGTCCGGGATATTCAGGCTATGATTCCGATCTTTCGGCCTTTATCCTGGGTTTCGGTACAGATGACCCTGAGGCTGCTGGGCCTCATGGCCTCCTGTATCCTGCTGGTCACTCATGCCAGATGGCATATGCGGGCTCTGCAGTGGGACCTGAAGTTCCAGTGGGCGCAGCACCAGGGCAACCTGTCCGATCACGTCCAGATCTCGGAGGGGACTGCAAAACAGTTGCAGTGGTGGCTCTCGAACCGGCAATGGGTCATGGGCAGATCCCTCTCCCTTCCCCAGCCAGAGCACACAGTTGTGACGGACGCGTCCCTTCTGGGATGGGGCGGTCACATGGGAGAGGCGGAGATCAGAGGCCTCTGGTCTCCGGCGGAGTCCCGGCTCCATATCAACCTTCTGGAGCTCCGGGCGATCCGACTTGCACTCAAGGCATTCCTTCCCTCTGTCAAAGGGAAGGTAGTGCAGGTGTTCACAGACAACACCACCGCCATGTGGTACTGCAACAAACAAGGCGGGGTGGGGTCGTGGACCCTATGTCAGGAGGCTCTGCGCCTCTGGACATGGCTGGAACATCAGGGCATGTTCCTGATGGTTCAAAACCTGGCAGGTTCCCTGAACGCCAGGGTGGACGAACTCAGCCGCAGGTGCATGATGGATCACGAATGGCGTCTTCACTCGGAAGTGGCGCAAGGACTCTTTCTACAGTGGGGAGAGCCTTGGTTAGATCTATTCGCCACCGAAGAGAACGCGCAATGTCATCAGTTCTGCGCGTTGGAATTTCCAAGGCGGCACTCGCTCGGCGACGCTTTTCGTCACGAGTGGAGTTACGGTCTATTGTACGCCTTTCCGCCTATAACACTTCTACCCAGAGTGTTGAAGAAGATTCGGCATGACCGGGCCCAAGTCATTCTTGTGGCTCCGGACTGGGCTCGAAGAGTTTGGTATCCCGAGCTACTCAGTATGAGCGTAGATCCCCCGATCCGTCTGCCTCTTCGGGAGGATCTTCTGTCGCAGCAGCAGGGGACGGTCCTCCACCCGAACCTGTCCAGCCTCCACCTGCTTGCGTGGAGATTGAGCTGCGGCAGTTGATTCCTTTCGACTTGCCTCCCGAAGTTTGTGATGTGATTCTGGCAGCCAGGCGTCCCTCCACTAAGGTGGTATACGCCTGCAGGTGGAACAAGTTTGTGGCATGGTGCACAGCAAAGGCTGTGAACCCTCTCTCTGCCCCTCTTTCTGAGGTTCTTCTGTTCCTTCTTTCCCTGGCCCAACAGGGTTCTGCCCTGGGTACCATCAAGGGCTATCTTTGTGCCATCTCGGCCTTCCTCAGGCTTCCTGATCAGCCCTCCCTTTTCAAGTCCCCTGTTGTTAACAGGTTCCTAAAAGGCATTACACACCTCTTCCCTCCTGTTCCGTTTGTGATGCCTCAGTGGGACTTGAACTTGGTTCTTACCTTTCTTATGTGCGCTCCCTTTGAGCCTCTACATAACTGTCCTCTTCGTCTTCTGACTCTGAAGACAGCCTTTCTGGTGGCCATCACCTCCGCTCGGCGGGTGAGTGAGCTCCAGGCTCTATCATGCAAACCTCCCTTTCTGTCTGTACATCCAGACAAGGTTGTTCTTAGGACGCGTCCGTCCTTCTTGCCAAAGGTGGTTACTGCCTTCCACATTGGGCAGACCATCACTTTGCCCACCTTCTTTCCGCCTCCGCATCCTTCCAGAGAGGAAGAGAGGCTCCACCGTCTGGACCCAAAACGTGCGCTTTCCTTTTATATCAACCGCACACAACACTTCCGGGTGGATGACCAGCTCTTTGTTGGCTACGTGGACGCCAAAAAAAGGTCGGGCGGTGCACAAGAGAACCATCTCCCGCTGGGTAACCTTGTGTATCAAAGCCTGCTATTCTTTGGCTAAAAAGGAGCCTCCTGTTGGGCTGCGTGCCCATTCCACCAGGGCAACGGCTGCTACCACGGTTCAGTTATGTAAAGTAATCTTTCTAGTCATGAAATAAACTCAGATGTCTGATGCTGAAAATGACTTTTGAGTTTATTCAAAAGTGACAAACATGTATAATGAAGAGCTCTGGATAACCTTTGTAGAAGCTTACTATAGATCTTGTGTATCCTATTATGTTGCAAATTATGTATTATGTTGGTTTTGGTTAGATTTAACAGGATGTATGATGAAACCACGCATCCCATTACCACGCATGCCTGTACAATGTGTCCATTACAAAGCATTAATCCTTTACCACACAAAATTATTAAAGTATTTTACCCGGTTGAGTATAAAGCCTTTATATATGCATATATACATATGTATATATATATATATATGTTACCTTATCAACACCCAACCCCTAAACCCTAAAAATACCCTTGCCACCTAAATACCCCTACCCACTCTAAAGCCTAAAAATACCCTTGCTACCAAAAATACACTCTGGACCCAAAACGTGCGCTTTCCTTTTACATTGACCGCACACGCCATTTCCGGGTGGATGACCAGCTCTTTGTTGGCTACGTGGGAGCCAAAAAAGGTCGGGCGGTGCACAAGAGAACCATCTCCCGCTGGGTAACCTTGTGTATCAAAGCCTGCTAATTTTTGGCTAATTAGGAGCCTCCTGTTGGGCTGCGTGCCCATTCCACCAGGGCAACGGCTGCTACCACGGCTTTGGGCCGCGGTGTTCCGCTGCAGGATATCTGTCAGGCAGCTACGTGGGCCTCGCTGCACACGTTTACAAAGCATTACTGCCTTGACAGTCCGGTCCGGAGGGACGGCTTCTTTTGGCCGTTCTGTCCTCCAGGACTTCCTTGTCTGATCTTTGTTCGCAGACCCACCACCGGGGTTGGTATTGCTGGGGTATCTATTCTAAGGTAAGGAATCTGTCACTAACGTGTCTCTTTCAGATGCACAAGTTACTAACTTGTGTAACGATATATCTGTAAGAGACAGTAGTTAGTGACAGATTCCTACCGCCCACCCATCCTCCCCGTTCTGCGAACTGATTTCTAGGGTTAAGGACATCCCTTTCAGGGCCCTAGTATTTTTCAGACACCTATGTCAGCTTCTTGCATGGCTCTGCGTTCCTGGCGCGGAAAGTCGTGTACAGAACTGACGTCAGCGCGCAGGGGCGGCGTCTAAGTACTGCCCGCGACGTCATCCCGGCGACCACGACGCCGGCGACGGACGCGGAGCCGCACGACGCCGCCTACCGACGCACAAGGCTACTGCTACGCGAAAACTTTCCGGATCCAGCCTGAC
Organism: Calotriton arnoldi; assembly: GCA_963921515.1. Lineage (NCBI taxonomy): Eukaryota > Metazoa > Chordata > Amphibia > Caudata > Salamandridae > Calotriton > Calotriton arnoldi. The sequence continues at coordinate 808,417 of CAWUFW010004722.1, read as the reverse complement.
GCCTGGGGATATTCTAAGGTAAGGAATCTGTCACTAACTACTGTCTCTTACAGATATATCGTTACACAAGTTAGTAACTTGTGCTTTAAGGACTCACGGGCTACGGCCAAGTCCTTGGGACTCTCAGCAGTCCGCCCTCCTCCGCCTTCCGCTTTTCGCTCCTTTCGTGGCACCGGAACGGGCGCCCCGCAGCGTTCGCAACAGAGCCACAGGCCGGTGCAGCAATCATCCCAGCGCGACCGCGGGTTCCGCCGTGGCTGACAAAGGGGCCAGCGGGCGGGTCAGTCCACCACCACCCCGGCTACCACTGCCTCCAAACCTTCCTAGTCCGAACTTTCAGGCCCATCAAACGCCAGTGGGCGGCAGGCTTCGCCATCACCTCCCCCACTGGCGCACCATCACTTCGGACAGGTGGGTTTTAGAGATAGTCCGGAGGGGCTACTCCCTCCCCTTCGAGACTATCCCCCCAGCCATGCCGCCTCAATACCACCGCATGTCGGGGGATCACTTGGTGCTTCTTCAGCAGGAAGTTGCGGCCCTCTTGGCCAAGGGGGCCATCGAGCGCGTTCCGACGCCCGAAGTAGGTCGTGGTTGTTATTCCCACTACTTTGTGGTGCCCAAGAAGGACAAAGGCCTGCGTCCTATCTTAGACCTCCGGAACGTCAATCGCTTCCTCCGCAAAGAGAAGTTCAAGATGCTCACTCTAGTTCAGGTATTGTCTGCTCTCGACCCGCAAGACTGGATGGTGGCGCTGGACTTGCAGGACGCCTATTTCCACATCCCCGTCCTGCCAGCCCACAGGCGTTACCTACGGTAGGCCACAAGCACTTTCACTTTACCGTGCTCCCCATTGGCAGTACCAGCACCCCTCGGGTGTTCACCAAGGTGATGGCGGCTGTCGCAGCTCATCTGCGCAGATCAGGGGTCTCAGACTTCCCCTATCTCGACGATTGGTTGTTGAAGGCGGGCTCGCCCCAGACAGTCGTCTCCCACCTCCAGACTACGGCTGACCTCCTGCACTTGCTGGGGTTCTCCATCAATGTGCCGAAGTCGCACCTGATTCCCTCCCAGAAGCTCCTCTTTATCGGTGCGGTTCTGGACACGGCGCAGTTTCGGGTCTATCCTCCCGAACAGCGAGTCCGGGATATTCGGGCTCTGATTCCCATCTTTCAGCCCTTGTCCTGGGTTTCGGTCAGAGTGACTCTGAGGCTGCTGGGCCTCATGGCCTCCTGCATCCTGCTGGTCAATCATGCCAGATGGCATATGCGGGCTCTGCAGTGGGAGCTGAAGTTCCAGTGGGCGCAGCATCAGGGGAACCTGTCCGATCACGTCCAGATCTCGGAGGGCACTGCATGACAGTTGCAGTGGTGGCTCACGGACCGGCATTGGGTCGACGGCAGATCGCTCTCCCTTCCCCAACCGAAGTTCACAGTGGGCCTTCGACTTGCCTCCTGAAGTTTGTGACGTTATTCTGGCATCCAGGCGTCCCTCTATTAAAGTGGTATACGCCTGCAGGTGGAACAAATTTGTGGTATGGTGGACAGCAAAGGCTGTGGATCCCCTTTCTGCCCCTCTTTCTGAAGTACTACTGTTCCTTCTTTCTTTGGCCCAGCAGGGCTCTGCTCTGGGCACTATCAAGGGCTACCTTTCTGCTATTTCGGCCTTTCTCAGGCTCCCTGATCAGCCCTCTCTTTTCAAGTCCCCTGTTGTGAATAGATTTCTCAAAGGCATTACACACCTTTTTCCTCCTATTCCTTTCGTGATGCCTCAGTGGGACTTGAATCTGGTTCTGACATACTTGATGTGCGCTCCCTTTGAGCCCCTTCACAACTGTCCTATTCGTCTTTTAACGTTAAAGACTGCCTTCCTGGTGGCAATCACTTCCGCCAGGCAGGTGAGCGAGCTCCAGGCTCTTTCTTGTAAGCCTCCTTTCCTTTCAGTCCATCCGGACAAGGTTGTGCTCAGGCCCCGTCCTTCCTTTTTGCCAAAAGTGGTTACGGCCTTTCACATTGGGCAGACTATTACCTTGCCCACCTTCTTTCCGCCTCCGCATCCTTCCAGAGAGTAAGAGCGGCTCCACCGTCTGGACTCAAAACGTGCGCTCTCTTTTTATCTCAAACGCACACAGCAGTTCCGGGTGGACGACCAGCTTTTTGTTGGCTACGTTGGCACCAAGACGAAGAAACATTAGTAATGATAGATTCCTTACCGCCCCACCCATCCTTCTTGTTCTGCGAACTGATTTCTAGATTTAAGGTCATCCCTTTCAGGGCCCTAGTTTCAATGCACCAGTGGTCAGTATCTTGCATGGCTCTGCGTTCCTGGCGCGGAAAGTCGTGTACAGAACTGACGTCAGCGCGCGTGGGCGGCGTCTAAGTAGCACCCGCGACGTCATCTCGGCGACCATGACGCCAACGACGGACACGGAGCCGCACGACGCCACCTACCGACGCGCAGGGGTACTGCTGACGAAAACTTTCCGGATCCAGTCTGACGCCTGGGGATATTCTAAGGTAAGGAACCTATCACTACTAATGTTTCTTACAGATATATCGTTACCGAAGGTAAGTAACTTGTCCTTTAGCACCAACAGCACACCACCAGCGGCACAGGGGCGGCCAGGTGCAGGGTGTAAATACAGTGTTGGGTGCCCAATACAACTCAAATAAGAATCGGGCAATAGGACAGATGCTGCTTACAGGCAAGAAACAGCGGCTTGGGGGGACCAGTCTCCGGGGGTTGAAGTATGCACTGGGCAGGGTCCAAGGCAGCACCAACAGTACACAACCAGCGGCACAGGGGCAGCAGGGTACAGGGTGCCAACACTTCGATGAGTGCCCAATGTTAAGCAATAGAGAAAGGCCAAATCGTAACATGGCTGCAGGTTCAGGCCAGGGGGCCGGTCGAAGGAAACCAACAGCTGGAGAGGTAAGTTGCGATGCTTGGGGACGTAGGGATACCTTTGGTCCTCGTCAACAAGGCCCAGGGCGGATGGGTGCAGAGTTGTCTTTTGGTGCGGAAACATCTTACTGGGGCAGGCCACGGTTGAGGGGGTTTCCGTGCAGAAGCTGTAGACGACATCGAGGAGTCCGGGAGAGGTAGGCTCACGGTGGACTCTGGTTCTGGAGCGCTGAGGAACCTCGCTGAAACCGGTGGGCCACTTGGACTCGGGCCAGAGGCGTCGGGTGCAGATGTAAGACCGGGAGCAGTGTTTCGCGGTTCTTCAGATCATAGAGGCCCTTTACTTGAAGCTTGTTGCTGGTGAACAGATCCTCTGTTCTCGGTAGATCTTGATCTTTGTCGCAGGCAGGCAGTCCACCCAGGGTTTTGGAGGTTGCTGGGCATTAGCATGAGTCATCTTTTGGCGCAGGATCGTCGAGGGCTGCAGACAGGCCGGTAGGACTGGGGCCAAGTCAGTAGTTCTCTGCAGTCTTCTCTGCTGGTGTGGCTCTGTGGTGTCCGGCTCTTCTTAGGTCATCAGGAACTGAAGTTCAGGGTTCAGGGGGCCCACCTAAACACTACATGTAGGGAATCTTTTAAAGGAAGTGCCAGGTAGGAGCTAATGGGCTACTTCCCTTAAGGGTGACTACACTCTCTAAATGCTCACCCCACATGGGGGAGGGGGGGGGGGCATATCACTGATCCTGATTGGAGGAGTCCCACCATCTTCAAGATGGTGGACACTGAAAAGTGTACTTCACCTCGCCTCCAGCACTTGAGGGGCGGAATTGGCAGAGAGGGGCATACTTCCTATTCTCTCTAATTTTTTCCACCTGTCTTATGCCAAAAAGGTGTGAGGACAGGAGGTGGGGCGTGCTCCTTCTAACAGTAGAGGCTGGGGGCGACGTAACGAAGGCGCTAAGGCCTTTGAAGCTCCCCGCCACAGATGGCACTTCCTGACCAGCTCCACCTAAGACAGGCATTGTACTCGACCTCTGAGTGCGCAGGCACTCCCCCCATGAGGTCAGAACACTGTCTGGTGGTAGCAGGCTGGCTTAGGCCAGTCGGCGACCACACTAAGGGTTGGTGGGTTTCAGGGGACCCCTCTAAGGGGGGCACATTTTAATAAATCTGACACTGGAATCAGTGCAGGTTTATTATACTGAGATACTCGGTACCAAACATCCCATACTTCAGAGAAGCCATCATGGAGCTAAGGAACTTGTAATGACGAATGTCCAGCCCATGTACTTACTATGGCTTCACTGGTCACTTACAATATCCAGGAATCAACATGGATATTGCAGGGGCATATCTGCTCATGCAGATATGCCCTCACAGGAGATATAGTGCACCCTGCCTTAGGGCTAAGTCCTGCTAGACGGGTGTCTTACCTATATTCCATTCAGTGTCTGTGGGCATGGCACACAGGGATGTATGCCATGTCGACTCTAGTTTTGCCTGCTCCAAGGCACGCAGTCTGCAATGCACAGTGCAGGGCCTTGGTGAGGAGACCCTAAGGTGGCACAATTCATGCTACTACCCTTGGAGGTCCCTCTTCAGTGCCAATGCCCTAGGTACCAGGGGTACCATTTACTAGGGACGTATAAGGGGTACTGAACTGGTGCCAATTGGGAAACTAAATGTACGGTTTAGGGAAGGAGCTCTGGCACAGGGGACCTGGTTGGCAGGGACACTGTGCTCTTCCAGTCGAAATTACATCATTTTCCAGGCAAAAAGTGGGGTCACACCATGTCGTAAGAGGCACTTTTCTACACTCGACATTTGTCACGCAGCAGCATTGGCATCAATGCATACATTTACTAAGCACTACTGCCTGGACAGTCAAGTCCGCAGGATGGCCTTTTTGACCGCTCTGTCCCGCAGGACTTTCTAGTCTAAGCTTGTCCCTCGTCCGGGGATGGTATTGTTTGTGTATCTATTCAAAGGTAAGTAATCTGCGGCTATATGTCTCTATCAGATGGACAAGTTACTTACATTCGGTAATGCCTTTTCTGGTAGAGATATGATCTAACCCCCGATGCCTAGTTGTTCAGAAACACACTTGTGCACTTCATGGCTCCGTGTTTCTGGCGTGGAAAGTTGTGCAAAGTAACTGACGTCAGCGCACCGAGGTGGTTCCCATATAGGTGATGTGGACGTCACAGCGGCTCAGTCCACGCCGACGACGTCACACGGATCCGACCAGCGTCAACTACTGGTGGGCAGGGGTATTGCTCAAAGAAAAATCTTCGGTATCCAGTCTGACACCTGGGAGATTCAAAGGTAAGGAATCTGCGGCTAGATCATTTCTCTACCAGATAGGGCGTTACCGAATGTAAGTAACTTTTCCATTTGGCCCTCGTGTCCTCTATCCAGGCAGCAAGGATTATGTCTGTGGGATTTGACATATTGAGCCTCCCATTGTGTTAGCTGCTTTTCCAGCTCTCCCCCCTTCATATCCCTCTCTCACTTAAGTCCCAAAATATGGGATATCAAGTGGCCTCTGACCACCGTCTTGTAGGCCTCCCAGAGGGTTGCCTTCAACTCTACCGATCCCTCATTTTCAGTGAAATAGTTGTCTGTCACCTCCTGGGTGAACGGCTTCATCTCCCAGTCTGTCAGCACCCTGGGATTAAGTCTCCAGCTCGTTATGGGACCTGGTGTTGGCTGCGACAGCTGATTACTGGGCGAAGAATGGTCAGAGGTACCCCTAGGCTGGTATGTCGGCTCTCTACATATATGTATGTACTGTGCTGGCACCAGGAAATAGCCCAGGTGTGATACGAATTGCATTGAGTTTGTCGCATAGGAGTATTGCCGGACACTGGGATTTACGACTTGCCAAGGGTCCACCAGACCCAGTGCCTCTGTAAAAGACTGTGGCTGCACCGCCTACCTGGGGCGTCCCCCTGCCCTGATCATTCTGTCAATGTTACCTTGTGATGTCAAGTTTAGATCTCCTCGTACTATCAAGAGGCCCTCCGGCCCTTTGGTTATACAGTCTCCCACCTCTTCCAAACCTAGTACTTGGCGGTAAGTACCAAGAAGCCACTATCAGTTCCTCTCTCTGCCACATCCCCTGCACCGCCGCCCAGCATCCCTGGGGGTCACACCATGACCTAGACACCTGAAACGGCAGAAACTCCAGCACCAGTATACCTGCACCACTGGCACCCACTGAGTACCCTTCATTCACCAGCATTTTGTATTTGCCTGTACCCAAAAAAGTGTAGTTGTTGCCCCTCAAGTGCGTTTCCTGTAGCAGGATCATGTCTGGGGAGTGCCATAGCAGGTAGGTCATAACCACTCCTCTCTTCACTTTTTTGCTCAATCCATTTACATTGCAGGATAAAAGCTTTAACCGCATCTTTTAGTCTGGCCCAGTGTGCCTGACATGTTGGGTTAAATCAGAGTATCTGCAAACCGGACCCACTGCAAGTCCCTCTCAGGTTGATAGCAACAAAATACTGTCCTATAAACCCCCATGTGTACACTCCCTACGACCTCGTGCGATGGATTTAAAACTACCCCCATCCCAATACCCGAGATGTCTGTAGGCCACCCCACCATCAACTTACACATCATCAATTGAAATTTGGGGAGAGCGTGTTGGCCCTGCAAGACTCCACCCTGCAGGCAGTCTGGCCATCTGTACCAGTTTTGATGCCATCACAGCCCTCCAAGCACTTCCTGTCCAAATAGTCCCTGAAGCCCGCCGTTCCTCAGGCTATATCGTCCGTCCTCATTGGTGTGATTAACAGCAGCCTTAGTTCCTGTGCGTCTGGGTCTCAGTGCTCTCCTCAGATGTCACACAGCACCCCTGGAGTGGCGATCACCTGTTTCCAGCCAACCATGGGCATCCCTGCTGCACCTCGTCTACCACTCTCTGAAAGTGCCTAGTCCTTCGGGGGGGCAGTCTCGGACTGCGGCTGGCACATCGTCTTGACTTCTGCACCTGCCATGAGCTCGATTGGTCTTGCTCACACTCATCCGGCATCGGATAGCCTGCAATCTCAAGCCATGCCCACGTCGTTGCCGCCATTGTAAAGAAGTGTGTTTTCTCTTGGGCAATGACCTTCAGTTCGCTAGGAAGATTAATGTATATTTCAGATTTAAAGTTCTTAAATGCTTCTTTACTTCAATGAAGCTTTCTGGTTACCGCTGAACTGCATTAGTGTAATCCGGGTGTTCAACCAGATAGCCATAAGGTGGTCTTCCCCCCAACTTTTCACCTTCCTCTTCCACTTTTTCTGACCTTGTTTATGCTGGTATTAGGACTCTGCGCACTTTACTACTGCTAACTAGTGCTAAGTGCTTGTGCTTTCTCCCCTAAACATGGTAACATTAGTTCATCCCCAGTTGGCATATTTAGTTTACTTATAATTCCCTAGTAAAGTGGTGCTCCCTGTACCCAGGGTGTGTAAATTAAATGCTACTAGTGTGCCTGCAGCACTGATTGTGCCACACACTTAAGTAGCCCTTTAACCATGTCTCAGGGCTGCCATTGCAAAGGCTGTGTGTGCAGTTTACACACCCATGTCGACCTGGCAAAATAAACCTTTTGCCAGGCCCAAATCTTCCCTTTTTATACATATAAGTCACCCCTAAGGTAGGCCCTGGACAACCCAGAGGGCAGGGTGCACTATATACAAAAGGCAGAACATGTACCTTTAAGTTTTATGTCATGGTAGTGAAAAACTCTTACATTCTTTTTTCACTACAGCAAGGCCTTTATATCCCATTGGATAACATTGGGATTACCCTATTACATATTCTAAGAGTAATTTCCAAATGGGAAGATATAACTGATTCAAGTTTGTTATCTCTGGAATCAGAATTTAAATCCAAACTTATGATGAAGTCAGATTTTAAATTGCAATTCCGAAAATGCCACTTTTCGAAAGTTGCCATTTTCTTACTTTAGCCATTTGATGCCTAGTTCCTGTCTCTGATCACATGTCTAGGGTGGGTGACAGTTGGGCATTGGGTATTCAGCCAATGGGGACATAGGTGTGACTTGATGGGCCATTCTGGCAGGATGGGAGGGAGAAGCTGGACCCAACCTCACTTACACTTGAATAGGCTGTGTCCTGGCCCCACACAAAGGGCTGCATACCCCCCCCGTAGTCAGTCTGGAGCCAGGCAGGACCTGTGTGCACTTCAAAGGCCTGTCTTTGGTGTCTACCACACTTCAAAGGCACCACTGGGTATAATTACTGAACCTCAGACACCACCACTTCAGTACATTTATGGGGCTGTGAAGACTATGCCAAGAAGAAGGACTGCTGTGCTGCTGAAGGGACTTCCACTCTGCCCGACTGCTGTTATGCTGAGCTCCTGCCTTGCGGTGCTGACCTGCTGACCTTTTGCCTGGGTGAGGGGACTGGACCTGCATCACTTAAACCCAGAGTGACTCCAAAGGATAGCTGGCTGTCCACCTGATCTGAAGACTCCGGCAGCTAAAAGACTTCCAACCAAACTGCTTCTGCACCTAAAACTCTGCCATCTGTGAGTCTACCCTGCCAAGTGGTGCCACCCGAGTCCTGTACCCTTGGAAGTCGGCCTAAGGTGTTTCTCCAGCAGAACAGATTCATCCTCTGCTGAGCGACGAATCCCCGAGCAGAACTGATGCATCTCCTTGGCTGAGTGGTGCATCTTCGAGCAGAACTGATGCATCGCTGTTATTGTGTGGATTGGACCCGTCGTAAAAGACTCGCATCATCCTTGCATCCCTCCTCTTGGGACAGACGCATCGCCTTCAGAACCACCACTGCGCAATGCTTTTTGCCGCGCAAGCTGCTCACATCCCTAGTTGACGGCAGCTTCTACGACAACGCCGAACCTCCGCATCGCAGCTTCACCACCCATGAGAACTGGCGCATCGTTTCAGCTGCGCCTCACATCCTCGACGCCAGCCTTCGCATCGCAAGCCCCGTGGACAGGATTCTAGATGACGACACATCAGGACCTCGCACCACAACCCCGTTGCATCTCAGAATCGATGCATTGCCTCTGCTCCCCGATGCATCTTCGACGCTGACCGACGCAAACGCTCCACAACCAGGATTTAAGGTACTTCAGTTCAGCAGGCCTAACTGGATTTCTGTAGCCGGCCCACGCTCCATCCCAGTCGTCCTGAACTTTTGACTTTGTCCCGGTCCGGCACGACCAGATATCTGGGGTTGGCCCTTCTTTTTTATAAGCGCTATTTTACAGTTTATTCTTTGAAAATTCATAACTCAAGTTCTACTTACTGGATTTTTTTCGTTTTGGTCTTGTTTTATTAATTAAATTAAGCTGTATTTGTCTAACCTAGTGTGGAATCTTTTTGTGTTGTGTTTTTACTGATTTCCTGTTGAAGTGTTGCACAAATATTTTACACATTACCTCTAAGTTAAGCCTGATTGCTCTGTGCCAAGCTACCAGAGGATGAGCGCAGGATAATTTAGGGTTTGCTTGTATCCTACCCTGACTAGGAATTTGGTTATTGCTTGAGCAGGGCTTTAACCCCAGTCAACCAGTAACCCAATTTCTAACACCGGCTAAATGTTTACTGGTCTCCCCTCAATTTGCCAGGGTCCATGGACTTGTGCCACCTGCAAGATATGATTGCAGTTGCGGAATTTAAGCAGTTGTGTGATTATTGGTCTTGGCTGTGCTCCAAGCACCAGCTGTCTTCCGGTGACTCCGAGGACCCTTTCTACAGTGTAGACATTAGATGCTTGGCCCCCCAGCACTGTTTCAAACAGCCAAAGTTCCACATACAGATCGATGATTCAGGACCCTAATCAGGCGCACATTATTGTAGCAGAAGCGACCCCCGGCATCTTCCAATCTGGCCGTCAAAGTGCCAATATCCTTTCATAGTTGTTGTATTTGGCCGCTCCATTCACCAGCATGGGTTTGACCTGCGTTATTGTGCCCTCTGCCTCCGTCACCCTGTCCACCAACTTTTTGTAGTCTGTGCTCCAGGGTAGTCGTGGTATCACAAATTACCTTTAAGATCCTATCTGTGTGTGCTGCCAGTTCCGATTCTTCTCCTGTCTTGGCGGCTATTGTCTGGCATGCAGCGCTTCTGTCCTGCATTATTTTCGTGGTTTTGGGGCGCACCATACCTTCACTCCACAAGGAGAGCCACCCAGTCTCCAAGGTGGCAGCGGCCAGTGGTCCAGCTCACATAGGTAGATCTCCGTGTCTGCTGGCGGGAGACCTGATCACCCTGCATCACGGTTAACCTGATAAGGCTTCAACAAGCCTCCTTTTCATTACCACTGAGGGGGTCCTGGGGCCGCACTCTTGCTACTCACGGTGCCCCATTTCTATTGTCTTATATTGCTGAGCCACCCAGCAGGGCAAAGTGTCCTCCTAAGGCGGGGCCCAATGAGTCCCCGGCATGCCACCCACCATCTGTCTGCCTCGTCTGGCCTTGCGGCCGAGCCTTTATTGTTGTGCCCTGACCTCTGCTGCCGCCACTCACCACTCTGGGGGACTGCCAATCTGCTCTCACAAGGGTCTTGCAGCCACGTCTCTGTCCCAGGAAGCTGCTCCTCAGCCCTTACTGCCGCCACTCATAGTACTTGTGGCCCACCAAGCTGCCGGCACTGGCAACTCTCCAGGCACCTGTCTCACGACCTAGAGCCTGCCCTTTCATTCAGCCACTACCGCCACACGGCATCACTTGTGGCCCCCGCATCTCCGGCTTTCTCCCCATTTTGTCCTCCGGGGCTGGGAGCAGCTCAGTCCCCCGGTGCCTGGCACCCCTGCCACTGCTGCACCCCTCCGAGTAGTATATGGGCTGTGGGAATATCAGGATATTCGAGCCTGCGTGGCTCTGCCGCTGGAGCTCCAACTCAAGCGTCCATCTTCCTCGCCGCATTGGCCAGTCCCCCCAAATCTGACTCATTTTCCATGGTAATCAGAAGGGTGGCAACAGTTCTTGACCTCCAGATTCCCTCAGTGGATGTTAAAACAAATGTACTTACTGAGATTATTGTCAGGTCAAATCTAAGTACTGAAACTCAGGGGAGACAGCACTGGGATGCCCAAGGGTAGCCATGCGCTCTACAAATCCCTAAACCTAACCCACCTATCAGAGAGGGACAGGGACGCTACTCAGATGTCCTAGCCAGTCAGATGCTCCCAGGGGCCAAGATTGAATGTGACCGAAACAAGTGGCCACCTAAAGGAGCCCTGGGGCACCTCCCTAGGGAGGAGCTGGGCAGGGGGGTGGTCACTCCACTGTCCTTTGTGTAGTTTCCCGCCAGAGTTGGAGCCAAGGGCTCCTGAACTGGGCCACACTGGTTTATGCATGGAGGGCACCTAATGTGTCTTTCAATGCAGTCTGGTGGCCCTACCTAATTCTAAAGGAGAGGTGGTCACACCTCTTCATCGCAGGAAATCCTTTGTTCAGCTTCCCCTCCACAAGTGAATCTCATCAGCAGGGAGGCAGAACATTGTTTAGGTTTGGCAGCAGCGCTGGCTGGCAGGCAGACCCTGTAAGACTACACAGGTAGTACAAGTACATGGTATCATGCAGCTAACACTGGAATCGGTGTAGTTGCATGATTCCAACATGTTTGATACCAAACAGGACCAGGTTCAGGACAGCTATTATGTAGTTAGACATCTCGACTTGCCAGTGTCCACTACATACCCTATAATGGCTGTCCCGCACTTGCAAAGCCCAGAAAATGGAGTCCGGCGTTTGTAAGGGTACCTCTGCTAGTGCAGGGGTACCCACACACTTAGAACCATGCACCCTGCCCTTGGACTGAAGGGCCTACCTTAGGGGTGACTTATAGGTTTTAGGTGCAGTAACTGGGATATAAGTGAAGGGTATATGCACCCTATCATGCAGACTGCAATGGCAGTTCTGCAGGCACAGTTTGCATGGGCTCCCATGGTTGGCATAATATTTGCTGCAGACCATGGGAGACCCCTGGTGTACTAATGCCCTGGGTACCTCCGTACCATATACTAGGGACTTACAATGGTACGCCAGTATGCCAATTGTGGGGTGTACAAAGTACTTACCACCAAATTTAGGGGAGAGAGCACAGTCACTGGGGTCCTGGTTAGCAGGATCCCAGTGAACTACAGTCAAACACACTGACACCAGGCAAAAAGTGGGGGTATCTATGCCAGAATGATCCTTTTTTCCTACACATCCCACAAGACCGAGTTGAAACACCTGGAGGCATTGGCGAAATGGATGTTTTCCTCCGACAACCTTGCCCTAAGGTCTCTGAATTTGAGTTGTCATCTGGGGCTTTACTCGCATTGGTTGTGTGACATGGTGAGCGATATCTTGCCCACAGTCCCAAACGGACCTTTGTGCAAACCTACAACAAATAATTCAGGATGGACAAGGCAGGGTGTAGGGCGTGATTAGGTTGGGCCTGGGCAGTTGATACTAGCGTAGTGCTTCGGTGCCACCCATGCTTAATATCCACAGGCTTCTCCAGTGATGTCCTACAATCCCTCATGGACATGCCATTTGATGGCACCTGTCTCTTTGAAGACAAGGCAAACTCGACATTAGAGAACATTAATAAAAATCAAAGCAACAGCGTAATTTTTTACCTTGCGCAACCAGTGTGGGAGTTTCCCCAAGAGCATCGCCCGTTTCAAGGCTTTGAAAGAGGGGAACTACAGAGGCCACGCTGCTGCAAAACCTCTTTACTTTTCCTTCATCAGAATACTGTCTTCTGGTTGGAACCCAGATAAGTTATTACCTCCACGGGTGGCAAAGCATCACATCAGACATATGGGTTCTTTAAATTGTCCAGTGCTATTATGTCTTGCCCTTCTTGTCCACCCCTCCAGACATGCCACCAACATCAGAACAACCTCCGGAGGACCACTTGCCTATTCTCCAACTAGAAGTTCATTCTCACTTGGAGACGGAAACTACAGAAAGGGTGCCGACATCAGAAATCGGGACTGGTTGCTACTCCAGTTACTGTTTGATGCCGAAAACGGATAGACGACTTCACTCTTTTTTGGACCTACACCCTCAAGAATGACAAATTCAAGATGCTCACTTTGGCCCATGTTCTGTCTGTCCTGGTTCCAGGCAACTGGATGGTGGCATTGGATTTGCAGGATGCCTATTTCCACATGCCTTTACTGCAATCCCACAGATGCTATCTGGTATTTCAGGTAGGCCCGGGCACTTTCAGTTCTCTGCACTCCACTTTGGCCTCCCCACTGCCCTTCGGGTGTTCACGAAAGTAATGGTGGTGGTTGGTGTCCATCTCAGAACGTTGGGAATACCAGTCTTCATGTACCTCGGTGACTGGTTGCTAAAAGCGGGCTCGCCTCAGACACAGTTATGAACCCCCTCCAGATGATGACAGACCTGTTGACATCCCAGTGATTTACCATCAACATGGCGGCAAAGTTACACTAGACTCCTTCACAGAGGCTCCCTTTCATTGGAGCCATCCTGGACACAGTGCTATTTCGAGCCTTCCCTCTGCCTCAACGAATCCAGGATAATCAAACGATGATCCTGTTGTTTCAGTCCTTGCCCTTGGTCTCAATGAGAGGCTCTGCGGCCTCTTGGCCACCTGCATCCTGCAAGTGGACCATCCCAGGTGACAAAAGGGGCTAGAACTGGCTGAGGCAGGGCATCTCCCTGGTCATACAATCCCTGGCAAGATTTTTAAATGCCAGGGTGGACGACTCAGCCAGCGTTGCCTAGAAGATTACGAGTGGCGGCTGCACTCAGAGGTGACACAGGACATCTTCCAGCAATGGGAAGAACAGTGTCTTGATCTTTTTGCCACCGTTAAGAATTTGCAGTGACCTGACCTGCGGTGGTGAAGAGGGCTGCTGAGGTCTTAGACTTGCAATTGCCAACGACCTAATTCAAGATCAATGTTCCTCCCAAAGTCCTCTTGTCTACAGTGTCTACGGTGGAAACTTTGTTCTCTTTCAAAGATGCTCTTTTGTACCATCTTCCACCCCTGCAGTCAACAGCTAGTGGCACGCAGTTATCATCCAGCTTCTGGTGACCCACCCTTCTTGTCAACCACCCTTCACTTGAAAGCCTCGTCATTCAGGTATCCTACTCCTTAGGTCAATTGGTGGAAACTTTTCCAATGGTCCCCTCAAAACCAGAGTTGAAATGACTAGAAGCTTGGGGGAAGAAGACGTTCTCAGCGAGGTATGGCTTTGAAGTCCATTAGTGCTTATCATCTCGCAAGATATAATCTTGCAACAATGTGTGCAAGTTCCAGTTCTGAAGGTCCTGAGATTCTACTTATGGGTGGGGAGCTCGTCTGGAGGATCTGGCGATCTAGGCCTCTGGTCTCTGGAGGTACAGGTTCTTCATATGAATCTGTGAGCATTTTGGCTGGTGTTCAAGGCCTTCCTCCCCTCCTGCCAAGGTCAGTCTGTCCAGATCTTGATGAACAACTCAACGGCAATGTGGTACGTTAACAAGCAAGGGGGAGTAGGATTTTACTTCCTTTGTCTGGAGGCGTTGAGACTGGTCTTGGGCACACCAAGGGGTCTGGTTAACTGCCAGCCACCTAGCGGGATCCCTGAATGTCAGAGGTGACACCCTGAGCCAGCATTATCTTGTTGATCAAGTGGAGCTTTCTACCAGAGATAGTCCAGGACATCTTCGCCCAGTGGTGAACTCCTCAGGTGAACTTCATTGCCTCCTCTGAGAAAGCTCAATTCCAATAGTTCTGTGCCCTACAGTGTCCATTGAAGGGAGCCTTGAGGGATACGTTTGAGTTGATATTGAACGTTTCGTTGCACCACACATTTCCCCCCATACCCTTGATTACTTGAGTTCTTGAGGAAGATGTACCGAGATCAGGCCCAAAGTCATTCTCATCTCCCTGGATTGGCCAAGGATGGTGTGGTATGCAGGCCATCTGCACTTCACCACCTGGCCCCCTCTCAAACTGCCATTCTAGCGGGACCTCCTTTCTCAGTCAGTGGGAATGGTTCTGCACCCCAGTCTCCCGAGGCCTCCACCTATGTGCCTGGAGATTGAGTTGGTACATTTAACTTCCTTTCAACTGCCACCAGAGGTGGTTGAAGTTATTATAGCTGCGCGTCGTCACGCCACCAAAACAGCTTACTCTTGCAGATGGAGCAACTTTGAATGATGCACATTTCCCTTGCAGGTCAAACTGTCACAGGTCTTGCAATACATGCTTTCCTTTGCCCAGAGGGGTTGTGCGATTGTCACTGTGAAGGGATATTTGGCGGCGTTAGCATTCCTCTGTCTGCCAGATCAGCCGTCCCTTTTCAAATCTCCTATTGGGGTCCGTTTGTAAAGGGTTGACGAACATGTATCCCCAAATCCCCTTTGTTGTACCCCTGTGGGATCTTAATTTTGGTTTTGCATTTCTAATGGGGACTTTGCTTGAGTACGTGCATAGTTGTCCTTTAAGGATGTTGACACTAAAAGCAGTATTTTTGTATGCTATTACTTCAGCAAGATGAGTGAGCAAATTGCAAGCTCTTAGTTCCCGTCCACCCTTTACCTCTTTTTTTCCTTGGCAAGTTGGTGTTGCGAACCAGGGCTGCTTTCCTGCCGAAGGTGGAGATTCCCACCTTGGTCAGTCCATCACCCTTTCCAATTTTTACCCCCATCCCACTAAGAAAGAGGAGTGGTTGAATAGATTGGATCCTAGACAGGTTATCAACACAAGTGGTTAACGACTGCCTAAGCCGTACCAAAGACATACGGCTGAATGACCAACTCTTCCTTGGGTACTGTGCCAAGAAGGGAAAAGTGGTACAGAAGAGGAACTTTTCAGGATAGATCATACTATACTTGCTACACTTTGGACAAAAAGTGTTCTCCAGAAGAAATCAGAACCCATTCCGCCAGCACCAAATCGGCCACTTCTTCCCTTGCTAGTGGTATCTCCATAGCTGACATCTGCAAGACAGCGACGCGGACGTCCATACACACTTTCGCCAAGCATTACTGCCTGGATCTTGAGGCATGTAGGGAGGCCACTTTGCAAGATCCGTCTTGCAGGATTTCCTTTTCTAATCATCCATCAGCCCTCTACCTGGAAAGGACGTTGCTCAGTAATCTACTCTGTGGTTGAAGAATCTGCAGGCAGAAGTATCCGTCAGAAGAAAAAGTTACTTACCTGCAGTAACAATTGTTACCGCAGGAAAGTAATTTTTCATTTGAACCTATGCACAGTTGTCCTCTAATGCTACTAAATCTGAATACAGGGATCTCATAGCAATCATGTCAGCTTATCGCTAAAGCAGCTTCTGTCCATCAACTGTATACCACCTTCTTTCTGGACAAGCTAATACTACAGACTAGGGCGGTGTTCCTCCCGAATGTTTTCATACCCTTCCACAACGGGCAGTCTATCACTCTACTAGCATTCTTTTCCTCTCCTCATCTATCCAAGAAAGACTCCTTTGCTTAGAGCCTAAGAGCTCAGACCTTCTACATTGATCGCACCAGGGACCATCTGGTGGACAATCAACTCTTCATTGGGTTCTCCGGTAGAAAGAAAGAAAAGGCAGTACTGAAACAGACCATCTCCAAAGGATTGTCCTTTGTATTACAGTCTGTTTTGGATTGGCTAAGAAACACCCTCTGGTAGGTCTGCAGGTTTATTCTACCAGGGCCAAGGCACAACTTCCGCACTGGTGCGTCAAGTGCCTGCCTTGGACATGTGCCAGGCTGCTACGTGGGCATCTGTCCACACCTGTATGAGGCACAATTGCTTGGATAGCCAGGTCCTGAGGGAGGGGCATTTTGCCCATTCAGTCTTGCAGGTTTTCTGGTCTTAGCCATTCCACAGTACCCCCCCCCCCCCCAACTAGGTAGTTACTACTTTGGTATCTATTCACAAGGTGAGGAATGTGTGGTTACAAATATCCATCAGAAAGATAGGTTACTTTCTTTTGGTAACGCTCTTTCTGGTGGATACTCCATGTAACCACACATTCCTCACCAACCCACCCTCCTTCCTGTTCAGTAGAATTCCAAGTAGAGATCTGCACACTGGCGCAGTCTGGTTATTGAATGCTCCGCATCCGACGGCATGGACAGATATCAGAAGAAGCTGACATTGACGCACAGCGGTGGCAGTTATACTGTGACCTCAACCTCACTTCTGGGGAGGGACAGACCTGACCAGACACAGAGCCACCTACCGGTGGGTGATGGAATTGCTGAGAAAAGTATCCATATCCAATCTGGCGAATGAGAGTATTCACAAGGTGAGGAATCTGTGGTTAGATAGAATATCCACCAGAAAGAGCTTTACTGAGTGCAAGTAACTTGTGTCTCACTGCATATCTGACCGATCTAGATAGCTCACTGTTTTCTGTTTCAGGGTGACTCAGTATCTTGTCATTAGATTAATATATTTGATGTTTTTCCACTAGTTCTGATGTTGTTTGGGAGACAAAACCTAAGAAGAAAGCAAGATGGCGGCCAATGAGTGTCAAGCAGACTGAAAAATTAGAGGAAGCATTAAAAGAATACAATGAGACCTCACCGTTGGAAAATAAGCTAGTAGAGTTGGAGCCTAATGTCCAGGTAATTGCCTAACATATATTTTTCTGTGTGGTCTTTGTTGTATCTTCTGTTATTGTACTGTCACAAAAAAATATTTCTAGAACTTTCTAATGTCAAAAAAAGGGTTTTTCTTCTTTTCTGACTGATAGTTCCTACAGTAACTAATATTACGGAAAAATAACATTTCTGGAAAAATATAATTGGGATTTGTAATATAAATTAAAAAGTTTGACTTCAGCGTTCGCCTGGGAGATCTAAATGACCCCTGCTCCACAGCACTCCTCAAAAGGTTGAGCAACATCGGACTCACCTAGCACTTCTCAGAACCAACACACCCTGCAGGACACATACTGGACCCCATCTTCACCTGAAGTGACAGCATCAAATACAATTCTTCCACACCGCTCACATGGACCTACCACTCCATCATTCAGTTCCAAATCAACACACCTCAAGTCAACACCCCTACGAGTTTCAGCATTCTAAGCTGCAGCTGGCGCAAAATCACAGTAGCAGACTGGCTCAGCACCCTCAGCACGGATCAACCTTGCTCCCCAGACAACCTCGAAAAGGACATCAACAACTTCAACAACTACGGGGACTCCCTTGCACCCATCAAACCCAATAAGCATAATAGACCAAATAAGCATGCCAGCTGGTACACAGAGTACCTCCGAGACCAAACAACACTGTAAACAGCTAGAAAGGAAATGGAGAGCCAGCCACGACACTACAAACAGAACTATGTACATCTGAAAGAGACACGTTAGTGACAGATTCCTTACCTTAGAATATCCCCAGGCGTCAGGCTGGATCCGGAAAGTTTTTGCGTAGCAGTACCCTTGTGCGTCGGTAGGCGTCGTCGTCGGCGTCGTGATCGCCGGGATGACGTCGCGGGCAGTACTTAGACGCCACCCCTGCGCGCTGACGTCAGTTCTTCTTTTTTCCGCGCCAGTAAGCGCAGATCCGGGAAGAGCAGTGCCCTAGTCATTTTTTGACTAACTTTTTGGTGATTTTTTCACTGTTTTTCTTCGAGTCATCTAGGCTCCGAGGTGTCGGTCGGGATGCCCGGCTTCAAGCCATGCGACGCCTGTGGTCGAATGATGTCGATCACAGACCCGCACTTAGTGTCTGTACTGTCTCGGCCGCGACCACGACACGAAGTCGTGTTCCGACTGCCGGGCCTTACACCCGAAGGCTTTGCGAGAGCGGTCTCGAAAGCTACTCGAGGTCCGGCAGTCGGCTCCGCGCCGCACCAAGCCCCGGTCACGGGAGAGGTCGAGGGGCCGGTCGCCGAGTCCTCGCCCGTCATCGGAGTCCAAGTCTTCGCACTCGTCGGGTAAGTCGAAGCACAAAAAGTCTAAGAAGCACCATCGCTCTAAGACTTCGCCTCGCCGGACTCGCGACTCAGCTGAGGCCCCTGTCGGCACCGTCCCCGCGGCTCCGGAGGTGCCTGTGGAGCCGCCCCCGCATTACCCGTCCTTCCCGGGTTCGGGGGCGACTCCGGCCGAGATACAGAAATTCCTGTCGGCCATGGCCCGCCTCTTCGGGCCTCAAGGCCCCTCCGGTGCGCCTTCGGGCCCCGCGGGCCCTGATGGGGTTGCCCCGGCGCCGCCTGTCTCACCAGCCTCGCTCCCGGCTTCGGCCCCGGCCTCTATCCCGGCTCCGGTGGTACCGCAACCCCCATCGACGCCGGTTGACCTAACTACGCCTCCGCCGATGTCCCCGGTGCCGTCCCTGACGCCGTCCGGGGCTCCGGGCGGCGTCGTTCCCCGGTTCTCTCCGGATCCGGACGCGGCATCGGACCGACGTCGCCCGACGCCGGCTCCAGCGCCAATGAGACCTTGGGTCCCTGACGTCCCCCCTCCTCCTTATTTTCTGTCGGAGGAGGACCAGGAGAGCTGGGAGGGGTCCGAAGACCCTCTCACACAGCAGTGTGAGTATGATCAGGACTGGGCAGAGGAACTTGGGGATGCCAGTGGTCTGGACACTTCTCCTGACACTGGCATGCTGTCTCCTCCTTCCGTGGCTACGGAGGAGGGAGCAAATTTCGCAACAGTGTTGCATAGAGCAGCTGGAGCCTTACACCTCCAATTGTCTACAGTGGCTGTCAGGACTAACCTCCTGAAGGAAGTGCTTCAGCCGGCAGCTACCTCCTCGGAGCCATTGCTGCCGTTTAATGATGCACTGTCTGACGTTCTTTTGGGCACCTAGTCCAAGCCCGCCACAGGGGCTCCTGTGGATAGGAACGT
Organism: Calotriton arnoldi; assembly: GCA_963921515.1. Taxonomy (NCBI): domain Eukaryota; kingdom Metazoa; phylum Chordata; class Amphibia; order Caudata; family Salamandridae; genus Calotriton; species Calotriton arnoldi. The sequence goes on along the minus strand of CAWUFW010004722.1, from coordinate 788,695 downwards.
GGCCCGACGCCATCGCCCTGCTCCGGGCGACCCCTTGTTTCTCTCTCAACATCCCACCCCGAGAGCTTGGTTGTCCAAGCCTCTGCCTCCCAAACCGCCTTCCCTACCGCCCCTCCGGATAGGGAATCCAAACGCCTGGACCAATTTGGGAAGAAGGCCTTTTCTTCCTCCAGTGCTGGCTTGCGGTCCGTCAACACCGCTTGCCTTTTGGGCCGATACTCCCACTCTCTGTGGGATTCGGTGGCGCTCGTTTTGCCCCAGTGTCCTGAGGAGGTCCAGACACTGCTTTCCCGCACCATTGCGGAAGGAAGGGATGCGGCAAAGTACACCATCCGTTGTGGCCTTGATACCGCCGACTCGCTGGGCAGATCGCTTGCAACGACGGTGGCGCTGCGTCGCCACACCTGGCTGAGAACAACTGGTTTCTCGGGTGATGTCCAGAATACACTCATGGACATGCCCTTTGATGGAGTCGGTCTTTTTGGTTCCAAAGCAGACCAAGCGCTGGAGCGCTTTAAGGACTCACGGGCTACTGCCAAGTCCCTGGGCCTTTCTGCTGTGCGCCCTCCGCTAACCTCTGCTTTTCGCCCCTTTCGTGGCCACGGAAGGGGCGCCCAGTCACGTCCGCTGCCCAGCCACCGGCCCGCGCAGCAAGCGTCTTCGCGTGGCCGAGGACGTGGCTTCCGCCGTGGCGGATCGGGCAACCAGCGTGCGGGTCAGGCCACCAACCCCGCCCCGTCCGCGGCCTCCAAGCCCTCCTAGTCCTTCTTTTCAGGTGCACAGCACGCCAGTAGGGGCAGGGTCCGCCATCACCTTCACCACTGGCGTGCCATCACCTCGGACAGGTGGGTCTTGGACATGGTCCGAAGGGGCTACTCCCTCCCCTTCGAGACCACCCCCCCAGCCATGCCACCTCAATTCCACCGCATGTCAGGGGATCACTTGGTGCTTCTGCAGAAGGAACTCCCGGCCCTCTTGGCCAAGAGGGCCATCGAGCATGTTCCGACCCCAGAAGTAGGACGTGGTTGCTACTCCCACTACTTTCTGGTGCCCAAGGAGGACATGCGTCCTATCTTGGACCTCCGGAACGTCAATCGCTTCCTCCGGAAGGAGAAGTTCAAGATGCTCACCTTAGCTCAGGTCTTGACTGCCCCTCGACCCTGGAGACTGGATGGTAGCGTTGGACTTGCAGGACGCTTATTTCCACATCCCCGTCCTGCCGGCCCACCGGCGTTACCTGCGGTTCATGGTGGGCCTCGAGCATTTTCAATTCACCGTGCTCCCCTTTGGCCTCACAAGTGCCCCTCGGGTGTTCACGAAAGTGTTGGCGGTGGTTGCAGCTCATCTGCGCCGGGCAGGGGTTCCAGTCTTCCCCTACCTCGACGACTGGTTGCTGAAGGCAGGCTCGTCCCAGGCAGTCGTCTCCCACCTCCAGACTACGGCCGAACTCCTGCACTCGGTGGGGTTCTCCATCAATGTGCCGAAGTCGCACCTGATTCCTTCTCCACAGCTCCTTTTCATCGGAGCAGTTCTGGACACGACGCAGTTTCGGGCCTATCCTCCCGAACGGCGAGTCCGGGATATTCAGGCTATGATTCCGATCTTTCAGCCTTTATCCTGGGTTTCGGTACGGATGACCCTGAGGCTGCTGGGCCTCATGGCCTCCTGCATCCTGCTGGTCGATCATGCCAGATGGCATATGCGGGCTCTGCAGTGGGACCTGAAGTTCCAGTGGGCGCAGCACCAGGGCAACCTGTCCGATCACGTCCAGATCTCGGAGGGGACTGCAAAACAGTTGCAGTGGTGGCTCTCGAACCTGCAATGGGTCATGGGCAGATCCCTCTCCCTTCCCCAGCCAGAGCACACAGTCGTGACGGACGCGTCCCTTCTGGGATGGGGCGGTCACATGGGAGAGGCGGAGATCAGAGGCCTCTGGCCCCCGGCGGAGTCCAGGCTCCATATCAACCTTCTGGAGCTCCGGGCGATCCGACTTGCACTCAAGGCATTCCTTCCCTCTGTCAAAGGGAAGGTAGTGCAGGTGTTCAGACAACACCACCGCCATGTGGTACTGCAACAAACAAGGCAGGGTAGGCTCGTGGACCCTATGTCAGGAGGCTCTGCGCCTCTGGACATGGCTGGAACATCAGGGCATATTCCTGATGGTTCAACACCTGGCAGGTTCCCTGAACGCCAGGGCGGACGAACTCAGCCGCAGGTGCATGATGGATCACGAATGGCGTCTTCACTCGGAAGTGGCGCAAGGACTCTTTCTACAGTGGGGAGAGCCTTGGTTAGATCTATTCGCCACCGAAGAGAACGCGCAATGTCATCAGTTCTGCGCGTTGGAATTTCCAAGGCGGCACTCGCTCGGCGACGCTTTCGTCACGAGTGGAGTTGCGGTCTATTGTACGCCTTTCCGCCTATACCACTTCTACCCAGAGTGTTGAAGAAGATTCGGCACGACCGGGCCCAAGTCATTCTTGTGGCTCCGGACTGGGCTCGAAGAGTTTGGTATCCCGAGCTACTCAGTATGAGCGTCGATCCCCCGATCCGTCTGCCTCTTCGGGAGGATCTTCTGTCGCAGCAGCAGGGGACGGTCCTCCACCCGAACCTGTCCAGTCTCCACCTGCTTGCGTGGAGATTGAGCGGCGGCAGTTGATTCCTTTCGACTTGCCTCCCGAGGTTTGTGATGTGATTCTGGCAGCCAGGCGTCCCTCCACTAAGGTGGTATACGCCTGCAGGTGGAACAAGTTTGTGGCATGGTGCACAGCAAAGGCTGTGAATCCCCTCTCTCCCCCTCTTTCTGAGGTTCTTCTGTTCCTTCTTTCTCTGGCCCAACAGGGCTCTGCCCTGGGGACCATCAAGGGCTATCTTTGTGCAATATCAGGCTCCCTGATCAGCCCTCTCTTTTTAAGTCCCCTGTTGTTAACAGGTTTCTAAAAGGCATTACACACCTCTTCCCTCCTGTTCCGTTTGTCATGCCTCAGTGGGACTTAAACTTGGTTCTTACCTTTTTAATTCCCTTTGAGCCTCTACATAACTGTCCTCTTCGTCTTCTTACTTTGAAGACAGCCTTTCTGGTGGCCATCACCTCCGCTCGGCGGGTGAGTGAGCTCCAGGCTCTATCATGCAAACCTCCCTTTCTGTCTGTCCGTCCAGACAAGGTTGTTCTTAGGACGCGTCCGTCCTTCTTGCCAAAGGTGGTTACTGCCTTCCATATTGGGCAGACCATCACTTTGCCCACCTTCTTTCCGCCTCCGCATCCTTCCAGAGAGGAAGAGAGGCTCCACCGTCTGGACCCAAAACGTGCGCTTTCCTTTTATATCAACCGCACACAACACTTCCGGGTGGATGACCAGCTCTTTGTTGGCTACGTGGGCGCCAAAAAAGGTCGGGCGGTGCACAAGAGAACCATCTCCCGCTGGGTCACCTTGTGTATCAAAGCCTGCTATTCTTTGGCTAAGAAGGAGCCTCCTGTTGGGCTGCGTGCCCATTCCACCAGGGCAACGGCTACTACCACGGCCTTAGGCCGCGGTGTTCCGCTGCAGGATATCTGTCAGGCAGCTACGTGGGCCTCGCTGCACACGTTTACCAAGCATTACTGCCTTGACAGTCCGGTCCGGAGGGACGGCTTCTTTGGCCGGTCTGTCCTCCGGGACTTCCTTGTCTGATCTTTGTTCGCAGACCCACCACCGGGGTTGGTATTGCTGGGGTATCTATTCTAAGGTAAGGAATCTGTCACTAACGTGTCTCTTTCAGATGCACAAGTTACTAACTTGTGTAACGATAGATCTGTAAGAGACAGTAGTTAGTGACAGATTCCTTACCGCCCCACCCATCCTCCCCGTTCTGCGAACTGATTTCTAAGGTTAAGGACATCCCTTTCAGGGCCCTAGTATTTTTCAGACACCTATGTCAGCTTCTTGCATGGCTCTGCGTTCCTGGCACGGAAAGTCGTGTACAGAACTGACGTCAGCGCGCAGGGGCGGCGTCTAAGTACTGCCCGCGACGTCATCCCGGCGATCACGACGCCCGACGACGGACGCGGAGCCGCTGCAACGCCACCTACCGACGCGCAAGGGTACTGCTACGCAAAAACTTTCCGGATCCAGCCTGACGCCTGGGGATATTCTAAGGTAAGGAATCTGTCACTAACTACTGTCTCTTACAGATATATCGTTACACAAGTTAGTAACTTGTGCAATAGTTGCACTCTGATGCTCTCACCAGCAAATAAGAGACGCAAAGAAAAAAACATTAGTGGACCGCATCAACGGAAGTTCCAAGGAGAGCTTCTTGATTGTCAAGGATTTCACTTTGCCGTCCGCCACTGTCAACAACATCGCTGCCTCCCAATAACTCTGCGAATACCTATCCAACTTCTTCCACAGCTAAATCGCAAACATCTACAGCACTTTCGTCCACCATCCCAACCCCAGAGAACTCATAACCTACCAACCAACACGGTCACCTGACCAAATAGACAACCCTCACCAGAAACGACAAAGCAGCAATAATGTGGACCATCCACTCAGGAGCCCCGACAAACCTATGCCTCCACCACATCTGCAACCTGGGAACATCACCAATCAGCACCTCCCTGACCCACATCATCAACACCTACATCATCAACACCACTTTCCCAGATGAATGGAAACTTGCACAAATTAACATCCTCTTCAAGAAACCCACAACCAACTGGAATCAACTAATCTACTTCCAGCCCATCTCCCTGCTTCCCTATCCAGGCAAAGTAATTGAGAAGGCCATCAACCAGCAACTCGCAACCCACCTTCAACTTCACCATCTTCTAGATGACACTCAATCAGGATTCAGAAAGAACCACTGCACTGAAACAGCACTCATCCCAGCCCCTGATCATATTCAATTCACCCTGGATCGAGGAGAAACAGTGGCCCTCATCCTGCTGGACCTCTTGCAGCCTTTGACACTGTGTTCTACAGCACCCTCATCAGCAGACTCCACAAGATTGGCATACAAGGATCCGCTCTCAAATGGATTTGTTCCTTCCTCGTGGGAAGAACCCAAAGGGTCAGGCTGCCACCCTTCATAACAGAGACCAAGAAACTGATATGCGGAGTCCCACAGGGATCGTCCCTCAGCTCCACCGTTTTCAACATATACGTGATACTGCTCATCAACTTCATCCGATCATAAGACATCACCGTCATCTCCTATGCCGATGACACCCAACTCATCTTCTCCCTAACGGACAAGACAACCACCACCGGAACCAACTTCACCAAGTGCATGACTGTGGTAGCAGGCTGGATGCGAACCAACCTCCTGAAACTCAACTCATTCAAGATGGAAGAACTGGTCTTCGGCAACAAGACCTCCCCATGGGACTCCACCTGGTGGCTGTCGGAGATAGAACCGACACCCATACCCACATGCCATGCAAGAGATCTAGGGAGCATCCTAGACGACAATCTCAACATGATGACTCAGGTGAACGCAGTGTGCACCTCCTGCTTCCACATTCTATACGTGCTGCAAAAGATCTTCTAAAGGTTGCCTCAGAACACCAGACAGTCACGCAAGCACTCCTCACCATCATGCTGGACTCTGGCAACATACACTATGCCGGAATCTTCAAACAACTCCTACACTACACAGACTCCAGACCATCCAGAACACTGCTGCAAGACTCATACTCGACCTCCAAAGCTGCACCCACATCACACGGCACCTTAGGAAGCTTCACTGGCTCCCCACTCACAAGCACAGTCTCTTCAAACTTCTCACACACATACAAAGCCCTACATAACACAGGACCAGAAAATCTGAATAGTTGCATACGCTTTCACCAACCCACCAGACACCTACTCTATGCCTCACTCTCACTTGCACACACTCCCACCATCCGCAAAAGCAAAACTGGAGGTCACACATTCTCCTACATCGCACCCAAGACATGGAACAACCTCCCTCGAGATATGAGAGCCTCCTCCTCACATCTTCTGCAAGAACCTTCAGACTTGGATCTTCATATAAGCACTGTGGGGACCACCCACCTGCCCAAGCACCTGGATACCCTCTTGCGTGATTAGTGTGCTATACAAATCAACATATAACATAACTACGCAACATTGCCAAGAATAGAGTTTGTGCGAATTTCTGGTTCCCCAGGATGGACGCCATGGCAGAACAGTTAGTGAAGGACTGTGTTAGTTGTGCCAGAAGTGACCAGTCTAAGTCCTTACGCAAGGCCCCTTTGTCCCCTGTCACGGTGCCCCTTAACCCGTGGAGTAAACTAGCCATGGACATAATTGGACCCATGGACAACCTGGGTGTCCAAAAGAGGTTCATGTTGGTCTTAGTTGACTACACCTCCCATTGGGTTACTCAGAAATTTGTACATCGCATAAACACTAGTACAGTCCTGGATTTCTTCAAAGACGTGTTCTCCAAGGAGGTCATACCTTCCACCCTTATCACCGACAATGGGGTACAATTTACGTCTCAACCTATGAAGGAGTTCTTAGACAACATGAACATCAAACATGAGTTGACGGCCTTATATTGTCCTAAAGCCAATGGCCTGGTTGAGAGGACAAACAGACTAATCAAGGAGCACATCCAACTGGCCACTGCCAACGGTCATGACCTGGAATCATCCCTACGTGACTGTTTGTGGGCATATCACACCACGCCTAACCTTGTACCAGGGATCTCCCCTTTTGTTTCCCTCAGGAGGAGAGAACCTTGCACCAAACTTAACCCTAGTTGGTTGGGTGGAGGTAGGGCCGTGAATACTAGCCCCGAGGAGGTGGGTAGGAAGGTTGACCTGCACCAAGCTAAGTACAAGGAATGGGACGACAAAAGAATGGGGTCAAAGCCCCTATTTGGAGAGTAGGTGATGTGGTGCAGATCAAGAGAAGTGTGAAGGACCCTCACAGCCTAAGTAAATTCTACCCTCCGTGTCACATTGTAAAAGCATTCAACAATGTAGTTCTCCTTGACAATGGGCAATGGTGGAGTTGTGACAAAGTTGTCAAGTCCCAAATGTCTTCATGAAATCGTATCCCTATGTTTGCTTCTTTTCTCATCATATAGGGAGGGAGGTATGTTGTAACCTTTCTCTTGTTGCCTTTGGTATGTTCCGTTCCACCCCTCCCCGTTCCTTGGTTCCTTCCACCTGGAGCTGACAATAGAATGTTGACACCTTGCTGCAGTTGTGGAGAGCGGATGGCCAATAAAGGAGTACTTCTACCTACTCTGGTTCCTGTCATTCATACTTTCAACAATAACAAGTAAGCTGCTTCAGAAAATTATGCATATTTATTACTTGAGTCACCTTTGAAAGAGAACTGGTTTCTAGTCAATAAAAGGAGATGAGAAAACCATTAAAGTAGAGCCCTCCAAGAAATGCATAAAGCATAGAACAGTGTGTAATTGGCTCGAAATTAAGGGTGTGAACAGTGCAATGAGGGATTAGAGTCACGTGGTCTTCTGAGGGAGGATTCCTGGAGGAAGGCTGGTCTGTAGTGTAGGCCAGATGGAAAAAGGGGTGTGTCGTTATGGCCCTGTAGAATTTTAATATGTCACCTTCACACCTGAGATGTACAAGAAGAGCGTGCCAAAGGGTGGATGCTTGATGTGGACTAATAACTAGTAAGTCCTGGGAGGGCAGTCTCTGGTACCTGGATGTAAGGTATGTAGTGGCGTAGCTTCATGGGGGGTTATTGGAGTATTCCATCCCCTAATATATTGATTATTATTTTTACAGTTGGATCATGGGAGCCCCAGTCTCGGTTCTATCAGTGTCTTATCAGGTTTCACATAGGATGAGCAGTAGGGCATAGCTTTCCTATAAGGGTGCATGCTTGTGGTGCAAATGAACATTCTTAGATTCACTACAGACGGAAACCAACTGTTCGGCCTTGCTTTATGGCGCTGCTGAGTGTATTTATCATTGCTCACAGTACCAAGCAGCCAAGAAACTGGTCTACAGGAGCATGTACACTACTACGCCATGAAAACAGTAGAGGAGAAACAAGACATGTTTTGTGACCTCTGAATGTTGTCAGAGGAGGGATAAAACAAACTGATAGAGTACTGCTGGATACCTAATAATCTCTTGCCTACATGAAGTAGAATCTTGTTGCTAGTGATAGTGCAGCGATTTATGTTATGCCACACAAATGTGTTCCCAAAAGATATTGAGAGTGAAAACATTAACACTGTCTTATTCCATACATACACAAAATCAAATTGAGTCTGCTTGAATTAGGGCCCACGTAAACCTGGCCAAACCAAAAGCAAATAGACAAACACACACAATCTCCCCAACACACACACACTTGTGCAGCACGTGTAGTAACCAAACCTATGACCTGTAGATTATACAAAGGATGCAGAAGGAGGCGATCTGTGTAGGTAGCTGGCTTTTTATATGGTAGTGCCAATGTAAGGGCACACGTTGCAAAAAGTACAGATCATCCTTATTGGTTTACAGGGCTTAAATTAATGATCCCAAGTGCTCTATTTGTGGTAGTGTGGCTGAGCAGCTTAGGCTTATCAGAAGGTAGTGTTAGGCATTTGTCGTACACGCATAGTCTATAAATGAGACACACACTCAAGTAGAAACTGGAGACCAATTTAGAAAAATAACACAGATTTTTATATAATTTTAGACACCAAGATCATCAGAATCAGGTAAGTACTTTCGGAGTTATATATTTTTTAAGTATTAGAAAAATACAGTCAAATAACGGTTTTGAGGTATGAGCCTCGAACACGGTAATGGTATCCTATGGGAGAAACATACACTGCATAGGTACACTTGCAAACGTTTCTGGAGGATGCCTTCTAGGACTTAAGGTGTTTAGGGGCTAAGGTCCAAGAAACCACCAGCAGTTCGGGTTTACCTGCCCTGGAGTGTCTGGGTGCAGAGGTGCTGGTCGCGGAGGTAGCTGTGAGCGCTACATAATGAAGTCTATAGAGAAGTACCTGCAAAAAGAAAGGCTGCAAGTGGGGACTTGGGGACAAGACCGGCAAAACCCAAAGGGGGACTCGGCTCTCGAGTTTCCCTGGAGCACAGGGACACAGTCGGTTTACGTGAACCCGGGCTCGGGTGCAGAAGTGTTTTGTCCAGCGAGTCGCTGCAGTTAGAGGCTCTCACTTGGCTTGGACGACCTGGAGAAGGGGAGAAAAACCGACAGCAGGGCTACTTTGTATGAAGACCTCGTGGATCCTGAAGTCCCTCGTCGGCAGGTCATATCTGTGATGTCTGAAATGGACACGCAACAAGTCTTGTACCCAGGGTATTGGTACCGAGAGGCTCCGGCAGGGTCAGCGGCTCAAGACTTGGTGAGAGCGACACGGCTGGCTTCCTCAACTCACAATAGCCTCTTCCTGGTGAGTTGCTCCCTCAGTGGGCCAGATAACCGACAAGACGAAGTACCCGGTCAGTGCAGTCGGTGCCTGCAGATGCAGGAGGATGGCTCCTCCACCCGAAGGGAGATGCTGCTTGTTTGTTGAAGGTAAGAACAGTCCTCCAAGGGTTTGGGGAAGCTGTTCATCTTCTGGACAAGTTGATCTTTGTAATTGTTGTGGTGCAAGCAGCTAGGCAGGGGTTGGCGACAATTTCGGTGTAGGACCTCTGTTCTCAAGACTTCGGCTCTTATTTGTCCTGCCTTCGGTTCCCAATTGACAAATCTGAGTTCCTGGTGTCAGGGGGACCCCTAAATACTGAATTTAGGGACGCTTAGGGGAGTGTAGGGTAGTAGCCAATGGGCTACTTGCCTCTGTGTTGACTACACTCCCTACATGACCACTTCCTGGGGAGAGTGGGCATACACCTGACCTAGAGTTCCTAGTTTCACAAATTTCAAAATGGTGAAACTCTTCCTTGGCTGTCCACTTAAGGTGACCCACCTTAGGGGTGTGCCAAGCCTGAAATTGTGACAAGCCTTCTGACTAATTGGTCCGCTTGCTCAGGTGCCAAATGGGCCCCAGTGCAGGGGGTGGCGTTCCTCAGGTCTCGGGGGAAGCCGTTGTCGCATATCAAGGGCAGCACAGGCTTTGAAGCCTCTGGCTGTGACATGCTAATTTACCAGCCATCCTGCTGGACGAGGTGTGATCACCTTCTGCCGGAACAGGTATAGTTTCTGACCTCTGAGACCACGGGCTCTCACCTACAGGGGGGTCAGATAACCGTCTGTGGTGGCAGGCTGGGTGATACCAGTCAGCCAGCACACTAGAGGACTAGTAAGTTTTCAGGGGACACCTCTAAGGTGCCCTCTGGGTGCATAGCATAATAAATCTAGTACTGGCATTAGTACAGCTTTATTAAGACGAGGTTTGGCACCAAACCCGATTGGTTTCAGTGCATCCATCATGTAGCTGGGTAACTCGTAATGACCATTGCCCAATACATATACTCAAGGTGGCTGCGTGATCACTTGCAATGTTTTAGTAATAGAACTAGACATCACAGGGGCATATCTGCGCATGCAGATGTGCCCTCACATGTAGTATAATGCACCCTCCCTTAGGGCTCTGAGGCCTGCTGTAGGGAAGACTTGCATATAGTATATGCAGTGTACCTTGACATGGCACACAGGCAGTGTGCCATGTCGTGTTTTCAAGATGGTTTGCACCATTTCACGCATCCTGCAATGACAGGCTGCATGCAGTTTTTGTGTGGGTCTCTTTGGGTGACATAATACATGCTGCAGCCCATAGGGACCATCGTTAGTACCCATGCCCTGGGTACCAGGGGTACCAGTTACTAGGGACTTACAGGAGTGCTAATGTCCTTGCCAATTGTGTTTCAGTTAAACATTTACCTTGTTTTAAGGGAAAGTGCACTGGCACTGGGGGATTGGATAGCAGGAACTCAGTGCACTTTCAGTCAAAATACATCAGTACTAGGGAAAAAAGTAGGGGTGACTATGTCAAAAAGGGGCACTTTCCTACAGTATGGAGATGTCCATATTCTCCCATATGGCCTTGTAAATTCAGATCTGAAAGAGACACGTTAGTGACAGATTCCTTACCTTAGAATATCCCCAGGCATCAGGCTGGATCCGGAAAGTTTTGCGTAGCAGTACCCTTGCGCGTCGGTAGGCGGCGTCGTGCGGCTCCGCGTCCGTCGTCGGCGTCGGGATCGCCGGGATGACGTCGCGGCCAGTACTTAGACGCCGCCCCTGCGCGCTGACGTCAGTTTTCTTTTTCCGCGCCAGTAAGCGCAGATCCGGAGAGAGCAGTGCCCCAGCCATTTTTTTTTTTTTTTTTTTTTTTTTTGTAAAACATTTTTTATTAAGAAAAAACACACATCAGCAATAGCATGACAGTACATAGGGAGCAGTACGCCAGACATCATTAGTACCATAGACAATATGACAGAATACAATCATATATGATGGAAGATCTAGGGAGACTGGGGGACATCCATTGAAGGGGGCAGAGGAGGCTGACATATTTCTCCACTGGCCCCACACACGAGACCATTTTTTGGGACATCCACGTGATACATATACAGTCTTCTCTCTAAACATTGCCCAGTCCATATCTTTTTCCCATTCCTGTGCCGTGGGCGGGGCTCGCGCCCCCCACCGCTGAGCAATATTCCTCTTGGCCAACATTAGCCCCAGCGTTGCCCACTGCGTCAAACAAACATTTAAATTGGTTGGTTCCCAGATGTTGAGAAGACACCTAAGGGCCTCCACACGGAGCTGCACAGATAGGACAGTGTTGATGATGTCATGAATTTCACGCCAGTAAGGTTGGATCTGGGCACATTCCCAAACTATGTGGAAAAAGGTTCCCAGCTGGCCACACCCCCGCCTGCAGGCACCCTCCTCCACTCTTCCCATTTGTACCAGTTGGGGCCCCGTTATATAAATACGGTGGAGAAGTTTTAGCTGGACAAGGCGGAGACGAGCTGGTATTGCTACGACTCTGGGAGAGGAGACTGCCTCCTGCCATTCCTCGTCATCCATTTCTATACCATTCCCTAGCCCACTTCTCTCGGAGGGCCGTGAGAGGGTCCGCGATGTTGTTAACCAACTTTTTGTAAATCAGAGAAATGGTGCTGTCAGGGAGATGACCATCCAGCACTCTATCGTCCAGTGGGGATGATTCCGGCAGTGTGGTCCCGGGCTGTAAGTGTGTACGTAGCGCGTGTCGGACCTGTGTGTATCGGAAGCGCTCTGATTCGGCCATGTTATATTGTTGTTGCAGCGCTGTAAAAGGCTTAACATCAGATTTGTCCCACAAATCCCTGATATGTGCAATACCTATGATTTCCCATTTGTCGAATCCCTTACTCCTCCACAAGTCACCCAGTTGTTCGGAGTCCCATAATGGTGTTGCGAGTGTTAGTTTTCGTCTCCAGCCTAGGCGATTGGTAGCTGCGTGCCAAACGTGCACTGCATGTTTAGTGGGGCCTGTAAGTGGATATCGCCGGGGCTTGGAATAAAGGGCTCTACTGAAGGTCCCCCCAGAGAGGAGCCACCTATCCATGTTATATCCCGGGTCACAAGGCTGGGCATAGGTGCAGTGGTTAATGGAGGACAGATGAGACGCCCAGTAATACAGTTTTATATCTGGGAGGCTAATGCCTCCGTCATACCAGTTCAGGGAAAGTTTGCCAAGAGCAATTCGAGGTTTACCGCTCCAGAGTAGGTCCCGCTGGAGGCTCTCGACCTCTCGGAAGTATGACGCAGGTATCGGATCCATGGAGTTCTGCATGGCGTACAGGAACCGGGGTAGGGACATCATCTTAAAAAGGGCCGCCTTACCTAACAGGGAAAGAGGAAGCGACTTCCACCTGGCAATATCTTTGCGCAGTTGGATCAACGGGGGCTGAAGGTTACGGGAATAGCGAAGAGAGGGATCCAAAGACAGGAAGACACCCAAATATGTAAACCCTTCGGTACAGGTTTGTAACGGGCATCCACGCGGCGGGAGCGGAGGCTCGCCCGCCACCACGAACAGGAGGGATTTGCTCCAATTTATGGAATATCCGGAATAGCGTCCAAAGCTCGTGAAGATATCCAATACCACTATCAAGGATCTCCTAGGGGAGGATAAATACAGAAGGATATCGTCCGCGTAAAGGGAAATCCAGTCTTCCCACTCTGCAGACCAGCGCATACCCCTGATCCTTGGATCTCGGCGTATCCAAGCTGCCAGTGGCTCCAACGCTAGGGCAAACAGCAATGGGGACAGGGGGCACCCCTGGCGGGTCCCTCTGCCCAGCCCGAAGGTGGGTGATTTCTTGTTGTTAACCACCTCTTGGGCCATAGGTTGGGAATACAGTAGCTTCACCCATTGAATGTATTTAGGACCAGACCCCAGTTTCTCCAATACCGCCCACAGGTACGGCCATTCGATGGTGTCGAATGCCATGGCTGCGTCCAAGGAGACTATAGCTGCCGGCTCCAATATAGAGGCCGCCCTGCCCAATACTCCGTGAACTCTGCGTAGGTTCAGCGCCATGCTGCGGTGTGGTATGAAACCTGATTGATCCGGGTGGACCAGGGTCCCAATCACCGTCACGAGGCGAGTAGCAAGGAGCTTAGCCAGGATCTTGGGCTCCGCATTCAACAGGGATATCGGTCGGTAAGAACCACATTCGGTCTTTGCCTTCCCCTCCTTGTGGATGGTAACTATAGTGGCAGTACGTTGGTCTAGTGGCAATATGCCTGTCTGTTTCGAGTCCTCGTACATGGCTCTCAGGTACGGGGCCAATGTGTCTGGTTTGAGCTTGTACAGTTCAATCGGTAGGCCGTTAGGGCCAGTGGCTTTACCCGGCCTGAGCGACCGTATTGCTGTCGCTATTTCATCGTTGGATATGTCCCCGTCCATGAAGTCGTAATCAACTCTGGACAATTTGGGCAGGACAATATCGGTGAGCATCTGGCGGGAGTCCTCTATAGGGTAGGGGGCTACTGATGTATAAACAACCTTAAAGTGGGCCGCGAAAGAGTCCACAATATCTTGCGGGTCCGACAGGGAGTTGCCTCCCTGCCCTCGCAGTTCAGGTACTAATCTGCTTGCCCACTCTCTTTTATCCAACCAGGCCAAGAGTTTCCCGGCCTTGTCGCCCACCTCATATAGCCGTCCCTGAACCGCTCTCCCCATGGCCCTTGCCTGATCTGTCGCTAGTGCCCTGTAGTCCTGTTGTTTGAGTTTGAGAAGGTGGAGCTTATCGGGTGTGACGTCTCCCCACCTCTGCCTCCAGTGCCACCAACTCCCTGCGCTGTTCCTTCTTTTTCCCCGAAATTAAAGAAAGAGCCTGGCCCCGTATCACTGTCTTAAATGCCTCCCAAAGCACCTGAGGGGATTCCACCGAGCCTTCATTCTCAGTAAAATAATTATCAATGGCCGCGAGTAGCTCTCGCCGGATACGGGGATCGCGTAGATACCACGGATTGATGGGAGCCACACGTCCCACCTGTTGGTAACCGAGCGTCAATTGAAGCCACACCGGCGAGTGGTCTGATATGCCCCTAGCTAAGTGTTTTATCTCACGAACATGGGGAATTTGGGATGCAGGTAAAAGAAAGTAATCTATTCTGGATAGACTCCCGTGGGCCCCGGAATGAAAGGTGTACTGGGAAGTGTTAGGGTGAAAAACCCTCCACCCATCCGCCAGCCCCATGGAGTCCAGGAAGTCAGGCAGCCAGCTCTGCGCGCGAGGGAGACCACGCGGAGGGTAGCGATCCAGAGACCACCGAATTTAAGTCCCCTCCCAGCATCAAGAGACCCTCCGGGATCTCTAACAGCAGTTTACCCAAATCCCTAAATGTGGTTGCTTGAAGGCCCGGAGGTACATAAACCGAAAGGAAGGTGACAGGGTGACCCTCCCATGTGCCCGAGACTCCAACATAGCGCCCTCCAGTATCTGACCAGGTGTCCTGCACCACAAGGGGAAAGGATTTTTTCATCAATATACCAGCCCCCCGGGAGCCCGTGGTGAAACCTGCATGAGCCAGTAAGACGTAACCCCCTCTATGCAGCGCTCTACACGTATTTCCAACTAAGTGGGTTTCCTGCAATAGGACGATGTCAGGGGCCTGGCGCTTGATGCTCTGAAGAACAACACTTCTTTTAATCTTGTCCCCCAGCCCATTGACATTCCAACTCAATAGCCTAACCCCACTGTCTCCGACTGTTGCCATATCCAGGTATACTGAAATTCACTGTGTGCAATGCCACTCCCCCAATAAATGTGTCCATAGTAATTGCTGATGAAATCAAAACTTCAAACAAAAAATGTAACAATCCCACCCAACACCCCCCCACCCTGCTGCCCTGCCCTCTGGGCTTAGAACTGCCCATACAAAATTGCAGAGTGCCTGTCGCCCTAGAAAGTGCTCAAGAAAGAAGAGAAAAACCCTAGGAGGGGGGAGGCAGAGGCCGCCCCATCCCAGCCCAACAGATCTACTTTATACCCCTACAAAACAAGTGCCCCAGCTCCATTTAAGTCCACTTGCCACACGATAGTAAATCTAGAAGCCCCCCACCCATTTCCCGCACCCACCACCTACTGCCAAAAGTACGGGCCCTGCCGTCGGACGATTATCTTCTCAGGCCGGTTGACTGTTATCAGTGCCACCCGCCCCCCCCCCCGGTCCGCCGGGTTTTACACTCCCCTGCTCTCAATCCAGTCTGCTGCTGCCTCAGGATGGTCAAAAAACCACACTCGCCCATCCGCCTCAATCCGGAGACGGGCAGAGAACAGCATGGAATACTTCATACCCTGGTCCCTGAGCACGCGCTTAATTGACATAAATGATCTCCTTTGTCGATGTACCCTTTGAGTAAAATCCGGAAAAAAGGATATGTCTGAGTTCTCATAGCGCAGGGGGGTGCCAGCCCTGGAGTTCTGAAGGATAACGTCTCTGTCGCGGAAATTCAGGACCCGCGCCAACATGGGCCGCAGGGGAGCGCCCGGCTTGGGACGGCCGCCCGGGATCCTGTGGGCGCGCTCAACGACAAAGAACTTACTGAGGCCTTTAGGTTGCAGGTGTTTAAGGATGAGATCCTCAACAAAGAGGTCTGGTGTTTGCCCCTCCGCTTTCTCCGGAACCCCAAGAATGCGTTGATTATTGCGACGCATGCGGCCTTCGTAATCATCTAACTTGAGGTCGGTAAGCTTGCGGAAATCCTGGAGTTCCCTAATCTCTCCCTGGAGCTGGGAGACGTCTGCTACTAGGCTATCTGTCGTAAGTTCCACTTGCTTGACCTTTTCATTCAGTTTGCCCATATCCGCTCTGATATGGTTGACCTCAATAGCCACAGTGTCCAGAGAAGTCCTGACTCCAGTAATGGCGGCCATGACGTCTTTGAGCGAAATTTCCCGCTCCTCCTCGCCCAGCTCCCCGGATCCGGAGTCTCTGGGTGCCCGGGTCTGCTGCGAATCCTTCGGGACAGTATATCGGTCCAGTTTGTTTGACTGCGTAGCCTTGGGTCCCCGGGCTCCCATGGTCTTGGTGCGTTCCATCCGGACCTGCTTCAAACTACTGTAGCTGGTATATCCCAGGAAGCGGCGAAGTTTCACTAAATAGAAAGCCAAGGGCCTTCCTGCGGATGGGTGAGGTCGATAGAGATACGGCCGGCGGAGGATGTTCTTCACCAGTGGGGATGTATCACCTCACGGCCATGTACACCACCATGCGCCCCACTTCCTCCCTGGCGCGTCTCAGTAGGGCCCGGTCTTTGTCGCTGCCACCGGTCCTCCAGATCCCCCCCGGGCACCTCGGGCAAGTGTCCCTCGAATGGCAGGAGGGAGGCAAACGCCGTTGCTTGTCTGGGTCTTCCCGGGCACCTTCCCCCAAGTCTCAAGTTCCTCGCCCGTCGTCCCTCCAGCTGAATGGGCTTCCTATGAAGGCTACTAGCGCTGGCTGCACCACAGTCTCTGCTGGTATTTAGAGACCGGGCGCTCCGGGCTGCAGCAGTCAGTCAAGGGCTTCTCCCCGGGGGGTACAGCTGGTAGGAGGTACGAGACTAGGGTCCTGGTGCAGGTCCCTGCACTCCTGGGAGCAATCAAAGCTTCGACCAGGCAGGGGAGACAGGAAGCGCCCAGTGCCAGGGACGCGCCGCAGCCAGCCTACCTCTCCCGGCCTGCTCACCCCGTCTCACCCCGATCAGAGTGCCTCACCGCCTCTCCGGAGCCCCGTCACAGCTCCCTGTTCGCCGTCGCCGCTGCCATATGTCTGCCCTTTCGCTGCCCAAGCGATTCAGGGTCCCAGAGTCTTTGCGTCGGCTCCCCGAGCCGCGGCACCACCGCAGGGCCGCAAAGGGCCGGTCGAAGCTCCTTACTCGGCCTGGCTCGCTACTGTGCGTCCCGGCTGCAGGCCCCACTGCAGACCAAAGCTTCCGGGGGCAATTTCTCTTCGCTTGGGCGCATTCGAAACACCAGAACCGGCGGGATGGGCTCCGCTAGTGTTCCGGTTGCAGAAACTGTCGAAGGGTACAACGGATTTGCACTCAGGATAGACGTGGGCTAGGACGGACGGCGGAGCCCTCTCACAGCACGGCCATCTTCAGCCCGTGCTTGGCCACGCCCCGCCCCAGTCAATTTTTGACTGATTTTTTGTGACTTTTTGTCACTGTTTTCTCGAGTCTTACGACTCCTACGGTGTCGGTAGGGATGCCCGGCTTCAAGCCATGCGACGCCTGTGGTCGAATTATGTCGATCACGGACCCGCATCAGGATTGTCTCTACTGCCTCGGGCGCGACCACGACTCCAAGTTGTGCCCTGACTGTCGGGCCTTGCATCCGAAGGCTTTGCGAGAGCGGTCTCGAAAGCTCCTCGAGGTCCGGCAGTCGGCTCCGCGCCAAGCCAAGCCCCGGTCGAGAGAGAGGTCGAGGGGCTGTTCGCGGAGTCCTCATCGTTCTTCGGGGTCAAAGTCTTCGCACTCCTCTGGTAAGTCGAAGCATAAGAAGTCTAAGAAGCGTCATCGCTCGACGACTTCCCCTCGCCGGTCGCGCGACTCGGCTGAGGGTCCCATCGGCACCGTCCCCGCGGCACCGGGAGTGCCTGTGGAGCCGCTGCCGCATTACCCGCCCTATCCGTGTTCGGGGGCGACTCCAGCCGAAATACAGGAGTTCCTGTCGGCCATGGCCCACCTCTTCGAGCCTAAAGGTCCCCCCGGTGCGCCTTCGGGCCCTGCGGGCCCTAGTGGGGTTCCTAAGGCGCCGCCGGCGACTCCGGTCCCGGCGCCGCCAGCGACACCAGCCCTGGCCCCGGCTCCGGTGCTGCCGCAACCCCGATCGACGCCGGTTGACCTAACGACAGCTCCACCGGCGTCTATCTCACCGGTGCCGTTCACGATGCCGCCCGGGGCTCCAGGCAACATCGTCCCCCGGTTCTCTCCGGACTCGGCGCTGGACCGACGTCGATCGACGCCGGCTCCGGCGCCGTTGAGACCTTGGGTCCCACATGTCCCTCCTCATATTGATCCTGATTTGGAGGACGAAGAGAACTGGGAGGGGTCTGAGGACCCTCTCACTGCCCAATGTGAGTACGATCAGGACTGGGCTGAGGAACTTGGGGAGGCCAGTGGTCTGGACACCTCTCCAGACATTGGCATGCTGTCTCCTCCTTCCGTGGCAACGGAGGAGGGAGCAAACTTTGCTACGGTGCTGCGTAGGGCAGCTGAGGTCCTGCACCTCCAGTTACCTACAGTGGCTGTCAGGACTAACCTCCTGACGGAAGTGCTTCAGCCGGCGGCTACCTCTGCGGAGCCACTGCTGCCGTTCAACGAGGCACTTTCGGACGTTCTTTTGGGCACCTGGTCCAAGCCCACCACAGGGGCTCCTGTGGATAGGAACGTAGACCGGCGCCATCGCCCTGCTCCGGGCGACCCCCTGTTCCTTTCCCAACACCCCACCCCTGAGAGCTTGGTTGTCCAAGCCTCCGCCTCCCAAAGCGCCTTCCCTACCGCTCCCCGGATAGGGAATCCAAAAACTGGACCAATTTGGGAAGAAGGTTTTTCTTCCACCAGTGCTGGCTTGCGGTCCGTCAACACCGCTTGCCTTTTGGGCCGATATACCCACTCCTTGTGGGATTCGGTGGCGCAAGTCCTGCCCGAGTGTCCTGAGGAGGCCCAGGCACTGCTTTCCCGCGCCATTGCGGAAGGAAGAGATGCGGCGAAGTACACTATCCGGTGTGGCCTAGATACCGCCGACTCGCTAGGCAGATCGCTTGCGTCGACAGTGGCGCTGCGCCGTCACGCCTGGCTGAGGACCACAGGTTTCTCGGGCGATGTCCAAAACACACTTATGGACATGCCCTTTGATGGTGTCGGCCTTTTCGGCAACAAGGCAGACCATGCGCTGGAGCGCTTTAAGGACTCACGGGCTACAGCCAAGTCCCTGGGCCTTTCTGCTGTGCGCCCTCCGCAACAGTCTGCTTTTCGCCCCTTTCGTGGCCACGGAAGGGGCACCCAGTCACGTCCGCTGCCCAGCCACCGGCCCGCGCAGCAAGCGTCTTCGCGTGGACGTGGCTCCCGCCGAGGCGGGTCGGGTAACCAGCGTGCGGGTCAGGCCACCACCTCCGCCCCGTCCGCGGCCTCCAAGCCCTCCTAGTCCATCCTTTCAGGTCCACAGCACGCCAGTAGGGGGCAGGGTCCGCCATCACCTTCACCACTGGCGTGCCCTTACATCGGACAGGTGGGTCTTGGACATTGTCCGAAGGGGCTACTCCCTCCCCTTCGAGACTACCCCCCCAGCCATGCCACCTCAATGCCACCGCATGTCGGGGGATCATTTGGTGTTTCTTCAAAAGGAAGTTGCGGCCCTCTTGGCCAAGGGGGCCATCGAGCACGTTCCGACCCCAGAAGTAGGACGTGGTTGTTACTCCCACTATTTTCTGGTGCCCAAAAAGGACAAGGAGGACATGCGTCCTATCTTGGAGCTCCGGAACGTCAATCGCTTCCTCCGGAAGGAGAAGTTCAAGAGGCTCACCCTAGCTCAGGTCTTGACTGCCCTCGACCCTGGAGACTGGATGGTAGCGTTGGACTTGCAGGACGCATATTTTCACATCCCCGTCCTGCCGGCCCACCGGCGTTACCTGCGGTTCACGGTAGGCCTCGAGCATTTTCAGTTCACCGTGCTCCCCTTTGGCCTTACCAGCGCCCCTCGGGTGTTCACGAAAGTGATGGCGGTGGTCGCAGCTCATCTGCGCCGGGCAGGGGTTCCAGTCTTCCCCTACCTCGACGACTGGTTGCTGTAGGCGGGCTCGTCCCAGGCAGTCGTCTCCCACCTCCAGACTACGGCCGAACTCCTGCACTCGCTGGGGTTCTCCATCAACGTGCCGAAGTCGCACCTGATTCCTTCTCCACAGCTCCTTTTCATCGGAGCAGTTCTGGACACAACGCAGTTTCGGGCTTATCCTCCCGAACGGCGAGACCGGGATATTCAGGCTATGATTCCGATCTTTCAGCCTTTATCCTGCGTTTCGGTACGGATGACCCTGAGGCTGCTGGGCCTCATGGCCTCCTGCATCCTGCTGGTCGATCATGCCAGATGGCATATGCGGGCTCTGCAGTGGGACCTGAAGTTCCAGTGGGCGCAGCATCAGGGGAACCTGTCCGATTACGTCCAGATCTCGGAGGGGACTGCACGGCAGTTGCAGTGGTGGCTCTCGAACTGGCAATGGGTCATGGGCAGATCCCTCTCCCTTCCCCAGCCAGAGCACACAGTTGTGACGGACGCGTCCCTTCTGGGATGGGGCGGTCACATGGGAGAGGCGGAGATCAGAGGCCTCTGGTTTCCGGCAGAGTTCCGGCTCCATATCAACCTTCTGGAGCTCCGGGCGATCCGACTTGCACTCAAGGCATTCCGTCCCTCTGTCAAAGGGACGGTAGTGCAGGTGTTCACAGACAACACCACCGCCATGTGGTACTGCAACAAACAAGGCGGGGTGGGGTCGTGGACCCTATGTCAGGAGGCTCTGCGTCTCTGGACATGGCTGGAACATCAGGGCCTATTCCTGATGGTTCAACACCTGGCAGGTTCCCTGAACGCCAGCCGCAGGTGCATGATGGATCACAAATGGCGTCTTCACTCGGAAGTGGCGCAAGGACTCTTTCTACAATGGGGAGAGCCTTGGTTAGATCTATTCGCCACCGAAGAGAACGCGCAATGTCATCAGTTCTGCGTGTTGGAATTTCCAAGGCGGCACTCGCTCGGCGACGCTTTTCGTCGCGAGTGGAGTTGCGGTCTGTTGTACGCCTTTCCGCCTATACCACTTCTACCCAGAGTGTTGAAGAAGATTCGGCGCGACCGGGCCCAAGTCATTCTTGTGGCTCTGGACTGGGCTCGAAGAGTTTGGTATCTTGAGCTACTCAGTATGAGCGTCGATCCCCCCGATCCGTCTGCCTCTTCGGGAGGATCTTCTGTCTCAGCAGCAGGGGACGGTCCTCCACCTGAACCTGTCCAGTCTCCACCTCCTTGCGTGGAGATTGAGCGGCGGCAGTTGATTCCTTTCGACTTGCCTCCCGAAGTTTGTGATGTGATTCTGGCAGCCAGGCGTCCCTCCACTAGGGTGGTATACGCCTGCAGGTGGAACAAGTTTGTGGCATGGTGCACAGCAAAGGCTGTGAATCCCCTTTCTGCCCCTCTTTCTGAGGTTCTTCTGTTCCTTCTTTCTCTGGCCCAACAGGGTTCTGCCCTGGGTACCATCAAGAGCTATCTTTGTGCAATCTCGGCCTTCCTCAGGCTTCCTGATCAGCCCTCCCTTTTCAAGTCCCCTGTTGTTAACAGGTTTCTTAAAGGCATTACACACCTCTTCCCTCCTGTTCCGTTTGTGATGCCTCAGTGGGACTTGAACTTGGTTCTTACCTTTTTAATGTGCGCTCCCTTTGAGCCTCTACATAACTGTCCTAACTCTGAAGACAGCCTTTCTGGTGGCCATCACCTCCGCTCGGCGGGTGAGTGAGCTCCAGGCTCTTTCGTGCAAACCCCCCTTTCTCTCTGTCCATCCAGACAAGGTTGTTCTTAGGACGCGTCCGTCCTTCTTGCCAAAGGTGGTTACTGCCTTCCACATTGGGCAGACCATCACTTTGCCCACCTTCTTTCCGCCTCCGCATCCTTCCAGAGAGGAAGAGAGGCTCCACCGTCTGGACCCAAAACGTGCGCTTTCCTTTTACCTCAACCGCACACAACAGTTCCGGGTGGATGACCAGCTCTTTGTTGGCTACGTGGGCGCCAAAAAGGTCGGGCGGTACACAAGAGGACCATCTCCCGCTGGGTAATCTTGTGTATCAAAGCCTGCTATTCTTTGGCTAAGAAGGAGCCCCCTGTTGGGCTACATGCCCATTCTACCAGGGCAACAGCTGCTACCACGGCTTTAGGCCGCGGTGTTCCGCTACAGGATATATGTCAGGCAGCTACGTGGGCCTCGCTGCACACGTTTACCAAGCATTACTGCCTTGACAGCCAAGTCCGAAGGGACGGCTTCTTTGGCCGCTGTGTCCTCCGGGACTTCCTTGTCTGAATCTGTTCGCAGACCCACCACCGGGGTTGGTATTGCTGGGGTATCTATTCTAAGGTAAGGAATCTGTCACTAACGTGTCTCTTTCAGATGCACAAGTTACTAACTTGTGTAACGGTATATCTGTAAGAGACAGTAGTTAGTGACAGATTCCTTACCGCCCACCCATCCTCCCCGTTCTGCGAACTGATTTCTAGGAGTTAAGGACATCCCTTTCAGGGCCCTAGTATTTTTCAGACACCAATGTCAGCTTCTTGCATGGCTCTGCGTTCCTGGCGCGGAAAGTCGTGTACAGAACTGACGTCAGCGCGCAGGGGCGGCGTCTAAGTACTGACCGCGACGTCATCCCGGCGATCCCGACGACGGACGCGGAGCCGCACGACGCAGCCTACCGACGTGCAAGGGTACTGCTACGCAAAACTTTCCGGATCCAGCCTGACGCCTGGGGATATTCTAAGGTAAGGAATCTGTCACTAACTACTGTCTCTTACAGATATATCGTTACACAAGTTAGTAACTTGTGCGACAGCAGCCTGCAGTCATGCCCTATGGTGTGTAGGGTTTGTAGCAGTACATTTGTGGGGGTTTCAGCTGGAGTCACACTCCAAAGCTGCCGAAGAGAACTGCTGATTGCACATATTGCAAAAAGTGGCATATCTGTAGTTTGTATGCATCTTGCAGTGACTGGAAGTCCAGTAATATTTCTTCCTCATAGAGGTCACCCAGTGTGTACAGGCCCGCCCTCTCCCATTGTACCAGCTCTTGGGCTGTTAGTGCCCCAAAATCGGTGGGGAGACCACAAAGGGTCATGGCTGCCACATAAGGCCTTGCGGTGCTGGTATAGGTAAATCCCCACTTCCAAAGGTCGAGAGTATTTCGCACCAAGAGGGGCGTCTCCTCAGACAGCCTCGAGCTACGAAGCAATAGTTTACATAACATGCCATATAGGACTCGGGTCGTCCCAAGCCCTGTCTCGTGTAAGTGATGTTCAGCTATCCAATAGGCCCCCCTTTGGAGCTGAGCCGCCAGATAATACCCAAAGAAGTCAGGAGCACCCCAGCCACCCTTGTCCATAGGAAGCCTTAACTTTGCTAGACTTATCCTGCACCTGCCCCTACCCCATATGAGGTAGATTAAGAGGGTATTGAGCTGGCAAAAATACACTTTTGGTGTAGAGAGGAGCAGGTTTACAAAATAATAAAGAAGTTGCGGTGGCATGATCATCTTTGATGATGCTCTACGGCTCGAGGCTGACAGTAGCAGTGAAGTCCAGAAGGATGCCTGGGATCGCCGTGATCTTATAGCTCTCCCCAGGCTATCATCTAACAGATCTGTGTCTGTGTGTGTGTGTGTGTGTGATAAATATCTGAAAGAGACTATTAGTTACCAGCACCCCTCGGTGTTTACGAAAGTGATTGCGTTGGTCGCAGCTCATCTGTGCAGATCAGGGGTTCCAGTCTTCCCCTAATCGACGACTGGCTGTTGAAGGCGAGCTCGCCCCAGGCTGTCGTCTCCCACTTCCAGACTACGGCGGACCTCCTGCACTCGCTGGGGTTCACTATCAACGTGCCGAAGTCTCACCTGATTCTCTCTCAGAAGCTCCTTTTCATCGGAGCAGTTCTGGATACAGCGCAGTTTCGGGCTTATCCTCCCGAGCAGTGAGTCAGGGATATTTGGGCTATGATACCAATGTTTCGGCCTCTATCTCAGATTTTGGTGAGAATAACCCTGAGGCTGCTGGGCCTCATGGCCTCCTGCATCCTGCTGGTGGATCATGCCAGGTGGTAAATGCGGGCTCTACAGTGGGACCTGAAGTTCCAGTGGGCGCAGCATCTGGGGAATCTTTCAGATCACGTCCAGATCTCGGGTGGGGACTGCACACCAATTGCAGTGGTGGCTAACGGACCAGGATTGGGTCAACAGCAGATCCCTCTCCCTTCCCCAAACAGGGTTCACAGTCGTGACAGATGCGTCACTCCTGGGATGGGGCGGCCACATGGGAGAGGCGGAGAACAGTGGCCTCTGGTCTCCGGCTGAGTCTGGGCTCCACATCAACCTTCTGGAGCTCCGGGCGATTCGTCTTATACTGAAGCATTCCTTCCTTCTGTCGGAGGAAGGGTAGTGCAGTTGTTCACGGACAACACCACCGTCATGTGGTACTGCAACAAACAGGGCGGGGTGGGGTCGTGGACCCTATGTCAAGAGGCTCTTCGCCTCTGGACGTGGCTGGAACATCAGGGCATGTCTCTGGTGGTTCAACACCTGGCCGGTTCCCTGAACGCCAGGGCGGACGAGCTCAGCCGCCGGTACATGATGGAGCATGAATGGTGTCTTCACTTAGAGGTGGGGCAAGGCCTCTTTCAGCAGTGGGTAGAGCCTTGGTTAGATCTGTTCGCCACCGGAGAGAACGTGCACTGTCAGCAGTTCTGCGCGTTGGAATTTCCAAGGCGGCACTCGCTCGGCGATGCTATTCGTCGCGAGTGGAATTGCGGTCTTCTAAACGCCTTTCCGCCTTTACCACTTCTGCCCAGAGTGCTTACGAAGATCAAGCACGACCGGGCCCAAGTCATTCTTGTGGCTCCGGACTGGGCACGAAGAGTCTGGTATCCAGAGCTCTTGAACATGGCCATTGATCCCCTGATCAGACTGCCTCTTCGGGAGGATCTTCTGTAGCAGCAGCAGGGGACGGTCCTTCACCCGAACCTGTCCAGCCTCCACCTCCTTGCGTGGAGATTGAGCGGCGACAGTTGACAGCTTTCGACCTCCCTCCCAAAGTCTGTAATGTCATCTTGGCAGCCAGGCGTCCCTCTACTAAAACAGTATACGCCTGTAGATGGAACACATGTGTGGCATGGTGTGCAGCAAAGTCTGTGGATCTCCTTTCTGCCCCTCTTTCTGAGGTTCATACTTTCTTTGGCGCAGTAGGGCTCTGCTCTGGGCACCCTTAAAGGCCATCTTTCGGCCATTTCGGCCTTTCTTCGCCTTCCTGATCAGCCTTCTCTTTTCAAGTCCCCTATTGTAAATAGGTTTCTTAAGGGCATTACTCACCTTTTTCCTCCTATCCCTTTCGTAATGCCCCAGTGGGACTTGAATCTGGTCTTAATTTACCTCATGTGTGCTCCTTTCGAGCCACTACATAATTGCCCTCTCAGACTCTTGACTTTAAAAACTGCTTTTCTGGTTGCCATCACCTCTGCTCGCAGGATGAGTGAGCTTCAGGATCTATCTTCAAAACCTTCTTTCCTTGCTGTCATCCGTACAAGGTTGTCCTTCGAACAAGGTCTTCTTTTCTACCCAAGTGGTTACCTCTTTCCACTTAGGACAGACCATCACTTTGCCCACCTTCTTCCCGCATCCTTCCAAGGAGGAGGAGAGACTCCACCGTCTGGATCCAAAACATGTGTTATCATTTTATCTGGATCGCACAAAACAATTCCGGGTGGACGATCAACTCTTTGTTGGCTATATGGGTGCCAAGAAAGATCGGGCCGTGCAAAAACGTACCATTACTCGATGGGTCATCCTTTGCATTAAGATTTGTTATTCCTTGGCGAAGAAGGAGCCTCCAGTAGGACTACGCACCCATTCCACCAGGGCGACGGCAGTCACTACTGCTTTGGGACGTGGAGTTCCCCTCAGTGACATCTGCCAGGCAGCTACGTGGGCATCTCTGCACACGTTCACTAAACATTACTGCCTGGATAGTCAAATCCGGAGAGACGGCTTCTTTGGCCGTTCAGTTCTCCAGGACTTTCTGGTGTGAACTTTGTTCACAGACCCACCGCCGGCGTTGGTATTGCTGGGGCATCTATTCTAAGGTAAGGAGTCTATAACTAATAGTCTCTTTCAGATGAACAAGTTACTTACCTTCGGTAACAATATATCTGTAAGAGACATATATTAGTTATAGATTCCTTACCGCCCCACCCATCCTCCCCATTCTGCGAACTGACTTCTAGAGTAAGGGACTCCCTTTCAGGGCCCTAGTTTTGTGCACCAGTGGTCAGTGTCTTGCATGGCTCTGCGCTTCTGGCATGGAATGTCGTGTAAAAGAACTGACGTCAGCGCGCAGGGGCGGCGTCTAAGTAGATTCTGCGACGTCATCCCGGCGATCACGACGCCGACGACGAACGCCGAGTCGACCGACGCCACCTACCGACGCGCAGGGGTACTGCTGAGAAGCAAATTCTCCAGATCCAGTCTGATGCCTGGGGGTAATTCTAAGGTAAGGAATCTATAACTAATATATGTCTCTTACAGATATATCGTTACCGAAGGTAAGTAACTTGTTCGTTAATTCCCAAACATCAAAAGGTGATGGGATTCCAGTCGCTAGGTGAAAAATTACATTGCCAAACACCGAAATACTCCCCACTGTGACTGGCCAAAGTGGAAAGGAAGGTCCTGTTCCTGTGACTGATTTTCGGCGCGGTTGAAGTCATCTGGTAAGTCTAAAAACAAAACATACGTCCAAGCGTGACTCTGCCCCTTCCCACCACTCTCAAACTCTAGAAAAGGTGCGAGTGCTTTCCAGTCTAGCTCCTGATCCCCATCAAAACGGATTCACAACTTGGTTCTAACCACACCAAGTTTCTGGGGTCATCAGCGATGTTGCAGCAGGTTGAGAACTTTTGTAAGACCATGTTGTAAGTCTTCATCAATTTACCAATTCTCTATGGTGCGCCTTAGGGCCCCAAGGATCCGCAAGAGCCTCCAATCTGACTTCCGCCAGTGGTTCCACCCCTCGGCACTGTCAGAACCTGTTTTCGTCTCTGCACTGGCCCTGGTGGAAAGTAAGTCTCGGCTCCATCCTCCTCACCAGTTATTTTTGCATTGATGCAGGTGTTAACGCCATCAACACCGGAGAAGGAGGCACAACCCATCTTGCTCTTTTGACTCCAAGCCAAACTTGTCTCAACCAAGACCGCTTCCCAATCCTACAGTGGTGTAGCCATCCAGCAACCCCTCTGATTCAGATACCTTACCTTTAACTTGTGGCAAAGCACAGGTATTGCACAATATCTTTGGAACAGGCTCAAAGAATGACGATTTTAATGAAGGGGATGACTTTGTTGTAACAAAGTGCCCCTTTTTGACATGGTCACCTCCACTTTTTGCCCTAGTACTGATGCTTTTCGACTGAAAGTGCACTGAGTCCCTTCTATCCAGGCCCCCATTGCCAGTGTTCTTTCCCTTAAAACAGGTTAATGTCTAATTGTGACCCAATTGGCAAGTCCTTTAGCACCCCTGTAAGTCCCTACTAAATGGTACCTCTGGTACCAAGGGCATGGGTACTAAATAACAAGTTGCTTACCTTCGGTAACGCCTTATCTGATTGAGACTAAAGAGGGTCCCTATGGGCTGCAAAATGTATTCTGCCACCCAAGGGGACCCACACAAAAACTGCATGCAGCCTGCCATTGCAGGATGTGTGAAATGGTGCAAATTATTTTGAAAACACGACATGACACGCTTTCTGTGGTTCATGCCCATGCACACTGCATATACTATATGTAAGCCACCCCTACAGCAGGCCTTAGATCCCTAAGGCAGGGTGTATTATTTTTAAGGCTCCCTGTTTTCCATTTTTACAGATAAATACAGACGGAAAACGATGTGTTTTCTGCTTGCATTTATTTTTAAAAGTGGATAAATACAGAAAATTGTGCCACTTTTAAGTGACTCTCTAAGCTGTCTCATGAATTTTAGCCCAACAGCTGAGCAGATGGACAGCTTGAGAAATTAAAAAAACAGGATGAACTTTCTTTAAATAACGGCATGTGTCAATATACATTTGTGGTATAATGTTATTATTTACCAGTGGATGGATTGTTATGTAATATTTGGCAGCTTAAATAGCTAAAACACGACAGACATCAAAGTATGAGTGCACGTCTATCAGTTAAATAAATATGGAAATGTACAGTTTTACAACTTCATTTATATGCAAAGCACAAAATAAATGTGGATAAATACAGATAAAATGGGCAAAAAATAAATATGGATAAATACGGATGGAAATGTTAAAAAAATAAATACCATAAAACATGGAGCCCTAATTATATTATATGTGAGGACATATCTGCATGAGCAGATATGACCCTGTGGTGTCTGGTTCCATTGCCATGACATTGCAAGTGATCAGGAAGCCATTTTAAGCGTGTGTACTGGGCACTGGTCATTACAAGTTACCCATCTACATAATGGCTTCACTAAAAATAATGGTGTTTGGTATCAAACACTTCGTTTTAATAAATACGCAATGATGCCAGAGTTGGATGTCTTATGACATGCACTCGAGGGCACCTTAAAGGTACCCCCTGAAACCTACCAGTCATTTAGTTTGCTTACTGACTGGACGCATCCAGCCTGCCAGCACAGACAACCCGCTGCACGGGGTGAGGAACAATGCCTGCTCTGGAGGAAGGTGATCACACCTCCTTCAGCAGGATGGCTAGTGAACTAGCATACCAAGGCCAGAGGCTTCATCGCCTCTGCCGCCTTTGGTATGCGACTCCAGCTTCCTCCAGACCTGGGGAATGCCACCACCTGCCCTCGGGCACATTTGGCACCAGAGCAGGCAGGACAATTAGCTAGTCAATAGGCGTGCTGCACTATCAGGCTAGGCACACCCCTAACGTAGGACACCTGAACTGAACACTCGAAGAAGGGTTTCACCAACGTGTTTTTGGTAAAACTAGGAACTCTGGGTCAGGTTTATGCCCACTCTCCACAGGAAGTGGTCATATAGGGGGTGTAGTCACCCCAGGGGTAGGTAGCCGTTGGCTTTTACCTTTCACTCCCCTTAACACCGCAAGATTCAGTGTCCCCTGACAGCAGGAACTCAGACTAATCTACCTGGGAGCTGAAGAAGGACAAAGAAGAGCCACCAATGCAAGAACTGTGGACCTGCTTCAAAATTGGCGCCAAACCCTGCCTGGCTGCTGCTCTCCCGACAATTGCAAGAAACGACTCGTCCTGCAGCTGACCTACCGCCTCAAAACCCTTGGAGGACTGTCCAGTACTATGCCAACCAAGCAACATCTCCCTTGAGGTGGAGGAGCCACCTCCTGCATCTGCAGGAACCTACCACATTTGCGTGGTTCACCGTTTTGCTGACCATCGGGTCCGCTGAGAGAGCAATCAGGAGTAGGTAATCGAGAGTCTAGGAGGTCTGCCCCATCACTTTACCCAGTCTTAAGACACTGAGCCTTCTCGGAGCCTCCCTGCATCAATACCCGGGGTACCGTAACCCTTTCAAGCACCATGGCTTTTTTGTGTGTCCAGCCTGGACACCACCGACCTGCCGATGAGGGACGTTAGGATCTCCAAGGTCATCATCGAGAGTGGCTCTGCAGTTTTGTTTTCTCTCCCGCTCCAGGTCTCCGAAACCAAGGGAGAGCCTCTGACTTGAGTGACTAACCGGACCTAACACCTCTGCACCTGAGCCCCCAGCCCGGGTCCACGTAAAAAGACTGTGTCTTCGTGCTCCAGAGCCCCTCAAGAGCCGAGCCCCCCTTCAGGTTCTGCCGGACTGGTCCTCCAGACCCCACTTGCAGCCTTTCTTTTTGCAGATACTTCTCAATTGACTTTACAGCATAGCGCTCGAGGCTACCAATGTGACCAGCACCTCTGCACCCAGACTTACCAGGGCTGGTAGTGTTGCAGGGATTCTGCACATACACAGATCTATGCGCATGAAAACAGGACCTCGGTGTGTAGGGGCTGAGCCTTCCTACCGCCTCAGTACCCAAAATCCCAAAACCGACTAGCTATAGTGTCTCATTCGCTCTCCTACATAATCACAAAGATACAAATGATTAGACAACCCAGAACACAACACTCCAGAATCTCTCAGGAATCGCAGTAGCAAGACGTACCCTTTCGCTCACTCACTCGTACCTGTCCACAATAAGAATTGACAGAGTCACTGTAATAGTTCAAAATGTTTATTTTAACTATAGTGCTCTATAATGCAGTATACAAGCCACTACCAGCAGCAAAACGCATAAACCTAAAACAGTTAGCATTGTCGCAAGACCATAGATTATTAAGGGGGATGTCATCATATGCAGACAGTGGACAAAGGATTATAAGGCCTAACCACCCTCCCCTTGGTAAGAAGGAGTTCTTTTATATAAAGGAAGATCTCTGAGCTTTGTCAGCAGACCCCATACCTTAGTGCCTAGATGGTATTTTTACATCAAAGGAACAGCATAGCTCTTCTCCCTGGAAAGGTCCCTCTCCAAGTGCTTTTTTTGCCAACACGCATCCCCACAATATCAAAGCACAAGTTTCCAGCAGTAGCAGCTGTGTTAGCATATTTTGTCTAGATGCTAGGGGCTGACCAGAACAGAATAACAAGGGGCATTGTTTATCAACCTTGCACATCGTGTTCAGACTAAACTCCAGGAACAGGCAGAGAACGCAGAAAGCAGACGGTTCTCATATGAAAGGCACAAACAGAGTCCTGCAAAATAAAGTAACGTGCGCAAAAGCAGCATCATGGCAACCGGGCTCATGCTAACTTAGCAATGTCGACAATGACCCTAACGGCCATATGACAGTAGAACCAAACTGCTGGTGGTTTCTTGGACCTTGGCCCCTAAGCACCTTAAGTCCCTAAAGGTATCCTTCAAGACCTTTTGCAAGTGTATCTATGCAGTGTATGTTTCTCCTACAGGATAACATTACCACGTTCGAGGCTTATACCTCAAAACCGTTATTTGACTGTATTTTTGCAATGCTACAAAAATCTATAACTCCGAAAGTACTTACCTGATTCTGATGATGTTGATGTGTATTGTATAAAAATCTGTGTTATTTTTCTAAATTGGTCTTGAGTTTCTTTTTGAGTGTGTGTCATTTATTGACTCTGTGTGTACAACAAATGCTTAACACTACTCTCTGATAAGCCTAAGGTGCTCGCCCACACTACCACAAATAGAGCACTTGGGATTATTAATTTAAGCCCTGTAAACCAATAAGGGTTGCCTGTACTTTTTGCATGGTGGCACTACCACATAAAAAGCCAGCTTCCTACACCTGGATCCAGTTGGACCCACCGATTATTGGTATGAATGGAGTCCGTGGCGGAGACAGTGGATGTGTTACGTGACTGTAGAGTTCTTTGACAGAGGCCTAATACAAATTTAAGACACTGCCGGAGAACAATTATTTACATTATCCTCAGATAGTGGGAGCAATGAAAAAGGATCTGCAGAGTGGAGGGCCCCACCTACAGAGTGGTGCTGTTCATGCTATACCAAACATCTCAAGAA
The DNA here is from genome assembly GCA_963921515.1 of Calotriton arnoldi. Classification (NCBI taxonomy): domain Eukaryota; kingdom Metazoa; phylum Chordata; class Amphibia; order Caudata; family Salamandridae; genus Calotriton; species Calotriton arnoldi. The sequence continues at coordinate 756,933 of CAWUFW010004722.1, read as the reverse complement.
CTGGCAAAATGTAATCTTGAGGGGCTTAGAGTGAAGTGTCCAGAAAGATTGCTAGAAGAGGGAGGCTGAAACACCCAAAAGTGTCTAGTAATGCTATGTTTATATTGCAATTTAACATCCTGCATATAGCATAGCTAATTCGTAAGAGGGTCAGTTGAATATATTCATTAACAACAACTAATGACCCTAGATGCAGGGATGGAGATGCTGTTATCTACTATACGCTTAGTCACTGAACAATTACAGAAAAGTTCTGAGACACAGAAATCTTTATGGAAATAAGGCTGATGAAAGCTCAAATCTGGAAATTTTCTATAGCACCTCGTCCCTAAAAAAGAAAGCAAATAGCATATTCTGAGATCTAGCATGCTGCTGCCAGCAAAGAGAGCCATTGCAATGACAAGGGAATTGGCCAGGGAACTCGGTCATCTCACTCTGGAAGCCGTAAGTGCTGACATGGGTGAACATGGAGTATCCTGTTAAATAAGGAAAGGGATATGAGATGGTGTTCATAGTCACACTTGGAATCCATTCCTTTTACTGTTTGAGGCTACAAGGGATGAGGATAGGCCTTGATCCTCCACAATAAAGATGAGAAGCGATTGGGGATACCAGGGCTAATGTAATGTCTCCCTCCGATTCCCTAATCTGTCCAGCTTTTCGTCAATCAAGCCAATGAGGGTGGACTGTCAGCTTGCCATATAGGGTATTCCGTTGTATTTGGAAACAAGTACCTTGTCTGCCAGACTCTAAATTACCCCCAAGTGTATTAAAACAAATATATATGATTCATATCTTGCAAGGGTGGATGCACCCTGACCTCTGTCTTTATTTTTTATTTTATTTTATTTACTATATCATATTTAACATTTAATTTAATTTTCATTGGTAACTTTGGCCTCCAAAATGATGTAATCAAATTTAAATTAATGTGATTTTTTAAAAATTATAGCTCAGACCCCAGAAGGCATATTTTACTTGTGTTGGCCGTTGTAGTGGTCAGGCAGTGTAGTGGAGGTGACTTGGAGCAGGGATACCTGCGTCATTGCTCCTAAACTAAAGTAATACACTTTTCGCCTGCCCACACAGGTGATACTGAGTAACTTTTGTCTCCCAAAAGAAAGGCATGACTGAATACATTTTCAGCAAAAATCTCCACATCTTGGATCACATTTGGATATATTATGTATGCCAGTGCTAAATTATTGTGCAGTTGCTAGAAGTAGATTTTGGTGCTGCAAGGTTAAGCTTACTGACTAGTGCTGTTTGGGTTACTTTTCGGTTTATTCTTTGGCTCACAAAAAAGTGGTGTGCTTACTATGTGGCACAGCGAATATGTTTTTATATTCTGTGTTATTTCACCGAAATATGGTTGAATAAAGAAATACACAAGGTTTATTCTTTGGCTCAGAAAAATTGTGGTGCGCCACCATGTGGCATAGCAAAATGTGTGTTCATATTTTGTGTTTCTTCACTGAAATGTGGTTGAAAGAAGAAATACACATTGTGTCCATACTACTGGAGTGAAAACAGCTTTCTTGTCACCACCTGAGGCAACCCTAATCTCTGACTTCATTGTTGCAAAAAATCTTTTCATGGTGGCCTCACCAAAGAGTTGCTAATGACTTTCAAAAAAGTGTCCATGCCCCAGCTACGCTAGTAAGAGTAGCCAAGAAGGCAGGTAGCCAAGAAATGTTACCACATTATGCTTGTCGATATACACTGTTTACTTCTGAATTATTTTCAGGATTCTCTGCATCACCTATAAAGATAGGCAGAGGGGCCAGTCAGCTTACTTGCACAAGAAACCTTCCATTGCTAATGAAAAATTACATACGACACAAAGCCCAGATGATCCTGGAAACACCCAGATTTAACAAAGAACTTCAAGCTATCCTTCTCTGTCTATACCACAAAACTGCATTCCTCCTGCTTAAAAAACTAAGACTTGTCCCATCACTCATGTCATTTCGTAAGAACCTAAAAATGCTCCTCTTCTCGATATACTTTCCTTGTTAGTATTGTTGAAATTCTTAGTGCTATGATTTTCTATGAGGCACCCAAGAACCTCTGGATTATATATTAAAAAAAACTTGTGAATAAATTAATATTCCCTAAATTAATGTATGACAATACCCATCGCCTTTGTCAAAGCCTGTTAACTCTGTTAAGGAGGTGTCTTCATAAGACCCTTCTTAAAGTGTGTTCTACTGCATGCCGGTGTGAAGTACCTTTCCAGGTAAGAGCTTGCTGTTTTTATGTAAAATCTGTATCATTTTTGCATGAGCTGGATTGGGATGCACATGTAGTTTTAAAGCAGTCTATCGTTTTTTTTTTGTTTAAGGCTTGTTTTACCCCCAATAATATGGATATGAAAATTATACAGACTGACACTCCTATAAGGCGCAATTACTTGCCAGCTTTGAAAGTGGAATACAGTGCATCAGAACATCAGAAGTCCATTAGAGTGCAAGTGTACAGAATACAGGTAATGTTTGCATAAGTAAATGTAACTATATAAAATCCATGTTTACCTACTTTATAAACATCTCAACGTCTTTTATACACTGATTCTTTATATGTTTCTGCTATCTGATAGAGACTACTAGCCGCAGATTCCTTAACGTAGAATTATCCCCAGGCGTGAGACTGGACCCGGAAAACTTTCTTTGCCCCAGCATCTCTGCGCGCCGGGGGGCGGTACCACGCGACTCCGCCCTGACGTCGTCCGCGGGCGTGACGTCAGCGAGGTCACATAAGCCCCACCCCGGCGCGCTGACATCAGTTTCCTTCTTTTCCGCGTGCAACGCGGATCCGGAATCGTGTCCCTGGCCTGTTTTCAGGCCTTCTTTTTACGCTTTTGCGTTATGGAACAGTGTGCGAATGCCTTCGGGCTTCAAGACGTGTTCTTCTTGTGCGCGTCAGATGTCGGCGACGGACCCTCACCCTATTTGCATGTGGTGTCTGGGCAAGCACCATGACTCTACGGACTGCGACGCTTGCCAGCATCTGAAGCCGAAGTCCCGGCGGGAGCGCCGGATGAAGCTCCTTTCGGCCCGCTTGTCCAGATCGGTGACGTCACCGCGTCCGTCCCCCGCGGAAGGGCCCAGGAACCGCCGCTTCTGCCTCCGACATCGTCCTTCACCGAGGCCCCAGGGGCGTCGCTCGCCCGCCGGTAAGTCTTATAGCTTGTCCCCGGGGCCTGGTCCCCGTTCTGCGGAGGGCGCGGGTTCTCCTCGGGACATGCGGCCTCGTTCGTCGCCACCCTACCTGCCGTTTCCTGGCGTTGGGGCGACGAGGACCCAAATGGAGGCCTATGCTGCGGCTCTGCAGGCTTCCTTGGCCCCTCCTCCTCCTCTTCCTGAGACGTCCGCGGATCCCTTGCCTCGTGCGGGGCCTTCCGAGGAGTCGCCGGCGGCTCCGGCCCCGGCGCCGACGGGTTCGGCTCCAGGTTTTAGGGGTGTGGTGTCGTCGGGGTGCAGCCCTACGGGGTTCCCCTCTTCGGCCCACGGCGCCTCTGCCTCGCCGCAAACCCCCACGGGGGTCCCTGTGGTGTCGCAGGAGGTCGCCGGGACTCGCGATTCGTCCCCGAGTCCCCCTCTGTTCTCTGGGCAGGCGGCGGCCTTGCTGGAGGGCGAGCCGACGCCGTTCAGGCGCCGACAGCTGTCGGCCCTGGCGGCGCCGCAGGTGCTGGCTAGGGGCCGGGGCGCTTCCCCAGGTCCCTCTCGGCCCTCCGTGCAGGCGGCTGCCTCGTCAGAGGTCGGGTCGGCGCTTTTTCGGCGCCGTTCTTTAGCCGCCCCGGCTCCGACCCCGCCCCATTCTCCTGGGGCACAAGTGATGGTGGTGGTCAACTCGGCACCGGTCGACGTCACACTGGCGCCTGTGGCGGACTCCACGGCGCCGTGCCGGCGTCGACTCGTCTCCAGAGGTCCCCTCCTCTCCGGAGGTTTGTCACCTTTTTGTCTCCTCTTCCCCGGAGACGGGCTGCCGCGTCGTTGCTTTTTCCCCGGCGTCTTCCAGGGAGGGCTCTTCGCTGCCCCCGCGATCTCGGCCTTCCCCGGAGGCGCCTCAGGCCCCCCACTCGTCCGTGGATCCTCCGCCATTCAGGGGCTGGCCGTTTTTTCCTCCAGCTGGACTCTGGGATGGCCGGCTTAGTTTACAGCCATCGCCCACGGAGGAATTGCTCTCTCCCCCACAGCGCCCTACGGAGGCGAGTGCAGCTGTTGTCCGGGCCTTTTCCACGGCCGCTGGCATTTTGCTCATGGGCGACCCCGGCACCCCATTCCCTACGGACCATTTGTTAGAGGTTGTCCATCAGGGCTCTGGTGGGCGGGAGCTGCTTCTTCCGTTCGAAGCTTCGCTCCATACTTCTCTTCTGGGGGCCTGGGGGCGTCCTGCCACGGGTGATCCCGTGCCTCAGCAGCTCCTACATCGCCATTGCCCTGCTCCGCACGATCCAGTCTGCCTTTCTTTCCACCCTTCTACACAGGACCCTCTTCTGCAGACTGCTTTTCCTTCCCTGCCCTTGGTGTTGTTTCCTCCATCACGGGTGGCCCGGTGCTTGGATTCGTGGGGGCGTAACATCTTCGCTTCCTCTAGTGCTGCTTTGCGAGCGCTCAACACACTTTGTGTGTTGGCCAGGGCTACTTCCAGTCTTTGGGATTCCGTGGAGTCCCTTCTGTCTGGTGCCTCCCCCGAAGGTGTCCACGCTGATCTGCGGCCCCCTGTGTTGGATGGCCGGGAGTTGGCCGGGTTTATTCTTCGTTCGGCCTTAGATGTTTCTGATGCTCTCGGCCGCGCCATGGCAAGTTCAGTAGCTCTCCGTCGCCATGCTTGGTTGAGGGATAGCGTTTTTCCTGAGAATATTAGGGAGCGTCTGGTTGACCTGCCCTTTGATGGGGTTCTTTTGTTTAACACCCATGCGTACTCCGCCATTCAGCGGCTTCTTGCGGGGCTCCGACCTCCTCCCCCTCCGTAAACTTGGCTTGTCGGTCCCCTGGTGCTTTATGGGAGGCGTTATCCCACCTTTCTTTGGGGGTCTAGTGCTTCGCTTGGCCCGGTTGTGTGTTCCGTGTGGTTTGGCGTGCCTTCGGGGTCCTTAAGTTGGCCCCTCTGTACTGTTGGCTGCTGGTACAGCCCCCTTTTGGCTTCTGTGTCTTTTTTGGCTGATTGGCAAGCCGTCTGTGGTTTTACCCGCAGGTCCTTTATGTTCTTGTCCTCTGCTGCTGAATTTTTTCCTAAGAGGTGTTCCCATGTTTTCCTTGGGACGTATCATGCCCTAAGTGGGGTACTTGTAGCTATTACATTGCTCTGTCCTACTCTGGGGGGGTGTGGATGCCCTTTTTCGGGTTCCTTGCTTTTCCTGGCATCACTGTATACCGCTGGTGCGGTCTCTTTTGCCTTTGTCTTGATGCAGCTTACGCTGCTCCAACGTCTGTCATTCTCAGTGTTCGCTACATCGCTCGACCAGCCTGGCATGCCGTCTACGGCATCGTGTTGTGGCGTTTCCGCCTTCCTGTCCGGCGTTTCGGCCTGGTCCTCTGTCTGGTGTTCCAGGGGGGCTACGTTTCTTCTGGCTTTCCTGTGCTCTGGTGGCCGGCTGGTCCGTCCTCCGTGTCTCTCCTCTTTCTCTTCTGCCTGGTCCCACTTTTTTCGTGGCCCGGTGTGTGGGTCTCTGGCACGGCCCCCCTTTGGGGATTGTTCTGGATTTCCCTGGCCGCTGTCCTCGGCTTGCGCTTGGCTTGTTCTGGGTGCACTGCTCCATGGTGTTGCCGGCTGCGCATGCCTGCTCGTTATGGTCCACCGCCGTGGCCCTTGGTGTGTTCCCTTGTGCCCCTGCCTCTTGTTCTGCTGGGGCTTTGCGCACCTGTGCCTTTCTTCTTCGCCTGCGCCTTTTGGCTGTGAAGCCGCTCCTGCCTTGTCCGCTGCCTTGAGGCTGATGCCTGTTCAGCTGTCCCTTATCGCTCTGTCTGTGTTTTCCTACGGCAGGCTCTGCCTCCGGTTCTACCTCTTCTCCCTGGAGTTTGGGGTGGTTCTTTTCTTCCTTGGTGCTCCTCTGGCGCTGTCTGCCCCTACGGGGTTTTCTGGCGGCTGTACCTTGGATGGGCTTGGGTTTTCCTGGCCTTCCCTTCGCCTCGTTCTTGCTTACTTCTGCTTGGTGAGGGCTGGGCCGCCCTTCTTGTCCCTGTGACACATCCCTTGCGGGGGCCCTGTGTTTCTTCCTACAGGGGAAGTTCTCTCGCAGGCCCTCCTCCCCTAGGGTATCTATTCTACGTTAATTAGTCTGCGGCTAGTAGTCTCTATCAGATGTACGAGTTACTTACCTTCGGTAACGATGTATCTGGTAGAGACGATTCTAGCCGCAGATTCCTTCACGACCCGCCCTTCCTCCCCGTTCTGCGAGGACCTTCTGTTTGGTTTTCTGCACTCGCCTCCGTCCGGGTGGCTTGTCTTCTGTGGGGGTATGCTTCGCCTCCTCCCGGACAGGATGCTTAGTTCTGCTTGATTGTTCCACCCCTTCCTTTCAGATCCGAGGTCGGTTGGTTCATGTGTGCTTCTGCCTCCCTCCACTTTGGTTTTTTCTCCAAGTATAGGGGCCTCCTTGACTCTTCTCCCTTTTACTGGCTTGGGGTTTCTGATTCCTTTGCAGTTCTCTGCGTTGTTTTTTTTTTTGCTTGTACCTCGGCACTTTCGCTCCTTTCAGGGGATACGGCCCTCCTTGATGGTGTCGTCTGGGGGTGAATTGCTGTTACTCCTCTGTTTCGGGCTGGTTGCCCCTTCACTGTTGTGGATTGTGATTGCAGATTCTCTCTCTCTCTCTCTCGCTCTCTTCTGCTATAGCGTTTTTCACATGTGTTCTGAATCCAGGGGGGATGTCGCCTTAGCTTGCAAGGTTGCTCCTCGGGGCGGTGCTCTGCTCTTTCCCTGCTATGGCTTTCGCTGCTATGGCTTTTTGGTACCTTAGTGCTTGGCACTTTTCCAATTGGTGCTGTTCCACACCTTTCGTTTCTCTCTTCTCTTATTCTCTGATTTTTCGCACACTGTTCCCATAATCTCCACAGTTTTGTTGTGATGGCTCCGCGTTGTGGCGCGGAAAAGTTCTCCGAAGAAAACTGATGTCAGCGCGCCGGGGTGGGGCTTCTGTGACCTCGCTGACGTCACGCCCGCGGACGACGTCAGGGCGGAGTCGCGTGGTACCGCCCCCCGGCGCGCAGAGATGCGGGGGCAAAGAAAGTTTTCTGGGTCCAGTCTCACGCCTGGGGATAATTCTACGTTAAGGAATCTGCGGCTAGAATCGTCTCTACCAGATACATCGTTACCGAAGGTAAGTAACTCGTACATCTTGAAATTTAAAGCTGTGCTTCTTAATGAAAACCTAGGGTTTCAAACCCTGCATGAACTTCAAGAACCAGAAATATGTTACTGATGCTGCATAAGGTGACTAGATCCTCACCAAAGGTTCTGAACTTTGTACTCCCTGCCAAAAAATCAGTCGCAAAGTGCTCAGAAAACGTTAAGTTAAACATAATTGTTGAGCTGATTTATTGCCTCCCTTAGAGTGTAGCAGTTCTGGAGGATGCCTGAATTCCATTGCATCCATCTTTTCAGAAAAAGCAGCAGTGTAAATGGTCACATTCAGAACTTGAATGTTCCTTGTGCTCTTCAAATCACTGATCTAGATCTGACTGTAACAGTGTGCAAAGATCTTCTCCTTAGCAGTAAATCTGCATATTTCTTTCTAGGAAGAATCCATCTCAGTTTTGGAGCAGCTACAGCCTTTTTTCTTATGCTACTCAGTCCAGAAGTTTCCTCATGGATGGGCAATGTTTCAATTATTTTAAAAGATGGCTTCAGCTTAGCTGTGGCACTAGGATCCTCTGCTCATGTTGCTTCATTAATTAATAGTGGAGCTGGCTTACCCCTTCTTGTCAACACCTCCTTTTAACGCCTTGAACTGTGGGCCCGGACCCAGCAATCTTCTCTGGAAGGCCATTCTGGACCCCGGTACCACTGAGTTTGCAGTGTGCCACCCCAAACACTGCAGTTATTGCTCCACTCCCTAATAAAGCTGCAGCTCTCTTTGTGACAAAATGAACACCGTGGCCGATATTGTCTACGGCATCATGTTGTTTATATCATGAGGGTCCTGGATCTAGCTTTGAGTGTTGAATAGCACACAAGTAGCTCTTCCCGGGTTTCAGGTCTTCTGAAATATAGCTGCAGAGAAAAACCCTTCCTTCAGACACTTCTGGAATGTTAAAGAAGCTAATAATCAGAAACCCCTCCTTTAGGTACCTGTGGAATGTTAATATCATAGACAGAACATTTTTCTTTTTCATTCCAAACTAGGGGCCAGTCTTGAATTTCTAAAATGCTTAGGGCCTAGACACCTCTCATATTTTTCTTTCCTAAATCTATTTCGCCTCTTCCTGTTGAATATCACCAAGCGCTATTTGAAAGAAGGCTATAGACTTTTTGGAGCTACCTAGAGCCTTTCTCCAGTATCCTTACAGAGGTCCTGCAGTCACAACGATTTCGACAGAGCCAATCCTGCCTTTTAATGAGGTGCATATGGATTTCATTAGAGAGACGTGGAACCAAACCTACCTTAACACCTGCTCTTAGCAGGGCTATTGCTCCTTTTTCTCCCCTTCCTGTTCTGAAGGATTGTCTTATGTATTTATAGTAAGATTCAAAGTTAGTTTTGCTCTGTTGCAGGGATTCTGCTCAGGAACAGAACTATGCTTGGAACCATAGAACATCAGCATGTAGGGACTGAGTCACCATACCCCTTCAGTACCTATGGGCCCGAATCTGACTAGCTTATAGTTAGGCTTTCCTGTTTTCAGTTTCTATTTTTGGTAAATTCTGGTGTTTTTTCCCCAGTGTTTTCAAGTGATTTCAATACCTTAAGAAAACAGTGGTTGTCAGTGGGTGCACATTTTTGCACCATCAAGAACAACAGAAACAGTGTTTTTCTGGTGTTTATGGAACGTTGTGCTTTTATTAATGCTTGCTTTCTGCACTGCTAGTGCATGTACAGTGTATATGAGGTCCAAATACATTTTTAGAAATCAAACTTATTGTAGTACACCTTACAATATTTCTTCAATGAATCTTTGGTCATGCACGCTCGCTCTTTCCTTCACATGTAAACTTTTATTTGTGAAAAGGCCTTCTCAACATTGGCACTTGAGATGGGCAACGCCAACACAGCCACTACACAATATGCTTACTCTGGCCACTGGTCAACATATGTGTTGAACTGGGCGTATGTGCCCTCAGAGTTATTGAAGCGGTCAAAAATGAAGCAGTACTTTTGAAACTCTGGAGAAAATTCCCCTTTACAGAAGGACTCTAGAACTTGTGCAGAGTACCTCACTGAGGCTTCATTGACTTCAAATGCCATGGTTGGTGAAGGAACATTTCTATGCATCATTGCAAGCCATTTCTCATACATTGTAAAATAAAAGTTCCTGAATAGCTCCTCAACATTTCTTTGCTTACCAAGTGGCTAGCACTCTAACATGGAACATGTTGCAGTGCCAAAGACACTAAAAGTGTCGTCCAGCCTACTCAAGGAGATGTTTCACATCTAAACCAATTATGCTGAACACTTGGTAGACAAGGGTGTTTTCAGACTCTAGTTTTTTTAATGTCCACTACAGCAGTCTGAGTTTCCTGTAAAAATCTAAGAATGCAGTAGAGTGTACTTTTTTTCACATCACTATCAATGTGCGACCAAAGATCCTCTCATTTCTTGCCTTTGGCATCATCACTCAGCAAAAATTCTGTAGACGGCCGCCACATGGATAATATAGAATTCACAGCCTCTAGGACTGAGAATCACCAGCTAAGTGACACAGTTGGGATGACTCTTTCTTTGATGCCACACAAAGCACAAAATGAGAAATATTCACGTTTTAGTTCCCGTACATAACAAAACAGTGCACCAGAATGGACTAAAAAGTCAATAGCACTCTTCATTAACTCTGAAGATTGCAAAGATGCTTTCAGCATTCCATCTAACAAGTGGTAAGGATCTTTTACAGGGAAGCACTTCAGCTCAGATATCGATTTTAACAGATCATCACACAACTTTTTCATATACATAGCTAAATCACTGCAAGTACAAATAATATCACTCCAATCTTTGTTGAGCTTGGTAAGAACTTTTGCAGCAGGATTCCATGTTTTCCAAAAGTCTGGTGTCCTCTTTTCACCACTATCCCAGATGCTTGGTGACAGCACTCTTTTCACATATACCTGTCACTACACCTTGCATTGAATGTTTAAAGCCTGGGGTGTTTGGCAGTTCACCTACTATTAATACTGACTCATTAGAAAAGGGGGCTGATGTAGCAAGGGCCTTTACCCCTTCTCTATGGGAAAATGTGATGGTACATATTGGGAAAGATTCTTATGAAACCAGCCATTTTACCTATCTGTGAAAGAATGAAACGTAGCCAAAATGTCAAATATGATTTTGATATTTCCCGATTCTCTACAGTTTCTAAAATAATTAAACAAGACCTAAAACATGCTTCTAAACCCTGCATCTTAAGGCCAAAGACCACAAAACTGAACAAAGCAGTAGGAAGAAGAAACAATATTTTATCGACATCCCTAAACAACAAAACTCAAGCAGAATAATGTTAGCCCAGTCTTTCTTGCTGCTACCTTATATAATAAAGTTACATTGTATTGTCCCTATCAGGGAGAAATAAAAATGACTCTTTCACTCCCCTTTTTCGTTCTTTGAACTGCATTTAGTTTGTGGCTGTGCAAGTATTTTTTCAGTGTTTATATGTTTACACTGGTGAGGGCTAATTCTCTTTTGGTGGGGCTTTATCAGTTATTATAGGTTTAAACCTAAAACCGGACAGCCTACTTATAGTGCTTCACCTGCCTTCCTAACCATTCCAGAGAGGCAAGTGATTTGACACTCTAGAACACAACTCTCTCGACCCTCTTAGGGATCGTGGTAGCAGGTCCACCCCCTTTCATTCTCTCACTCATACTTGTCCACAACAAGAGAAAAGTTTATAATGTTTATTTAAACTATTGTGCTCTAATATGCAATATCTGAAAGAGACACGTTAGTGACAGATTCCTTACCTTAGAATATCCCCAGGCGTCAGGCTGGATCCGGAAAGTTTTGCGTAGCAGTACCCTTGCGCGTCGGTAGGCGGCGTCGTGCGGCTCCGCGTCGGGATGGCCGGGATGACGTCGCGGGCAGTACTTAGACGCCGCCCCTGCGCGCTGACGTCAGTTCTTCTTTTTCCGCTCCAGTAAGCGCAGATCCGGGAAGAGCAGTGCCCTAGTCATTTTTTGACTACGTTTTTGGTGATTTTTCACTGTTTTCTCGAGTCGCTCGACTCCAAAGGTGTCGGTAGGGATGCCCGGCTTCAAGCCATGCGACGCCTGTGGTCGAATGATGTCGATCACGGACCTGCATCAGGATTGTCTCTACTGCCTCGGGCGCGACCACGAACCCAAGTCGTGCTCGACTGTCGGGCCTTGCATCCGAAGGCTTTGCGAGAGTGGTCTCGAAAGCTCCTCGAGGTCCGGCAGTCGGCTCCGCGCCGCACCAAGCCCCGGTCACGTGAGAGGTCGAGGGGCCGGTCGCGGAGTCCTCATCGGTCGTCGGGGTCCAAGTCTTCGCACTCCTCCAGTAAGTCAAAGCATAAGAAGTCTAAGAAGCGTCATCGCTCGACGACTTCGCCTCGCCGGTCTCGCGACTCGGCTGAGGGTCCTGTCGGCACCGTCCCCGCGGCTCCGGGAGTGCCTGTGGAGCCGCCCCCGCATTACCCGTCCTTCCCGGGTTCGGGGGCGACTCCGGCCGAGATACAGGAGTTCCTGTCGGCCATGGCCCGCCTCTTCGGGCCTCAAGGTCCCCCCAGTGCACCTTCGGGCCACGCGGGCCCTGATGGGGTTTCCCCGGCGCCGCCAGCGACTTCGGTCCCGGCGCCGCCTGTCACACCAGCCTCGGTTCCGGCCCCGGCTCCGGCCTCGACCCCGGCTCCGGTGCTGCCACAACCCCGATCGACGCCGGTTGACCTAATAACACCTCCACCGGCGCCGATGTCTCCGGTGCCGTTTCCGACGCCGCCCGGGGCTCCGGGCGGCGTCGTCCCCCGGTTCTCTCCGGATCCGGACACGGCGCCGGACCGGCGTCGCTCGACGCCGGCTCCGACGCCGATGAGACCTTGGGTCCCGCATGTCCCTCCTCCTTATTTTGAACCAGAGGAGGACGAAGAGAACTGGGAGGGGTCGGATGACCCTCTCACACAGCAGTGTGAGTTCGATCAGGACTGGGCTGAGGAGCTTGGGGATGCCAGTGGTCTGGACACCTCCCCTGACTCTGGCATGCTGTCTCCTCCTTCCGTGGCAACGGAGGAGGGAGCAAATTTTGCAACGGTGTTGCGTAGAGCAGCTGGGGCCTTACACCTCCAATTGCCTACAGTGGCTGTCAGGACTAACATCCTGACGGAAGTGCTTCAGCCGGCGGCTACCTCCTCGGAGCTACTGCTGCCGTTTAATGACGCGCTTTCTGACGTTCTTTTGGGCACCTGGTCCAAGCCCGCCACAGGGGCTCCTGTGGATAGGAACGTGGCCCGACGCCATCGCTCCGCTCCGGGCGACCCCCTGTTCCTCTCCCAACACCCCACTCCTGAGAGCTTGGTTGTCCAAGCCTCTGCTTCCCAAACCGCCTTCCCTACCGCTCCTCCGGATAGGGAATCCAGACGCCTGGATCAATTTGGGAAGAAGGTCTTTTCTTCCTCCAGTGCTGGCTTGCGGTCCGTCAACACCGCTTGCCTTTTGGGCCGATATTCCCACTCTCTGTGGGACTCGGTGGCGCATGTTCTGCCCCAGTGTCCTGAGGAGGTCCAGACACTGCTTTCCCGCGCCATTGCGGACAGAAGAGATGCGGCTAAATACACCATTAGATGTGGCCTTGATACCGCCGACTCGCTAGGCAGATCGCTTGCGACGACAGTGGCGCTGCGCCGTCACACCTGGCTGAGAACCACTGGTTTCTCGGGTGATGTCCAGAACACTCTTATGGACATGCCCTTTGATGGGGTCGGTCTTTTTGGAAACAAAGCAGACCATGCGCTGGAGCGCTTTAAGGACTCGCGGGCTACGGCCAAGTCCCTGGGCCTTTCTGCTGTACGCCCTCCGCTACCGTCTGCTTTTCGCCCCTTTCGTGGCCGGAAGGGGTGCCCAGTCACGCCCGCTGCCCAGCCACCGGCCCGCGCAGCAAGAGTCTTCGCGTGGCCGAGGACGTGGCTCCTGCCGTGGCAGGTCAGGCCACCAACCCCGCCCCGTCCGCGGCCTCCAAGCCCTCCTAGTCCTTCCTTTCAGGTGCACAGCACGCCAGTAGGGGGCAGGGTCCGCCATCACCTTCACTACTGGCGTGCCATCACCTCGGACAAGTGGGTCTTGGACATTGTCCGAAGGGGCTACTCCCTCCCCTTCGAGACCATCCCCCCAGCCATGCCACCTCAATTCGACCGCATGTCAGGGGATCACTTGGTGCTTCTTCTGAAGGAAGTTGCGGCCCTCTTGGCCAAGAGGGCCATCGAGCGCGTTCCGACCCCAGAAGTAGGACGTGTTTGCTACTCCAACTACTTTCTGGTGCCCAAGAAGGACAAGGAAGACATGCGTCCTATCTTGGACCTCCGGAACGTCAATCGCTTCCTCCGGAAGGAGAAGTTCAAGATGCTCACTTAGCTCAGGTCTTGACTGCCCTCGACCCTGGAGACTGGATGGTAGCGTTGGACTTGCAGAACGCTAATTTCCACATCCCCGTCCTGCCGGCCCACCGGCGTTACCTGCGGTTCATGGTGGGCCTCGAGCATTTTCAATTCACCGTGCTCCCCTTTGGCTTCACAAGTGCCCCTCGGGTGTTCACGAAAGTGATGGCGGTGGTCGCAGCTCATCTGCGCAGATCAGGGGTTTCAGTCTTCCCCTATCTGGACGACTGGTTGTTGAAGGCGGGCTCGCCCCATGCAGTCGTCTCCCACCTCCAGACTACGGCCGACCTCCTGCACTTGCTGGGGTTCTCCATCAACGTGCCGAAGTCGCACCTGATTCCCTCTCAGAAGCTCCTCTTTATTGGAGCGGTTCTGGACACGGCGCAGTTTCGGGTCTATCCTCCCGAACAGCGAGTTCGGGATATTCGGGCTCTGATTCCCATCTTTCAGCCCTTGTCCCGGGTTTCGGTCAGAGTGACTCTGAGGCTGCTGGGCCTCATGGCCTCCTGCATCCTGCTGATCAATCATGCCAGATGGCATATGAGGGCTCTGCAGTGGGACCTGAAGTTCCAGTGGGCGCAGCACCAGGGCAACCTGTCCGATCACGTCCAGATCTCGGAGGAGACTGCAAAACAGTTGCAGTGGTGGCTCTCGAACCGGCAATGGGTCTGGGGCAGATCCCTCTCCCTTCCCCAACCGGAGTTTACAGTGGTGACGGATGCGTCCCTCCTGGGTTGGGGCGGCCACATGGGAGAGGCGGAGATCAGAGGCCTCTGGTCTCAGGCGGAGTCCCGGCTCCATATCAACCTTCTGGAGCTTCGGGCGATCCGGCTTGCACTCAAGGCATTCCTTCCCTCTGTCAAGGGGAAGGTAGTGCAGGTGTTCACAGACAACACCACCGGCATGTGGTACTGCAACAAACAGGGCGGGGTGGGGTCGTGGACCCTCTGTCAGGAGGCTCTGCGCCTCTGGACATGGCTGGAACATCAGGGCGTTTCCCTGATGGTTCAACACCTGGCAGGTTCTCTGAACGCCAGGGCGGACAAACTCAGCCGCAGGTGCATGCTCGATCACGAATGGCGTCTTCACTCGGAGGTGGTGCACGGTCTCTTTCAGCAGTGGGGAGAGCCTTGGTTAGATCTGTTCGCCACCGAAGAGAACGCGCAATGTCAGCAGTTCTGCGCGTTGGAATTTCCAAGGCGGCACTCGCTCGGCGACGCTTTTCGTCGCAAGTGGAGTTGCGGTCTGTTGTACGCCTTTCCGCCTATACCACTTCTGCCCAGAGTGCTCAAGAAGATCAGGCGCGACCGGGCACAAGTCATCCTTGTGGTCCCGGACTGGGCTTGAAGAGTATGGTATCCCGAGCTACTCAGTATGAGCATGGATCCTCCGATCAGACTGCCTCTTCGGGAGGATCTTCTGTCGCAGCAGCAGGGGACGGTCCTCCACCCGAACCTGTCCAGCATCCACCTCTTTGCGTGGAGATTGAGCGGCGGCAGTTGATTCCTTTCTACTTGCCTCCGAAGTTTGTGATGTCATTCTGGCAGCCAGGCGTCCCTCTACTAAAGTGGTATACGCCTGCAGGTGGAACAAGTTTGTGGCATGGTGCACAGCAAAGGCTGTGGATCCCCTTTCTGCCCCTCTTTCTGAAGTACTACTGTTCCTTCTTTCTTTGGCCCAGCAGGGCTCTGCTCTGGGCCCTATCAAGGGCTACCTTTCTGCTATTTCGGCCTTTCTCAGGCTCCCTGATCAGCCCTCTCTTTTCAAGTCCCCTGTTGTAAATAGATTTCTTAAAGGCATTACACACCTTTTTCCTCCTATTCCTTTCGTGATGCCTCAGTGGGACTTGAATTTGGTTCTTACATACTTGATGTGTGCTCCCTTTGAGCCACTTCATAACTGTCCTCTTCGTCTCTTGACCTTGAAGACTGCTTTCCTGGTGGCCATCACCTCCGCTAGGCGAGTGAGTGAGCTCCAGGCTCTTTCTTGTAAGCCTCCTTTCCTCATAGTCCATCCGGACAAGGTTGTGCTCAGGCCCCGTCCTTCCTTTTTGCCAAAAGTGGCTACGGCCTTTCACATTGGGCAGACTATTACCTTGCCCACCTTCTTTCCGCCTCCACATCCTTCCAGAGAGGAAGAAAGGCTCCACCGTCTGGACCCAAAACGTGCGCTCCCCTTTTATCTCAACCGCACACAGCAGTTCCGGGTGGATGACCAGCTCTTTGTTGGCTACGTTGGCACCAAGAAAGGTCGGGCGGTACACAAGAGAACTATCTCCCGCTGGGTTGTCTTATGTATCAAAGCCTGTTACTCTTTGGCTAAAAAGAACCTCCGGTGGGGCTGCGTGCTCATTCCACCAGAGCTACTGCAGCCACTACTGCATTGGGACATGGTGTCCCCCTGCAAGACATCTGTCAGGCAGCCATGTGAGCCTCGCTGCACACGTTTACCAAGCACTATTGCCTGGACAGCCAAGTCCGCGTAGACGGCTTCTTCGGCCGTTCTGTTCTCCGCGACTTTCTGGTGTGATCTTAGTTTGCAGACCCACCACCAGGGTTGGTATTGCTGGGGTATCTATTCTAAGGTAAGGAATCTATCACTATGTGTTTCTTTCAGATGCACAAGTTACTTACCTTCGGTAACGATATATCTGTAAGAAACATTAGTAGTGATAGATTCCTTACCGCCCCACCCATCCTCCCCGTTCTGCGAACTGATTTCTAGGGTTAAGGTCATCCCTTTCAGGGCCCTAGTTTCAATGCACCAGTGGTCAGTATCTTGCATGGCTCTGCGTT
This sequence comes from Calotriton arnoldi, assembly GCA_963921515.1. Lineage (NCBI taxonomy): Eukaryota > Metazoa > Chordata > Amphibia > Caudata > Salamandridae > Calotriton > Calotriton arnoldi. Next base: position 740,378 of record CAWUFW010004722.1, on the reverse strand, counting down.
CCTGGCGCGGAAAGTCGTGTACAGATCTGACGTCAGCGTGCGTGGGCGGCGTCTAAGTAGCGCCCGTGACGTCATCTCGGCGACCACGACGCCAACGACGGACGCGGAGCCGCACGACGCCACCTACCGACGCGCAGGGGTACTGCTGACGAAAACTTTCCGGATCCAGTCTGACGCCTGGGGATATTCTAAGGTAAGGATTCTATCACTACTAATGTTTCTTACAGATATATCGTTACCGAAGGTAAGTAACTTGTGCGTTTTGTCATGTCTTGGTTTTTGCAAAACTGTATTATTGAGAAAGCTGCTGAGCCCCCATCAGTCTAAAAAGAAAACATTGATTAAATCCAAAATGTTGTCATCTCTACAAAATCTATTCATTTATAAAAACTGACTTGTATGTTTTAAATTGGGTACACTTCCTGAAATATAAATTTCCAGTAATAAATTTACTACTAGGAACCAAAATGTAAAAATACATTTCATTGTCTTATTACTTTACCAGATACAGAACCAGATCCCTGGAGCCATATTTCCCTTTGTGTTTTATCCTACCAAACCACCAAAGTCTGTTACCATGGATTCAGGTATGTTAATTATAGTTTATCTTTAAAAAAAAAAAAATGCTTCACATACACACCATTTCATTACAAAATTATTTTACCAGACATGGTACGCATTTGGTACTAGAATTAAGAACAGCTCTGAAGTTACAATGTGATCCAAAGTTTCCAGGGCAGGTTTCTTCCAGTACATTTCTGCTTGATACATGAAAAGTGTATCATGCCTCCATGTCTAGACTAGAGTCCTTTTTTAATGCAAACTAATAAAACTGCTTTCCAAGCAGTCTGGGCTGAGAGATAGTTTTTCCTATTGCAAATGCAGTTTCTCTAACTTACTTCCCTGAACAGAGCATCTTCTTTGTTGTACTCCATACATAAAGTGTATGAATGGAAGAATCTTAGTGGAGATCTTCAGAGCCAATTGCTTTCAGTTTCTTCCCACTTACACTGGATAACGTTAATTGTTGCCAAGAGTTGCATATGTGGTTTCCTTATTGCCCCTCTGTTCCTGAGAATCACAGCTTTTAGATAAGATGCTCTTGCGTGCCCTTTAGGAATTTGGAGGCAACTGCTTTTCACCTCCTCTCCACCCCAAGTTGCAGCTTCTCCACCACCCTCTCTCAAAGGATCGAAACTTGTGTTACAACCATAACTTTGCACTTTAAGTCGTTTGTATGTTTTATGTTAGAATCATTATAGACTTCCTAGTCAACCATAACCTACCCTTACCTCTAGTGTTTTTTCAGTGAATGTAATTTTTTGAAAACTCAGTCCAGTAGTGTGAATGAATCCAGGCATTCATGAGGGATCCATGTTTCCCTTGCATGAATGAGTCCTAATGTCCCTTAGCATCATTGAGCATTAATAGCCACAGACCCTAATGCCTAATTACAGGGGGCATGATTTTTCCTGGCTTTGTGCAATGTGGAGAGAATCAGCAGTTCCCCACCATCCGTAGGCAAGGTGAAGGCAAAGAATCCAACTTCTTGCAGCCTTGTGGGATGGGGAGAGGCAAATTATCCGTTGGGAACTATGGGGTATGAATTCCCGCATTCCCTTGAGCAATTCGGGTTGGGCATACTTTAACCCAGTGGGTTGAAGTACCAAATCCTACTGCCTGTTACCAAGGCATGGGGCAGGGTGATATAATATAGGAGGCCCTGCATCTCTCACCCAAAACATAGTCCAGAAAATCCTACTGGCTACTTATTACTCCTATCTACACATTAATTACTTCCAGGGAGAGTAATTATTTCAAATTTGTACTAAACTTAACTCACGTATACATCAAAACATGTTAAAAATGTGTCGTATAAAACTGGAAGTTCTGCATTCATGGAATCTATTCACAAAGAAAAAGAAGAAATAAAGAAAAAAAAATAAAAGGTTCCTCAAAATTGCAATATCGCAGTCCTTGTTTTTCTGATAGAGACTTCTAGTCGCAGATTCCTCACCTTTGGAATTTTCCCCGACTGTTAGACCGGATCCTGAAACTTCTTCAGCAGTACCTCTGCTTACCGGTAGGTGATGCTGTGCAGCTCCGCACTGATGCCGTTCCTCTCTGAAAATGACATGCGGAGCATATATAGGCACCACACCTGCACGGTGATGCTAGTTCCTTTCTTTCCATGCCACAAGACGCAGATCTAGAGCTTTCTCCCATCTCTTTTGAGACCCTTTGTTTCTCACATTTTTGCAGTGTGCATGGGAAATGTCTCCTCCCAAGACTACAGGTTTTAAACCATGTAAGGACTATCACTAACAAATGTCTGTGACAGATCCTCATCAGGTTTGCCTGTGGTACCAGGGGACAAGACACAACTCTGAAGCCTGTAGTGACTGCACGTCTATGAACCCTATACGGGATCATGAGGCAAATCCCTGCATCTCATAGCACTGCAAGACTCTGTGTCGGGACTGGTCCAAGTCCAAAAGTTGGTCCTGGTCCTTTTCTTGTTCTCAGTGTCGGAGCCATAGGAGTTGTTCCTGACGTTGTTCACCGTCTCACTCGAAGTCTTCGGGTAAATCGAAAAAAAAAAAAAAAAATCTAAGTGGAGCTCAGCCCCTTCCCGCCACTCTTGTACTCTCGAAAAAGTGTGAGGGCTTCACCGTTCACGACCTCACTCTTGAAGTCAGTCGATGTTGGAACTTATCCAGCAACTTGTCCCAGCACAACCAGCGTTTCGAGGGCCGCCACTTACACTAAAGCAGATGCAAGAGTTCCACAAAGTCGTGCTTTAACTCTTCAGATCTCGTCCGACTCCCTCTTTTTTGCCTTCGTACCCCAAGGAGATGAGAGGCCCTTCTCCAGGTGTCCCGAACACCTCTGCCCAGTTCTGACCCTAGCTATACAGGACCGTCGCTATGCAGCCAAGTTCATGATTTGTTGTGGCTTGTATACCACCAATTCCATCAGGCATGCTATTGGCACTAGCGTTGCCATTCACTGCCATGCCTGGCTGAGGTCGACATGGTTTTTGGGCGATATTCAGTTGCCTCTTATGGACATGCCTTTTGATTGTATTAATCTAGAAGATTCTGCTCTGGAGCTCTTCAAAGAAAGCAGGGCAGCGGCACGCTCCCTGGGCTTATCTGCCCCTCTTCCTCAGCTGCAGCTTCCCTACCATTCCTTTTGCGGCTTTGGCAGGGGTATCCCCTATTAGCTGCTGATCCAGCTTCAGCAGGGAACCCAGCAGTTTCACTGTCGATGCTGTGGCGTCCATAGCCCCATTTGCCATACCCCTTTAATGTGCCCTCAGTGGAGTACTGCCAGCTGGTGGAAGGCAGTATCCAACGATTCTTGGCGGGTTTCTAGTCAATAATATCAGACAAGTGGGTCCTGCAGAATGTTCGGAAGAGGTATGCCTTGCTGTTCCTTTCCACTCTGCCGCACCTTACCCTGTCTCCATAACGACTGACAGAGACCCATCTGTTAGTTTTGTGCCAGGAAGTGCAAGTCTTTTTTGCGAAAGGGGCAATTGAGAGGATATCCGTGCCAGACATAGGGCATGGTTGTTATTCCTGCTACTTTCTGGTGCCCAAGAAGTATGGAAGGCTTTGTCCTATTTTAGATGTGCCCCCTCTCAACTACTTCCTCTGCAAGGACAAATTCAAGATGCTCACACAGGTCCAGGTCTTGTCTGCACTTGACCCGGAAGACTGAATGGTGGCGTTGGACCTCCAAGATGCCATATACTTATCCTATATGCCCATCGGCACTACCTGTGGTTCGGGGCAGGACAGGAGCATTTTTAGATTGCTGTCTCATCAGTGCCCCTCGGGTGTTAACAAAATTGATGATGGTGGTGGCAGCACATCTTCGGAGGTCAGGGGTCCCAGTCTTCCCCTTCCTCCATGACTTGCGGTTAAAGATTAGCTCTGCCCCAGGCATTCGTCAGTCATCTCAAGACTACAGGGAAAATCCAGTCATCTTTGGATGCCACTGTCAACGTGCAGAAGTCACACCAGACTCCTTCTCAGGCGCTCCCCTTCATCGGAGTCATTCTAGACATGGTTCGATTTTGTTCTTTTCCCCCAAAAGAGAGTCCTTGACATTCAGGCTATGATCCCGATCTTTCAGCCTCTGTCCTGAATTTTAGTGAGGTCGACTCTGAGGCTGCTGTGACTGATGGCGTCCTACATCCTACTGGTTGAGCACGCCAGGTGGCATATGCGGGCTCTGCAATGGGATTTGAAGTCTCAGTGGGCCCAATATCCAGAGGACCTCTCTTACCACATCCAGATTTCGTGGGAGATTGGGTCACTGTCGTGCTTTTGATTTGACGCAATAGGACACACCTAAGCCATGCACTCCCGAGAGGAGGCAAATGCACTGCTGCACCTTTAAATAACACAAATAAAACAGCACTCCCAAAAGACGAGGCGAAAGAACAAGACCCAGCACTCTCTTAAGGCGAGGCAAGAAAACAAATTCAGGTGCATTTAAAGTGACACACACATGTTTATTAATTCAATATTTTGGAAAGGAAGGCAAAATATACCGGTTAATGCAGACTCCCAAATATCAAGTAACTTAGGCAAAAAAAACAGAATAACATGTAGCATATATACATGTAGCAACGAGTAAAGAAACTTAGAAATTATATACACAAAGTAAGTAACACCTCACCGATCGATCATGCAACATCGTTGCCAACTCAAGCTGAAGGAGCCCTTCGACAGCCCAGGAAGGAGTTCGATCGGGACTCAAATCCAGATTCTTTTTGTGGCAGTACGTCTACTCCACAAATGAGCTCCCAGCTGGCCGTGAAGACTCCCCGCCTTTTAATATCTTTTACTCAACGTGAGGCGAAGGTTCTAGAACACTCGCCCCCTTTTTTCTGTTACGAAAAACTGGGCTGACCGTACTGGTCTGTGTCAAGGTCAAGACAGAAGCTGGCCAGGCCCCTGTGTTTTGACTCCGAGACAGAGCTGTACATTCCACTCATTCGGCTGGCAACAACAATCTCTGCCCTAAAAGGTACCAAGCACGCATCCCACACAACATGTTCCAGTTCACTCTGATCGGTGAGGAGCGAAAACAAATGAAGAGCGAAAACATCCCCACCCCACTTTGCAGCTACGTGCGAGCACAGAACTGTTACACAAGATGGAGTCAGCACAGAAAATGGAGTCAATTATGAAAAATTGAGCCAATGGTCAATATATCATTCTTAATATCACTACAGTCAGTGGAAGAACCCCCTCTCCCTTGCCTAACCAGACCTGGCAGTACTGACTAATGCAGCGTTTCTTGGTTGGGGCGGCCATCTAGGAGAAGTGGACATCAGAGGCCTCTGATCTCCGGATGCGTCTCAGCTCCACATTGACCATCTGGAACTGAGAACATCTGCTCGGCGTTGAAAGATGTTCTCCAACGGGAGACTGTACAGGTGCTCACGAACAGCACCACCGTATTGCAACTAACAGGGTAGGGTGGTGTCACGGACACTTGCCAGGATGCCTTGGCCTCTGGAAATGGCTGGACCGCTAAGGGATTTTCCTGGTGGTCAACCACCTGGCAGTATCTCTGAATACCAGGGCGGATGAGCTCAGCTGTCAGCACCTAGCAGATTACAAATGACAGTTACACCCGGAGGTGGCACAAAGACCCTTCTGCGAATGGGGAGAACCTTGGTTCTGCCGAGAGCACGCAATTTCAACATGTCTGCGTGTTGGGGTTTCCAAAGCATATTATGCTGAGAGACTTGTTCTGCCTCGTGTAGAACTCAGGACTCCTGTATGCCTTCCCACCAATACGACTTCTGCCCTGAGTTCTCAAGAAGATTGGGACCGACCAAGTCCATGTCATCCTAGTCGCTCCGGTCTGGACATGTGAGTATGCCATCCTGAACTCCTGGGCTTGAGCATATGTCCTCCAATCAGGCTGGCCCTCCGTGAGGGCTGCTCTCGCAGCAGCAAGGCAGGCTTCCGCACCCGGGCCTTCGCAATCTCTACCTTGATGCTTGGAGATTGAGCAGCGACAGCTGACTCTTTGACCTTTCTCCGGAAGTGGTTGATATCGTCTTGGCAGCCAGGCGTCCCTTGACGAAAACTGGTTACACCTGTTGTTGGGACAAATTTGTGCTTTGGTACGGCACACGCCAGATTGACCTCCACTTCAAATTATCTAACGTTCTTTTGTTTATTCCGTCTCTTGTCCGACTAGGCTTTGCTTTGGGAACAGTTAAGGGTTATCTTTAGACCCATTCTGCCTCCTTCTTACAGTTGAGGGATCAGCCCTCATTGTTTAAGGTTAAGTCACCGGTTGTGATGCCATTTTTAGAAGGGCTGCAACGCATGTTTCTCTCTTCACCCTTTGTAATGCTCCAATCTTACCCTAACTTATCTGATGTGCACACTGTTCGAGCTGTTTCTCAGCTGTCCTTTATGGCTCCTTACGATTAAGACTGTGTTCCTCATTGCCTTCAGCTAGGTGCACGGCATGTCGATGAGCTTCAGGCTCTTGAGGTCACTCCACTCTACACTACCTTCTTCCCAGGCAAACTGGTTCTGTTGACACCAGCATCCTTTCTGCCAAAAGTTGTGACGCCGTTCCATGTTGCTCAAACTTCTACCTGCTCTGCTTCACTCTTCTAAGAAGGAGGAGAGACTCCATTACTTGGACCTCAAGTGAGCATTAAAATTCTACATAAATCCTACCTAAGACCACTGGCTGGAAGATAAGTTCTTTGTGGGGTTCTCAGGTGTGAAAAAAAGGCAAGGCAGTGCAGAAGAGAACCGTCTCCCACTGGATCATGCTATGCATTAAAATCTGCTGTGTATTGGCCAAAAGGCAGCCTCCAGAGGGACTGTGTGCCCATTCTACGAAGTCCAAAGATGCTACGACTGCATTAGCACGTGGATTCCCTGTACTAGACATTTGCTAGGTGGCTAAGTGGGCGTCCCTCTATAAATTCACAAAGCACTATTTCCTGCACAGTCAGGTTTGCCGAGAGGGTCATTTTTCCCAGTCGGTCCTGCAGGACTACCTCGTTTGAGTCCATTCATAGGCCCAACTACTAATAGGTATTGCTTTGGTATCTAGTCAAAAGGTGAGGAATCTGTGAATAAAAGTCAGAAGAACAACTTACCTTCGGTAACGCTCTTTCTGGTAGAGACTCTATCTAGCCGCTGATTCTTCAATAACCCTCCCATCCTTCCCGTTCTGTGATTGGACTCTATTCATTAATGTGATCCCAAATCTAGGAATATGTGCCCTGTCTGCCAGTGTGCTTTTGGGGCTCTGCGTCTGTGTACGGGCAGTCTCAAAAGCAACGGATGTCAGAGCGCAGGAGTGGCATCTATATAGGCTCCAAATGTCATTTCCGGGGTGGAGCGGCGTTACTGCGGAGATGCAGAGCGCTACCTTCCGGAGCGCAGAGGTACTGTTGAAACCTTTCTGGATTCAGATAGATACCTAGGGAATATTCAAAAGGTGTAGAATCTGCTGCTAGATCAAGTCTACAAGAAAGAGCATTACCGAAGATAAGTAACTTGTTTACCATGCCTATAACACGTTATTTGTTACCACATTGAGTAACACAAATTGAACTTGGAAATTAAAAATATGTTATAGGATCAGCTCCTGACCTAGAATATAGATACATATACTAATTGCATGTCCTAGTAAAGCGACTGCAAGATTATTCATAGTGAAAAGCCCATGTTGGCTCTTGTTCTGCTCGCAAATATAATCGTTTTAACCCAACATTACACTGTTTACTAAAGAAAAGCCTCAATATTTTTTACTTTATCTAAATTATGTGCTTCCAGGGAGAAGGCACAACACCCTCAAGACTTTTTAGCCAGTCATCTTGGGGTTTCCTTCTGTAAAGTTTTAAACTTGTCTTGACAAACTTTGGATGTCAGCATACTGAGCATCTAGGGGACCATGGTCTCAGAAATTCGGATTGCCTGAGGTCACAGCACTCATTATTCTACCGAAGGCTGGTGAGGACAGAGGTTCCATCCCCATCCACTTGATTCTTGAAATGATACTACGTAACAATGATCAAACAATCCCACAGTAGGTTAAGACGCAATCCTGGACATCAGTCATAAGGTAGTTGGTCTTGACATACTCATTGAATTTTGAAAAGAAGCCCTTTCAATCAGTTTACACAAAAAGGCCTGTTAGTTATCTGTGTTGTTAAAATCAAGTTAAAGGTTTTGCTTTAGGTAGTTAGGATAAATTTGATTTTGCCAGGCGTTCCGGATGCTTTGTGATGCTCTGTTAAACTCTCACCAGGCTACCTCATCTTTCCTGGGCGATTCTTATTCCACATCTTAATATTATTTAGGAGCTTACTTTGTTTCTATATATTCAAATTGTTATTGATCGAAAGGGCACAGTTTAACTTTCAAGTCTTATAAGCGGTTCTGGACATTTTATTACTTTCTCTAACAAACTTAACGTAATGCTAATTGCTATTCGCTTAAAAAGCAGGGTGGAAAGAAGTTTTTATTCATAAAATCAGATTTAAGAAATACGAAGGGCTTGGGAGTTGATTTTCTTATTACACTCTTACTATGTATTGTATTCCTTGTCTGTACTGTATTTGGACGCTTTAACACTTTTGTGCTGTGTACTATTAAGATCATGTCTTATTTCCATCAGAGAAAGAGATAAATGAAATGTTAACACACATCCTAAATCCAGTTTTATGCACCTTTTATCTTCACAGCACCAAAGCCTTTTACAGAAGTCAGTATTGTCATGAGGTCTGCTGGACATTCTGAAATAACTCGTATTAAGTAAGTTTACTATCTACTCTTCAAAGTATAAAGTAAGTTTGCTATCTAACCTGGGCCTCCAGTCTCTGAATTCTTTCCTATGGAAGGACACATTCAAAATGCTTATGATAATCTAGATCCTGTCCACTTTGAACCCCCATGACTGGAAGTATCCCAGAACATGCAAGATATATTTTCATATACCCAACCTGCCGTCCCACAGGCGTCGTCTGAGGTTCAACGTAGGCCAGTAGGACTTCCAGGTTGCTGTGCTCCCTTTCAGCCTCACTCGCGCTCCTGGGGTGTTCATGAATTTGATGGCAGTGCTTGCCTCCCATCTTCGGAGGTTGATGATTCCTGAATACCAATATGTCAATGACTACCTGCTGAAGGCCTGCTCTCTATAGTCAATCGTGGACCACATCCGGACGGTCGCAAACCTCTTAACATTGTTGAGGCTTATTAGCAATGAGCTGAAGTCCCACCTGACTGCTTAACAGAGGCTTCCATTTATTGGAGCAATCCTGAACACAGTGAAGTTCATGGCTTTCCCTCCACAGCAACGTGTCCAGGGCATTCGGGCTATGATCCCGATGTTTCAGGCTCGATCCTGGCTCACGGTGAGGACCGTTCTGAGGCTTCTTAGCTGTGTGCATCCTTCTCATCAGCTGTGCCAGGTTGCAAAAGCATGCTCTGCAATGGAACTGGAGAGTGTAGGAATATGGCTCCTTATACAGTATACTACAAATAGGTATGCTGTGTAAAGAGTGCAGGTATCCCTTATAAGTGGACAGGAGCATGCTGTAGCAATCCCAAGGTGCTCTATCTAGGGTAGTGCGTCGAGTAGCCTTAGGCTTATCAGAGAGGAGTGTTATATCATGTAAGGACTGACTAAGAATGCCATGGTGAAATCCGTAATGAATACACTATGGACCGAACTTGTAGAATTATATATTGGCAATGTATACACACATGTGCATGTATGGCTGGAAAAGGGTAAAAACTCAATAAAGTTTGTGTTTAAAAAAAAAAAAAAAAAAATCAGAGAGGAGTGTTAGACATTTGTTGCACACACACCTGGTCAATAAATGATGCACACACTCAAAAAGGAGATCCACACCAATTAAAAAAAATATCTGAAAGAGACACGTTAGTGATAGATTCCTTACCTTAGAATATCCCCAGGCGTCAGGCTGGATCCGGAAAGTTTTGCGTAGCAGTACCCTTGCGCGTCGGTAGGCGGCGTCGTGCGGCTCCGCGTCCGTCGTCGGCGTCGTGATCGCCGGGATGACGTCGCGGGCAGTACTTAGGCGCCGCCCCTGCGCGCTGACGTCAGTTCTTCTTTTTCCGCGCCAGTAAGCGCAGATCCGGGAAGAGCAGTGCCCTGGTCAATTTTTGACCATACTTTTTGGTGATTTTTTCACTGTTTTTTCCACCTTTAAGGTGTCGTAGGGATGCCCGGCTTCAAGCGATGCGGCGCCTGTGCGCGGATGATGTCCGTCACCGACCCGCATTGGGAGTGTCTCTTCTGCCTCGGCCGAGGCCACGACACCGAGTCTTGTCCCGAATGCCAGGCCCTCAACCCGAAAGCTTTGCGAGAGCGGTCTCGAAAGCTCCTCGAGGCCCGGCATTCGGCTCCGCGGAAGCCCCGGTCGCGTGAGAGGTCCAGGGGTCGCTCGCGGAGTGCACACCGGTCGTCGGCGTCGAAGTCTTCTTCGTCCGGTAAGTCTAGGCACAAGAAGTCCAAGAAGCATCGTCGCTCTCGGACTTCGCCTCGCCGGTCTCGCGACTCGGCTGAGGCCCCTCCCGGCACCGTCCCCGCCCCCGCGGCCCCGGACTTGCCTGTGGAGTCGCCCCCGTCATACCCGCCCTTCCCGGGTTCGGGGGCGGATCCGGCCAAGGTACAGGAGTTCCTGTCGGCCATGGCCCGCCTCTTCGGGCCTTCAGGCCCCTCCGGTGCGCCTTCGGGCCCCGCGGGCCCTGATGGGGTTGATCCGGCGTCGCCGGCGGCTCCGGCCCCGGCGTCGCCCGAGCCTCCAGCCTCGATCCCGGCTCCGGCTTCGGCCCCGGCCTCGATCCCGGCTCCACAACCCCCATCGACGCCGGTCGACCTCACGACACCTCCGCCGGCGCCGATGTCTCCGGTGCCGTTCTCGACGCCGCCCTGGGCTCCGGGCGGCGTCGTCCCCCAGTTCCTTCCGGCTCCGGACATGGACCCGGAGCGACGTCGCTCGACGCCGGCTCCGGCGCCGATGGGACCTTGGGTCCCAAATGTCCCTCCTCCTCCTTATTTTGAACCAGAGGAGGACCAGGAGGACTGGGAGGGGTCTGATGACCCTCTGACACGCAACTGTCAGTATGATGAGGACTGGACAGAGAGTCTAGGGGAGGCCAGTGGTCTGGATACTTCTCCTGACACTGGCATGCTGTCTCCTCCCGTGGCTACGGAGGAGGGGGCCAATTTTGGTACGGTGTTGCGTAGGGCTGCTGGGGCCTTACGTCTCCAGCTCCCTACTTTGACGGTCAAGCCTAACATCTTGACTGAGGTGCTTCAGCCGGCAGCCTCCTCTGCGGAGACGGTGCTGCCGTTTAACGACGCCCTCACTGACGTTCTTTTGGGCGCCTGGTCCAAGCCCAACACAGGGGCTCCTGTGGATCGGAACGTGTCACGACGCCATCGCCCCGCTCCGGGCGACCCCCTGTTTCTTTCTGTCCACCCCACTCCTGAGAGCTTGGTTGTCCAAGCCTCCGCTTCCCAAACCGCCTTCCCTACCGCTCCTCCGGATAGGGAATCCAAACGCCTGGATCAGTTTGGGAAGAAAGGTTTTTCTTCCTCCAGTGCTGGCTTGCGGTCCGTTAACACCGCTTGTCTTTTGGGCCGATATACCCACTCCCTGTGGGATTCGGTGGCGGATGTTTTGCCCCAGTGCCCTGAGGAGGTCCAGGCACTGCTTTCCCGCGCCATTGCGGAAGGAAGGGATGCGGCCAAATACACTATCCGTTGTGGCCTTGACACCGCCGACTCGCTGGGCAGGTCGATTGCAACGACGGTGGCGCTCCGGCGCCACGCCTGGCTGAGAACCACTGGTTTTTCAGGGGATGTCCAGCATACTCTCATGGACATGCCCTTTGATGGAGTCGGTCTTTTTGGGTCCAAAGCAGACCATGCGTTGGAGCGCTTTAAGGACTCACGGGCTACTGCAAAGTCCCTGGGCCTTTCTGCTACACGCCCTCCGCTGCCTTCTGCTTTTCGCCCCTATCGTGGCCACGGTAGGGGCGCCCTTCACGTCAGCAGCCCAGCCACCGGTCCGCGCAGCAGGCGTCTTCGCGTGGCCGAGGACGTGGATTCCGCCGTGGCGGATCGGGCAACCAGCGTGCGGGTCAGGCCACCACCTCCAACCCGTCCGCGGCCTCCAAGCCCTCCTAGTCTCTCCTTTCAGGTGCACGGCACGCCAGTAGGGGGCAGGGTCCGCCATCACCTTCCCCACTGGCGCACCATCACCTCGGACAGGTGGGTCTTGGACATTGTCCGAAGGGGCTACTCCCTCCCCTTCGAGACCACCCCCCAGCCATGCCACCTCAATTCCACCGCATGTCAGGGGATCACTTGGTGCTTCTACGGAAGGAAGTCACGGCCCTCTTGACCAAGAGGGCCATCGAGCATGTTCCGACCCCAGAAGTAGGGCGTGGTTGCTACTCCCACTACTTTCTGGTGCCCAAAAGGGACAAGGAGGACATGCGTCCTATCTTGGACCTCCGGAACGTCAATCGCTTCCTCCGGAAGGAGAAGTTCAAGATGCTCACCCTAGCTCAGGTCTTGACTGCCCTCGACCCTGGAGACTGGTTGGTAGCGTTGGACTTGCAGGACGCGTATTTCCACATCCCCGTCCTGCCGGCCCACCGGCGTTACCTTCGGTTCACGGTAGGCCCCGAGCATTTTCAGTTCACCGTGCTCCCCTTTGGCCTTACCAGTGCCCCTCGGGTGTTCACGAAAGTGATGGCGGTGGTCGCAGCTCATCTGCGCCGGGCAGGGGTTTCAGTCTTCCCCTACCTCGACGACTGGCTGCTGAAGGCGGGCTCGTCCCAGGCAGTCGTCTCCCACCTCCAGACTACGGCCGAACTCCTGCACTCGCTGGGGTTCTCCATCAATGTGCCGAAGTCGCATCTGATTCCTTCTCCACAGCTCCTTTTCATCGGAGCGGTTCTGGACACGACGCAGTTTCGGGCCTATCCTCCCGAACGGCGAGTCCGGGATATTCAGGCTATGATTCCGATCTTTCAGCCTTTATCCTGGGTTTCGGTACGGATGACCCTGAGGCTGCTGGGCCTCATGGCCTCCTGCATCCTGCTGGTCAATCATGCCAGATGGCATATGCGGGCTCTGCAGTGGGACCTAAAGTTCCAGTGGGCGCAGCACCAGGGCAACCTGTCCGATCACGTCCAGATCTCGGAGGGGACTGCAAGACAGTTGCAGTGGTGGCTCTCGAACCGGCAATGGGTCATGGGCAGATCCCTCTCCCTTCCCCAGCCAGAGCACACAGTTGTGACGGACGCGTCCCTTCTGGGATGGGGCGGTCACATGGGAGAGGCGGAGATCAGAGGCCTCTGGTCTCCGGCGGAGTCCCGGCTCCATATCAACCTTCTGGAGCTCCGGGCGATCCGACTTGCACTCAAGGCATTCCTTCCCTCTGTCAAAGGGAAGGTAGTGCAGGTGTTCACAGACAACACCACCGCCATGTGGTACTGCAACAAACAGGGCGGGGTGGGGTCTTGGACCCTTTGTCAGGAGGCTCTGCGCCTCTGGACATGGCTGGAACATCAGGGCATGTTCCTGATGGTTCAACACCTGGCAGGTTCCCTGAACGCCAGGGCGGACGAACTCAGCCGCAGGTGCATGATGGATCACGAATGGCGTCTTCACTCGGAAGTGGCGCAAGGACTCTTTCTACAGTGGGGAGAGCCTTGGTTAGATCTATTCGCCACCGAAGAGAACGCGCAATGTCATCAGTTCTGCGCGTTGGAATTTCCAAGGCGGCACTCGCTCGGAGACGCTTTTCGTCACGAGTGGAGTTGCGGTCTGTTGTACGCCTTTCCGCCTATACCACTTCTACCCAGAGTGTTGAAGAAGATTCGGCACGACCGGGCCCAAGTCATTCTTGTGGCTCCGGACTGGGCTCGAAGAGTTTGGTATCCCGAGCTACTCAATATGAGCGTAGATCCCCCAATCCGTCTGCCTCTTCGGGAGGATCTTCTGTCGCAGCAGCAGGGGACGGTCTTCCACCCGCACCTGTCCAGTCTACACCTGCTTGCGTGGAGATTGAGCGGCGGCAGTTGATTCCTTTCGACTTGCCTCCCGAAGTTTGTGATGTGATTCTGGCAGCCAGGCGTCCCTCCACTAAGGTGGTATACGCCTGCAGGTGGAACAAATTTGTGGCATGGTGCACAGCAAAGGCTGTGAATCCCCTTTCTGCCCCTCTTTCTGAGGTCCTTCTGTTCCTTCTCTCTTTGGCCCAACAGGGTTCTGCCCTGGGTACCATCAAGGGTTATCTTTGTGCTATCTCGGCCTTCCTCAGGCTCCCTGATCAGCCCTCCCTTTTCAAGTCCCCTGTTGTTAACAGGTTCTTAAAAGGCATTACTCACCTCTTCCCTCCTGTTCCGTTTGTGATGCCTCAGTGGGACTTGAACTTGGTTCTTACCTTTTTAATGTGCGCTCCCTTTGAGCCTCTACATAACTGTCCTCTTCGTCTTCTGACTCTGAAGACAGCCTTTCTGGTGGCCATCACCTCCGCTCGGCGGGTGAGTGAGCTCCAGGCTCTATCTTGCAAACCTCCCTTTCTGTCTGTTCATCCAGACAAGGTTGTTCTTCGGACGCGTCCGTCCTTCTTGCCAAAGGTGGTTACTGCTTTCCACATTGGGCAGACCATCACTTTGCCCACCTTCTTTCCGCCTCCGCATCCTTCCAGAGAGGAAGAGAGGCTCCACCGTCTGGACCCAAAACGTGCGCTCTCTTTCTATATTGACCGCACAAAACACTTCCGGGTGGATGACCAGCTCTTTGTTGGCTACGTGGGCGCCAAAAAGGTCGGGCGGTGCACAAGAGGACCATCTCCCGCTGGGTTACCTTGTGCATCAAGACCTGCTATTCTTTGGCTAAAAAGGAACCTCCTGTTGGGCTGCGTGCCCATTCCACCAGGGCAACGGCTGCTACCACGGCCTTGGGCCGCGGTGTTCCGCTGCCGGTTATCTGTCAGGCGGCTACGTGGGCCTCGCTGCACACGTTTACTAAGCATTACTGCCTTGACAGTCAGGTCCGGAGGGACGGCTTCTTTGGCCGTTCTGTCCTCCAGGACTTCCTTGTCTGATCTTTGTTCGCAGACCCACCACCGGGGTTGGTATTGCTGGGGTATCTATTCTAAGGTAAGGAATCTATCACTAACGTGTCTCTTTCAGATGCACAAGTTACTAACTTGTGTAACGATATATCTGTAAGAGACAGTAGTTAGTGACAGATTCCTTACCGCCCCACCCATCCTCCCCGTTCTGCGAACTGATTTCTAGGGTTAAGGACATCCCTTTCAGGGCCCTAGTATTTTTCAGACACCTGTGTCAGCTTCTTGCATGGCTCTGCGTTCCTGGCGCGGAAAGTCGTGTACAGAACTGACGCTCAGCGCGCAGGGGCGGCGCCTAAGTACTGCCCGCGACGTCATCCCGGCGATCACGACGCCGACGACGGACGCGGAGCCGCACGACGCCGCCTACCGACGCGCAAGGGTACTGCTACGCAAAACTTTCCGGATCCAGCCTGACGCCTGGGGATATTCTAAGGTAAGGAATCTATCACTAACTACTGTCTCTTACAGATATATCGTTACACAAGTTAGTAACTTGTGCAACAGGTATTTTTATATATATTTTGAAACCAAGAACTTCATAAATGGGTAAGTAATTTTTCGTAATAGACTTTTTACAGTTTTTTTTACAGTTTTAGCAATGTTACCACAGTTCATTTTTACGCGTAATGCTTTCCTATGGGAGAAAGAACCTTCACAGCATACTTATACATGCAATACTTTTCTGTGGTACCCCTTCCGTCATGAGATGGTAGTGGGACAAGGACCAAAGTTTCACCAGCAGATCGGTCTTATCTTCCCTGCTGAGTCTGAGTGCAGAGATGCTGGACCGGTTGGTAGCCTTGCTCACTACGCGGTAGACAGGAGGGGGGGGGGGGACGACACTTTGGAATAGGTTGCAAAGGGGGACTCGGCGACATGTCCGGGAGCTCTCAACGGGGGACTCGGGTCGTGACGGTCCTGGGAACACGGGGGATCAGTCTGTTTCCTTAGGCCCATGCGACTCGGTTGCAGTGTGTTTGTGGCCGGCTGGCTCTTATGTGTCAAGGCACTCGCTGTTGTCGGTCAGGACCTGCAAGGGGGACAAAATCAGGACAGCTGGACCACTCTTGGAAATGGCCTCTGGGATGACGTCCCTCGTCGGTCGTCTGTGATGTCGTTTGAGTCCGGACTAGACTCAAAAAGTTTTGGTTGCGGCAAGGGTCCGGTACCCGGGTATTGGTGCAGGCGGGCTCGTGGAGGTCCTGGCATCTTCAGGCTTGGCAGGAAGACTAATCTGACCTCTTTGAGTGCGCTGACCTTCTCCTGGGTGGCTACTGCTTGATGGACCCGGTGGACAACAGCTTCTGTAAATTGAAGTCGCAGTTGGTGCCTGCAAGCTGCAGGGGAGTAGCTCCTGTACTCCACGAGAGATGCTGGGTGAAGTGCTGGCAACCCTCCGAGGCTTGTGGGGGATGCACAGCTGCAGGACGAGCTGAGTCTTTGCAATTGTCGAGTCTCTGTGCGACAGGCAGTGTTTGCCGCCAAACGTCTACAGCAGTCTTCAGTTCTTGTGGGGATCGGCTCTTCAGTGTCCTCTTCTTCTTTTCAGTCAGGGTAAACTAAAGTTCTGGATACAGGGAGGCCCCTAAATGCAAAATTTTAGGGCTACCTACCCTTGGGGCCACTGTGCCCCCTACATGACCACTTCCTGTGGAAAGTGGGCATGATCCTGTCCCAGTTTTCTAAAGTCTGCCATCACTAAGATGACTGTATTTTCCTAGAGTGGGGCACATCAGGCAGCTCACCTTAGGGGTGTGACTGACCTGGGTGTTCTCCACGCATACTTCGCATACTAATTTCCCGCCTGTCCTGGTGCTAAATTGGCCTAAGGGCAGGGGGTGGCATCCCCGAGGTCTGGGGGATGCCGGGTCGTATATCAAAAGCGGCATGGCTTTGAAGCCTTCGGCCTTGGTATGCTGGATGCAAGCCATCCTGTTTGGAAGAGGTGTAAACCCTCCTGCCAGAGCAGGCATTGTTCCTGACCTCTGAGAGCAGGGCTCTCACCTCCTGGGGGTCCGAGGCGCGTCTGTGTTGGAAGGCTGGACTGGACCAGTCAACCAGCACACTAGTGGACTAGTAGGTTTCAGGGGGTACCTATAAGGTACCTTCTGGGGGCTTGTATTAATAAATCCATCACTGGAATCAATGTGGGTTTATTAATATGAGATGTTTGATACCAAACATCTTTGGTTTCAGTCAAGCCATCATGTTGCTGGGAGCTCGTACTCACCAGTGCCCAGTACATATACTCAAGATGGTTTCCCTGTTCACTGGCAATGTCCAAGGATCGACTTGGACATCACCGTGGCCTATCTGCTCATGCAGATATGCCCTCACATGTAATATAATGTAGCCTGCCTTAGGGCTGACTTACATTTATTGCATGCAGTGTCTGCAGCCATGGCACACAGGAGGTGTGCCTTGTCGTGTCTTCATATCTGAAAGAGACACGTTAGTGACAGATTCCTTACCTTAGAATATCCCCAGGCGTCAGGCTGGATCCGGAAAGTTTTTGCGTAGCAGTACCCTTGCGCGTCGGTAGGCGGCGTCGTGCGGCTCCGCGTCCGTCGTCGGCGTCGGGACCGCCGGGATGACGTCGCGGGCAGTACTTAGACGCCGCCCCTGCACGCTGACGTCAGTTCTTCTTTTTCCGCGCCAGTAAGCGCAGATCCGGGAAGAGCAGTGCCCTAGTCAATTTTTGACTAACTTTTTGGGTGATTTTTCACTGTTTTTCTAAACGAGTCTCTCGACTCCGAAGGTGTCGGTAGGGATGCCTGGCTTCAAGCCCTGCGACGCCTGTGGTCGCATGATGTCGATCACAGACCCGCACTTAGTGTCTCTACTGCCTCGACCGCGACCACGACACGAAGTCGTGCCCCGACTGCCGGGCCTTGCACCCGAAGGCTTTGCGAGAGCGGTCTCGAAAGCTCCTCGAGGTCCGGCAGTCGGCTCCGCGCCACACCAAGCCCCGGTCACGTGAGAGGTCGAGGGGCCTGTCGCGGAGTCCTCATCCGTCGTCGGGGTCCAAGTCTTCGCACTCCTCCGGTAAGTCGAAGCATACAAAGTCTAAGAAGAGTCATCGCTCGAAGGCTTCGCCTCGCCGGTCTCGCGACTCGGCTGAGGCTCCTATCGGCACTGCCCCCGCGGCTCCGGGAGTGCCTGTGGAGCCGCCCCCGCATTACCCGTCCTTCCCGGGTTCGGGGGCGACTCCGGCCGAGATACAGGAATTCCTGTCGGCCATGGCCCGCCTCTTCGGGCCTCAAGGTCCCCCCGGTGCGCCTTCGGGCCCGGCGCCGCCTGTAACACCAGCCTCGATCCCGGCTCCGATCCCGGCTCCGGTGCTGCCGCAACCCCCATCGACGCCGGTTGACCTAACTACACCTCCGCCGGCGCCGATGTCTCCGGTGCCGTTCCCGACGCCGCCCGGAGCCCCGGGCGGCGTCGTTCCCCGGTTCTCTCCGGATCCGGACACGGCGCCGGACCGGCGTCGCTCGACGCCGACGCCGCTGGGACCTTGGGTCCCACATGTCCCTCCTCCTTATTTTGAACCTGAATTGGAGGATGTAGATAACTGGGAGGGGTCTGATGACCCTCTCACACAGCAGTGTGAGTTTGATCAGGACTGGGCTGAGGAACTTGGGGATGCCAGTGGTCTGGACACCTCCCCTGACTCTGGCATGCTGTCTCCTCCATCCGTGGCAACGGAGGAGGGAGCAAACTTTGCAACGGTGTTGCGTAGAGCAGCTGGGGCCTTAAACCTCCAGTTGCCTACAGTGTCCGTCGGGACTAACATCCTGACTGAAGTGCTTCAGCCGGCGGCTACCTCCTCGGAGCCACTGCTGCCGTTCAACGAGGCGCTTTCAGACGTTCTTTTGGGCACCTGGTCCAAGCCCACTACAGGGGCTCCTGTGGATAGGAATGTGGCCCGACGCCATCGCCCTGCTCCGGGCGACCCCCCGTTCCTCTCTCTACACCCCACCCCTGAGAGCTTGGTGGTCCAAGCCTCTGCTTCCCAAAGCGCCTTCCCTACCGCTCCCCTGGATAGGGAATCCAAACGCCTGGATCAATTTGGGAAGAAGGTCTTTTCTTCCGCCAGTGCTGGCTTGCGGTCAGTCAACACCACTTGCCTCTCTGTGGGACTCGGTGGCGCAAGTTCTGCCCCAGTGTCCTGAGGAGGTCCAGACACTGCTTTCCCGCACCATTGCGGAGGGAAGAGATGCGGCAAAGTACACCATCAGATGTGGCCTTGATACCGCCGACTCGCTAGGCAGATCGCTTGCGATGACAGTGGCGCTGCGCCGTCACGCCTGGCTGAGGACCACTGGTTTCTCGGGTGATGTCCAAAACTCTCTTATGGACATGCCCTTTGATGGAGTCGGTCTTTTTGGGACAAAGGCAGACCATGCGCTGGAGCGCTTTAAGGACTCGCGGGCTACAGCCAAGTCCCTGGGCCTTTCTGCTGTGCGCCCTCAGCAACAGTCTGCTTTTCGCCCCTTTCGTGGCCACGGAAGGGGCGCCCAGTCACGTCCGCTGCCCAGCCACCGGCCCGTGCAGCAAGCGTCTTCGTGTGGCCGAGGACGTGGCTCCCGCCGTGGCGGGTCAGGCAACCAGCGTGCGGGTCAGGCCACCAACCCCGCCCCGTCCGCGGCCTCCAAGCCCTCCTAGTCCTTCCTTTCAGGTGCACAGCAAGCCAGTAGGGGGCAGGGTCCGCCATCACCTTCACCACTGGCGTGCCATCACCTCGGACAGGTGGGTCTTGGACATTGTCCGAAGGGGCTACTCCCTCCCCTTCGTGACCATCCCCCCAGCCATGCCACCTCAATTCCACCGCATGTCAGGGGATCACTTGGTGCTTCTTCAAAAGGAAGTTGCAGCCCTCTTGGCCAAGAGGGCCATCGAGCGCGTTCTGACCCCAGAAGTAGGACGTGGTTGCTACTCCCACTACTTTCTGGTGCCCAAAAAGGACAAGGAGGACATGCGTGTCCTATCTTGGACCTCTGGAACGTCAATCGCTTCCTCCGGAAGGAGAAGTTCAAGATGCTCACCCTAGCTCAGGTCTTGACTGCTCTCGACCCTGGAGACTGGATGGTAGCGTTGGACTTGCAGGACGCATATTTCCACATCCCCGTCCTGCCGGCCCCCCCGCGTTACCTGCGGTTCACGGTAGGCCTCGAGCATTTTCAGTTCACCGTGCTCCCTTTTGGCCTTACCAGCGCCCCTCGGGTGGTCACAAACGTGATGGCGGTGGTCGCAGCCCATCTGCGCCGGGCAGGGGTTCCAGTCTTCCCCTACCTCGACGACTGGCTGCTGAAGGCGGGCTCGTCCCAGGCAGTCGTCTCCCACCTCCAGACAACGGCCGAACTCCTGCACTCGCTGGGGTTCTCCATCAACGTGCCGAAGTCGCACCTGATTCCTTCTCCACAGCTCCTTTTCATCGGAGCAGTTCTGGACACAACGCAGTTTCGGGTTTATCCTCCCGAACGGCGAGTCCGGGATATTCAGGCTATGATTCCGATCTTTCGGCCTTTATCCTGGGTTTCGGTACGGATGGCCCTGAGGCTGCTGGGCCTCATGGCCTCCTGCATCCTGCTGGTCAATCATGCCAGATGGCATATGCGGGCTCTGCAGTGGGACCTGAAGTTCCAGTGGGCGCAGCACCAGGGCAACCTGTCCGATCACGTCCAGATCTCGGAGGGGACTGCAAAACAGTTGCAGTGGTGGCTCTCGAACCGGCAATGGGTCATGGGGAGATCCCTCTCCCTTCCCCAGCCAGAGCACAAAGTTGTGATGGACGCGTCCCTTCTGGGATGGGGCGGTCACATGGGAGAGGCGGAGATCAGAGGCCTCTGGTCTCCGGCGGAGTCCCGGCTCCATATCAACATTCTGGAGCTCCGGGCGATCCGACTTGCACTCAAGGCATTCCTTCCCTCTGTCAAAGGGACGGTAGTGCAGGTGTTCACACACAACACCACCGCCATGTGGTATTGCAACAAACAGGGCGGAGTGGGGTCGTGGACCCAATGTCAGGAGGCTCTGCGCCTCTGGACATGGCTGGAACATCAGGGCATATTCCTGATGGTTCAACACCTGGCAGGTTCCCTGAACGCCAGGGCGGACGAACTCAGCCGCAGGTGCATGATGGATCACGAATGGCGTCTTCACTCGGAGGTGGCGCAAGGTCTCTTTCAGCAGTGGGGAGAGCCTTGGTTAGATCTGTTCGCTACCGAAGAGAACGCGCAATGTCAGCAGTTCTGCGCGTTGGAATTTCCAAGGCGGCACTCGCTCGGCGACGCTTTTCGTCGCGAGTGGAGTTGCGGTCTGTTGTACGCCTTTCCGCCTATACCACTTCTACCCAGAGTGTTGAAGAAGATTCGGCGCGACCGGGCCCAAGTCATTCTTGTGGCTCCGGACTGGGCTCGAAGAGTTTGGTATCCCGAGCTACTCAGTATGAGCGTCGATCCCCCGATCCGTCTGCCTCTCCGGGAGGATCTTCTGTCGCAGCAGCAGGGGACGGTCCTCCACCCGAACCTGTCCAGTCTACACCTGCTTGCGTGGAGATTGAGCGGCAGCAGTTGATTCCTTTCGACTTGCCTCCCGAAGTTTGTGATGTGATTCTGGCAGCCAGGCGTCCCTCCACTAAGGTGGTATACGCCTGCAGGTGGAACAAGTTTGTGGCATGGTGCACAGCAAAGGCTGTGAATCCCCTTTCTGCCCCTCTTTCTGAGGTTCTTCTGTTCCTTCTTTCTCTGGCCCAACAGGGTTCTGCCCTGGGTACCATCAAGGGCTATCTTTGTGCGATATCAGCCTTCCTCAGGCTTCCTGATCAGCCCTCCCTTTTCAAGTCCCCTGTGGTTAACAGGTTTCTTAAAGGCATTACACACCTCTTTCCTCCTGTTCCGTTTGTAATGCCTCAGTGGGACTTGAACTTGGTTCTTACCTTCTTAATGTGCGCTCCGTTTGAGCCTCTACATAATTGTCCTCTTCGTCTTCTTACTCTGAAGACAGCATTCCTGGTGGCCATCACCTCTGCTCGGCGGGTGAGTGAGCTCCAGGCTCTTTCATGCAAACCTCCCTTTCTGTCTGTTCATCCAGACAAGGTTGTTCTTCGGACGCGTCCGTCCTTCTTGCCAAAGGTGGTTACTGCCTTCCATATTGGGCAGACCATCACTTTGCCCACCTTCTTTCCGCCTCCGCATCCTTCCAGAGAGGAAGAGAGGCTCCACCGTCTGGACCCAAAACGTGCGCTTTCTTTTTACATCAACCGCACACAACAGTTCCGGGTGGATGACCAGCTCTTTGTAGGCTACGTGGTCGCCAAAAAAGGTCGGGCGGTACACAAAAGGACCATCTCCCGCTGGGTCACTATGCGTATCAAAGCCTGCTATTCTTTGGCTAAGAAGGAGCCTCCTGTTGGGCTGCGTGCCCATTCCACCAGGGCAACGGCGGCTACCACGGCTTTAGGCCGCGGGGTTCCGTTACAGGATATATGTCAGGCAGCTACGTGGGCCTCGCTGCACACGTTTACCAAACATTACTGCCTTGACAGCCAAGTCCGGAGAGACGGCTTCTTTGGCCGTTCTGTTCTCCGGGACTTCCTCGTCTGATCTTTGTTCGCAGACCCACCACCGGGGTTGGTATTGCTGGGGTATCTATTCTAAGGTAAGGAATCTGTCACTAACGTGTCTCTTTCAGATGCACAAGTTACTAATTTGTGTAACGATATATCTGTAAGAGACAGTAGTTAGTGACAGATTCCTTACCGCCCCACCCATCCTCCCCGTTCTGCGAACTGATTTCTAGGGTTAAGGACATCCCTTTCAGGGCCCTAGTATTTTTCAGACACCTATGTCAGCTTCTTGCATGGCTCTGCGTTCCTGGCGCGGAAAGTCGTGTACAGAACTGACGTCAGCGCGCAGCGGCGGCGTCTAAGTACTGCCCGCGACGTCATCCCGACGACGGATGCGGAGCCGCACGACGCCGCCTACCGACGCGCAAGGGTACTGCTACGCAAAAACTTTCCGGATCCAGCCTGACGCCTGGGGATATTCTAAGGTAAGGAATCTGTCACTAACTACTGTCTCTTACAGATATATCGTTACACAAGTTAGTAACTTGTGCTTTTGTCCGCACCATGTTACGCAGTCTGCAATGGCAGATTGCATGAGTGTGGTGTGGGGTCCCTTTAGGGTGGCACAATACATGCTGCAGCCCTCAGAGACCCTCTTTAGTACCCATGCTCTAGGTACCAGGGGTTGCATTTACTAGGGACTTACAGGGGTGCTAAAGGTATTGCCAAAGGGGGGAACAATTGTACAGTTTTAGGGAAAGAGTCTGGCACTGGCGACCTGGATAGCAGAACCCAGTGCACTTCTGTCAAAATTGCATCAATTACTAGGCAAAAAGTGGGGGTGACTGTGTCAAAAAGGGGCACTTTCCTAAAGGGAGTTCCATTGGGCCCATCATCAAGGCTCTCTAAATAATGTTATCCAGGTCTTGAAGGAAAGAAACTGCTCAAGGCCTGTAGTGGTGGATATCGTCCAGCGGTAGGCCTCTGTCCCTTCCCCAACCAGAGCAGATGGTGGTTACTGACAAATCTCTGCTGGGCTGAGGAGGCCACCTGGGAAGGTAGAGATGAGGGGACTCTAGTCTCAAGTGGAGAGCCGGCTCCACTACAATGTGCTGAGTTGCAGGCCATTTATCTGGCTCTGAAGCCCTTCCTGCCATTTATCAATGGGAGAGTAGTGCACATTCTCATGGACAACACCACTGCCATTTGGTACTGCAATAAACCGGACACAGTGGGGTTCTGTGTTAGGAGGCTGGGTGCCTCTGACGGTGGCTTGAGTGTCAGGGCATTTCCCTGATTGTGAACCACCTGACAAGGTTCCTGAATGCCAGAGTGATCAGGCGGCACCTGGCAGATCATGAGTGGAATTGACATCCTGAGGTGATTTAGGGCGCCTTCCAACAATGGGGAGAACCCTGGCTAGCACTGTCAAGAACACACAATGTAAAACATGTTGTACGTTGGAGTTTCTGCAAGAACACTTGTTAGGAGACTCGTTCCTGTTGGAATGGAACATGGCACTCCTGTACACCTTCCCTGCCTCTCTTGTCCTGGGTTCTGGAGAAGATCTAGAATGACTGGGCCCAAGTCATCTTCGTGGTTCTGGACTGGACGAGGAGAGTATGACACATCGACCTTCTGGGCATGAGCATCTGTCCCCCTAACAGACAACCACTTCACAAGGACCTCCTGTCTCAGTAACAGGACAGGGTCCTCCACCCGAATTTGCACAATCTACATTTACAAATTCCCTCACGGCCTGGCCAGAGCGGAGTTGCGAAACCCTGGGAGGACTATCAGCAGTGGGGCTGGCAATGGCTGGGATCCAGGCACTGCAGATCGCTGGAGGCATGAACGGGAACCCCGACGATGAGTAAGGACAACAGGGTCTTCAAGTAGTCACTCCGTGAAAACGGCAGTAGGGACGAGGTCCCAGGCATCTGCAACGTGGGGATCGGGAGTGGTCTTCCGGCATATTGCGCCATGGCCTTCTTCTGCACTGCCTCTGAAACGTGGGCCCAGCTGCTTCTTTCCCTCCTGGGGCTCCCTGATTCCCCCCATGGCAGCTTAGGTGGTGGTGCCCACATCCCCCAAAGATTTAGGCTTGGGCCGAGGCCTAGTTTTTGGAGGCGCAGACTTTCTTGGGCCCCATGGCTAGACCAGATGAACCACACACAACGCTTTAGTGCCACCCAGGCAGAAATAGGGCAGCGACCCACGTTTCCCACGGGGGTAACTTGCCAGACACTACTGGGCTACTCGTGCTGCTTTGCACCATCGTTCTGCGCTGGTGGAAGGGTAAGCAGGCCCCTTTTCGAAATCAAGCACTTCTCTCCTGGAAGTAACCCAACCCTTTATGCCAGGACAAACTGGAAGCTATCCTCATGGCAATAAAAGCCTCCCAGGTGTGCTTAGAAGTGAAGGTTGATGCTGTAGCCAAGGACATCAACCTGCTCCTTAATGAGCACAGGCAAGTATTTGAATGGGTCACAGTTTCGTATGGAGACATCCTTGGCTGAACTCCAGCCTCAAACAACAGATTTCCAAAAACAACTGTTGGATCTCACAGAACGGGTCCACTTCCTCGAGGCATGGGCCGAAGATGCAGAAGACCGAGCCTGGCGCAGCAATATGCGCATCATTGGCCTTCCCCAGGGCAGCGAGGGTTCCAACATGGTGAATCATTTGGAGACGTGGTTTAAGGATCTTATGCCATCGTCAGACCTTACCCATTTCTTCTCCATCGAAAGAGCACATCGATTCCCTGCCAAACCACTTGACCACACCTGATCATAGCTAAGCTCCTGCATCTCAAAGACTGCAACACAATCCTTAGTATGACCCAACAAACCAGATCCGTCGAGACAACCACCACATTCTCATCTTCCCAGACTACACATTGGTGGTTCAATGCCAAAGTGCATTCTTTCTCGGGGTCAAGCGCAAACTGCATGAAATGGGGCTCAAATACACGCTGCTGTTCCTCTCTAAATTGAAAGTGATCCGAAACAACAAAACTTTCTTCTATTCTGAGCCGTCTGAGGCCTAGGACTGGGTGGAGACCTCGGCATCCTGTAGGATAATACCTCTATCTGATAGAGACATCTAGCCGCAGATTCCTTAACTTAGAATATCCCGAGGCGTCAGACTGGATCCGGAAAATTTTGCGCAGCAGTACCTCTGCGTGCCGGGGTCGGCGCCGCCTGGCTCCACCCTGATGTTGTCCCCGGACATGACGTCAGTGGAGCCATATAGGACCCTCCCGGCGCGCTGACGTCAGTTTCCTTCTTTTCCGCGTCCCAACGCGGATCTGGGATTCAGCTGTTCCTCTGGCCTGTTTTCTTCAGGCCTTTTTCGACATCCTTCGGCGTTGGGGAACAGTGTGCGATGCCTTCGGGCTTTAAAGTGTGCGAGACTTGTTCGCGACAGATGTCGGCGTCGGACCCGCACACCATTTGCATGTGGTGTCTTGGGTCGCACCACGACTCCGTGGAGTGTGCCGCCTGCCGGCAGATGCGTCCGAAGTCCCTACGGGAGCGCGGATGAATCTCCTGACCGCCCGGATATCCCGCACGGCGTCTCCCCGCCGCTCTCCGGTTGGTTCTTCTGTCCGCGTCTGCTCCCGGAGTCGTTCCCGCGACCGTTGCTCACCTAAAGGTAAGTCCAAGCACGGAGGTCGAAGACCTCGCTTCCACGTGACAATGGGGGTCATGGTTCCCGTTCCCTCACGGAGCCGTGCCCCCCAGAGTCAGCCTCCATTTACCCGCCCTTTCCGGGTAATGGTGCGACTCGACCCCAGATGGAAGCCTACTACAAGGCCTCCATCTTCGGGTCACCTCCTCTTCCTGGCGCGCCTTCGGGTCCCACAGAGGAGGTAGGCATTCAGGTCGGATCTTCGCCGGCGGGTTCGCTGTCGGCGCCGGCCGAGTGCCTCGACTCCGGCTCCGGAGTTGTGCCGACGTCTGGTCACAACCCTGATGGGCATTCCAGCTCCACGTCGTGCCATTCTGCCTGGTCTCCGCATAGCCCCTGGCGGCTCCCTGCGTCCACATCAGCGGCTCCGGCGGCACCATGCCTGTTGCCTCCTGGTCGTCAGACTCCTCCGCACCTATCGGTGGTGGGGACGTCGACGCCGGATCGTCCAGCCGGGTCGCCCCTCGTGGAGGTCGACATCGGTTCGACGCCGTCTCGGCGTCATTCGATGCTGTCTCTGCGTCATTCGACGCCTGAGCAGCCGCCGGTACCTGTTGGTTCTCCGCTTCCGGAGGACACAGATCCGGTATGCCCGGACTTGTCTCCACGCCGGTTGGCTCCGATGCCATGGGGTCAGTGTTCCCTTGTTCCTCCTGCTGCGGGACGTGTCAGCTTGCAGCCGTCCCCTACAGATAACCTATTGTCGCCCCCAGGACGCCCACTGAAGCTGGTGCTTTGTTTTTAATGGGTATTCGCAGGCCTGCAGCTGTTATACACTTGCACCCTCCTTCTGTCTCCTTGTCCTCCGATCCATTATTGGATCTCCTCCACCAGGGTGAGGTGGATATTGAGCCCTTGCTGCCTTTTAGCGGCTTGTTGTTCGACGCACTTCTCGGAACATGGGCACGGCCCTCTTCAGGAGATGCTGTCGACCGGGCCATTGCGCATAGGCATCGTCCGGCCCCTGGGGGCCCAGCCTGTTTGTCCCTTCAGCCTGGGGCTCAAGGCCTCGTAGTCCAGGTGGCTTTTGCCACGCAGACTTCCTCTCCACCTCTATTGCTGCCTCCTACTAGGGAGTCTCGTTGGTTGGAGACATGTGGACGCGGCATTTTTGCGTCCGCTAGTTCAGCCTTACGTGCTCTAAACACGGCTTGCGTCTTTACCCGGGCTTCTTGTGCCCTTTGGGACTCTGTGGAGTGTCTTTTACCTACCCTCCCTGAGAGTACTCGTGCTGACATGACTCGTCTCCTTCACGAAGGCCGAGAGATGGCGCGCTTTACCATTCGGTCTGCCGTTGACTCTACCGATTCGATGGGTCGGGCAATGGCGAGGTCCGTTGCTCTGCGCCGCCATGCTTGGCTGCGCGACGGGGGTTTCCCCGAGAATGTCCGTGACAGTCTCCGGGATTTGCCATTTGATGGTGTGTCCCTGTTTAACGAACATGCGGACTCTGCGGTTCACCGCCTTCTATCTACCCTTCCGTAGTTTTTATTCTGTTCTGGTCCGGTTGCGGACTTTGTCCTCACCCTCTGCTGTGTTGTCTCTGCTTCATGTCGGCCCTGGGTTCATGCTGTAATACCTGAATGGCCTGGGCGGCTTCTCACCGCCTTTTCTTTTCTTTCATGCAGCAGGTCAGCTGCTTATCTTTTTGTTACATCCTCTGTCTATGAGCTCACGCTCAAGAGGTGCCCCTTGTTGGGGTTGATACCCTATGTGGGGTATTCGTTAGCTATTGTATAGCTGCCTTCTTCCCACAGCAGTCTTTGTACGCTTCTGTGGGGTCCTTTTCACTAGGTTGTCCTGCGGCTGTACCTGTAAACTTTCACTCTTCTGTGTTCTATAAGCGTCCGATGACTGCTCCCTAGTATGCTCGCTGTCACGGGCTGCTGCATTTTCCGGCAACTTTTACGTTGCCTAGTTCTACTCTCCTCTATCCATGCTGCGTAGTACTTTCATAGTTGGACTTCGCTCTCCATGGTGGCGTTCTGGCCCCAGACGTTGATGCTATTCATTGTCTTTTGCCTTGCTTTTTTGGCCACTTCCCCTGCCAGAGCTTCCCATTTCCCTGCTGCATTCCACGCAGGTGTTGTCGTGCTTTCCTTCCGGCTGCCGTTGCTGCTATCAGCGGGAGTGTTCTCCTCAGAACATTGTTTGTCTGGTGAGCTATTGTGCGCGTATCCACTCTTGTTCATCTGGTACGTTTCGTACTGTCTCCTTCCAGTTCTGCTCGGCCTCCCTGTCTGTCTCGCGGTAGACGGTGGATCTTCCCTACCGCCTGTGGCTGTTGCGTCTGGCTCTGGGCATTGCTCTGTCCGGTACTGCTGCTACATGGCTGTTGGTGCTATGGTGTTTTTTCTTTCTCAACTCAACCACCGGGCTGCGCCCTGTCTTCTTTTCTCCTGTCCGGCGTACTACACACACCCAGACCTCCCGCAGGCATGGTCCTCCTTGCGGTGGCCGTGGTCTTGTTCCTCACTTTTCGTGAGCGCAAGTCTTCTACGTGTGTTAGTTTTGCTGGCTCTCTTTCACGCGATACACCCTGGTGATGCGTCTCTCGTATCTCAGCTTTCGCTAGTGGGGCTTTATGGGGCCTTCTCCTTTCCATGGTGTGGTTCTGGCGGTACATACAGTGTCTCTTGTGTACTTCTGTTCCCCACGTGCGTAGCACTGGTTGTTGCCATTATTCTCTGCCATTCTGCCTTTAATGCCCGCCCTTTCACATGTCCGGTACATGGGCGTTGGTGCATTGGCAGGTCTTGTGTTTCCTGTAACACTGACTCATCCTGGGCGTCGTCAGCATCCTTCCGCTGCTGTTCCCACTTCCACAGTGCTTCTTTCACTGTCATGCATGTCCATCCTGCCTGCTCGGACTCGGTCCATTCTTGTACCCTAGCTAGACCTTTCTCTTTTGAAGGTCCATCGGATCCTGTGGATCCCTCCCATCCTACATTTCGTTCCTCTCCTTTTACAGGAGGTATCCACTCTCATTCCGCACTGCCCTTCTGGTTCTGTGCTCCCTTTCTCCACTGTTTAACCGACAGGGATTTCCTGCCGCCCTTGGCAGCTTTTGATGCCTTTGCCTCTCATTGTTGGCCACTCCCTACGGAGTATCCTGGTCCGGTGTTGGCCACTCTGGCAGTGCTGCCCCCACTGTGTATAGTCAGCTGGTTGACACTTCTGTTCCCTTGGGAACTTAGTGGGGTTCTGTCGCAGACCCGCCTCCTATAGGGTATGGCTTTGGTATCTATTCTAAGTTAAGGAATCTGCGGCTAGATGTCTCTATCAGATGTAGGAGTTACTTACCTTCGGTAACAATGTATCTGAAAGAGACACGTTAGTGACAGATTCCTTACCTTAGAATATCCCCAGGCGTCAGGCTGGATCCGGAAAGTTTTTGCGTAGCAGTACCCTTGCGCGTCGGTAGGCGGCGTCGTGCGGCTCCGCGTCCGTCGTCGGCGTCGTGATCGCCGGGATGACGTCGCAGGCAGTACTTAGACGCCGCCCCTGCGCGCTGACGTCAGTTCTTCTTTTTCCGCGCCAGTAAGCGCAGATCCGGGAAGAGCAGTGCCCTAGTCACTTTTTGACTATCTTTTTTGTGAATTTTTTCACTGTTTCTTCAACGAGTCTTCACGACTCCTAAGGTGTCGTAGGGATGCCCGGCTTTAAGCCCTGCGAGGAATGTGGTCGCATGATGTCGATCACGGACCCGCATCTCGAGTGTCTCTTCTGTCTCGGCTGAGACCACGACACGAAGTCGTGCCCTGACTGCCAGAAACTTCATCCGAAGGCTTTGCGAGAGCGGTCTCGAAAGCTCCTCGAAGTCCGGCAGTCGGCTCCGCGCCGCACCAAGCCCCGGTCCCGGGAGAGGTCGAGGGGCCGGACGCGGAGTCCCCGCCGTTCGTCGGAATCCAAGTCTTCGCGCTCCTCCGGTAAGTCGAAGCACAAGAAGTCTAAGCGGCATCATCGCTCTAAGACTTCGCCTCGCCGGTCTCACGACTCGGCTGAGGTCCCTGTCGGCACCGTCCCCGCCCCCGCGGCCCCGGAAGTGCCTGTCGAGTTACCCCCGCATTACCCGTCCTTCCCGGGTTCGGGGGCGACTCAGGCCCAAATACAGGAGTTCCTGTCGGCCATGGCCCGCCTCTTCGGGCCTCAAGGTCCCTCCGGTGCGCCTTCGGGCGTCGCGGGCCCTGATGGGGTTGCTCCGGCGTCGCCGTCGACTCCGGTCCCGGCGTCGCCTGTCCCACCGGCCTTCATCCCGGCCTCGGCTCCGGCCCCGGCCTCGATCCCGGCTCCGGTGGTGCCGCAACCCCCATCGACGCCGGTTGACCTAACCACGCCTCCGCCAACGCCGATGTCCCCGGTGCCGTTCCTGACGCCGTCCGGGGCTCCGGACGGCGTCGTTCCCCGGCTCTCTCCGGCTCCGGACATGGAGCCGGACCGGCGCCGCCCGACGCCGGTTCCGGCGCCGATGAGACCTTGGGTCCCTAATGTCCCTCCTCCTCCATATTATGCACCTGAGGAGGACCAGGAGAGCTGGGAGGGGTCTGAGGACCCTCTCACACAACAGTGCGAGTTTGACCCAGAGTGGGTTGAGGAACTTGGGGATGCCAGTGGTCTGGACACCTCCCCTGACTCTGGCATGCTGTCTCCTCCCATGGCTACGGAGGAGGGGGCTAATTTTGCAACGGTGTTGCGTAGAGCTGCTGGAGCCTTGAATCTCCAGTTGCCTACAGTGGCCGTCAGGACTAACCTCCTGACTGAAGTGCTTCAGCCGGCGGCCTCCTCTTTGGAGACTGTGCTGCCGTTCAACGATGCACTCACAGACGTTCTTTTGGGTGCCTGGTCCAAACCCGCCACAGGGGCACCTGTGGATAGGAACGTGGCCCGACGCCATCGCCCTGCTCCGGGCGACCCCCTGTTTCTCTCCCAACACCCCACCCCTGAGAGCTTGGTTGTCCAAGCCTCTGCCTCCCAAACCGCCTTCCCTACCGCCCCTCCGGATAGGGAATCCAAGCGCCTGGATCACTTTGGGAAGAAGGCTTTCTCTTCCTCCAGTGCTGGCTTGCGGTCCGTTAACACCGCTTGCCTCTTGGGCCGATACACCCACTCCCTGTGGGATTCGGTGGCGGCTGTTTTGCCGCAGTGTTCTGAGGAGGTCCAGACACTGCTTACCCGCGCCATTGCGGAAGGGCATGATGCGGCTAAATACACCATCCGCTGTGGCCTTGATACCGCCGACTCGCTGGGCAGATCGCTTGCAACGACGGTGGCGCTGCGTCGCCACGCCTGGCTGAGAACCACTGGTTTTTCAGGGGATGTCCAGAATACACTCATGGACATGCCCTTTGATGGAGTCGGTCTTTTTGGTTCAAAGGCAGACCATGCGCTGGAGCGTTTCAAGGACTCGCGGGCTACTGCTAAGTCCCTGGGCCTTGCTGTTGTGCGCCCTCCGCTCACGTCTGCTTTTCGCCCCTTTTGTGGCCACGGAAGGGGCGCCCAGTCACGTCAACAACCCGGCCAACGGCCCGCGCAGCAAGCTCCTTCGCGTGGCCGAGGACGTGGATACCGCCGTGGCAGTTCGGGCAACCAGCGTGCGGGTCAGGCCACCACCTCCAACCTGTCCGCGGCCTCCAAGCCCTCCTAGTCCCTCCTTTCAGGTGCACAGCACGCCAGTCGGGGGCAGGGTCCGCCATCACCTTCACCACTGGCGTCCCATCACCTCGGACAGGTGGGTCTTGGACATTGTCCGAAGGGGCTACTCCCTCCCCTTCGAGACCACCCCCCAGCCATGCCACCTCAATTCCACCGCATGTCAGGGGATCACTTGGTGCTTCTACAGAAGGAAGTCACGGCCCTCTTGGCCAAGAGGGCCATCGAGCATGTTCCGACCCCAGAAGTAGGGCGTGGTTGCTACTCCCACTACTTTCTGGTGCCCAAAAAGGACAAGGAGGACATGCGTCCTATCTTGGACCTCCGGAACGTCAATCGCTTCCTCCGGAAGGAGAAGTTCAAGATGCTCACCCTAGCTCAGGTCTTGACTGCCCTCGACCTTGGAGACTGGCTGGTAGCGTTGGACTTGCAGGACGCCTATTTCCACATCCCCGTCCTGCCGGCCCACCGGCGTTACCTACGGTTCACGGTAGGCCTCGAGCACTTTCAGTTCACCGTGCTCCCCTTTGGCCTTACCAGTGCCCCTCGGGTGTTCACGAAAGTGATGGCGGTGGTCGCAGCTCATCTGCGCCGGGCAGGGGTTTCAGTCTTCCCCTACCTCGACGACTGGCTGCTGAAGGCGGGCTCGTCCCAGGCAGTCGTCTCCCACCTCCAGACTACGGCCGAACTCCTGCACTCGCTGGGGTTCTCCAGTCGCATCTGATTCCTTCTCCACAGCTCCTTTTCATCGGAGCAGTTCTGGACACGACGCAGTTTCGGGCCTATCCTCCCGAACGGCGAGTCCGGGATATTCAGGCTATGATTCCGATCTTTCAGCCTTTATCCTGGGTTTCGGTACGGATGACCCTGAGGCTGCTGGGCCTCATGGCCTCCTGCATCCTGCTGGTCAATCATGCCAGATGGCATATGCGGGCTCTGCAGTGGGACCTGTAGTTCCAGTGGGCGCAGCACCAGGGCAACCTGTCCGATCACGTCCAGATCTCGGAGGGGACTGCAAAACAGTTGCAGTGGTGGCTCTCGAACCGGCAATGGGTCATGGGCAGATCCCTCTCCCTTCCCCAGCCAGAGCACACAGTTGTGACGGACGCGTCCCTTCTGGGATGGGGCGGTCACATGGGAGAGGCGGAGATCAGAGGCCTCTGGTCTCCGGCGGAGTCCCGGCTCCATATCAACATTCTGGAGCTCCGGGCGATCCTACTTGCACTCAAGGCATTCCTTCCCTCTGTCAAAGGGAAGGTAGTGCAGGTGTTCACAGACAACACCACCGCCATGTGGTACTGCAACAAACAAGGCGGGGTGGGGTCGTGGACCCTTTGTCAGGAGGCTCTGCGCCTCTGGACATGGCTGGAACATCAGGGCATGTTCCTGATGGTTCAACACCTGGCAGGTTCGCTGAACGCCAGGGCGGACGAACTCAGCCGCAGGTGCATGATGGATCACGAATGGCGTCTTCACTCGGAAGTGGCGCAAGGACTCTTTCTACAGTGGGGAGAGCCTTGGTTAGATCTATTCGCCACCGAAGAGAACGCGCAATGTCATCAGTTCTGCGCGTTGGAATTTCCAAGGCGGCACTCGCTCGGCGACGCTTTTCGTCACGAGTGGAGTTGCGGTCTGTTGTACGCCTTTCCGCCTATACCACTTCTACCCAGAGTGTTGAAGAAGATTCGGCACGACCGGGCCCAAGTCATTCTTGTGGCTCCGGACTGGGCTCGAAGAGTTTGGTATCCCGAGCTACTCAGTATGAGCGTAGATCCCCCAATCCGTCTGCCTCTTCGGGAGGATCTTCTGTCGCAGCAGCAGGGGACGGTCCTCCACCCGAACCTGTCCAGTCTACACCTGCTTGCGTGGAGATTGAGCGGCGGCAGTTGATTCCTTTCGACTTGCCTCCCGAAGTTTGTGATGTGATTCTGGCAGCCAGGCGTCCCTCCACTAAGGTGGTATACGCCTGCAGGTGGAACAAATTTGTGGCATGGTGCACAGCAAAGGCTGTGAATCCCCTTTCTGCCCCTCTTTCTGAGGTCCTTCTGTTCCTTCTCTCTCTGGCCCAACAGGGTTCTGCCCTGGGTACCATCAAGGGTTATCTTTGTGCTATCTCGGCCTTCCTCAGGCTCCCTGATCAGCCCTCCCTTTTCAAGTCCCCTGTTGTTAACAGGTTCTTAAAAGGCATTACACACCTCTTCCCTCCTGTTCCGTTTGTGATGCCTCAGTGGGACTTGAACTTGGTTCTTACCTTTTTAATGTGCGCTCCCTTTGAGCCTCTACATAACTGTCCTCTTCGTCTTCTCACTCTGAAGACAGCCTTTCTGGTGGCCATCACCTCCGCTCGGCGGGTGAGTGAGCTCCAGGCTCTATCTTGCAAACCTCCCTTTCTGTCTGTTCATCCAGACAAGGTTGTTCTTCGGACGCGTCCGTCCTTCTTGCCAAAGGTGGTTACTGCTTTCCACATTGGGCAGACCATCACTTTACCCACCTTCTTTCCGCCTCCGCATCCTTCCAGAGAGGAAGAGAGGCTCC
Source organism: Calotriton arnoldi (assembly GCA_963921515.1). Classification (NCBI taxonomy): domain Eukaryota; kingdom Metazoa; phylum Chordata; class Amphibia; order Caudata; family Salamandridae; genus Calotriton; species Calotriton arnoldi. The sequence goes on along the minus strand of CAWUFW010004722.1, from coordinate 705,744 downwards.
ACCGTCTGGACCCAAAACGTGCGCTCTCCTTCTATATTGACCGCACAAAACACTTCCGGGTGGATGACCAGCTCTTTGTTGGCTACGTGGGCGCCAAAAAGGTCGGGCGGTGCACAAAAGGACCATCTCCCGCTGGGTTACCTTGTGCATCAAGACCTGCTATTCTTTGGCTAAGAAGGAGCCTCCTGTTGGGCTGCGTGCCCATTCCACCAGGGCAACGGCTGCTACCACGGCCTTAGGCCGCGGTGTTCCGCTGCCGGTTATCTGTCAGGCAGCTACGTGGGCCTCGCTGCACACGTTTACAAAGCATTACTGCCTTGACAGTCAGGTCCGGAGGGATGGCTTCTTTGGCCGTTCTGTCCTCCAGGACTTCCTTGTCTGATCTTTGTTCGCAGACCCACCACCGGGGTTGGTATTGCTGGGGTATCTATTCTAAGGTAAGGAATCTGTCACTAACGTGTCTCTTTCAGATGCACAAGTTACTAACTTGTGTAACGATATATCTGTAAGAGACAGTAGTTAGTGACAGATTCCTACCGCCCCACCCATCCTCCCCGTTCTGCGAACTGATTTCTAGGGTTAAGGACATCCCTTTCAGGGCCCTAGTATTTTTCAGACACCTGTGTCAGCTTCTTGCATGGCTCTGCGTTCCTGGCGCGGAAAGTCGTGTACAGAACGGACGTCAGCGCGCAGGGGCGGCGCCTAAGTACTGCCCGCGACGTCATCCCGGCGATCACGACGCCGACGACGGACGCGGAGCCGCACGACGCCGCCTACCGACGCGCAAGGGTACTGCTACGCAAAAAAACTTTCCGGATCCAGCCTGACGCCTGGGGATATTCTAAGGTAAGGAATCTGTCACTAACTACTGTCTCTTACAGATATATCGTTACACAAGTTAGTAACTTGTGCTTCGCCACCGAAGAGAACGGGCAATGTCAGCAGTTCTGCGCGTTGGAATTTCCAAGGCTGCACTCGCTCTGCAACGCTTTTCGTCGCAAGTGGAATTGCGGTCTGCTATATGCCTTTCCGGCTATACCACTTCTGCCCAGAGTGCTGAAGAAGATCAAGCGCGACCGGGCTCAAGTCATCCTTGTGGCTCCGGATTGGGCACGAAGAGTCGGGTATCCCGAGCTCTTACACATGACCATCGATCCTCCGATCAGACTGCCTCTTCGGGAGAATCTTCTGTCGCAGCAGCAGGGGATGGTCCTCCACCCGAACCTGTCCAGCCTCCACCTCCTTGCGTGAAGATTGAGCGGCGACAGTTGACAGCTTTTGACCTACCTCCCGAAGTCTGTAATGTTATTTTGGCAGCCAGGCGTCCCTCCACCAAAACAGTATACGCCTGTAGATGGAACAAATTTGTGGCATGGTGCACAGCAAAGGCTGTGGATCCCCTTTCTGCCCCTCTTTCAGAGGTCCTCCTCTTCATTCTTTCCTTGGCCCAGCAGGGCTCTGCTCTGGGCACTCTCAAGGGCTATCATTCAGCCATTTCGGCCTTTCTTCGCCTTCCAGATCAACCTTCTCTTTTCAAGTCCCCTATTGTAAATAATTTTCTTAAGTGCATTACTTATCTGTTTCCTCCTATTCCTTTCATAATGCCTCAGTGGGACTTGAATCTTGTTCTGACCTATCTTATGTGCGCTCCCTTTGAGCCGCTACATAATTGTCCTTTAAGGCTTCTGACGCTCAAAACTGTTTTTCTGGTTGCCATCACCTCTGCTCGCAGTGAGCTCCAGGCTCTATCCTCTAAGCCTCCTTCCGGTTCATCCGGAGTAGGTTGTCCTTCGAACTTGACCTTCTTTTCTTCCCAAAGTGGTTACCTCTTTCCACATAGTACAGACCATCACTTTGCCCACCTTCTTCCCGACCCCGCATCATTCTAAAGAGGAGGAGAGGCTCCACCGTCTGGATCCAAAACGTGCGCTTTCATTTTACTTGGATCGCACAAAACAATTCCGGGTGGATAATCAGCTATTTGTTGGCTATGTGGGCGCCAAGAAAGGTCGGGCCGTGAAAAAGTGAACCATCTCTCGATAGGTCGTTGCATCAAAATTTCTTAGTCCTTAGCGAAAAAGGAACCTCCAGTAGGGTTGCACACCATTCCACCAGGGCGACAGCAGCCACTACCGCTTTGGGACGTGGAGTCCCCCTTCACGACATCTGCCAGGCAGCCACTTGGGCTTCATTGCACATGTTCTCCAAACATTACTGTCTGGACAGCCAAGTCCGGAGAGACAGCTTCTTTGGCCGTTCAGTTCTCCAGGACTTTCTGGTGTGAACTTAGTTCGCAGACCCACCTCCGGGGTTGGTATTGCTGGGGTATCTATACTAAGGTGAAGAATCCATAACTAATAGTATCTTTCAGATAAACAAGTTACTTACCTTCGGTTACGATATATCTGCAAGAGACATATATTAGTTATGGATTCCTTACCGTCCCACCCATCCCCCCCGCTCTGCTAACTGACTTCTAGGATAAGGGACTCCCTTTCAGGGCACTAGTTTTGTGCACCAGTGGTCAGCGTCTTGCAGGGCTATGCGTTTCTGGCGTGGAATGTCGTGTAAAGAACTGACGTCAGCGCGCGTGGGCGGCGTCTAAGTAGATACCGCAATGTCATCCCGGTGATCACGATGCCGATGACGGACGTGGAGTCAACCGACGCCACCTACTGACGCGTAGGGGTACTGCTACGAAAAAATGTCTCCGGATCCAGTCTGACGCGAGGGGGTAATTCTAAGGTAAGGAATCCATAACTAATATATGTCTCTTACAGATATATTGTTACCGAAGGTAAGTAACTTGTTCTTCAACCCTGGGTAGGTGTGAATCATCTGAGCAGTCAGGCTTACACAAAGGAACAAGCATAAAGCATTTAAACAGCACTGAAACCATTGAAGAAGAAAGAAACTAAACACTCAAGAAATGCAACTCCAGTTTACAAAAATAGATTTGATTTTAGGTATTTTTAGACTACAAAATGAAAAAGATCCACCAGAGTGTTCTGGAGATACAGAATTTGAAAGGTGTAGTAAATTGCAGCTTTCCACCTAGCCGCGAACAAACCTTTGCAATTTCAGCGAATTTGACATTTATGAACTTTTTCAAGCAAAACTTTGTCAAGTTGGTTTGCGTTACTTAGAGTTACTTTGGTGACCAACTCCATCAGGTTGCCAGTCAAGGGGACCAGCAAAGTCCAAAGAAATAGTTACGTCAACAAGAAAAGCAGTCTCCCGTCCAGTTCCAGCGTATGTGGTCTCTTGCCATTGACTTCTATTGGAGTGGTCCTGAGGCAAGGGATACAGGATGCTGAAGATGCTCTAAGATACAGAAGATGCTGTGTGGTCTTCCTGGGGCTACTCCTTAGTCCACGGGCTTGATGAGGCGATTCTGGCCACAGTAGTAGACATCCCGCGAAGACCTCTTGGATTTTGCAGAAGTTCAGTTGCCTGGTACAGTGGTTTAAGTGGTTCTCTACTTTCGATGGGAACGTGTCTTCTGAGCGACCATGCTGCACTCCAGTGTCTCTCCAGGACCAGCAGAGTCGAGTGCAACTTTTGAGCGTTGGATCTTGGTCCCTTGGGCTTCACGCCAGCAAGGAGCAGCGATCTGGTGATCTAGACTAGCAACTCACCCCAGCAGGCTTCCTCAGCTGTTGTGGCCCTGTGGTGTGAACAGGTGGTTTGCCAACTGACCCTTGGAGTCTTTTGCTTCTGCCGGGCTCAGACGATGACTTCTCCACAAGCAGGACACAACAGGCACTGTCTTTTTCTTTGCTCGCAGCAGGTGCAGTCCACCTTGGTGAAGCCTCTCTTTGCTGGGTCCTTGGTGCAGCATGGCAGTCCTCCTTCAGTCCAACGAGATCTGAGTTCTGGGTGCCCCTTAAATACCCAAAAAATGCCCTCAGAGTAGGTCACAGTCACTAGCCAATGGTCTACTAGATCAACTGCCTTCTGATGACTACTTCCTGAGAAGTGTGGCATCTAGCTATCCCAGACGTCTCCATTCTGCCCACTTCCAACATGGTGGAACTCTTTTAGTGTGCAGAACTTCTCTATCCCAACCCAGAGGTTTGGCTACCAAGGTGGTACATGCCCCAGAAAAGTTGAGCACGCAACTGGCTTCCCCTCTCTGTCCCTAGTGCCAGCCTATCTGCCTAAACCGTAGAGCAGTCCATCTTCTAAGTGTTGCCCATTTGCCTTTCAAAGGTGGCTTCCCCTTTCTAGGCTAACACTCGGGTGGCTACCTGCCAGGGAGAGATAACACCACTCCCCCATGCAGGCTTTTATTGTGTCCTTTCCTGGGATTAATTTGCACATTTTCCCAGGTGGGCAAAAAGCTGTCCCGGGGACAGACCCTGTGTGCAACCGTAAAGAGGTACAGGAGACTTTAGGCAACAAAGTTGACATTTTTCAAAAGTTGCACGCAGCAACAAGTTCCATTAATTCCGATTTGAGTATCAAGTTGAGCTTTTTGTAATGAATTTTTTGATACCTTACAGTACCGACTTTACTAGTTCCAGTCAGAAGTTAGCAGGGTTGAGGTGTCAGCCTGTAACTCTGCACTCACCACTGGGGCTACTAGCCCTCTCCATAGTAAATGGGACAAACCTTTGGGGTGAAAAAGAGACATTTCCTTACAGTTTTCAACAATTGTTCATGCTTCGCTTCTGAGTACACGTAAAGGGAAAAGAACTGAGGCCATTGTACAGGGGTGGCACTTATATACGGCACCGCTCCATCACTTCTGGGAAGATATGGACTAAACATGGAGGCCCACTGGAGCACTGCATGGAAAAAGGTTTTACGGATCCAGTATGGTGCCTGGGGAATAGTCTAAGATAAGTTACCAAACTTAAGTAATGTGTTAATTTTGCTCCTGTTTTTATCTTTACTATTAAAGTCTTGAGCCATCCTGCATCGTGAGATCTCAAAGTGCTGTGTTGGGAAGGAATTACCACTGCAAATCTGGATCCGGTTTCTTCTGTCCACCTTCATATTTCTTGATTGTATCAAATGCTTTTATATTCTTCTGTTTTGCCACAGTGGTACAAATCCCTCTTGGGAAGTATGGCACCATTTAACATAAATAATGACGATTGAGTTGCCCAATCAGGTCTGATGCCCATGGACATAAAAATGATATTGCTAACTATTGTCACAGGGTGCTGAGTCTTTTTTCTCTGTACTGTGTCTGTGCCGAATTTACAAAGGTTTGTTTGTGAATTAGGTCCTGATTCACTCAGCTTGTTTTAGTCAGTCCGAAGTACTTACAGAAAATGCTTTTTAGATAAGGTTCTGATATTCAGGGGTAATTTACTCATTACAAGTGCATAAAATACAACAACTCACAGGAAAAGCTTTTTGTGATGCACGTCCTATGCGGAGGGCATGTGAACAGCAATGTCTTCTTGGCATTTCTGGGGCAAGCAAACACAGTTGTGAAAATCACCGACTTTTAATTTGTCAAGCCATGAACTGTAATTAAACCTGGTAAGAAAGTATGCACTTTTGAATATAAACATGTGATTTTTATTTTGAATAGGTATTTCAAGGTCTTGATACAAGAAATGGATTTTAAAGTAGACCTTGGGTTTCTATACGCGCATGCAGATCTCTTTACTCAAGCAGGAGATGCACCCAAAGACCAAGAGGTCAGATTCACCACGACTGTATTACATAGTCATTCTATGCATGTATTTAAACAACTCTACAATAACATCTGTTGTGTATGTTTGCTACATATATAACTAATGTGTGCTGCATGCTCAGACCTAATTGTATCAAAAGGTAGGTCAGATACTATTAATTCTTCAGTATTGTATCTATCATAGATTCACATGCTTGAATCTTCACCGTCGTCATGGTGGGAGTCCCATTGTAACCGTAATATAAGCAGTGTTAAAGCATTAGCACCAAAACCCCATTGAAAACAGTAGACATTGTTGGCCAATTCGCATTGTTTTAAAACATCTAAACTTCATCCAATCAGAGCAGAGAGACTGAAGCACTCATCCTCTGCAGGGCCACCATACCACAGATTTCTTGCAGCACGTCGTGTGTTAGGGAGTCTTCCTGAGCTCTGCTCGGTCGCAGTGTCAGATCTCAACTTTTCACATGACAGTTATCCCGTTGATCTTCAAACCTCCAGGCAACATCTGAGGTACATTTTGGTGGTGTGAGTTCGTATTTTGACAATGTCTGAGGGTTGCAAAAAGAGGCCTTTAAGGCCTTGTAAGTCCTGTGGGATATCAAGACTCTTCTCTGAAGACACCCCACAAGGAATGTTTGTACTGCTTTTACCCTCAGCACAACCCTAAGGACTTCAAATACTGTTGACTTTCTCAGCTAAGACCCTCAAAGATAGTTAGGCCAGACCGCTTCTTTGGCTCCAGAAAAAGAAAGCCCAGTCTGAATCTGAGTCTAAGTGTGAGGAGAGGGGACATTCCTCACACTTCCTACAAGAAGTGAAATAATGAGGCCTCCTCCTCATCTGACAGACTCAAAAAGCACTAAATCCCAAAGTAGGGAGACCAGTGTTGAGAGGTCGAGAAGCAAAGAGCCAGTTAGACCTTCTCCCTTTCGCAGAAGATGTGCCTCTTCACCTCCATCTGCTCCTGTCACTCCATTCAATGAGCCGTCGACGAAGGAAATCAGTCCATCGACGGATACGTTGACGAAAATCACTCCGTCGACGACCGATTCGTCATCTTAGGTATCCCCTTCTATGCCGGTGACTATGGCGACATCTATAACGTTGACAACCAGGACGACTACGACCACATCGTCGTCGACGAAGACTCAGACGACGGCATTGTTGTTGTCGACGAGACCGTCGTCGATGACACGGATTTCAGTAGCAGCTCCGTCGACACCATCAACTACATCTGAAGTGCTTCTGTCGACGAGAATTCCATACGTGGCTACGTCGTCGAGGACCCCGTCGACAGCAGTAAAGAATACTTTGTTCATCTCAGACAAGGGCATACCTGCACCTATGCCACATGACATTACAAAAGTTTTACATCCTGTGCACCTGCTGGAGATGCAGGAATACGGGACCAAAGTCTCTTTGGGCCAGCTTATAGCCCTTCTCAGGTAAATGTAAAGTTCCAAGAAACTGAGGATAAAGATGCAGACCAACATCCTTCTAAATTTCTGAAGGATTAATTATCTTTTCATGACAGAGGCCGGGTCTCCGCTCAGGAGTATGACATCTTCCAAGATCACTATCCATAAGACGAGCCTGTAGAGGAACAGAATCTGAAAGAGACACGTTAGTGACAGATTCCTTACCTTAGAATATCCCCAGGCGTCAGACTGGATCCGGAAAGTTTTTGCGTAGCAGTACCCTTGCGCGTCGGTAGGCGGCGTCGTGCGGCTCCGCGTCCGTCGTCGGCGTCGTGATCGCCGGGATGACGTCGCGGGCAGTACTTAGGCGCCGCCCCTGGGCGCTGACGTCAGTTCTTCTTTTTCCGCGCCAGCAAGCGCAGATCCGGGAAGAGCAGTGCCCTAGTCATTTTTTGACTAACTTTTTTGGTGAATTTTTTCACTGTTTCTTCGAATCGACTTCAAGGTGTCGTAGGGATGCCCGGCTTTAAACGTTGCGGCGCCTGTGCTCGGATGATGTCCATCACAGACCCGCATTGGGAGTGTCTCTTCTGCCTCGGCCGAGGCCACGACACGGAGTCGTGTTCCGACTGCCGGGCCCTCAACCCGAAAGCTTTGCGAGAGCGGTCTCGAAAGCTCCTCGAGGCCCGGCATTCGGCTCCGCGCCACGCCAAGCCCCGGTCGCGTGAGAGGTCGAGGGGTCGGTCGCGGAGTCCTCACCGGTCGTCGGCGTCGAAGTCTTCTTCGTCCGGTAAGTCCAAGCACAAAAAGTCCAAAAAGCATCGTCGCTCTAGGACTTCGCCTCGCCGGTCTCGCGACTCGGCTGAGGCCCCTCCCGGCACCGTCCCCGCCCCCGGACATGCCTGTGGAGTCGCCCCCGCAATACCCGTCCTTCCCGGGTTCGGGGGCGGATCCGGCCCAAATACAGGAATTCCTGTCGGCCATGGCCCGCCTCTTCGGGCCTCAAGGTCCCTCCGGTGCGCCTTCGGGCCCCGCGGGCCCTGATGGGGTTGCCCCGGCGTCGCCGGCGGCTCCGGCCCCGGCGTCGCCCGTGCCTCCAGCCTCGATCCCGGCTCCGGCCCCGGCCTCGATCCCGGCTCCGCAACCCCCATCGACGCCGGTCGACCTAACCACGCCTCCGCCGACGCCGATGTCTCCGGTGCCGTTCACGACGCCGCTTGGGGCTCCGGGCGGCGTCGTCCCCCAGTTCTTTCCGGTTCCGGACATGGAACCGGACCGATGTCGCTCGACGCCGGTTCCGGCGCCGATGGGGCCTTGGATCCCAAATGTCCCTCCTCCTCCTTATTTTGAACCAGAGGAGGACCAGGAGGACTGAGAGGGGTCTGATGACCCTCTGGCACAACAGTGTCAGTACGATGAGGACTGGACAGAGGGTCTAGAGGATGCCAGTGGTCTAGAAACTTCCCCTGACACTGGCATGCTGTCTCCTCCCGTGGCTACGGAGGAGGGAGCCAATTTTGCAACGGTGTTGCGTAGGGCAGCTGGAGCCTTACATCTCCAACTCCCTACTGTGGCAGTCAAGACTAATCTCTTGACAGAGGTGCTTCAGCCGGCAGCCTCCTCTACGGAGACTGTGCTGCCGTTTAACGATGCCCTCACTGACGTTCTTTTGGGTGCCTGGTCCAAGCCCAACACAGGGGCTCCTGTGGATAGGAACGTGTCCCGACGCCATCGCCAAGCTCCGGGCGACCCCCTATTTCTCTCTGTCCACCCCACTCCTGAGAGCTTGGTTGTCCAAGCCTCCGCTTCCCAAACCGCCTTCCCTACCGCCCCTCCGGATAGGGAATCCAAACGCCTGGATCAATTTGGGAAGAAGGGTTTTTCTTCCTCCAGTGCGGGCTTGCGGTCCATCAACACCGCTTGTCTTTTGGGCCGATATACCCACTCCTTGTGGGATTCGGTGGCGACTGTTTTGCCCCAGTGTTCTGAGGAGGTCCAGACACTGCTTTCCCGCGCCATTGCGGAAGGAAGGGATGCGGCCAAATACACAATTCGATGTGGCCTTGATACCGCCGACTCGCTGGGCAGGTCTATTGCAACGACGGTGGCGCTGCGTCGCCACGCCTGGCTGAGAACCACTGGTTTTTCAGGGGATGTCCAGAATTCTCTCATGGACATGCCCTTTGATGGAGTCGGTCTTTTGGGTCCAAAGCAGACCATGCGTTGGAGCGCTTTAAGGACTCACGGGCTACTGCCAACTCCCTGGGCCTTTCTGCTACACGCCCTCCGCTAACTTCTGCTTTTCGCCCCTATCGTGGCCACGGAAGGGGCGCCCAGTCACGTCAGCAGCCCAGCCACCGGCCCGCGCAGCAGGCGTCTTCGCGTGGCCGAGGACGTGGATACCGCCGTGGCGGTTCGGGCAACCAGCGTGCGGGTCAGGCCACCACCTCCAACCCGTCCGCGGCCTCCAAGCCATCCTAGTCCCTCCTTTCCGGTGCACAGCACGCCAGTAGGGGGCAGGGTCCGCCATCACCTTCACCACTGGCGTCCCATCACCTCGGACAGGTGGGTCTTGGACATTGTCCGAAGGGGCTACTCCTCCCCTTCGAGACCAACCCCCAGCCATGCCACCTCAATTCCACCGCATGTCAGGGGATCACTTGGTACTTCTGCAGAAGGAAGTCATGGCCCTCTTGGCCAAGGGGGCCATCGAGCATGTTCCGACCCCAGAAGTAGGACGTGGTTGCTACTCCCACTACTTTCTGGTGCCCAAAAAGGACAAGGAGGACAGGCGTCCTATCTTGGACCTCCGGAACGTCAATCGCTTTCCTCCGGAAGGAGAAGTTCAAGATGCTCACCCTAGCTCAGGTCTTGACTGCCCTCGACCCTGGAGACTGGTTGGTAGCGTTGGACTTGCAGGACGCCTATTTCCACATCCCCGTCCTGCCGGCCCACCGGCGTTACCTTCGGTTCACGGTAGGCCTCGAGCATTTTCAGTTCACCGTGCTCCCCTTTGGCCTTACCAGTGCCCCTCGGGTGTTCACGAAAGTGATGGCGGTGGTCGCAGCTCATCTGCGCCGGGCAGGGGTTTCAGTCTTCCCCTACCTCGATGACTGGCTGCTGAAGGCGGGCTCGTCCCAGGCAGTCGTCTCCCACCTACAGACTACGGCCGAACTCCTGCACTCGCTGGGGTTCTCCATCAATGTGCCGAAGTCGCATCTGATTCCTTCTCCACAGCTCCTTTTCATCGGAGCAGTTCTGGACACAACGCAGTTTCGGGCCTATCCTCCCGAACGGCGAGTCCGGGATATTCAGGCTATGATTCCGATCTTTCAGCCTTTATCCTGGGTTTCGGTACGGATGACCCTGAGGCTGCTGGGCCTCATGGCCTCCTGCATCCTGCTGGTCAATCATGCCAGATGGCATATGCGGGCTCTGCAGTGGGACCTAAAGTTCCAGTGGGCGCAGCACCAGGGCAACCTGTCCGATCATGTCCAGATCTCGGAGGGGACTGCAAAACAGTTGCAGTGGTGGCTTTCGAACCGGCAATGGGTCATGGGCAGATCCCTCTCCCTTCCCCAGCCAGAGCACACAGTTGTGACGGACGCGTCCCTTCTGGGATGGGGCGGTCACATGGGAGAGGCGGAGATCAGAGGCCTCTGGTCTCCGGCGGAGTCCCGGCTCCATATCAACCTTCTGGAGCTCCGGGCGATCCGACTTGCACTGAAGGCATTCCTTCCCTCTGTCAAAGGGAAGGTAGTGCAGGTGTTCACAGACAACACCACCGCCATGTGGTACTGCAACAAACAAGGCGGGGTGGGGTCTTGGACCCTTTGTCAGGAGGCTCTGCGCCTCTGGACATGGCTGGAACATCAGGGCATGTTCCTGATGGTTCAACACCTGGCAGGTTCCCTGAACGCCAGGGCGGACGAACTCAGCCGCCGGTGCATGATGGATCACGAATGGCGTCTTCACTCGGAAGTGGCGCAAGGACTCTTTCTACAGTGGGGAGAGCCTTGGTTAGATCTATTCGCCACCGAAGAGAACGCGCAATGTCATCAGTTCTGCGCGTTGGAATTTCCAAGGCGGCACTCGCTCGGCGATGCTTTTCGTCACGAGTGGAGTTGCGGTCTATTGTACGCCTTTCCGCCTATACCACTTCTACCCAGAGTGTTGAAGAAGATTCGGCACGACCGGGCCCAAGTCATTCTTGTGGCTCCGGACTGGGCTCGAAGAGTTTGGTATCCCGAGCTACTCAGTATGAGCGTAGATCCCCCGATCCGTCTGCCTCTTCGGGAGGATCTTCTGTCGCAGCAGCAGGGGACGGTCCTCCACCCGAACCTGTCCAGTCTACACCTGCTTGCGTGGAGATTGAGCGGCGGCAGTTGATTCCTTTCGACTTGCCTCCCGAAGTTTGTGATGTGATTCTGGCAGCCAGGCGTCCCTCCACTAAGGTGGTATACGCCTGCAGGTGGAACAAATTTGTGGCATGGTGCACAGCAAAGGCTGTGAATCCCCTTTCTGCCCCTCTTTCTGAGGTCCTTCTGTTCCTTCTTTCTCTGGCCCAACAGGGTTCTGCCCTGGGTACCATCAAGGGTTATCTTTGTGCTATCTCGGCCTTCCTCAGGCTCCCTGATCAGCCCTCCCTTTTCAAGTCCCCTGTTGTTAACAGGTTCTTAAAAGGCATTACTCACCTCTTCCCTCCTGTTCCGTTTGTGATGCCTCAGTGGGACTTGAACTTGGTTCTTACCTTTTTAATGTGCGCTCCCTTTGAGCCTCTACATAACTGTCCTCTTCGTCTTCTGACTCTGAAGACAGCCTTTCTGGTGGCCATCACCTCCGCTCGGCGGGTGAGTGAGCTCCAGGCTCTATCTTGCAAACCTCCCTTTCTGTCTGTTCATCCAGATAAGGTTGTTCTTCGGACGCGTCCGTCCTTCTTGCCAAAGGTGGTTACTGCTTTCCACATTGGGCAGACCATCACTTTGCCCACCTTCTTTCCGCATCCTTCCAGAGAGGAAGAGAGGCTCCACCGTCTGGACCCGAAACGTGCGCTCTCCTTCTATATCGACCGCACAAAACACTTCCGGGTGGATGACCAGCTCTTTGTTGGCTACGTGAGCGCCAAAAAAGGTCGGGCGGTGCACAAGAGAACCATCTCCCGCTGGGTTACCTTGTGCATCAAGACCTGCTATTCATTGGCTAAGAAGGAGCCTCCTGTTGGGCTGCGTGCCCATTCCACCAGGGCAACGGCTGCTACCACGGCCTTGGGCCGCGGTGTTCCGCTGCCGGTTATCTGTCAGGCAGCTACGTGGGCCTCGCTGCACACGTTTACAAAGCATTACTGCCTTGACAGTCAGGTCCGGAGGGACGGCTTCTTTGGCCGTTCTGTCCTCCAGGACTTCCTTGTCTGATCTTTGTTCGCAGACCCACCACCGGGTTGGTATTGCTGGGGTATCTATTCTAAGGTAAGGAATCTGTCACTAACGTGTCTCTTTCAGATGCACAAGTTACTAACTTGTGTAACGATATATCTGTAAGAGACAGTAGTTAGTGACAGATCACTTACCGCCCCACCCATCCTCCCCGTTCTGCGAACTGATTTCTAGGGTTAAGGACATCCCTTTCAGGGCCCTAGTATTTTTCAGACACCTATGTCAGCTTCTTGCATGGCTCTGCGTTCCTGGCGCGGAAAGTCGTGTACAGAACTGACGTCAGCGCGCAGGGGCGGCGTCTAAGTACTGCCCGCGACGTCATCCCGGCGATCACGACGCCGACGACGGACGCGGAGCCGCACGACGCCGCCTACCGACGCACAAGGGTACTGCTACGCAAAAACTTTCGGATCCAGTCTGACGCCTGGGGATATTCTAAGGTAAGGAATCTGTCACTAACTACTGTCTCTTACAGATATATCGTTACACAAGTTAGTAACTTGTGCTTCAGGCGCAGGGGGTATCTATTGCAGTCCCTATCTCTTTGGTCACAGATTTGCACATGATGTTAACCGATTATTATAAAAGGTTTCCCAAGGCCAGTGCGCTGACACAGCAAACTACAAGGCTTCCCGATGTCCCAGATACGGTATCTCTTCAGAAGAGCTCTATCAGACCACAAGTAAGGGAAAGACCTGTATCTGATAGAGACTTCTAGCTGCTGATTCCTTACCTTTGAATTTCCCAGGCGTCAGGCTGGATCCGGAAACTTTTGCTGAGCAATACCCCTTGCGCGCAACTTCGGGTGGCTCCATTCGGCTCCGCGTGACGGCATCGGTTATGACGTTGCGGTGCCTATATAGGCACCACCCAGGCGCACGGACGTCAGATCTTTTCTTTCCACGCCAGTTAAGCGCTGATCCGGGAAGAGCTACCCCTCTGCCGCTTTTTGGCAGGTTTTTTCTTGACTTTTGTCGATATTTTTGGATTCGACTTCGTGTGCGAGGGATGTCTTCGAGAAAGACAGGTTTCAAACCATGCGGGACTTGTTCCCGCATGATGAGGGTCACCGATCCCCACCGCGTATGTCTGTGGTGTCTTGAACGCGACCACGATTCGAAGTCGTGTTCAGACTGTCAAACGATGGCCCTGAAGACCTTGAGGGAGCAAGCGATGAAGTTGCTTGCGGCCCGGCAGTCGACACCGTCAAGCGAGACTCCGAGGAGGTCACGGTCCCGTTTGAAGAAGAGGAGGTCGCGGGACCGCTCACGGAGCCCTAAGTCCCCTTCCTCCCATTCGAGGTCTTCTGGACACTCTGGGAAGAGGCACAAGAAGAAGAAGAAGGCCAAGCGGACTTCGACTTCGCCTCAACTGACGTCCGTCATTGAGAAAGGTAAGGAGCACCGACGCTCTAGGCACGGTTCTGTGGAGCCGGAGCCTGAGTCGACTTCGCACCTTCCACCCTTTCCAGGAGCCGGAGCGACTCCCGCTCAAATGAAAGAGTTTTACGAGGCCATGCGCCGCGTATTTAAGCAGAACGACCCAGTTGGTGAGCCCTCGGGCCCCGCGGGGTCGGATGGGGCCCCATCGGGTTCGCCGCCGTCGGCTCCGGCCACGGCACCGGTGGGGCCTCAGGGATCCGATCCGGGTCGACGCCGGTCATGCCAACGCGACCTTCCCCGGCGTCGAATCCGAAGTCTATGACGTCGCCGATGCCCTTCGGTGGCACAAGCCTCATCCACGACGTCACGGAGCCGGAATGGCGTCGAGCGACCGCGATTCCGACGTCGACAGAACCCAGGGGTTCCTTGTTGTCGCCAGAGCACTTTGTGGACGTGCTGGGCTCAGGAGAAGAATGCGAGGAGTCTGGAGACCCTCTTGAGAACCAAGATGTCTCTGAGGAGACAATGGACTGGTATGGGGAACTTGGGGAAGCCAGTGGTCTGGATACTTCCCCAGACACTGGTATGCTCTCTCCGCCTACAGTGGCTACGGAGGAGGGGGCATCCTATGCCATGGTGGTTAAGAGGGCAGCTGAGGTCCTAGGAATGGAGCTGCCTTCAGTGCAGGTCAGGACTAATCTCCTGACCAAAGTGCTTCAGCCTGGGGCTTCCACTTCTGGACCCCTATTGCCCTTTAATGAGGCACTTACGGACGTCCTTCTAGGAACATGGTCCAAGCCTAGCACAGGGGCTCCTGTGAAGAGGACGATTGCACGCCGCCATCGCCCGGCTCCGGGCGACCCAAAGTTCCTCAGCCAACACCCCACCCCAGAAAGTTTGGTGGTGCAGGCCTCTACGTCCCAAGGCGCATTCCCTTCCGCCCCTCCGGATAGGGAATCCAAGAGACTGGACTCAATTGAAACAAAGATGTTTTCTTCCTCCAGTCTGGCATTGCGGGCGGTGAATACTGCATGCTTATTGGGCCGTTTCTCCCACTCTCTTTGGGAGACGGTTGCGTAGGTGCTGCCACAAGTCCCGGAGGAGGCCCGGGCTGTGCTCTCCCAAGCTGTCAAGCTGTCAAGGACGGGAGGGATGCAGCAAAATTCACCAAACGGTGTGGATTAGATACGACCGATTCGCTGGGCAGGTCGATTTCAACGACGGTGGCCTTGAGACGCCAAGCCTGGCTTCGTACAACTGGCTTCTCGGGGATGTCCAAGCCAATTTGATGTACATGCCCTTTGATGGAACCCGCCTTTTGGGGAAAAGGCAGACTCAGCCCTGGTCAGGTTCAAGGACTCTAGAGCTACGGCCAGATCCTTGGGCCTCTCCTCCAGGAAGGCGTCCTCTCCCCAGGCAGTCGTCTCCCACCTTCAGACTACAGCGAACCTCCTGGGGTTCTCAATAAACGTGCCAAAGTCACACCTGACTCCTTCTCAGATGCTCCCTTTCATCGGAGCTGTTATGGACACACTGCAGTTTCAGGCTTATCCTCCCGAGCAGCGAGTCCAGGATATTCACGTTATGATTCTGATATTTCAGCCTCTATCCTGGATTTCGGTGAGGTTGACTCTGAGGCAGTTGGGTCTCATGGCCTCCTGCATCCTGTTGGTAAGACACACCAGATGGCGTATGCAGGCTCTGCAGTGGGACTTGAAGTTCCAATGGGCACAGCATCGGGGAAATCTCACCGACGTGGTTCAGATCTCGGAAGGAACTGCGAAGGATCTGCAGTGATGGTTAACGAACCACGATTGGGTCAGCGGCAGACCTCTCTCCCTACCCCAACCAGATTTCACAGTTGTGACGGATGTGTCACTTCTGGGATGGGGCGGCCACATGGGAGAGGTGGAGATCAGGGGTCCATGGTCTCCAGCGGAGACGGGACGCCACATAAACTTGTTACAGCTCCGAGCGGTTCGGTTGGCATTGAAAGCATTTCTTCCCTCTGTCAAGGGGAAGCTGGTGCAGGTGTTCACGGACAACACAACCGCCATATGGTACTGCAACAAGCAGGGCGGGGTGGGGTCGTGGGCCCTTTGTCGAGAGGCCATGCGTCTCTGGACATGGCTGGAACAGCAGGGCATATCCCTGGTGGTTAAACACCTGGCAGGTTCTCTGAACGCCAGGGCGGACGATCTCAGCTGTCGGTGCCTTCAGGATCACGAATGGCGTCTTCAGTCGGAGGTGGCGCAAAGTCTCTTTCAGCAGTGGGGAGAACCTTGGTTAGGTTTGTTCGCCTCCGAAGAGAACGCGCAATGTCAGCAGTACTGCGCGCTGGAGTTTCCAAGGCGGGTATCGCTCGGCGACGCGTTTTGTTGCGAGTGGAGCGCAGGCCTGTTGTACGCCTTTCCGCCCATACCACTCCTGCCCAGTGTTCTGAAGATCAGGAGCGACCGGGCCCAAGTCATTCTTGTGGCACCGGACTGGGCAAGGAGAGTCTGGTATCCAGAGCTTTTGAGCATGAGTGTCGATCCTCCGATCAGGCTGCCCCTTCAGGAGGATCTTCTGTCGCAGCAGCAGTGGAGGGTTCTCCACCTGAACCTGTCAACTCTGCGCCTCCATGCGTGGAGATTGAGCGGCGACAGTTGATAGCTTTTGACCTTCCTCCCGAAGTCTGTAATGTTATTCTGGTGGCCATTCGTCCCTCCACTAAGACGGTATACGCCGGCCGTTGACAGAAATTCGTATTATACTGTACAGAGAGGTCCATTGACCCTCTTTCTGCTTCTCTTTCTACTGTCCTTTTATTCATTCTAACTCTTGCCCAGCAGGGTTATGCTTTGGGTACTCTCAAAGGTTACCTCTCTGCTCTGTCTGCTTTTTTGCGGCTGCCAGACCAACCTTCTCTCTTAAAATCTCCTACTGTAAATAGATTTCTGAAAGGGCTGGTCCATTTATTTCAACCTACGCCCTTTGTTATGCCACAATGGGACCTTAATTTGGTCCTCACTTACCTGATGTGCGCTCCTTTCGAGCCTTTGCACAATTGTCCCCTCCGGCTGTTGACCATCAAAACAGCCTTCTTGGTGGCGATTACATCGGTCCGGAGGGTGAGTGAGTTGCAGGCATTCTCCAGCTCGCCTCCTTATCTTATGTCCTTTCCGGACAAGGTGGTGCTTCGCACCAGGGCATCTTTTTTGCCAAAGGTTGTGACCCCATTCCATCTGGGTCAGTTCATCACTTTGCCCACCTTCTTCGCTCCCCCAAATCCCTCTAAGGAAGAGGAGCGACTCCACCAGCTGGACCCAAAAAGAGCTTTGTCGTTCTACCTTGACCGCACAAAAGAGTTCCGGGTGGATGACCAACTCTTTGTAGGGTATGTGGGAGCGAAGAAGGGAAGGGCATTGCAGAAAAGGACCATCTCTCGCTGTGTCGTTCTCTGCATTAAAATCTGTGACGCCTTGGCGAAGAAGCAGCCCCCTGAGGGATTCAGGGCCCATTCCACCAGGGGAAAGGCTGCGACTATGGCCTTGGCTCGGGGTGTACCAGTCCAAGACATCTGTCAAGCAGCAACGTGGGCATCATTGCACATGTTCGCAAAACATTATTGCCTTGATGGTGAAGTGCGCAGGGACGGGCACTTTGCCCGTTCAGTCCTGCAAGTCTTCTTAGTCTAGATCATGAGTCCACAACCCACCGCCGGGATGGTATGGCTCGGGTATCTGATTCAAAGGTAAAGAATCTGCAGCTAGAAGTCTCTATCAGATGAACAAGTTACTTACCTTCGGTAACACATTATCTGGTAGAGACTCTATCTAGCTGCAGATTCCTTACAGCCCCACCCATGCCTCCCCGCTTTGCGGACTGATGTAGTAAGACTAGGGTTGTTTCCCCTTTCAGGGCCCTAGTTTTTGCACTTGACTAAGTCAATTACTTCGTGGCTCTGCGCTTCTGGCATGGAAAGTACGAAAAGTACTGACGTCCGTGCGCCTGGGTGGCACCTATATAGGCACTGCAACGTCATAACCGAGACTACCGACGCCGATGACTTCATGCGGAGGCGAATGGAGCCACCCGACGTCGTGCGCAAGGGGTATTGCTCAGCAAAAGTTTCCGGATCCAGCCTGACGCCTGGGAAATTCAAAGGTAAGGAATCTGCAGCTAGATAGTCTCTACCAGATAATGCGTTACCGAAGGTAAGTAACTTGTTCGTTACAACCTATTAAAATCACAGACTCATTGGTGGATAGCGATGGTGACCAACAGCCTGAGGAAGGGGAAATCCCCTATGACTCTGCAGAGGATCACCCAGAGTAGGACGACTATGTAGCACCACTATCTTCTTCTCCTACCCCAACTCCGGTGGATTCGCCGCCAGCTGATAGTGGTGGTTTTCATGAAATCCTGGAGAAAGTGTCAAAGCGTTTTGATCTCCCTCTACCGGCTAAGCAAACCGAATGCTTTCTTTAAAATTTTAAGGGTGCTGCTCAGTATACTATCAGATCTATCTCTATCATTGACTTCATCTTACAGGAGGGATTTAAATTGTTGAAAAAACTGCTTCAGGTGCTACAGTCATTCCATGCTAGAAGTTAAATATAAGACTCCTGACAATTCACCAACTTGTATTATAGATAAGCCTCGTCAAGACTCTGTAATAATGCAAGCTGCCCAACGACAGCCTAAAAGTCCATCTTCACCTTACACGGCCCCTCCAGATAGAGAGGGTTGCAGACTGGACAACATTGGTAAGAGATTCTTGGCTATGGCTGCAACTTCTATCAGGGCTACTAACGTGCTGGTCATCCTTGGGTGATACAACCATCAGATGTGGTCTGATATGTCAACGTTCCTAGAGTATCTCCCTGAGGACAAGAGAAAAGAAGCCCGAAAAATTCTGATAGAAGTTGAGAAGGCCTCTTCAGAAATAATAGACGCTGCTATGGACATCTCCTTTACGGCCTTTCAACAGATGGCTGTAGCAGCAGTTATGTGTCTGCAAGGGTGGCTGAAAGCGACGGTGTTTCGCCCAGAGGTGCAGGCAAACATCTTAGATAAGCCCTTTAAACTTATTTGAAAAGCATGTAGATGATGGCTTGCAATCCATAAAATCAGACATCGAAACCGGATGTTCACTGGGCATGTTACAACAGCAGTGATTCCAGTCTTTTCGAGACAGAGGTCAGTTTTCTTCTCGAGTGCCATTCTAGCAAAGTAGGTATTAACCCTACTCCCAACAAGTTTTTGAGCTTCATACTCTTCACAGCAACCTTACATGTCAACCACAGCATCCTCCTAATCTCAGCAGCCAAGGCGTTGGTGTCCTTCGGCTGGAGGAAAGTTGCAGGATGTTTCCAGGAGACAATGATGTACCGCAGGCACGAGTCACCTCAGTCCTAAACCAACAATTCGACAATCCCCTCCCCTTATTCTACAATTGCTGGAAGAACATCTCTTCCAACAAATGGGTGTTACATGTAATCCAGCACGTTCAACACCTGGAATTTGTTTAAAAGCTTTCCAATCCCCCTCCGCATAGATCATGGCATCACCATCTTTATCTGCTAAAGGAGGATATTCATTTGCTTCTCTCCAAAGATGCGATAGAAGACGTCCCTCTATGTCAACACAACACAGGATTTTATTCCAACTTCTTCCTCATCAAAAAGAAGTCAGGAAAGTGGAGGCAAGTAATGGATCTAAGGCTCTTAAACAAATTTATCAAGAAACAGGCCTGTTCGAGGCATGTGAGCTGTAGATCACATGCTTTGCATACTCCAGCCATCTAGTGTTGGGTCCGGATGTTTGCAAGTTGTTTTTCTTCGAAGAAGTCTTTCCAGTCACGAGGTAGGTGACTCCTCCTTTCGGTGATAGTGCACATGGGCATCGACTCCATTGTTAGATTGTTTTTTTCCGCCATCGGGTTCGGACGTGTATTGCTGCGCTCCAAAACCGTTTCTTAGGGTTCCCCTCGGTGCGCAATCCACTCTACCCGAGTCGGTATTGTTTCGAACGCGTATTCCACTTCTCAGCGTATCGTATCCATCGAGGAAAACCTCTACTTCGATCGAAGATCTTGGAAAGGCCTTCCGGCCTAACCGAGTCCACCTCGCAGTCAATGTAACAGACTTCATTTAAATTCTGCCCTCTGTGTCACGGCAAGTATACTCGCATCGACTTGCACGAAGTGTGCAACTTGTGCCTGTCTCCGAAGCACAACAAAGAAGACTGCAAATCGTTCCGATCGAAGAAAACGCCCCGTGATCATCAGGCTCAATGACGCGAGATGCAAAGCCAAAATGTTGAACACACGCCGGACATCTTCGGCGAAGGTTCCGAGCAAGAATTCGACGCACATGGGGCCGAGGAAGAACAAGAGGAACTTGTATCCATACCGGAATCGGACTCCAAGTCAGAAGAAGATTTCCCTCAAGGTCAACGTACCGTGAGTACTGAACACCCCTTAACCCAAAATCCAACTCAGCCGAAACAAAAGGCTTCGGTCCCACACCCGCCTTCTGGCCACGATCGGCACCAACAAGATGTTTCCGACGCCCCGCCCTCTGGCTCGGCACCGAAACACGTCTCTAAGCCTTCCCGCTCGGGATCGAATCGGCCAAAGACTGGCACCGAGCCGAAACATTCAGGCTCCAAGCTGAAAACTGCTTCGGAGCCGAAATCCTTAACGCTGGAAACGAAGACTCCTTCAGCATCGAAACCTTCGGTGTCGAAAAGTGATTCCACCCCAGCGCCGAAATCTAAAACTGTGCCTCCACCACCACCACCACCACCTGATGAGGATGATGATAATGATGGGGGGGGATAATATTGTACCAATATATTCCCTGGAAAGATTATCACATAGATTCGCCTACAGATAACGACCCAGATCTTTACCCTGCAAAGCCTTCTCCTCCTGACGCCAATGTAGGTCATCTAGAGTTACTTACTAGAGCTGCAGAATATCATGGGGTGCAGTTACACAAGGAATTTTTAGAGGAAGATTTCCTATTTGAAAGGGCTAGTCACACTCTGCCTATGCTCTAAGGTATGATGAGACATGCTGATGACATCTTTAAAGATCCAGTGCGGGCTCGCATTCTCACCCCCAGAATTGATAAAAAATATAAGGCTACTCCTTCAGATCCAGTCTTTATTAAAGGTCAGCTACTGTTAGACTCTTGGTAGTCTCTAATGCCCGTAAACGGGCCAATTCACAGACTACAGGGGATGCTTCCCCTCCAGACAAGGAGTCAAAACTATTAGACGCCTCTGGTAAACGAGTTGCTGCCCAAGCAGCAAATCATTGGCGCATTGCCAACACCCAGGCCCTGCTAGCCAGATATGATAGGGCACACTCTGACGAAATGGAACAGTTGCTACAACACCTCCCAGATGAATGCAAAGCAAAAGCCCAAGATTTAGTCCAGGAAGGGAAGCTCATATCCAATTCCTCAATAAGACGCACTTTAGATGCTGCAGACACCGCAGCTAGGGAGATCAACACTAGTGTGTTATTAAGAAGACATGCATGGTTGAGGATTTCTGGTTTCAAACCAGAAGTACAACAGTCTATTTCAAATACTCCTTTTGATAAGGAACATCAGGAAATAGATGTAAAAACAACAAAGGTCGAGGCAAGTGTTCTGCGCCGCGTAATTCCCCCTCCTCCAACAAGCAGTGACTTGCCCCCGATCATCTAACACCTGTCGGGGGACATCTTCTACAATTCCTCCCCATTTGGCAATATATCACCACAGACAAATGGGTGTTAGGAATTATCCAAAATGGTTACTGCCTGGAGCTTACCAACAATCCTCCAAACATACCACCACGTTCTCACAAAATGTCACCAGAACATTTACATCTACTTCAGCATGAAGTACAATCTCTCCTCTCCAAATGAGCCATAGAACCTGTACCCTTACAACATCAAGGGACAGGTGTGTACTCCCTGTACTTTCTCATCCCCAAAAAGGACAGCTTCTTGAGACTTATTCTAGATCTCAGAAAACTAGACCTATACATACTTTCAGAGCATTTCCACATGGTAACACTTCAGCAAGTGCTCTCGCTTCTACAGCAGTGCGATTTTATTTCCATTCCAGACTTAAAAAATGCATATTTCCATATTCCAATTCATCCCGCTCATCGCAAATACCTCAAATTCCTGATAGCGGGTCACCATTACCAATTCAAAGTGCTACCGTTTGGAGTCACCACTGCTCCCAGGGTATTTACCAAATGTCTGGCAGTCGTCGCAGCACACCTGAGAAGACAACAAAACCATGTCTTCCCATACCTGGATGACTGGCTCATCAAAGCCAATACTTGCCAAATGTGTCTCCAACACACTCAAACCACTATTTACTTACTTCACCAACTTGGGTTTACAGTAAATGCGGTGAAGTCTCATCTACACCCTCCCAACACGCAAACTTATCTGGGAGCCACAATAAACGCTCACAAAGCTCTAGCCTGTCCCAATACAGCCAGGATTCACAGTATTCAGTCCCTTCTCACTCAATTTCAGCCCAACCAATCATTTCCAGCAAGGGTCTTCATGCAACTGCTAAGCATGATGGCATCTTGCATTACAATTGTTCCCCACGCAAGACTTCACATACGTTCCCTTCAAGAATGTTTAGCAAGTCAGTGGAACCAGTCGCAGGGTCGATTAACCGATCTAGTGTTGGTAGACGGCCGCACCCATCGCTCTCTGCAGTGGTGGAACCCACAAAATTTGTCCAAAGGACGGCCCTTTCTCGATCCTGCTCCACAGACAGTGCTAACAGCAGACGCATCGCTCACTGGTTGGGGCGCTCACCTACAAAGTCACACAATCCAAGGATTATGGACCCTAAAGTACAGGAGCCTTCATATCAATCACCCAGAGCTACTAGCAGTGTTTCTAGTGCTCAAAGCCTTTCAAACTCACCTATTAGGCAAAACTGTCTTAGTCTGCATAGACAACATGACAGCTATGTATGACATACAAAAACAGGGGGGGACACACTCTCTCCAACTGTCATGCCTAGCACAAGCCATTTGGAAATGGGCCATACATCACAAAATGTATCTCCTATCAGAACACCTTCCAGGAGTAAACAATCAAATTTCAGACCTTCTCAGTAGCCAGAGACAGCAAATCCACGAGTGGGAACTTCATCCCCAAATCCTTCTTCCCTACTTTCAGGAATGGGGGGTTTCCTCACATAGACCTGTTCGCCACAGATCAAAACGCAAAATGCCCAAGTTTCGCCTCCAGGTTCCCACACCCGCTCTCCAAAGGCAATGCCCTATGGATGAACTGGTCAGGGATATTTGCCTACGCTTTTACGCCTCTCCCACTCATTCCACTAGTAGTTTGAAAGCTCAGGCAATCATCCCTCAAACTCATTCTCATAGCTCCCACATGGGCACGTCAACCTTGGTTCACCACCCTGTTAGAGCCCTCAGTAGTTCCACACCAAAAGCTACATCTCAACTCCAGTCTCCTCACCCAGAGCCATGGAGAAATCAGGCATCCAAATCCCAAGGAACTCAACCTGGCAATTTGGCTCCTGAAGTCATAGAGTTTGGTTATTTATTATTACCACCAGACTGTATGAATATCTTAAAGGAAGCTAGAAGACCTACTACTAGGGCGTGCTATGCAGCAAAATAGAAACGTTTTGTTATATACTGTAACAATAACAATGTCAATCCCCTTGATGCTTCAGTACAAAACATCATCTGTTATCTCTTACACTTGCAGCAATCTAAATTAGCTTATACATCCATTAGATTGCATTTAGCAGCAGTGGCTGCATACTTACAAAATAGACAACACTTATCTCTATTCAGAGTACCAGTGATTAAAGCCTTTATGGAAAGACTAAAGAGAGTAATACCACCAAGAGTTCCACCTGCACCAGTATGGAACTTGAACATAGTCCTTACAAGGTTAATGGGTCCACCGTTTGAACCAATGCACAGGTGTCAATTACAATTCCTCTCATGGAAGATTGCTTTTCTTATTGCAATCACTTCCCTAAGGAGAGTTGGGGAACTCCAGGCACTAACTATCCAAGAGCCTTTCTTTCAACTTCACAAAGACAAGGTGGTTCTTCGAACCAATCCCAAATTTCTACCTAAAGTAGTTTCTGCTTTTCACATCAATCAATCTGTTGAGTTACCTGTATTCTTTCCTCAACCTGATTCTTTAGCGTAACAAGCCCTACACACACTAGTTGTTAGAAGAGCGTTACTATATTATGTAGAAAGAACAAAAGATTTTTGTAAAATGGAACAGCTTTTTGTTGCCTTTTCGCCACCTCACAAAGGCAATCCCATTCGAAATCAGGCATTGCAAGATGGATCGTGAAATGTATCCAAACATGTTATGTGAAAGCGAAAAGAACCTTGACAATACCCCCTAGAGCGACTTCCACCCGCAAAATAGGGGCTACTATGGCCTTCTTAGGGAATATTCCCTTAGCTGACAACTGTAAGGCAGCAACATGGTCTACACCGCACACATTCCCCAAACACTATTGTGTAGATATGGTAGTGAGGCAACAAGCTAATGTACGCCAGGCAGTACTTAAAACCCTGTTTCAAGCAACAGCTACAGGTTAGCCACCGCTTTGGGAGAATACTGCTGTATAGTCTATGCAAAGCATGTGATCTACAGCTCACATGCCTCGAATGGAAAACCTTACTTACCCAGTAAGCATCTGTTCTTGGCATGTAGAGCTGTAGATTCACATGCGCCCACCCGCCTCCCAGGGTACCTATACCTATTGCAGTTTCTGTCTTATCTTAAATACATACGCATAGACATCTCTATTCTACCTTTACTAACTCCATTCTCACCCTCTGCGGTAAAACAATCTAACAATAGAGTTGATGCCCATGCGCACTATCACCGAAAGGAGGAGTCGCCTACCTCGCGAATGGAAAGACTTCTTCGAAGAAAAACAACTTGCAAACATCCGGACCCAACACTAGATGGCAGGAGTATGCAAAGCATGTGAATCTACAGCTCTACATGCCAAGAACAGATGCTTACTGGGTAAGTAACATTTTCCTTTAG
The DNA here is from genome assembly GCA_963921515.1 of Calotriton arnoldi. Lineage (NCBI taxonomy): Eukaryota > Metazoa > Chordata > Amphibia > Caudata > Salamandridae > Calotriton > Calotriton arnoldi. Next base: position 680,776 of record CAWUFW010004722.1, on the reverse strand, counting down.
TATGTTATCCCTGCAGGAGATTTCGCTGCTAGTAGATACAGGGGATTACATGACCTCCCTAGACCTTCTTTCCATATTCCCATCCACTTAAAGCACAGAAAGTTTCTGCGGTTCGAGGTGGGAGGGTGCCATTACCAATTCAAACTGCTTCCTTTCGGGTTGAGGTTGGCTCCCAGATTCTTCATAAAATGCATGGCTCCAGTGGTGGCTTTTCTCAGAAGATCTGGACACCAGGTTTCCAGTACCTGGATGACTGGTTAATATAAGACCCCACTTCTCACCCGGCAAAGCAATCGACTCGCCTCTGCAACTTTTCAAATCTCTAGGCCTCGAACTGAACAAGGAGAAATCGTCCCTAATTCCATCCAGATCGGCTGTGTTCTTGGGAGCAATTCTAGATACGAAAGGCTTTTCCCACCAATGACAGGATTCATTGTCTCAAATCTCACACCGAATCCCTAATGGCAAGAAGGTCCACTTCTGTAAAGAAGTACAAGTCCATGTTGGGGATGATGTCGTCCTGCATCCCATTGATTCCAAACTGTCGTCTTAGTATGCGGACATTGCAGAAACAACTGAACGATCAGTGGGCCCTTCAAAGACACAGTTTCGGTTACAGCACAGATGAAGTCGGCAATGCCTTGGTGGATGAACACAGAAAATATCTCCCAGGGTCTCTCATTCGTTCCCGTACAGCCCCATGTAGTATGACAATGGACACCTCCTTGGAAGGCTGGGGAGCTCATTTGCAGTACTTAGAAATTCATGGAAAATGGACTGTTCAGGAGGCTTTGTCACACACAAACCTTCTGGCGTTGAAAACGGTCATTCTAGGCCTTCAGGCTTTCCTCCCCAGGCACCGCACCTTGCCAGTCTTAGTGAGAACAGACAACTCAACAACCATGTCTTACCTCACCAAACAAGGAGGGACATGATCACAGGTTCTGTCAGCGCAAGAATAACAAATATGGAAATGGGTACAGGCCAACAACATCACCTTGAAAATAGAGCATTTCCGAGGGGTGTAGAACGAATGGGCGGACACCCTAAGCTGGACTAACAAACAGTGCCATGAGTAGGAACTCAACCAATGGTAGCTAATGCAAGTTTTTCGGCGTTTGGGTTCTCCAATCCCGGATCTCTTCGCTACTTGTCACAACAAGAGATTGAACTTGTACCCCAACTGGTACCCTCAACCGGGTTCTTGGGGAAACACATTCCACTTAGCATGGACAGGGATGTTCACGTATGCGTTCCCTCCATTCCTGCTCATTCCCAAGGTCATCCACAAGAGGACGAGGGAATCTTTCCCTTCTCATACTCATACTCCTAGCCACAGCGTGGCCAAGGCAATATTTGTTCACCAAGCTTCTTTGCTTATCAGAGTGCCTGCACATCCCGTTTCAACCATCTGAGGATCTTCTGTCGATGAACGAGGGGTATGTTGTACATCCACAGATTCATTCTCCCAACTTACCAGCTTGGCTCCTCACAACAATAAGTTTGGGACTATCTAATTTGTTTCTGAGGATTGCAAATTGAGTCTCCGAAACGCTTGTGCTGCATCCACAACTAAATGTTACTCCTCAAAGTGGAAGAGGTTTTGCTCATGGTGTACTTCTCAGTCTTTCCATCCTCTCTTATCTACTCCAGATCAGATTCTCCCTTAACTGCTACAGCTAGCCAAATCAGGATTCACTCACTCGTCTATTAAAGTTCATCTGCCCGCTATCCCTAGATTCAGGAGGCTTTCTGGACAACTGGTCCAATAGACTGGTTAAAGAGTTCATGAAGGGCCTTTTTCGGGTCTACCCTCTAATAAAGCCTCCTCCTGTGGTTTAGCAGCTAAACACAGTCTTAGCTCATGAGAGCTCCTTTCGAATCGATCCACAAGGCTGACTTGAAATTTCTCTCTTGGAAAGTAGCTTTTCTTTTGGCCCTTACTTCCGCAAGAAAAATAAGTGAGATCCAAGCTTTCGCAATTCAAGAGCCATATCTGCAATTTCGTGATGATAGTCATCCTCCGAACGAACCCTACATTCATCCCGAAAGTGCCCACATCTTTCCTCTTAAATGAGCCCATCATTTTACCAACATTCTTCTATAAACCTTCTTCGCCAAGGGAGGGAGCCTTGCATTCTTTCAACATCAGACACTGTCTGAAGTTCTACCTCTAGAGAACAAAAACTTTCCGAAAATCTGACCATCTCCTGATTTCTTTCACCTCAACAAGGAAAGGACAAGCTCTGTCGCGAGCAGCTATTGCTTGTTGGGTGTCTGCGACCATCGCCTTCTGCCATGAGAAGGCAGTAAGTCCACTGTGTGTGAAGGTGAATGCACATTCTACACGTAAGGTTGCCACTTCTTCAGCCCTGTTCGCAGGAGTGTTGTTGCCTGACATCTGCAGGCCAGCCTCGTGGGTTAATATCCACACCTTCACGAAACACTACTGCCTGGATTCCTGGAGAAAAACGGATGTGGTTGTTGGACAAACTGCGCTGAGGCACCTGTTTTCATAAGGGACTCAGCACTTGCATCTTGTTCTTATGCATTACTGTGTATGATGTCTCTCCTCTCTCTCCTACCTTTATTGTGTCTTTGTCAGGTAATGCTTCTGGTATCCCTGTGTTGGATGCACTTTTATGACTTTAATATTAATAGTGGGATGGTTTGCCTTACCCGCCTCCATTGTTCACTTGGTACTGCTTACTTGTCTGATTCAAGCATGTGAATATATGAAAGATACACTACTGCAGAAAAAAAACAAGTTACCCTTTACACTGTGGTCCTCCAGTATTGATATCTTTCATAGATACACATGTGAACATCCCCCTCCCCGTTAAGACTCATCTTATCATAACTCAGTTTTTTCCTGTATTACACTCGTGCTCGAAATCTGCGGTTATGGTGGCCCTGCAGGGGATGAGTGCTTCATGGTCTCTGCTCTGAAAGGTTGAAGTTTGGATGTTTTAAAACAATGTAAATTGGCTACCAATGTCTATTGTTTTCAATGGGGTTTTGGTGCTAATACTTTAACTCTGCTTATATTACTTTTACCGTCGGACTCCCACCATGACAACGGGGAACATTAAAGCATGTGAATCTATGAAATATATCAATACTGGAGAACTACAGTGTACAGGTAAATAACTTGTTTTTTCAGATCGCTGTAGAATTTCACTGATCAAACCTCTCCTTTAGTTGGATTGTTTTTTTCTGAAAATGTTAATTCAAATGCTAGCAAATATTCAAACTATTCTAAAATGTGCCTTTACTAAACTAATTCGCAAAGATTCCTACTTGAGTGGATACTGTTTCCTCAAATTCCTAATGTCCTGAATAATCTCCAGACTCCAGATGGGTTTTGCAAAATAAAATAAAATCACCGATCTACAGTATCCGGTAGCATCAGAGAGATAATATGTGTCTGTGTTTACATCCTTTATGTCCCCAAAGTGATGGTGCCATCAATATATTATGCACCAATCGCTCCATTAACATTACAGCTTTTTGCCACACACCATAAATAAATATGCTGGTAAACTGTCTTTCTGATGAGTACATCTTCCCACAGATTACTCACTTTACAAATACTCCTTCCAGACTTCAAACTGGTCCAGGCAACTTTTCCATGCAAGGACTCTCCCTCTTCCGCCAGGTGAATCCAACCACAGCTTCTTTTGCAGACTGGTGTATATTAGGCACCAAACGCCATGCTGACATCAGTTGCTGGTTTTCCGCTCCTTATCGATGCAGTCTCACTGACAGAAGTCTCTTCAAAAGGCCTTGCAGATGGTGCAGCAAGATGATGTCCCTTTCAGGTCCCCATGAGGATTGTATATGAGTCTGGGGTCTGGACAGGGCTCTTTGTCCTGTGACTCTTGCACCGCCATGCTCCGGAGTGCTTCAGGCCCTTTCTGTTAGCCATTCTGTCACGTATTCTGTATAGATAATTGGTTCTCCACACCTGCCCATTCTTCATACCCAAGGTGGTTTCTGCCTTTAAAATGGCCCAATCTATCTCTCTTCCACCTTTAGTCCCTCCTCTTTTTCCAACCAAGTAGGAAATACTACTTAATAGACTAGACCCCAGGCATGCCGTACCCTATTACATCAACTGTACTCGCAGGACAAGGTAGACGATCAGCTCTTTGTATGCTTTGCTGCAGCCAGAAGGTTAGGGCACTGACTAAACACACCATCTTGTTTTGGGTCTTCCTCTGTATCACAATCTGCTATTCTATGGCTAAGAAAGATCCTCAAGAGGGAATTTGTGCCCATTTAATCAGAGCCATGCCTTCTTCCATGGCTCTTTCCCGAGGTATCCTAGTTGCAGACCACTGCCTGGCTGGTTCGTGGTTTGCAAGGCACTGCTGCACAAATCTCAGGCATGCAGTGCTGGGTAATTTGCCCAAGCTATGTTGCTTGAGTTCCTTGGTTAACCAACTCTGCTCAGTCCCATCTCACAGAGGTATGGTTTTGGCATTCCTTTATAAGGTAGTCTACAGGAAGATGTATCCATCAAAAACAAAAGCTAATTATATTCAGTAACTATATGTTCGTATCATGTGTGGCTGTAGATACACCTGATTAGCATACGCCTGCCATCTAATGTTGGGCTCATACGTTTGCAAGTTGTTTTTGTTCAAAGTCTCTCTAGTCACAAGATGTAGTGTGACTCCTCCTCTTGGTATACATTGCAAATGTGCACCAACTCCCTGTTAGATTATTTTTTACCACCATCGGGTTTGGATGTGCACTGATTCAGCTCTGAGTTTGTTGTGTCCTAAACATGTTTTTCATTGGCCTCATTTGGTTACTGTTTGATCGCATCTCGTCAGATTCGACAGAGTTCCGGTACCTTTGTCTCCCCGACACATGAATACCTTTGGCACCACTGAAGACAGTCATTGATGTTGAGAGTTTTGGCCCCCCTGGAGCTTCCGAGAACCTTCTCCAGTCCTTCCTTGCCAGAGAATGCTGCCTGGGTGATGGCGTAACAAAAAAGTGGGAAACCCAATCTACCCTTGGAGGCTTGGGCACAACAATTAATGATGGGTAACTGCGCCTACAAGGGATTCTATTTAATGCAATAAATCAAATCATTCAAAACAATTACTTAATAGTAAAGCTCCAACTAGTAGCTAACAATAAAATAATCGAAACATCAATTCACAAATTTTGGTATGAATAATCAATAGTAATTTCGAACACGGGTGAACAGAAAAAAGGGGTACAGTAAATTATATCAAAACACCATGACAGAGGCTAAAAAGTGATGTACAAAAATAATGCCTTCAAATCATAAATGTAAACATCTATTCCAGAACAATATCGAATACAAAGAAAGAGTCCAGAAAAAACAGCGAACAATTCTCTGGGGCAAACAAAAGCTGGGGAAGTAGATAAACTTGTCGACGTTTCGGTCTTTATGGCATAAGTGTCCGTTAGACCATCTTCATGACGAAGAGTTGAGAGTAATGCATGTCCCTTAAATCTGGCCAAGCACAAATCTTTGAACCAGGTCAATCACGACTATTTAAAATGGGGGTTTCCAGGTCACAGACACCGGAGAAATTATTTAATAGATTCCTCAACCACTTCGAGATAATCTCATGTATGCAAACCAATAAGATTTTCTATTCAATGCTGATTGCTTCCGTCATAGACAGCATTGGGGCCGGGTCTCCTAACGCGTACCGCTGTCACTGCGAACGGCATGGGTGATGGAACCCTTTCAGACCGGCCCTCGCTGTCACTGGAAATATCCTTGGGCAGACAATCCTAAGTTGTGAAATCTATGCCTGTTCTCCCCGACCACAACAATGCCTCCTACCCATCCTGCCTTGACTTCTGATCCTAATACACCCTCCAATATTGAAGGGAATGATGCTGAGCAAACAAGAGGATGCATCAACAGGACACCTCGGATAGCTCCTAGGCACGGAAGAACAGGAAGAGGCCGGCCCATCTGGTCTCCTGGCTATGCAACTGACACCTAATCTGGAGACTGTGATGTTGTGGGAGCCAAACAAGCAGGAGATGGAGGAGGTTGAACCATCACTGAAGACCAAACCCAGGCTATGAGTATACCTTACCCCCTGATGCCCATATTACCAAGCAGTGGCCCCAAAAGAAATCCCACACTGAATCAGAGCACTGCTCCTGAAGGAGCCGGGCTTTGAGCACCGACTGCTGATGCTAAGAAAAGATAAGCCAAGGAACCCCCTGCCTTCAGGCTCCAGTCGGCACCAGCTAAAGGCTTCAGAGCCAGGCAGGCATCCAGCCAAGGGCGTTTATCCCCATCTGTCGTCAAGCTTGAGATGCTTCAAGGGCACTAAACGCTAATGGTCCCAACCAAAGGGACACCAAGGGCTCCATCGGCACCAAAACCTGCTTCAATGCAGCAACCCTCTTCAAAATCGAGGGTGAGGCAGACAGTGAAACCTCCTTTAACCACTGGAGACAAGGACGTCAAGGCCCCTATCCTGGAAAGGCTTCAACAGGAACAGGACACCAGATAAAAGCACCTGTTCATCCACCCAGCCACAGGCATAATCAGTCACCCCCTCCCCACCATCTCCTCCACCTCTTCCTCGAAAGAGGAGATTGACCTTTGAGGTAGAACCTAATCCCAGGACTCCCTTCCTCAAACCGGCATTGAAGAAATGTTAGAATGGAACCATCAGTTCTCTTTCTTTGCCACACAGCCCATCCTTATCACAACTGCCACACCCTCCTTCCCCACCACCATGGCCATGCACTCCTCCCCCACTGCCTCTTCCTTAGTCACCAGAGACACCCCCTCTTTCGCATTCAGAGCCAGGTAGCTGCTATGGCTTGTTTGTATGATCAGCCATCAGGTGAAGGCCTCATTGATGATCCCTAGGATGATTACAAAGTGGATCCCCAGGTGCCCCCAGTCTAGAACATTACTCAGTCAGGGCCTCACATCCTGATGACAATACAGCCTATCATGAGGTCATTCAGAGGGCTAGAGCCTTTCTCAAGTTTGACATCCATGTCATACAGGAGGATGATGATTTGTGGAGTCGCTGTTCAAATATGAGCGTACTATCTAATTCCTCTCCATACCTAATTGCATGCTAAACTGCTCCTGACAATTTCAAGGCGCTTGTCAAGGCTAGAGTAGTCAACCCATGGGTTGAAAAGAAATTAAGACCCTCTCCAAGTGACCCGGTAACAACAGGGATAGGGACAGAGATATCTCCAGCAAGGGAGCTGCCACCCCCAACAGTGACTTCCCCCGATTCTCTCCCAATCATGTGTCACTGCTCATGTGTCACTGCTCATGTGTCACTGCTTCCATTCTCGCTGGAAGGAAATTACATTCAAAAGGTGGGTCCTAGCCATAGTCTAGCTATTGCCTCAAACAGCACACAACCCCTCTCGCCTTCCCACCCCGTACACAGATACTCAGCCAAGGACACCTCTCCCTCCTTCAGAAATAAGGGTAGACCATCCTACAAAAGCATGCTATACAGAGGGTGCCTCTACAACACCAAGGGAGCGGTGCCTACTCTCTCTACTTTCTCATCCCTAAGAAGACTGCCTCCCACAGGCCCATCCTCAGTCTGAAGCCCCTCGACTGCTACATCCTATCGGAACATTTTCGCATGGCAACTCTACAGGATACCATGCCCCTCCTTCAATAGGACGATTTCATGACAGTGTTCGAACTCTAGATGCCTATTTCTCCATTTCCATCTGCCCAACTCACCAATGATTCATTCTCTTTGTGGTAAGTGGACAACACTACCAGTTCAAAGTATTTACTTTTGGGGTCACCACGGCTCCAAGGGTATTTACAACATGCCTAGCAGTGGTGTCTGCGTATTACTGAAACAAGTGCATTCACATCTTTCCCTGCCTTCACGATTAGCTGATCAAGAGCAGCACAAGCTTACAGTGCCTAACGCTCAAACATCAGTGTCCCTGCTCCACAGCCTGGACTTAATATAAATGCTACTAAGCCACACCTGCAGGCTCTTCAAATCCAACCCTTCCCAGGGTCTGTATTGGATGCAGTCTCAGGGAAAGGTTCCCTCAATCAACAGAGTCACAGCCTTTCAGCACCTGCTTCCTCTTTTTCAGCCCAGTTGTCAGCTCACAGTATGGACTGTCATGCACCTTGTAGGAATGAAGACCTCCTATATTGCCATTGTTCCTCACAAAAAGATTCACATGCGCCCTCTCCAAGAGGCTGAATGCTCTCAAGCAGAGAGTCACTGGGAAGATCTAGTATTGGTACAGGCCAACGGGCACCGCTCTCTGCAATGGGGGAACAACAACAACATGTTGCAGGGCAGGCCTTTTGCAGACACAGTACTGCAACTGGCCATTATCACAGATGCCTATCTCACAGCCTGGGGCATCTACATCTTTTGTGTGTTTGATGTAATGCCCTAAGTGGCCAAGGGTATGCCCAGACATGGGTCCCTTGCTCACTGTCCCACTGGAACCCAGCTACACCGAAGAGCCTCAATCAGGGTGAAACCGTTCTTGGGTTGCTTGTGTCCCTGTTCAAGGAGGACCTAGCTTAGCAGTTCAGGCAGGACTGTTCCTATTGGGGCAGGGTCATGACTGATTTGCATATGGCTGGGTCCAAACTGAGATGGCATGGTGGGCAAAAGATTGATGGGTTGGAATGCTACCTTGAGGTTCGCTTTATTGCAAGCATTTCTCTGTGAGGAAATGGGGTATATTATATGGTGGGGTTGTGGGACCTCACATTGTATTACACTTGCCAACCCTTTTTAGGACCAGTAGGTTTGGTTTTGTTTCGGCTCTGAGCAGTCAGGCTTACACAAACAAGCAAGTGTAACTCAAACAGCACCTGATCAATTGAGGAAGAAATACACAAGACTCAAGAAATCAGACACCAATTTATAAAAATAGGTTATATTTTTATGTAAATTTAGACACCAAAAATGTTATTATCCACCAGAGGGTTCTGGAGATACAGAATTTACAAAGTGTTATAAATCAACGCTGGAAAATGGAACGAATTTGACACTTTGAAACTTTTTCAAGGAAAACGTTAGAGTTACTTTATGCAACCAACTCCAACAGGGAGCCAGTCAGGAAGGTCCACAGAAATTGTTACCTCTCCAAAGGTGATAGTCTTCAGTCCAGTTCCAGTGTCAGTGGGCCCTTGCCATTGACTTCAATTGAAGTGGTCCTGATGCAAAAGATGCATGATGCTGAAGAGGCTGTGCGTTCAATGGGTTTTCCTGTGACTACTCTTCTGTCCACGAGCTTGGTGAGGCGATCTTGGCCACAGGGATCGACATCCCTCGAAGTCCTCTTGAGCTTGGCAAACGTCCAGTCGCCATTGGGCTACCAATAGCCCAGTACAGCGTTTCCCTTCTTTTGGCGGTAACTTGCCTTCTAGGCGACTGAGCTGCACTCCGATGACTCTATCAGATTCAGCAGACTTGGGGCCAACTTTGGAGTGTTGGGTTCTGGTGCCTCCGGCAGCACAATGGCGAGTGGCTATTCAGGAATCTGGGCTGCTAACTTAGCCCAGCAAGCTTCTTCAGCTGTTGTGGCCCTGTGCTGCGAACAGGATGACAGTCAACTGACCCTTGGAGTCTCTTTCTTCGGCTGGCCTCAGGAGTCGACTGCTCCACTAGCAGCACACAACAGGCACAGTTCCTTCTCCTTTGGTAGCCACCAGGTATAGCAAGTGCAGTCCACGTAGGTGTCACCTCTCTTTGCCGTGGCCTTGGTGCAGCAGGACCGTCCTCCTTCGGTCCTCTAATTCAGTCCATCGAGATCTGCGTTATGGGTGCCAGTGGTGCTCCTTTCAAGCCCAGTAAGTGTCCTTAGAGGAGGTTGCGGTCACTAGCCAATTGGCTACCAGATTCCATCCTGCATCTAACTATCCCAGAGTAGAGTACTCTATTCTGCCCACTCAAGATGGCAGAAACCCTCTCTCAGTCTCGAGAACTTAGTAGCTCATCCTAGGGGTGTGGCTACCAGTGGGCTACACACCCAGAGAAAAAATGGTTTGTTAACTGGTTTACCCTCTCTGTCCCTGCTGCCAGCCTGTCTACCTAAACAATAGGACAGCCCCTCCCACTTGTGCTTGCCCTTCAAAGGCGGCTTTCCCATTGATGCTCGCCCTTTGGGCCAACACCCTCTGTGGCTTCCTGCCAGAAGGAGGTGACCTCTCCTCCAGTGGCAGGCCTCTATTGTTACTTTTTCTGGGAGTTGTTCACACTTCTCACCAGGAGGGCAGAAGGTTGTCTCGTGGCTAGCTACAGCAAAGGGCCACTGGAAAACCGGCCAATAGAGTGGAAACAAGTTTCATACATTTCAACTTGGGCATTAAGTTGGGCTTAATGTAATGAGTTATTTATACCTTGATGTACCAGGTTTGGTAGTACCAATCAGAACTTAGAACATCTGACTTGTCAGTGTGTAACTCTGTATTTGCCAATGGGTCTAGCAATCTCTCTCCCAGTAAAAACGACAATTGCTGGTTTTTACTGCTAGAACATGTTAAACACATGTTCTACTTCACTAATATGCTGCACCCTGCCTTAGGACTAGATAGGCATGCTGTAGGGGTGACTTACACTTATTAGATAGGAAGTTTGCCTTTGCCATTGCTTTAAATGACAAAATCAAGTTCGCAGTTAAACACTGCCCTTCCAGTCTGCAGAGTCATGTTTTACCTTGTCCCACTCAGGGTGGCACAACAAGTGCTGCAGTTCCTGAGATGACACTCTAACTTACAGACCCTGGGTACCCCTAGTACCATATACTAGGGACTTACAAGTAAGATAGGCTATGCTAATTGGGTATAAGCCAATCAACTGTGTACCTTTTTAACAGTCAGCGGGCAAGCACTGGGTCCTGATTAGCAGAGCTTAGGGCATTTTAGAGCCATTACACCAGTGCCTAGCAGGCAAAATAGGGCAAAAGCCTGTTTCCTTCTACCAATTTTGGTGCGATAAGCTCCAGCAGACAGCGATAGCTGTCTCTAGCCAGACTTAAAAATAATTGCAATATCTTGTGGCAGATGAGAGACACACTATACTGTGATCAGCGCAGTTTTTATTGTTTACAATTGTGTGTGAAAACCAGTTGTTGTGTTGGAGTGTATCTGGAAGCAGTTTAAAGACAATTGCAGCAGCATTCAGTATCTGAAAGAGACACGTTAGTGACAGATTCCTTACCTTAGAATATCCCCAGGCTGGATCCGGAAAGTTTTTGCGTAGCAGTACCCTTGCGCGTCGGTAGGCGGCGTCGTGCGGCTCCCCGTCCGTCGTCGGCGTCGTGATCGCCGGGATGACGTCGCGGGCAGTACTTAGACGCCGCCCCTGCGCGCTGACGTCAGTTCTTCTTTTTCCGCGCCAGTAAGCGCAGATCCGGGAAGAGCAGTGCCCTAGTCAATTTTTGACTAACTTTTTGTGAATTTTTTCACTGTTTCTTTTCGAGTCTTCATCGACTCCTAGGTGTCGTAGGGATGCCCGGCTTCAAGCCATGCGACGCCTGTGGTCGAATGATGTCGATCACAGACCCGCATCTGGAGTGTCTCTTCTGTCTCGGCCGAGACCACGACACGAAGTTGTGCCCTGACTGCCGGAAACTTCACCCGAAGGCTTTGCGAGAGCGGTCTCGAAAGCTACTCGAGGTCCGGCAGTCGGCTCCGCGCCGCACCAAGCCCCGGTCCCGGGAGAGGTCGAGGGGCCAGTCGCGGAGTCCCCGCCGGTCGTCGGAGTCCAAGTCTTCGCGCTCCTCGGGTAAGTCGAAGCACAAAAGTCTAAGAAGCGTCATCGCTCTAAGACTTCGCCTCGCCGGTCTCGCGACTCGGCTGAGGCCCCAGTCGGCACCGTCCCCGCGGCCCCGGACATGCCTATGGAGCCGCCCCGCATTACCCGTCCTTTCCTGGTTCGGGCGACTCCGGCCGAAATACAGGAATTCCTGTCGGCCATGGCCCGCCTCTTCGGGCCTCAAGGTCCCTCCGGTGCGCCTTCGGGCCCCGCGGGCCCTGATGGGGTTGCTCCGGCGTCGCCGTCGACTCCGGTCCCGGCGCCGCCTGTCCCACCAGCCTTCATCCCGGCCTCGGCTCCGGCCCAGGCCTCGATCCCGGCTCCGGTGGTACCGCAACCCCCATCGACGCCGGTTGACCTAACGACGCCGATGTCCCCGGTGCCGTTCCTGACGCCGTCCGGGGCTCCGGACGGCGTCGGTCCCCGGCTCTCTCCGGCTCCGGACATGGAGCCGGACCGACGCCGCTCGACGCCGGCTCCGGCGCCGATGAGACCTTGGGTCCCAAATGTCCCTCCTCCTCCATATTTTGAACCTGAGGAGGACCAAGAGAGCTGGGAGGGGTCCGAAGACCCTCTCACACAACAGTGTGAGTATGATCAGGACTGGGCTGAGGAACTTGGGGATGCCAGTGGTCTAGACACCTCCCCTGGCTACGGAGGAGGGAGCTAATTTTGCAACGATGTTGGGTAGAGCAGCTGGAGCATTACATCTCCAATTGCCTACTGTGGCTGTTAGGACTAATCTCCTGACGGAAGTGCTTCAGCCGGCAGCTTCCTCCTCGGAGACTGTGCTGCAGTTTAATGATGCACTCACTGACGTTCTTTTGGGCGCCTGGTCCAAGCCCACCACAGGGGCTCCTGTGGATAGGAACGTGGCCCGACGCCATCGCCCTGCTCCGGGCGTCCCCTTGTTTCTCTCCCAACATCCCACCCCCGAGAGCTTGGTTGTCCAAGCCTCTGCCTCCCAAACCGCCTTCCCTACCGCCCCTCCGGATAGGGAATCCAAACGCCTGGACCAATTTGGGAAAAAGGCTTTTTCTTCCTCCAGTGCTGGCTTGCGGTCCGTCAACACCGCTTGCCTTTTGGGCCGATATACCCACTCCCTGTGGGATTCGGTGGCGGCTGTTTTGCCGCAGTGTTCTGAGGAGGTCCAGACACTGCTTACCCGCGCCATTGCGGAAGGGCGAGATGCGGCTAAATACACCATACGTTGTGGCCTTGATACCGCCCGACTCGCTGGGCAGATCGCTTGCAACGACGGTGGCGCTACGTCGCCACGCCTGGCTGAGAACAACTGGTTTCTCGGGTGATGTCCAGAATACACTCATGGACATGCCCTTTGATGGAGTCGGTCTTTTTGGTTCAAAGGCAGACCATGCGCTGGAGCGCTTTAAGGACTCACGGGCTACTGCCAAGTCCCTGGGCCTTTCTGTTGTACGCCCTCCGCTAACCTCTGCTTTTCGCCCCTTTCGTGGCCATGGAAGGGGCGCCCAGTCACGTCAGCTGCCCAGCCACCGGCCCGCGCAGCAAGGGTCTTCGCGTGGCCGAGGACGTGGATACCTCCGTGGCGGTTCGTGCAACCAGCGTGCGGGTCAGGTCACTACCTGCAACCCGTCCGCGGCCTCCAAGCCCTCCTAGTCCTTCCTTTCAGGTGCACAGCACGCCAGTAGGGGCCAGGGTCCGCCATCACCTTCACCACTGGCGTCCCATCACCTCGGACAGGTGCGTCTTGGACATTGTCCGAAGGGGCTACTCCCTCCCCTTCGAGACCACCCCCAGCCATGCCACCTCAATTCCACCGCATGTCAGGGGATCACTTGGTGCTTCTGCAGAAGGAAGTCACGGCCCTCTTGGCCAAGAGGGCCATCGAGCATGTTCCGACCCCAGAAGTAGGACGTGGTTGCTACTCCCACTACTTTCTGGTGCCCAAAAGGACAAGGAGGACATGCGTCCTATCTTGGACCTCCGGAATGTGAATCGCTTCCTCCGGAAGGAGAAGTTCAAGATGCTCACCCTAGCTCAGGTCTTGACTGCCCTCGACCCTGGAGACTGGTTGGTAGCGTTGGACTTGCAGGACGCTTATTTTCACATCCCCGTCCTGCCGGCCCACCGGCGTTACCTGCGGTTCACGGTAGGCCTCGAGCATTTTCAGTTCACCGTGCTCCCCTTTGGCCTAACAAGTGCCCCTCGGGTGTTCACGAAAGTGATGGCGGTGGTCGCAGCTCATCTGCGCCGGGCAGGGGTTCCAGTCTTCCCCTACCTCGACGACTGGCTGCTGAAGGCGGGCTCGTCCCAGGCAGTCGTCTCCCACCTCCAGACTACGGCCGAACTCCTGCACTCGCTGGGGTTCTCCATCAATGTGCCGAAGTCGCATCTGATTCCTTCTCCACAGCTCCTTTTCATCGGAGCAGTTCTGGACACGACGCAGTTTCGGGCCTATCCTCCCGAACAGCGAGTCCGGGATATTCAGGCTATGATTCCGATCTTTCAGCCTTTATCCTGGGTTTCGGTACGGATGACCCTGAGGCTGCTGGGCCTCATGGCCTCCTGCATCCTGCTGGTCAATCATGCCAGATGGCATATGCCGGCTCTGCAGTGGGACCTGAAGTTCCAGTGGGCGCAGCACCAGGGCAACCTGTCCGATCACGTCCAGATCTCGGAGGGGACTGCAAGACAGTTGCAGTGGTGGCTCTCGAACCGGCAATGGCTCATGGGCAGATCCCTCTCCCTTCCCCAGCCAGAGCACACAGTTGTGACGGACGCGTCCCTTCTGGGATGGGGCGGTCACATGGGAGAGGCGGAGATCAGAGGCCTCTGGTCTCCGGCGGAGTCCCGGCTCCATATCAACATTCTGGAGCTCCGGGCGATCCGACTTGCACTCAAGGCATTCCTTCCCTCTGTCAAAGGGAAGGTGGTGCAGGTGTTCACAGACACCACCGCCATGTGGTACTGCAACAAACAAGGCGGGGTGGGGTCGTGGATCCTCTGTCAGGAGGCTCTGCGCCTCTGGACATGGCTGGAACATCAGGGCATGTTCCTGATGGTTCAACACCTGGCAGGTTCCCTGAACGCCAGGGCGGACGAACTCAGCCGCAGGTGCATGATGGATCACGAATGGCGTCTTCACTCGGAAGTGGCGCAAGGACTCTTTCTACAGTGGGGAGAGCCTTGGTTAGATCTATTCGCCACCGAAGAGAACGTGCAATGTCATCAGTTCTGCGCGTTGGAATTTCCAAGGCGGCACTCGCTCGGGCGACGCTTCGCCGCGAGTGGAGTTGCGGTCTGTTGTACGCCTTTCCGCCTATACCACTTCTACCCAGAGTGTTGAAGAAGATTCGGCGCGACCGGGCCCAAGTCATCCTTGTGGCTCCGGACTGGGCTCGAAGAGTTTGGTATCCCGAGCTACTCAGTATGAGCGTCGATCCCCGATCCGTCTGCCTCTTCGGGAGGATCTTCTGTCGCAGCAGCAGGGGACGGTCCTCCACCCGAACCTGTCCAGCCTCCACCTGCTTGCGTGGAGATTGAGCGGCGGCAGTTGATTCCTTTCGACTTGCCTCCCGAAGTTTGTGATGTGATTCTGGCAGCCAGGCGTCCCTCCACTAAGGTGGTATACGCCTGCAGGTGGAACAAGTTTGTGGCATGGTGCACAGCAAAGGCTGTGAACCCTCTCTCTGCCCCTCTTTCTGAGGTTCTTCTGTTCCTTCTTTCCCTGGCCCAACAGGGTTCTGCCCTGGGTACCATCAAGGGCTATCTTTGTGCCATCTCGGCCTTCCTCAGGCTTCCTGATCAGCCCTCCTTTTCAAGTCCCCTGTTGTTAACAGGTTCCTAAAAGGCATTACACACCTCTTCCCTCCTGTTCCGTTTGTGATGCCTCAGTGGGACTTGAACTTGGTTCTTACCTTTCTTATGTGCGCTCCCTTTGAGCCTCTACATAACTGTCCTCTTCGTCTTCTGACTCTGAAGACAGCCTTTCTGGTGGCCATCACCTCCGCTCGGCGGGTGAGTGAGCTCCAGGCTCTATCATGCAAACCTCCCTTTCTGTCTGTACATCCAGACAAGGTTGTTCTTAGGACGCGTCCGTCCTTCTTGCCAAAGGTGGTTAATGCCTTCCACATTGGGCAGACCATCACTTTGCCCACCTTCTTTCCGCCTCCGCATCCTTCCAGAGAGGAAGAGAGGCTCCACCGTCTGGACCCAAAACGTGCGCTTTCCTTTTATATCAACCGCACACAACACTTCCGGGTGGATGACCAGCTCTTTGTTGGCTACGTGGACGCCAAAAAAGGTCGGGCGGTGCACAAGAGAACCATCTCCCGCTGGGTAACCTTGTGTATCAAAGCCTGCTATTCTTTGGCTAAAAGGAGCCTCCTGTTGGGCTGCGTGCCCATTCCACCAGGGCAACGGCTGCTACCACGGCTTTAGGCCGCGGTGTTCCGCTGCAGGATATCTGTCAGGCAGCTACGTGGGCCTCGCTGCACACGTTTACAAAGCATTACTGCCTTGAGAGTCAGGTCCGGAGGGACGGCTTCTTTGGCCGTTCTGTCCTCTGGGACTTCCTTGTCTGATCTTTGTTCGCAGACCCACCACCGGGGTTGGTATTGCTGGGGTATCTATTCTAAGGTAAGGAATCTGTCACTAATGTGTCTCTTTCAGATACACAAGTTACTAACTTGTGTAACGATATATCTGTAAGAGACAGTAGTTAGTGACAGATTCCTTACCGCCCACCCATCCTCCCCGTTCTGCGAACTGATTTCTAGGGTTAAGGACATCCCTTTCAGGGCCCTAGTATTTTTCAGACACCTATGTCAGCTTCTTGCATGGCTCTGCGTTCCTGGCGCGGAAAGTCGTGTACAGAACTGACGTCAGCGCGCAGGGGCGGCGTCTAAGTACTGCCCGCGACGTCATCCCGGCGATCACGACGCCGACGACGGACGCGGAGCAGCACGACGCCGCCTACCGACGCGCAAGGGTACTGCTACGCAAAAACTTTCCGGATCCAGCCTGACACCTGGGGATATTCTAAGGTAAGGAATCTGTCACTAACTACTGACTCTTACAGATATATCGTTACACAAGTTAGTAACTTGTGCTTTCATCCTATAGTAATTACACAGGCACATTTTAAAAAGTCTGTGGAATTGGCTTAGATGTGGGTGGTAAGGTAAAATCAGTGAATTATTGCTGATGTCGGAAATCTGCCATCAGAATTACAGTGCTACTTGGTAGCATGGTGGCTATAATTCCTCCCGTGGTACCCCACAGTTGACAAATTTACTGCTTTCACTGAGAATGAGTGGATTTAACATCACCATAAATTCTGAAAACAAGCCCTTGGAGTGTATGTCAAGGTTTAATTTGTTAACTTCATTTATTTATTCCATATCACAGATTGAACTGTTTAAAAAGGATGTAGAGTCACTCCAAGCTGAGTTGAGCACAGTATCATCAACTGACAAGTCCCAAGTCAGCCTATACGAATATTTTCATATTTCTCCAATCAAGGTAAGTGAATGTCAACCAGTTTTGTAGAAGAAAACTATTCTGGGCAGACATTTAATTAACATTGTCATTTTGTAACCTCACACATGATATGTGATTTAAACATTGATCTAAAAACTACAAGTGTATGACAATGCCGTAGTGTAGAAAGACACCTGCAACAGTTGTAGGAATACAAAGTGAAGTGCACAATATGCCTGGTGAAAATAGTGAACCAGCATTAGGCACAAATCATTGAAATATTTTATATTTGTACAAATAAATAATATAAAAATGTGAGAATTCCAGAGTGGTTAAATGCTACTTAATATCTTATACAATTTATGAACCAGCAAGTCAGAAAATATGGACATTGCCGCACAGTACCCATGCACCAAAAGCTGAACCTGTTTGCTACTTAAGATCAGAGGGACATTTTGACAGTTCAAAACCATGCAGAACTTGTTCAGTTATGTAAAGTAATCTTTCTAGTCATGAAATAAACTCAGATGTCTGATGCTGAAAATGACTTTTGAGTTTATTCAAAAGTGACAAACATGTATAATGAAGAGCTCTGGATAACCTTTGTAGAAGCTTACTATAGATCTTGTGTATCCTATTATGTTGCAAATTATGTATTATGTTGGTTTTGGTTAGATTTAACAGGATGTATGATGAAACCACGCATCCCATTACCACGCATGCCTGTACAATGTGTCCATTACAAAGCATTAATCCTTTACCACACAAAATTATTAAAGTATTTTACCCGGTTGAGTATAAAGCCTTTATATATGCATATATACATATGTATATATATATATATATGTTACCTTATCAACACCCAACCCCTAAACCCTAAAAAATACCCTTGCCACCTAAATACCCCTACCCACTCTAAAGCCTAAAAATACCCTTGCTACCAAAAATACACTCACCCAACCTAAACCCTGTAAATACCCTTGCCACCCAAATACCCCTACCCATCCTAAACCCTAATAATACCCTTGCCACCCTAAACCTTAAAAATACCCCAAATACCCCTAACCACCCTAAACCCTAAAAATACCCTTGCCACCCTAAAACTACATTTGCCATCCAAATACCGCTACCCACCCTAAGCCCTAAAAATACCCTTGCCACCCTAAACATACCCTTGCCACCCAAATACCCTTACTCACTGTCAACCCTAAAAATACCCTTACCCACCCTACATCCTAAAAATATCCTTGCCACCCAAATACCCCTACCCCCATAAACCCTAAAAATACCCTTGCCAGCCAAATACCCTCGCCCACCCAAAACCCTACCAAATACCCCTGTCACCCAAATACCCCTACTCACTCTAAACCATAAAAATACCCTAACCACTCAATACCCTCACCCACCCCTAAACACGCCCTTGCGCTAATACATGCATATATATATATATATATATTATCTGATAGAGACATCTAGCCGCAGATTCCTTAACTTAGAATATCCCCAGGCGTCAGACTGGATCCGGAGAATCTTCAGCAGTACCTCCGCACGCCGGGGGACGGCGTCGCATGGCTCCGTCCTAACGTCGCCCACGGATATGACGTCAATGGAGCCATATAAGTCCCTCCCGGCGCGCTGACTTCAGTTTCCTTCTTTTCTGCGTCCCAACACGGATCCAGGAGAAGCGGTTCCTCTGGCCTGTGTTTGTTTTCCGGCCTTATCGACACCTTTTAGCGTCCGGGAACAGTGTGCTATGCCTACGGGCTTCAAGTCGTGTGTGACCTGTATGCGGCAGATGTCGGCGACGGATCCACACAAGATCTGCATGTGGTGCTTGGGAGAGCACCACGACTCCGAAGAGTGCGACGCCTGCTGGCAGCTGAAGCCGAAGTCCCTGCGGTAACGTCGGATTAAGTTGCTGTCTGCCCGGATGTCCCGTTCGGAGTCCTCGCGTCGCCGGTCTCCGTCTCGAGCTGGGTCTTCTGTTCGGCAAAGGTCGCGGAGTCTTTCCCGCGGGCGTCGCTCGCGTGACGCAGGTAAACACCGGGAGAAGTCACGGATGTCGTCGACCTCCCATAAACGTGACGCCGGGGCCCGCTACTCCCGGTCTTTACGGGATATTGGCCCCCGCCTACCCACCATTTCCTGGTGTTAGGGGCCACTAGGTCCCAGATGGAAGCCTATTCTCGGGCTTTACAGGCAATCTTTGGGTCACCTCCTCTCCCTGGCATGCCTTTGGGCCCCACAGAGGGGATAGGGGCTCAGATCGGGAATTCGCCGGCGGGTTGGTCCTCGGTGCTGATCGAGTACCCTGACTCCGGTTCCGGAGTCGCTGTGACGTCGGGACACGGCCCAGAGGGGCATCCCAGTCAGACGTCAGGCCCTCCTGTGGCGTCACCGCACAGCCCAGTGGGGCTCCCTGCGCTGGCGCCGGATGCAGCTGCAGCGTGGAGTTCGAATCCGAGTCGACGCTGTTCCTCACCGCAGTTTCCCATCTCGGTGGAGGTCAAGTCGACGCTGGGCGGACGAGTCCTCTCCGGGGGTTGTCGATGCGACGCCGTCTCGACGTCGGTCGACGCCGGTGCCGTCCCCTGCTGTTCCTCTGATGGTGGAAGAGTATGAGGTCCCTGAGGGTTCACCACCCCCAGGGTTGGTTCGATGCTCCTCGGAGCAGGTGCCCATGGGGCACTGGCAGGCTTTTGGTTGTCCTCGGGCTGCAGAGTCTCTGCCCTTTGGTGGACGGGTTAGCCAACAACCGCCCCCTACAGATGGCTTATTGTCGCCACTTAGAATGGCCACGGAGGCTAGTGTAGCATTTGCGGGAGCCGTTCGCAAGGCTATGGACATCTTACAGATGCAGCCTCCCTCAGTCTGTCTGCCTTCTCATCCCTTGTTGGATCTACTCCACCAGGGCGCCATGCTGCCTTTTGCCGGATCATTATATGACATCCTACTTGGGACTTGGGCGAGACCCCCATCAAGAGACCTTGTGGGTCGTGCTATTGCACATCGTCATCGCCCGGTTCCGGATGACCCTGTCTGTTTGTCCTCCCATCCTAGGGCTCAAGGGCTGGTAGCCCAGGCAGCCTCTGTCTCGCTGCCTTCCTCCCCTCCTCCGTTACTTCCTCCCACTAGGGAGTCTCATTGGTTGGAGTCGTGTGGCCGCCATGTCTTTGCATCCACCAGCTCGGCCCTTCGGTTCTAGAACACGTCGTGTGTGTTTGCATGGGCTACTGTTACCCTTTGGGACTCGGTCGAGCGTCTCCTTCCTCCTCTTCTGGATGGCCCTCAGGCTGACCTGGATTGGCTGCTTCAGGAGGGCCGGTAACTGGTGCAGTTTTCCATTTGGTCGGCCATGGACACCACTGACTCTGTGGGTCGGGCTATGGCCAGGTCAGTTGCTCTGCACCGCCATGCCTGGCTGCGCAATGGCAGTTTTCCTGCGAATGTCCAGGAACGTTTTCGGGATTTGCCCTTTGATGGAGTCTCCCTTTTTGACAGTCATGCTGACTCAGCGGTCCAACGTCTCATGTCTGGGTTTCCATAAATCCCGTGATTTTTAGTCCTTGTTGCAGACTTTTACTTTGGTTGCAGTGTTATCGCTGTTTTTTCTGGTATCCGTCTCTGGGTTCAAGACGTTATTTCCCGGATGGACTGTACGGCTAATCAGCCGTTTTTGCCCTTATTTGGTACAGCTAGCCAGCTGTTTCTGCATTTCTTTTTGAGTCCTCTGTCTACGAGCTAGTCTCAAGAGGTGTCCCTGACTTTTTATGGGGATAGATCATACCCTATGTGGGGTATTCGTTGGCTGTTGTATAGTCGCTCTTCCTTGTACAGGAGGCTTCGAAGGCTCCCGCGGAGTCTTCTTAGGATGGTTCTCTTCTGTCCCTCTGGGGGATTGTCCTATAGTTCATACTGTAGGCTTCTCCTTTCGTCGCTCTTCCTACTGTTGTAGAACGTCCCCTCTTGTGAGACCCACAAGATTGGCGTGGCTCTCTCCTAGGGCTTATGAGTTGTGGTCTACGTTTGGTCCGTTGCCCTTTTCTGCCTCTATGGATGCAGACTGCTCTAGAGTATTGTTGGGTCTCTGCCACAGCTGGCTCACCCCAGAGTGTTCTTTCACCTTTTTGCTGTGCTCTTTTTGCCTACGTTGGCTGTCCTATACGTAAGCAAGTGTCCCATGTGGGCATGTTGTCCTGTTCCGCTCTGGAGTGGTTTCTTTCCATGTTCTGTGCGGACACGATATGCGAGTACACATGGGGTATGTTCCAAGTCACGGGGTGCCTGTGGTACACCTTGCGCCACTGTCTTGGCTGCGTTCTATTCTTGTGGTATTGTCTATTCTTCATTCTCTGGTGTTGGGACGTGCTTAGGTCTTCTCTCGCTGCTCAGACCCTGTCTGGTTTTTGCCTATGGGCAGTAGAGTCTACACCAGACACGTCACTGCTGCACGTTGCCTTGTGCCCTTTTTCCCTATGCACCTCCCAGGCAGGGGCTCTAGTCCCTCTGCTCCTTGCCGTGCGGGGGCTCAGGTACTCCTGTTCCTGGCCCCTGCTGATGTTATCAGTGGAAGTATTCTTCTTCAGGATACTCATTGCCATTCCTGCAGTATCTGTATATGGATGTATATACATTTTTCTTATCTAGGAATATGTTTTACTAACTCATTTCATCGTTAGTGTGGTGGTCAATATATCCGCCTGTCACGCGGAAGGCCAGGGTTCCTTCCCCGACTGGGAGGATGATGTTGCTTTTGAAGTGTCTTGAAATGTGTTATATCCTGTTATGGTTCACATCGGTGCCGTTGGTGCCAATTGTGCGGCCTCCTATATTATGTAGGGCATGCTCTTTGAGTTCCCCTAGTCTTTCAATTCATATATTTTTCATATATTTGTATATGTGTCATGAGATACACAAACACACAGAGGGCAGGCATACTAGGTTTTTCCTTGCTGTGGTATCTGGGGTTTTTGTCCCAGATCCAGTCTCTCTCTCTCCCTCTCTCTCTCTCTCCCTCTCCCTCTCTCCCTCTCCCTCTCCTTCTCTCTCTCCCCCCCCCTCTTGGGAGCAAGCCTTTTGTGTGTGCCCGACCTGGCCAGTATCCATTAACCATTGTACCTCTGGGTACGGTTGGCCGGTTGACTACCTGGTGATGCGCCCGTCTCTTTCTGCCGATGCATACGTGCTGTTGATGCTACATTTCATTGGGATTTTGCATGTGTGTGGTGGCGGTCTCACGGTCCATGCTGTCGGCTTGTGTATCCCTGTCATCCACATACATGTATCTCCTGGTAGTCTTGGTTCTGTATATCTCTACATGGTGACATCTGTTCCTCCACATGTCATTTTTGACATCCATAACATTTTTGACAGGTCCATGACATCCACTGTTGTGCATGCTCCGTTTGTATGCTCTGACTCTGTCATACTGTTTTGTTCCTTCTCTGGGACTTTGTCTCTTGTAGATCAATGGGACCCTGTGCTCGGTTTAACTTCTTCATGCAGAAGTTTGAGGAATTTCTTCCATTATACACTGGCCGTTCTGGTTATGTGATTCCCTTTCGTCGCTGTCTGGACGAGAGAAGTCTCGTACCGTCCTCTGACGGGTTGTGGTGCCTTTGCCTCCCCTTGTTAATGCTCCCTTACAGAGCTTCATGGGTCTGGTGTCAGCCACGCTGGCATTGCTGTCCCCACCGTGTTTTGGTCAATGTTATTGACGGATGAGTTCTCTTTGGAACTTGGTGGGTTTCAGTCGCAGACCCTCCTCCAGTGGGGTATAGCTTTGGTATCTATTCTAAGTTAAGGAATCTGCGGCTAGATGTCTCTATCAGATGAACGAGTTATTTACCTTCAGTAACGATTTATCTGGTAGAGGCATAGCCTAGCCGCAGATTCCTTAACGCCCACCCATCCTCCCCGCTCTGCGAGGGCCTTTTCAGGGTTGGTTCTACCCACTTGCCTCCTTACAGGTGGCCTTTGTCTTCCTGCGGGATGGTCTGCTTCACCTCCCTCCAGAGTAGGATGTCTCATGCTGTTTTATCTGTTGCTTCTTCACCCATTCTCATAATTGGGTGGTGGGTTCAGTGTCCTTCCACGCTCCTCCACCCTGGTTCTTCCAGGGTGGGGATTGATCATGTTCATATACTCTCCCTTCCACCCTCTTCTATTTTTTAACTGTTACTTGGGGTCTCCTTCACTCTGTTGCGGTCTATTGGCTTAGTACTATTTGACTGTGCTACAGTCAAAAGATCATTTATGGGGTGTATGATTGCACATTCTCTGTTGTTACAGAAATGTGGTCAAATACCATGAGTCATGTTGTTCCAGTTCTGTTGCCCTTTACAGTTACATTCTGTGATTGCAGACTGCCTATCGTTTGCCATGACATTCATCTCCAATGCCGTTTTGCCTCATGGGAGGGCACGGCTCCTTGCTTCTGCGACACTGTTTCTAGGGGCGAGTACTCGGCTCTCCCCCTTCAGTCCCTTACAGTACAAAGTACTTTTTCATTGATATACATGGTGATGTTTCTCATCATTCTATGATTTCTTGTCATTGTTGTTTCAAAGATTTTTGATCATTTTTTAGCACACTGTTCCCACACTCTCACGGTTTTGGTAGTGGCTCCGCGTTGTGGCGCGGAAAAGCTTCACAGTAGAAAACTGACGTCAGCGCGCCGGGAGGGATTTATATGGCTCCATTGACGTCATATCCGTGGATGACGCCAGGACGGAGCCATGCAACGCCATCCCCCGGCGCGCAGAGGTACTGCTTAAGATTCTCCGGATCCAGTCTGACGCCTGGGGATATTCTAAGTTAAGGAATCTGCGGCTAGACTGTGTCTCTACCAGATACATCGTTACCGAAGGTAAGTAACTCGTTCATCACTGAAAAAAACAAAGGTATCTGAAAGAGACACGTTAGTGACAGATTCCTTACCTTAGAATATCCCCAGGCGTCAGGCTGGATCCGGAAAGTTTTTTGCGTAGCAGTACCCTTGCGCGTCGGTAGGCGGCGTCGTGCGGCTCCGCGTCCGTCGTCGGCGTCGTGATCGCCGGGATGACGTCGCGGGCAGTACTTAGGCGCCGCCCTGCGCGCTGACGTCAGTTCTTCTTTTCCGCGCCAGTAGCGCAGATCCGGAAAGAGCAGTGCCCTAGTCACTTTTTGACTATCTTTTTTGGTGAATTTTTCACTGTTTCTTCAACGAGTCTTCACGACTCCTAAGGTGTCGTAGGGATGCCCGGCTTTAAGCCCTGCGAGGAATGTGGTCGCATGATGTCGATCACGGACCCGCACCTCGAGTGTCTCTTTTGTCTCGGCCGAGACCACGACACGAAGTCGTGTCCTGACTGCCGGAAACTTCATCCTAAGGCTTTGCGAGAGCGGTCTCGAAAGCTCCTTGAAGTCCGGCATTCGGCTCCGCGCCGCACCAAGCCCCGGTCCCGGGAGAGGTCGAGGGCCGGACGCGGAGTCCCCGCCGTTCGTCGGATTCGAAGTCTTCGCGCTCCTCCGGTAAGTCGAAGCACAAGAAGTCTAAGCGGCGTCATCGCTCTAAGACTTCGCCTCGCCGGTCTCGCGACTCGGCTGAGGTCCCTGTCGGCACCGTCCCCGCGGCCCCGGACGTGCCTGTCGAGTTACCCCCGCAGTACCCGCCCTACCCGGGCTCGGGGCGACTCAGGCCGATATACAGGAGTTCCTGTCGGCCATGGCCCGCCTCTTCGGGCCTCAAGGTCCCTCCGGTGCGCCTCCGGGCCCGCGGGCCACTGATTGGGTTGCTACGGCGTCGCCGTCGACTCCGGTCCCGACGTCGCCTGTCCCACCAGCCTTCGTCCCGGCCTCGGCTCCGGTCCCGGCCTCGACCCCGGCTCCGGTGGGGCCGCAACCCCATCGACGCCGGTTGACCTAACCACGCCTCCGCCCGACGCCGATGTCCCCGGTGCCGTTTCCGGCGCCGTCCGGGGCTCCGGGCGGCGTCGTTCCCGGTTCTCTCCGGGTCCGGACATGGTGCCGGAGCGGCGTCGCCCGACGCCGTATCCGGCGCCCGATGAGACCTTGGGTCCCTGATGTCCCTCCTCCTCCATATTTTCAACCTGAGGAGGACCAGGAGAGCTGGGAGGGGTCTGGCGACCCTCTCACACAACAGTGCGAGTTTGACCCGGACTGGGTTGAGGAACTTGGGGATGCCAGTGGTCTGGATACCTCCCCTGACTCTGGCATGCTGTCTCCTCCCGTGGCAACGGAGGAGGGGGCTAATTTTGCAACGGTGTTGCGTAGAGCTGCTGGAGCCTTGAATCTCCAGTTGCCTACAGTGGTCATCAGGTCTAACATCCTGACTGAACTGCTTCAGCCGGCGGCCTCCTCTTCGGAGACTGTGCTACCGTTCAACGAGGCACTGACTGACGTTCTTTTGGGTGCCTGGTCCAAACCCACCACAGGGGCTCCTGTGGATAGGAACGTGGCCCGACGCCATCGCCCTGCTCCGGGCGACCCCTGTTTCTCTCCCAACACCCCACCCCTGAGAGCTTGGTTGTCCAAGCCTCTGCCTCCCAAACCGCCTTCCCTACCGCCCCTCCGGATAGGGAATCCAAGCGCCTGGATCACTTTGGGAAGAAGGCTTTCTCTTCCTCCAGTGCTGGCTTGCGGTCTGTTAATACCGCTTGCCTCTTGGGCCGATACACCCACTCCCTGTGGGATTCGGTGGCAACTGTTTTGCCGCAGTGTTCTGAGGAGGTCCAGACACTGCTTACCCGCGCCATTGCGGAAGGGCGTGATGCGGCTAAATATACCATCCGCTGTGGCCTTGATACCGCCGACTCGCTGGGCAGATCGCTTGCAACGACGGTGGCGCTGCGTCGCCACGCCTGGCTGAGAACCACTGGTTTTTCGGGAGATGTCCAGAATACACTCATGGACATGCCCTTTGATGGTGTCGGTCTTTTTGGTTCAAAGGCAGACCATGCGCTGGAGCGTTTCAAGGACTCTCGGGCTACTGCTAAGTCCCTGGGCCTTGCTGTTGTGCGCCCTCCGCTCACGTCTGCTTTTCGCCCCTTTCGTGGCCACGGAAGGGCGCCCAGTCACGTCCGCAGCCCGGCCAACGGCCCGCGCAGCAAGCGCCTTCGCGTGGCCGAGGACGTGGATACCGCCGTGGCGGTTCGGGCAACCAGCGTGCGGGTCAGGCCACCACCTCCAACCCGTCCGCGGCCTCCAAGCCCTCCTAGTCCCTCCTTTCAGGTGCACAGTACGCCAGTCGGGGCAGGGTCCGCCATCACCTTCACCTCTGGCGTCCCATCACCTCGGACAGGTGGGTCTTGGACATTGTCCGAAGGGGCTACTCCCTCCCCTTCGAGACCACCCCCCCCAGCCATGCCACCTCAATTCCACCGCATGTCAGGGGATCACTTGGCGCTTCTACAGAAGGAAGTCACGGCCCTCTTGGCCAAGAGTGCCATTGAGCATGTTCCGACCCCAGAAGTAGGGCGTGGTTGCTACTCCCACTACTTTCTGGTGCCCAAAAAGGACAAGGAGGACATGCGTCCTATCTTGGACCTCCGGAACGTCAATCGCTTCCTCCGGAAGGAGAAGTTCAAGATGCTCACCCTAGCTCAGGTCTTGACTGCCCTCGACCCCGGAGACTGGTTGGTAGCGTTGGACTTGCAGGACGCCTATTTCCACATCCCCGTCCTGCCGGCCCACCGGCGTTACCTTCGGTTCACGGTAGGCCTCGAGCATTTTCAGTTCACCGTGCTCCCCTTTGGCCTTACCAGTGCCCCTCGGGTGTTCACGAAAGTGATGGCGGTGGTCGCAGCTCATCTGCGCCGGGCAGGGGTTTCAGTCTTCCCCTACCTCGACGACTGGCTGCTGAAGGCGGGCTCGTCCCAGGCAGTCGTCTCCCACCTCCAGACTACGGCCGAACTCCTGCACTCGCTGGGGTTCTCCATCAATGTGCCGAAGTCGCATCTGATTCCTTCTCCACAGCTCCTTTTCATCGGAGCAGTTCTGGACACGACGCAGTTTCGGGCCTATCCTCCCGAACGGCGAGTCTGGGATATTCAGGCTATGATTCCGATCTTTCAGCCTTTATCCTGGGTTTCGGTACGGATGACCCTGAGGCTGCTGGGCCTCATGGCCTCCTGCATCCTGCTGGTCACTCATGCCAGATGGCATATGCGGGCTCTGCAGTGGGACCTGAAGTTCCAGTGGGCGCAGCACCAGGGCGACCTGTCCGATCACGTCCAGATCTCGGAGGGGACTGCAAAACAGTTGCAGTGGTGGCTCTCGAACCGGCAATGGGTCATGGGCAGATCCCTCTCCCTTCCCCAGCCAGAGCACACAGGTGTGACGGACGCGTCCCTTCTGGGATGGGGCGGTCACATGGGAGAGGCGGAGATCAGAGGCCTCTGGTCTCCGGGCGGAGTCCCGGCTCCATATCAACCTTCTGGAGCTCCGGGCGATCCGACTTGCACTCAAGGCATTCCTTCCCTCTGTCAAAGGGAAGGTAGTGCAGGTGTTCACAGACCACACCACCGCCATGTGGTACTGCAACAAACAAGGCGGGGTGGGGTCGTGGACCCTTTGTCAGGAGGCTCTGCGCCTCTGGACATGGCTGGAACATCAGGGCATGTTCCTGGTGGTTCAACACCTGGCAGGTTCCCTGAACGCCAGGGCGGACGAACTCAGCCGCAGATGCATGATGGATCACGAATGGCGTCTTCACTCGGAAGTGGCGCAAGGACTCTTTCTACAGTGGGGAGAGCCTTGGTTAGATCTATTCGCCACCGAAGAGAACGCGCAATGTCATCAGTTCTGCGCGTTGGAATTTCCAAGGCGGCACTCGCTCGCGGCGACGCTTTTCGTCACGAGTGGAGTTGCGGTCTATTGTACGCCTTTCCGCCTATACCACTTCTACCCAGAGTGTTGAAGAAGATTCGGCACGACCGGGCCCAAGTCATTCTTGTGGCTCCGGACTGGGCTCGAAGAGTTTGGTATCCCGAGCTACTCAATATGAGCGTAGATCCCCGATCCGTCTGCCTCTTCGGGAGGATCTTCTGTCGCAGCAGCAGGGGACGGTCCTCCACCCGAACCTGTCCAGTCTACACCTGCTTGCGTGGAGATTGAGCGGCGGCAGTTGATTCCTTTCGACTTGCCTCCCGAAGTTTGTGATGTGATTCTGGCAGCCAGGCGTCCCTCCACTAAGGTGGTATACGCCTGCAGGTGGAACAAATTTGTGGCATGGTGCACAGCAAAGGCTGTGAATCCCCTTTCTGCCCCTCTTTCTGAGGTCCTTCTGTTCCTTCTCTCTCTGGCCCAACAGGGTTCTGCCCTGGGTACCATCAAGGGTTATCTTTGTGCTATCTCGTCCTTCCTCAGGCTCCCTGATCAGCCCTCCCTTTTCAAGTCCCCTGTTGTTAACAGGTTCTTAAAGGCATTACTCACCTCTTCCCTCCTGTTCCGTTTGTGATGCCTCAGTGGGACTTGAACTTGGTTCTTACCTTTTTAATGTGCGCTCCCTTTGAGCCTCTACATAACTGTCCTCTTCGTCTTCTGACTCTGAAGACAGCCTTTCTGGTGGCCATCACCTCCGCTCGGCGGGTGAGTGAGCTCCAGGCTCTATCTTGCAAACCTCCCTTTCTGTCTGTTCATCCAGACAAGGTTGTTCTTCGGACGCGTCCGTCCTTCTTGCCAAAGGTGGTTACTGCTTTCCACATTGGGCAGACCATCACTTTGCCCACCTTCTTTCCGCCTCCGCATCCTTCCAGAGAGGAAGAGAGGCTCCACCGTCTGGACCCAAAACGTGCGCTCTCTTTCTATATTGACCGCACAAAACACTTCCGGGTGGATGACCAGCTCTTTGTTGGCTACGTGGGCGCCAAAAGGTCGGGCGGTGCACAAGAGGACCATCTCCCGCTGGGTTACCTTGTGCATCAAGACCTGCTATTCTTTGGCTAAAAGGAGCCTCCTGTTGGGCTGCGTGCCCATTCCACCAGGGCAACGGCTGCTACCACGGCCTTGGGCCGTGGTGTTCCGCTGCCGGTTATCTGTCAGGCAGCTACGTGGGCCTCGCTGCACACGTTTACAAAGCATTACTGCCTTGACAGTCAGGTCCGGAGGGACGGCTTCTTTGGCCGTTCTGTCCTCCAGGACTTCCTTGTCTGATCTTTGTTCGCAGACCCACCACCGGGGTTGGTATTGCTGGGGTATCTATTCTAAGGTAAGGAATCTGTCACTAACGTGTCTCTTTCAGATGCACAAGTTACTAACTTGTGTAACGATATATCTGTAAGAGACAGTAGTTAGTGACAGATTCCTACCGCCCACCCATCCTCCCGTACTGCGAACTGATTTCTAGGGTTAAGGACATCCCTTTCAGGGCCCTAGTATTTTTCAGACACCTATGTCAGCTTCTTGCATGGCTCTGCGTTCCTGGCGCGGAAAGTCGTGTACAGAACTGACGTCAGCGCGCAGGGGCGGCGCCTAAGTACTGCCCGCGACGTCATCCCGGCGATCACGACGCCCGACGACGGACGCGGAGCCGCACGACGCCGCCTACCGACGCGCAAGGGTACTGCTACGCAAAAAACTTTCCGGATCCAGCCTGACGCCTGGGGATATTCTAAGGTAAGGAATCTGTCACTACTGTCTCTTACAGATATATCGTTACACAAGTTAGTAACTTGTGCTACAGGGACGATATAGTTGGGCTCAGATTTCACTTGTACAAAACCAGTGAAATTCAGCAGTTATAGTTACCTGAGCTATAACTATAACTTACGCCCTCGCAGTGCACTGCTTATCACCTCACATATTACATCACTCATGACATGGTCAGTGACATTACTGATGACATCTCAAATGACATCACTGATGACATCATCCACAGAACAGGCATATGCGTTGTAATGGATGCGTGGTAAAGGTATTGTGTGGTAACGGCACGTTGAAAAGACTGTTTCCTGATTTGACACCGCTATGATGCCCAATTCAGCCACATAAAAATTAATCATAAATTGGCAATTAATTGTATTTGTGTGCGAAATGTGATTTGAGCGGGGAGAATTCCCTAGATAGTTACTTTTAAGGAGAGCATCAGATTGCACCTTACTGACATATTAACAATAGATCAGTTTGAAGATGTATCTTCCATTGGTTGTTATGAGAGATGGCACAGGTTAAAGACTGAGAGGCAGTCAATCAGTGAGCAATATATTGCAAAGTACACCTGGTAGATGGCACTTTAAAACTCCCGGCTTAGATAAGCTATAAAACATGAAATCTCCATTTCTATCTACGCATTCCTTGACCATGAACAAATAGCAACAAAAAAGAGTCCAAAAATGTCCCTATATCTGGTTAGGTTTCATTGGATTTCGAAACCTACTGTGACATTCACTTCTAACACATTTTAAAGAACCCTCCATAAATCTTTACAATAGTAGCAAGGAGACAGCGATAGCCACATTGAGAATAGCTACCCGACCTTTAACTACTAGCACATGGCCACTTCTTCAGTATGCAGACCTCAATAAAGCCACTCTCCTGCTCGCTTCTGCAACCTGTTCACTCACTTCTATTGACAAGTATCTGCAAATAGTGTTTTTGCCTGCTCTATCAGAGCACTGCAGTTTTGACAATGTCAGCAGTGCAGTATTTTCTCCGCAAAACTCACGAACTGAAACTTACAAACACTCAGAGTGCTGGAGCTAAGACCCAAAAGGGAGTACATGATGTTCAAAACATATCCTGCTTTGACTATCTCTTTCCTTCACTGTGTATCCGTTCCTGTAAGTGAGCCTGTATTTGTGGCTTATGTGAGTGATTGAACCTGCACTATTCCACCACTGATTGCTGCAGCACTGAGATGTTGTTGTTCAAATATTAGCTATTTTTGTGAATGCTTCTGCAGCAGGGTCTAAATTACTACATTTTGTTCAGTACTTTCTCATGATAAGAATGGTTCAGCACAGAAGCTGCCTGATCAGATACCAAAATGTTATTTCCATTGTTTACATTTAGTATACAGTGACCTGACACAACTTCAGCAATTGCCGCAAATTCATGTATTTTCAGGTGATTGTTCTGGTTTAAAGAACTTCTTTATGATAACGTTTCAATCTGCAGTGTGCTTCAATAGAAATATAGTTCATGACTGCCAAAAGACCTCTTGGTGTTTTGATGCTTTCAACCTGTCCTAGCTTTTTAGCCAACAAAGCTTTGTGTGCTGGAATTATGGATACAAATATCATTAGAATTAAAACTCTGAATAATTAAAATACACCAGAACCAGACTTCTCAAGTTATGTTTCTTGGCGCTAGAAGAAAAGAAGCAGAAGTGAGTACTGAAGCAAACCTTAGTGTAAATAGTAAGCTCGCTTAGAGTCATGTCTTTAGATCTTTCTAGAAGGTGAGAAAGTCAGTGTGCGATTGTAAAAAGAGAGGAAGAGAATTCCATGTCAGAGGGGCTTGAATAGAAAACCCTCAGCCCCCCCATGCGTAATGTATTTTATAATGGCCAAAAGCTTTAATGAGGAGGAACGTAGGTTATGTGCAGGAGTGTAAAGTTTGATCCTGTGGGTCCTCACCATAGATTGCTTTAAAGACAATACAGCAAATTTTGAACAGGATACGTTGTTCAAGAGGGAGCTAATGGATCTCCTGTAACAAGGAGGTAATGTGGCATATTCTTGGCTGTTTGAGAATCGACTGAGCTGCCTGGTTCTGAAACATCTGAAATCTATACAGTTGGGACTTATGTGAGCCAGCATATAATGCATTGGCATAGTCAAGCCGAGAAAAAAACAAGGCCATTATCACAGAAGTTAGTGCAGCTTGTGTACGGAAACTAGAGATCTATTCAATCTTCCTAAAGATTGCATGGCTGCCTGAGACTACTGACCCCATTTGGGATTTCATAGACAGATCACTCTCAGTGATAATACCTGAACCTCTTGCTTTTCTTTTTAGGAGTAGGGGCCACACCCATAACTTGGAAACAGTAGTGGGGAGTCCAAAGATCAATTTTATTGTTCAAAATCACAATTTCTGTTTTTTCTGAATTCAATTTCAGATAGTTCCTTTCCCATCCAGAACAGCCTGAAAGTTTTCCTGAGCGGCAGAGGAACTGTCAAGTCTAAGTAATAATTGAGTCATCTGCATAGTTATAAACTCTACAATGCATTTCTGTTAGTTCCTTAATTAGCGATATGATATCAATATTAAATAAAGCCTGTACCTAGAATATCTGAAAGAGACACGTTAGTGACAGATTCCTTACCTTAGAATATCCCCAGGCGTCAAGCTCCGGAAAGTTTTTGCGTAGCAGTACCCTTGCGCGTCGGTAGGCGGCGTCGTGCGGCTCCGCGTCCGGCGTCGGGATCGCCGGGATGACGTCGCGGGCAGTACTTAGACGCTGCCCCTGCGCGCTGACGTCAGTTCTTTCTTTTTCCGCGCCAGTAAGCGCAGATCCGGGAAGAGCAGTGCCCTAGTCATTTTTGGGTGATTTTTTCACTGTTTTCTCGAGTCTCTCGACTCCGAAGGTGTCGGTAGGGATGCCCGGCTTCAAGCCATGCGACGCCTGTGGTCGAATGATGTCGATCACAGACCCGCATCAGGAATGTCTCTACTGCCTCGGCCGCGACCACGACACGAATTCGTGCCCCGACTGCCGGGCCTTGCATCCGAAGGCTTTGCGAGAGCGGTCTCGAAAGCTCCTCGAGGTCCAGCAGTCGGCTCCGCGCCACGGTCACGCGAGAGGTCGAGGGGCCGGTCGCGGAGTCCTCATCGGTCGTCGGGGTCCAAGTCTTCGCACTCCTCCGGTAAGTCGAAGCATAAGAAGTCGAAGAAGCGTCATCGCTCGGCGACTTCCCTCGCCGGTCTCGCGACTCGGCTGAGGGTCCTGTCGGCACCGTCCCCGCGGCTCCGGGAGTGCCTGTGGAGCCGCCCCGCATTACCCGTCCTTCCCGGGTTCGGGGGCGACTCCGGCCGAGATACAGGAGTTCCTGTCGGCCATGGCCCGCCTCTTCGGGCCTCAAGGTCCCCCCGGTGCGCCTTCGGGCCTTGGGGCTCTGATGGGGTTTCTCCGGGCGCCGCCGGCGGCTCCGGTCCCGGCGCCGCCTGTCACACCAACCTCGGTCCCGGCCCGGGCTCCGACCCCGGCTCCGGTGCTGCCACAACCCCGATCGACGCCGGTTGACCTGATGACACCTCCACCGGCGCCGATCTCTCCGGTGCCGTTCCCGACGCTGCCCGGGGCTCCGGGCGGCGTCGTTCCCCGGTTCTCTCCGGATCCGGACACGGCGCCGGACCGGCGTCACTCGACGCCGGCTCCGACGCCCGATGAGACCTTGGGTCCTGCATGTCCCTCCTCCTTATTTTGAACCAGAATTGGAGGACGAAGAGAACTGGGAGGGGTCTGATGACCCTCTCACACAGCAGTGTGAGTTTGATCAGGACTGGGCTGAGGAGCTTGGGGATGCCAGTGGTCTGGACACCTCCCTGACTCTGGCATGCTGTCTCCTCCTTCCGTGGCAACGGAGGAGGGAGCAAACTTTGCAACGGTGTTGCGTAGAGCAGCTGGGGCCTTACACCTCCAGTTGCCTACAGTGGCTGTCAGGACTAACATCCTGACGGAAGTGCTTCAGCCGGCGGCTACCTCCTCGGAGCCTCTGCTGCCGTTTAACGAGGCGCTTTCAGACGTTCTTTTGGGCACCTGGTCCAAGCCCACCACAGGGGCTCCTGTGGATAGGAACGTAGCCCGACGCCATCGCCCTGCTCCGGGCGACCCCTGTTCCTCTCCCAACACCCCACCCCTGAGAGCTTGGTTGTCCAAGCCTCTGCTTCCCAAAGCGCCTTCCCTACCGCTCCCCGGATAGGGAATCCAAACGCCTGGATCAATTTGGGAAGAAGGTCTTTTCTTCCTCCAGTGCTGGCTTGCGGTCCGTCAATACCACTTGCCTCTTGGGCCGATATTCCCACTCCTTGTGGGACTCGGTGGCGCAAGTTCTGCCCCAGTGTTCTGAGGAGGTCCGGACACTGCTTACCCGCACCATTGCGGAGGGAAGAGATGCGGCAAAGTACACCATCAGATGTGGCCTTGATACCGCCGACTCGCTAGGCAGATTGCTTGCAACGACAGTGGCGCTGCACCGTCACGCCTGGCTGAGAACCACTGGTTTCTCGGGTGATGTCCAAAACGCTCTAAAGGACATGCCCTTTGATGAGGTCGGTCTTTTTGGGAACAAGGCAGACCATGCGCTGGAGCGTTTCAAGTCCCTGGGCCTTTCTGCTGTACGCCCTCCGCAGCCATCTGCTTTTCGCCCCTTTCGTGGCCACGGAAGAGGCGCACAGTCACGTCCGCTGCACAGCCACCGGCCCGCGCAGCAATCGTCTTCGCGTGGCCGAAGACGTGGCTCCCGCCGTGGCGGGTCAGGCAACCAGCGTGCGGGTCAGGCCACCAACCCCGCCCCGTCCGCGGCCTCCAAGCCCTCCTAGTCCTTCCTTTCAGGTGCACAGCACGCCAGTAGGGGCAGGGTCCGCCATCACCTTCACCACTGGCGTACCATCACCTCGGACAGGTGGGTCTTGGACATTGTCCGAAGGGGCTACTCCCTCCCCTTCGAGACCATCCCCCAGCCATGCCACCTCAATTCCACCGCATGTCAGGGGATCACTTGGTGCTTCTTTAGAAGGAAGTTGCGGCCCTCTTGGCCAAGAGGGCCATCGAGCGCGTTCCGACCCCAGAAGTAGGTCGTCGTTGCTACTCCCACTACTTTCTGGTGCCCAAAAAGGACAAGGAGGACATGCGTCCTATCTTGGCCCTCCGGAACGTCAATCGCTTCCTCCGGAAGGAGAAGTTCAAGATGCTCACCCTAGCTCAGGTCTTGACTGCCCTCGACCCTGGAGACTGGATGGTAGCGTTGGACTTGCAGGACGCATATTTCCACATCCCCGTCCTTCCGGCCCACCGGCGTTACCTGCGGTTCACGGTAGGCCTCGAGCATTTTCAGTTCACCGTGCTCCCCTTTGGCCTTACCAGCGCCCCTCGGGTGTTCACGAATGTGATGGCGGTGGTCGCAGCTCATCTGCGCCGGGCAGGGGTTCCAGTCTTCCCCTACCTCGACGACTGGCTGGAGAAGGCGAGCTCGTCCCAGGCAGTCATCCCCACCTCCAGACTACGGCCGAACTCCTGCACTCGCTGGGGTTCTCCATCAACGTGCCAAAGTCGCACCTGATTCCTTCTCCACAGCTCCTTTTCATCGGAGCAGTTCTGGACACGACGCAGTTTCGCGTCTATCCTCCCGAACGGCGAGTCCGGGATATTCAGGCTATGATTCCGATCTTTCGGCCTCTATCCTGGGTTTCGGTACGGATGACCCTGAGGCTGCTTGGCCTCATGGCCTCCTGCATCCTGCTGGTCGATCATGCCAGATGGCATATGCGGGCTCTGCAGTGGGACCTGAAGTTCCAGTGGGCGCAGCACCAGGGCAACCTGTCCGATCACGTCCAGATCTCGGAGGGGACTGCAAAACAGTTGCAGTGGTGGCTCTCGAACCAGCAATGGGTCATGGGCAGATCCCTCTCCCTTCCCCAGCCAGAGCACACAGTTGTGACGGACGCGTCCCTTCTGGGATGGGGCGGTCACATGGGAGAGGCGGAGATCAGAGGCCTCTGGTCTCCGGGCGGAGTCCCGGCTCCATATCAACCTTCTGGAGCTCCGGGCGATCCGACTTGCACTCAAGGCATTCCTTCCCTCTGTCAAAGGGAAGGTAGTGCAGGTGTTCACAGACAACACCACCGCCATGTGGTACTCCAACAAACAGGGCGGGGTGGGGTCGTGGACCCTCTGTCAGGAGGCTCTGCGCCTCTGGACATGGCTGGAACATCAGGGCATCCTCCTGATGGTTCAACACCTGGCAGGTTCCCTGAACGCCAGGGCGGACGAACTCAGCCGCAGGTGCATGATGGATCACGAATGGCGTCTTCACTCGGAGGTGACGCAAGGTCTCTTTCAGCAGTGGGGAGAGCCTTGGTTAGATCTGTTCGCCACCGAAGAGAACGTGCAATGTCAGCAGTTCTGCGCGTTGGAATTTCCAAGGCGGCACTCGCTCGGCGACGCTTTTCGTCGCGAGTGGAGTTGCGGTCTGTTGTACGCCTTTCCGCCTATACCACTTCTACCCAGAGTGTTGAAGAAGATTTGGCGCGACCGGGCCCAAGTCATTCTTGTGGCTCCGGACTGGGCTCGAAGAGTTTGGTATCCCGAGCTACTCAGTATGAGCGTCGATCCCCGATCCGTCTGCCTCTTCGGGAGGATCTTCTGTCGCAGCAGCAGGGGACGGTCCTCCACCCGAACCTGTCCAGTCTACACCTGCTTGCGTGGAGATTGAGCGGCGGCAGTTGATTCCTTTCGACTTGCCTCCCGAAGTTTGTGATGTGATTCTGGCAGCCAGGCGTCCCTCCACTAAGGTGGTATACGCCTGCAGGTGGAACAAGTTTGTGGCATGGTGCACAGCAAAGGCTGTGAATCCCCTTTCTGCCCCTCTTTCTGAGGTCCTTCTGTTCCTTCTCTCTCTGGCCCAACAGGGTTCTGCCCTGGGTACCATCAAGGGTTATCTTTGTGCTATCTCGGCCTTCCTCAGGCTCCCTGATCAGCCC
Source organism: Calotriton arnoldi (assembly GCA_963921515.1). Taxonomy (NCBI): domain Eukaryota; kingdom Metazoa; phylum Chordata; class Amphibia; order Caudata; family Salamandridae; genus Calotriton; species Calotriton arnoldi. The sequence continues at coordinate 643,865 of CAWUFW010004722.1, read as the reverse complement.
TCCCTTTTCAAGTCCCCTGTTGTTAACAGGTTCTTAAAAGGCATTACACACCTCTTCCCTCCTGTTCCGTTTGTGATGCCTCAGTGGGACTTAAACTTGGTTCTTACTTTCTTAATGTGCGCTCCCTTTGAGCCTCTGCATAACTGTCCTCTTCGTCTTCTTACTCTGAAGACAGCCTTTCTGGTAGCCATCACCTCCGCTCGGCGGGTGAGTGAGCTCCAGGCTCTTTCATGCAAACCCCCCTTTCTGTCTGTTCATCCAGACAAGGTTGTTCTTCGGACGCGTCCGTCCTTCCTGCCAAAGGTGGTTACTGCCTTCCACATTGGGCAGACTCTCACTTTGCCCACCTTCTTTCCGCCTCCGTATCCTTCCAGAGAGGAAGAGAGGCTCCACCGTCTGGACCCAAAACGTGCGCTTTCCTTTTACATCAACCACACACAACAGTTCCGGGTGGATGACCAGCTCTTTGTTGGCTACGTGGGCGCCAAAAAAGGTCGGGCGGTACACAAAAGGACCATCCCCCTCTGGGTCAACTTGTGTATCAAGGCCTGCTATTCTTTGGCTAAGAAGGAGCCTCCTGTTGGGCTGCATGCCCATTCCACCAGGGCAGCGGCTGCTACCACGGCTTTAGGCCGCAGTGTTCCGTTACAGGATATATGTCAGGCAGCTACGTGGGCCTCGCTGCACACGTTTACCAAACATTACTGCCTTGACAGCCAGGTCCGGAGGGACGGCTTCTTTGGCCGTTCTGTCCTCCGGGACTTCCTTGTCTGAATCTGTTCGCAGACCCACCACCGGGGTTGGTATTGCTGGGGTATCTATTCTAAGGTAAGGAATCTGTCACTAACGTGTCTCTTTCAGATGCACAAGTTACTAACTTGTGTAACGATATATCTGTAAGAGACAGTAGTTAGTGACAGATTCCCTACCGCCCCACCCATCCTCCCCGTACTGCGAACTGATTTCTAGGGTTAAGGACATCCCTTTCAGGGCCTTAGTATTTTTCAGACACCAATGTCAGCTTCTTGCATGGCTCTGCGTTCCTGGCGCGGAAAGTCGTGTACAGAACTGACGTCAGCGCGCAGGGGCAGCGTCTAAGTACTCCCCGCGACGTCATCCCGGCGATGCCGACGACGGACGCGGAGCCGCACGACGCCGCCTACCGACGCGCAAGGGTACTGCTACGCAAAAACTTTCCGGATCCAGCCTGACGCCTGGGGATATTCTAAGGTGAGGAATCTGTCACTAACTACTGTCTCTTACAGATATATCGTTACACAAGTTAGTAACTTGTGCATCACCTCCGTACAATGCACATGATGGATAAAAATAAAACCTCTAGTGCAAAATTAAACACATAAAAAACCTGTTAGATATTTGTTGCCAACAGATATTAGAAACAGTTAATACAAGTCAGTTTAAAAAAAAAAAAGCTACTGTAGCTCATAGTGTGTAGAAACATGCAGAAAGATTCTAGCTTTTTTCTATCTAAGGAGAGCATAAAATGAACATATTCTCTCTGCTTGTTATTGTAGGCTACTAAAATGGAGCAGAACATGCAAATTCTGTTTTCGTTCCTTTAAACACCTGCTTCAAATATGTTCTGTGACAAGCCCTGCTTTTCACCTCGGCTGCTGGCAGCAGGCCTTGTGACATCAGAACCCTACTGTTATAACTTTTAATAGTCAAGTTTTGAAGTTGTTTCTTTATAATCGCCTGTGTGCCCCACAAGTCGCTAATTATAAAGAAATTAGAGACTGCTGTTTATACAGGGATTACAGAATCTCATGTATTATATATAAATAAATAAAGATATTTTGATTGAGATATCGGTTCGAAAAACATTCCTATTCGACATATTGATTGACAGTCCTCTTTGTCTATGAACGAAGTAGTTCAATATGATATACAAAAATGATATCTTTTGAGACTCACTTCAGATCATGGTAATGATACAGAGTAGTTGGAAATCCTTTTGCAAAATCACAGTAAGATGAAGTTTGAGTAAAAATCTAACTACCGTTGGTAAGGTGAAACCTGGAATCAATCATTGTTTCATGTTTTGCAAAAGACTTGCTGAGGCCGCTAATACCGTACCTATCACGTATTAGTACAGAATTATACAAGAAGGGTGCACGAGTATAGGGGATTAGCCACCATAAACCCCCTTAAACGACAAATGCCCTCATCAATATAAAATGTAGTAATACTTCAAAAGAAAAAGTATTTTGAAATAGAGTGACTTATATCGTAAATCTGAAAGAGACACGTTAGTGACAGTTTCCTTACCTTAGAATATCCCCAGGCGTCAGGCTGGATCCGGAAAGTTTTTGCGTAGCAGTACCCTTGCGCGTCGGTAGGCGGCGTCGTGCGGCTCCGCGTCCGTCGTCGGCGTCGTGATCGCCGGGATGACGTCGCGGGCAGTACTTAGACGCCGCCCCTGCGCGCTGACGTCAGTTCTTCTTTTTCCGCGCCAGTAAGCGCAGATCCGGGAAGAGCAGTGCCCTAGTCACTTTTTGACTATCTTTTTGTGAATTTTTTCACTGTTTCTTCAACGAGTCTTCACGACTCCTAAGGTGTCGTAGGGATGCCCGGCTTTAAGCCCTGCGAGGAATGTGGTCGCATGATGTCGATCACGGACCCGCATCTCGAGTGTCTCTTCTGTCTTGGCCGAGACCACGACACGAAGTCGTGCCCTGACTGCCGGAAACTTCATCCGAAGGCTTTGCGAGAGCGGTCTCGAAAGCTCCTCGAAGTCCGGCAGTCGGCTCCGCGCCGCACCAAGCCCCGGTCCCGGGAGAGGTCGAGGGCCGGACGCGGAGTCCCCGCCGTTCGTCGGAATCCAAGTCTTCGCGCTCCTCCGGTAAGTCGAAGCACAAGAAGTCTAAGCGGCATCATCGCTCTAAGACTTCGCTCGCCGGTCTCACGACTCGGCTGAGGTCCCTGTCGGCACCGTCCCCGCGGCCCCGGACGTGCCTGTCGAGTTACCCCCGCATTACCCGTCCTTCCCGGGTTCGGGGGCGACTCAGGCCCAAATACAGGAGTTCCTGTCGGCCATGGCCCACCTCTTCGGGCCTCAAGGTCCCTCCGGTGTGCCTTCGGGCCCCGCGGGCCCTGATGGGGTTGCTCCGGCATCGCCGTCGACTCCGGTCCAGGCGTCGCCTGTCCCACCGGCCTTCATCCCGGCCTCGGCTCCGGCCCCGGCCTCGATCCCGGCTCCGGTGGTGCCGCAACCCCCATCGACGCCGGTTGACCTAACCACGCCGACGCCGATGTCCCCGGTGCCGTTCCTGACGCCGTCCGGGGCTCCGGACGGCGTCGTTCCCCGGCTCTCTCCGGCTCCGGACATGGAGCCGGACCGGCGTCGCCCGACGCCGATGAGACCTTGGGTCCCTAATGTCCCTCCTCCTCCATATTATGCACCTGAGGAGGACCAGGAGAGCTGGGAGGGGTCTGAGGACCCTCTCACACAACAGTGCGAGTTTGACCCGGACTGGGTTGAGGAACTTGGGGATGCCAGTGGTCTGGACACCTCCCCTGACTCTGGCATGCTGTCTCCTCCCGTGGCTACGGAGGAGGGGGCTAATTTTGCAACGGTGTTGCGTAGAGCTGCTGGAGCCTTGAATTTCCAGTTGCCTACAGTGGCCGTCAGGACTAACCTCCTGACTGAAGTGCTTCAGCCGGCGGCCTCCTCTTTGGAGACTGTGCTGCCGTTCAACGATGCACTCACTGACGTTCTTTTGGGTGCCTGGTCCAAACCCACCACAGGGGCACCTGTGGATAGGAACGTGGCCCGACGCCATCGCCCTGCTCCTGGCGACCCCCTGTTTCTCTCCCAACACCCCACCCCTGAGAGCTTGGTTGTCCAAGCCTCTGCCTCCCAAACCGCATTCCCTACCGCCCCTCCGGATAGGGAATCCAAGCGCCTGGATCACTTTGGGAAGAAGGCTTTCTCTTCCTCCAGTGCTGGCTTGCGGTCCGTTAACACCGCTTGCCTCTTGGGCCGATACACCCACTCCCTGTGGGATTAGGTGGCGACTGTTTTGCCGCAGTGTTCTGAGGAGGTCCAGACACTGCTTACCCGCGCCATTGCGGAAGGGCGTGATGCGGCTAAATACACCATCCGCTGTGGCCTTGATACCGCCGACTCGCTGGGCAGATCGCTTGCAACGACGGTGGCGCTGCGTCGCCACGCCTGGCTGAGAACCACTGGTTTTTCAGGGGATGTCCAGAATACACTCATGGACATGCCCTTTGATGGAGTCGGTCTTTTTGGTTCAAAGACAGACCATGCGCTGGAGCGTTTCAAGGACTCGCGGGCTACTGCTAAGTCCCTGGGCCTTGCTGTTGTGCGCCCTCCGCTCACGTCTGCTTTTCGCCCCTTTCGTGGCCACGGAAGGGGCGCCCAGTCACGTCAACAACCCGGCCAATGGCCCGCGCAGCAAGCGCCTTCGCGTGGCCGAGGACGTGGATACCGCCGTGGCGGTTCGGGCAACCAGCGTGCGGGTCAGGCCACCACCTCCAACCCGTCCGCGGCCTCCAAGCCCTCCTAGTCCCTCCTTTCAGGTGCACAGCACGCCAGTCGGGGGCAGGGTCCGCCATCACCTTCACCACTGGCGTCCCATCACCTCGGACAGGTGGGTCTTGGACATTGTCCGAAGGGGCTACTCCTCCCCTTCGAGACCACCCCCCAGCCATGCCACCTCAATTCCACCGCATGTCAGGGGATCACTTGGTGCTTCTACAGAAGGAAGTCACGGCCCTCTTGGCCAAGAGGGCCATCGAGCATGTTCCGACCCCAGAAGTAGGGCGTGGTTGCTACTCCCACTACTTTCTGGTGCCCAAAAGGAAAAGGAGGACATGCGTCCTATCTTGGACCTCCGGAACGCCAATCGCTTCCTCCGGAAGGAGAAGTTCAAGATGCTCACCCTAGCTCAGGTCTTGACTGCCCTCGACCCTGGAGACTGGCTGGTAGCGTTGGACTTGCAGGACGCTTATTTCCACATCCCCGTCCTGCCGGCCCACCGGGGTTACCTACGGTTCACGGTAGGCCTCGAGCACTTTCAGTTCACCGTGCTCCCCTTTGGCCTTACCAGTGCCCCTCGGGTGTTCACGAAAGTGATGGCGGTGGTCGCAGCTCATCTGCGCCGGGCAGGGGTTTCAGTCTTCCCCTACCTCGACGACTGGCTGCTGAAGGCGGGCTCGTCCCAGGCAGTCGTCTCCCACCTCCAGACTACGGCCGAACTCCTGCACTCGCTGGGGTTCTCCATCAATGTGCCGAAGTCGCATCTGATTCCTTCTCCACAGCTCCTTTTCATCGGAGCAGTTCTGGACACAACGCAGTTTCGGGCCTATCCTCCCGAACGGCGAGTCCGGGATATTCAGGCTATGATTCTGATCTTTCAGCCTTTATCCTGGGTTTCGGTACGGTTGACCCTGAGGCTGCTGGGCCTCATGGCCTCCTGCATCCTGCTGGTCAATCATGCCAGATGGCATATGCGGGCTCTGCAGTGGGACCTGAAGTTCCAGTGGGCGCAGCACCAGGGCAACCTGTCCGATCACGTCCAGATCTCGGAGGGGACTGCAAAACAGTTGCAGTGGTGGCTCTCGAACCGGCAATGGGTCATGGGCAGATCCCTCTCCCTTCCCCAGCCAGAGCACACGGTTGTGACGGACGCGTCCCTTCTGGGATGGGGCGGTCACATGGGAGAGGCGGAGATCAGAGGCCTCTGGTCTCCGGCGGAGTCCCGGCTCCATATCAACCTTCTGGAGCTCCGGGCGATCCGACTTGCACTCAAGGCATTCCTTCCCTCTGTCAAAGGGAAGGTAGTGCAGGTGTTCACAGACAACACCACCGCCATGTGGTACTGCAACAAACAGGGCGGGGTGGGGTCGTGGACGCTCTGTCAGGAGGCTCTGCGCCTCTGGACATGGCTGGAACATCAGGGCATGTTCCTGATGGTTCAACACCTGGCAGGTTCCCTGAACGCCAGGGCGGACGAACCTCAGCCGCAGGTGCATGATGGATCACGAATGGCGTCTTCACTCGGAAGTGGCGCAAGGACTCTTTCTACAGTGGGGAGAGCCTTGGTTAGATCTATTCGCCACCGAAGAGAACGCGCAATGTCATCAGTTCTGCGCGTTGGAATTTCCAAGGCGGCACTCGCTCGGCGACGCTTTCGTTGCGAGTGGAGTTGCGGTCTATTGTACGCCTTTCCGCCTATACCACTTCTACCCAGAGTGTTGAAGAAGATTCGGCACGACCGGGCCCAAGTCATTCTTGTGGCTCCGGACTGGGCTCGAAGAGTTTGGTATCCCGAGCTACTCAGTATGAGCGTCGATCCCCCGATCCGTCTGCCTCTTCGGGAGGATCTTCTGTCGCAGCAGCATAGGACGGTCCTCCACCCGAACCTGTCCAGTCTCCACCTGCTTGCGTGGAGATTGAGCGGCGGCAGTTGATTCCTTTCGACTTGCCTCCCGAAGTTTGTGATGTGATTCTGGCAGCCAGGCGTCCCTCCACTAAGGTGGTATACGCCTGCAGGTGGAACAAATTTGTGGCATGGTGCACAGCAAAGGCTGTGAACCCCCTTTCTGCCCCTCTTTCTGAGGTCCTTCTGTTCCTTCTTTCTCTGGCCCAACAGGGTTCTGCCCTGGGTACCTTCAAGGGTTACCTCTGTGCTATCTCGGCCTTCCTCAGGCTCCCTGATCAGCCCTCCCTTTTCAAGTCCCCTGTTGTTAACAGGTTCTTAAAAGGCATTACACACCTCTTCCCTCCTGTTCCGTTTGTGATGCCTCAGTGGGACTTGAACTTGGTTCTTACCTTTTTAATGTGCGCTCCCTTTGAGCCTCTACATAACTGTCCTCTTCGTCTTCTGACTCTGAAGACAGCCTTTCTGGTGGCCATCACCTCTGCTCGGCGGGTGAGTGAGCTCCAGGCTCTATCATGCAAACCTCCCTTTCTGTCTGTCCATCCAGACAAGGTTGTTCTTCGGACGCGTCCGTCCTTCTTGCCAAAGGTGGTTACTGCCTTCCACATTGGGCAGACCATCACTTTGCCTACCTTCTTTCCGCCTCCGCATCCTTCCAGAGAGGAAGAGAGGCTCCACCGTCTGGACCCAAAACGTGTGCTCTCCTTCTATATCGACCGCACCAAACACTTCCGGGTGGATGACCAGCTCTTTGTTGGCTACGTGGGCGCCAAAAAAGGTCGGGCGGTGCACAAACGAACCGTCTCCCGCTGGGTTACCTTGTGCATCAAGGCCTGCTATTCTTTGGCTAAGAAGGAGCCTCCTGTTGGGCTGCGTGCCCATTCCACCAGGGCAACGGCTGCTACCACAGCTTTGGGCTGCGGTGTTCCGCTGCAGGATATCTGTCAGGCAGCTACGTGGGCCTCGCTGCACACGTTTACAAAGCATTACTGCCTTGACAGTCAGGTCCGGAGGGACGGCTTCTTTGGCCGTTCTGTCCTCCGGGACTTCCTTGTCTGATCTTTGTTCGCAGACCCACCACCGGGGTTGGTATTGCTGGGGTATCTATTCTAAGGTAAGGAATCTGTCACTAACGTGTCTCTTTCAGATGCACAAGTTACTAACTTGTGTAACGATATATCTGTAAGAGACAGTAGTTAGTGACAGATTCCTACCGCCCCACCCATCCTCCCCGATCTGCGAACTGATTTCTAGGGTTAAGGACATCCCTTTCAGGGCCCTAGTATTTTTCAGACACCTATGTCAGCTTCTTGCATGGCTCTACGTTCCTGGCGCGGAAAGTCGTGTACAGAACTGACATCAGCGCGCAGGGGCAGCGCGTAAGTACTGCCCGCGACGTCATCCCGGCGATCACGATGCCGACGACGGACGCGGAGCCGCACGACGCCGCCTACCGACGCGCAAGGGTACTGCTACGCAAAAGCTTTCCGGATCCAGCCTGACGCCTGGGGATATTCTAAGGTAAGGAATCTGTCACTAACTACTGTCTCTTACAGATATATCGTTACACAAGTTAGTAACTTGTGCATATAGGTCAAACATGCATGCTCACATGTAGTACAATGTCAGTCACGTTATTTTTCACTCCTGTATTGATGATCTTCTTTTAAAAACATTTTTAATTGTAGCCATAGCCAAAGCGTTTCTTCCCTTTTGGGACTTCTTCAGGGCTTAACCCATGCATGTTTGACCTGTATTTATGATATAATTCATACTATTTCAAAATACATTTTCTTTTGGAGAGATGAGTTACTATATTTTATATTGTTTCATGATTCTCTAAGAATAAAGGGTTCGCTTGGCTTCTCCACAGAGCACAAAAAATGTGTCTTTATGCCTCTCCATTGTATGAGTCTGAAAGCTCTAGTTGACCCTGCAGCTTAATTCTAGCTTACTGTCTGCTTCTCATCTGCGGCACAGCATTATATGTAGGGAAGGTTCTTCATTCACTCCTTGGGGACTGAGCAACTGGAGAGGACATTTCCCTTTTTTCCGCGCCGTTGACGCGTAACGTTTTTTTTTCTGGGACTCTCCAGTTTATTGTGATTACTTAGTTTCTCCTCTTCTTCATGTTGCAGTGAGAATGGCTACTTCGAAGAAGTCGGGTTTCAAGCCCTGCAGGGAGTGTGGGGGCCATATGTCCATCACGGACCCCCACGACGACTGTCTTTGGTGTCTTTCTTCGGACCACGACGTCGAAGGGTGTTCGTGCTGTTGGAAGATGAACCCGAAGGCGCTGAAAGAACGTGAGGCCAAACTCTTCATGGCGCGGGCGAAAAAGGAGAAGAGGGGTCGTAAGCGATTGAAGTCGTCGACCTCGCATACTTCGAAGTTGAAGAAGCACAAGAAGTCAAAGAGAAGACATGGATCATGACGTCGTTCTTCGAAGAGCAGGGATTCGAGATCAGCCTCTCCCGTACAGCGGCATCGTGAAAGGGATTTTATCTCTCCGTCGCCTTCTCCTTCTCCGCAGGCAACTCCGTCCCACTCTCCGGCTCCGAGGAATTCACCGGCGCCCTGGAATTCTCTGGCTCCCAGGGAGTCTTCTCCTGTTCCTGCGGCTTCACCTGTGCAGGCACCGATGTCTCCGGCTCTGCAGCCACAGCCGGTACAGCCTCGGATGGATCCAGACCAGGGGATTTCGAATCCTTATCCTCCTTTCCCAGGACCAGGATCGGATCCTTTGCATTTCCTTAATGCGATGTTAGGCATGTTTGCCAGGGCATCCTATTCTACCGGTGCGCCTTCTGGCCTCGTGGGTCCGCGTGCCTTTAATTTGGGCATACCCCAGCAGTATGCCCAGGCATCTTTCGTGCCTTTTATGCCGACGGCTTCATCTTGGCAGTTCCCGGCGCTGAGGTTTTCGACTCAGATACCTCAATCTCCGGCGCCGTCTGGTGTTGGGCTGGTGGTGTCCCGGATTCGATCGGCGCCGTTGCCCACTTCGGAAGGCCCTCCTTCGACGCCTACGCTGTTGTCACCGGCGCTGCGGCTGGTGCCGCCGATGCCGGTCCAGAAGCAGCGTTCTAGGAGGGAAGCGCAAAGACTGCTGGAGGAAGACGAGTACCAACAAGAGCAGGAGGAAGGGGAGATTCTCGACTCCGTAGACGAGTTCGAAGGTCTACGTGAAGCTAGTGGCCTTGATAGTTCCCCGGAGTGGGAGCTTCCTTCTCCGAAGGCTTTACCTTCACAGGATGTTGGCCCTTATCACTTGGTCATCAGAAAGGCTGCTGATTTGTTGGACCTTCAGTTGCCCTCAGCTGAGGTAAAGCCGCGCAGCACGAAGGGGTAGGTGGTTTGCGCGGCTTCCAGCGGAGGCGGACATCCTATTACAGATGTCATTATTTAGTGCTGTAACAGATGGGGCGTTATTTTGAAGCTTATTAGGTTCGTCCCAGTAATAGCGGGTAGTATCCCGTTCATCCTTGTAGTAGTAGGTATTATCCTCCACACCATTCTTTTAAATATTTTAGTTATGGGGCATGCTGCACACCCCACTCACTGTAGATAGTCACTTCTCACGGTCCTGAAGAAACGCCACCTGATCCTTTGGACTAACTGGCGTGAAACATGTCGACCATCAAGGAGTAGAGCGCCTCTTGAACCTTGGTAGCTTGTTAGTCGCCTCTCCTCACTATTTTTAATCAAGTAGGGATCCACCTAGAATAAAATTTGCTCTTAAGGGAATCCCAACTTGTTTTATTTTCACTTTCAGAACATCTACACTCACACTAGGTCCCTCACACCCACGGCACCCTTACGGCAGGAACAAAAGATCTCCGGCAAAGAGCCCCTTTATGGGTGCCCGTCGGGTATTGCAGCGCCGACCCGACGAGGAGCAGACCCATATGATGACGCATGACACCTAGCTTGCTGGGTGTGTGAGGGCCTTAGTTCCAAAAGGAGGATTTCTCCTTTCTGGGAGCCTGGGACACTATCTGCATACTGAGGAACTGCGTACCTCTTTTTTGCGTATACGCAGTCCTAATGGATACATGGATGTTGTTCCAAACCTTTGTGCATATATGGAAAAAGCTTACTGTTTTTTAACACCTCTTAGTATGCACTCTGATGGTGTCCTGATTGCCGGTGTGCAGAGATTCACCAGAGATGGGTGAGCTTATCAGCAAGATAAGTGTGGGTGCTGGTTGTGATTGCTTTGTAAATGATGCCGCTCGTTTAGAAGCTGGTGCGGGCTGACAAAGGAAGCCAGTAAAGTTCCATCAGGATGAGGCTAATGTGATCTTATTTCTTCAAGCCCTGAATGAGATGTTCTGCCGGTGAAGGATGCACCTAAGGGGTGTCTATTTGGAGTCTGGGAGGCCATGGAGTAGGGTATTAGCCACCATTCAGATGCAAGAGTGTTAGCACTGGAACAGCAGTTCTGAAGCCGCTTTCTGAACAAAATGGTTTGATTTTCTTTAGAAGAGAGAGCTAGTACTATTCCTCGTGGACTCATGAGTCAGTCCTTTAATATCCAGCAGCTGAGAGCCAAATCCTGGTGGTCCTTGTAGACCCAGGATGCAGATCCTGCTACTTTTTGTCCTTTCCATGCTGCTGCAGCACTGCACTCATGGTCTAAAGCACTACAAGTGTCTTTCAATCTCAAACACAACAACAACTGTGATGTAGTCCAGGAAAGACTGTCCTGGATCAAGCGGCAAGCTGAACATTTTTCTTTGAATCCTAGCCCATACTAACTCTGATCTGTGACAGCAAAAACCCCACATGTGCACATTCCTGATGACCATTCCTAATGCTAATATATACACTCTTCAGCTCATTTCTGACTGTGGTTTTCTAATGAATTTATGAGCACTCCGGTAGATTGATGTGTGTGTTCATTGTGTAATCTCAATCATGCTCGTGCTGATTCTGATTTACCTAGCCTGTTTACAAGCCAGATCTGTGTAAACACATTTACCCCTTAATCAGTCGAATGGCACTAGAAAAAGGACTCTATTCAGGCATAAATATGCTATTCTCCCATTTACAGAGCAGTAATTTGTTGCAACATAAACTACTTAGTTCAGGGATAATCTCAACTGGTAAATACTTGGTGGTCAAAAATAGCCTACTTCCAGAACACCCTCTTTTATTTATCCCAGTTGCGTCCAGTGGATTACCAGAAATGTATATTAGTAGTTTTAGAAAGTGTCTCAGTCATTCCTCTACTACAGTAATGCTCATCTTGGAATTAACTGATGTGAAATAGTACCTAAGAAGGCACACACCAAAAATGACCATGTTGTCTATTTTGCCTGGCTAGCTCGCTCAGAAAGAAGCTATTATTTTTAATATTGTGTCTATGAATCCCTTTTTGCCAGCACACAGACATATATTGATGCGTTTTTAAAGGCTTGCCAGGAAATGTGGCCCTGTTTCAGGCTTTCCAAAACCTACTGACAAGGCATGCTCGGGCCAACTTACAAATATGAGCCAGGGTGTCAGAGAGACTGTAACCAAAGCATCTGAAAGAGACACGTTAGTGACAGATTCCTTACCTTAGAATATCCCCAGGCGTCAGGCTGGATCCGGAAAGTTTTTGCGTAGCAGTACCCTTGCGCGTCGGTAGGTGGCGTCGTGCGGCTCCGCGTCGGTCGTCAGCGTCGTGATCGCCGGGATGACGTCGCGGGCAGTACTTAGACGCCGCCCCTGCGCGCTGACGTCAGTTCTTCTTTTTCCACGCCAGCAAGCGCAGATCCAGGAAGAGCAGTGCCCTAGTCATTTTTTGACTAACTTTTTTGGTGAATTTTTTCAATGTTTCTTCGAATCGACTCCAAGGTGTCGTAGGGATGCCCGGCTTTAAACGTTGTGACGCCTGTGCTCGGATGATGTCCATCACAGACCCGCATCTGGAGTGTCTCTTCTGCCTCGGCCGAGGCCACGACACGAAGTCGTGTTCCGACTGCCGGGCCCTCACCTCGAAAGCTTTGCGAGAGCGGTCTCGAAAGCTCCTCGAGGCCCGGCAGTCGGCTCCGCGCCATTCCAAGCCCCGGTCGCGTGAGAGGTCGAGGGGCCGGTCGCGGAGTCCTCACCGGTCGTCGGGATCCAAGTCTTCGTCGTCCGGTAAGTCTAAGCACAAGAAGTCCAAAAAGCATCATCGCTCTAGGACTTCGCCTCGCCGGTCTCGCGACTCGGCTGAGGCCCCTCCCGGCACCGCCCCCGCGGCCCGGACATGCCTGTGGAGTCGCCCCCGCAATACCCGTCCTTCCCGGGTTCGGGGGCGGATCCGGCCCAAATACAGGAATTCCTGTCGGCCATGGCCCGCCTCTTCGGGCCTCAAGGTCCCTCCGGTGCGCCTTCGGGCCCCGCGGGCCCTGATGGGGTTGCCCCGGCGTCGCCGCCGACTCCGGTCCCGGCGTCACTCGTGCCTCCAGCCTCGATCCCGGCTCCGGTGGTACCGCAACCCCCATCGACGCCGGTCGACCTGACCACGCCTCCGCCGGCGCCGATGTCTCCGGTGCCGTTCCTGACGCCACCCGGGGCTCCGGGCGGCGTCGTCCCCATGTTCTCTCCGGCTCCGGACATGGAGCCGGACCGACGTCGTTTGACGCCGGTTCCGGCGCCGATGGGACCTTGGGTCCCAGATGTCCCTCCTCCTCCTTATTTTGAACCGGAGGAGGACCAGGAGGACTGGGAGGGGTCTGAGGACCCTCTGGCACGGCAGTGTCAGTATGATGAGGACTGGGCAGAGGAACTAGGGGATGCCAGTGGTCTGGATACTTCCCCTGACACTGGCATGCTGTCTCCTCCCGTGGCTACGGAGGAGGGAGCCAATTTTGCAACGGTGTTGCGTAGGGCGGCTGGAGCCTTACATCTCCGACTCCCTACGGTGACGGTCAAGACTAATCTCTTGACAGAAGTGCTTCAGCCGGCGGCCTCCTCCTTGGAGACTGTGCTGCCGTTTAACGATGCACTTACTGACGTTCTTTTGGGCGCCTGGTCCAAGCCCAACACAGGGGCTCCTGTGGATAGGAACGTGTCCCGACGCCATCGCCCAGCTCCGGGCGACCCCTTGTTTCTCTCTGTCCACCCCACTCCTGAGAGCTTGGTTGTCCAAGCCTCCGCTTCCCAAACCGCCTTCCCTACCGCCCCTCCGGATAGGGAATCCAAACGCCTGGATCAATTTGGGAAGAAGGGTTTTCTTCCTCCAGTGCTGGCTTGCGGTCCATCAACACCGCTTGTCTTTTGGGCCGATATACCCACTCCTTGTGGGATTCGGTGGCGACTGTTTTGCCCCAGTGTTCTGAGGAGGTCCAGACACTGCTTTCCCGCGCCATTGCGGAAGGAAGGGATGCGGCCAAATATACCATACGATGTGGCCTTGATACCGCCGACTCGCTGGGCAGATCTATTGCAACGACGGTGGCGCTGCGTCGCCACGCCTGGCTGAGAACCACTGGTTTTCAGGGGATGTCCAGAATACTCTCATGGACATGCCCTTTGATGGAGTCGGTCTTTTGGTTCCCAAGCAGACCATGCGTTGGAGCGCTTTAAGGACTCACGGGCTACTGCCAAGTCCCTGGACCTTTCTGCTACACGCCCTCCGCTAACTTCTGCTTTTCGCCCCTATCGTGGCCACGGAAGGGGCGCCCAGTCACGTCAGCAGCCCAGCCACCGGCCCGCGCAGCAGGCGTCTTCGCGTGGCCGAGGACGTGGATACCGCCGTGGCGGTTCGGGCATCCAGCGTGCGGGTCAGGCCACCACCTCCAACCCGTCCGCGGCCTCCAAGCCCTCCTAGTCCCTCCTTTCAGGTGCACAGCACACCAGTCGGGGGCAGGGTCCGCCATCACCTTCACCACTGGCGTCCCATCACCTCGGACAGGTGGGTCTTGGACATTGTCCGAAGGGGCTACTCCCTCCCCTTCGAGACCACCCCCCCAGCCATGCCACCTCAATTCCACCGCATGTCGGGGGATCACTTGGTGCTTCTACAGAAGGAAGTCACGGCCCTCTTGGCCAAGAGGGCCATCGAGCCTGTTCCGACCCCAGAAGTAGGGCGTGGTTGCTACTCCCACTACTTTCTGGTGCCCAAAAAGGACAAGGAGGACATGCGTCCTATCTTGGACCTCCGGAACGTCAATCGCTTCCTCCGGAAGGAGAAGTTCAAGATGCTCACCCTAGCTCAGGTCTTGACTGCCCTAGACCCTGGAGACTGGTTGGTAGCGTTGGACTTGCAGGAAGCATATTTCCACATCCCCGTCCTGCCGGCCCACCGGCGTTACCTTCGGTTCACGGTAGGCCTCGAGCATTTTCAGTTCACCGTGCTCCCCTTTGGCCTTACCAGTGCCCCTCGGGTGTTCACGAAAGTGATGGCGGTGGTCGCAGCTCATCTGCGCCGGGCAGGGGTTTCAGTCTTCCCCTACCTCGACGACTGGCTGCTGAAGGCGGGCTCGTCCCAGGCAGTCGTCTCCCACCTCCAGACTACGGCCAAACTCCTGCACTCGCTGGGGTTCTCCATCAATGTGCCGAAGTCGCATCTGATTCCTTCTCCACAGCTCCTTTTCATCGGAGCAGTTCTGGACACGACGCAGTTTCGGGCCTATCCTCCCGAACGGCGAGTCCGGGATATTCAGGCTATGATTCCGATCATCTGAAAGAGACACGTTAGTGACAGATTCCTTACCTTAGAATATCCCCAGGCGTCAGGCTGGATCCGGAAAGTTTTTTGCGTAGCAGTACCCTTGCGCGTCGGTAGGCGGCGTCGTGCGGCTCCGCGTCCGTCGTCGGCGTCGTGATCGCCGGGATGACGTCGCGGGCAGTACTTAGGCGCCGCCCCTGCGCGCTGACGTCAGTTCTTCTTTTTCCGCGCCAGTAAGCGCAGATCCGGGAAGAGCAGTGCCCTAGTCACTTTTTGACTATCTTTTTGGGTGAATTTTTTCACTGTTTCTTCAACGAGTCTTCACGACTCCTAAGGTGTCGTAGGGATGCCCGGCTTTAAGCCCTGCGAGGAATGTGGTCGCATGATGTCGATCACGGACCCGCACCTCGAGTGTCTCTTTTGTCTCGGCCGAGACCACGCACACGAAGTCGTGTCCTGACTGCCGGAAACTTCATCCTAAGGCTTTGCGAGAGCGGTCTCGAAAGCTCCTCGAAGTCCGGCATTCGGCTCCGCGCCGCACCAAGCCCCGGTCCCGGGAGAGGTCGAGGGCCGGACGCGGAGTCCCCGCCGTTCGTCGGATTCAAAGTCTTCGCGCTCCTCCGGTAAGTCGAAGCACAAGAAGTCTAAGCGGCGTCATCGCTCTAAGACTTCGCCTCGCCGGTCTCGCGACTCGACTGAGGTCCCTGTCGGCACCGTCCCCGCCCCCGCGGCCCCGGACGTGCCTGTCGAGTTACCCCCGCAGTACCCGCCCTACCCGGGCTCGGGGCGACTCCGGCCGATATACAGGAATTCCTGTCGGCCATGGCCCGCCTCTTCGGGCCTCAAGGTCCCTCCGGTGCGCCTTCGGGCCCCGCGGGCCCTGATGGGGTTGCTCCGGCGTCGCCGTCGACTCCGGTCCCGGCGTCGCCTGTCCCACCAGCCTTCGTCCCGGCCTCGGCTCCGGCCCCGGCCTCGACCCGGCTCCGGTGGTGCCGCAACCCCATCGACGCCGGTTGACCTAACCACGCCTCCGCCGACGCCGATGTCCCCGGTGCCGTTTCCGACGCCGTCCGGGGCTCCGGGCGGCGTCGTTCCCCGGTTCTCTCCGGGTCCGGACATGGAGCCGGACCGGCGTCGCCCGACGCCGTTTCCGGCGCCGATGAGACCTTGGGTCCCTGATGTCCCTCCTCCTCCATATTTTCAACCTGAGGAGGACCAGGAGAGCTGGGAGGGGTCTGAGGACCCTCTCACACAACAGTGCGAGTTTGACCCGGACTGGGTTGAGGAACTTGGGGATGCCAGTGGTCTGGATACCTCCCCTGACTCTGGCATGCTGTCTCCTCCCGTGGCAACGGAGGAGGGGGCTAATTTTGCAACGGTGTTGCGTAGAGCTGCTGGAGCCTTGAATCTCCAGTTGCCTACAGTGGTCGTCAGGTCTAACATCCTGACTGAAGTGCTTCAGCCGGCGGCCTCCTCTTCGGAGACTGTGCTGCCGTTCAACGATGCACTGACTGACGTTCTTTTGGGTGCCTGGTCCAAACCCACCACAGGGGCTCCTGTGGATAGGAACGTGGCCCGACGCCATCGCCCTGCTCCGGGCGACCCCCTGTTTCTCTCCCAACACCCCACCCCTGAGAGCTTGGTTGTCCAAGCCTCTGCCTCCCAAACCGCCTTCCCTACCGCCCCTCCGGATAGGGAATCCAAGCGCCTGGATCACTTTGGGAAGAAGGCTTTCTCTTCCTCCAGTGCTGGCTTGCGGTCTGTTAATACCGCTTGCCTCTTGGGCCGATACACCCACTTCCTGTGGGATTCGGTGGCAACTGTTTTGCCGCAGTGTTCTGAGGAGGTCCAGACACTGCTTACCCGCGCCATTGCGGAAGGGCGTGATGCGGCTAAATATACCATCCGCTGTGGCCTTGATACCGCCGACTCGCTGGGCAGATCGCTTGCAACGACGGTGGCGCTGCGTCGCCACGCCTGGCTGAGAACCACTGGTTTTTCAGGGGATGTCCAGAATACACTCATGGACATGCCCTTTGATGGAGTCGGTCTTTTTGGTTCGAAGGCAGACCATGCGCTGGAGCGTTTCAAGGACTCACGGGCTACTGCTAAGTCCCTGGGCCTTGCTGTTGTGCGCCCTCCGCTCACGTCTGCTTTTCGCCCCTTTCGTGGCCACGGAAGGGGCGCCCAGTCACGTCCACAGCCCGGCCAACGGCCCGCGCAGCAAGCGCCTTCGCGTGGCCGAGGACGTGGATACCGCTGTGGCGGTTCGGGCAACCAGCGTGCGGGTCAGGCCACCACCTCCAACCCGTCCGCGGCCTCCAAGCCCTCCTAGTCCCTCCTTTCAGGTGCACAGTACGCCAGTCGGGGGCAGGGTCCGCCATCACCTTCACCACTGGCGTCCCATCACCTCGGACAGGTGGGTCTTGGACATTGTCCGAAGGGGCTACTCCCTCCCCTTCGAGACCACCCCCAGCCATGCCACCTCAATTCCACCGCATGTCAGGGGATCACTTGGTGCTTCTACAGAAGGAAGTCACGGCCCTCTTGGCCAAGAGGGCCATCGAGCATGTTCCGACCCCAGAAGTAGGGCGTGGTTGCTACTCCCACTACTTTCTGGTGCCCAAAAGGACAAGGAGGACATGCGTCCTATCTTGGACCTCCGGAACGTCAATCGCTTCCTCCGGAAGGAGAAGTTCAAGATGCTCACCCTAGCTCAGGTCTTGACTGCCCTCGACCCCGGAGACTGGTTGGTAGCGTTGGACTTGCAGGACGCCTATTTCCACATCCCCGTCCTGCCGGCCCACCGGCGTTACCTTCGGTTCACGGTAGGCCTCGAGCATTTTCAGTTCACCGTGCTCCCCTTTGGCCTTACCAGTGCCCCTCGGGTGTTCACGAAAGTGATGGCGGTGGTCGCAGCTCATCTGCGCCGGGCAGGGGTTTCAGTCTTCCCCTACCTCGACGACTGGCTGCTGAAGGCGGGCTCGTCCCAGGCAGTCGTCTCCCACCTCCAGACTACGGCCGAACTCCTGCACTCGCTGGGGTTCTCCATCAATGTGCCAAAGTCGCATCTGATTCCTTCTCCACAGCTCCTTTTCATCGGAGCAGTTCTGGACACGACGCAGTTTCGGGCCTATCCTCCCGAACGGCGAGTCCGGGATATTCAGGCTATGATTCCGATCTTTCAGCCTTTATCCTGGGTTTCGGTACGGATGACCCTGAGGCTGCTGGGCCTCATGGCCTCCTGCATCCTGCTGGTCAATCATGCCAGATGGCATATGCGGGCTCTGCAGTGGGACGTGAAGTTCCAGTGGGCGCAGCACCAGGGCAACCTGTCCGATCACGTCCAGATCTCTGAGGGGACTGCAAGACAGTTGCAGTGGTGGCTCTCGAACCGGCAATGGGTCATGGGCAGATCCCTCTCCCTTCCCCAGCCAGAGCACACAGTTGTGACGGACGCGTCCCTTCTGGGATGGGGCGGTCACATGGGAGAGGCGGAGATCAGAGGCCTCTGGTCTCCCGGCGGAGTCCCGGCTCCATATCAACATTGTGGAGCTCCGGGCGATCCGGCTTGCACTCAAGGCATTCCTTCCCTCTGTCAAAGGGACGGTAGTGCAGGTGTTCACCGACAACACCACCGCCATGTGGTACTGCAACAAACAGGGCGGGGTGGGGTCGTGGACCCTTTGTCAGGAGGCTCTGCGCCTCTGGACATGGCTGGAACATCAGGGCATGTTCCTGATGGTTCAACACCTGGCAGGTTCCCTGAACGCCAGGGCGGACGAACTCAGCCGCAGGTGCATGATGGATCACGAATGGCGTCTTCACTCGGAAGTGGCGCAAGGACTCTTTCTACAGTGGGGAGAGCCTTGGTTAGATCTATTCGCCACCGAAGAGAACGCGCAATGTCATCAGTTTTGCGCGTTGGAATTTCCAAGGCGGCACTCGCTCGGCGACGCTTTTCGTCACGAGTGGAGTTGCGGTCTATTGTACGCCTTTCCGCCTATACCACTTCTACCCAGAGTGTTGAAGAAGATTCGGCACGACCGGGCCCAAGTCATTCTTGTGGCTCCGGACTGGGCTCGAAGAGTTTGGTATCCCAAGCTACTCAGTATGAGCGTAGATCCCCGATCCGTCTGCCTCTTCGGGAGGATCTTCTGTCGCAGCAGCAGGGGACGGTCCTCCACCCGAACCTGTCCAGTCTACACCTGCTTGCGTGGAGATTGAGCGGCGGCAGTTGATTCCTTTCGACTTGCCTCCCGAAGTTTGTGATGTGATTCTGGCAGCCAGGCGTCCCTCCACTAAGGTGGTATACGCCTGCAGGTGGAACAAATTTGTGGCATGGTGCACAGCAAAGGCTGTGAACCCCCTTTCTGCCCCTCTTTCTGAGGTCCTTCTGTTCCTTCTTTCTCTGGCCCAACAGGGTTCTGCCCTGGGTACCATCAAGGGTTATCTCTGTGCTATCTCGGCCTTCCTCAGGCTCCCTGATCAGCCCTCCCTTTTCAAGTCCCCTGTTGTTAACAGGTTCTTAAAAGGCATTACACACCTCTTTCCTCCTGTTCCATTTGTGATGCCTCAGTGGGACTTGAACTTGGTTCTTACCTTTTAATGTGCGCTCCTTTGAGCCTCTGCATAACTGTCCTCTTCGTCTTCTGACTCTAAAGACAGCCTTTCTGGTGGCCATCACCTCCGCTCGGCGGGTGAGTGAGCTCCAGGCTTTATCTTGCAAACCTCCCTTTCTGTCTGTTCATCCAGACAAGGTTGTTCTTCGGACGCGTCCGTCCTTCTTGCCAAAGGTGGTTACTGCCTTTCACATTGGGCAGACCATCACTTTGCCTACCTTCTTTCCGCCTCCGCATCCTTCCAGAGAGGAAGAGAGGCTCCACCGTCTGGACCCAAAACGTGCGCTCTCCTTCTAGGTCGACCGCACAAAACACTTCCGGGTGGATGACCAGCTCTTTGTTGGCTACGTGGGCGCCAAAAAAGGCCGGGCGGTGCACAAACGAACCATCTCCCGCTGGGTTACCTTGTGCATCAAGACCTGCTATTCTTTGGCTAAGAAGGAGCCTCCTGTTGGGCTGCGTGCCCATTCCACCAGGGCAACGGCTGCTACCACGGCCTTGGGCCGCGGTGTTCCGCTGCCCGTTATTTGTCAGGCAGCTACGTGGGCCTCGCTGCACACGTTTACAAAGCATTACTGCCTTGACAGTCAGGTCCGGAGGGACGTCTTCTTTGGCCGTTCTGTCCTCCAGGACTTCCTTGTCTGATCTTTGTTCGCAGACCCACCACCGGGGTTGGTATTGCTGGGGTATCTATTCTAAGGTAAGGAATCTGTCACTAACGTGTCTCTTTCAGATGCACAAGTTACTAACTTGTGTAACGATATATCTGTAAGAGACAGTAGTTAGTGACAGATTCCTTACCGCCCACCCATCCTCCCCGTTCTGCGAACTGATTTCTAGGGTTAAGGACATCCCTTTCAGGGCCCTAGTATTTTTCAGACACCTATGTCAGCTTCTTGCATGGCTCTGCGTTCCTGGCGCGGAAAGTCGTGTACAGAACTGACGTCAGCGCGCAGGGCGGCGCCTAAGTACTGCCCGCAACGTCATCCCGGCGATCACAACGCCGACGACGGACGCGGAGCCGCACGACGCCGCCTACCGACGCGCAAGGGTACTGCTACGCAAAAACTTTCCGGATCCAGCCTGACGCCTGGGGATATTCTAAGGTAAGGAATCTGTCACTAACTACTGTCTCTTACAGATATATCGTTACACAAGTTAGTAACTTGTGCTTTCGGCCTTTATCCTGGGTTTCGGTACGGATGACCCTGAGGCTGCTGGGCCTCATGGCCTCCTGCATCCTGCTGGTCACTCATGCCAGATGGCATATGAGGGCTCTGCAGTGGGACCTGAAGTTCCAGTGGGCGCAGCACCAGGGCAACTTGTCCGATCACGTCCAGATCTCGGAGGGGACTGCAAAACAGTTGCAGTGGTGGCTCTCGAACCGGCAATGGGTCATGGGCAGATCCCTCTCCCTTCCCCAGCCAGAGCACACAGTTGTGACGGACGCGTCCCTTCTGGGATGGGACGGTCACATGGGAGCGGCGGAGATCAGAGGCCTCTGGTCTCCGGCGGAGTCCCGGCTCCGTATCAACATTCTGGAGCTCCGGGCGATCCGACTTGCACTCAAGGCATTCCTTCCCTCTGTCAAAGGGAAGGTAGTGCAGGTGTTCACAGACAACACCACCGCCATGTGGTACTGCAACAAACAGGGCGGGGTGGGGTCGTGGACCCTCTGTCAGGAGGCTCTGCGCCTCTGGACATGGCTGGAACATCAGGGCATGTTCCTGATGGTTCAACACCTGGCCGGTTCCCTGAACGCCAGGGCAGACGAACTCAGCCGCAGGTGCATGATGGATCACGAATGGCGTCTTCACTCGGAAGTGGCGCAAGGACTCTTTCTACAGTGGGGAGAGCCTTGGTTAGATCTATTCGCCACCGAAGAGAACGCGCAATGTCATCAGTTCTGCGCGTTGGAATTTCCAAGGCGGCACTCGCTCGGCGACGCTTTTCGTCACGAGTGGAGTTGCGGTCTATTGTACGCCTTTCCGCCTATACCACTTCTACCCAGAGTGTTGAAGAAGATTCGGCACGACCGGGCCCAAGTCATTCTTGTGGCTCCGGACTGGGCTCGAAGAGTTTGGTATCCCGAGCTACTCAGTATGAGCGTAGATCCCCGATCCGTCTGCCTCTTCGGGAGGATCTTCTGTCGCAGCAGCAGGGGACGGTCCTCCACCCGAACCTGTCCAGCCTCCACCTGCTTGCGTGGAGATTGAGCGGCGGCAGTTGATTCCTTTCGACTTGCCTCCCGAAGTTTGTGATGTGATTCTGGCAGCCAGGCGTCCCTCCACTAAGGTGGTATACGCCTGCAGGTGGAACAAATTTGTGGCATGGTGCACAGCAAAGGCTGTGGATCCCCTTTCTGCCCCTCTTTCTGAGGTCCTTCTGTTCCTTCTTTCTCTGGCCCACCAGGGTTCTGCCCTGGGTACCATCAAGGGTTATCTTTGTGCTATCTCGGCCTTCCTCAGGCTCCCTGATCAGCCCTCCCTTTTCAAGTCCCCTGTTGTTAACAGGTTCTTAAAAGGCATTACACACCTCTTCCCTCCTGTTCCGTTTGTAATGCCTCAGTGGGACTTGAACTTGGTTCTTACCTTTTAATGTGCGCTCCTTTGAGCCTCTACATAACTGTCCTCTTCGTCTTCTGACTCTGAAGACAGCCTTTCTGGTGGCCATCACCTCCGCTCGGCGGGTGAGTGAGCTCCAGGCTCTATCTTGCAAACCTCCCTTTCTGTCTGTTCATCCAGACAAGGTTGTTCTTCGGACGCGTCCGTCCTTCTTGCCAAAGGTGGTTACTGCCTTCCACATTGGGCAGACCATCACTTTGCCTACCTTCTTTCCGCCTCCGCATCCTTCCAGAGAGGAAGAGAGGCTCCACCGTCTGGACCCAAAACGTGCGCTCTCCTTCTATATCGACCGCACAAAACACTTCCGGGTGGATGACCAGCTCTTTGTTGGCTACGTGGGCGCCAAAAGGTCGGGCGGTGCACAAACGAACCATCTCCGCTGGGTTACCTTGTGCATCAAGACCTGCTATTCTTTGGCTAAGAAGGAACCTCCTGTTGGGCTGCGTGCCCATTCCACCAGGGCAACGGCTGCTACCACGGCCTTGGGCCGCGGTGTTCCGCTGCCGGTTATCTGTCAGGCAGCTACGTGGGCCTCGCTGCACACGTTTACAAAACATTACTGCCTTGACAGTCAGGTCCGGAGGGACGGCTTCTTTGGCTGTTCTGTCCTCCAGGACTTCCTTGTATGATCTTTGTTCGCAGACCCACCACCGGGGTTGGTATTGCTGGGGTATCTATTCTAAGGTAAGGAATCTGTCACTAACGTGTCTCTTTCAGATGCACAAGTTACTAACTTGTGTAACGATATATCTGTAAGAGACAGTAGTTAGTGACAGATTCCTTACCGCCCACCCATCCTCCCCGTTCTGCGAACTGATTTCTAGGGTTAAGGACATCCCTTTCAGGGCCCTAGTATTTTTCAGACACCTATGTCAGCTTCTTGCATGGCTCTGCGTTCCTGGCGCGGAAAGTCGTGTACAGAACTGACGTCAGCGCGCAGGGGCGGCGTCTAAGTACTGCCCGCGACGTCATCCCGGCGATCACGACGCCGACGACGGACGCGGAGCCGCACGACGCCACCTACCGACGCGCAAGGGTACTGCTACGCAAAAACTTTCCGGATCCAGCCTGACGCCTGGGATATTCTAAGGTAAGGAATCTGTCACTAACTACTGTCTCTTACAGATATATCGTTACACAAGTTAGTAACTTGTGCTTCTCACAGGACCGACTTGGGAATGGTGCATCTGGTGTAAGGGTCAGTCCTGTGTGACTCTAGGTTTAATTGTAAGTTATTAGTGAGTTCCAGAGATCCTTCTCTCCATGAATGAACACACACTATTTAAAATGCTTTATTAATAATTAATGCTCTAATCTAATGCAAATTGTATGACTAGATGTTAATACCAATACGGTTGTAATTAAAAAAGTGATAAGACCATATAATTTTTAAAAATGGCAATATTTCAGATGGTGTACATTAAAGCAAACCATTGAGTAATGAAACCAGCATACAGTAAAAACCCATCCATTTCTAGCCTCTAGCTAAATCTTTCTTAGCGCCAAAGTGCCCCTACAAGTTTCCAAGACGGCCTCTGACACATAATTCTGGTGCATAATAAAGTTATTTTCAGGCATCTTCTGTGCTTTCAGGTACATAGCCTGGCTCTGTTACGGTGTTACGTGCTGTGAAAAGCACAGCTATGGCTGGTTGCACCAGCCTCTGGCCTTTAGTTAAGGTGTTTGCTGCATGCAGTTGCTCAAAGTTTCCAGAAAAATCTGAAGATGTCTCTCCTCAAAGATGCCTCTGCATCACGCTTAAATGCAATTTTCTTGTTATTGTGAAAAAGTCAGACATCATGGTTAGTGATGTCAAATTCAAAAATTAGCATACAGATTCTGTTTGAATTGTAATTCACAATTATTGATACATACTATATGGGCAATTGGTGCACTGAAGCATATAAAGTTTGTAGCGCATAATAATTTGCACTATTGATGCATACAAGTGGGCAATTGGTGCACTATCAACCTATAATAAAGCAAAATGTTACATGATATACATGCTGAGAGTATCCTCTCAGCATGACAGACCTTATGTAACAACCTACCTTAAGGAGTCGAGTCATATCCTAGATGGTTGCACAGAGTTGCAAAATCCTATATGTTTTAGAATATATGAAAGTCCTGTTCCTTCCTAGTGCCGGTCATCTGATCCGACAATTACCTCTGGTTTCCTCCTCCTTGAGCCTACTGTCTCGTCACACATGAATTGTGTGATATGCTACTACTGGTTCAACTCATTAGCGCACACTAAGCCAATAATATACAAAGTCAGTAAACAAATTCTGTCACCTTGATAATAATAACTTTGTTTTTACATAGCTCTTCATTTCACAGTTTTTGCCATTTCTAAGCACTACTAGATCTGTAAAGCTCTGCAGTTGTAGCTCTTGATGGACACTTCATAAATGACATTTCCCTATGAATGCATCTCAAGCCTTTGGTGTTTACACAACCATTCCTAAGGAGTTATTTTGGAAGAGCTCTCTGTATGAGTTCTAGCGCTCCATAGCGAGAGTCTCAGCTATTTAAAAAAATTGCAGGTAAGTAGTAATCAGCTGCATGCTTCTGAAGAGGTCATCTCAGAATTTGCGCTAAATTCAAATTGGATAACTCTTATATCCCATTGGTCATGACATAAAACGCTGAAAAGCAGAATAACCTGCAAACATATATTTTTTTAATTCACTTTGAAATCTTTTGGTCTACAATTTCATTACTATTGCTAATGTTTATTTTTTTCCTTTCAGTTACATTTAAGCTTTTCGTTGAGCACTGGTGGAGATGATGGCAACAAAGAAGAAAGGCAGAGTGAACTGATTCCTGTGCAGTCCGTAAACCTACTCTTGAAGAGTATCGGAGCCACCCTTACTGATGCTCAAGATGTTGTCTTCAAGTAAGCTAAACACTGTAACATTCACTGGTGAAAAGATTACCTGCATGCATTGATATACTTCACTGTACCACATTACAAAATATACAGCTGCATGCTGAATACATATTATGTTTTTTACAGGCTGGCATTCTTTGAACTCAAGTTTCAGTTCTGCACAACACAACAACTACAATGGGAGGTCATTAGACATTATTCTAAACAGGTATGTTTTCGCAGTTAGACCTTTGAAATGCATTCACAATGCATATGTAAAATGGGTTCTAAATAATATCATGATAAACAGTGATTTTGTAATAATATTGCATGAAAAGTACAATGGCTGCTAATCTACTCATATGTCTGGCTCATACATATTTTAAGCTTGTGGTATTCTGGATATAGGCAAGATTTCTGTGCGTTGTGGTGCACAAGTCTGAAATGTGAAAGCAGCTGACCAGCTCTCGCACCAAGGCCAGCTATAATGTTGGTGGTGCCTGGTGCAACTGTCTTTGTTGGCACCCCCCAGTCACCTCCTTATCCACGGGTTCCCTCACTTGCACCCTCCAATGATGTCCCTCATCTCTCCTTAGCGATTTTCTCATATTTATATATTTCATTTTATAGTGCTACTGATCCCAGTATAGGGGGTCAGAGCGCTTTAAATCATTTATATATTGTGAACTTGTTGTTTTTCTTGTTGCCACCTCATATGTTCCCAGTGGCTTTTAGTACATGTGTTTTAGCTCATTTGTATGCAATAATTTAATGTTATTATATTTAATCACTAATCAAGGAATTCTTTTTCTAGGCTATTAAACAGATGTATGTACTTATTCTTGGCCTGGATGTTTTGGGCAATCCATTTGGCTTTTTCAGAGACTTGTCTGAAGGAGTGGAAGCATTTTTCTATGAGCCCTATCAGGTAAATTGAAAGAAATATGCATCAGATAGTTACATCTCAAATGCTACACTAACATACATTGCAACTAGAAACATTTGTAAATAGAACTTGGATGCGCCACTTAGAAAAACTTATTTATGTTTACACTAGAACCTTATTTGTTTTCTACACTTTTTTTGGAAGTAGAACATCACGGTTTTTAAGCTATTCGGAGCAGGGAGAAGGATAGTAAGAAGGGGAAAAGAGTAACATGTACTCGATCAATAGAAAAAGGTGGACTATTACAAGTGTGTTCTGGATAAGAAGGGAATTGTAAACCAAAGGAGCGGTTTGTTCGATCACTTGTACTTCACTTTTTAGGTAGTTAGGGGATACTACTGCATAGTGCTGGTTTACCGAGTAAGATGCAAGAAACACTGTAATTATCAGATACTAAAAATAGAAAGACCACTTATTTCTGAGCTTAAAAGGTTTTTTTGAATTATTTTTTTTCCTTTAATGTAAATGGGTATCACTTTTTCTATCACTTGTCAGCTGTGTTATACTTGCCATTATTTAATCTATTTTGCATATTTTACAATCAATTTTAAATTGGCCCAATGACAATATAAAGGTGAGTTCATGTCAACTTTCTCTAAATATTTTCTTTTTAGGGAGCGATCCAGGGCCCTGAGGAGTTTGTGGAAGGAATGGCGCTTGGAGTAAAGGCGCTGGTGGGAGGTGCTGTTGGTAAGTCCCTACATTATTTCTTTCAGGGATTCATGCTATATCATATCTGATAGAGACATCTAGCTGCAGATTCCTTACCTTAGAATTATCCCTAGGTGTCAGACTGGATCCGGAAACTTTTTGAGCAGCTCCTCTGCGTGCTAGTAGGTGGCATAGTTCGTCAGCGTCGTCCACGCCGAAAATGATGTGTGCGGTGCCTATATAGGCACCACCCAGCGAGCTGACGTCAGTTCTTTTCTTTCTGTGCCAGTCAGCACAGATCTGGAGAGAGCTATCTCCATTCATTTTTTTACTGAATTATTTTGAACTGTTCTGGTTTCTGGTTTGCCTGCGGTGCATGGAGCCAACCACAACTCCGAGACTTGTGTGGGTTGCCGTGCCATGAACCCCATGGCACTGAGGGAGCACTCATTGAAGCTCCTCGTTGCGTGACTACTGTAGACTCCACGATGCTCCTAGTTGCAAAGAAGGTCCTGTTCGTGGAGTTGTTCCAGGTACTTGTCATCGTGCGCAAATTCGTCGGATGAGTCGCACAAAAAGTCCAAGAAATCAAAGAGCTCTTCGACTTCACCGCGCCAGTCCAAATCTTCAGACGAGGCATGGGAACGACTTCACTCTAGGCCCCTCTTATACTTGAAGCCTGCCTCTGGGTCTGCTCTGCACCTCCGTGAGTTTTGCGTAGCTGAATCGAACGCCACCCAACATTGTGAGTTCTATGAGGCCATGCTCCTTATTTTTGGGCTGGTCGACCCCTCTGTAGCGTCTTTGAGCCCCATGGGTTTGGCTGGTGCCCCCACTGTATTTCCGGCTGCAGGTTTGCCTTTGGTGCTAGTTAAGCTCTCTAGATGTGGTCCTGGATCTGAAACTGCTGGGATCGCGAGACCGCAAACCTTCCCCGCCCCCATTCCAGCAACAACGTTCCCCACTACTGTGCTGACCCCATCATCCTACCCGACTCCTATACAAAGCCAAACTTGCATCGCCCAACACTGAATCTGGCGCTGGGCAGAACTCGACCTTCCGAGTCAGAGCCAGTGCCTCCTTCTTTCGACAGGCCTGGAGAGGAGCATGATTGGGGGAAGATCTGAGGATCCTTACACCTACAACCCCCTTAAGGAGGCCGATGACAACTGGCTTGAGGAACTGGTGGATGCCAATGGCCTGGACACCTCACCAGATACTGGCCTGGTCTCTCCTCCATGTGTGGCATTGGAGAAAGGGGCCTCCTTTTTTATGGTGGTGAGGAGGGTGCCTGATGTCTTGGACCTTCTGCTTCCATTGGTGGCAGTCAAGACGAATGTCTTGACAGATGTGCTTCAGCCAGGAGTTGTCCCCTCAGAACCCTTTCTCACTATTAATGAAGCTCTCAGTTATGTCCTGCTTGGGGCCTTGGCCCGCCGCCATTGCCCCGCTCCTGGGGACCCAGCTTTCCTCACCTAGCACCCAACCCTAGAAAGCCATTCAGGCCTCCACCTCCAAAGTCTACCCTGGCACATTCCCTACCATGCCACTGGAAATGGAATCCAGTAGGCTTAACACCTTTGGCAATAGGATGTTCTCTTCTGCCAGCCCTGCACTGCGGTCGGTGAACACAGTGTGCCTCTTGGGCCCGATACACTCTCTCGGTTTGGTATTTGGTTGCATGAGTGCTGTCCATTGTCTCAGTGGAGGCCCGACTCATACTGTCACCCGCTATTGCAGATGGCAGAGACGTAGCATAGTTCACCATTCACTGCAGACTCGACATGACCGGATCTCTATGCAGAGCAATTGCGTTGTCACTGGCACTCAGATGCAATGCATGGTTAAGATCGACTGACTTTTGGGGGGATGTCACCAGTCTCTTCAGAGACATGACAGATTCAGTGCTGGAACGCTTTAGGGACAGTCGAGCCACTACCAGGTCCTTGGGCTCTCCATGTCCCCACGCCAACCTCATTCTGCCTTTCGCCCCTTCCGTGGCCACTGTAGTGTCCGTTCCCCGCCAGCCACCACAGTCAACAGACTCCACAGTCCTTTCTTGGCCTCAGTTCCCACAAACCTCGTGTACCAGCCTAAGGTCAAACCAGTCCACCACCCCCCTGACAGCCGAAGCCTCCAGACCACTTTAGTTTGCCCTCATGCCAAAACATGCACCCAGTTGGAAGTAGGATCCGCCATTACCTGCCCCACTGGCAGTCTATAACATTGGACTAGTGGGTACTTCATATCGTTCAGCGGGATTACTCCATCCCTTTTCTAGAAGCCCCGACACCCATGCCACCTACTTCAGACTGGCTGACGGAGGATCCCCTCTCCCTGCTCCATCAGAAAGTGCAGTCTCTTTCGGCCAAAGGAGCGATCGAGAAGGTTCGGTGTCAGAAGTGGTTTGTGGTTGCTGTTCCTGCTACTTTCTGGTGCCCAAGAAGGATAGAGGCCTCTGCCCTATTTGAGACCTGCACCCTCTTAATTTCTTCCTGAAAAAGGATAAATTCAAGATGCTCATGTTAGCTCAGGTTCTGTCTGCCATAGACCATAGAGACTGTATCGATGCGCTGGACTTGCAGGACGTCTATTTAAATATTCCCATCCTGCCGGCTCACAGTCGCAACCTGCGATTCACGGTGGGCCACAAGCATTATCAGTTGGCTGTGCTCCCTTTTGGCCTCACCACCATTCCTCAGGTGTTCACCAAGGTGATGGTGGTGGTTGCAGCACAACTGAGGTCAGGGGTTCCTGTCTTCCCCTGCCTTGATGACTGGCTGTTGAAGGCGGGCTCTCCCCAGGTAATCGTCTCCCACCCTCAGACTACTGCCGACCTCCTGGGGTTCACTATAAACGTGCCAAATTCAAACCTGACTCGTTCTTAGATGCTCCCTTTCATCACAGCTGTTCTGGATACAGTGCAGTTTCAGACCCATCTTCCGGAACAGCGAATCAAGGATATTGGGGCTGTGTTTTTGATGTTTTTGTCTCTATTTTGGATTTCTGTGAGACTGAGGCTGCTGGGCCTCCTGCATTTTGCCGGTAACACATGCCTGCTGGAATATGCGGGCTTTGCAATGAGACCTGAAGTCCCAGTGAGCGCAGCATCAGGGGAATCTCTCCGATCTTGTCCAGATAATGGAGGGAGCTGCAAAAAACCTGCTGTGGTGACTGACTGACCACGATTGTGTCAGCTACAGACCCCTTATTCTTCCCCAGACCCCTCTCCCTTCCCCAACCATAGCTGACTGTAGTGACAGATGTGTCACTCCTAGGCTGGAGTGGCTATCGGAGAGAATTGGAGATCTGAGTACTCTAGTCTCTGGCAGAGTCTCAGCTCTACATCAACTTGCCGGAGTTGAGAGTGATCCGACTGCCATTGAACCTTTCTTCCTTCATTCAAAGTGAGACTAGTTAGGTGTTCATGGACAACACCACCACTGTGTTGTATCGCAAAAAGCAGGATGGGGTGGGATCGTGGACCCTTCGTCAAGAAGCCCTGCGTCTTTGGACATGGCTGGAATGTCAGGGCAACAATCCCAAAGCAACAACGGCGGACCTCCTATGCCGCACCTCGTGCCAGTTCCTATGTGTATGATCGCTGTGCAAACAACCCCTACGTCAGCCGTTGAGTGACGCCACTGTGTTCCAGATCAGAAAGTACTATAACAAACGGGGGTGCGCAGCTTAAGCAGTCCAAATAGACCAGTATAGGTAGAAAAATAACTTCTTTATTCGAAACTTCTTTTAAAATTCATTGAGTAAAACATTCCAGCCAACGCGTTTTATTCCCATACAGGGAACTTCCTCAGCGCTGTAAAAGTGTAACATAAACACATATATATTACATAAAAATCAAGATGCACAGGACTAAAAAACACAATACAAATTGTGCGTGAAAATACACACAAACACACTAAACCATGTTACTACAAGCAGAACAACAAAGAACACAGATCTCACAACAATTTGACTACACATTTAGTTCAAAAACCCCAAAAAGAAACACATAAAATAACAAAACATATAATTTACCACATTACTGTCAATGTAGAGTGACTACTTATACTCCATACTAACAGTATAACCTAAAATCTTGTTTAGGAAATCATTGGTATGTGAAGTGACTTAATATCTTAAAATTAAGTCCACAGTTTGCAAGTCTTTTGAGACGTACATGCTTGACATGTGTATTAACAAAAAAGAGGAAGAGAGAAAAAAGAAAGAAGAGGAAGAGAAAAAAAAAGAGGGAGAGAAAAAAGAAGAGGAAGAAAGGAAAAAAAAAAAAGAAAGAGAAGAAGGAAAGCGAGCAAGGAAGATATACAGTTAGATGTTATTATTACCAGAGCGGGAAATAACAAGTTTAATCTACTCAATTATACATGAAGAATTACACATAAAAAGAAAGGGCAAGCGACAAAGTGGAAATGAGAAGATCTAGACATAATATATGATGTATAGTAGGAGAACAAAGTTTGGTTGGCGGACATCTGTAAATTTGTAGAGGGAAATGGAAAATACCATAAGTAACTTTATGTAACTTCTTACCAGAAAATATGTCACGTGTAACAGTACACTACGAAATGGGTATCAGCAAATAGTTGTCAGAAATAGATGTTCTAAAATCGATGGCTTTTCATAAAAGTCAGTATACTCCTGTGTACTCCTGCGGCACAATATGAGAAAATACAAATGCATGTGGGACCATGAAGGCATAACAAAATCTTAAGACAATCCACCACCAATAGCAGTGACACATAAACCCACACATCCGTGTATGTGAGGAAAACCGTCCACTGGAAATCTATGAAGAGGTGATCCAAATATGGTGAAAACGACCCCCTAGAACAAGTTAATGACTAGATATTTATCTATATAGCCAAGAAATAAAAGCAGAAGGAAAACCAACATTATCCCTACAAATATTAAATCTGCAGAGAAAATATCCAACAGATTAAAAAGATGAAGTGCTCATAAGTCAGCAATCACTAATATAACCATATTCCAAAATAATATCTCTATTTGGGTCACACCTGTTACGATCACCAAGGACCCTCCAAGGATGTATGGTGTCCTGAATCAGTATAGTGAGAGTCATGTATCTTCACAAGAACAACGGTTAATTAGGAAGTTGATTGGGAGTACCTGAGGTAAGAGAGAGATGTAAAAAAAACACATATTCTGCATTCATTAGTAAACTGGGGTACCCCACAGTACCCATAAAAAGCGTTCATGGCCCCCGCTGATACGAAGAGACCCAAACCCCAAGAAGTAAAGAATGTTTTTTTCAAAATGTAAACAGAACTTCTCCAAATCAGTAACCGCAGCGGTAATGCCTGTTTATCTGAAAGAGACACGTTAGTGACAGATTCCTTACCTTAGAATATCCCCAGGCGTCAGGCTGGATCCGGAAAGTTTTTGCGTAGCATTACCCTTGCGCGTCGGTAGGCGGCGTCGTGCGGCTCCGCGTCCGTCGTCGGCGTCGTGATCGCCGGGATGACGTTGCGGGCAGTACTTAGACGCCGCCCCTGCGCGCTGACGTCAGTTCTTCTTTTTCCGCGCCAGCAAGCGCAGATCCGGGAAGAGCAGTGCCCTAGTCATTTTTTGACTAACTTTTTGGGTGAATTTTTTCACTGTTTCTTTCAATCGACTCCAAGGTGTCGTAGGGATGCCCGGCTTTAAACGTTGCGACGCCTGTGCTCGGATGATGTCCATCACAGACCCGCATCTGGAGTGTCTCTTCTGCCTTGGGCGAGACCACGACACGAAGTCGTGTTCCGACTGCCGGGCCCTCAACCCGAAAGCTTTGCGAGAGCGGTCTCGAAAGCTCCTCGAGGCCCGGCAGTCGGCTCCGCGCCACACCAAGCCCCGGTCGCGTGAGAGGTCGAGGGGTCGGTCGCGGAGTCCTCGCCGGTCGTCGGGATCCAAGTCTTCGTCGTCCGGTAAGTATAAACACAAGAAGTCCAAAAAGCATCATCGCTCTAGGACTTCGCCTCGCCGGACTCGCGACTCGGCTGAGGCCCCTCCAGGCATCGTCCCCGCGGCCCCGGACATGCCTGTGGAGTCGCCCCCGCAATACCCGTACTTCCCGGGTTCGGGAGCGGATCCGGCCCAAGTACAGGAATTCCTGTCGGCCATGGCCCGCCTCTTCGGGCCTCAAGGTCCCTCCGGTGCGCCTTCGGGCCCCGCGGGCCCTGATGGGGTTGCCCCGGCGTCGCCGGCGACTCCGGTCCCGGCGTCGCTCGTGCCTCCAGCCTCGGTCCCGGCTTCGGCCCCGGCCTCGATCCCGGCTCCGGTGGTACCGCAACCCCCATCGACGCCGGTCGACCTGACCACGCCTCCGCCGGCGTCGATGTCTCCGGTGCCGTTCCTGACGCCGCCCGGGGCTCCGGGCGGCGTCGTCCCCATGTACTCTCCGGCTCCGGACATGGAGCCGGACCGACGCCGCTCGACGCCGGTTCCGGCGCCGATGGGACCTTGGGTCCCAAATGTCCCTCCTCCTCCTTATTTTGAACCGGAGGAGGACCAGGAGGACTGGGAGGGGTCTGAGGACCCTCTGGCACAGCAGTGTCAGTATGATGAGGACTGGGCAGAGGACCTAGGGGATGCCAGTGGTCTAGATACTTCCCCTGACACTGGCATGCTGTCTCCTCCCGTGGCTACGGAGGAGGAAGCCAATTTTGCAACGGTGTTGCGTAGGGCAGCTGGAGCCTTACATCTCCGACTCCCTACGGTGACAGTCAAGACTAATCTCTTGACAGAAGTGCTTCAGCCGGCAGCCTCCTCCTTGGAGACTGTGCTGCCGTTCAACGATGCACTAACTGACGTTCTTTTGGGCGCCTGGTCCAAGCCCAACACAGGGGCTCCTGTGGATAGGAACGTGTCCCGACGCCATCGCCCAGCTCCGGGCGACCCCTTGTTTCTCTCTGTCCACCCCACTCCTGAGAGCTTGGTTGTCCAAGCCTCGGCTTCCCAAACCGCCTTCCCTACCGCCCCTCCGGATAGGGAATCCCAACGCCTGGATCAATTTGGGAAGAAGGGTTTTTCTTCCTCCAGTGCTGGCTTGCGGTCCATCAACACCGCTTGTCTTTTGGGCCGATATACCCACTCCTTGTGGGATTCGGTGGCGACTGTTTTGCCCCAGTGTTCTGAGGAGGTCCAGACACTGCTTACCCGCGCCATTGCGGAAGGAAGGGATGCGGCCAAATACACCATACGTTGTGGCCTTGATACCGCCGACTCGCTGGGCAGATCTATTGCAACGACGGTGGCGCTGCGTCACCACGCCTGGCTGAGAACCACTGGTTTTTCCGGGGATGTCCAGAATACTCTCATGGACATGCCCTTTGATGGAGTCGGTCTTTTTGGTTCCAAAGCAGACCATGCGTTGGAGCGTTTTAAGGACTCGCGGGCTACTGCCAAGTCCCTGGGACTTTCTGCTTCACGCCCTCCGCTACCTTCTGCTTTTCGCCCCTATCGTGGCCACGGAAGGGGCGCCCAGTCACGTCAGCAGCCCAGCCACCGGCCCGCGCAGCAGGCGTCTTCGCGTGGCCGAGGACGTGGATACCGCCGTGGCGGTTCGGGCAACCAGCGTGCGGGTCAGGCCACCACCTCCAACCCGTCCGCGGCCTCCAAGCCCTCCTAGTCCCTCCTTTCAGGTGCACAGCACGCCAGTAGGGGCAGGGTCCGCCATCACCTTCACCACTGGCGTCCCATCACCTCGGACAGGTGGGTCTTGGACATTGTCCGAAGGGGCTACTCCCTCCCCTTCGAGACCACCCCCCCCAGCCATGCCACCTCAATTCCACCGCATGTCAGGGGATCACTTGGTACTTCTGCAGAAGGAAGTCAAGGCCCTCTTGGCCAAGAGGGCTATCGAGCATGTTCCGACCCCAGAAGTAGGACGTGGTTGCTACTCCCACTACTTCCTGGTGCCCAAAAAGGACAAGGAGGACATGCGTCCTATCTTGGACCTCCGGAACGTCAATCGCTTCCTCCGGAAGGAGAAGTTCAAGATGCTCACCCTAGCTCAGGTCTTGACTGCCCTCGACCCTGGAGACTGGTTGGTAGCGTTGGACTTGCAGGACGCCTATTTCCACATCCCCGTCCTGCCGGCCCACCGGCGTTACCTTCGGTTCACGGTAGTCCTCGAGCATTTTCAGTTCACCGTGCTCCCCTTTGGCCTTACCAGTGCCCCTCGGGTGTTCACGAAAGTGATGGCGGTGGTCGCAGCTCATCTGCGCCGGGCAGGGGTTTCAGTCTTCCCCTACCTCGACGACTGGCTGCTGAAGGCGGGCTCGTCCCAGGCAGTCGTCTCCCACCTCCAGACTACGGCCGAACTCCTGCACTCGCTGGGGTTCTCCATCAATGTGCCGAAGTCGCATCTGATTCCTTCTCCACAGCTCCTTTTCATCGGAGCAGTTCTGGACACGACGCAGTTTCGGGCCTATCCTCCCGAACGGCGAGTCTGGGATATTCAGGCTAAGATTCCGATCTTTCAGCCTTTATCCTGGGTTTCGGTACGGATGACCCTGAGGCTGCTGGGCCTCATGGCCTCCTGCATCCTGCTGGTCAATCATGTCAGATGGCATATGCGGGCTCTGTAGTGGGACCTGAAGTTCCAGTGGGCGCAGCACCAGGGCAACCTGTCCGATCACGTCCAGATCTCGGAGGGGACTGCAAAACAGTTGCAGTGGTGGCTCTCGAACCGGCAATGGGTCATGGGCAGATCCCTCTCCCTTCCCCAGCCAGAGCACACAGTTGTGACGGACGCGTCCCTTCTGGGATGGGGCGGTCACATGGGAGAGGCGGAGATCAGAGGCCTCTGGTCTCCGGCGGAGTCCCGGCTCCATATCAACCTTCTGGAGCTCCGGGCGATCCGACTTGCACTCAAGGCATTCCTTCCCTCTGTCAAAGGGAAGGTTGTGCAGGTGTTCACAGACAACACCACCGCCATGTGGTACTGCAACAAACAAGGCGGGGTGGGGTCGTGGACCCTTTGTCAGGAGGCTCTGCGCCTCTGGACATGGCTGGAACATCAGGGCATGTTCCTGATGGTTCAACACCTGGCAGGTTCCCTGAACGCCAGGGCGGACGAACTCAGCCGCAGGTGCATGATGGATCACGAATGGTGTCTTCATTCGGAAGTGGCGCAAGGACTCTTTCTACAGTGGGGAGAGCCTTGGTTAGATCTATTCGCCACCGAAGAGACCGCGCAATGTCATCAGTTCTGTGCGTTGGAATTTCCAAGGCGGCACTCGCTCGGCGACGCTTTTCGTCACAAGTGGAGTTGCGGTCTATTGTACGCCTTTCCGCCTATACCACTTCTACCCAGAGTGTTGAAGAAGATTCGGCACGACCGGGCCCAAGTCATTCTTGTGGCTCCGGACTGGGCTCGAAGAGTTTGGTATCCCGAGCTACTCAGTATGAGCGTGGATCCCCCGATCCGTCTGCCTCTTCAGGAGGATCTTCTGTCGCAGCAGCAGGGGACGGTCCTCCACCCGAACCTGTCCAGTCTACACCTGCTTGCGTGGAGATTGAGCGGCGGCAGTTGATTCCTTTCGACTTGCCTCCCGAAGTTTGTGATGTGATTCTGGCAGCCAGGCGTCCCTCCACTAAGGTGGTATACGCCTGCAGGTGGAACAAATGTGTGGCATGGTGCACAGCAAAGGCTGTGAATCCCCTTTCTGCCCCTCTTTCTGAGGTCCTTCTGTTCCTTCTTTCTCTGGCCCAACAGGGTTCTGCCCTGGGTACCATCAAGGGTTATCTTTGTGCTATCTCGGCCTTCCTCAGGCTCCCTGATCAGCCCTCCCTTTTCAAGTCCCCTGTTGTTAACAGGTTCTTAAAAGGCATTACACACCTCTTCCCTCCTGTTCCGTTTGTAATGCCTCAGTGGGACTTGAACTTGGTTCTTACCTTTTAATGTGCGCTCCCTTTGAGCCTCTACATAACTGTCCTCTTCGTCTTCTGACTCTGAAGACAGCCTTTCTGGTGGCCATCACCTCCGCTCGGCGGGTGAGTGAGCTCCAGGCTCTATCTTGCAAACCTCCCTTTCTGTCTGTTCCTCCAGACAAGGTTGTTCTTCGGACGCGTCCGTCCTTCTTGCCAAAGGTGGTTACTGCCTTCCACATTGGGCAGACCATCACTTTGCCTACCTTCTTTCCGCCTCCGCATCCTTCCAGAGAGGTAGAGAGGCTCCACCGTCTGGACCCAAAACGTGCGCTCTCCTTCTATATCGACCGCACAAAACACTTCCGGGTGGATGACCAGCTCTTTGTTGGCTACGTGGGCGCCAAAAAA
The DNA here is from genome assembly GCA_963921515.1 of Calotriton arnoldi. Taxonomy (NCBI): domain Eukaryota; kingdom Metazoa; phylum Chordata; class Amphibia; order Caudata; family Salamandridae; genus Calotriton; species Calotriton arnoldi. The sequence continues at coordinate 606,776 of CAWUFW010004722.1, read as the reverse complement.
GGTCGGGCGGTGCACAAACGAACCATCTCCCGCTGGGTTACCTTGTGCATAAAGACCGGCTATTATTTGGCTAAGAAGGAGCCTCCTGTTTGGCTGCGTGCCCATTCCACCAGGGCAACGGCTGCTACCACGGCCTTGGGCCGCGGTGTTCCGCTGCCGGTTATCTGTCAGGCAGCTACGTGGGCCTCGCTGCACACGTTTACAAAGCATTACTGCCTTGACAGTCAGGTCCGGAGGGACGGCTTCTTTGGCCGTTCTGTCCTCCAGGACTTCCTTGTCTGATCTTTGTTCGCAGACCCACCACCGGGGTTGGTATTGCTGGGGTATCTATTCTAAGGTAAGGAATCTGTCACTAACGTGTCTCTTTCAGATGCACAAGTTACTAACTTGTGTAACGATATATCTGTAAGAGACAGTAGTTAGTGACAGATTCCTACCGCCCACCCATCCTCCCCGTTCTGCGAACTGATTTCTAGGGTTAAGGACATCCCTTTCAGGGCCCTAGTATTTTTCAGACACCTATGTCAGCTTCTTGCATGGCTCTGCGTTCCTGGCGCGGAAAGTCGTGTACAGAACTGACGTCAGCGCGCAGGGGCGGCGTCTAAGTACTGCCCGCGACGTCATCCCGGCGATCACGACGCCGACGACGGACGCGGAGCCGCACGACGCCGCCTACCGACGCGCAAGGGTACTGCTACGCAAAAACTTTCCGGATCCAGCCTGACGCCTGGGGATATTCTAAGGTAAGGAATCTGTCACTAACTACTATCTCTTACAGATATATCGTTACACAAGTTAGTAACTTGTGCATTAGGTATCTCGTATGGTCACTTTCACACCCACTAAGAGCCAGAACGGTAACAAACCATAATAATTTCATTGCATTTCATTGCATCTTATCATACCTCTATAATTTCATCGTTTCACCAAGAAGTATCCAAAGACTAGTCGTCATAAGATATCGAGTATTGCACCGTGACCAAATATATGAAGTCACTAAAAAAGAGAGATTCATGTCAAATAAGAAAAAGAATTACTTAGTTAAGGCATGGAAATCCTGCCCGACTTGCAGTTTATAGTAGATCAACTAACTTGTCCTATATTATTTATTATTTTTTATTATTTGACCGCATATCTCCCAATGTCACACAATATGTTTCTAGGAAATCGGGATAATTCCAAACTACAGATCCCAGCAACCCACAAACTGAAAAACAAAAATACACAGGCACGTACAGGTCTGGATTCAAAGCTCTAAATCCCTATATCCCCCGGCACTATATTTGGAATACCAACACAGCTGTGATGTCTGTCAAGGAGATAGTTTTATAAGTACTCGGCAACGGGACCAAAGATAGTAGAAAACATTAAAAATAATCGCCCGCACATTTCAGAACACTCCCTTATATACAAAGCCCCAGAGACTTTCACAAACAATTAGTGACTTGTAACCCAATATTGTCGATAGCAATGTGTGAAGACAAACATTGTCCACGATAAAAAAGACGTACATGAAAAGAGTTTGCATGGTAACAACACACAAATCCTAGAGCCCCCCCAAACTTCTTATTACCTCCAAGTCTTAAAACGATTCTGTTCTTCTCCCTCGTATTCAGCCCGGGATCTTCCCGCTACTTGTTCTAAATATACGGGGCTCCACCCCCGACTTCCGTAAGAAGGCCAATCGAATGAGTTGCCAAAAACAAATTCCCTTCATAGTGTAAGAACCTCGTGAATTTAGTCGCCATCTTTGAGTTATCGGCCCCGTGTAAACCATAAACAGGGATCAGACACAGAGAGCAGGGGCAAGGTAAAATATCAAATCCAGGATGGCAGGCAAAATATATCCGCATCCATCGATATATGCAAAAACTTAGCAATAAAGTGGTAATATCATAAACCATGAAATGAAAACGGAATATAATGACTACAATCGCGAATGACAAATTATATATAAGCTAAATAGCAAGGTACTTCAAACCATCCTGATGGGCGGGAGTGCCGGTAGGGTCATAAGTTTGTAGATGAACACACGAGAGTGCGTAAGCTAATGCCGCCATGTTTAGTTGTTCAAAGGGGATTTCCAATCGTGTATCCTTAAGGACAACAGGCAGAGTTCACAATGTGATAAAAGGGACGTGGGCGCGATATTTTATATGTTAATCTGTGATGTAACCTATTAATCATGTAAATATAAATAATGACATCATGTATGTTTACTCTGGACTGTTTCCCCAATAAACCAACAAAATTAAATAAAGAAAGAAAAAGAGAAAAGAAAGGAAAGAAGGGAAAAAAAGGAAAAAAATTATATATATAAATGTCGCCACATACCCATAATGATTAGGACAGTGGCTATTGATAAATGTACTGATTAGGATATGACCCAAAATCCAGGATCCTAATCGCAATGCGATGGGAAAAGGAGTGGAGAGTATCACAACTTGTCAGTATCATTCATGATAGGAGCACAGGGTGACTGTAATGGAGAGACTAAGTATATCAGAGGGTGAGGAGAAGATTCACCAGAAGACAAAGGCTCCAAACTGATACAGTAAGAAGTCTACCGACCAAATACACCTTAACATCGAGTGGAAAGAAGACATGTATGTATATTCGTCAAACAATATATACAGCCAACAGTAAGAAAATGGAAGATATCGCAACCTGTCAGGATGATCAGGATAGGAGCACTTGGCGACTGTGATAAAGAGACTGTTTATGTCAGAAAATGAGGAGCAGATCCACCATAAGAATGAGGCTTCTAATTAGTATAGTAAGTAGTCTAACGACAAAGAATGTCCTAACACAGAGTTGAAAGCAGACATATATGTATGTTGGTCGCGATGTAAAGCCAACAAAAAAGATAGTCACATATAACAGTTAGTATACATATCATCAGCAATAATTGGAATTTCAGAGCTAGATTATATCTTCTGATGGCATTAGCGCATAACACGAAACTCTGTCCATTGGTAGATAATACTAATCCTGCAATATCAGAGGGGCTGTAAAACACTAGATATGTTTGACAAAGTTTAACGCTCCTCATGGAGAGGCAACGTATGGTAAAGACTGACACCTCAACCATTCCCCAAAAAATAATGCATTTCATGATCTGTGTTAAACCCGTGGGTGATGCTACGTAGTTTACAAATCCATTTGGACTCACATTGTCTTAAGTGTAGCTCACGATCACCACCTCTAACTGCTACTTCGACATGCTCAAGGGCATGAAACCAAAAATCAGGTTTGCCATCATGTACTTTCACAAAGTGTTCTGTGAGCGGGTACCTGCGAACGCCTTTGAGCACTGCCCTTCTATGTTCCTGTATCCGTATTTTTAAACTTCGTTTGGTGCTGCCCACATAGATTAATCCACACTGGCAACCAATCACGTAAACCACAAACGTTGTATTGCAATTCATGAACTTATAGATATTATAGTTCACTGATCCATTGTAAGAAAAATTCTTAATTTTGTCCACCCCTAGATCGCAAATATTACATGTATTACACGTGTAAAAGCCACTGGGTTTAACCGGCAACCAAGTGGTACTCTTTTTGGAGTCAATCATGACATAACTTGGTTAGAGATCATGTCTCAATGTTTTTCCTCTTCTATACGTAACTGAGGGATTGTGTCTGACCACCTTCTGCAAGCTAGGTATTTCCTCCAGTAGATGCCCATTTCTTTTCAGAAGCCTGAAAATTGCATCACTGTGTTTGGTGTATTGTGTAGTAAACCTCACACAGGATTCTTCACTTGCAACCCTGGCCCTACTGCTCCTGGCCAATGTTGATTCCCTAGTTAGTGCTCGTGCCCTTGTTTCAGCTGAGTTTAATATCTTGCTGTTATACCCCCTTGCTAGGAATCTATTTTTGACCAACTGAATATTGGTGCTGAAGTTGTTATCCTCACTACAATTGCGCCTCATACGGACCATTTCCCCATAAGGGATGTTTCTGATGGTCGAACTGGCATGCGCGCTGTCTGCATGTAATACCGCATTACATGCGGTCTCTTTACGTTACAACGTGCTGTGAATCCGCCCCTCCTTCACATAAAAGTGAAGATCCAGGAAGTTAATATTCTCCTTACTGTATTCGATTGTCAATTTGACATTGAGGGAATTGTTATTCAAATATTCAAAATAATCCAGAAGCTGCACCTCAGTGCCAGACCACAGGCAAATAATATCATCGATGTACCTCCCCCAAAAGACGATATGATCTGTCCAGGGGGAGGCACATCTGTTCCAGGCATGCCCCCTCATACCACCTCATGAAGAGGCAGGCATAATAGGGTGCAAACCTGGATCCCATGGCCGTGCCCCTCTTCTGATGATACCACACCCCATCATGTAGAAAATAATTTCTGGTGAGGACCAATTTCATCATTTCAAGTACCATGTGATTTTGGTCTAGCAGGTCTGCTCCATCTCTATCCAGATAGAATTCCGTAGCTTTAAGCCCAAATTCATGTTGGATGCATGTGTACAAGCTTGTTACGTCAAGTGTCACAAAAAACAACTCATCCGACCATTCGAAACCCTGAAATTTAGACAGGATGTCTTTACTGTCTTGGATATACGATGGCAAATTCAAGACGTCTACTTAATTTGAGATCGATAAACTCAGACAGTCCTTCTGTAGCCGAGCACACCCCTGAAATTATTGGTCTTCCTGGGGGAAAGTCCCCTTGTTTGTGAATTTTAGGGAGGATGTAGAGACATGGGAATCTCGGATTATCAATCTTGAGATATCTAAATTCAAGATCACTAAGTAGACCCATGTCTCTCCACTCACTGAGTTTTAGGTTAATCTCAATAGTTAGCTCTTTGGTGGGATTATAACCTATCTTCTCATAACACTCAGTATCCCCCAACTGTCGTTCAATTTAATTCTTGTAATCTCTGGTGTTCATAACAACGACGTTCCCGCCCTTGTCTGCCTCCCTTATGACGATTTCCTTGTCATCTTTCAGTCTCTTAAGTGCCTCTCTCTCCCCTAATGTGAGGTTGTGATGTAATTTACGATGGCACCTGCTCTGTTTTTCTAGTTTGTACAGGCCTTCACTGACACGTTCGGTAAATAGGTCAATATTACGATGGTAAGTGGTCGGCGTGAATTTAGATTTTGGACGTAGACCACTATCAATCACAGTGTTTTCACTTATATTCAGTTCCTCTAGAATTGAATGTACTTCAATCTCCACTCCGTCACTCAAAGAGACAAGACATTGTAAGTTCTTAACTTCAGCTATGGTCATATTCACATTTTCCATAGTCCCACCAGTCATCACATTGTTTGGCACCTTGTCATTGAAAAAATCTTTTAATTTTAACAATCTGGAAAATTTGAAGAGGTCCACATGAACATTCGCAAAATCCCCCTCCTGGGTAGGGCAAAAGCCCAAACCTTTACACAATAAGTTTATTTCATCAGAATCCAATGTCCTACTTGACAAATTAACAACCCTCAATTCCACATTTTCCATGGCCCCCTCTACATCACATGCCATGTCTGAATCATCTATTGTTTTGGCTTGTTCTTTGCCCTTTCTGATCTCCTTATCGGGTCCTCGCCTACATCCCCTGTAGCACCCTTGCTTCCTACGACCCCCTCTCCTTGTCTTTTTTGTTGTTGCCCCTTTTTTGCCTGACTCCCACTTATTCTGAGTCTGGCCATTTCTTTTTGAAAGGTAGTAGAACCCTCCCCTAAAGGGTGTTCACCTCTAGTGGTGTTCGAGGATGCACTATCCAAAGAAGATAAGGAAGTGCTACTTGCCGTTCTGACCTCCTCACTGTCTTCTCTAGGTCTTTTTTTCTCTTCAGAACCAGCAATGTTATCAAATCTCTTTGCAAACGTATAAATACGTCCTTCCCTGTAATCCTTGTCATCACTCTTAATTTTACGTAATTTCTTCTCCTTTAGATAATTCTGATGACTCTCTATTATTTTCTTAAGTTTATCAAAATTCTTATCGACCAAGTCCTTGTTCTCACAGGACTCGATCTCCTTTTCTATGGTTTCAATTTCAGATAAGAGTTTTGCCCCTTTTTCAATTGCATGTCTTATTAGTATTTGCATCATAATCAGAGATGCACCCTCTAAATTTACCTCCCACTCCTTGAGAAGTTCATCACTCAAGTCCTCAAAGGTGGGAAAGATTAGGATGCGTAACACTCTGGGGACTTTTTTGTTATCAATGTATTGTTGGAGGGTTACCCCATCCCACCACCTTGACAGTTCTTGTTTTTTTAGGCGCTCCAATTTCACAAAAAGGGCACGTAGCCCCGTGGGATTCTGTCCTGCTTGTCCCAGTTGTGGTGTGTTCACATTCTTTCCGAACAGGTCCTGTGCCATTTCTTCGCGTTTATCATCAAAACGTGGCATTATATCACACGGGATGGCAATGAGTGCTTGCTGGTCCAGTAGAAACAACAATGCCAAAGCAACAACGGCGGACCTCCTATGCCGCACCTCGTGCCAGTTCCTATGTGTATGATCGCTGTGCAAACAACCCCTACGTCAGCCGTTGAGTGACGCCACTGTGTTCCAGATCAGAAAGTACTATAACAAACGGGGGTGCGCAGCTTAAGCAGTCCAAATAGACCAGTATAGGTAGAAAAATAACTTCTTTATTCGAAACTTCTTTTAAAATTCATTGAGTAAAACATTCCAGCCAACGCGTTTCATTCCCATACAGGGAACTTCCTCAGGGCTGTAAAAGTGTAACATAAACACATATATATTACATAAAAATCAAGATGCACAGGACTAAAAAACACAATACAAATTGTGCGTGAAAATACACACAAACACACTAAACCATGTTACTACAAGCAGAACAACAAAGAACACAGATCTCACAACAATTTGACTACACATTTAGTTCAAAAACCCCAAAAAGAAACACATAAAATAACAAAACAAGACATATAATTTACCACATTACTGTCAATGTAGAGTGACTACTTATACTCCATACTAACAGTATAACCTAAAATCTTGTTTAGGAAATCATTGGTATGTGAAGTGACTTAGGGCCATATGTAGGTAATTTTTATTTACCGATTCCTAAATACCGAATTTTACCGATTCGGTATTTAAGAATCGGTAAATAGAATGTAGGTAAAAATTCGGTAAATTTTACCGATTCGGTAATATTCGGTATTACCGATTCGGTATTTACCGAATCGGTAATAAGGAATACCTTCCCATTCATTCCTATGGGCCTGGAGGCCCATAGGAATGAATGGGAAGCCATTCACTATTACCGATTCGGTAAATACCGAATCGGTAATAGGGGAGCATATTCAAGGGTGGCAGGGTGTCAAATTGACACCCTGTTGCACCCTGAATCGTGCATGTGTGCACATGTGGCGCACATACATGCCCTAAGGGCATGTTTGTCTGCCACATGGCACTTTTAAAAAAGCACAAAATTGCTTTTTAAAAGGTATTCAGTATTTACCACCAACTTGTAGTTGGTGGTAAATAACGAATCCTGAAACCAAAAATGCACTCACTTGAGTGCTCCCTACATAGGATTTAAGGAATCGGTAATTTACCGATTCCTTAAAATAACGAATCGGTAATTTACCGATTCCTTAAAATAACGAATCGGTAAATTACCGATTCCTTAAATCCGGCCTCCTACATCTCGATTGCTTAAATACCGGTCGGTAACGGGAGATTTACCGAATTTTGGCCGTTACCGACCGGTATTTAGCTACCTACATATGGCCCTAAATATCTTAAAATTAAGTCCAAAGTTTGCAAGTCTTTTGAGACGTACATGCTTGACATGTGTATTAACAAAAAAGAAAAAGAGGAAGAGAGAAAAAAGAAAGAAGAGGAAGAGAAAAAAAAAGAGGGAGAGAAAAAAAGAAGAAGAGGAAGAAAGAAAAAAAAGAAAGAAAGAGAAGAAGGAAAGCGAGCAAGGAAGATATACAGTTAGATGTTATTATTACCAGAGCGGGAAATAAGTTTAATCTACTCAATTATACATGAAGAATTACACATAAAAAGAAAGGGCAAGCGACAAAGTGGAAATGAGAAGATCTAGACAATCCTAATATATGATGTATAGTAGGAGAACAAAGTTTGGTTGGTGGACATCTGTAAATTTGTAGAGGGAAATGGAAAATACCATATGTAACTTTATGTAACTTCTTACCAGAAAATATGTCACGTGTAACAGTACACTACGAAATGGGTATCAGCAAATAGTTGTCAGAAATGGATGTTCTAAAATCGATGGCTTTTCATAAAAGTCAGTATACTCCTTTGTACTCCTGCAGCACAATATGAGAAAATACAAATGCATGTGGGACCATGAAGCATAACAAAATCTTAAGACAATCCACCACCAATAGCAGTGACACATAAACCCACACATCCGTGTATGTGAGGAAAACCGTCCACTGGAAATCTATGAAGAGGGGATCCAAATATGGTGAAAACGACCCCGTAGAACAAGTTAATGACTAGATATTTATCTATATAGCCAAGAAATAAAAGCAGAAGGAAAACCAACATTATCCCTACAAATATTAAATCTGCAGAGAAAATATCCAACAGATTAAAAAGATGAAGTGCTCATAAGTCAGCAATCACTAATATAACCATATTCCAAAATAATATCTTTATTTGGGTCACACCTGTTACGATCACCAAGGACCCTCCAAGGATGTATGGTGTCCTGAATCAGTATAGTGAGAGTCATGTATCTTCACAAGAACAACGGTTAATTAGAAAGTTGATTGGGAGTCCCTGAGATAAGAGAGAGATGTAAAAAACACACATTCTGCATTCATTAGTAAGCTGGGGTACCCCACAGTACCCATAAAAAGCGTTCATGGCCCCCGCTGATACGAAGAGACCCAAACCCCAAGAAGTAAAGAATGTTTTTTTCAAAATGTAAACAGAACTTCTCCAAATCAGTAACCGCAGCGGTAATGCCTGTTTATTAGGTATCTCGTATGGTCACTTTCACACCCACTAAGAGCCAGAACGGTAACAAACCATAATAATTTCATTGCATTTCATTGCATCTTATCATACCTCTATAATTTCATCGTTTCACCAAGAAGTATCCAAAGAACAGTCGTCATAAGATATGGTGTATTGCACCGTGACCAAATATATGAAGTCACTAAAAAAGAGAGATTCATGTCAAATAAGAAAAAGAATTACTTAGTTAAGGCATGGAAATCCTGCCCGACTTGCAGTTTATAGTAGATCAACTAACTTGTCCTATATTATTTATTATTTTTTATTATTTGACCGCATATCTCCCAATGTCACACAATATGTTTCTAGGAAATCGGGATAATTCCAAACTACAGATCCCAGCAACCCACAAACTGAAAAACAAAAATACACAGGCACGTACAGGTCCGGATTCAAAGCACTAAATCTCTATATCCCCCGGCACTACATTTGGAATACCAACACAGCCGTGATGTCTGTCAAGGAGATAGTTTTATAAGTACTCGGCATCTGAAAGAGACACGTTAGTGACAGATTCCTTACCTTAGAATATCCCCAGGCGTCAGGCTGGATCCGGAAAGTTTTTTGCGTAGCAGTACCCTTGCGCGTCGGTAGGCGGCGTCGTGCGGCTCCGCGTCCGTCGTCGGCGTCGTGATCGCCGGGATGACGTCGCGGGCAGTACTTAGGCGCTGCCCCTGCGCGCTGACGTCAGTTCTTCTTTTTCCGCGCCAGCAAGCGCAGATCCGGGAAGAGCAGTGCCCTGGTCATTTTTTGACCATACTTTTTGGTGAATTTTTCACTGTTTTTCAAACAAGGTGTCGTAGGGATGCCCGGTTTCAAACGTTGCGGCGCCTGTGTCCGGATGATGTCCGTCACCGACCCGCATTGGGAGTGTCTCTTCTGCCTCGGCCGAGGCCACGACACGGAGTCTTGTGCCGACTGCCAGGCCCTCCACCCAAAAGCTTTGCGAGAGCGGTCTCGAAAGCTCCTCGAGGCCCGGCATTCGGCTCCGCGGAAGCCCCGGTCGCGTGAGAGGTCCAGGGGTCGATCGCGGAGTCCACACCGGTCGTCGGCATCGAAGACTTCTTCGTCCGGTAAGTCGAAACACAAAAAGTCCAAAAAGCATCATCGCTCTAGGACTTCGCCTCGCCGGTCTCGCGACTCGGCTGAGGCCCCTCCCGGCACCGTCCCCGCCCCCGCGGCCCCGGACATGCCTGTGGAGTCGCCCCCGCCCTTCCCGGGTTCGGGGGCGGATCCGGCCAAAGTGCAGGAATTCCTGTCGGCCATGGCCCGCCTCTTCGGGCCTCAAGGTCCCTCCGGTGCGCCTTCGGGCCCCGCGGGCCCTGATGGGGTTGCTCCGGCGTCGCCGACGGCTCCGGCCCCGGCGTCGCCCGTGCCTCCAGCCTCGATCCCGGCTCCGGCTTCGGCCCCGGCCTCGATCCCGGCTCCACAACCCCCATCGACGCCGGTCGACCTAACGACACCTCTGCCGGCGCCAATGTCTCCGGTGCCGTTCTCGACGCCGCCTGGGGCTCCGAGCGGCGTCGTTCCCCAGTTCCTTCCGGCTCCGGACATGGACCCGGACCGACGTCGCTCGACGCCGGTTCCGGCGCCGATGGGACCTTGGATCCCAAATGTCCCTCCTCCCCCTTATTTTGAACCTGAGGAGGACCAGGAGGACTGGGAGGGGTCTGATGACCCTCTGACACGACAGTGTCAGTACGATGAGGACTGGACAGAGGGTCTAGGGGATGCTAGTGGTCTAGATACTTCCCCTGACACTGGCATGCTATCTCCTCCCGTGGCTACGGAGGAGGGAGCCAATTTTGCAACGGTGTTGCGTAGGGCGGCTGGGGCTTTACGTCTCCAACTCCCTACTGTGGCGGTCAAGACTAATATCTTGACAGAGGTGCTTCAGCCGGCAGCCTCCTCTTCGGAGACTGTGCTGCCGTTTAACGACGCCCTCACTGACGTTCTTTTGGGCGCTTGGTCCAAGCCCAACACAGGGGCTCCTGTGGATAGGAACGTGTCCCGGCGCCATCGCCCAGCTCCGGGCGACCCCTGTTTCTCTCTGTCCACCCCACCCCTGAGAGCTTGGTTGTCCAAGCCTCCGCTTCCCAAACCGCCTTCCCTACCGCCCTCCGGATAGGGAATCCAAACGACTGGATCAATTTGGGAAGAAGGGTTTTTCTTCCTCCAGTGCTGGCTTGCGGTCTGTCAACACCGCTTGCCTTTTGGGCCGATATACCCACTCCTTGTGGGATTCGGTGGCGGATGTTTTGCCCCAGTGTTCTGAGGAGGTCCAGACACTGCTTTCCCGCGCCATTGCGGAAGGAAGGGATGCGGCCAAATATACAATTCTATGTGGCCTTGATACCGCCGACTCGCTGGGCAGGTCTATTGCAACGACGGTGGCGCTACGACGCCACGCCTGGCTGAGAACCACTGGTTTTTCAGGGGATGTCCAGAATACTCTCATGGACATGCCCTTTGATGGAGTCGGTCTTTTTGGGTCCAAAGCAGACCATGCGTTGGAGCGCTTTAAGGACTCACGGGCTACTGCAAAGTCCCTGGGCCTTTCTGCTACACGCCCTCCGCTGACTTCTGCTTTTCACCCCTATCGTGGCCACGGTAGGGGCGCCCCTTCACGTCAGCAGCCCAGCCACCGGCCCGCGCAGCAGGCGTCTTCGCGTGGCCGAGGACGTGGATTCCGCCGTGGCGGATCGGGCAACCAGCGTGCGGGTCAGGCCACCACCTCCAACCCGTCCGCGGCCTCCAAACCCTCCTAGTCCCTCCTTTCAGGTGCACAGCACGCCAGTAGGGGGCAGGGTCCGCCATCACCTTCCCCACTGGCGTACCATCACCTCGGACAGGTGGGTCTTGGACATTGTCCGAAGGGGCTACTCCCTCCCCTTCGAGTCCACCCCCAGCCATGCCACCTCAAATCCACCGCATGTCAGGGGATCACTTGGTGCTTCTGCAGAAGGAAGTCACGGCCCTCTTGGCCAAGAGGGCCATCGAGCATGTTCCGACCCCAGAAGTAGGGCGTGGTTGCTACTCCCACTACTTCCTGGTGCCCAAAAAGGACAAGGAGGACATGCGTCCTATCTTGGACCTCCGGAACGTCAATCGCTTCCTCCGGAAGGAGAAGTTCAAGATGCTCACCCTAGCTCAGGTCTTGACTGCCCTCGACCCTGGAGACTGGTTGGTAGCGTTGGACTTACAGGACGCATATTTCCACATCCCCGTCCTGCCGGCCCACCGGCGTTACCTTCGGTTCACGGTAGGCCCCGAGCATTTTCAGTTCACCGTGCTCCCCTTTGGCCTTACCAGTGCCCCTCGGGTGTTCACGAAAGTGTTGGCGGTGGTCGCAGCTCATCTGCGCCGGGCAGGGGTTTCAGTGTTCCCCTACCTCGACGACTGGCTGCTGAAGGCGGGCTCGTCCCAGGCAGTCGTCTCCCACCTCCAGACTACGGCCGAACTCCTGCACTCGCTGGGGTTCTCCATCAATGTGCCGAAGTCGCATCTGATTCCTTCTCCACAGCTCCTTTTCATCGGAGCAGTTCTGGACACGACGCAGTTTCGGGCCTATCCTCCCGAACGGCGAGTCCGGGATATTCAAGCTATGATTCCAATCTTTCAGCCTTTATCCTGGGTTTCGGTACGGATGACCCTGAGGCTGCTGGGCCTCATGGCCTCCTGCATCCTGCTGGTCAATCATGCCAGATGGCATATGCGGGCTCTGCAGTGGGACCTGAAGTTCCAGTGGGCGCAGCACCAGGGCAACCTGTCCGATCACGTCCAGATCTCGGAGGGGACTGCAAAACAGTTGCAGTGGTGGCTCTCGAACCGGCAATGGGTCATGGGCAGATCCCTCTCCCTTCCCCAGCCAGTGCACACAGTTGTGACGGACGCGTCCCTTCTGGGATGGGGCGGTCACATGGGAGAGGCGGAGATCAGAGGCCTCTGGTCTCCGGCGGAGTCCCGGCTCCATATCAACCTTCTGGAGCTCCGGGCGATCCGACTTGCACTCAAGGCATTCCTTCCCTCTGTCAAAGGGAAGGTAGTGCAGGTGTTCACAGACAACACCACCGCCATGTGGTACTGCAACAAACAAGGCGGGGTGGGGTCGTGGACCCTTTGTCAGGAGGCTCTGCGCCTCTGGACATGGCTGGAACATCAGGGCATGTTCCTGATGGTTCAACACCTGGCAGGTTCGCTGAACGCCAGGGCGGACGAACTCAGCCGCAGGTGCATGATGGATCACGAATGGCGTCTTCACTCGGAAGTGGCGCAAGGACTCTTTCTACAGTGGGGAGAGCCTTGGTTAGATCTATTCGCCACCGAAGAGAACGCGCAATGTCATCAGTTCTGCGCGTTGGAATTTCCAAGGCGGCACTCGCTCGGCGACGCTTTTCGTCACGAGTGGAGTTGCGGTCTGTTGTACGCCTTTCCGCCTATACCACTTCTACCCAGAGTGTTGAAGAAGATTCGGCACGACCGGGCCCAAGTCATTCTTGTGGCTCCGGACTGGGCTCGAAGAGTTTGGTATCCCGAGCTACTCAATATGAGCATAGATCCCCCGATCCGTCTGCCTCTTCGGGAGGATCTTCTGTCGCAGCAGCAGGGGACGGTCCTCCACCCGAACCTGTCCAGTCTACACCTGCTTGCGTGGAGATTGAGCGGCGGCAGTTGATTCCTTTCGACTTGCCTCCCGAAGTTTGTGATGTGATTCTGGCAGCCAGGCGTCCCTCCACTAAGGTGGTATACGCCTGCAGGTGGAACAAATTTGTGGCATGGTGCACAGCAAAGGCTGTGAATCCCCTTTCTGCCCCTCTTTCTGAGGTCCTTCTGTTCCTTCTCTCTCTGGCCCAACAGGGTTCTGCCCTGGGTACCATCAAGGGTTATCTTTGTGCTATCTCGGCCTTCCTCAGGCTCCCTGATCAGCCCTCCCTTTTCAAGTCCCCTGTTGTTAACAGGTTCTTAAAAGGCATTACACACCTCTTCCCTCCTGTTCCGTTTGTGATGCCTAAGTGGGACTTGAACTTGGTTCTTACCTTTTTAATGTGCGCTCCCTTTGAGCCTCTACATAACTGTCCTCTTCGTCTTCTGACTCTAAAGACAGCCTTTCTGGTGGCCATCACCTCCGCTCGGCGGGTGAGTGAGCTCCAGGCTCTATCTTGCAAACCTCCCTTTCTGTCTGTTCATCCAGACAAGGTTGTTCTTCGGACGCGTCCGTCCTTCTTGCCAAAGGTGGTTACTGCTTTCCACATTGGGCAGACCATCACTTTGCCCACCTTCTTTCCGCCTCCGCATCCTTCCAGAGAGGAAGAGAGGCTCCACCGTCTGGACCCAAAACGTGCGCTCTCCTTCTATATTGACCGCACAAAACACTTCCGGGTGGATGACCAGCTCTTTGTTGGCTACGTGGGCGCCAAAAAGGTCGGGCGGTGCACAAGAGGACCATCTCCCGCTGGGTTACCTTGTGCATCAAGACCTGCTATTCTTTGGCTAAGAAGGAGCCTCCTGTTGGGCTGCGTGCCCATTCCACCAGGGCGACGGCTGCTACCACGGCCTTAGGCCGCGGTGTTCCGCTGCCGGTTATCTGTCAGGCAGCTACGTGGGCCTCGCTGCACACGTTTACAAAGCATTACTGCCTTGACAGTCAGATCCGGAGGGACGGCTTCTTTGGCCGTTCTGTCCTCCAGGACTTCCTTGTCTGATCTTTGTTCGCAGACCCACCACCGGGGTTGGTATTGCTGGGGTATCTATTCTAAGGTAAGGAATCTGTCACTAACGTGTCTCTTTCAGATGCACAAGTTACTAACTTGTGTAACGATATATCTGTAAGAGACAGTAGTTAGTGACAGATTCCCTACCGCCCACCCATCCTCCCCGTTCTGCGAACTGATTTCTAGGGTTAAGGACATCCCTTTCAGGGCCCTAGTATTTTTCAGACACCTGTGTCAGCTTCTTGCATGGCTCTGCGTTCCTGGCGCGGAAAGTCGTGTACAGAACTGACGTCAGCGCGCAGGGGCGGCGCCTAAGTAATGCCCGCGACGTCATCCCGGCGATCACGACGCCGACGACGGACGCGGAGCCGCACGACGCCGCCTACCGACGCGCAAGGGTACTGCTACGCAAAAAACTTTCCGGATCCAGCCTGACGCCTGGGGATATTCTAAGGTAAGGAATCTGTCACTAACTACTGTCTCTTACAGATATATCGTTACACAAGTTAGTAACTTGTGCGTTTAGTTGTTCAAAGGGGATTTCCAATCGTGTATCCTTAAGGACAACAGGCAGAGTTCACAATGTGATAAAAGGGACGTGGGCGCGATATTTTATATGTTAATCTGTGATGTAACCTATTAATCATGTAAATATAAATAATGACATCATGTATGTTTACTCTGGACTGTTTCCCCAATAAACCAACAAAATTAAATAAAGAAAGAAAAAAGAGAAAAGAAAGGAAAGAAGGGAAAAAAAGGGGGGAAAAAAGGAAAAAAATTATATATATAAATGTCGCCACATACCCATAATGATTAGGACAGAGGCTATTGATAAATGTACTGATTAGGATATGACCCAAAATCCAGGATCCTAATCGCAATGCGATGGGAAAAGGAGTGGAGAGTATCACAACTTGTCAGTATCATTCATGATAGGAGCACAGGGTGACTGTAATGGAGAGACTAAGTATATCAGAGGGTGAGGAGAAGATTCACCAGAAGACAAAGGCTCCAAACTGATACAGTAAGAAGTCTACCGACCAAATACACCTTAACATCGAGTGGAAAGAAGACATGTATGTATATTCGTCAAACAATATATACAGCCAACAGTAAGAAAATGGAAGATATCGCAACCTGTCAGGATGATCAGGATAGGAGCACTTGGCGACTGTGATAAAGAGACTGTTTATGTCAGAAAATGAGGAGCAGATCCACCATAAGAATGAGGCTTCTAATTAGTATAGTAAGTAGTCTAACGACAAAGTATGTCCTAACACAGAGTTGAAAGCAGACATATATGTATGTTGGTCGCGATGTAAAGCCAACAAAAAAGATAGTCACATATAACAGTTAGTATACATATCATCAGCAATAATCGGAATTTCAGAGCTAGATTATATCTTCTGATTGCATTAGCGCATAACACGAAACTCTGTCCATTGGTAGATAATACTAATCCTGCAATATCAGAGGGGCTGTAAAACACTAGATATGTTTGACAAAGTTTAACGCTCCTCATGGAGAGGCAACGTATGGTAAAGACTAACACCTCAACCATTCCCCAAAAAATAATGCATTTCATGATCTGTGTTAAACCCGTGGGTGATGCTACGGAGTTTACAAATCCATTTGGACTCACATTGTCTTAAGTGTAGCTCACGATCACCACCTCTAACTGCTACTTCGACATGCTCAAGGGCATGAAACCAAAAATCAGGTTTACCATCATGTACTTTCACAAAGTGTTCTGGAATGTCAGGGCATTTCACTAGTGTTTTAACATCTGCCTAGCGGATCATGACTCAGGCTGCCCCTTTGGCAGGACCCACTGTCCCTGCAACACGGCAGCGTCTTGCCCCCGAACCTGCGCACACTCCGCCTTCATTCATGGAGATTGAGCGGCGACAGCTGATGTCTGTGATGTCATTCTGGCAGCCAGGCATCCCTCAACAAAGACAGTACGCCTGTCATTGGAATAAATTTGTAGCTTGGTGTTCATCCAAACAGGTTGATCCCCTTCCTGCACACTTATCCGAAGTTTTTAGGTTTTTTCTTTTGTTGGCCCAGCAAGATTTGTCTCTGGGCACTGTTAAGGGGTCCCTCTTAGCCATATTTGCATTCTTGTGGTGCCAGATCAGCCCTCCCCGTTCAAGTCACCGGTTGGGACTCGTTTTCTCAAGGGCCTGCTGCAAATGTTCCATCCAAAACCCTTCATAATGCACCAGTGGGACCTGAACCTCGTTTTGACCTTCCTTATGTGTGCGCCCTTCGAGCCCTTGCACAATTACCCTGTTTGCTTATTAACCTTAAAAAATAACTTTCTAGTGTCCATTACATCAGCTAGGAGGGTTAGTGAGCTGCAAGCACTTTTTGTGCACCCTTTTTCACATCTTTCTTCCCAGACAAACTGGTGTTGAGAACACATGCCTCTTTCATCCTGAAAGTGGTGGCACCTTTTCATGTGGACCAGACCGTCACCTCGTCTCCCTTCCTTGCTCCGCCTCACCCATCCAAAGAGACTCTACCGACTGAACTCAAAAAGAGCTTAGTCATTCTACATTGATTGTACCAGAGAGTTCCGGACGGATGATCGACTTCATTAGGTTCGTTGGGGCAAAGAAAGTGAAGGCCATGCAGAAACAGAGCATCTCATGATGATAGTGCTCTGCATTAAGGTATGCTACGCACTGGCCAAAAAGTAACCCCCTAAGGGCTTGCTCGCTCATTCCATCAGGGCCAAGGCTGCGACCCATGCCTTAGCTTGCGTATTGCTTGTACTGGACATCTGTCAAGATACAACATTGGCTTCTCTGCGCATGTTTACCAAGCACTAATGCATGTACAATCTGAAAGAAACACATAGTGATAGATTCTTTAGCTTAGAATATCCCCAGGCGTCAGACTGGATCCGGAAAGTTTTCGTCAGCAGTACCCCTGCGCGTCGTGCGACTCTGCGTCCGTCGTTTGCGTCGTGGTCGCCGAGATGACGTCGCGAGCGCTACTTTGACGCCGCCCACGCGCGGTGACGTCAGTTCTTTCTTTTTCCGTGCCAGCAAGCGCAGATCTGGAGAGAGCGGTACCCCTAATCTTTTTTGACTATGTTTTTGAGATCTTTTTCTCACCCTTTTTCGAGTCGATTCGACTCCTGGTGCAGTTAGGGATGCCCGGGTTTAAATCCTGTGAGGACTGTCACCGCATGATGTCGGTAACGGACCCGCACCGCGTGTGTCTCTTCTGCCTGGGGCGCGACCACGACCCCAAGTCGTGCCCCGACTGCCGGTCCATGGCGCCGAAGTCTTTGCGGGAGCGGTCCCGAAAGCTGCTCGAAGCCCGACAGTCGGCTCCGCGCCGTGAGAGGTCCCGGTCCAGAGGGAGTCATCATCATCGACATCCAAGTCTTCGCACTCGGGTCAGGTAAGACGAAGCACAAGAAGTCGAAGAAACGTCATCGTTCTTCGACTTCCCCTTGCCGGTCGCGCGACGCGGCTGAGGGTACGGGTGGTGCCACCCCCGCGGCTCCGGCGGAGTCCATGGAGTCGCCGCCCGACAACCCGCCCTTCCCGGGGTCGTCGGCGACCCCGGCCCAGATACAGGACTTCCTGTCGGCCATGGCTCGCCTCTTTGGGCCGTCGGGTCCCGCCGGTGCGCTTTCGGGCCCCGCGGTCCCTCATGGGTGTCCTCGCATTTCCTCGTCGGCGGCTCTGGCCCCGGCGTCCCTGTCGGCTCCGGCCCGGCGCCGCAGGACACCCTCGGATCCAGGCCTGTATCCTGGTCGACGCCGGTTGACCTTGTTACGCCTCCACCGACGTCGACTCCACCGGCACCGATCCTGACGCCGACCGCTCCTAGGGACGACGTCGACCTCCGCTTCAGCCCGAGGTGTACGCGGAGTCGGTCCGGTGTCGGTCGATGCCGTTCTCGACGCCGGTTGGGGATTTCTATCCCCATGTCCCTGCTCCTTATACTTTTAGGCCTGTTGAACAGCCTGAGGAGCAAGGGGAGGACTGGGAGGGGTCTGAGGACCCTCTCGCTGCAGCCTGCGAGTCTGAACAGGACTGGGCTGAGGACTTGGGGGACGCCAGTGGTCTGGATACTTCACCAGACCTTGGCATGCTGTCTCCTCCTACCGTGGCTACGGAGGAGGGAGCCAGTTATGCAGTGGTGTTGCGTAGGGCGGCGGAGGCCCTACACCTCCAGCTCCCTACTGTGGCCGTCAGGACTAACCTCCTGACAGAGATGCTTCAGCCAGCAGCTACTTCTGCGGAGCCGCTGCTGCCCTTTAATGAAGCCCTTTCGGACGTTCTTTTGGGCACTTGGTCCAGGCCCACCACAGGGGCTCCTGTGGATAGGAACGTGGCCCCACGCCATTGCCCGGCTCCGGGTGACCCCATTTTCCTCTCCCGAGAGCTTGGTTGTCCAAGCCTCTGCTTCCCCAACCGCCTTCCCTTCCGCACCACCGGATAGGGAATCCAAGAAGCTGGATCAGTTTGGGAAGAAGATTTTCTCTTCCACCAGCTCTGTGCTGTGGTCCGTGAACACCGCATGCCTCTTGGGCCGTTATTCCCACTGCCTGTGGGATACGGTGGCGAACGTGCAGTGTCCGGAGGAGGCCCGGCCTGCTCTCGCCCAGGCTGTTGCAGATGGGAGAGACGCAGCCAAGTTCATGATCCGTTGTGGTCTAGACACCGCCGACTCACTGGGCAGATCCATTGCAACGACTGTGGCGGTTCGCCGCCACGCCTGGTTGAGAACCACTGGATTTTCAGGGGATTTCCAAAACACCCTTATGGACATGCCCTTTGATGGCCGTCGCCTCTTCGGCGACAAGGCGGACAGCGCGTTGGAGCGGTTTAAGGACTCACGGGCTACGGCCAAGTCCTTGGGACTCTCGGCAGTCCGCCCTCCTCCGCCTTCCGCTTTTCGCTCCTTTTGTGGCACAGGAAGGGGCGCCCCGCAGCGTTCGCAACAGAGCCACAGGCCGGCGCTACAGTCATCCCAGCGCAGACGCGGTTTCCGCCGTGGCGGACAAAGGGGCCAGCGGGCGGGTCAGACCACCACCACCACCCCCGCCACCTCTGCCTCCAAACCTTCCTAGTCCGAACTTTCAGGCCCATCAAACGCCAGTGGGCGGTAGGCTCCGCCATCACCTCCCTCACTGGCGCACCATCACTTCGGACAGGTGGGTTTTAGAGATAGTCCGGAGGGGCTACTCCCTCCCCTTCGAGACTACCCCCCAAGCCATGCCACCTCAATACCACTGCATGTCGGGGGATCACTTGGTGCTTCTTCAGCAGGAAGTTGCGGCCCTCTTGGCCAAGGGGGCCATCGAGCGCGTTCCGACGCCCGAAGTAGGTCGTGGTTGTTATTCCCACTTCTTCGTGGTGCCCAAGAAGGACAAAGGCCTGCGTCCTATCTTAGACCTCCGGAACGTCAATCGCTTCCTCCGCAAAGAGAAGTTCAAGATGCTCACTCTTGCTCAGGTCTTGTCTGCTCTCGACCCACAAGACTGGATGGTGGCGCTGGACTTGCAGGACGCCTATTTCCACATCCCCGTCCTGCCAGCCCACAGGCGTTACCTACGGTTCATGGTAGGCCACGAGCACTTTCAGTTCACCGTGCTCCCCTTTGGCCTTACCAGCGCCCCTCGGGTGTTCACCAAAGTGATGGCGGTGGTCGCAGCTTCTCTGCGCAGATCAGGGGTCTCAGTCTTCCCCTATCTCGACGACTGGTTGTTGAAGGCGGGCTCAACCCAGACAGTCGTCTCCCACCTCCAGACTACGGCCGACCTCCTTCACTTGCTGAGGTTCTCCATCAATGTGCCGAAGTCGCACCTGATTCCTTCTCAGAAGCTCCTTTTCATCGGAGCGGTTCTGGACACGGCGCAGTTTCGGGTCTATCCTCCCGAACAGCGAGTCCGGGATATTCGGGCTCTGATTCCCATCTTTCAGCCCTTGTCCCGGGTTTCGGTCAGAGTGACTCTGAGGCTGCTGGGCCTCATGGCCTCCTGCCGGTCAATCATGCCAGATGGCATATGCGGGCTCTGTAGTGGGACCTGAAGTTCCAGTGGGCGCAGCATCAGGGGAACCTGTCCGATCATGTCCAGATCTCGGAGGGCACTGCACAGCAGTTGCAGTGGTGGCTCACGAACCGGCATTGGGTCGACTGCAGATCCCTCTCCCTTCCCCAACCGGAGCACACAGTGGTGACGGATGCGTCCCTCCTCGGATGGGGCGGCCACATGGGAGAGGCGGAGATCAGAGGCCTCTGGTCTCCGGCGGAGTCCCGGCTCCATATCAACCTTCTGGAGCTGCGGGCGATCAGGCTTGCACTGAAAGCATTCCTTCCCTCTGTCAAGGGGAGAGTAGTGCAGGTGTTCACAGACAACACCACCGCCATGTGGTACTGCAACAAACAAGGCAGGGTGGGGTCGTGGACCCTTTGTCAGGAGGCTCTGCGCCTCTGGACATGGCTGGAACATCAGGGCATGTCCCTGGTGGTTCAACACCTGGCAGGTTCTCTGAACGCCAGGGCGGACGAACTCAGCCGCCGGTGCATGCTCGATCACGAATGGCGTCTTCACTCGGAGGTGGCGCAAGGTCTCTTTCATCAATGGGGAGAGCCTTGGTTAGATCTATTCGCCACCGAAGAGAACGCGCAATGTCATCAGTTCTGCGTGTTGGAATTTCCAAGGCGGCACTCGCTCGGCGACGCTTTTCGTCGCAAGTGGAGTTGCGGTCTGTTGTACGCCTTTCTGCCTATACCACTTCTGCCCAGAGTGCTGAAGAAGATCAGGCGCGACCGTGCCCAAGTCATTCTTGTGGATCCGGACTGGGCTCGAAGAGTATGGTATCCCGAGCTACTCAGTATGAGCATTGATCCCCCGATCAGACTGCCTCTTCAGGAGGATCTTCTGTCGCAGCAGCAGGGGACGGTCCTCCACCCGAACCTGTCCAGCCTCCACCTCTTTGCGTGGAGATTAAGCGGCAGCAGTTGATTCCTTTCGACTTGCCTCCTGAAGTTTGTGACGTTATTCTGGCAGCCAGGCGTCCCTCTACTAAAGTGGTATACGCCTGCAGGTGGAACAAGTCTGTGGCATGGTGCACAGCAAAGGCTGTGGATCCCCTTTCTGCCCCCTTTTCTGAGGTACTACTGTCCCTTCTTTCTTTGGCCCAGCAGGGCTCTGCTCTGGGCACTATCAAGGGCTATCTTTCTGCTATTTCGGCCTTTCTCAGGCTCCCTGATCAGCCCTCTCTTGTCAAGTCCCCTGTTGTAAATAGATTTCTCAAAGGCATTACACACCTTTTTCCTCCTATTCCTTTCGTGATGCCTCAGTGGGACTTGAATCTGGTTCTGACATACTTGATGTGCGCTCCCTTTGAGCCACTTCACAACTGTCCTCTTCGTCTTCTGACGTTAAAAACTGCTTTCCTGGTAGCCATCACTTCCGCCAGGCGAGTGAGTGAGCTCCAGGCTCTTTCCTGTAAGCCTCCTTTCCTTTCAGTCCATCCGGACAAGGTTGTGCTCAGGCCCCGTCCTTCCTTTTTGTCAAAAGTGGTTACGGCCTTTCACATTGGGCAGACTATTACCTTGCCCACCTTTTTTGCGCCTCCGCATCCTTCCAGAGAGGAAGAGCGGCTCCACCGTCTGGACCCAAAACGTGCGCTTTCTTTTTATCTCAACCGCACACAGCAGTTCCGGGTGGATGACCAGCTTTTTGTTGGCTACGTTGGCACCAAGAAAGGTCGGGCGGTCCATAAGAGAACCATCTCCCGCTGGATTGTCTTATGTATCAAAGCCTGTTACTCTTTGGTTAAAAAAGAACCTCCGGTGGGGCTGCGTGCTCATTCCATCAGAGCTACTGCAGCCACTACTGCACTGGGACGCGGTGTCCCCCTGCAAGACATATGTCAGGCAGCCACGTGGGCCTCGCTGCACACGTTTACCAAGCACTACTGCCTGGACAGCCAAGTCCGGAGAGACGGCTTCTTTGGCCGTTCTGTTCTCTGTGACTTTCTGGTGTGATCTTTGTTCGCAGACCCACCACCGGGGTTGGTATTGCTGGGGTATCTATTCTAAGGTAAGGAATCTATCATTATGTGTTTCTTTCAGATGAACAAGTTACTTACCTTCGGTAACGATATATCTGTAAGAAACATTAGTAGTGATAGATTCCTTACCGCCCCACCCATCCTCCCTGTTCTGCGAACTGATTTCTAGGGTTAAGGTCATCCCCTTCAGGGCCCTAGTTTCAATGCACCAGTGGTCAGTATCTTGCATGGCTCTGCGTTCCTGGCGCGGAAAGTCGTGTACAGAACTGACGTCAGCGCGCGTGGGCGTCGTCCAAGTAGTGCCCGCGACGTCATCTCGCCGACCACAACGCCAACGATGGACGCGGAGCCGCACGACGCCCCTACCGATGCGCAGGGGTACTGCTGACGAAAACTTTCCGGATCCAGTCTGACGCCTGGGGATATTCTAAGGTAAGGAATCTATCACTACTAATGTTTCTTACAGATATATTGTTACCGAAGGTAAGTAACTTGTTCGTCAGGTCCATCGTGATAGGCCCTCCAATTCTTCCTGGTCTAAATCTGTTTACAGACCAACCTCCGGAGAGGTATTGCATGGGTATCTATTCTAAGGTAAGGAATCTGCGTCTAGAAGTCTCTATTAGATGAACAAGTTAGTTATCTTCGGTAATGCCTTATCTGGTAGACTCTATCTAGCCGCAGATTCCTTCCCGACCCTCCCATCCTCCCCGCTCTGAGAACGGGTTTCTCCATACAGGCCAACCCTTATGAGGTCCCTAGTGTCTGCACACTGGTACATCAGCAAACGTCATGGCTCTGTGCTTCTGGGGTGGAAAGATCGCGAAAAGTAACCTATATAGGCACCACGGACGTCACTTTCAGTGCAGACGACACTGACGCGAAGCCAAACGACACCACCTATTGTGTGCATAGGTACTGCTCAAAATGTTTCTGGATCCAGTCTGCCATCTGGCGATAATTCTAAGGTAAGGAATCTGTGGCTATATAGAGTCTCTCCCTTACTTACTCACTTACCTGCAAACAAGCATTTGCAAATTCAATTAATTTGCCGCTTAGAAATGTTTTCAAGGAAAACTTTGGGAAGTTGGTTTGTGGTTACTCAGAGTTACTTTGGGCTCCCAACTTCGACAGGGAGCCAGTCAAGGGGACCAGTAAGGTCAGAAGTAACAGTTACCTCAACAGGAAAAGCAGTCTAGTCCAGTACCAGCACCAGTGTTCCCTTGCCATTAACCTCTGTTGAAGTGGACCTAATGCAAGGGATACAGGATGGTGAAAATGCTTACGGATGCTAAAGATGCTGTGTGGTCACCAGGGGTCTTTCTTGGGCTACGTCTCAGTCCACGGGTTGGTGAGGCGATCCTGGCCACAGAGTTTGAGGTCCATCGAAGTCCTCTTGAGCTTGGCAGAAGTTCAGTCACCACTGGTCTACCAGTCATCCAGTACAGTGGTTGTAGCTGTTGCCTTCTTTTGACAGCATCCCAACTGTACTCTGACGACTCTCCCAGGTCCGGCAGTCTGGTGAAATTTTGGAGTGTCTGGTCTTGGTCCTTTAGGGTGCACGGGGCCGAGGAGCGATGATCCAGAGATCTCAGCTACAAACTCGCCAGGCAGGCTACTTCAGCTTTTGTCGCCCTGTGCCGTGAACAGGAGGTCAGCCAACTGACCCTTGGAGTCTCTTCTTCTGCCTGGGGCTTGGGAACGACTTCTCCACGAGCAGGATACAGCAGGCACAGTCCTTTCCTTTGCTAGTTCAAGATGTAGCAAGTGCAGTCCAACTTTCGTACAGCCTGTCTTCACTGAGTCCTTGGCGCAGCAGGGCAGTCTTTCTTCCATCCTTTTCTCCAGTCCAACGAGATCTGAGTTCTGGGTGCAAGTAGGACCCTTTATATGTTCAGAAAATACCCTCAGGGACTGTTGCGGTCAGTAGCCAGTGGGCCTCCATGTCCCTTCCCTCCTGATGACCACTTCCTGTGAAGTGTAGAATCTAACTCTCCCACAAGGCTCCATTCTGTCCACTTCCGACATGGCAGAACTCCTCTTTGAATGTGCAGAGGTACCTATCACAAACCAGAGGTGTGGCTACTAGGGGGGCTACAAGCCCCTGAAATAACAGTTTGACAATGGCTGTTTCCCCTCTGCCCCAAGTGGCAGCCTGTTTACCAAATAATAGAGCAGCACATCTCTCATGTGTTTGCTATTTGCCCTTCAAAGGTGGCTTCCCCTTTGAAGCTCGCCTCTTGGGCCAACACTTATGTGGTTTCCTGCAAGGAAGAGGTAACATCTCTCCCCCATGCAGGCAGAGAGCTGTCTAAGGGGCAGGCCCTGTGTGCAGTTGGAGTCGACCACAGGAAACTTTGGACAACAAAGTGGCAACTTTTCAAAAGTTGCAGAATGCAACGTTACGTTAATTTTGATTTATCAAGTCGGGCTTAATGCAACGAGTTGTGTGATACCTTTGAGACATGCACAATACCCATATAGGCACACCTCGGCATGCTGACATCAGTTCTTTCCTTTCCATGCCAGATACCACTGATTCGGATTGAGCTACCCCTCAGTCGCTTTTTGACTGGACTTTTTTCAACTTTTTGTCAACGTTTTTGAGATTTCATCTCCTGGTGTGAGGATGTCACCCAGGAAACTGGCTGGTTCGAAACCATTTGGAGCTTTTCATCGGCAAATATCGGTGACAGACTCCAACTTGGTGTGTATGTGGTGCCTGGAGCTTTGACACGACTCCAAGTCGTGTGAGGACTCCCCCCTCATGCACCTGAAGGAGCTGAGGGAGCTGTACCGCAAGCTCCTTGCCACCTAACATCGGTCGACTCCGCGACGCTTAAGGTCCCGTTCGTGTCGGAGGTCCCAGGACCATTCGCAGGGCCCTTCTAGATGTTATTGGTCGCATTCAAAGTCTTCGCAGAAGTCTATGAAGTCCACAAGCATAAGAAGTAGAAGAAATCCAAATGCTCTTTGTCTTCCCTGCATCCATCGTAGTCCTCCGACAAGACAACGCCAACACTCCGGGCCCTGCAAGTCAGGCAGCTGAGGTCCTGGACCTTAACCTTCCCTCAGTGGCAGTCAAAACTAATGTTTTGATGGAGGTACTTTAGCCAGGAGTTTCTCCCTCACAACCTCTACTCCCATTTAATGAAGCCCTTTAAATGTCCTTCTTGGGTTCTGGTACGAGCCCTGCACAGGGACTCCTGTGAATAGGACAATTGCCCGCCGCAATCGCCCCAATCCTGGGGATCCCAGTTTCCTTACTCAGTACCCCACCCTGGAGAGCTTGGTGGTCAATCCTCCTCATCCCGCATTCACCCTGGCACGCTCCATGCCACTCCACCGGATAGGGAATCCAAGAGACTGGACGCCTTTGGTAAGAGAATGTTCTGTTAACCAGCCTGGCACTGCAGTTGGCGAACATCATATTGGGCTGTAATTCCCATAATCTTTGGTATTTAGTGCGCAAGTGCTGCCTAAGGTCCCAGATGAGGCCTGGGCCTTATTCTTTCAGGCGGTTGCCGATGGGAGAGATGCAGCAAAGTTCTCCATCAGATGTGGACTTGACACGACCGACTCGCTAGGTAAAGCGATTTCATCGTCGTTGGCCTTGCGACGCCACACCTGGCTGAGAACATCTGTTTCTTTGGGGATGTCTAGGCTTCCCTAATAGACATGAACTTTGATGGATCTCACCTATTTTGAGACAAGACGGATTAAGCGCTCGCACGCTTCAAAAGCAGCAGAGCTAAGGCCAAGTCCTTGGGGTTGTCTATTGCCCCTCATCCACCTCACTCCACCTTCTGTCCCTTTCGTGGATACGGAAGGAGTCTCCAGCCATGCCCATACCCTCCCAGCCACCACAGTCAAGAGTCTTTCCAGCCTGTTCGTGGCCGAGGGTGCAGGTCCCAGCAACCATGTGGCCAGCGGTCAGGTCAGGCCACCACCCCTTGGCAGCCACTGCCTCCAAGTCTCTTTAGTCTACATTCAGACCGTCATGGGCACGCAGTGGGAGGCAGGATAAGCCATCACCTCCCCCGCTGCCGGTCAGTAACAGACCGATGGGCACTGAAGATCGTCCAGAGAGGCTACTCCCTCCCCTATGTGACACCCTCTCTGCCCATCCCACCCACTTGCACTCAGCTGACGGAGGACCATCTTTTCTTGCTCCGTCAAGAAGTGCAGGCTTTTTTGGCCAAGGGAGCCATTGAGAGGGTCCCAGCATCAGAAGTTGGTCGTGGTTGCTATTCCCACTACTTTCTGGTGCCCAAGAAGGATGGAGGACTTTGTCCTATACTCAATCTGCGGCTTCTCAACCTTTTCTTCAAGGGGAAATTCAAAATGCTCACGCTCGCCCAAGTGTTGTCTGCCCTGGATCCGGGAGACTGGATGGTAGCATTGGACTTGCAGGACGCTTATTTCCACATCCACATCCTGCTGTCCCACAGACGCTATCAGCGGTTCACGGTGGTCCACGAGCATTTCTACTTCAGGAATGAGGGACACCTCTTTCAGGACCTTAGTCTTCTCCACACTAGTGGTCAGTTCTCATCAATGCTCCTCGCTCCTGGCATGGAAAGTCACGAAAATAACTGGCGCAGGGCACCAAGGGAGTGCCCATATAGGCACTGCTCAAGTCACTTTCGGCGTGGATGACGCTGTCACTGAACCGGACGGCGCCACCTACTGGCGTCAGGGGTACTGCTCGAAAATCTTCCGGATCCAGTCTGATGCCTGGGTATATTCAAAAGGAAGGAATCTGCGGCTAGATAGAGTCTCTACCAGATAAAGCTTTACCGAATGCAAGTAACTTGTTTTTTAGTGCCAGAACACATAAAACACATGTTCTGCTTTCAAGTTTGTGGACTCCTGCCTTTAGGGCTTGTTAGGCCTGCTGTAAGGGTGACGTACAAATATTAAAATGTGCATGTTTGATTGGCTTATACTCAATTGGCATAAGTTAACTTACTTGAAAGTTCCTAGTGTTGTCCTGTAGTTCCTAATAATACATAGTATCTGAAAGAGACACGTTAGTGACAGATTCCTTACCTTAGAATATCCCCAGGCGTCAGGCTGGATCCGGAAAGTTTTGCGTAGCAGTACCCTTGCGCGTCGGTAGGCGGCGTCGTGCGGCTCCGCGTCCGTCGTCGGCGTCGTGATCGCCGGGATGACGTCGCGGGCAGTACTTAGGCGCCGCCCCTGCGCGCTGACGTCAGTTCTTCTTTTCCGCGCCAGCAAGCGCAGATCCGGGAAGAGCAGTGCCCTGGTCAATTTTTGACCATACTTTTTGGTGATTTTTTCACTGTTTTTTCCAAATTAAAGGTGTCGTAGGGATGCCCGGCTTCAAGCGATGCGGCGCCTGTGCGCGGATGATGTCCGTCACCGACCCGCATTGGGAGTGTCTCTTCTGCCTCGGCCGAGGCCACGACACCGAGTCTTGTCCCGAATGCCAGGCCCTCAACCCGAAAGCTTTGCGAGAGCGGTCTCGAAAGCTCCTCGAGGCCCGGCATTCGGCTCCACGGAGGCCCCGGTCGCGTGAGAGGTCCAGGGGTCGCTCGCGGAGTGCACACCGGTCGTCGGCGTCGAAGTCTTCTTCGTCCGGTAAGTCTAAGCACAAGAAGTCCAAGAAGCATCGTCGCTCTCGGACTTCGCCTCGCCGGTCTCGCGACTCGGCTGAGGCTCCTCCCGGCACCGTCCCTGCCCCCGCGGCCCCGGACTTGCCTGTGGAGTCGCCCCCGCCATACCCGCCCTTCCCGGGTTCGGGGGCGGATCCGGCCAAGGTACAGGAGTTCCTGTCGGCCATGGCCCGCCTCTTCGGGCCTTCAGGCCCCTCCGGTGTGCCTTCGGGCCCCGCGGGCCCTGATGGGGTTGCTCCGGCGTCGCCGGCGGCTTCGGCCCCGGCGTCGCCCGTGCCTCCAGCCTCGATCCCGGCTCCGGCTTCGGCCCCGGCCTCGATCCCGGCTCCACAACCCCCATCGACGCCGGTCGACCTCACGACACCTCCGCCGGCGCCCGATGTCTCCGGTGCCGCTCTCGACGCCGCCCTGGGCTCCGGGCGGCGTCGTCCCCAGTTCCTTCCGGCTCCGGACATGGACCCGGAGCGATGTCGCTCGACGCCGGCTCCGGCGCCGATGGGACCTTGGGTCCCAACTGTCCCTCCTCCTCCTTATTTTGAACCTGAGGACCAGTTGGACTGGGAGGGGTCTGATGACCCTCTGACGCGCAACTGTCAGTATGATGAGGACTAGACAGAGAGTCTAGGGAGGCCAGTGGTCTGGATACTTCCCCTGACACTGGCATGCTGTCTCCTCCCGTGGCTACGGAGGAGGGGGCCAATTTTGGTACGGTGTTGCGTAGGGCTGCTGGGGCCTTACGTCTCCAGCTCCCTACTTTGACGGTCAAGCCTAACATCTTGACAGAGGTGCTTCAGCCGGCAGCCTCCTCTGCGGAGACTGTGCTGCCGTTTAACGACGCCCTCACTGACGTTCTTTGGGCGCCTGGTCCAAGCCCAACACAGGGGCTCCTGTGGATCGGAACGTGTCACGACGCCATCGCCCTGCTCAGGGCGACCCCCTGTTTCTTTCTGTCCACCCCACTCCTGAGAGCTTGGTTGTCCAAGCCTCCGCTTCCCAAACCGCCTTCCCTACCGCTCCTCCGGATAGGGAATCCAAACGCCTGGATCAGTTTGGGAAGAAAGGTTTTTCTTCCTCCAGTGCTGGCTTGCGGTCCGTTAACACCGCTTGTCTTTTGGGCCGATATACCCACTCCCTGTGGGATTCGGTGGCGGATGTTTTGCCCCAGTGCCCTGAGGAGGTCCAGGCACTGCTTTCCCGCGCCATTGCGGAAGGAAGGGATGCGGCCAAATACACTATCCGTTGTGGCCTTGACACCGCCGACTCGCTGGGCAGGTCTATTGCAACGACGGTGGCGCTCCGACGCCACGCCTGGCTGAGAACCACTGGTTTTTCAGGGGATGTCCAGAATACTCTCATGGACATGCCCTTTGATGGAGTCGGTCTTTTGGGTCCAAAGCAGACCATGCGTTGGAGCGCTTTAAGGACTCACGGGCTACTGCCAAGTCCCTGGGCCTTTCTGCTACACGCCCTCCGCTGCCTTCTGCTTTTCGCCCCTACCGTGGCCACGATAGGGGCGCCCCTTCACGTCAGCAGCCCAGCCACCGGCCCGCGCAGCAGGCGTCTTCGCGTGGCCGAGGACGTGGATTCCGCCGTGGCGGATCGGGCAACCAGCGTGCGGGTCAGGCCACCACCTCCAACCCGTCCGCGGCCTCCAAGCCCTCCTAGTCCCTCCTTTCAGGTGCACGGCACGCCGGTAGGGGGCAGGGTCCGCCATCACCTTCCCCACTGGCGCACCATCACCTCGGACAGGTGGGTCTTGGACATTGTCCGAAGGGGCTACTCCCTCCCCTTCGAGACCACCCCCCAGCCATGCCACCTCAATTCCACCGCATGTCAGGGGATCACTTGGTGCTTCTACAGAAGGAAGTCACGGCCCTCTTGACCAAGAGGGCCATCGAGCATGTTCCGACCCCAGAAGTAGGGCGTGGTTGCTACTCCCACTACTTTCTGGTGCCCAAAAGGACAAGGAGGACATGCGTCCTATCTTGGACCTCCGGAACGTCAATCGCTTCCTCCGGAAGGAGAAGTTCAAGATGCTCACCCTAGCTCAGGTCTTGACTGCCCTCGACCCTGGAGACTGGTTGGTAGCGTTGGACTTGCAGGACGCGTATTTCCACATCCCCGTCCTGCCGGCCCACCGGCGTTACCTTCGGTTCACGGTAGGCCCCGAGCATTTTCAGTTCACCGTGCTCCCTTTGGCCTTACCAGTGCCCCTCGGGTGTTCACGAAAGTGATGGCGGTGGTCGCAGCTCATCTGCGCCGGGCAGGGGTTTCAGTCTTCCCCTACCTCGACGACTGGCTGCTGAAGGCGGGCTCGTCCCAGGCAGTCGTCTCCCACCTCCAGACTACGGCCGAACTCCTGCACTCGCTGGGGTTCTCCATCAATGTGCCGAAGTCGCATCTGATTCCTTCTCCACAGCTCCTTTTCATCGGAGCAGTTCTGGACACGACGCAGTTTCGGGCCTATCCTCCCGAACGGCGAGTCCGGGATATTCAGGCTATGATTCCGATCTTTCGGCCTTTATCCTGGGTTTCGGTACGGATGACCCTGAGGCTGCTGGGCCTCATGGCCTCCTGCATCCTGCTGGTCAATCATGCCAGATGGCATATGCGGGCTCTGCAGTGGGACCTGAAGTTCCAGTGGGCGCAGCACCAGGGCAACCTGTCCGATCACGTCCAGATCTCGGAGGGGACTGCAAAACAGTTGCAGTGGTGGCTCTCGAACCGGCAATGGGTCATGGGCAGATCCCTCTCCCTTCCCCAGCCAGAGCATACAGTTGTGACGGACGCGTCCCTTCTGGGATGGGGCGGTCACATGGGAGAGGCGGAGATCAGAGGCTTCTGGTCTCCGGCGGAGTCCCGGCTCCATATCAACATTCTGGAGCTCCGGGCGATCCGGCTTGCACTCAAGGCATTCCTTCCCTCTGTCAAAGGGAAGGTAGTGCAGGTGTTCACAGACAACACCACCGCCATGTGGTACTGCAACAAACAGGGCGGGGTGGGGTCTTGGACCCTTTGTCAGGAGGCTCTGCGCCTCTGGACATGGCTGGAACATCTGAAAGAGACACGTTAGTGACAGATTCCTTACCTTAGAATATCCCCAGGCGTCAGGCTGGATCCGGAAAGTTTTGCGTAGCAGTACCCTTGCGCGTCGGTAGGCGGCGTCGTGCGGCTCCGCGTCCGTCGCCGGCGTCGTGATCGCCGGGATGACGTCGCGGGCAGTACTTAGGCGCCGCCCTGCGCGCTGACGTCAGTTCTTCTTTTTCCGCGCCAGCAAGCGCAGATCCGGGAAGAGCAGTGCCCTGGTCAATTTTTGACCATACTTTTTGGTGATTTTTTCACTGTTTTTTCCAAATTAAAGGTGTCGTAGGGATGCCCGGCTTCAAGCGATGCGGCGCCTGTGCGCGGATGATGTCCGTCACCGACCCGCATTGGGAGTGTCTCTTCTGCCTCGGCCGAGGCCACGACACCGAGTCTTGTCCCGAATGCCAGGCCCTCAACCCGAAAGCTTTGCGAGAGCGGTCTCGAAAGCTCCTCGAGGCCCGGCATTCGGCTCCACGGAGGCCCCGGTCGCGTGAGAGGTCCAGGGGTCGCTCGCGGAGTGCACACCGGTCGTCGGCGTCGAAGTCTTCTTCGTCCGGTAAGTCTAAGCACAAGAAGTCCAAGAAGCATCGTCGCTCTCGGACTTCGCCTCGCCGGTCTCGCGACTCGGCTGAGGCCCCTCCCGGCACCGTCCCCGCCCCGCGGCCCCGGACTTGCCTGTGGAGTCGCCCCCGCCATACCCGCCCTTCCCGGGTTCGGGGGCGGATCCGGCCAAGGTACAGGAGTTCCTGTCGGCCATGGCCCGCCTCTTGGGCCTTCAGGCCCCTCCGGGCGCCTTCGGGCCCCGCGGGCCCTGATGGGGTTGCTCCGGCGCCGCCGGCGGCTCCGGCCCCGGCGTCGCCCGTGCCTCCAGCCTCGATCCCGGCTCCGGCTTCGGCCCCGGCCTCGATCCCGGCTCCACAACCCCCATCGATGCCGGTCGACCTCACGACACCTCCGCCGGCGCCGATGTCTCCGGTGCCGTTCTCGACGCCGCCCTGGACTCCGGGCGGCCTCGTCCCCCAGTTCCTTCCGGCTCCGGACATGGACCCGGAGCGACGTCGCTCGACGCCGGCTCCGGCGCCAATGGGACCTTGGGTCCCAAATGTCCCTCCTCCTCCTTATTTTGAACCAGAGGAGGACCAGGAGGACTGGGAGGGGTCTGATGACCCTCTGACGCGCAACTGTCAGTATGATGAGGACTGGACAGAGAGTCTAGGGAGGCCAGTGGTCTGGATACTTCCCCTGACACTGGCATGCTGTCTCCTCCCGTGGCTACGGAGGAGGGGGCCAATTTTGGTACGGTGTTGCGTAGGGCTGCTGGGGCCTTACGTCTCCAGCTCCCTACTTTGACGGTCAAGCCTAACATCTTGACAGAGGTGCTTCAGCCGGCAGCCTCCTCTGCGGAGACTGTGCTGCCGTTTAACGACGCCCTCACTGACGTTCTTTGGGCGCCTGGTCCAAGCCCAACACAGGGGCTCCTGTGGATCGGAACGTGTCACGACGCCATCGCCCTGCTCCGGGCGACCCCCTGTTTCTTTCTGTCCACCCCACTCCTGAGAGCTTGGTTGTCCAAGCCTCCGCTTCCCAAACCGCCTTCCCTACCGCTCCTCCGGATAGGGAATCCAAACGCCTGGATCAGTTTGGGAAGAAAGGTTTTTCTTCCTCCAGTGCTGGCTTGCGGTCCGTTAACACCGCTTGTCTTTTGGGCCGATATACCCACTCCCTGTGGGATTCGGTGGCGGATGTTTTGCCCCAGTGCCCTGAGGAGGTCCAGGCACTGCTTTCCCGCGCCATTGCGGAAGGAAGGGATGCGGCCAAATACACTATCCGTTGTGGCCTTGACACCGCCGACTCGCTGGGCAGGTCGATTGCAACGACGGTGGCGCTCCGACGCCACGCCTGGCTGAGAACCACTGGTTTTTCAGGGGATGTCCAGAATACTCTCATGGACATGCCCTTTGATGGAGTCGGTCTTTTTGGGTCCAAAGCAGACCATGCGTTGGAGCGCTTTAAGGACTCACGGGCTACTGCCAAGTCCCTGGGCCTTTCTGCTACACGCCCTCCGCTGCCTTCTGCTTTTCGCCCCTATCGTGGCCACGGTAGGGGCGCCCCTTCACGTCAGCAGCCCAGCCACCGGCCCGCGCAGCAGGCGTCTTCGCGTGGCCGAGGACGTGGATTCCGCCGTGGCGGATCGGGCAACCAGCGTGCGGGTCAGGCCACCACCTCCAACCCGTCCGCGGCCTCCAAGCCCTCCTAGTCCCTCCTTTCAGGTGCACGGCACGCCAGTAGGGGGCAGGGTCCGCCATCACCTTCCCCACTGGCGCACCATCACCTCGGACAGGTGGGTCTTGGACATTGTCCGAAGGGGCTACTCCCTCCCCTTCGAGACCACCCCCAGCCATGCCACCTCAATTCCACCGCATGTCAGGGGATCACTTGGTGCTTCTACAGAAGGAAGTCACGGCCCTCTTGACCAAGAGGGCCATCGAGCATGTTCCGACCCCAGAAGTAGGGCGTGGTTGCTACTCCCACTACTTTCTGGTGCCCAAAAAGGACAAGGAGGACATGCGTCCTATCTTGGACCTCCGGAACGTCAATCGCTTCCTCCGGAAGGAGAAGTTCAAGATGCTCACCCTAGCTCAGGTCTTGACTGCCCTCGACCCTGGAGACTGGTTGGTAGCGTTGGACTTGCAGGACGCGTATTTCCACATCCCCGTCCTGCCGGCCCACCGGCGTTACCTTCGGTTCACGGTAGGCCCCGAGCATTTTCAGTTCACCGTGCTCCCCTTTGGCCTTACCAGTGCCCCTCGGGTGTTCACGAAAGTGATGGCGGTGGTCGCAGCTCATCTGCGCCGGGCAGGGGTTTCAGTCTTCCCCTACCTCGACGACTGGCTGCTGAAGGCGGGCTCGTCCCAGGCAGTCGTCTCCCACCTCCAGACTACGGCCGAACTCCTGCACTCGCTGGGGTTCTCCATCAATGTGCCGAAGTCGCATCTAATTCCTTCTCCACAGCTCCTTTTCATCGGAGCAGTTCTGGACACGACGCAGTTTCGGGCCTATCCTCCCGAACGGCGAGTCCGGGATATTCAGGCTATGATTCCGATCTTTCGGCCTTTATCCTGGGTTTCGGTACGGATGACCCTGAGGCTGGTGGGCCTCATGGCCTCCTGCATCCTGCTGGTCAATCATGCCAGATGGCATATGCGGGCTCTGCAGTGGGACCTGAAGTTCCAGTGGGCGCAGCACCAGGGCAACCTGTCCGATCACGTCCAGATCTCGGAGGGGACTGCAAAACAGTTGCAGTGGTGGCTCTCGAACCGGCAATGGGTCATGGGCAGATCCCTCTCCCTTCCCCAGCCAGAGCATACAGTTGTGACGGACGCGTCCCTTCTGGGATGGGGCGGTCACATGGGAGAGGCGGAGATCAGAGGCCTCTGGTCTCCGGGCGGAGTCCCGGCTCCATATCAACCTTCTGGAGCTCCGGGCGATCCGGCTTGCACTCAAGGCATTCCTTCCCTCTGTCAAAGGGAAGGTAGTGCAGGTGTTCACAGACAACACCACCGCCATGTGGTACTGCAACAAACAGGGCGGGGTGGGGTCTTGGACCCTTTGTCAGGAGGCTCTGCGCCTCTGGACATGGCTGGAACATCAGGGCATGTTCCTGATGGTTCAACACCTGGCAGGTTCTCTGAACGCCAGGGCGGACGAACTCAGCCGCAGGTGCATAATGGATCACGAATGGCGTCTTCACTCGGAAGTGGCGCAAGGACTCTTTCTACAGTGGGGAGAGCCTTGGTTAGATCTATTCGCCACCGAAGAGAACGCGCAATGTCATCAGTTCTGCGCGTTGGAATTTCCAAGGCGGCACTCGCTCGGCGACGCTTTCGTCGCGAGTGGAGTTGCGGTCTGTTGTACGCCTTTCCGCCTATACCACTTCTACCCAGAGTGTTGAAGAAGATTCGGCACGACCGGGCCCAAGTCATTCTTGTGGCTCCGGACTGGGCTCGAAGAGTTTGGTATCCCGAGCTACTCAATAGGAGCATAGATCCCCCGATCCGTCTGCCTCTTCGGGAGGATCTTCTGTCGCAGCAGCAGGGGACGGTCCTCCACCCGAACCTGTCCAGTCTACACCTGCTTGCGTGGAGATTGAGCGGCGGCAGTTGATTCCTTTCGACTTGCCTCCCGAAGTTTGTGATGTGATTCTGGCAGCCAGGCGTCCCTCCACTAAGGTGGTATACGCCTGCAGGTGGAACAAATTTGTGGCATGGTGCACAGCAAAGGCTGTGGATCCCCTTTCTGCCCCTCTTTCTGAGGTCCTTCTGTTCCTTCTCTCTCTGGCCCAACAGGGTTCTGCCCTGGGTACCATCAAGGGTTATCTTTGTGCTATCTCGGCCTTCCTCAGGCTCCCTGATCAGCCCTCCTTTTCAAGTCCCCTGTTGTTAACAGGTTCTTAAAAGGCATTACTCACCTCTTCCCTCCTGTTCCGTTTGTAATGCCTCAGTGGGACTTGAACTTGGTTCTTACCTTTTTAATATGCGCTCCCTTTGAGCCTCTGCATAACTGTCCTCTTCGTCTTCTGACTCTGAAGACAGCCTTTCTGGTGGCCATCACCTCCGCTCGGCGGGTGAGTGAGCTCCAGGCTCTATCTTGCAAACCTCCCTTTCTGTCTGTTCATCCAGACAAGGTTGTTCTTCGGACGCGTCCGTCCTTCTTGCCAAAGGTGGTTACTGCTTTCCACATTGGGCAGACCATCACTTTGCCCACCTTCTTTCCGCCTCCGCATCCTTCCAGAGAGGAAGAGAGGCTCCACCGTCTGGACCCAAAACGTGCGCTCTCTTTCTATATTGACCGCACAAAACACTTCCGGGTGGATGACCAGCTCTTTGTTGGCTACGTGGGCGCCAAAAAGGTCGGGCGGTGCACAAGAGGACCATCTCCCGCTGGGTTACCTTGTGCATCAAGACCTGCTATTCTTTGGCCAAGAAGGAGCCTCCTGTTGGGCTGCGTGCCCATTCCACCAGGGCAACGGCTGCTACCACGGCCTTGGGCCGCGGTGTTCCGCTGCCGGTTATCTGTCAGGCAGCTACGTGGGCCTCGCTGCACACGTTTACAAAGCATTACTGCCTTGACAGTCAGGTCCGGAGGGACGGCTTCTTTGGCCGTTCTGTCCTCCAGGACTTCCTTGTCTGATCTTTGTTCGCAGACCCACCACCGGGGTTGGTATTGCTGGGGTATCTATTCTAAGGTAAGGAATCTGTCACTAACGTGTCTCTTTCAGATGCACAAGTTACTAACTTGTGTAACGATATATCTGTAAGAGACAGTAGTTAGTGACAGATTCCTACCGCCCACCCATCCTCCCCGTTCTGCGAACTGATTTCTAGGGTTAAGGACATCCCTTTCAGGGCCCTAGTATTTTTCAGACACCTGTGTCAGCTTCTTGCATGGCTCTGCGTTCCTGGCGCGGAAAGTCGTGTACAGAACTGACGTCAGCGCGCAGGGCGGCGCCTAAGTACTGCCCGCGACGTCATCCCGGCGATCACGACGCCGACGATGGACGCGGAGCCGCACGACGCCGCCTACCGACGCGCAAGGGTACTGCTACGCAAAACTTTCCCGGATCCAGCCTGACGCCTGGGGATATTCTAAGGTAAGGAATCTGTCACTAACTACTGTCTCTTACAGATATATCGTTACACAAGTTAGTAACTTGTGCATCAGGGCATGTTCCTGATGGTTCAACACCTGGCAGGTTCTCTGAACGCCAGGGCGGACGAACCTCAGCCGCAGGTGCATGATGGATCACGAATGGCGTCTTCACTCGGAAGTGGCGCAAGGACTCTTTCTACAGTGGGGAGAGCCTTGGTTAGATCTATTCGCCACCGAAGAGAACGCGCAATGTCATCAGTTCTGCGCGTTGGAATTTCCAAGGCGGCACTCGCTCGGCGACGCTTTTCGTCGCGAGTGGAGTTGCGGTCTGTTGTACGCCTTTCCGCCTATACCACTTCTACCCAGAGTGTTGAAGAAGATTCGGCACGACCGGGCCCAAGTCATTCTTGTGGCTCCGGACTGGGCTCGAAGAGTTTGGTATCCCGAGCTACTCAATATGAGCATAGATCCCCCGATCCGTCTGCCTCTTCGGGAGGATCTTCTGTCGCAGCAGCAGGGGACGGTCCTCCACCCGAACCTGTCCAGTCTACACCTGCTTGCGTGGAGATTGAGCGGCGGCAGTTGATTCCTTTCGACTTGCCTCCCGAAGTTTGTGATGTGATTCTGGCAGCCAGGCGTCCCTCCACTAAGGTGGTATACGCCTGCAGGTGGAACAAATTTGTGGCATGGTGCACAGCAAAGGCTGTGGATCCCCTTTCTGCCCCTCTTTCTGAGGTCCTTCTGTTCCTTCTCTCTCTGACCCAACAGGGTTCTGCCCTGGGTACCATCAAGGGTTATCTTTGTGCTATCTCGGCCTTCCTCAGGCTCCCTGATCAGCCCTCCCTTTTCAAGTCCCCTGTTGTTAACAGGTTCTTAAAAGGCATTACTCACCTCTTCCCTCCTGTTCCGTTTGTGATGCCTCAGTGGGACTTGAACTTGGTTCTTACCTTTTTAATGTGCGCTCCCTTTGAGCCTCTGCATAACTGTCCTCTTCGTCTTCTGACTCTGAAGACAGCCTTTCTGGTGGCCATCACCTCCGCTCGGCGGGTGAGTGAGCTCCAGGCTCTATCTTGCAAACCTCCCTTTCTGTCTGTTCATCCAGACAAGGTTGTTCTTCGGACGCGTCCGTCCTTCTTGCCAAAGGTGGTTACTGCTTTCCACATTGGGCAGACCATCACTTTGCCCACCTTCTTTCCGCCTCCGCATCCTTCCAGAGAGGAAGAGAGGCTCCACCGTCTGGACCCAAAACGTGCGCTCTCCTTCTATATCGACCGCACAAAACACTTCCGGGTGGATGACCAGCTCTTTGTTGGCTACGTGGGCGCCAAAAAGGTCGGGCGGTGCACAAGAGGACCATCTCCCGCTGGGTTACCTTGTGCATCAAGACCTGCTATTCTTTGGCCAAGAAGTAGCCTCCTGTTGGGCTGCGTGCCCATTCCACCAGGGCAACGGCTGCTACCACGGCCTTGGGCCGCGGTGTTCCGCTGCCGGTTATCTGTCAGGCAGCTACGTGGGCCTCGCTGCACACGTTTACAAAGCATTACTGCCTTGACAGTCAGGTCCGGAGGGACGGCTTCTTTGGCCGTTCTGTCCTCCAGGACTTCCTTGTCTGATCTTTGTTCGCAGACCCACCACCGGGGTTGGTATTGCTGGGGTATCTATTCTAAGGTAAGGAATCTGTCACTAACGTGTCTCTTTCAGATGCACAAGTTACTAACTTGTGTAACGATATATCTGTAAGAGACAGTAGTTAGTGACAGATTCCTTACCGCCCACCCATCCTCCCCGTTCTGCGAACTGATTTCTAGGGTTAAGGACATCCCTTTCAGGGCCCTAGTATTTTTCAGACACCTGTGTCAGCTTCTTGCATGGCTCTGCGTTCCTGGCGCGGAAAGTCGTGTACAGAACTGACGTCAGCGCGCAGGGGCGGCGCCTAAGTACTGCCCGCGACGTCATCCCGGCGATCACGACGCCGACGACGGACGCGGAGCCGCACGACGCCGCCTACCGACGCGCAAGGGTACTGCTACGCAAAACTTTCCGGATCCAGCCTGACGCCTGGGGATATTCTAAGGTAAGGAATCTGTCACTAACTACTGTCTCTTACAGATATATCGTTACACAAGTTAGTAACTTGTGCATCTGCTTGTTTACACAACATAAACTAAGGGATTGGTGTCCAGACTGTTTCCAGTCACCCCCAAAGGATATGTTAGCCTTTAGACCAGCTAGCTCACAGTGCCAAAATAAGCCCCCTAACTTTAACAAGGAGCGAATAGTTTCTGTCAAGTATCTAATATGACAACATTTGATCCTTCAGGGATTGTGGAAACAGTACAGTACTTTTCGCTCAGTCACTCGTGCTCACTTAGTCTCAGAGAGATACACAGAATAAACGATGGGGACGTTTTCAATAAGCATTTATTAAACCAGCGTCATTCTAGTATAAAACATGTTGGCTGCGACAATCATTAGACAAAAACAGATATATAGGATTACAAGCACCGACAGAGTAAATAAAAGGTAGAATTCTACCATGGTGCTAAAACAGTAAATATATGCAGGCATATCGATACATATTAGTAATCAAGCGTACTCCTATTATGCGGACCCTATCTAAGTGAACCTAAGTGTACCTAGCATGTGTGTGAGTGTAAAGCCAAGAATCCCCTAGGAAAGTGCCAACTCCATTACCTGACTGGAGAGTACGAAGGACCCTGTCTTGGTCTCACATTGGACACCCCACAAGGGATGTCAGACCACTGCGTGGTGGAGTTTCTGCGCGCAGGAATCTCAGCGTCTTATGTCAGCATGGAAGCTTCTCCTCTGCCTATCTAGTGTTGGTATGGGTCTTTTATATCATAAAGATAGCCTCAGGGTTACTTACATAATAGATGTGTTGTAAGTACGATTATGCAAATGAGCCTAGAACAATACCTGCGATTACACAAAGTAGTTCTTTCGCCCTATAATGAAGATGACCATGACATTTTACACAGAATATGTTCATGCTGTTACGTACGTAATGTGCAGGGACTTTTCTAAGAATACTCGTGCATAAAAATAAATGAGGCTAGTTTCCAAGAAACTGATCGGCATTTATTCAGCACATAACTGGGTGAAAGGTCAGTGCTAGAACCGTTATGCAGAGAAAGGTAGGACAAATGTAGGTAAAATATTGTGTAGCTACCTAGGCGTAGATTGGGGTACACTGGGGTACATAACAGTGTATGGTATCCAGGGTACCTAGGGCCTGTGAGTTAGAGAGACTGGAAGCATTGGTTGTGTCACCTGGGTGTGAAAAAGGAAAAACGTGTCTCGGAGTCTGCCATTTCAGCCTGGAAGAGCAATGTTCCCTTCTGACTCAACTTTGTCTTTAAAAACTATGGCAAAGCCCAAACCTCACCTTTAAGATTCGGGCATTGGCACTGAGGTCTGGTTAGCATGCCTCAGTGCACTCTTGAGTCAACAAACCAGCAGCATCTGATAAATATTTAGCCACAGATTCCTTATATTTGAATTTCCCAGGTGTCAGACTGAATCCGTAAGATTTTTCTTCAAGCAATACCCCTGGCGTCGGTCCGCTCCTTTGGTCCCTAAAGCTGCTTGTGGCCCAGCAGGCGGCACCACGTCGCTCGACTCCTCGAAGGTGATGGTCCTGGTCGAGAGGAAGGTTCCGGCACCGCTCCAAAAGTCCCACGTCATCTTCGTCGCTTTCAAAATCATCAGGACATTCAGGTAAGGGGCACAAGAAGTCGAAGCATGCTTCGACTTCTCCACGTCTGTCGGCCGACGCGATGGAGGAGCCTCTGTGTTCAAGGCCTCGTTCTATAAAAGCTGCAACTGGGTCAACTCCACACCTCCCTGATTTTCCGGGAGCCGGAGTGACCCCTGCCCAATTTTATGATGCCATGCACCCCATACACCTCATCTTTAAGTAGCCTGACCCTCCAGTGTGCCTTCGGGCCCCGCAGGGTCAGAGGGGGCTCCATTGGGTTCCACGCAGGCAACTCCGGTGTAGCTACCACACCCCCCTCTGCCCCCCCCCCCCTTGGATCCAGACGGGCGTCGGTCAGGCCACTGCGACCTTCCCTGACACTGGTCCCGACAGCAATGCTTCCGACGCCGCTGGCGCCCACCGGTGACATCATCCCCATTCTGAGCCCTGACAACCTGGAGCCGGTACTTCGTTGCCCGGCACCGACAGGACCTTCAGGTCCTAGGTCATTTCCTGAGCCTTAGTCTGAAGAGCTAGGAGTGGGAGAAGATTGTGAGGGGTTGCTAGACCCTTTAGAAGACCAGCCTGATGAGGAAATGGACTGGTATGAGGATTTGGGTGAGCCCAGTGGACTGGATACTTCTCCAAATACTGGCATGCTTTCTCCCCCCTACCATGGCTACGGAGGAGGAAGCATCCTATTCTATGGTGGTGCAAAGGGCAGCTTAGGCCTTCAGCTTCCTTCAAAGGCGGTCAAGGCTTGCGTCTTGACGGAGGTGCTATAGCTGGAAATTTCCTCCTCAGAACCCTTAATCCCGTTTAATAAAGCCCTTGCAAACGTCCTACTGAGAACCTGGTCCAAGCCCAGCACAGGGGCCTCTGTGAATAATATGATTGCCTGCCGCCACCACCCTGCTCCGGGCAACCCAAATTTCCTCACTACCCACCCTACCCCAAAAAGCTTGGTAGTCCAAGTATCTACGTCCCAAGGCGCGTCCCCTTCCCCTCCCCTAGATCGGAAATCCAAGAGGCTGGATAGTTGGGACAAGAAAACTTTTTCGGGAAAAGAAGGAAACGGTTGCACAAGTACTACCACAGGTTCCAGAGGAGGCCCGGGCCGTTCTTTCCCAAGTAATATCAGATGGGAGAGATGCAGCAAAGTTCGCCATTTAATGTGGTCTAGACACGACCGACTCACTGGGCAGGGTGATTTCATCAATGGTGGCTGTCAGACGCTTTTCGGGGGTTAGCCAGGCCTCACTCATGCACATGCCCTTTGCTGGCACCCGTCTCTTCGGAGATAAGGCAGACATGCGCTGGAGCGCTTTAAGGACTCGTAGGCAGGCTACGGCCATTTCCTTGGGCCTCTCAGAGGCTGTAAGTTCCCAGTCTGCCTTTCGCACCTTTCATGGCTACAAAAGTGGCTTTTAGCCATGCCAGCCATACCCCAGTCACCGAGCCGCGCAAGTTCAGCAACCCCTGCACGGGTGCGGTTTGTTCTTACCGTGTGGGTCAGGCGGCCAGCAGTCGGGTCAGACCACCACCCCCCTGGCAGCTTCAGCCTCCACACCCTCCTAGTCTCACCCTTCCAGACCATGGATGCCCAGTTGTTGGCAGCATCATCCATCACCTCCAACTCTGGCAGGCCATCACATCGGACAGGTGGATCCTCCAGATAGCCCGAAGGGGCTACTCCCTCCCCTTCGAAACCACCCCTCCCTCCATGTCTCCATCCTATGACCGGCGAGAGGAAGTCATGACTCTCTTGGCCAAGGAAGCCATAGAGAGGATTCCGGAGTCAGAAGTAGGCTGTGGTTGCTATTTCCTCTACTTTCAAGACCTGAAAAAGGACAAGGACCTTTATCCTATACCTACGAGCCCTCAACTATTCCTCAAAAAGGAAAAATTCAAGATGCTCACACTAGCTCAGGTCCTGTCTGCCCTGGACCCAGGAGACTGGATGGTAGTGGTGGACTTGCAGGACGCCTATTTCCACATTCCCATTCT
Source organism: Calotriton arnoldi (assembly GCA_963921515.1). Classification (NCBI taxonomy): domain Eukaryota; kingdom Metazoa; phylum Chordata; class Amphibia; order Caudata; family Salamandridae; genus Calotriton; species Calotriton arnoldi. The sequence continues at coordinate 563,893 of CAWUFW010004722.1, read as the reverse complement.
GATTGCTCATTGGTGCTACCTGCGCTTTACAGAGGCCACGAGCATTTTCAGGTCACTGTGCTCCCTTTTGACCTTACCAGCACCCCTCTGGTGTTTACCAACATGATGGCGGTGGTCTCAGCTAATCTGCGCAGATCAGGGGTGCCAGTCTTCCCCCATCTCGACGACTGGCTGCTGAAGGCTGGCTCACCCCATGCTGCCGCCTCACACCTCCAGACTACAGCGAACCTTCTGCATTCGCTGGGGTTCACTATCAACGTGCCAAAGTCACACCTGGCTCCCTCTCAGATGCTCCCTTTCATCAGAGCAGTTACATTGCAGTTTTGGGCTTATCCTCCCGCATGGCGAATCTAGGATATTCAGGCTATGATACGGATGTTTCAGCCTCTATCCTGGATTTTAGTGAGAATGACTGAGGCTGCTGGGCCTCATGGCCTCCTCCATCCTGCTAGGGATGCATGTCAGATGGCATATGCGGCTCTGCAGTGGGGCCTGAAGTTCTAGTGGGTTCAGCATCAGGCGAATCTCTGCGACATGGTCCAGCTCTCGGAGGGAGCTGCACGAGACCTGCAGTGGTGGCTGACGAACCGCGATTGGGTCAGAGGCAGACCCCTCTCCTTTCCCAAACCAGATCTCACAGTAGTGAGAGATGCATCATTTCTGGGATGGGGCGGTCATCTGGGAGAGGTGGAGATCAGAGGACTCTGGTCTCCGGTGACACCAGACTCCACATCAACATGCTGGAGCTCCAAGTGATCTAAGTGGCATTGAAAGCTTTTCTACCCTCCATCAAAGGAAGGCTAGAGTGGGGTCATGCAGTGTTTGTCAAGAGGCCCTGCATCTCTGGACATGGCTGAAATAGCAGGGCATATCCAAGTTCAACACCTGGAAGGTTCCCTGAACTCCAAGGTGGACGAACTCAGCTGTTAATGTGTAGCGGATCACGAGTGACGCCTCCATCTGGAGGTGGCATTAGGTCTCTCAGCAGTGGGGAGAGCCTTTGTTAGATCTGTTCGCTTCCGCAGAGAATGTGCAATATCAGCAGTTTTGCGTGCTGGAGTTTCCAAGGCAGCTCTTGCTCGTAGACGCTTATCCTCTCGAGTGGAGCTCAGGCCTCCTGTACGCCTTTCCGCCCATACCACTCCTGCCCAGAGTTCTCAAGAAGATTAGGAATGACTGGGCCCAAGTCATCCTTGTGGCTCCGGAGTAGGCACGGAGAGTCTGGTATCCCGAGCTTCTGCAAATGAGCATCGCTCCTCCAATCAGGCTGTCCCTTTGGGAGGATCTTCTGTCGCAGCAGCAGCAGGGGAGAGTCCTCCACCCGAACCTGCCAGCTCTACGCCTTCTTTCGTGGAGATTGAGTGGCGACAATTGACAGCTTTCGCTCTTCCTCCTGAAGTTTGCTTATTCTGGAGCCAGGTGTCCCTACTGTAAGACGGTACATGCCTGCCAGTAGAACACATTTATAATATATTGTACAGAAAAGTCTATTGACCCTCTTTCTGCTTCCCTTTCTGATATCTTGCTTTTTAATTTGTCCCTTGCCCTGCAGGGCTCTCCTCTGGGCACATTGAAAGGCTATCTTTCGGGTTTGTCTGCCTTCCTGAGGCCGCCAGACCAACCCTCCTTATATAAGTCACCCATTGTACATAGATTCCTGAAAGGCCTTGCCCCTTTCATTATCGTAGGAAAGTGCCCGTTTTTGCATGGTTACTCCCCACTTTTTGCCTGATATTTGATGCAACCTGACTTGAAGTGCCCTGGGTCCCTGTCAAATCAAGTTCCAAGGGCCTGTGTTCTTTCCCAAGACTGTACCTTTGTACCCACAATTGGTACATTACATCTCTGGCCACAGGTAAGCCCTTTGTAAAAGGTACCATGGGTACCAGGGGCACTGTGACCAGGGAAGGCCTCTAAGGACTGAAGCACCTATTGTGCCACCCTTAGGGGCCCTGTACCTTAAGACCCACACCCTACCATTGCAGGCTGCCTGTTTTAGTGCAGAGAAAAGTGAAGAGTCAACATGGCACACATTCCTGTGTGCCGTGCCTGCTACCCACTGCCTGAGGCTTAGGTGTCTCCCCTCTAGCAGGGTCACTAGCTCTCCGGTGAGGGTACAGTGGCATGAGTCCAGTACCCCTACAGTGTATAGGTCCATTCTTATGTAGAAAACAACAGGAGAGTGAAGAAAAGTTAAGGGGGTGCATCCGCTTCCCCAATTTAACAAATAGAAACAACGTGGACGAACCCACAGGTAGGTGTTTTAACTTGTATTGACTCAATATGATGTACCAGAGTACAGACATCCAATGGATTTGTAAAAAGAACCCTCACTCACCCACCAACCTATTTGGTGGCATGCTTCATCATTGGGCTCCCAGCTGGGCTGCCGAATGCAACCCAGCTGTGCTTCAACGCCTGACTACAGCAGAGCGGGTTTTTTTGTGTTCAGTGAGGTGTGTGCTCAGAGGGTGGCGAAGTTAAAAATGTCTCTAAGAAATGCCCAACCGAAAAACTTTATTAGTAGGGTCTTAGGACAAGATTAAAACTAAAGTAGGGATATAGTGAAGATTAAAAATGAGTCTTCAATATCCCTTAGGTGTAGGTCAACATGTTTCAGCCTTTTCCGGTAATCGTAAGGCTTTCTTCAGGACCAAAGTTAACCAAATTAAAAAGAATCAGACGGATCCTGCAAGGGGGAGCCCTCCCTCCTGTAGTCACACACTGCGGGAGGCAAAAAACGCACCAGATCACAGCAAAGCGCGCAGCATGCAAGTAAGGACAGTCACATGTTCCATGAAAAAATGTTTTATATGTTTTGTATGTCCTTACAGATTCCAACCATTAAGTGGGTCCGTAAGTACGGTTCCTCCACTACATTCACAGCACACCTTAGCGTGTGTGCTGATATTTCACTCACGTGGCTACCTCCACTTTTGTAGCCACCTCACTATTTTTTCACGTTAACTTTGGTCCTGAAGAAAGCCTTACGATTACCGGAAAAGGCTGAAACATGTTGACCTACACCTAAGGGATATTAAAGACTCATTTTTAATCTTCACTATATCCCTACTTTAGTTTCAATCTTAAGACCCTACTAATAAAGTTTTTCGGTTGGGCATTTCTTAGAGACATTTTTAACTTCACCACCCTCTGAGCACACACCTCACCGAACACAAAAAAAAAAAAAGCTCCGCTGTAGTCAGACGTTGAAGCACAGCTGGGTTGCATTCGGCAGCTCAGCTGGGAACCCAATGATGAAGCATGCCACCAACTAGGTTGGTGGGTGAGGGTTCTTTTTACAAATCCATTGGATGACTGTACTCTGGTACATCATATTGAGTCAATACAAGTTAAAACACCTACCTGTGGGTTCGTCCACGTTGTTTCTATAGGTCCATTCTTAGACATTGTAAGTTTAGTAAAGCCATAAAGAGTATATAGTCTGGGAGTTGGTCATTACGAACTCCACAGCTCCATAATGGCTTTACTAAAAACTGGGAAGTTTGGTTGCAAACGTCTCAGCACATTAAAGCCACACTGATGCCAGTGTGGGATTTAATGTAAAATGCACTCAGAGATGCCCCCTGAAAATGGACCAGCCCTGGTGTGGCTCCTGAATGGCTGCCCGCTATTTGCCACCACCAGACAGGTTTCTCGACCACTGGGTAGAGAGCCTCCGCTCTCTAAGTGCAGAAACAAAGCCCATCCTGGGCAGAGTTGTCATGCCTCCTCCAACAGGATGGGCTGGGTCCATGAAGGGGAAGCTTCAAAGGCCTGCCACCTTTGGAAACTGTCCCTACCTTTTGCTGCCCCCAGCAACTGGCTCCCACCGGTTCTGCCCCCACTTTGGGCGAGAGAATCGGTGGGAAAACCAAGCTAGGAAGAGAGGTGTGTCCACCTTTTCCACCCCCACCTCCCTCAGGTGGGGGAGATGAGGTGAAGCACACATCCCAGTCCCCTCCATCTTGAAGATGAGTGGACTCAGCCAATTAGGGAGAGGCTCATGCTCCCTCCCACTGGAGGGTGGCATAATAGGGGGTGTACCCATCCCAAGGAAAGGACCCATTGGTCCAGACCTGCACACCCCTTTAACGCCCCTAAATATAGTTTTTAGGTGCAAACCTGAGCCTTTCCTCCTCAGATTCGAGGAAGAAAGAAGGACCATATAAAGCTGTGCTGACCCAGGAAGATGAACACATCAACTGCTTTGGTCCCAGCCCTACCAGCCTGTCCCGTCTACGACCTGCCTACAGCAAGAACCCCGGCGAGTCCATCAACCAGCAACCCCCAGGGCCCGGATGAGCTGCCTGCACTCAACTAACTGACTCTGTCTCCCGTGAGCACCAGATTTGCTCAAGCCAAGACTGATGCACAGAATCCGGATTCCGGCGATTCTGCACCACTCTGCACCTGACACCCACGGCCCGCGTTTGAGTGGCCCAACACCACGAGGAGGTCTCCCCAACAATCCTGACCTGGGATCTGGTGATACCCAGCCTCCCCCAAGCTTCATGACGACACCTGCAGCCTCAACCAGAAGGGTTCCCCTGACCGCAACCAGAGCTGGTAAAGAACCCCAACTCCCCACGGCCTTGGATGGCTCAACTGACGGTGTACGGCCATCCCCCAAGAATCCAACGTACCTCTCCAGCCGGTATTTGCCTTCAGGAAGTCTCCCTGCCCGAGCCTGCAGCAACTTTGCGGAACTGAAGGGTCCCCGATGTGTTCTTGGCACCCTGCACCTGGCCACCCCAGTGCTGCTCGTGGTGCAGCTCCTGTGCTGATTGTTGACCCCCTACAGTGCTGACCTTAACCCCAGGAGCTTTGCTCCCTCACACGAGGGCCTGCTCATAAGCTGTCCTTAACAGAAGGCCCCCTTAGCCCCATTGGCTAACATTGGGCCACTGCACTCTGCACCCGGCTGTTCCAGTGCCGCTGGTGGTGCAACTCAAGTGCCTACCTGAACCTTGGTCCTAGCCCCCAAAACTCCTCCTCGTAAGTCGAATACTTAACTTGGAAACCGATAACCATTTTTCTCCCATAGGGATCAATGTTATGTGTTTTTGACCCTAAAAAATGTTATGCTACAAGTGTTGAACTGATGTCTGTATGGAGAAAGAATAACTAAACTGCAAAGCTTTAAAAGTCTTACCTTGTATTGTGAGGTCCCTTGGTGTGGTATTTAGGCATACCACCCCAAGTAGCTAATGTAATCTGAAAGTAATCAAAAAACATACCAACCTGTAACAATTGTAAATCCATTCCCAATTGCATTTCTATGTAAAGGTTTACAATTGAAAGTACATTTTACCTACCAGTACCAAGTCCTCCTTGGTTCTAGAAATAAAATATAAGTATACCTTTTTATACTTACCCAATTGGTCTGGATTCTGTCTTTGAATGTGTGTAATCCCTACTTAAGTGAGTAAATACAATAAATGTTTAACACACCCTCTGGATAGGCCTAACTGCTCGCCCACACTACCACAAAGAGAGCTGTAAGTGCTTACCTAATTTAGTCTCTGCTATATCTCAGGGAACTCCCTGGACTCTGTGCACACTATACCTTACTTTGGCAGAGTATATATAGAGCCAGCTTCCTACAATTATGTCTAAGTGTGACCTTAATTTGGTTCTCACTTTCCTAATGTGCACTCCTTTCGAGTTCCTGCATAATTGCCCCCGTCTAGCTGCTCACCATCAAAACAGCGTTCTTAGTGACAATTAAATTTGCCAGGAGGGTGAGGGAGCTGCAGGCTTTATCGTCCAAGCCCCCCTCTTTCTCAGAATATTCCCTGACAAGTTGGTGCTTCGCTCTAGGGCCTCTTTCCCTCCGAAAGTGGTAACTCCATTTCATGTAGGGCAATCTGTCACCTTGCCCACTTTCTACACTCCTCCGCATCCCCCTAAAGAAAAGGAGCTACACCACTGCCTGTACCCAAAAAGAGCGTGGTCATTCTACCTTGACAGCACAAAAGAGTTCCACGTGTACGACCAACTCTTCGTGGGGTACGTTGGAGCGAAGACAGGTTGTGCAGTGCAGAAGAGGACCATCTACCGGTGGGTCGTCCTCTGCATCAAAATTTGCTATGCTCTGGCCAAGAAGCAGCCTCCTGAAGCCAGAGGGCTCACTCCACCAGATCTAAGGCTGCTACCACTAAATTGCAGTATGGAGTCCCAGTCTTGAACATCTGTCAGGCAGCAACGTGGGCATTCCTGCACACATTTACCAAACATTACTGCCTGGATGCTCAAGTCCTGCAGGATTTTCTAGTGTAAACTTGTCTGCAGTTCCTCCTCGGGATGGCATTGCTTGACTATCTATTCAAAGGTAAGGAATCTGCAGCTAGATGTCTCTATTAGATGGACACGTTACTTACCGTCCGTAACACTTTATCTGGCAGAGGCATGATCTAGCCGCAGATTATTTACCAACCCACCCATCCTCCCCATGCTGGGGACATGTTTCTATGGTCAGGGATGTTCTCTTTCAGGGCCCTAGTTTCTTAAAAACACACCAATGTCAGTTCTCTTCATGGGTCCGCGTTTCTGGCGTGGATAGCTGTGAAAAGTAACTGATGTCAGGACGCCGAGGCGGCACCTATATAGGTGATGCTAACAATGTCACGTAGAGCCGGCCAACGCCACCTACCGGCGTGCAGGGGTATTGCTCCAAAAAAAAACTTCCTGATCCAGTCTGACGCCTGGGACATTCAAAGGTAAGGAATCTGCGGCTAGATCTTATCTCTACCAGATAAGGCGTGCCCGAAGGTAAGCAACTTGCCCATCAGCCCAAAACTTTGGAGGTGATCATAAAAATAGAGACATTTCCTTACAGGAACAGACAAACACTGGGCTTCAAGACCTCTGAAAAGATCCAGAGTTTTAAAGCAGAAAGTTCATGTGATTCAAAATGGATCTCAAAGAGAATTGTAACATATTTCTCCTCTTTGCTGCAAGGAAAGACGAAGAACAGACATATAATTGTGCCTGTGGAAAAGTGGGACACTACTAGATCTTAAATATCAGGTCATGGCATATTGTGCTATAGAGAGCTAAGAAACAAAGGCCTTTTCCCTGCCTATCTTTGTGGCAGATGCACCTGGTTTTCAACACACTATGTTTGTGAATGGGCAGCCAATGTAGTGGTACAAGACATTCGGAGATACGTTCACTGGGCATAAGGCCCAGAACTAGGTGTGCTGACAAATGTTGACTAATATATATATGTTATTCCATATACTTGTGCAAGGAAAGATGAACGGCTTTCCCTTAATGCAGCATTGATTAAATTAGTTACTGTGCACAGTCTTCAGCCAACCCGATATCTTCACTCATCCCACTGTGGCTTCTCAACCACCTGCTGTACATAGCCGAGGCCCAGTGTGGCAGGGGTTGGATGCAGGGCATAGCATGTGGCCAGACCCTGCAGCCAACCTTAAACGGCTGCACTTTCCCTGCTGCTCACGGCCTTTGGCCACGAGCAGCGGGGTTGGACGCAGGCGAACCTGCCATGGCTGTCCATTCTACTTTGGTAGCTGATCACCCCACTGCTCACGGGTGAGCTCCTGCGCAGTAAGGGTTTGGTTACAGTGCATGGTCTGTGGCCACGCTCTCTGCCCAATAGAATGTGGCCACCCAACACCCCCTTCACTTTGCCTTCAGCCCTGCATAGCAGGGATTTGCTGCAGCTAAATCCTGTGTACAACCTGCCATTGATACCCAACTCCTGCTGTGCACATCCATTAAAATTATCCTGCCATACCCTTCGACTGTGCGCAGCAGGGTTTGGATACATCTCTCCTGCTGTGCACGCTTTTCAGCCAGCCTGATAAACCCACCTAACTCTCGATGGGCGCTCAATGCCTGCTGTTCATGGCTGAGACCCTGCACCCCACTGAACATGTCTGCCCAATCCCTTGGCGCGCATTGCCAGGCCCTGCCAAAAGGTCTGGCCTGCAGTCAGACCCTGAGCCTAACCTGCCACCCCTTGTGAAAAGCCTGATTTTAGCATTTAGCAATGCTTGTGCTGCACTGCCTGAAACTTGTGAGTCAGGTACAAAATGGCTATCAAATCCAAAAAGTCTGAAATTTCCAAAAGTGTTAACCCTTTAAAGCCTGCTTGGAAACATTTTAAAAAAGTAAAATCTAAAAAATTACTGGATGGATTTACACCAAACCAAAAAAATATTGCTATTTGAGTAAAGTTCTATATCTGAAAGAGACACGTTAGTGATGCACAAGTTACTAACTTGTGTAACGATATATCTGTAATAGACAGTAGTTAGTGATAGATTCCTTACCTTAGAATATCCCCAGGCGTCAGGCTGGATCCGGAAAGTTTTGCGTAGCAGTACCCTTGCGCGTCGGTAGGCGGCGTCGTGCGGCTCCGCGTCCGTCGTCGGCGTCGTGATCGCCGGGATGACGTCGCGGGCAGTACTTAGGCGCCGCCCCTGCGCGCTGACGTCAGTTCTGTACACGACTTTCCGCGCCAGGAACGCAGAGCCATGCAAGAAGCTGACACAGGTGTCTGAAAAATACTAGGGCCCTGAAAGGGATGTCCTTAACCCTAGAAATCAGTTCGCAGAACGGGGAGGATGGGTGGGGCGGTAAGGAATCTATCACTAACTACTGTCTCTTACAGATATATCGTTACACAAGTTAGTAACTTGTGCATCTGAAAGAGACACGTTAGTGATAGATTCCTTACCTTAGAATAGATACCCCAGCAATACCAACCCGGTGGTGGGTCTGCGAACAAAGATCAGACAAGGAAGTCCTGGAGGACAGAACGGCCAAAGAAGCCGTCCCTCCGGACCTGACTGTCAAGGCAGTAATGCTTAGTAAACGTGTGCAGCGAGGCCCACGTAGCCGCCTGACAGATAACCGGCAGCGGAACACCGCGGCCCAAGGCCGTGGTAGCAGCCGTTGCCCTGGTGGAATGGGCACGCAGCCCAACAGGAGGTTCCTTTTAGCCAAAGAATAGCAGGTCTTGATGCACAAGGTAACCCAGCGGGAGATGGTCCTCTTGTGCACCGCCCGACCTTTTTGGCGCCCACGTAGCCAACAAAGAGCTGGTCATCCACCCGGAAGTGTTTTGTGCGGTCAATATAGAAAGAGAGCGCACGTTTTGGGTCCAGACGGTGGAGCCTCTCTTCCTCTCTGGAAGGATGCGGAGGCGGAAAGAAGGTGGGCAAAGTGATGGTCTGCCCAATGTGGAAAGCAGTAACCACCTTTGGCAAGAAGGACGGACGCGTCCGAAGAACAACCTTGTCTGGATGAACAGACAGAAAGGGAGGCTTGCAAGATAGAGCCTGGAGCTCACTCACCCGCCGAGCGGAGGTGATGGCCACCAGAAAGGCTGTCTTCAGAGTCAGAAGACGAAGAGGACAGGTATGTAGAGGCTCAAAGGAGCGCACATTAAAAGGTAAGAACCAAGTTCAAGTCCCACTGAGGCATCACAAACGGAACAGGAGGGAAGAGGTGAGTAATGCCTTTTAAGAACCTGTTAACAACAGGGGACTTGAAAAGGGAGGGCTGATCAGGGAGCCTGAGGAAGGCCGAGATAGCACAAAGATAACCCTTGATGGTACCCAGGGCAGAACCCTGTTGGGCCAAAGAGAGAAGGAACAGAAGGACCTCAGAAAGAGGGGCAGAAAGGGGATTCACAGCCTTTGCTGTGCACCATGCCACAAATTTGTTCCACCTGCAGGCGTATACCACCTTAGTGGAGGGACGCCTGGCTGCCAGAATCACATCACAAACTTCGGGAGGCAAGTCGAAAGGAATCAACTGCCGCCGCTCAATCTCCACGCAAGCAGGTGTAGACTGGACAGGTTCGGGTGGAGGACCGTCCCCTGCTGCTGCGACAGAAGATCCTCCCGAAGAGGCAGACGGATTGGGGATCTACGCTCATATTGAGTAGCTCGGGATACCAAACTCTTCGAGCCCAGTCCGGAGCCACAAGAATGACTTGGGCCCGGTCGTGCCGAATCTTCTTCAACACTCTGGGTAGAAGTGGTATAGGCGGAAAGGCGTACAACAGACCGCAACTCCACTCGTGACGAAAAGCGTCTCCGAGCGAGTGCCGCCTTGGAAATTCCAACGCGCAGAACTGATGACATTGCGCGTTCTCTTCGGTGGCGAATAGATCTAACCAAGGCTCTCCCCACTGTAGAAAGAGTCCTTGCGCCACTTCCGAGTGAAGACGCCATTCGTGATCCATCATGCACCTGCGGCTGAGTTCGTCCGCCCTGGCGTTCAGGGAACCTGCCAGGTGTTGAACCATCAGGAACATGCCCTGATGTTCCAGCCATGTCCAGAGGCGCAGAGCCTCCTGACAAAGGGTCCAAGACCCCACCCCGCCCTGTTTGTTGCAGTACCACATGGCGGTGGTGTTGTCTGTGAACACCTGCACTACCTTCCCTTTGACAGAGGGAAGGAATGCCTTGAGTGCAAGTCGGATCGCCCGGAGCTCCAGAATGTTGATATGGAGCCGGGACTCCGCCGGAGACCAGAGGCCTCTGATCTCCGCCTCTCCCATGTGACCGCCCCATCCCAGAAGGGACGCGTCCGTCACAACTGTGTGCTCTGGCTGGGGAAGGGAGAGGGATCTGCCCATGACCCATTGCCGGTTCGAGAGCCACCACTGCAACTGTCTTGCAGTCCCCTCCGAGATCTGGACGTGATCGGACAGGTTGCCCTGGTGCTGCGCCCACTGGAACTTCAGGTCCCACTGCAGAGCCCGCATATGCCATCTGGCATGATTGACCAGCAGGATGCAGGAGGCCATGAGGCCCAGCAGCCTCAGGGTCATCCGTACCGAAACCCAGGATAAAGGCTGAAAGATCGGAATCATAGCCTGAATATCCCGGACTCGCCGTTCGGGAGGATAGGCCCGAAACTGCGTCGTGTCCAGAACCGCTCCGATGAAAGGAGCTGTGGAGAAGGAATCAGATGCGACTTCGGCACATTGATGGAGAACCCCAGCGAGTGCAGGAGTTCGGCCGTAGTCTGGAGGTGGGAGACGACTGCCTGGGACGAGCCCGCCTTCAGCAGCCAGTCGTCGAGGTAGGGGAAGACTGAAACCCCTGCCCGGCGCAGATGAGCTGCGACCACCGCCATCACTTTCGTGAACACCCGAGGGCACTGGTAAGGCCAAAGGGGAGCACGGTGAACTGAAAATGCTCGGGGCCTACCGTGAACCGAAGGTAACGCCGGTGGGCCGGCAGGACGGGGATGTGGAAATACGCGTCCTGCAAGTCCAACGCTACCAACCAGTCTCCAGGGTCGAGGGCAGTCAAGACCTGAGCTAGGGTGAGCATCTTGAACTTCTCCTTCCGGAGGAAGCGATTGACGTTCCGGAGGTCCAAGATAGGACGCATGTCCTCCTTGTCCTTTGGGCACCAGAAAGTAGTGGGAGTAGCAACCACGCCCTACTTCTGGGGTCGGAACATGCTCGATGGCCCTCTTGGTCAAGAGGGCCGTGACTTCCTTCCGTAGAAGCACCAAGTGATCCCCTGACATGCGGTGGAATTGAGGTGGCATGGCTGGGGGGTGGTCTCGAAGGGGAGGGAGTAGCCCCTTCGGACAATGTCCAAGACCCACCTGTCCGAGGTGATGGTGCGCCAGTGGGGAAGGTGATGGCGGACCCTGCCCCCTACTGGCGTGCCGTGCACCTGAAAGGAGGGACTAGGAGGGCTTGGAGGCCGCGGACGGGTTGGAGGTGGTGGCCTGACCCGCACGCTGGTTGCCCGATCCGCCACGGCGGAATCCACGTCCTCGGCCACGCGAAGACGCCTGCGGCGCGGGCCGGTGGCTGGGCTGCTGACGTGAAGGGCGCCCCTACCGTGGCCACGATAGGGGCGAAAAGCAGAAGGCAGCGGAGGGCGTGTAGCAGAAAGGCCCAGGGACTTTGCAGTAGCCCGTGAGTCCTTAAGCGCTCCAACGCATGGTCTGCTTTGGACCCAAAAGACCGACTCCATCAAAGGGCATGTCCATGAGAGTATTCTGGACATCCCCTGAAAAACCAGTGGTTCTCAGCCAGGCGTGGCGCCGGAGCGCCACCGTCGTTGCAATCGACCTGCCCAGCGAGTCGGCGGTGTCAAGGCCACAACGGATAGTGTATTTGGCCGCATCCCTTCCTTCCGCAATGGCGCGGGAAAGCAGTGCCTGGACCTCCTCAGGGCACTGGGGCAAAACATCCGCCACCGAATCCCACAGGGAGTGGGTATATCGGCCCAAAAGACAAGCGGTGTTAACGGACCGCAAGCCAGCACTGGAGGAAGAAAAACCTTTCTTCCCAAACTGATCCAGGCGTTTGGATTCCCTATCCGGAGGAGCGGTAGGGAAGGCGGTTTGGGAAGCGGAGGCTTGGACAACCAAGCTCTCAGGAGTGGGGTGGACAGAAAGAAACAGGGGGTCGCCCGGAGCGGGGCGATGGCGTCGTGACACGTTCCGATCCACAGGAGCCCCTGTGTTGGGCTTGGACCAGGCGCCCAAAGAACGTCAGTGAGGGCGTCGTTAAACGGCAGCACAGTCTCCGCAGAGGAGGCTGCCGGCTGAAGCACCTCTGTCAAGATGTTAGGCTTGACCGTCAAAGTAGGGAGCTGGAGACGTAAGGCCCCAGCAGCCCTACGCAACACCGCACCAAAATTGGCCCCCTCCTCCGTAGCCACGGGAGGAGACAGCATGCCAGTGTCAGGAGAAGTATCCAGACCACTGGCCTCCCTAGACTCTCTGTCCAGTCCTCATCGTACTGACAGTTGCGTGTCAGAGGGTCATCAGACCCCTCCCAGTCCTCCTGGTCCTCCTCTGGTTCAAAATAAGGAGGAGGAGGGACATTTGGGACCCAAGGTCCCATCGGCGCCGGAGCCGGCGTCGAGCGACGTCGCTCCGGGTCCATGTCCGGAGCCGGAAGGAACTGGGGACGACGCCGCCCGGAGCCCAGGGCGGCGTCGAGACGGCACCGGAGACATCGGCGCCGGCGGAGGTGTCGTGAGGTCGACCGGCGTCGATGGGGGTTGTGGAGCCGGGATCGGGGCCGGAGCCGGGATCGAGGCTGGAGGCTCGGGCGACGCCGGGGCCGGAGCCGCCGGCGACGCCGGATCAACCCCATCAGGGCCCGCGGGGCCCGAAGGCGCACCGGAGGGCCTGAAGGCCCGAAGAGGCGGGCCATGGCCGACAGGAACTCCTGTACCTTGGCCGGATCCGCCCTCGAACCCGGGAAGGGCGGGTATGACGGGGGCGACTCCACAGGCAAGTCCGGGGCCGCGGGGCGGGACGGTGCCGGGAGGGCCTCAGCCGAGTCGCGAGACCGGCGAGGCGAAGTCCGAGAGCGACGATGCTTCTTGGACTTCTTGTGTCGAGACTTACCGGACGAAGAAGACTTCGACGCCGACGACCGGTGTGCACTCCGCGAGCGACCCCTGGACCTCTCACGCGACCGGGGCTTCCGCGGAGCCGAATGCCGGGCCTCGAGGAGCTTCGAGACCGCTCTCGCAAAGCTTTCGGGTTGAGGGCCTGGCATTCGGGACAAGACTCGGTGTCGTGGCCTCGGCCGAGGCAGAAGAGACACTCCCAATGCGGGTCGGTGACGGACATCATCCGCGCACAGGCGCCGCATCGCTTGAAGCCGGGCATCCCTACGACACCTGAAAGGTGGAAAAACAGTGAAAAAATCACCAAAAAGTATGGTCAAAAATTGACCAGGGCACTGCTCTTCCCGGATCTGCGCTTACTGGCGCGGAAAAAGAAGAACTGACGTCAGCGCGCAGGGGCGGCGCCTAAGTACTGCCCGCGACGTCATCCCGGCGATCACGACGCCGACGACGGACGCGGAGCCGCACGGCGCCGCCTACCGACGCGCAAGGGTACTGCTACGCAAAACTTTCCGGATCCAGCCTGACGCCTGGGGATATTCTAAGGTAAGGAATCTATCACTAACGTGTCTCTTTCAGATAGATTCCTTACCTTAGAATATCCCCAGGCGTCAGACTGGCTCCGGAAAGTTTTTCGTCAGCAGTACCCCTGCGCGTCGGTAGGTGGCGTCGTGCGGCTCCGCGTTAGGTGCCACCCATGCGCGCTGACGTCAGTTCTTTCTTTTTCCGCGCCAGCAAGCGCAGATCCGGTTAGAGCACGTACTTTAGTCACTTTTTGACTAGTTGTTTTTTGGGACTTTTGTCTCTAATTTCTATATCTGAAAGAGACACGTTAGTGATAGATTCCTTACCTTAGAATATCCCCAGGCGTCAGGCTGGATCCGGAAAGTCTTGCGTAGCAGTACCCCTGCGCGTCGGTAGGCGGCGTCGTGCGGCTCTGCGTCCGTCGTCGGCGTCGTGATCGCCGGGATGACGTCGCGGGCAGTACTTAGGCGCCGCCCCTGCGCGCTGACGTCAGTTCTTCTTTTCCGCGCCAGTAAGCGCAGATCCGGGAAGAGCAGTGCCCTGGTCAATTTTTGACCATACTTTTTGGTGATTTTTTCACTGTTTTTTCCACCTTTCAGGTGTCGTAGGGATGCCCGGCTTCAAGCGATGCGGCGCCTGTGCGCGGATGATGTCCGTCACCGACCCGCATTGGGAGTGTCTCTTCTGCCTCGGCCGAGGCCACGACACCGAGTCTTGTCCCGAATGCCAGGCCCTCAACCCGAAAGCTTTGCGAGAGCGGTCTCGAAAGCTCCTCGAGGCCCGGCATTCGGCTCCGCGGAAGCCCCGGTCGCGTGAGAGGTCCAGGGGTCGCTCGCGGAGTGCACACCGGTCGTCGGCGTCGAAGTCTTCTTCGTCCGGTAAGTCTCGACACAAGAAGTCCAAGAAGCATCGTCGCTGTCGGACTTCGCCTCGCCGGTCTCGCGACTCGGCTGAGGCCCCTCCCGGCACCGTCCCCGCCCCGCGGCCCCGGACTTGCCTGTGGAGTCGCCCCCGTCATACCCGCCCTTCCCGGGTTCGGGGCGGATCCGGCCAAGGTACAGGAGTTCCTGTCGGCCATGGCCCGCCTCTTCGGGCCTTCAGGCCCTCCGGTGCGCCTTCGGGCCCCGCGGGCCCTGATGGGGTTGATCCGGCGCCGCCGGCGGCTCCGGCCCCGGCGTCGCCCGAGCCTCCAGCCTCGATCCCGGCTCCGGCTTCGGCCCCGGCCTCGATCCCGGCTCCACAACCCCCATCGACGCCGGTCGACCTCACGACACCTCCGCCGGCGCCGATGTCTCCGGTGCCGTTCTCGACGCCGCCCTGGGCTCCGGGCGGCGTCGTCCCCCAGTTCCTTCCGGCTCCGGACATGGACCCGGAGCGACGTCGCTCGACGCCGGCTCTGGCGCCGATGGGACCTTGGGTCCCAAATGTCCCTCCTCCTCCTTATTTTGAACCAGAGGAGGACCAGGAGGACTGGGAGGGGTCTGATGACCCTCTGACACGCAACTGTCAGTACGATGAGGACTGGACAGAGAGTCTAGGGGAGGCCAGTGGTCTGGATACTTCTCCTGACACTGGCATGCTGTCTCCTCCCGTGGCTACGGAGGAGGGGGCCAATTTGGTACGGTGTTGCGTAGGGCTGCTGGGGCCTTACGTCTCCAGCTCCCTACTTTGACGGTCAAGCCTAACATCTTGACAGAGGTGCTTCAGCCGGCAGCCTCCTCTGCGGAGACTGTGCTGCCGTTTAACGACGCCCTCGCTGACGTTCTTTGGGCGCCTGGTCCAAGCCCAACACAGGGGCTCCTGTGGATCGGAACGTGTCACGACGCCATCGCCCGGCTCCGGGCGACCCCCTGTTTCTTTCTGTCCACCCCACTCCTGAGAGCTTGGTTGTCCAAGCCTCCGCTTCCCAAACCGCCTTCCCTACCGCTCCTCCGGATAGGGAATCCAAACGCCTGGATCAGTTTGGGAAGAAAGGTTTTTCTTCCTCCAGTGCTGGCTTGCGGTCCGTTAACACCGCTTGTCTTTTGGGCCGATATACCCACTCCCTGTGGGATTCGGTGGCGGATGTTTTGCCCCAGTGCCCTGAGGAGGTCCAGGCACTGCTTTCCCGCGCCATTGCGGAAGGAAGGGATGCAGCCAAATACACTATCCGTTGTGGCCTTGACACCGCCGACTCGCTGGGCAGGTCGATTGCAACGACGGTGGCGCTCCGGCGCCACGCCTTACTGAGAACCACTGGTTTTTCAGGGGATGTCCAGAATACTCTCATGGACATGCCCTTTGATGGAGTCGGTCTTTTTGGGTCCAAAGCAGACCATGCGTTGGAGCGCTTTAAGGACTCACGGGCTACTGCAAAGTCCCTGGGCCTTTCTGCTACACGCCCTCCGCTGCCTTCTGCTTTTCGCCCCTATCGTGGCCACGGTAGGGCGCCCCTTCACGTCAGCAGCCCAGCCACCGGCCCGCGCAGCAGGCGTCTTCGCGTGGCCGAGGACGTGGATTCCGCCGTGGCGGATCGGGCAACCAGCGTGCGGGTCAGGCCACCACCTCCAACCCGTCCGCGGCCTCCAAGCCCTCCTAGTCCCTCCTTTCAGGTGCACGGCACGCCAGTAGGGGCAGGGTCCGCCATCACCTTCCCCACTGGCGCACCATCACCTCGGACAGGTGGGTCTTGGACATTGTCCGAAGGGGCTACTCCCTCCCCTTCGAGACCACCCCCAGCCATGCCACCTCAATTCCACCGCATGTCAGGGGATCACTTGGTGCTTCTACGGAAGGAAGTCACGGCCCTCTTGACCAAGAGGGCCATCGAGCATGTTCCGACCCCAGAAGTAGGGCGTGGTTGCTACTCCCACTACTTTCTGGTGCCCAAAAGGACAAGGAGGACATGCGTCCTATCTTGGACCTCCGGAACGTCAATCGCTTCCTCCGGAAGGAGAAGTTCAAGATGCTCACCCTAGCTCAGGTCTTGACTGCCCTCGACCCTGGAGACTGGTTGGTAGCGTTGGACTTGCAGGACGCGTATTTCCACATCCCCGTCCTGCCGGCCCACCGGCGTTACCTTCGGTTCACGGTAGGCCCCGAGCATTTTCAGTTCACCGTGCTCCCTTTGGCCTTACCAGTGCCCCTCGGGTGTTCACGAAAGTGATGGCGGTGGTCGCAGCTCATCTGCGCCGGGCAGGGGTTTCAGTCTTCCCCTACCTCGACGACTGGCTGCTGAAGGCGGGCTCGTCCCAGGCAGTCGTCTCCCACCTCCAGACTACGGCCGAACTCCTGCACTCGCTGGGGTTCTCCATCAATGTGCCGAAGTCGCATCTGATTCCTTCTCCACAGCTCCTTTTCATCGGAGCGGTTCTGGACACGACGCAGTTTCGGGCCTATCCTCCCGAACGGCGGGTCCGGGATATTCAGGCTATGATTCCGATCTTTCAGCCTTTATCCTGGGTTTCGGTACGGATGGCCCTGAGGCTGCTGGGCCTCATGGCCTCCTGCATCCTGCTGGTCAATCATGCCAGATGGCATATGCGGGCTCTGCAGTGGGACCTGAAGTTCTAGTGGGCGCAGCACCAGGGCAACCTGTCCGATCACGTCCAGATCTCGGAGGGGACTGCAAGACAGTTGCAGTGGTGGCTCTCGAACCGGCAATGGGTCATGGGCAGATCCCTCTCCTTCCCCAGCCAGAGCACACAGTTGTGACGGACGCGTCCCTTCTGGGATGGGGCGGTCACATGGGAGAGGCGGAGATCAGAGGCCTCTGGTCTCCGGCGGAGTCCCGGCTCCATATCAACATTCTGGAGCTCCGGGCGATCCGACTTGCACTCAGGCATTCCTTCCCTCTGTCAAAGGGAAGGTAGTGCAGGTGTTCACAGACAACACCACCGCCATGTGGTACTGCGACAAACAGGGCGGGGTGGGGTCTTGGACCCTTTGTCAGGAGGCTCTGCGCCTCTGGACATGGCTGGAACATCAGGGCATGTTCCTGATGGTTCAACACCTGGCCGGTTCCCTGAACGCCAGGGCAGACGAACTCAGCCGCAGGTGCATGATGGATCACGAATGGCGTCTTCACTCGGAAGTGGCGCAAGGACTCTTTCTACAGTGGGGAGAGCCTTGGTTAGATCTATTCGCCACCGAAGAGAACGCGCAATGTCATCAGTTCTGCGCGTTGGAATTTCCAAGGCGGCACTCGCTCGGCGACGCTTTTCGTCACGAGTGGAGTTGCGGTCTATTGTACGCCTTTCCGCCTATACCACTTCTACCCAGAGTGTTGAGGAAGATTCGGCACGACCGGGCCCAAGTCATTCTTGTGGCTCCGGACTGGGCTCGAAGAGTTTGGTATCCCGAGCTACTCAATATGAGCGTAGATCCCCCAATCCGTCTGCCTCTTCGGGAGGATCTTCTGTCGCAGCAGCAGGGGACGGTCCTCCACCCGAACCTGTCCAGTCTACACCTGCTTGCGTGGAGATTGAGCGGCGGCAGTTGATTCCTTTCGACTTGCCTCCCGAAGTTTGTGATGTGATTCTGGCAGCCAGGCGTCCCTCCACTAAGGTGGTATACGCCTGCAGGTGGAACAAATTTGTGGCATGGTGCACAGCAAAGGCTGTGAATCCCCTTTCTGCCCCTCTTTCTGAGGTCCTTCTGTTCCTTCTCTCTTTGGCCCAACAGGGTTCTGCCCTGGGTACCATCAAGGGTTATCTTTGTGCTATCTCGGCCTTCCTCAGGCTCCCTGATCAGCCCTCCTTTTCAAGTCCCCTGTTGTTAACAGGTTCTTAAAAGGCATTACTCACCTCTTCCCTCCTGTTCCGTTTGTGATGCCTCAGTGGGACTTGAACTTGGTTCTTACCTTTTAATGTGCGCTCCCTTTGAGCCTCTACGTAACTGTCCTCTTCGTCTTCTGACTCTGAAGACAGCCTTTCTGGTGGCCATCACCTCCGCTCGGCGGGTGAGTGAGCTCCAGGCTCTATCTTGCAAGCCTCCCTTTCTGTCTGTTCATCCAGACAAGGTTGTTCTTCGGACGCGTCCGTCCTTCTTGCCAAAGGTGGTTACTGCTTTCCACATTGGGCAGACCATCACTTTGCCCACCTTCTTTCCGCCTCCGCATCCTTCCAGAGAGGAAGAGAGGCTCCACCGTCTGGACCCAAAACGTGCGCTCTCTTTCTATATTGACCGCACAAAACACTTCCGGGTGGATGACCAGCTCTTTGTTGGCTACGTGGGCGCCAAAAAGGTCGGGCGGTGCACAAGAGGACCATCTCCCGCTGGGTTACCTTGTGCATCAAGACCTGCTATTCTTTGGCTAAAAAGGAACCTCCTGTTGGGCTGTGTGCCCATTCCACCAGGGCAACGGCTGCTACCGCGGCCTTGGGCCGCGGTGTTCCGCTGCCGGTTATCTGTCAGGCGGCTACGTGGGCCTCGCTGCACACGTTTACTAAGCATTACTGCCTTGACAGTCAGGTCCGGAGGGACGGCTTCTTTGGCCGTTCTGTCCTCCAGGACTTCCTTGTCTGATCTTTGTTCGCAGACCCACCACCGGGGTTGGTATTGCTGGGGTATCTATTCTAAGGTAAGGAATCTATCACTAACGTGTCTCTTTCAGATGCACAAGTTACTAACTTGTGTAACGATATATCTGTAAGAGACAGTAGTTAGTGATAGATTCCTTACCGCCCCACCCATCCTCCCCGTTCTGCGAACTGATTTCTAGGGTTAAGGACATCCCTTTCAGGGCCCTAGTATTTTTCAGACACCTGTGTCAGCTTCTTGCATGGCTCTGCGTTCCTGGCGCGGAAAGTCGTGTACAGAACTGACGTCAGCGCGCAGGGGCGGCGCCTAAGTACTGCCCGCGACGTCATCCCGGCGATCACGACGCCGACGACGGACGCGGAGCCGCACGACGCCGCCTACCGACGCGCAGGGGTACTGCTACGCAAGACTTTCCGGATCCAGCCTGACGCCTGGGGATATTCTAAGGTAAGGAATCTATCACTAACTACTGTCTCTTACAGATATATCGTTACACAAGTTAGTAACTTGTGCATTTGACTCCTGGTGCCACGTAGGGATGCCTGGTTTTAAAACCTGCGGGGCCTGCCGCCGTACGATGTCGGTGGCCGACCCCCATGGTGTCTGTCTCTACTGTCTAGAGCGCGACCATGACTCCCGGTCATGTTCCGACTGTCTGGCCATGGCTCCGAAGGCTTTGTGGGAGCGGTCCTGAAAGCTGCTAGAGGCCCGACAGTTGTCTCCGCGCCGTTCCAGGTCCAGGGGTCGCTCGAGGGACCGACCGAGGAGTTGCCATCATCGCTCCTCGGGGTCCAAGTCGTCGCCCTCGGATTCCGGTAAGCGACGTCATAAAAAGAAGTCGAAGAAGCATGTACGCTCTCCGACCTCCCCTCGTCGGTCTTCTGATGCGGACGAGGGGACCCGAGGTCTTTCCCCCGCGGCTCCGTTGGAGCCTGTCAGTCCTGCGGCCTACCCGCCATACCCGGGTCCGTCGGCGACTCCGGCCCAGGTGCAAGAGTTTCTTGCTGCCATGGACCGCCTTTTCGGGCCTAGGGCTCCCGCCGGTGCGCCTTCGCGCCCCGCGGTCCCTTTTGGAGGCCCTTGGTTGCCACCGGCGGGTCCGGCCCCGGCGCCCCAAGGTCCTCCGCCGGCGGCTCCGGCGCCGCAAGGTCCTTCGCCGGCGGCCCCGGCGCCGCAGGGTCCTCCGCCGGCTGCTCCGGCCCCGGCGCCCACTGCGGCTCCCTTCTTGGCGCCGCCCTGGGTGCCGTTCGGCCCACCTCCCCCTTTGCCTGCGTTTCCAGCTTGGAACCCGGATTGGGCCTTGGAGCCGGAGCGGCGCCGATCGGCGCCGTTCCCGGCACCGGTGGAGCATTTCTTTTCCCCTGTGCCTCCCTCGCCGTTGCAGCCTGTTCCTCGGGCTGTTGGGGAAGAGGAGGACCCTCTTGCACGGCAGTGTGAGTCCGAACAGGAATGGGCAGAAGACTCAGAGGATGCCAGTGGCCTTGACCTCTCCTCTGAGCCTGGGTTAGTGTCTCCTCCCACTCTCATGGAGGAAGGCGCCACCTACACTGTGGTGCTCTGTAGAGCAGCTGAGACTCTTGGCCTTGAATTGCCTACTGTTGCCCCCAAACTAACCTCCTTACTGAGGTGCTTCAGCCTACAGCAGGTTCTGTGGAACCTCTGCTTCCGTTCAATGAGGCCTTGACGGATGTTTTGATGGGTACCTGGTCTATGCCAGCCACAGGGGTCCCTGTGGATAAAAAAGTGGCCAGATGTCACCGTCCGGCACCGGGTGACCCTGCCTTTCTGACAACTCATCCAACACCGGAGAGCCTGGTCATTCAGGCTTCCACTTCCCAAACAGCATTCCCTACCGCTCCGCCGGATAAGGAATCCAAAAAGCTGGAGCAGCTTGGCAAAAGGTTGTTTTCCTCTGCCAGCCTGGGGCTGCGGTCAGTCAACACCACATGCCTCTTGGGCCGCTATTCTCACGCTGTGTGGGACACGGTGGTGCAAACTCTGCCCCAGTGCCCCGAAGAGGTTCGGTCTGTGCTTTCCCAAGCTGTTGCAGAGGGCAAGGATGCCGCGAAGTTCGCCATTCGTCGTGGGTTGGACACCGCGGACTCTTTGGGAAGAGCAATTTCCACCACAGTGGCCTTGCGGCGACATGCCTGGCTGCGGTCCACGGGGTTTTCGGGGGATGTCCAGAGTTCCCTCATGGACATGCCTTTTGATGGTACTCGCCTTTTTGGCGATAAGGCAGACAGTGCGCTGGAGCGTTTTAAGGACTCTCGGGCTACAGCCAAGTCATTGGGTCTCTCCACCTCCCGCCCAGCCACGTCTACTTTTCGTTCCTTTCGTGGCCGCGGCAGGAGCGCCTCTACACGTCCGTTCCAAAGGCCTGCGCAGAACCAGCCTCAGCGTGGCCGCGGGCGTGGTGGCCGCTGTGGCGGCACTGGGGGCCAGCGTGCGGGTCAGCCCACCTCGCTCCCTCAGCATCCGCCTCAAAGCCTTCCTAGTCCGCGCTTTGGGGTGCACCCCACGCCGGTGGGCGGCAGGATTCAACATCACCTTCCCCACTTGTGCTCTGTCATTTCGGACAGCTGGGTGCTACAAATAATCCGAAGGGGCTATTCCCTCCACTTCGAGTCTGCCCCCCTGTCCATGCCACCTCCGTTCCACCGCATTTCGGGGGATCACTTACCGCTTCTCCAACAGGAAGTCACGGCCCTCTTGGCCAAGGGGGCCATCGAGCGCGTTCCTGGGCCAGAAGTAGGACATGGATGTTATTCCCATTACTTTCTGGTCCCCAAGAAGGACAAGGGGGGCTTGCGCCCCATCTTGGACCTCCGGAACATCAATCGCTTCCTCCGGAAGGAGAAGTTCAAGATGTTGACTCTGGCTCAGGTCTTGGCTGCCCTCGACCCTGGAGACTGGATGGTAGCTTTGGACTTGCGGACGCATATTTTCACATTCCCGTCCTGCCGGCCCACCGGCGTTACCTGCGGTTCACGGTAGGCCAGGAGCATTTTCAGTTTACCGTGCTCCCCTTCGGCCTTACAAGCCTCCCTCGGGTGTTCACGAAAGTGATGGCGGTGGTCGCAGCTCATCTGCGCAGGTCAGGGGTGTCAGTCTTCTCCTACCTCGACGACTAGTTGTTGAAGGCGGGCTCGCCCCAGGCAGTCGTCACCCACTTTCAGACTACGGCCGACCTCCTGCAGTTGCTGGGGTTCTCCCATCAACGTGCCAAAGTCGCACCTGAGTCCTTCTCAGAAGCTCCCCTTCATCGGAGCGATTCTGGATTCGACGCAGTTTCGGGTTTATCCTCCCGAGCGGCGAGTCCGAGATATTCAGGCTATGATTCCCATCTTTCAGCCTCTATCCTGGGTTTCAGTCAGGATGACCCTCCGGCTCCTGGGCCTGATGGCCTCCTGAATTCTGCTAGTGCAACATGCCAGGTGGCATATGCGGGCTCTGCAGTGGGACCTGAAGTTCTAGTGGGCGCAGCATCAGGGCAACCTGTCCGATCTTGTCCAGATCTCGGAGGGCACTGCACGACAATTGCAGTGGTGGCTCACGAATCGCGATTGGGTCAATGGCAGATCCCTCTCCCTTCCCCAACCGGAGCACACAGTGGTGACGGATGCGTCCCTCCTGGGATGGGGCGGCCACCTGGGAGAGGCGGAGATCAGAGGCCTCTGGTGTCCGGCGGAGTCCCGGCTCCATATCAATCTTTTGGAGCTACGGGCCATCCAACTTGCACTGAAGGCATTCCTTCCCTCTGTCGGGGGAAGTGTAGTGCAGGTGTTCACGGACAACACCACCGCCATGTGGTATTGCAACAAACAGGGCGGGGTGGGGTCGTGGACCCTATGTCAGGAGGCTCTGCGCCTCTGGACATGGCTGGAACATCAAGGTATTACCTTGGTGGTTCAACACCTGGCAGGTTCTCTGAACGCCAGGGCAGACTAACTCAGCCGCCGGTGCTTGATTGATCACGAATGGCATCTGAACTTGGACGTGGCGCAAGGTCTCTTTCTGCAGTAGAGCGAGCCTTGGTTAGATCTATTCGCCACCGAAGAGAACGCGCAATGTCATCAGTTCTGCGCGTTGGAATTTCCAAGGCGGCACTCGCTCGGCGACGCTTTTCGACGCGAATGGAGTTGCGGTCTGTTGTACGCCTTTCCGCCTATACGACTTCTGCCCAGAGTGCTGAAGAAGATTCGGCGCGACCGGGCCCAAGTCATCCTTGTGGCTCCGGATTGGGCACGAAGATACTGGTATCCCGAGCTACTCAACATGGCGATCGATCCCCCGATCCGACTGCCTCTTCGGGAGGATCTTCTGTCGCAGCAACAGGGAACGGTCTTCCACCCGAACCTGTCCAGCCTCCACCTCCATGCGTGGAGATTGAGCGGCGACAGCTGATTCCATTTGACTTGCCTCCTGAAGTCTGTGATGTCATTCTGGCAGCCAGGCGTCCCTCCACTAAATCGGTATACGCCTGCAGGTGGAACAAATTTGTGGCATGGTGCACAGCTAAGTCTGTGGATCCCCTTTCTGCCCCTCTTTCTGAGGTCCTTCTATTCCTACTATCCTTGGCCCGGCAGGGCTCTGCTCTGGGCACTCTCAAAGGTTATCTTTCGGCCATCGCCACCTTTCTCAGGCTTCCAGATCAGCCTTCTCTCTTTAAGTCCCCGGTTGTTAACCGTTTCCTCAAAGGCATTACACACACGTTTCCTCCCGTGCCTTTCATAATGCCTCAATGGGACTTAAATCTTGTCGCGACCTATCTGATGTGCGCTCCCTTCGAGCCCCTTCATAACTGTCCTTTTCGTCTTCTTACTCTAAAGACGGCTTTCCTGGTGGCTATCACCTCTGACAGAAGAGTGAGTGAGCTCCAGGCTCTTTCTTCTAAACCTCCTTTCCTTTCTGTTCATCCGGACAAGGTGGTTTTACGGACCTGTCCTTCTTTCTTGCCAAAGGTTGTCACGCCCTTCCACATCGGGCAGACCATCACTTTGCCCACCTTCTTTCCGCCTCCGCATCCTTCGAAAGAGGAAGAGAGGCTCCACCGTCTGGACCCAAAACGTGCACTCTCGTTCTATCTGAAGCGCACACAACAGTTCCGGGTGGATGACCACCTCTTTGTTGGCTACGTGGGCGCCAAAAAAGGTCGAGCTGTGCACAAACGTACCATCTCTCGGGTCGTTTTGTGCATCAAAGCGTGTTACTCGTTGGCTAAGAAGGAGCCTCCTGTGGGGCTGCGTGCCCATTCTACCAGGGCCACAGCAGCCACTACTGCCTTGGGACGCGGCGTTCCCTTACAGGATATTTGTCAGGCAGCTACGTGGGCCTCGCTGCACACATTTACCAAGCATTACTGCCTTGACAGTCAAGTCCGGAGAGACTGCTTTTTTGGCCGTTCTGTTCTCCGTGACTTTCTGGTGTAATCTATTCGCAGACCCACCACCGGGGTTGGTATTGCTGGGGTATCTATTCTAAGGTAAGGAATCTATCACTAACGTGTCTCTTTCAGATGCACAAGTTACTACTTGTGTAACGATATATCTGTAAGAGACATTAGTTAGTGATAGATTCCTTACCGCCCCACCCATCCTCCCCGTTCTGCGAACTGATTCTAGGGTTAAGGTCATCCCTTTCAGGGCCCTAGTTTCATGGCACCAGTGGTCAGTTTCTTGCATGGCTCTGCGTTCCTGGCGCGGAAATTTGTGTACAGAACTGACGTCAGCGCGCATGGGTGGCGCCTAAGTAGTCTCCGTGACGTCATCTCGGAGCTTACGATGCCAGCGACGGACGCGGAGCCGCACGAAGCCACCTACCGACGCGCAGGGGTACTGCTGACGAAAACTTTCCGGATCCAGTCTGACACCTGGGGATATTCTAAGGTAAGGAATCTATCACTAACTAATGTCTCTTACAGATATATCGTTACACAAGTAGTAACTTGTGCTTTCCTACTATCTACAGCCGTCTGGGTTGTAGATGAGATCGAAATTTCCAATGTGAGATGAAATGGGAAAACACTTCTTGTTTCACCCATCCCACCTCCAGATGGGACAGGAATGACCCCCCCCCCCCCCACATGATGTACAGTTGTGTTCCGTACCTTGCGTGCCCAAACTGCAAAAACCTGTGTTCCTGGTTTCTGATTGATACTTTTAACTGCAGATTCCTCACCTTAAGACTATCTCCCGCCACCAGACTGAATCCGGATGATTTTTCAGCATAGCTGCTGCACGAGGGTAGGTTGTGCAGCTCAGTGTCGGGCTTGCTCCACCCTGGAAGTCACGATTGGAGCAGCATGCAGGCAAAACCTAAGCTTTCAATTCCAGTTCCCTTCCTTCTGCACCTTCGTAAGCTGGCCTGGAGCTAGTTCCTCACTTTTTGTTTTGTCAAGTTGACAAAAAAAATTCTCTTCAGTGTGAAATGAAACATGTCCCCTCCTAAAGCTACAGGCTTCAAACCTTGTAGGGATTGTTGCAATCTGATGTCTGCGACAGATCCCCACAAGCTGTGCCTATGGTATAGGAAGCTGGCTCTGTATATATTATACCAAAGTAAGGTATAGTGTGCACAGAGTCCAGGGGATCCCCAGAGGTATAGCAGAGGCTAAATTAGATAATCTCTAACCGCTCTCTTTGTGGTAGTGTGGTCGAGCAGTTAGGCTTATCGGGAGGGTGTGTTAAGCATTTATTGTATTCACTCAATCAAGGACTGATTACACTCACTCAGAGACAGAACCCAGACCAATTAGGTAAGTTTAAAAAAGTATAGTTATTTGTATTTCTAGAATCAAGCAGTACTTGGTACAGGTAAGTAGAATATGCTTTCAAATGCAAAACTTTACAAGGAAATGTAGTTGTGGACAAAATTGCAATTGTTACAGGTTTGTATTTGCTTTTAAAGCAGTTTAGAATACATAGAAATTTCTTCTGATTACTCTTAGATTACTTTTCAATTACTTTGAGTATTGGAGGTGATATGTCGAGATATCACACAGTGGAGTCTACCACTGGCAAGTAAGTACTACAATTTTGGGTTTAAAGGAAAGTTACTTTGTTTTCAATACAAAAGTTCATCCCAACACAGAACATTTTTAGGAACAATAATCACAACATTAGTTCCTATTGGAAAAAGAAGATTATCGGTTTGCAGGTAAGTAAACGACCTGCAAAAATAGTTTTTGGGGGTTTGAACCAAGGGTCAGTTAGGCCCTCAAATTGCACCACCAGCGGCACTGGGGCGGCCAGGTGCAGAGTGCAGGGGCCCAGTGTTAGCCAATGGGGTTAAGGGGAGCCTTCCGTCAGGGACTGCTTACGGGCAGGCCGCTCGGGTGTGGAAGCAAAGCTTCTGGGTTTAAGATCAGCACTGCATGGGCCAACAATCCGCACAGGAGCTGCACCTCCAGCATCACAGGGATGGCCGGATGCAGAGTGCTAAGAAGATGTCGGGGACCCTGTGGTTTGCAAAGGAGAGCTCTGGTTTGAACAAAAGGCTGCAGGCTTGGGCAGGGAGTCTTCCTGAAGGTGACCACCGACAAGAGAGGTAAGTTGGGTTCTTGGGAGATGCCTGGACACCGTCTGTTGGGCCACCCTAGGCCATGGGGCTTCTGGCGCAGGGGTGTCTTTTGGCGTCGGGTCTTCCTACCAGCTCTTATCACGGTCAGAGGGACCCTTCAGGTTGAGACTGCAGGCGTCAGCTTGAGGTAGGTCGGGGATCACCAGATCAAGATTGCTGGGGAGACTCCTCGTGGTGTTGGGCCACTCCGGCTGTGGGTGTCGGGTGCAGAGTGGTGCAGAACCGCAGAGCCGCCTGGATCCAGGTTCTGTGCTGGGGTCTTTGTTAAGCAAATCCGATGCTCACAGGAGACAGAGTCCTTCTGATGAATGCAGGGCACGTCCTCTGGGTTCTGGGGGCTGGGGGCTGCTGGACACGCCGGGGTATCCGCTGTAGGCAGGTCGGAGTTGAGAAAGGTACCAAAGCAGTTGGTGTCCTCTTCTTCCTGGGTCAGCATGGCTCTCCGGTCCTCCTCCTTTTTTCTTTCTCAAATCTGAGGAGGCATGGTTCAGGGTCGCTCCTAAATGCTAAATTTAGGAGTGTTAAAAGGGTGTATAGGTCGGGACCAATAGGTCCCTCCCTTCGGGTGAGTACACCCCCTATTATACTACTCCAATAGTAGGGGGCATGAGCCTTTCTCTAATTGGCTGGGTCCCCTCATCTTCAAGATAGAGGGGACTGGGATGTGTGCTTCACCTCGCCTCCGCCACCTGATGGGTTGGGTTGGTAAAGGTGGGCACACCTCCCCTCCTAACTTGGTTTCCCCGCCAATTCTCCTGCCTAAAGTGAAGGTCAAAACTGAGCCAGTTGCTGGGGGCAGCAAAATACTGGGACAGCTTACAAAGTTGGCAGGCCTTTGAAGCTTCCCCTTCGTGGACCCAGCCCATCCTGGGGGAAGAGGCATGACATCTCTGCCCAGGATGGGCTTTGTTTCTGGACCCTGAGAGCAGAGGCTCTCTACCGAGGGGTCCAGAAACCTGTTTGGTGATGGCAAATGGGGGGCAGCCATTCAGGAACCACACCAGGGCTGGTCTTTTTTCAGGGGGCATCTCTAAAATGCCCTCTGAGTGCATTTTACATTAAATTCCACATCGGCATCAGTGTGGGTTTAATGTGCAGAGAAGTTTGCTACCAAACTTCCCAAGTTTCATTAAAGCCATTATGGAGCTTTGGAGTTCGTAATGACCAACTCCCAGACCATATACTCTTTATGGCTTTACTGCACTTACAGTGTCATTGTCAGGCAACTGTACCCTCACCTGGGGGCTAGTGCACCCTATTAGAGGGGTGACTTACCTAGGCCTCAGGCAGTGGGTTGCAGGCATTGCACACATGTGTGTCATGTCGACTCTTCACTGTTCTCTGCACCAAAACACGCAGCCTGCAATGGCAGTGTGTGGGTGTGATGGTGCAGGGCCTCTAAGGGTGGCACCATATGTGCTGCAGCCCTCAGAGGCCTTCTCTGGTCACAGTGCCCTTGGTATCCATGGTACCTTTTACAAGGGGTTTACCTGTGGCCAGAGATGTACCAGTTGTGGGTACAAAGGTACAGTTTTGGGAAAGAATGCAGGCCCTGGAACCAGATTGGCAGGGACCCAGGGCACATCCAGCCAAAGTGCATCAGATGTCAGGCAAAAAGTGGTGGGTAACCATGCAAGAAGCAGCACTTTCGTACATCTAGTGTTTGGGGTCGGTTCACGACTCAAAGCTGTGCGAGAAGTGTGCCACGATGCACTCAAAAGTGATCCAGGAGCACGAAGCCAAGCTGTACATCACCGAGTACTGTAGGTAGTCACACACCTGCTCCTGCTCGAAGTCGAAGATGCGGACCTGTTCCCAGTCTCTGGCCTGCTCCCGCGGCAAGTCATTGTTGAGGTCCAAGTTTTTCGGTAAGTCTAACTTCAAGAAAAGCATAAAAAGTCCAAGCAGGCCTCATCCCAGTCTCATCGCTCTTCTTCTGAGAAGTCAAGAGGACATTAAGGTGCCCCTCGGTCTCACTCATGAGACCCCACTGTGGAGCTGATTCTGCAGCTGTTCCCAATGCACCCCAAATTTCTGAGGCAGTAAGAGATGCCCCAACAGGTTGAGGTATTTAAGAATGCCATGGTTCAAGCATTTGGCACCCAGCCATCTCCCTCTGGGGTGGCTTTGGACCACACAGGCCTCTAGTTGGTTTACCTCCGGTGTGTCCACCCTCAGCGCTGTTTGTGCCTTCCGAACCCGCATTGGGTTCGGCACCAACTTCGAAGCCGATTCCATGCCTGGCATCACAGCCCATATCGGTTCCTGCAACGTGAACTCCGGCCCTGCCACCTCCGACACCTGAGGAGTACGCTGAGCCTATTGTTTTGTCTGACTCCAAACCAAATTCAACCTCAACCAAAGTCACGCCCAGGAACAGTCCGACACATTTTGTCCCAGTACATTCTGACTCCAATAAGACAGTGCCTTTGCCTGGTAGCCACCCTCGAGTACTCCCAACAACAGTTTAGTCATACTCTGACCAACTTCAGACAGCCTTTGGTGACGATGGGGTTAAATTCCTCCTCGAGAGGAGGATGACAATTTTTATTTAGATCTACGAGAGACGGGAGGATTGGACACTTCCCTTGACAAAGGAAAAGGTTCTCTTCCTGGTTCTTCCAAGAGTCTGCCTCATTCGCCACAGACATTAGATGAGTGGCTGAAGTTTTGGACTTATAATTACCATTTGTTGAGGTGAAAACTAATGTCTTCACTGAAGTTTTACAACCTGGACCTCATCCGAACCTTTGCAGCCATTCAGCGAAGCACTGACTGACTCCTTCATGGGTACTTGTTCTATGCCATGCTCCTGCCCACCAGTGAACAGAAAGGTGGCACGACTCCACAGACCTGCTCCAGGTGACTCTGCATTCCTGGCACAGCACACTACAGATGAGTCTAGTAGTTCAGGCATTACTTTCCCTTCAAACCCCATCCCCAGACTTAAACTTGAAAAGAATTGAGGTGTTCGGAAAGAGGAATTTCCAATCAGCTAGCCTCTCCTGTAGGTCAGTCAAGGCCAGCTGTTTGCTGGGTTGGTACTCATATCCATTATGGGATATAGTGTCGTAGATCTTGGCAGTAGTCCCAGAGGAATTCCATGCCAATTTGGTGCAAACCCTTCAAGATGGCCAGAATGTGTCCAGATATGTCAGACATGGACAAGGCCCACTGTTTAGGCAGAGCAGTCTGAACTAGAATGGTACGTCGGTGCAATTGATGGATGAGATCCACAAGCTTTATGAGCAATGTCCAAGCATCGCTCATGGTTTTGCCTTGTGACGGGTTTTGCCTTTTTGACAATATTGCCGACTCCGCCCTTGAGAATTTTATAGAAAGCAGAGGCACTGTGCATTCCCTCTGTCGATACCACAAGGCACTATCCCCAACACTTTTGCCCAATTCGAGGCATCGCTAAGGCTTCACTTACAGTCAGTGTCAAGCCCCGCCACCCCAATGACAGGCACCCCAGTCCTTTCATGGTGGGGGTACGTGATCTGACAGACTGCATCCTGGCCTACAGACAAGTGAACTTCTCGGTCCCCAGCCCCTCTGGCGGCAATGACCAAGACGCTTTAGTTTGCCCTTAGGTTCACAAGACCACCCTGTGGGCGGCAGAATCAGTAACTTTTTTCCATGGTTGGAAGGCCATAACATCTGACAGGTGGGTCCTGGAGATAGTCAAATAGGGCTTCACCCTGCCATTCCATTCTGTCCCACCACCTCTTCTGCCTACATGAGAGCGAATTTTGTAGGCGCATTTGTCCATTTCGCTACAGGAAGTTTCAGGCTGTTTTGGTGAAAAGAGCCATGGAGAGTCCCGGCCTCGGAGATCAGAACTGGATGTTACTCGTGTTACAAGGGCGCAGAGGCCATTGTCCAATTTCTTCCTGTTGGCAGACAAACTGAAGGTGATAATGCTGACCAAGGTTCTGCCCTGGATCCGGGAGACCGGATGGTAGCGTTGGACCTGCAGAACGCCTATTTCCATGTTGCCATCAGGCTGGCGCACAAGCGCTATCTTCGGTTCAAGCTGGGCCACAAGCATTTTCAGTTTGCCATACTCTCTTTCAATCTCACCAGTGCCCCTCGGGTGTTCATGAAGTTGATGACTGTGGTCGCAGCATACCATCAGAGGTACTAGTTTTCCCTTACCTCGACAACTGGCTGTTGAAGGCAGGCTCGCCACAGTTAGTTGTGGACCACTTCCAGAAGATGGAAAAACCTCCTTACATTGTTGGGGCTCAGGGTCAACATGCCGAAGTCACACCTGACTCTTTCACAGACGCTCCCTTTCAGCAGAGGCATTCTAAATACTATGTGGTCTTGTCCCTTTCCTCTGAATCAATGATTCCAGGATATTTAGGCTATGATCCCGATGTTTCAGCCTCAGTCCTTGGACTCAGTGAAAATGACTCTGAGGCTTCTTGGGCCGACAAATGCAAAAGGAACAAATGATGGACAGAATGCTGAACAATGCAAACATTCACCCTCCGTCACTAAGATCTGGATCTGAAAGAGACACGTTAGTGACAGATTCCTTACCTTAGAATATCCCCAGGCGTCAGGCTGGATCCGGAAAGTTTTTTGCGTAGCAGTACCCTTGCGCGTCGGTAGGCGGCGTCGTGCGGCTCCGCGTCCGTCGTCGGCGTCGTGATCGCCGGGATGACGTCGCGGGCAGTACTTAGGCGCCGCCCCTGCGCGCTGACGTCAGTTCTTCTTTTTCCGCGCCAGTAAGCGCAGATCCGGGAAGAGCAGTGCCCTAGTCACTTTTTGACTATCTTTTTTGTGAAATTTTTCACTGTTTTCTTCAACGAGTCTTCACGACTCCTAAGGTGTCGTAGGGATGCCCGGCTTTAAGCCCTGCGAGGAATGTGGTCGTATGATGTCCATCACGGACCCCCACCTCGAGTGTCTCTTCTGTCTCGGCCGAGACCACGACACGAAGTCGTGCCCTGACTGCCGGAAACTTCATCCGAAGGCTTTGCGAGAGCGGTCTCGAAAGCTCCTTGAAGTCCGGCAGTCGGCTCCGCGCCGCAGCAAGCCCCGGTCCCGGGAGAGGTCGAGGGGCCGGACGCGGAGTCCCCGCCGTTCGTCGGAATCCAAGTCTTCGCGCTCCTCCGGTAAGTCGAAGCACAAGAAGTCTAAGCGGCGTCATCGCTCTAAGACTTCGCCTCGCCGGTCGCGCGACTCGGCTGAGGTCCCTGTCGGCACCGTCCCCGCCCCCGCGGCCCCGGACGTGCCTGTCGAGTTGCCCCCGCATTACCCGTCCTACCCGGGTTCGGGGGCGACTCCGGCCGAACTACAGAAATTCCTGTCGGCCATGGCCCGCCTCTTCGGGCCTCAAGGTCCCTCCGGTGCGCCTTCGGGCCCCGCGGGCCCTGATGGGGTTGCTCCGGCGTCGCCGTCGACTCCGGTCCCGGCGTCGCCTGTCCCACCAGCCTTCGTCCCGGCCTCGGCTCCGGCCCCGACCCCGGTTCCGGTGGTGCCGCAACCCCCATCGACGCCGGTTGACCTAACCACGCCTCCGCCGACGCCGATGTCCCCGGTGCCGTTTCCGACGCCGTCCGGGGCTCCGGGCGGCGTCGTTCCCGGTTCTCCCCGGGTCCGGACATGGAGCCGGACCGGCGTCGCCCGACGCCGGTTCCGGCGCCGATGAGACCTTGGGTCCCTTATGTCCCTCCTCCTCCATCTTTTCAACCTGAGGAGGACCAGGAGAGCTGGGAGGGGTCTGACGACCCTCTCACACAACAGTGCGAGTTTGACCCGGACTGGGTTGAGGAACTTGGGGATGCCAGTGGGCTGGATACCTCCCCGACTCTGGCATGCTGTCTCCTCCCGTGGCAACGGAGGAGGGGGCTAATTTTGCAACGGTGTTGCGTAGAGCTGCTGGAGCCTTAAATCTCCAGTTGCCTACAGTGGCCGTCAGGACTAACCTCCTGACTGAAGTGCTTCAGCCGGCGGCCTCCTCTTCGGAGCCTGTGCTGCCGTTCAACGATGCACTCACTGACGTTCTTTTGGGTG
This sequence comes from Calotriton arnoldi, assembly GCA_963921515.1. NCBI lineage: Eukaryota > Metazoa > Chordata > Amphibia > Caudata > Salamandridae > Calotriton > Calotriton arnoldi. The sequence goes on along the minus strand of CAWUFW010004722.1, from coordinate 530,858 downwards.
CCTGGTCCAAACCCACCACAGGGGCTCCTGTGGATAGGAACGTGGCCCGACGCCATCGCCCGGCTCCGGGCGACCCCCTGTTTCTCTCCCAACACCCCACCCCTGAGAGCTTGGTTGTCCAAGCCTCTGCCTCCCAAACAGCCTTCCCTACCGCCCCTCCGGATAGGGAATCCAAGCGCCTGGATCACTTTGGGAAGAAGGCTTTCTCTTCCTCCAGTGCTGGCTTGCGGTCTGTTAATACCGCTTGCCTCTTGGGCCGATACACCCACTCCCTGTGGGATTCGGTGGCTGATGTTTTGCCGCAGTGTTCTGAGGAGGTCCAGACACTGCTTACCCGCGCTATTGCGGAAGGGCGTGATGCGGCTAAATATACCATCCGCTGTGGCCTTGATACCGCCGACTCGCTGGGCAGATCGCTTGCAACGACGGTGGCGCTGCGTCGCCACGCCTGGCTGAGAACCACTGGTTTTTCAGGGGATGTCCAGAATACTCTCATGGACATGCCCTTTGATGGAGTCGGTCTTTTTGGTTCGAAGGCAGACCATGCGCTGGAGCGTTTCAAGGACTCACGGGCTACTGCTAAGTCCCTGGGCCTTGCTGTTGTGCGCCCTCCGCAAACGTCTGCTTTTCGCCCCTTTCGTGGCCACGGAAGGGGCGCCCAGTCACGTCCACAGCCCGGCCAACGGCCCGCGCAGCAAGCGCCTTCGCGTGGCCGAGGACGTGGATACCGCCGTGGCGGTTCGGGCAACCAGCGTGCGGGTCAGGCCACCACCTCCAACCCGTCCGCGGCCTCCAAGCCCTCCTAGTCCCTCCTTTCAGGTGCACAGCACGCCAGTCGGGGGCAGGGTCCGCCATCACCTTCACCACTGGCGTCCCATCACCTCGGACAAGTGGGTCTTGGACATTGTCCGAAGGGCTACTCCCTCCCCTTCGAGACCACCCCCCAGCCATGCCACCTCAATTCCACCGCATGTCAGGGGATCACTTGGTGCTTCTACAGAAGGAAGTCACGGCCCTCTTGGCCAAGAGGGCCATCGAGCATGTTCCGACCCCAGAAGTAGGGCGTGGTTGCTACTCCCACTACTTTCTGGTGCCCAAAAAGGACAAGGAGGACATGCGTCCTATCTTGGACCTCCGGAACGTCAATCGCTTCCTCCGGAAGGAGAAGTTCAAGATGCTCACCCTAGCTCAGGTCTTGACTGCCCTAGACCCAGGAGACTGGTTGGTAGCGTTGGACTTGCAGGACGCCTATTTCCACATCCCCGTCCTGCCGGCCCACCGGCGTTACCTTCGGTTCACGGTAGGCCTCGAGCATTTTCAGTTCACCGTGCTCCCCTTTGGCCTTACCAGTGCCCCTCGGGTGTTCACGAAAGTGATGGCGGTGGTCGCAGCTCATCTGCGCCGGGCAGGGGTTTCAGTCTTCCCCTACCTCGACGACTGGCTGCTGAAGGCGGGCTCGTCCCAGGCAGTCGTCTCCCACCTCCAGACTACGGCCGAACTCCTGCACTCGCTGGGGTTCTCCATCAATGTGCCAAAGTCGCATCTGATTCCTTCTCCACAGCTCCTTTTCATCGGAGCAGTTCTGGACACGACGCAGTTTCGGGCCTATCCTCCCGAACGGCGAGTCCGGGATATTCAGGCTATGATTCCGATCTTTCAGCCTTTATCCTGGATTTCGGTACGGATGACCCTGAGGCTGCTGGGCCTCATGGCCTCCTGCATCCTGCTGGTCAATCATGCCAGATGGCATATGCGGGCTCTGCAGTGGGACCTGAAGTTCCAGTGGGCGCAGCACCGGGGCAACCTGTCCGATCACGTCCAGATCTCGGAGGGGGCTGCAAAACATTTGCAGTGGTGGCTCTCGAACCGGCAATGGGTCATGGGCAGATCCCTCTCCCTTCCCCAGCCAGAGCACACAGTTGTGACGGACGCGTCCCTTCTGGGATGGGGCGGTCACATGGGAGAGGCGGAGATCAGAGGCCTCTGGTCTCCGGCGGAGTCCCGGCTCCATATCAACCTTCTGGAGCTCCGGGCGATCCGACTTGCACTCAAGGCATTCCTTCCCTCTGTCAAAGGGAAGGTAGTGCAGGTGTTCACAGACAACACCACCGCCATGTGGTACTGCAACAAACAAGGCGGGGTGGGGTCGTGGACCCTTTGTCAGGAGGCTCTGCGCCTCTGGACATGGCTGGAACATCAGGGCATGTTCCTGGTGGTTCAACACCTGGCAGGTTCCCTGAACGCCAGGGCGGACGAACTCAGCCGCAGGTGCATGATGGATCACGAATGGCGTCTTCACTCGGAAGTGGCGCAAGGACTCTTTCTACAGTGGGGAGAGCCTTGGTTAGATCTATTCGCCACCGAAGAGAACGCGCAATGTCATCAGTTCTGCGCGTTGGAATTTCCAAGGCGGCACTCGCTCGGCGACGCTTTTCGTCACGAGTGGAGTTGCGGTCTATTGTACGCCTTTCCGCCTATACCACTTCTACCCAGAGTGTTGAAGAAGATTCGGCACGACCGGGCCCAAGTCATTCTTGTGGCTCCGGACTGGGCTCGAAGAGTTTGGTATCCCGAGCTACTCAATATGAGCGTAGATCCCCGATCCGTCTGCCTCTTCGGGAGGATCTTCTGTCGCAGCAGCAGGGGACGGTCCTCCACCCGAACCTGTCCAGTCTACACCTGCTTGCGTGGAGATTGAGCGGCGGCAGTTGATTCCTTTCGACTTGCCTCCCGAAGTTTGTGATGTGATTCTGGCAGCCAGGCGTCCCTCCACTAAGGTGGTATACGCCTGCAGGTGGAACAAATTTGTGGCATGGTGCACAGCAAAGGCTGTGAATCCCCTTTCTGCCCCTCTTTCTGAGGTCCTTCTGTTCCTTCTCTCTCTGGCCCAACAGGGTTCTGCCCTGGGTACCATCAAGGGTTATCTTTGTGCTATCTCGGCCTTCCTCAGGCTCCCTGATCAGCCCTCCCTTTTCAAGTCCCCTGTTGTTAACAGGTTCTTAAAAGGCATTACTCACCTCTTCCCTCCTGTTCCGTTTGTGATGCCTCAGTGGGACTTGAACTTGGTTCTTACCTTTTTAATGTGCGCTCCCTTTGAGCCTCTACATAACTGTCCTCTTCGTCTTCTGACTCTGAAGACAGCCTTTCTGGTGGCCATCACCTCCGCTCGGCGGGTGAGTGAGCTCCAGGCTCTATCTTGCAAACCTCCCTTTCTGTCTGTTCATCCAGACAAGGTTGTTCTTCGGACGCGTCCGTCCTTCTTGCCAAAGGTGGTTACTGCTTTCCACATTGGGCAGACCATCACTTTGCCCACCTTCTTTCCGCCTCCGCATCCTTCCAGAGAGGAAGAGAGGCTCCACCGTCTGGACCCAAAACGTGCGCTCTCTTTCTATATTGACCGCACAAAACACTTCCGGGTGGATGACCAGCTCTTTGTTGGCTACGTGGGCGCCAAAAAGGTCGGGCGGTGCACAAGAGGACCATCTCCCGCTGGGTTACCTTGTGCATCAAGACCTGCTATTCTTTGGCTAAAAAGGAACCTCCTGTTGGGCTGCGTGCCCATTCCACCAGGGCAACGGCTGCTACCACGGCCTTGGGCCGCGGTGTTCCGCTGCCGGTTATCTGTCAGGCAGCTACGTGGGCCTCGCTGCACACGTTTACAAAGCATTACTGCCTTGACAGTCAGGTCCGGAGGGACGGCTTCTTTGGCCGTTCTGTCCTCCAGGACTTCCTTGTCTGATCTTTGTTCGCACACCCACCACCGGGGTTGGTATTGCTGGGGTATCTATTCTAAGGTAAGGAATCTGTCACTAACGTGTCTCTTTCAGATGCACAAGTTACTAACTTGTGTAACGATATATCTGTAAGAGACAGTAGTTAGTGACAGATTCCTACCGCCCACCCATCCTCCCCGTTCTGCGAACTGATTTCTAGAATTAAGGACATCCCTTTCAGGGCCCTAGTATTTTTCAGACACCTATGTCAGCTTCTTGCATGGCTCTGCGTTCCTGGCGCGGAAAGTCGTGTACAGAACTGACGTCAGCGCGCAGGGGCGGCGCCTAAGTACTGCCCGCGACGTCATCCCGGCGATCACGACGCCGACGACGGACGCGGAGCCGCACGACGCCGCCTACCGACGCGCAAGGGTACTGCTACGCAAAAAACTTTCCGGATCCAGCCTGACGCCTGGGGATATTCTAAGGTAAGGAATCTGTCACTAACTACTGTCTCTTACAGATATATCGTTACACAAGTTAGTAACTTGTGCGTTTAATCCATCGTTCTGTTGCTCACCACACCACCCCAGTTTGGACTCGGCCATATGCAAATCATTCTTGACCCTGTTCCACTGAGGCTTCTTGGCCAGTTGGCCTCCTATATCCTGCTCGTAGAGCATGCCAAGCGGCATACGCGAGCTCTGCAGTGGTATGTTATATCTGAAAGAGACACGTTAGTGACAGATTCCTTACCTTAGAATATCCCCAGGCGTCAGACTGGATCCGGAAAGTTTTTGCGTAGCAGTACCCTTGCGCGTCGGTAGGCGGCGTCGTGCGGCTCCGCGTCCGCCGTCGGCGTCGTGATCGCCGGGATGACGTCGCGGGCAGTACTTAGACGCTGCCCCTGCGCGCTGACGTCAGTTCTTCTTTTTCCGCGCCAGCAAGCGCAGATCCGGGAAGAGCAGTGCCCTAGTCATTTTTTGACTAACTTTTTTGGTGAATTTTTTCACTGTTTCTTTCATATCGACTCCAAGGTGTCGTTAGGGATGCCCGGCCTTAAACTTTGCGACGCCTGTGCTCGGATGATGTCCATCACAGACCCGCATCTGGAGTGTCTCTTCTGCCTCGGGCGAGACCACGACACGAAGTCGTGTTCCGACTGCCGGTCCCTAAACCCGAAAGCTTTGCGAGAGCGGTCTCGAAAGCTCCTCGAGGCCCGGCAGTCGGCTCTGCGCCACGCCAAGCCCCGGTCGCGTGAGAGGTCGAGGGGTCGGTCGCGGAGTCCTCGCCGGTCGTCGGGATCCAAGTCTTCGTCGTCCGGTAAGTCTAAACACAAGAAGTCCAAAAAGCATCATCGCTCTAGGACTTCGCCTCGCCGGTCTCGCGACTCGGCTGAGGCCCCTCCCGGCACCGTCCCCGCGGCCCCGGACATGCCTGTGGAGTCGCCCCCGCAATACCCGTCCTTCCCGGGTTCGGGGGCGGATCCGGCCCAAACTACAGGAATTCCTGTCGGCCATGGCCCGCCTCTTCGGGCCTCAAGGTCCCTCCGGTGCGCCTTCGGGCCCCGCGGGCCCTGATGGGGTTGCCCCGGCGTCGCCGACGACTCCGGTCCCGGCGTCGCTCGTGCCTCCAGCCTCGATCCCAGCTCCGGCTTCGGCCCCGGCCTCGATCCCGGCTCCGGTGGTACCGCAACCCCCATCGACGCCGGTCGACCTGACCACGCCTCCGCCGGCGCCGATGTCTCCGGTGCCGTTCCTGACGCCGCCTGGGGCTCCGGGCGGCGTCGAGCGACGTCTGTCCGGCTCCATGTCCGGAGCCGGAGAGTACGTGGGGACGACGCCGATGAGACCTTGGGTCCCAAATGTCCCTCCTCCTCCTTATTTTGAACCGGAGGAGGACCAGGAGGACTGGGAGGGGTCTGAGGACCCTCTGGCACAACAGTGTCAGTATGATGAGGACTGGGCAGAGGAACTAGGGGATGCCAGTGGTCTAGAGACTTCCCCTGACACTGGCATGCTGTCTCCTCCGGTGGCTACGGAGGAGGGAGCCAATTTTGCAACGGTGTTGCGTAGGGCAGCTGGAGCCTTACATCTCCGACTCCCTACTGTGGCGGTCAAGACTAATCTCTTGACAGAAGTGCTTCAGCCGGCAGCCTCCTCCTTGGAGACTGTGCTGCCGTTCAACGATGCACTCACTGACGTTCTTTGGGCGCCTGGTCCAAGCCCAACACAGGGGCTCCTGTGGATAGGAACGTGTCCCGACGCCATCGCCCAGCTCCGGGCGACCCCTTGTTTCTCTCTGTCCACCCCACTCCTGAGAGCTTGGTTGTCCAAGCCTCGGCTTCCCAAACAGCCTTCCCTACCGCCCCTCCGGATAGGGAATCCAAACGCCTGGATCAATTTGGGAAGAAGGGTTTTTCTTCCTCCAGTGCTGGCTTGCGGTCCATCAACACCGCTTGTCTTTTGGGCCGATATACCAACTCCTTGTGGGATTCGGTGGCGACTGTTTTGCCCCAGTGTTCTGAGGAGGTCCAGACACTGCTTACCCGCGCCATTGCGGAAGGTAGGGATGCGGCCAAATACACCATACGTTGTGGCCTTGATACCGCCGACTCGCTGGGCAGATCTATTGCAACGACGGTGGCGCTGCGTCGCCACGCCTGGCTGAGAACCACTGGTTTTTCGGGTGATGTCCAGAATACCCTCATGGACATGCCCTTTGATGGAGTCGGTCTTTTTGGTTCCAAAGCAGACCATGCGTTGGAGCGTTTTAAGGACTCACGGGCTACTGCCAAGTCCCTGGGCCTTTCTGCTACACGCCCTCCGCTACCTTCTGCTTTTCGCCCCTATCGTGGCCACGGAAGGGGCGCCCAGTCACGTCAGCAGCCCAGCCACCGGCCCGCGCAGCAGGCGTCTTCGCGTGGCCGAGGACGTGGATACCGCCGTGGCGGTTCGGGCAACCAGCGTGCAGGTCAGGCCACCACCTCCAACCCGTCCGCGGCCTCTAAGCCCTCCTAGTCCCTCCTTTCAGGTGCACAGCACGCCAGTAGGGGCAGGGTCCGCCATCACCTTCACCACTGGCGTCCCATCACCTCGGACAGGTGGGTCTTGGACATTGTCCGAAGGGGCTACTCCCTCCCCTTCGAGACCACCCCCTGCCATGCCACCACAATTCCACCGCATGTCAGGGGATCACTTGGTACTTCTGCAGAAGGAAGTCACGGCCCTCTTGGCCAAGAGGGCCATCGAGCATGTTCCGACCCCAGAAGTAGGACGTGGTTGCTACTCCCACTACTTCCTGGTGCCCAAAAGGACAAGGAGGACATGCGTCCTATCTTGGACCTCCGGAACGTCAATCGCTTCCTCCGGAAGGAGAAGTTCAAGATGCTCACCCTAGCTCAGGTCTTGACTGCCCTAGACCCAGGAGACTGGTTGGTAGCGTTGGACTTGCAGGACGCCTATTTCCACATCCCCGTCCTGCCGGCCCACCGGCGTTACCTTCGGTTCACGGTAGGCCTCGAGCATTTTCAGTTCACCGTGCTCCCCTTTGGCCTTACCAGTGCCCCTCGGGTGTTCACGAAAGTGATGGCGGTGGTCGCAGCTCATCTGCGCCGGGCAGGGGTTTCAGTCTTCCCCTACCTCGACGACTGGCTGCTGAAGGCGGGCTCGTCCCAGGCAGTCGTCTCCCACCTCCAGACTACGGCCGAACTCCTGCACTCGCTGGGGTTCTCCATCAATGTGCCGAAGTCGCATCTGATTCCTTCTCCACAGCTCCTTTTCATCGGAGCAGTTCTGGACACGACGCAGTTTCGGGCCTATCCTCCCGAACGGCGAGTCCGGGATATTCAGGCTATGATTCCGATCTTTCAGCCTTTATCCTGGGTTTCGGTACGGATGACCCTGAGGCTGCTGGGCCTCATGGCCTCCTGGATCCTGCTGGTCAATCATGCCAGATGGCATATGCGGGCTCTGCAGTGGGACCTGAAGTTCCAGTGGGCGCAGCACCAGGGCAACCTGTCCGATCACGTCCAGATCTCGGAGGGGACTGCAAAACAGTTGCAGTGGTGGCTCTCGAACCGGCAATGGGTCATGGGCAGATCCCTCTCCCTTCCCCAGCCAGAGCACACAGTTGTGACGGACGCGTCCCTTCTGGGATGGGGCGGTCACATGGGAGAGGCGGAGATCAGAGGCCTCTGGTCTCCGGCGGAGTCCCGGCTCCATATCAACCTTCTGGAGCTCCGGGCGATCCGACTTGCACTCAAGGCATTCCTTCCCTCTGTCAAAGGGAAGGTAGTGCAGGTGTTCACAGACAACACCACTGCCATGTGGTACTGCAACTAACAGGGCAGGGTGGGGTCGTGGACCCTCTGTCAGGAGGCTCTGCGCCTCTGGACATGGCTGGAACATCAGGGCATGTTCCTGATGGTTCAACACCTGGCAGGTTCCCTGAACGCCAGGGCGGACGAACTCAGCCGCAGGTGCATGATGGATCACGAATGGCGTCTTCACTCGGAAGTGGCGCAAGAACTCTTTCTACAATGGGGAGAGCCTTGGTTAGATCTATTCGCCACCGAAGAGAACGCGCAATGTCATCAGTTCTGCACGTTGGAATTTCCAAGGCGGCACTCGCTCGGCGACGCTTTTCGTCGCGAGTGGAGTTGCGGTCTGTTGTACGCCTTTCCGCCTATACCACTTCTACCCAGAGTGTTGAAGAAGATTCGGCACGACCGGGCCCAAGTCATCCTTGTGGCTCCGGACTGGGCTCGAAGAGTTTGGTATCCCGAGCTACTCAGTATGAGCGTAGATCCCCGATCCGTCTGCCTCTTCGGGAGGATCTTCTGTCGCAGCAGCAGGGGACGGTCCTCCACCCGAACCTGTCCAGTCTACACCTGCTTGCGTGGAGATTGAGCGGCGGCAGTTGATTCCTTTCGACTTGCCTCCCGAAGTTTGTGATGTGATTCTGGCAGCCAGGCGTCCCTCCACTAAGGTGGTATACGCCTGCAGGTGGAACAAATTTGTGGCATGGTGCACAGCAAAGGCTGTGAATCCCCTTTCTGCCCCTCTTTCTGAGGTCCTTCTGTTCCTTCTTTCTCTGGCCCAACAGGGTTCTGCCCTGGGTACCATCAAGGGTTATCTTTGTTCTATCTCAGCCTTCCTCAGGCTTCCTGATCAGCCCTCCCTTTTCAAGTCCCCTGTTGTTAACAGGTTCTTAAAAGGCATTACACACCTCTTTCCTCCTGTTCCGTTTGTGATGCCTCAGTGGGACTTGAACTTGGTTCTTACCTTTTTAATGTGCGCTCCCTTTGAGCCTCTACATAACTGTCCTCTTCATCTTCTGACTCTGAAGACAGCCTTTCTGGTGGCCATCACCTCCGCTCGGCGGGTGAGTGAGCTCCTGGCTCGATCTTGCAAACCTCCCTTTCTGTCTGTTCATCCAGACAAGGTTGTTCTTAGGACGCGTCCGTCCTTCTTGCCAAAGGTGGTTACTGCCTTCCACATTGGGCAGACCATCACTTTGCCTACCTTCTTTCCGCCTCCGCATCCTTCCAGAGAGGAAGAGAGGCTCCACCGTCTGGACCCAAAACGTGCGCTCTCCTTCTATATCGACCGCACAAAACACTTCCGGGTGGATGACCAGCTCTTTGTTGGCTACGTGGGCGCCAAAAAGGTCGGGCGGTGCACAAACGAACCATCTCCCGCTGGGTTACCTTGTGCATCAAGGCCTGCTATTCTTTGGCTAAGAAGGAGCCTCCTGTTGGGCTGCGTGCCCATTCCACCAGGGCAACAGCTGCTACCACGGCCTTGGGCCGCGGTGTTCCGCTGCCGGTTATCTGTCAGGCAGCTACGTGGGCCTCGCTGCACACGTTTATAAAGCATTACTGCCTTGACAGTCAGGTCCGGAGGGACGGCTTCTTTGGCCGTTCTGTCCTCCAGGACTTCCCTGTCTGATCTTTGTTCACAGACCCACCACCGGGGTTGGTATTGCTGGGGTATCTATTCTAAGGTAAGGAATCTGTCACTAACGTGTCTCTTTCAGATGCACAAGTTACTAACTTGTGTAACGATATATCTGTAAGAGACAGTAGTTAGTGACAGATTCCTTACCGCCCACCCATCCTCCCCGTTCTGCGAACTGATTTCTAGGGTTAAGGACATCCCTTTCAGGGCCCTAGTATTTTTCAGACACCTATGTCAGCTTCTTGCATGGCTCTGCGTTCCTGGCGCGGAAAGTCGTGTACAGAACTGACGTCAGCGCGCAGGGGCGGCGTCTAAGTACTGCCCGCGACGTCATCCCGGCGATCACGACGCCGACGGCGGACGCGGAGCCGCACGACGCCGCCTACCGACGCGCAAGGGTACTGCTACGCAAAAACTTTCCGGATCCAGTCTGACGCCTGGGGATATTCTAAGGTAAGGAATCTGTCACTAACTACTGTCTCTTACAGATATATCGTTACACAAGTTAGTAACTTGTGCGTTATGCAGTTTTGTAAATTTGTAGAGCACACTAGCTCCGGGGAGGGTATCCTGGTGCTGAGCAAATGTGAGTCCAGCCAAACCTAGGGTCGAGTGGGATTCCTCAAAAATCCAGGTCTTCAATTTCTTATGGATTTCAAGAAGTAAGGAGGAGGCTTTCATATGAAGAGGCAGATCTTTCCGCACTTTAGGAGCAATGTAGGAGAAGGCTCGAGATCTAGTTTAGGGTATGCATGGGATGTGTGCAAGTATGAACCCGGACGAGCAGAGGCCCCTGGAAGGTTTGTGAAATCAGATGAGATAGTTGAGGCATTTTGGGCCAGTGTTATGTAGTTACTTGAAAGTGGGGGTGAGGAGTATGAATTGTTCTAGTTTGTGTATCTGAAGGCAGTGAAGCTCCTTCAGTTGTGGTGTTATGTAAGTGCTGCATGGGAGGTTGAGAGTGAGTCTGGCTTTCGAAGTTCTGAATGGTCTGCATCCTTCTAGTGAGTTTTTTGTTGATCCCCGCATAGCGTGTCTTCCTGTAGTCCAGCTCGCCGTGCATGACGGTTTTGAGGGTGCTGATTGGGAGCCATTTTGACATTTTCTGCAGCATCTTCAGGGAATGGAAGCATCCAGTGGTGACGGTGTGGATTTGGGCAGTCACGTATAGTTTACTGTTAATGACGATCGCGAGGTTCTTGTCGTGAGTGTCGTTCCTAGCTCTGTTGGCCACCCAGTAGAGTCCCATAGTGAAGTGCTCTTCTGAAGATCACAATTTCGGTTGTGTTGGTGTTCAGCTTTAGACAGTTGGTCTTCATCTAGCGGGCGATTTCAGTCCTGCAGGAATTGACCTTGATCCAGGTATTGGGTGTCTTGTCCGTGAGGGAGAGAATGAGTTACGTCTTGTTGACGTAGGAGAGGACTTTGAGGTCATGAGGGAGAATTATGCTGGCTAGAGGGATCATGTAAGCATTGAAGAGAATCTGGCTCAGGGAGGATCATAGCAGAACTCTGCAGATGAGATCTGAAAGAGACTATTAGTTATAGATACCTTACCTTAGAATTACCCCCAGGCGTTAGACTGGATACAGAGACATTTTTCTCAGCAGTACCCCTGCACTTCTGTAGGTGGCGTCGGTCGACTCCGGGTTCATCGTCAACGTCGTGATCGCCGTGGTGACGTCGCGGTATCTACTTAGACGCCGCCCCTGCGCGCTGACGTCAGTTATTTATTTTTCTGCACCAGCCAGCGCAGATCCGGAGAGAGCGGTACCCTTATTCAATTTTTGACAAGCTCTTTTTTGACTTTTGTCGACTTCTTTTTCGAGTCTTTCGACTCCTGGTGCACGTAGGGATGTCCCGTCCTCGAACCGGCTTCAAGCCTTGTGACTCCTGTCACAAGTTGATGTCGGTCAAGGACCCGCACCTCGTGTGCCTCTGGTGCCTGGAGTACGACCACGACCCGAGGACGTGCTCCGACTTTCGGGCCATGAACCCGAAGTCTTTGCAGTAGCAGTCCCGAAAGCTTCTGGAGGCTGGCAGTCAGCTCTGCGCCGCTCGAGGTCCCCGTTGAGAGGGAGGTCGCAGAGTCATCACCACCATTCCTCCTCGAAGTCTTCGTCATCGGGTAAGTCGAAGCACAAGAAGAAGGCGAAGAAGCACCTTCGCTCTTCGCCTTCTCCCTGTCTGTCGGCCGACGCAACGTAGGACGCGGAAGGTCGTCATCCTTCGGCTCTGCCTGCGGAGCCTGCTGGGACGGCTCTGAGCTTCCCTCGCTTCCCGGAGCCGGTCGACCTCACAACACCTCCCCCGGCGCCGATTCCACTGACGACCCCTCCGCCACCTCCGACGCCGGTTGTCTCCCCGTCTGGCGTCAACTCAGGCCTCCCCCTCGACCTGGACACTGAGTCGGACCGGCATCTACTGACGCCGGTACCGTCGCCGGCTGGTACTTTTGTACCACTGTTCTACCCTGGCGTTCCTTTTCGCCCTGAGTGGCAGCCAGGGGAGGATGAGGAGGCCTGGGAGGGGTCTGTTGACCCTCTGGCAGACCAGCTTGAAGAGCCGGACTGGAGAGAGAAGTTGATTGAGGCCAGTGGTCTGGATACCTCCCCAGACCCTGGTATGCTTTCTCCCCGTACCGTGGCCACGGAGGAGGGAGCTTCCTACGCTGCGCTGTGGTGTTGCGTAGGGCGGCTGAAGCCTTGGGCCTTGAGCTTCCTACGGTGGGCAGTCAGGACTAACCTCCTGACTGAGGTGCTTCAGCCGGCAGCGGCCTCTTCGGAGCCCCTACTGCCGTTCAATGAGGCCCTCGCAGACATCTTTCTGGGCACTTGGTCCCACCACAGGGGCTCCTGTGGATAGGATGATTGCCCGACTCCACCGCCCGGCTCCAGGCGACCCACTCTTCCTCTCCCAACACCCTACCCCCGAGAGCTTTGTGGTCCAAGCCTCAACCTCAAAAGGCGCGTTCCCTACTGCTCCCACAGATAGGGAATCCAAGAAGCTGGACCATCTTGGGCCGGTACACCCACTCTGTGTGGGACACGGTTGCGCAAGTGCTGCCACAGTGTTCGGAGGAGGCCCGGACCGTACTCTCCTGTGCGGTTGCTGAGGGTAGAGATGCAGCAAAGTTCGCCATCCGATGTGGGCTGGATACCACCGACTCGCTGGGTAGAACGATTTCTACGTCGGTAGCCTTGAAGCGCTACGCCTGGCTGAGGTCCACTGGCTTCTCCGGGGATGTCCAATCCACCCTTTTGGACATGCCTTTTGATGGCCGTCGTCTGTTTGGCGACAAGGCGGACAGCACGCTCGAGCGCTTCAAAGACTCTAGAGCTACGGCCAGATCCTTGGGCCTCGCTGCCACCTCTCGCCCTGTTCAGTCTGCCTTTCGCCCCTTTTGTGGCTACGGAAGGGGTACCCCACCGCTTTCCACCCAGGGCCACAGGCCGGCGCAAGCTACTCAGCCTCTGCGCGGCCAGGGTCGTGGGACCCAGCGCCGTGGGTCTGGGGGCCAGCAGGCGGGCCAGTCCACCAGTGCCCCCTCTGCAGCAGCCTCCAAACCTTCCTAGTCCGACCTTTCAGGGCCACCAGTGGGCGGCTGGATCCGCCATCACCTCCCCCACTGGCACAACATCATGTCAGACAGGTGGGTTTTGCAAATAGTCCGAAGGGGCTACTCCCTCCCCTTCGAGACTACCCCTCTCTCCATGCCACCAACACTCCATCGCATGACGGAGGATTACTTGGCCCTTCTCCATCAGGAAGTTACGTCTCTCTTGGCCAAGGGAGCTATCGAGCGCGTCCCTGTCCCAGAAGTAGGTCATGGTTGCTACTCCCACTACTTCCTGGTACCCTAGAAGGACAAAGGCCTAAGTCCTATCTTAGACCTCAGGGATGTCAACCGCTTACTCCGGAAGGAGAAGTTCAAAATGCTCTCCTTGGCTCATGTCTTGTCTGCCCTCGACCCTGGAGACTGGATGGTAGCGTTGGACTTGCAGGATGCGTATTTTCACATCCCCGTCTTGCCTGCCCACCGGCGTTACCTACGGTTCATGGTTGGCCACGAGCATTTCCAGTATACTGTGCTCCCCTTTGGCCTTACCAGTGCCCCTCGGGTGTTCACTAAAGTGATGGCGGTGGTTGCAGCTCATCTGCGCAGATCAGGGTTCCCAGTCTTCCCCTTTGTTGACGACTGGTTGTTGAAGGCGAGCTCGCCCCAGGCTGCTGTCTCCCACCTCCAGACTACGGCGGACCTCCTGCATTCGCTGGGGATCACAGTCAATGTGCCAAAGTCACACCTGAACCCCTCTTAGAAGCTCCTTTTCATTGGAGCGGTTCTGGACACAGCACAGTTTCGGGCCTATCTTCCTGAGCAGCGAGTCCGGGATTTTTCGGGCTATGATACCGATGTTCCAGCCTCTATCCCGGATTTCGGTGAGAATGACCCTGAGGCTGCTGAGCCTCATGGCCTCCTGAATCCTGTTGGTGGATCATGCCAGGTGGCATATGCGGGCTCTGCAGTGGGACCTGAAGTTCCAGTGGGCGCAGCATCAGGGCAATCTTTTTGATGTCGTCCAGATCTCGGAGGGGACTGCACGTCAGTTGCAGTGGTGACACACGAACCAGGATTGGGTCAACGGCAGATCCCTCTCCCTTCCCCAACCAGAGTTCTCAGTAGTGACAGACGCGTCTCCCCTGGGATGGGGTGGCTACATGGGAGAGGCGGAGATCAGAGGCCTCTGGTCTCCAGCGGAGTTCGGGCTCCACATCAACCTTCTGAAGCTCTGGGCGATTCGTCTTACACTGAAGGCATTCCTTCCCTCTGTCAAAGGAAGAGTAGTGCAGGTGTTCACTGATAACACCTCTGCCATGTGGTACTGCAACAAACAGGGCGGGGTGGGGTCGTGGACCTTATGCCAAGAGGCCCTTCGCCTCTGGAAGTGGGTGGAACATCAAGTCATGTCCCTGGTGGTTCAACACCTGGCAGGTTCCCTGAACGCCAGGGCGGACAAACTCACCCGCCGGTGCATGATGGATCACGAATGGCGTCTTCACTCAGAGGTGGTGCAAGGTCTCTTTCAGCAATGGGGAGAACCTTGGTTAGATCTATTCGCCACCGAAGAGAACGCGCAATGTCAGCAGTTCTGCGCGGTGGACTTTCCAAGGCGGCACTCGCTCGGCGACGCTTTTCGTCGGGAGTGGAGTTGCGGTCTTCTATGCGCCTTTCCGCCTATACCACTTCTACCCAGAGTGCTGAAGAAGATCAGGCGCGACCGGGCCCGCGTCATTCTTGTGGCTCCGGACTGGACACGGAGAGTCTGGTATCCTGAGCTCTTGAACATGGCCACCGATCCTCCGATCAGACTGCCTCTTCGGAAGGATCTTCTGCCACAGCAGCAGAGGACGGTCCTCAACCCGAACCTTTTCAGCCTCCACCTCCTTGCGTGGAGATTGAGCAGCGACAGTTAACAGTCTTTGACCGTCCTCCCGAAGTCTGTAATGTTATCTTGGCAGCCAGGCATCCCTCCACTAAAACGGTATACACCTGTAGATGGAACAAATTTGTGGCATGGTGCACAGCAAAGGCTGTGGATCCCCTTTTCTGCCCTGCTTTCAGAGATTCTCCTCTTCATTCTTTCTTTGGCCCAGCAGGGCTCTGCTCTGGGCACTCTTAAGGGCTATCTTTCGGCCGTTTCGGCTTTTCTTCACCTTCCTGACCAGCCCTCTCTTTTCAAGTCCCCGATTATTAACAGATGTCTGAAGGGCATTACTCATCTCTTTCCTCCTATTCCTTTTGTAATGCCCCAGTGGGACTTGAACCTTGTCTTAAGTTACCTTATGTGCGCTCCTTTCGAGCCACTACATAATTGTCCTCTCAGACTCTTGACTCTTAAAACTGCCTTTCTGGTTGCCATCACCTCTGCTCGCAGGGTGAGTGAGCTCCAGGCTTTATCTTCCAAGCCTCCTTTCCTTGATGTTCATCCGGACAAGGTCGTCCTCAGAATTAGACCTTCTTTTCTACCCAAAGTGGTTACCTCTTTCCAGATAGGTCAGACCATCACTTTGCCCAGCTTCTTCCCACCCCAGCGTCCTTCCAAGGAGGAGGAGAGACTCCACCGTCTGGATCCAAAACGTGCATTATCATTCTATATGGATCGCACAAAACAATTTCGGGTGGACGATCAACTCTTTGTTGGCTATGTGGGCACCAAGAAAGGTTGTTTCGTACAAAAACAGGCCATCTCTCGATGGGTCGTTCTTTGTATTAAAATCTGTTATTCCTTGGCGAAAAAGGAACCTCCGGTAGGGCTGCGCGCCCATTCCACCAGGGCGACGGCAGCCACTACTGCTTTGGGACGTGGAGTCCCCATCAGTGACATCTGCCAGGCAGCTACATGGGCATCACTGCGCAACTTCACTAAACATTATTGCCTGGATAGTCCGGTCCGGAGAGACGGCTTCTTTGGCCGTTCGGTTCTCCAGGACTTTCTGGTGTAAACTTAGTTTGCAAACCCACCTACGGGGTTGGTATTGCTGGAGTATCTATTCTAATGTAAGGAATCTATAATTAATAGTCTCTTTCAGATGAACAAGTTACTTACCTTTGGTAACGATATATCTGTAAGAGACATATATTAGTTATAGATTCCTTACCGCCCCACCCATCCTCCCTGTTCTGCGAACTGAGTTCTAGAGTAAGGGACTCCCTTTCAGGGCCCTACTTTTGTGCACCAGTGGTCAGTGTCGTGCATGGCTCTGAGCTTCTGGTGTGAAATGTCGTGTAAAAGAACTGACGTCAGCGTGCAGGGCGGCGTCTAAGTAGATACCGCGACGTCACCACGGCGATCACGACGCCGACGACAAACGCGGAGTCGACCGACGCCACCTACCGACGCGCTGGGGTACTGCTATGAAAATATTTCTCCGGATCCGGTCTGACGCCTGGGGGTAATTCTAAGGTAAGGAATCTATAACTAATATATGTCTCTTAAAGATATATCGTTACCGAAGGTAAGTAACTTGTTCGTCACAGGCATCTGAGGTGTATGGTGTCAGGCTGACTGACTAGCTCCTTCCAGTCGGGAAGAAGCAGGTTCATCGTAGTGCGTGTCATTGGATTCTGATGCCGTGGAGGTGTTGGATGAGGATTGGATGGAAGACTGTGTCAAACACTGCATAGAGGTCCAGAAGGATGAGGGCTGCCATGTCATCTCCATTTAGAGTTGTGTGAATGTCATCCATGGCGGCGATGAGGGCAGTTTCCACACTGTGGTTGGGTCTGAAACCAGACTGAGTGGTGTCGAGCAGTTGGTGGTCGCTGAGGCATTCGGTGAGTCGTCTATTTTTTCTAAGACCTTGGCTTGGAATGGTAGCAGGTAGATCGGTCTGTAGTTGGAGAACATCGAAGGATCAGCTGAGGATTCTTCTGCAATGGGAGGACAGTTGCATGTTTCCAAGCGTTTGGAAAGCTCACATAAGAGGTGAAGGCATTCAGAATGGGTGTGAGCACGGGGCTTATGAGTTCGAGTCCTATGGAGTAGGCAGTCCTCTGAGGCCCTCCAGTGGATGTACTTCATGGTGGAAGTGGTTTCTTTTGGGGTGACAACAGACCATGTGGTTAGCATAGACTCTTTGGATAAGATTGGGAGGCATTTGGTGAGGCCTGTTGGGTCCGGTTGCGGGTTTCATTTGTTATGCTCAAGCCCTTCGCCCAGTACCACGCTGTGCACAGCAATGAACTTCTTACTGTATGTTTAAAAAATACATTGAAATTCGCTGAAAAAAGCACAAAGGTTAATGTGATATTATAGTTATGATTTGTAATTATATCTTACTTTACATAAAACAAACCTTAGAAATTCACTGAAAAAAGCAAAAGTTAAAGGGACGTTATAGTTAGGTGAAAATGTATGTCAAAACATACCATTTTACAATGATGGGAGAGATATTCTGGCTGTGTCGCAAGGCATTGCATTCTGTGAGGTAGTACCAGAGGCTTACACATCAGACCCGCTATGGCAGGGCAGACGTCTGCACCACACAGCACATCTTGAGTGATTCATGAAATGTGATAGGATAGATATAACGAGCCTAGAGTATGTTTGGCAATGGGACCATCTATGCACCTTGTAAGTGCTCCGATTTCAATTAAACTTATCCCAGACTTAATTCAATAAATATTTAGAACTCAGATACGCACTATCCAGTCACAACATCCAGTCAACGGATCTCTCTGTAAGCATTCCCCTTGAAGCCAAGCTCCTTATGGGCCGTACTGAGAAGGACGGCGTATCTCAAATGTATTGCATACTTGTGAACAATGCCCCTAGCTGCCTCCTGGCCTTAAGACAGAAATGGTAGAGCTGGACATGACAACACTGGTATATATTAGGCATCATCCGGAGCACTGGTGTCAGTTCTTGGTATTTTTTCCTTGACCCATCGAGGAGCAGAGAGGAAGCGAGAGAGTAGCAACCGTGACAGTTATAGTAGATTACATGCTTGCACATCATGGCACTAATTCACAGGCAAGGAGGTAGGATCTGTGGTAAAATATGTATCCACCAGAAATAGTGGTTCGAGGCATGTGAGCTGCAGAGCTCACACTGTGCATTAGATCGCCATCTGGTGTTGGGCTCGGATGCTTGCACTTTGTTGTTGTCTTGGAAGAAGTCTTTGTAGTCATGTGATAGGTGACTCCTCCTTAGGACAATAGTGCGCATGGGCATCGACTCCATCCTCAGATTGTTTTTTTCCGCCATCGGGTTCGGATGCAATTTCGACACTCCGGTTCGAAACTTGTTTTTTTGCAGCGTTTTCCACTTTTCAACACCTGATACCGACATCGACATCTCGACGTCCCTTCCTCGATCTCCTTTCCAGCCGTCGACGCGGGCCGTTGGGCCCATCGACGCCGTAAGGCCTACTGCCCATGGAAAGGACGCCATTCCGAAAATGCCCCCAATGTGGAGCAAAGTTTCCTCACAGTGACCACCACCAGGTCTGTAATTGGTTCCTCTCACCAGACCATAACGAGGCCACTTGTCCGGCCTGCGCCTCCTTCCACTCCAAGAAGACAATCCGCGATCGTCGAGCCCGAAGGCACATCATGGCGCACAGGTCCGCTCCGGAACCCGTCAACATCTTCGATGAGGGTCCCGATGTTCCGGAAGAAGACTCCGAAGACCTCGCTATCATCTCCGAGGCAGAGGACTCCGACGGTTCCATCCCTTCAGGGCAGCGTGTGAGTACTACTGCCCCTGCCCCAACCCTCCCTGCAAAATCGAAGGCACCGGTCAGCACTTCGCCTACGGGCCCCAGTCGAGACCGTAAACGTGCTTCGGACGCCCCGCCTCCGGGCTCGGCACCGAACAAGAAAACAAAGCCTTCTAGTTCCTCGGCACCGACCAAACCACATGTGCCCGTTACACTGGCACCTTCGGTGCCGAAACACAAAGACCACCCGGCGCCGAAATCCAGTTCGGTCCCCAAATCCGCCTCCAAGCACGCGGATCCTCGGCACCGAAACCAAAGCTACTCGACACACCCCCTAAACTAAAGCCGGTCAAGCCTGTAGCTAAGTTGAAGGACGCCTCGACGCCTTCTAAAGCAAAGGAACATTTAAAGAAGCCATCACCACGTTCGGAACCGAAAAAGTCGGCGCCGAAAACTAATATTCAAGGGGAGGAACTGTTTACACCGGATCCCATCGATCCTAATCAACACAAGCTTTATATCAATCCTAAAACAGGACACATTTCCTCTGTGCCACGTCACAAGCCTGTCCCTCCAAAGAAGAAGGACTCTTCCACTTCCCCTATACCTCTCTCTAACACCCCTCCTCTCCACATCCCTATCACACCTCCTCAACCTGCGGATTCTCCCCCACATGAGTATGAGGACAACATGGGGTACGGGGATGACCCTCATAATTTATTTCTGGATCCAGATAATCCACCACAGGATGACTGGGGTTATAATGACCCCCAGACCCTACAGACCTCCCCAGCCCTCCACCTTATCCCACAAAACCATCTCCACCAGATGATCACATAGGTTTTGGGCAACTCATACATAGGGCGGCCGTTTTTCATGGGGTGCATATTCACACCGACCAACCAGAAGAAGATTTTCTTCTAGACACTTTTGAACGGTCTCAAAAAACTGTTCAAACTTTGCCCATGATCAAGGGTGTCATTAAACATGCACCTGAAATTTTTAACGACCCAGTCAGAGCCAGGATCCTTAATCCTAGAGTGGATAAAAAGTATAGACCTGCCCCCGATGACCCCACCTACATCAAAGGTCAGCTCCCCTTGACTCACTGGTCGTTTCTAATGCCAGAAAACGCGCCAATTCCCAAACTTCAGGGGATGCTCCGCCCCTGATAAAGAATCCAAATTGTTAGATTCCTCTGGCAAACGCGTAGCTGCGCAAGCCACCAACATCTGGCGCATCGCTAACACCCAAGCTCTACTAGCTAGGTACGACAGGGCACACTACGATCAGCTAGAAACCCTCCTTCAACATCTACCTGATCAATACAAAACACAAGCCACTGACCTCATTCAAGAAGGCAAACTTATTTCAAATGCCTCCATTAAGTGTGCCTTAGACGCAGCCGACACCGCCGCTAGGTCAGTTAACACTAGCGTGCTTATCAGACGACACGCCTGGCTTCGCATTTCAGGTTTTAAGCCAGAAGTCCAGACTGCCATACTAAACCAGCCATTTAACCAAAACCAACTATTTGGTCCTGCTGTCGACACAGCACTAGAAAAGATGAAGAAGGATACTGACACTGCCAAATCAATGGGAGCATTGCAGTCCCCGCAGCAACGTGGCTCCTTTCGCCGCTCCTTTTACAGAGGGGGCTCCAGGAATACCACTGCAGACAGTTCCTCTTCCTATCGAACAAACACCCAAACCTCTCCTAATAGAGGATACTTTAGGGGTGGTTACAGAGGCAACAACTCTAAGGGCAGAGGTTGAGGTAATAATAACAACACCCGTACCTCCACCACTCCCAAACAGTGACTTTCCTCCACTTCCCCCGACCACAACACCCCTGTCGGGGGAAGGCTATCACAGTTCCTGCCTGTCTGGAACTCCATTACAACAGACAGGTGGGTGAGACAGATTATCCAACATGGCTACTGCCTGGAGCTAACAGCTACCCCCCCCACCATACCACCCAGGCAGCGTCCAATGTCCACAGACCATCTTACACTTTTACAACAAGAGGTACTTTCCCTGCTTCAAAAGCACGCCATAGAGCCAGTGCCTCTGCTACAGCAGGGCACAGGGGTTTACTCCCTGTACTTCCTCATTCCCAAGAAGGACGGCACTCTCAGGCCTATTTTAGACCTCAGACCTCTCAATCAATACATACACTCAGATCATTTTCACATGATCACTCTCCAACAAGTGCTTCCCTTACTACAACAACAAGACTTCCTTGCCACATTAGACCTCAAGGACGCCTACTTCCACATTCCCATACATCCTGCTCACAGGAAGTATCTAAGGTTCGTTCTCAATGGGCAGCACTACCAGTTCAAAGTACTCCCATTCGGAGTCACCACTGCTCCAAGAGTGTTTACCAAATGCCTTGCAGTAGTAGCAGCGCATCTACGAAGACAACAAATACATGTCTTCCCATACCTGGACGACTGGCTTATCAAAGCCAAATCATTCAACCAGTGTGTCCAACACACCCACCAAACGATACAAACATTACACAACTTGGGGTTCACAATAAACTATACCAAGTCCCACCTTCAGCCCTCCCATGTCCTTCAATATCTGGGAGCCACAATAAACACTTCCACTGCTCTAGCTTACCCCAGCCCAGCCAGGATAGCCAGTATACAAACCCTTGTCCCCAGGTTTCAAATGCAACACTCTCTTCCAGCCAGAGTGTTTATGCAGCTAATCGGCATGATGGCATCCTGCATTTTTATCGTCCCTCATGCAAAACTTCAAATGCGTCCTCTACAAGAGTGCCTAGCGCGCCAATGGAACCAGGCTCATGGACATCTTGCAGATCTGGTGTTGGTGGACAGCCGCACACATCGCTCTCTGCAGTGGTGGAACACCAACAATTTGTCCAAGGGGCGGCCGTTCCTAGAGCCGGTTCCACAAGTAGTACTAACCACGGACGCATCCCTTACAGGATGGGGAGCACACCTATTACATCATACAACACAAGGCAAGTGGACCACTCAGCAGAAGCTGCTCCACATCAACCACCTAGAGTTACTAGCTATATTCCTAGCTCTCAAGTCCTTTCAACTCCACGTACAAAACAAAGCTGTCCTGATTCGAACAGACAACATCACAGCTATGTACTATATACAAAAACAGGGGGGGACACACTCTCCACAACTGTCCCAACTAGCACAGGACATTTGGAGGTGGGCCATTCCACAAAACATATACCTTCTAGCAGAACACCTACCAGGGGTTCACAATCAGATTGCAGATCTGTTAAGTCGACAGACACAACAGATTCACGAGTGGGAACTACATCCACAAGTTCTTCTACCTTTCTTCCAGATGTGGGGCCAGCCAGACTTAGATCTGTTCGCCACACACCAAAACGCCAAATGCCCAACCTTCGCCGCCAGGTTTCCACACCCGCAGTCCAAGGGCAATGCGATATGGATGAACTGGTCCGGCAGATTTGTGTACGCTTTTCCACCGCTCCCACTCATCCCACTTGTAGTACGCAAGCTTCGACAACAGTCTCTCAAAATGATACTAGTAGCCCCTACATGGGCACGCCAACCGTGGTTCACCACACTACTAGAGCTATCAGTAGTCCCATACCAAAGACTACACCTCTCCCCAACAATGCTAACGCAGAGCCATGGAGAGATAATGCACCCAGATCCATCTCAGCTGAACCTTGCAATTTGGCTCCTGAAGTCCTAGAATTCGGTTACCTTAACCTACCCCCAGACTGCATGGACGTTATAAAAGAAGCTAGACGCCCAACTACCAGAGCCTGCTATGCAGCTAAATGGAAAAGATTCGCTATTTACTGCACTAATAATAACATCCAACCATTACAAGCCTCTACGCAAAACATCATTTGCTATTTGCTACATTTGCAAAGATGTAATCTTGCATACTCATCCATACGTCTGCACCTCGCAGCCCTTGCTGCTTACTTACAAAACAGACAACACTTATCACTATTCAAAGTTCCCGCCATTAAAGCCTTCATGGAAGGCCTTAAGCGGATCATACCTCCCAGATTACCACCTTCCCCAGTGTGGAATCTTAATATAGTACTTACCAGGCTCATGGGTCCACCTTTCGAACCCTTACATAAATGTGAACTTCAATTCCTTACATGGAAAGTTGCGTTTCTAATTGCAATCACTTCTCTCAGGAGAGTCAGTGAGCTACAAGCTCTAACTATACAAGAGCCTTTCTTACAAATACATCATAAAAAGGTAGTTCTCAGAACAAACCCAAAATTCCTTCCCAAAGTCATTTCGCCTTTCCACCTTAACCAATCAGTAGAACTACCTGTGTTCTTCCAAAACCCAGATTCCGTGGCAGAAAGAGCTCTCCACACCCTAGATGTCAAAAGAGCCCTTATGTATTACATTGACAGAACCAAATCCTTTCGCAAAACCAAACAATTGTTTGTGGCTTTCTCTCCACCACACAAAGGTAATCCCATCTCAAAAGCCAGGGTTGCAAGGTGGATTGTTAAATGTATCCAAATCTGCTACCAAAAAGCCAAACGCACATTATCAGTTCCCCCTAGAGCGCACTCAACACGCAAACTAGGGGCCTCCATGGCATTCTTAGGGAACATTCCCCTAGAAGACATATGTAAGGCAGCCACGTGGTCTACAACACACACCTTCACTAAACACTATTGTGTTGATGTGCAAGCCAAGCAACAAGCTTCCGTGGGCCAAGCTGTCCTTAAAACCCTTTTTCAAACTACTGCAACACATACAGGTGACCACCGCTAGGGGAGATACTGCTGTACAGTCTATGCACAGTGTGAGCTCTGCAGCTCACATGCCTCGAACGGAAAATGCTACTTACCAGTATGCATCTGTTCTTGGCATGTAGAGCTGCAGATCCTCACACGCCCACCCACCTCCCCGGGACCTGTATGTGCTCCAGTCCTATCTTAATTAGATACACACACATGGACATCTCTTTTCTTTTCTACTAACTCCATCACTCCCCAATATGGCGAAAAACAATCTGAGGATGGAGTCGATGCCCATGCGCACTATTGTCCTAAGGAGGAGTCACCTATCACATGACTACAAAGACTTCTTCGAAGACAACAACAAAGTGCAAGCATCCGAGCCCAACACCAGATGGCGATCTAATGCACAGTGTGAGGATCTGCAGCTCTACATGCCAAGAACAGATGCATACTGGTAAGTAGCATTTTCCTTACTGAGGTAAGTAACTTTGTCTTATGATAGATATATCTTCTCGCTGAAGGGAAATGTTTTTTGAGATCAGTCTGAAGCCTGGCAGCATAATTCATAAGGTGAGAAATTTGTATATATATTTAAACAGGTGGACTCACCAAAGAACAAAAATATATTTCCAGTACAAAGTTTTAGCTTCCACCTTCCTCAGGTAGTACAAGATGATTTGCACAGATGACACTGATGAATTTTGAAAAAGCATCATGAGTGAAGATTCCATTTGGAATCAATGCAATTCCATAGTCTTTGTAGTTACCCAGGGAAGCACTTATTCGGAATACCAACAGCAGAAACATAAGAGACAGAACTCCATTTGTGGTTGACTATCATCCATCAGCTCCCAACTACAGAAATGTAATGTAAAAAACATTTCCCTTTCGGTCCACTTGTGAAAAATTGCAAAAGGTTTTTCCAAAACCGGAAGTCATTGCTTACTGCAGAGCTCCCAATTTATGATCTCTTATTGTAAGAGCTGAACTCAAGCAAGCTGTAACGAATTCAGGGGTTCATTGCTGTGACTCTAAAAGCTGCATTGCATGTGAATACATACTTTTTACAGACATGATCAGTAACTAGTTCTGGTACGAGAAGGACCTATGGAATAAGACATGCCCAACATGCATTATTTATGTGATTCAGTGCCAACCCCAAAGCTATAATAAACAATATGTATGCCAAACAGTGTATCTGAAAGAGACACGTTAGTGACAGATTCCTTACCTTAGAATATCCCCAGGCGTCAGGCTGGATCCGGAAAGTTTTTGCGTAGCAGTACCCTTGCGCGTCGGTAGGCGGCGTCGTGCGGCTCCGCGTCCGTCGTCGGCGTCGTGATCGCCGGGATGACGTCGCGGGCAGTACTTAGGCGCCGCCCCTGCGCGCTGATGTCAGTTCTTCTTTTTCCGCGCCAGTAAGCGCAGTTCCGGGAAGAGCAGTGCCCTAGTCACTTTTTGACTATCTTTTTTGGTGAATTTTTTCACTGTTTCTTCAACGAGTCTTCACGACTCCTAAGGTGTCGTAGGGATGCCCGGCTTTAAGCCCTGCGAGGAATGTGGTCGCATGATGTCGATCACGGACCCGCACCTCGAGTGTCTCTTTTGTCTCGGCCGAGACCACGACACGAAGTCGTGTCCTGACTGCCGGAAACTTCATCCTAAGGCTTTGCGAGAGCGGTCTCGAAAGCTCCTCGAAGTCCGGCATTCGGCTCCGCGCCGCACCAAGTCCCGGGAGAGGTCAAGGGGCCGGACGCGGAGTCCCCGACGTTCGTCGGAATCCAAGTCTTCGCGCTCCTCCGGTAAGTCGAAGCACAAGAAGTCTAAGCGGCGTCATCGCTCTAAGACTTCGCCTCGCCGGTCTCGCGACTCGGCTGAGGTCCCTGTCGGCACCGTCCCCGCGGCCCCGGACGTGCCTGTCGAGTTACCCCCGCAGTACCCGCCCTACCCGGGTTCGGGGGCGACTCCTGCCGATATACAGGAATTCCTGTCGGCCATGAACCGCCTCTTCGGGCCTCAAGGTCCCTCCGGTGCGCCTTCGGGCCCCGCGGGCCCTGATGGGGTTGCTCCGGCGTCGCCGTCGACTCCGGTCCCGGCGTCGCCTGTCCCACCAGCCTTCGTCCCGGCCTCGGCTCCGGCCCCGGCCTCGACCCCGGCTCCGGTGGTGCCGCAACCCCCATCGACGCCGGTTGACCTAACCACGCCTCCGCCGACGCCGATGTCCCCGGTGCCGTTTCCGACGCCGTCCGGGGCTCCGGGCGGCGTCGTTCCCCGGTTCTCCCCGGGTCCGGACATGGAGCCGGACCGGCGTCGCCCGACGCCGGTTCCGGCGCCGATGAGACCTTGGGTCCCTGATGTCCCTCCTCCTCCATATTTTCAACCTGAGGAGGACCAGGAGAGCTGGGAGGGGTCTGAGGACCCTCTCACACAACAGTGCGAGTTTGACCCGGACTGGGTTGAGAAACTTGGGGATGCCAGTGGTCTGGATACCTCCCCTGACTCTGGCATGCTGTCTCCTCCCGTGGCAACGGAGGAGGGGGATAATTTTGCAACGGTGTTGCGTAGAGCTGCTGGAGCCTTGAATCTCCAGTTGCCTACGGTGGCCGTCAGGACTAACATCCTGACTGAAGTGCTTCAGCCGGCGGCCTCCTCTTTGGAGACTGTGCTGCCGTTCAACGATGCACTGACTGACGTTCTTTTGGGTGCCTGGTCCAAACCCACCACAGGGGCTCCTGTGGATAGGAACGTGGCCCGACGCCATCGCCCTGCTCCGGGCGACCCCCTGTTTCTCTCCCAACACCCCACCCCTGAGAGCTTGGTTGTCCAAGCCTCTGCCTCCCAAACCGTCTTCCCTACCGCCCCTCCGGATAGGGAATCCAAGCGCCTGGATCACTTTGGGAAGAAGGCTTTCTCTTCCTCCAGTGCTGGCTTGCGGTCTGTTAATACCGCTTGCCTCTTGGGCCGATACACCCACTCCCTGTGGGATTCGGTGGCAACTGTTTTGCTGCAGTGTTCTGAGGAGGTCCAGACACTGCTTACCCGCGCCATTGCGGAAGGGCGTGATGCGGCTAAATATACCATCCGCTGTGGCCTTGATACCGCCGACTCGCTGGGCAGATCGCTTGCAACGACGGTGGCGCTGCGTCGCCACGCCTGGCTGAGAACCACTGGTTTTTCAGGGGATGTCCAGAATACACTCATGGACATGCCCTTTGATGGAGTCGGTCTTTTTGGTTCGAAGGCAGACCATGCGCTGGAGCGTTTCAAGGACTCACGGGCTACTGCTAAGTCCCTGGGCCTTGCTGTTGTGCGCCCTCCGCTCACGTCTGCTTTTCGCCCCTTTCGTGGCCACGGAAGGGGCGCCCATTCACGTCCACAGCCCGGCCAACGGCCCGCGCAGCAAGCGCCTTCGCGTGGCCGAGGACGTGGATACCGCCGTGGCGGTTCGGGCAACCAGCGTGCGGGTCAGGCCACCACCTCCAACCCGTCCGCGGCCTCCAAGCCCTCCTAGTCCCTCCTTTCAGGTGCACAGCACGCCAGTCGGGGGCAGGGTCCGCCATCACCTTCACCACTGGCGTCCCATCACCTCGGACAGGTGGGTCTTGGACATTGTCCGAAGGGGCTACTCCCTCCCCTTCGAGACCACCACCCCAGCCATGCCACCTCAATTCCACCGCATGTCAGGGGATCACTTGGTGCTTCTACAGAAGGAAGTCACGGCCCTCTTGGCCAAGAGGGCCATCGAGCATGTTACGACCCCAGAAGTAGGGCGTGGTTGCTACTCCCACTACTTTCTGGTGCCCAAAAAGGACAAGGAGGACATGCGTCCTATCTTGGACCTCCGGAACGTCAATCGCTTCCTCCGGAAGGAGAAGTTCAAGATGCTCACCCTAGCTCAGGTCTTGACTGCCCTCGACCCCGGAGACTGGTTGGTAGCGTTGGACTTGCAGGACGCCTATTTCCACATCCCCGTCCTGCCGGCCCACCGGCGTTACCTTCGGTTCACGGTAGGCCTCGAGCATTTTCAGTTCACCGTGCTCCCCTTTGGCCTTACCAGTGCCCCTCGGGTGTTCACGAAAGTGATGGCGGTGGTCGCAGCTCATCTGCGCCGGGCAGGGGTTTCAGTCTTCCCCTACCTCGACGACTGGCTGCTGAAGGCAGGCTCGTCCCAGGCAGTCGTCTCCCACCTCCAGACTACGGCCGAACTCCTGCACTCGCTGGGGTTCTCCATCAATGTGCCGAAGTCGCATCTGATTCCTTCTCCACAGCTCCTTTTCATCGGAGCAGTTCTGGACACGACGCAGTTTCGGGCCTATCCTCCCGAACGGCGAGTCCGGGATATTCAGGCTATGATTCCGATCTTTCAGCCTTTATCCTGGGTTTCGGTACGGATGACCCTGAGGCTGCTGGGCCTCATGGCCTCCTGCATCCTGCTGGTCAATCATGCCAGATGGCATATGCGGGCTCTGCAATGGGACCTGAAGTTCCAGTGGGCGCAGCACCAGGGCAACCTGTCCGATCACGTCCAGATCTCGGAGGGGACTGCAACACAGTTGCAGTGGTGGCTCTCGAACCGGCAATGGGTCATGGGCAGATCCCTCTCCCTTCCCCAGCCAGAGCATACAGTTGTGACGGACGCGTCCCTTCTGGGATGGGGCGGTCACATGGGAGAGGCGGAGATCAGAGGCCTCTGGTCTCCGGCGGAGTCCCGGCTCCATATCAACCTTCTGGAGCTCCGGGCGATCCGACTTGCACTCAAGGCATTCCTTCCCTCTGTCAAAGGGAAGGTAGTGCAGGTGTTCACCGACAACACCACCGCCATGTGGTACTGCAACAAACAGGGCGGGGTGGGGTCGTGGACCCTTTGTCAGGAGGCTCTGCGCCTCTGGACATGGCTGGAACATCAGGGCATGTTCCTGATGGTTCAACACCTGGCAGGTTCCCTCAACGCCAGGGCGGACGAACCCAGCCGCAGGTGCATGATGGATCACGAATGGCGTCTTCACTCGGAAGTGGCGCAAGGACTCTTTCTACAGTGGGGAGAGCCTTGGTTAGATCTATTCGCCACCGAAGAGAACGCGCAATGTCATCAGTTCTGCGCGTTGGAATTTCCAAGGCGGCACTCGCTCGGCGACGCTTTTCGTCACGAGTGGAGTTGCGGTCTATTGTACGCCTTTCCACCTATACCACTTCTACCCAGAGTGTTGAAGAAGATTCGGCACGACCGGGCCCAAGTCATTCTTGTGGCTCCGGACTGGGCTCGAAGAGTTTGGTATCCCGAGCTACTCAGTATGAGCGTAGATCCCCGATCCGTCTGCCTCTTCGGGAGGATCTTCTGTCGCAGCAGCAGGGGACGGTCCTCCACCCGAACCTGTCCAGTCTACACCTGCTTGCGTGGAGATTGAGCGGCGGCAGTTGATTCCTTTCGACTTGCCTCCCGAAGTTTGTGATGTGATTCTGGCAGCCAGGCGTCCCTCCACTAAGGTGGTATACGCCTGCAGGTGGAACACATTTGTGGCATGGTGCACAGCAAAGGCTGTGAACCCCCTTTCAGCCCCTCTTTCTGAGGTCCTTCTGTTCCTTCTTTCTCTGGCCCAACAGGGTTCTGCCCTGGGTACCATCAAGGGTTATCTCTGTGCTATCTCGGCCTTCCTCAGGCTCCCTGATCAGCCCTCCCTTTTCAAGTCCCCTGTTGTTAACAGGTTCTTAAAAGGCATTACACAC
Organism: Calotriton arnoldi; assembly: GCA_963921515.1. Classification (NCBI taxonomy): domain Eukaryota; kingdom Metazoa; phylum Chordata; class Amphibia; order Caudata; family Salamandridae; genus Calotriton; species Calotriton arnoldi. Next base: position 501,489 of record CAWUFW010004722.1, on the reverse strand, counting down.
CTCTTTCCTCCTGTTCCATTTGTGATGCCTCAGTATGACTTGAACTTGGTTCTTACCTTTTTAATGGGTGTTCCCTTTGAGCCTCTGCATAACTGTCCTCTTCGTCTTCTGACTCTAAAGACAGCCTTCCTGGTGGCCATCACCTCCGCTCGGCGGGTGAGTGAGCTCCAGGCTCTATCTTGCAAACCTCCCTTTCTGTCTGTTCATCCAGACAAGGTTGTTCTTCGGACGCGTCCGTCCTTCTTGCCAAAGGTGGTTACTGCCTTTCACATTGGGCAGACCATCACTTTGCCTACCTTCTTTCCGCCTCTGCATCCTTCCAGAGAGGAAGAGAGGCTCCACCGTCTGGACCCAAAACGTGCGCTCTCCTTCTATATCGACCGCACAAAACACTTCCGGGTGGATGACCAGCTCTTTGTTGGCTACGTGGGCGCCAAAAAGGTCGGGCGGTGCACAAACGAACCATCTCCCGCTGGGTTACCTTGTGCATCAAGACCTGCTATTCTTTGGCTAAGAAGGAGCCTCCTGTTGGGCTGCGTGCCCATTCCACCAGGGCAACGGCTGCTACCACGGCCTTGGGCCGCGGTGTTCCGCTGCCGGTTATTTGTCAGGCAGCTACGTGGGCCTCGCTGCACACGTTTACAAAGCATTACTGCCTTGACAGTCAGGTCCGGAGGGACGGCTTCTTTGGCCGTTCTGTCCTCCAGGACTTCCTTGTCTGATCTTTGTTCGCAGACCCACCACCGGGGTTGGTATTGCTGGGGTATCTATTCTAAGGTAAGGAATCTGTCACTAACGTGTCTCTTTCAGATGCACAAGTTACTAACTTGTGTAACGATATATCTGTAAGAGACAGTAGTTAGTGACAGATTCCTACCGCCCACCCATCCTCCCCGTTCTGCGAACTGATTTCTAGGGTTAAGGACATCCCTTTCAGGGCCCTAGTATTTTTCAGACACCTATGTCAGCTTCTTGCATGGCTCTGCGTTCCTGGCGCGGAAAGTCGTGTACAGAACTGACGTCAGCGCGCAGGGGCGGCGCCTAAGTACTGCCCGCGATGTCATCCCGGCGATCACAACGCCGACGACGGACGCGGAGCCGCACGACGCCGCCTACCGACGCGCAAGGGTACTGCTACGCAAAAACTTTCCGGATCCAGCCTGACGCCTGGGGATATTCTAAGGTAAGAAATCTGTCACTAACTACTGTCTCTTACAGATATATCGTTACACAAGTTAGTAACTTGTGCATTACCTCCGTTCACGATTGAGGAACCACAAATCGGCAATAATTAATAAGAAACTTTACCATCCTGTAGCCAATCATTTTAACCTTATGGATCATTTGCTATCAGATTTGAAGATTTTTCCTGTGGAACATGTCTTAAAGAAGAACTACTGGACTCCAGAGAAAACTTCTGGATGTACTGTTTAAAATCACTGCATCCAGATGGACTGAACAAAACTGTCAATACCACCTGATGAGTGCATATCTCAAGAGATCTCAGGACTGCATTGATTCTACATTCCAAGTGGAAGCTTCACTCATTATGCTTTTTGTAATTCAGTAGTGTCATCTGTGCAGCCACTGAGCAAACCATCTTGTACTACCTGAGGAAGGCGAAAGCTAAAACGTTGTAGTGGAAATATATTTTTGTACTTTGGTGAGTCCATCTGTTTTAGTCACTTCTTTCTTAGATACATTTTTTCTTTGTGTATATATATATATATATATCTATCTGAAAGAGACCCGTTAGTGACAGATTCCTTACCTTAGAATATCTCCAGGCGTCAGGCTGGATCCGGAAAGTTTTTGCGTAGCAGTACCCTTGCGCGTCGGTAGGCGGTGTCGTGCGGCTCCGCGTCCGTCGTCGGCGTCGGGACCGCCGGGATGACGTCGCGGGCAGTACTTAGACGCCGCCCCTGCGCGCTGACGTCAGTTCTTCTTTTTCCGCGCCAGTAAGCGCAGATCCGGGAAGAGCAGTGCCCTAGTCATTTTTTTACTACCTTTTTGGTGATTTTTTCACTGTATTTTCTTCGAGTCATCTAGGCTCCGAGGTGTCGGTAGGGATGCCCGGCTTCAAGCCATGCGACGCCTGTGGTCGACTGATGTCGATCACAGACCCGCACTTAGAGTGTCTCTACTGTCTCGGCCGCGACCACGACACAAAGTCGTGTTCCGACTGCCGGGCCTTACACCCGAAGGCTTTGCGAGAGCGGTCTCGAAAGCTACTCGAGGTCCGGCAGTCGGCTCCGCGCCGCACCAAGCCCCGGTCACGGGAGAGGTCGAGGGGCCGGTCGCGGAGTCCTCGCCCGTCATCGGAGTCCAAGTCTTCGCACTCTATGGGTAAGTCGAAGCACAAAAGTCTAAGAAGCACCATCGCTCTAAGACTTCGCCTCGCCGGTCTCGCGACTCGGCTGAGGCCCCTGTCGGCACCGTCCCCGCGGCTCCGGATGTGCCTGTGGCGCTGCCCCCGCATTACCCGCCCTTCCCGGGTTCGGGGCGACTCCGGCCGAGATACAGGAATTCCTGTCGGCCATGGCCCGCCTCTTCGGGCCTCAAGGCCCCTCCGGTGCGCCTTCGGGCCCCGCGGGCCCTAATACGGTTGCCCCGGCGCCACCGACGACTCCGGTCCTGGCGCCGCCTGTATCACCAGCCTCGCTCCCGGCCCCGGCCTCGAATCCGGCTCCGGTGGTACCGCAACCCCCATCGACGCCGGTTGACCTAACTACGCCTCCGCCGATGTCCCCGGTGCCGTTCCTGACGCCGCCCGGGGCTCCGGGCGGCGTCGTTCCCCCGTTCTCTCCGGATCCGGACGCGGCGTCGGACCGGCATCACCCGACGCCGGCGCCACTGAGACCTTGGGTCCCTGACGTCCCCCCTCCTCCTTATTTTCTATCGGAGGAGGACCAGGAGGGTTGGGAGGGGTCGGAAGACCCTCTCACACAGCAGTGTGAGTATGATGAGGACTGGGCAGAGGAACTTGGGGATGCCAGTCGTCTGGACACTTCTCCTGACACTGGCATGCGGTCTCCTCCTTCCGTGGCTACGGAGGAGGGAGCAAATTTCGCAACGGTGTTGCGTAGAGCAGCTGGAGCCTTACACCTCCAATTGCCTACAGTGGCTGTCAGGACTAACCTCCTGACGGAAGTGCTTCAGCCGGCAGTTACCTCCTCGGAGCCATTGCTGCCGTTCAATGATGCACTGTCTGACGTTCTTTTGGGCACCTGGTCCAAGCCCGCCACAGGGGCTCCTGTGGATAGGAACGTGGCCCGACGCCATCGCCCTGCTCCGGGCGACCCCTTGTTTCTCTCTCTCAACATCCCACCCCCGAGAGCTTGGTTGTCCAAGCCTCTGCCTCCCAAACCGCCTTCCCTACCGCCCCTCCGGATAGGGAATCCAAACGCCTGGACCAATTTGGGAAGAAGGCCTTTTCTTCCTCCAGTGCTGGCTTGCGGTCAGTCAACACCGCTTGCCTTTTGGGCCGATAGTCCCACTCTCTGTGGGATTCGGTGGCGCTCGTTTTGCCCCAGTGTCCTGAGGAGGTCCAGACACTGCTTTCCCGCACCATTGCAGAAGGAAGGGATGCGGCAAAGTACACCATCCGTTGTGGCCTTGATACCGCCGACTCGCTGGGCAGATCGCTTGCAACGACGGTGGCGCTGCTGCGCCACGCCTGGCTGAGGACAACTGGTTTCTCGGGTGATGTCCAGAATACACTCATGGACATGCCCTTTGATGGAGTCGGTCTTTTTGGTTCCAAAGCAGACCATGCGCTGGAGCGCTTTAAGGACTCACGGGCTACTGCCAAGTCCCTGGGCCTTTCTGCTGGGCGCCCTCCGCTAACCTCTGCTTTTCGCCCCTTTCGTGGCCACGGAAGGGGCGCCCAGTCACGTCCGCTGCCCAGCCACCGGCCCGCGCAGCAAGCGTCTTCGCGTGGCCGAGGACGTGGCTTCCGCCGTGGCGGATCGGGCAACCAGCGTGCGGGTCAGGCCACCAACCCCGCCCCGTTCGCGGCCTCCAAGTCCTCCTAGTCCTTCTTTTCAGGTGCACAGCTCGCCAGTAGGGGGCAGGGTCCGCCATCACCTTCACCACTGGCGTGCCATCACCTCGGACAGGTGGGTCTTGGACATTGTCCGAAGGGGCTACTCCCTCCCCTTCGAGACCACCCCCCCAGCCATGCCACCTCAATTCCACCGCATGTCAGGGGATCACTTGGTGCTTCTGCAGAAGGAAGTCACGGCCCTCTTGGCCAAGAGGGCCATCGAGCATGTTCCGACCCCAGAAGTAGGACGTGGTTGCTACTCCCACTACTTCCTGGTGCCCAAAAAGGACAAGGAGGACATGCGTCCTATCTTGGACCTCGGGAACGTCAATCGCTTCCTCCGGAAGGAGAAGTTCAAGATGCTCACCGTAGCTCAGGTCTTGACTGCCCTCGACCCTGGAGACTGGTTGGTAGCGTTGGACTTAGAGGACGCTTATTTCCACATCCCCGTCCTGCCGGCCCATCGGCGTTACCTGCGGTTCACCGTAGGCCTCGAGCATTTTCAGTTCACCGTGCTCCCCTTTGGCCTTACAAGTGCCCCTCGGGTGTTCACGAAAGTGATGGCGGTGGTCGCAGCTCATCTGCGCCAGGCAGTGGTTCCAGTCTTCCCCTACCTCGACGACTGGCTGCTGAAGGCGTGCTCGTCCCAGGCAGTTGTCTCCCACCTCCAGACTACGGCCGAACTCCTGCACTCGCTGGGGTTCTCCATCAATGTGCCGAAGTCGCATCTGATTCCTTCTCCACAGCTCCTTTTCATCGGAGCAGTTCTGGATACGACGCAGTTTCGGGCCTATCCTCCCAAACGGCGAATCCGGGATATTCAGGCTATGATTCCGATCTTTCAGCCTTTATCCTGGGTTTCGGTACGGATGACCCTGAGGCTGCTAGGCCTCATGGCCTCCTGCATCCTGCTGGTCAATCATGCCAGATGGCATATGCGGGCTCTGCAGTGGGACCTGAAGTTCCAGTGGGCGCAGCACCAGGGCAACCTGTCCGATCACGTCCAGATCTCGGAGGGGACTGCAAAACAGTTGCAGTGGTGGCTCTCGAACCGGCAATGGGTCATGGGCAGATCCCTCTCCCTTCCCCAGCCAGAGCACACCGTTGTGACGGACGCGTCCCTTCTGGGATGGGGCGGTCACATGGGAGAGGCGGAGATCAGGGGCCTCTGGTCTCTTGCGGAGTCCCGGCTCCATATCAACGTTCTGGAGCTCCGGGCGATCCGACTTGCACTCAAGGCATTCCTTCCCTCTGTCAAAGGGAAGGTAGTGCAGGTGTTCACAGACAACACCACCGCCATGTGGTACTGCAACAAACAAGTCGGGGTGGGGTCGTGGACCCTCTGTCAGGAGGCTCTGCGCCTCTGGACATGGCTGGAACATCAGGGCATGTTCCTGATGGTTCAACACCTGGCAGGTTCCCTGAACGCCAGGGCGGACGAACTCAGCCGCAGGTTCATGATGGATCACGAATGGCGTCTTCACTCGGAAGTGGCGCAAGGACTCTTTCTACAGTGGGGAGAGCCTTGGTTAGATCTATTCGCCACCGACGAGAACGCGCAATGTCAGCAGTTCTGCACGTTGGAATTTCCAAGGCGGCACTCGCTCGGCGACGCTTTTCGTCGCGAGTGGAGTTGCGGTCTGTTGTACGCCTTTCCGCCTATACCACTTCTACCCAGAGTGTTGAAGAAGATTCGGCGCGACCCGGCCCAAGTCATCCTTGTGGCTCTGGACTGGGCTCGAAGAGTTTGGTATCCCGAGCTACTCAGTATGAGCGTCGATCCCCCGATCCGTCTGCCTCTTCGGGAGGATCTTCTGTCGCAGCAGCAGGGGACGGTCCTCCACCCGAACCTGTCCAGTCTCCACCTGCTTGCGTGGAGATTGAGGGGCGGCAGTTGATTCCCTTCGACTTGCCTCCCGAAGTTTGTGATGTGATTCTGGCAGCCAGGCGTCCCTCCACTAAGGTGGTATACGCCTGCAGGTGGAACAAGTTTGTGGCATGGTGCACAGCAAAGGCTGTGAATCCCCTCTCTGCCCCTCTTTCTGAGGTTCTTCTGTTCCTTCTTTCTCTGGCCCAACAGGGTTCTGCCCTGGGTACCATCAAGGGCTATCTTTGTGCCATTTCGGCCTTCCTCAGGCTTCCTGATCAGCCCTCCCTTTTCAAGTCCCCTGTTGTTAACAGGTTCCTAAAAGGCATTACACACCTCTTCCCTCCTGTTCCGTTTGTGATGCCTCAGTGGGACTTGAACTTGGTTCTTACCTTTCTCATGTGCGCTCCCTTTGATCCTCTACATAACTGTCCTCTTCGTCTTCTGACTCTGAAGACAGCCTTTCTGGTGGCCATCACCTCCGCTCGGCGGGTGAGTGAGCTCCAGGCTCTATCATGCAAACCTCCCTTTCTGTCTGTCCATCCAGACAAGGTTGTTCTTAGGACGCGTCCGTCCTTCTTGCCAAAGGTGGTTACTGCCTTCCACATTGGGCAGACCATCACTTTGCCCACCTTCTTTCCGCCTCCGCATCCTTCCAGAGAGGAAGAGAGGCTCCACCGTCTGGACCCAAAACGTGCGCTTTCCTTTTATATCAACCGCACACAACACTTCCGGGTGGATGACCAGCTCTTTGTTGGCTACGTGGGCGCCAAAAAAGGTCGGGCGGTGCACAAGAGGACCATCTCCCGCTGGGTTACCTTGTGCATCAAAGCCTGCTATTCTTTGGCTAAGAAGGAGCCTCCTGTTGGGCTGCGTGCCCATTCCACCAGGGCAACGGCTGCTACCACGGCTTTAGGCCGCGGTGTTCCACTGCAGGATATCTGTCAGGCAGCTACGTGGGCCTCGCTGCACACGTTTACCAAGCATTACTACTGCCTTGACAGTCAGGTCCGGAGGGACGGCTTCTTTGGCCGTTCTGTCCTCCGGGACTTCCTTGTCTGATCTTTGTTCGCAGACCCACCACCGGGGTTGGTATTGCTGGGGTATCTATTCTAAGGTAAGGAATCTGTCACTAACGTGTCTCTTTCAGATGCACAAGTTACTAACTTGTGTAACGATATATCTGTAAGAGACAGTAGTTAGTGACAGATTCCTTACCGCCCCACCCATCCTCCCCGTTCTGCAAACTGATTTCTAGGGTTAAGGACATCCCTTTCAGGGCCCTAGTATTTTTCAGACACCTATGTCAGCTTCTTGCATGGCTCTGCGTTCCTGGCGCGGAAAGTCGTGTACAGAACTGACGTCAGCGCGCAGGGGCGGCGTCTAAGTACTGCCCGCGAAGTCATCCCGCCGGTGCCGACGACGGACGCGGAGCCGCACGACGCCGCCTACCGACGCGCAAGGGTACTGCTACGCAAAAACTTTCCGGATCCAGCCTGACGCCTGGGGATATTCTAAGGTAAGGAATCTGTCACTAACTACTGTCTCTTACAGATATATCGTTACACAAGTTAGTAACTTGTGCATATATATATCCATAATTTCTTTCTTCCGTCCTCGACGCAGTAAAAGAACCAAGCAGCACCACAGGGCTCGATTTTCAATTTATTTCACCACTCGTGCAGTGTTACAGGGATAGTCTACGCGTTTCGGCGTTAGCCTTCCACAGGACCATATATATATATCAGAAGGCTCATTTCTGTGCCCTAACAGAGTGGGTGCTTTACGTGTGAGCCCCTGATTACCTACTACTACACATACATACCAATCAGTTCCAAACTAGGAAGAAGCTGGCACACCAGTAGTGATTATTCCTAAAGCTTATTTATTGTGATTTAATTTTACCTATCGTTGTCAACCCATGTCGCCTGAACACAGCCTTTCTCATAACAAGATCATAAACAAGGTGATTATTTAGTGCAATTACACTATAAGAATAAAAAATATACTCCACATATCTACAATTTCACACAAATGTGTGAATAGCTTTACAGGTTAAAGAAACAATCATAATATCTGTTTATGTACTGAGTAATTATATGTCAAACAACGTAATTTAGAGAGGGACAGTTCTTTCACAATGCTACAAAATTATGCAAATTATAAATGTGCAAGAAGTTCCTCATCCATGTTTAATACTGAAGGTTCCCAATTTTCTAGCTGCAGTATATATTTAGATTCAAGTTTGTTTATAAACGGGGCTCTTTCTTCATTTGTCTACTGGCTATCCTGAGTCATGAAAATCGCTAAAGTGTTAAGCTGCTTAACTCCATTTTATATAGTTGAATGACTTTCGAGAGACACGCTAGGACAGAAACAGTATAGCTAGACATATATGTAATCACTTTAGATATCCTTTGGTCAGATTTTCAGTGAGGTAGCACATAGGATTTGCACAGTATGTCACAGTATATCACAAGTAGGAACTGCATGTTCATAAGAAAACCATGTGTTTTGCTTTGCACTTCTTACAGGCTACGTACTAAAATGTCCTTAATTAATCTTAGTTTTCTAAATGTTATAATTGGCTTCTCAGTCATCTATGCAGTTATGGGACCTAAGGATGCCATGTTGTTTTTGAATGATCCTGCAAATTTGTGACAACTCTCTGCTATATGTCATAATCAGCCTGTTCTCATTCCCAATTTTTATATTTTTTCTTCTTACCAAATTCAAGTTCTGCTCTTGTTTTCAAATCTGCTTTCCTATTAACTATTTCTAACACATAGTTTGGACAACTTTGGTCCTTAAAACACCCATCCATAACTCTCTTTACAACTAGGGGGCCTGGCCGGTGCAGCATCAAGAATTACTGGAGCAATGGCAAAAGGAGTAGCAGCCATAACTATGGATGAAGAGTACCAGCAAAAAAGAAGGGAAGCCATGAACAAACAGCCAAGTGGCTTCAAGGAGGGAATTACTCGTGGGGGAAAAGGCTTAGTATCCGTAAGAACAATTGCTTAATCAGTACTAATGTTCTGTGTCCGGGAGTGGTAAATGTAACTTCATTAATCTGCAGTTTTCTTAATTCCCCACAATAATTACTTTATGAAGGATAGTTCGACATGTGAAACGGTTTAATTTTGCCCTAAAATTCAAACATCATAATCCATATTTCTTCTCAGTAAATGTCATGGTAAGTTACTTTGTCCCTGGTACAAATGCACTTTTTATGAATGGCAGACTTGTAATGGAACTTTCCTTTGCAGATTTTCCTTGGTGCCTAGCCAGGACAATGGAATATTTATCAAATGAGTAGAATATTATTCCATGGATAATCGACAAAATTATCATTATTAAAGCACTTACCTTCAAATGGCTTCCCCGAACACAGGATGTACCATCACTCAGGCCCTGATCACCAGCCAGTTAGACTACGCAACGCACTCTAAACAGAGATTCCAGACCATACAGCACTCCGCCGCCAGATTTATCCTCGACCTACCCAGACGGACCTGCACCACCCCCACCTCAGAAAACTCCACTGGCTCCCTATACAGAAGAGATGCCAATTCAAGTTCATGATCCACGCTTACAAAGCATTGCTCCCCTTCGGCCTTATCAGTGCCCCTCGGGTGTTCACCAAGGTGATGGCAGTGGTTGCAGCTCAACTGCGCAGGTTAGGGGTGTCAGTCTTTCCCACCTCGACGACTGGCTGTTGAAGGCGTCCTCCTCCCAGGCTGTCGGCTCCCACCTTCAGACTACGGCGAACCTCCTGCATTAGCTGGGGTGCTCTATAAACGTGCCGAAGTCACACCTGACTCCTTCTCAAACGCTCCCTTTCATTGGAAATGTTCTGGACACAGTGCCGTTTCTGGCCTATCCTCCTGAGCAGCGAGTCCGGAAATTCAGGTTATGATTCTGATGTTTCAGCCTCTATCCTGGATTTTGGTGAGACTCACTCTGAGGCTGTTGGGCCTCATGGCCTCCTACATCTTGTTGGTAAAGCATGCCAGGGGGCGTATGCGGGCTCTGCAGTGGGACTTGAAGTTCCACTGGGCACAGCATCTGGGAAATCTCACCGACATGGTCCAGATCTCGGAAGGAACTGCGAGAGATCTGCAGTGGTAGTTGATGAACCGCGATTGGGTCAATGGCAGACCCCTCTCCCTTCCCCGACCAATCTCACAGTTGTGACAGATGCGTCACTTCTGGAATAGGGCGGCCATCTGGGAGAGGTGGAGATCAGGGGACACTGGTCTCCAGCAGAGTCAGGACTCCACATCAATTTGTTGGAGCTTTGAGTGATTCGATTAGCATTGAAAGCATTTCTTCCCTCTGTCAAGGTTAAGTTAGTGCAGGTGTTCACGGACATCACCACCGCCATGTGGTACTGCAACAAGCAGAGCTGGGTGGTGTCATGGACCATTTGTTGAGAGGCCCTGCGTCTCTGGACATGGCTGAGCAACAGCAGGGCATAACCCTGGTGGTTCAACACCTGGCAAGTTCTCTGAACGGCAGGGCGGACAAACTCAGCCATCAATGCCTAACAGATCACAAATGGCGTCTCCAGTTGGAGGTGGCACAAGGTCTCTTTCAGCAGTGGGAAGAACCTTGGTTAGATTTGTTCGCCTCCGAAGAGAACGCGGCAGTGTCGGCGATACTGCGTTCTGGAGTTTCCAAGGCGGCTGTCGCTCAGCGACGCCTTTTGTTGCGAGTGGAGCTCAGGCCTGCTGTACACCTTTCCGCCCATACCACTCTTACCCAGGGTTCTGAAGAAGATCAGAAGCAACCAGGCCCAAGTCATCCTTGTGGCTCAGGACTGGGCAAGGACAGTCTGGTATCCAGAGCTTCTGCAGATGAGCATTGATCCTCCGATCAGGCTGCCCCTTTGGGAGGATCTTCTGTCGCAGGGGAAGGTTCTCCACCCAAACCTGTCAACTCTGCACCTCCATGTGTGGCGATTGAGCAGCTTAAGTTGATGGCTTTTGACCTTCTTCCCAAAGTGTGTAATGTTATTTTGGCTGACAGGTGGCCCGCCACTAAGACGGTATACGCCTGCCATTGGCAGAAATTTGTATTATACTGTACAGAAAGGTCTATTGACCCTCGTTCTGCTTCTCTTTCCACTGTTCTTTTATTCATTCTAACTCTTTGGGAACTCTCAAGGGTTATCTTTCTGCTCTGTCTGCTTTTTTGCGGCTGCCAGACCAGCCCTCTCTCTTTAGGTCTCCAATTCTACATAGGGTTTCTAAAAGGGCTAGCTCACTTGTTTCCACCCACGCCCTTTGTTATGCTGCAGTCGGACCTTAATTTGGTCCTCACTTATCTTATGTGTGCTCCCTTCAAGCCTTTACACAACTGTCCCCTCCGGCTGCTTAACATCAAGACAGCCTTTTTAGTGGCGATTACATCTGCCCGGAGGGTGAGTGAGTTGCAGGCGTTATCTTGCACGCCTCCCTACATGATGTCTTTTCCAGACAAAGTGGTGCTTCGCACCCATGCTTCATTCTTGCCAAAGGTTGTGACCCCATTCCATCTGGGTAAATCCATTACGATGCCCACCTTCTTTGCTCCCCTGCATCCCTCTAAGAAAGAGGAGCGTCTCCACAGCCTTGACCCAAAAAGAGCATTGTTGTTCTAACTTGACCACACAAAAGAGTTCTGGGTGGACGACCAACTCTTTGTGGGGCACGTGGGAGCGAGGAAGGGCAGTGCAGAAAAGGACAATCTCCCGCTGGGTCGTTCTCTGCATTAAGAGCTGCTATGCCCTGGCTAATATGCGGTCCCCTAAGGGATTAAGGGCCCATTCCACCAGGGGTAAGGCTGCGACTTCGGCCTTGGCTCAATGTGTCCCAGTCCTTGACAGCTGCCAGGCGGCAACACAGGCATCCTTGCACACGTTTGCCAAGCACTGCTGCCTGGACAATCTGAAAGAAACACGTAGTGATAGATTCCTTACCTTAGAATATCCCCAGGCGTCAGTCTGGATCCGGAAAGTTTTCGTCAGCAGTACCCCTGCGCGTCGGAAGGTGGCGTCGTGCGGCTCCGCGTCCGTCGTAGGCGTCGTGATCGCCGGGATGACGTCGCAGCAGCTACTTAGATGCCGCCCTTGCGCGCTGACGTCAGTTCTTTCTTTTTCCGCGCCAGCAAGCGCAGATCCGGAGAGAGCGGTACCCCCAGTCAATTTTTGACTGAGTTTTTGGAGATTTTTGTCTCAACTTTTTTGAGTCGCTTCGACTCCTGGTGCAGTCAGGGATGCCCGGGTTTAAATCTTGCGAGGACTGTCATCGCATGATGTCGGTGACGGACCCGCACAGCGTGTGTGTCTCTTCTGCCTGGGGCGCGACCACGACCCCAAGTCGTGCCCCGACTGCCGGGCCATGGTGCCGAAGACTTTGCGGGAGCGGTCCCGAAAGCTGCTTGAAGCCTGGCAGTCGGCTCCGCGCCGTCAGAGGTCCCGGTCCAGAGGGAGGTCGAGGGACCGGTTGCAGAGCCGCCCACATCGGAAGTCGTCCGAATCGAAGTCTTCGCACTCGGGGTCAGGTAAGGCGAAGCACAAAAAGAAGTCGAAGAAACGTCCTCGTTCTTCGACTTCTCCTCACCGGTCGCGCGACTCGGCTGAGGGTATGGGTGGTGCCACCCCCGCGGCTCCGGCGGAGCCTACGCAGTCGTCGGTGACCTACCCGCCCTTCCCGGGTTCATCGGCGACTCCGGCCCAAATACAGGAATTCCTGTCTGCTATGGCTCGCCTATTTGGGCCGTCGGGCCCCTCTTGTGCGCCTTCGGGCCCCGTGGACCCGACTGGGAGTCCTCGCCCTTTGACGCCGGTGGCTCAGGCCCCGGCGTCGCCGTCGGCTCCGGCCTCAGCGCCGCAGGACTCCCATGGATTCCGTTGTGGATCCCGGTTGATGCCGGTTGACCTAGTCACACCTCCACCGACGTCGACCCCACCGGCACCACGTTGGACGTTGCCCGGCGCGCCGGGCGACGTCGGCCCCGGTTTCAGCCCCGACGTGGATACGGTGCCGGAACGGTGTCGGCCGACGCCGATTCCGACGACGGTTGGGAATCTGTTTCCCTATATCCATCCTCCTCCTTTTCGGCCTGTACAACAGCAAGAGGAGGAAGGGGAGGACTGGGAGGGGTCTGAAGACCCTCTCACAGCTCAGTGTGAGTATGACCCGGACTGGGCTGAGGAGTTGGGGGACGCCAGTGGTCTAGACACCTCTCCAGACCTTGGCATGATGTCTCCTCCTACCGTGGCTACGGAGGAGGGTGCTAGTTTTTCTGTGGTGTTGCGTAGGGCTGCTGAGGCACTCCACCTTCAGCTACCTACTGTGGCCGTCAGGACTAACCTCCTGACAGAAGTGCTTCAGCCAGCAGTTACCTCTGCGGAACCACTGCTGCCCTTTAATGAAGCACTTTCGGACGTTCTTTTGGGCTCCTGGTCCAGGCCCAACACAGGGGCTCCTGTGGACAGGATTGTGGCCCGACGCCATCGCCCGGCCCCGGGTTACCCCCTTTTCCTCTCTCAACACCCCACCCCTGAGAGCTTGGTTGTCCAAGCCTCCGCTTCCCCAAGCGCATTCCCTTCCGCACCCCCGGACAGGGAGTCTAAGAGACTGGAACAGTACGGAAAGAAGATTTTTTCTTCCGCCAGCCTAGGGCTGCGGTCTGTGAACACTGCATGCCTCTTGGGCCGTTATTCGCACTCCTTGTGGGATACGGTAGCGCAGGTGCTGCCTAGCTGTCCGGAGGAGGCCCAGACGGCACTCTCCCAGGCTATTGCTGAGAGGAGAGATGCAGCCAAGTTCACGATCCGTTGTGGCTTTGACACCGCTGACTCGCTGGGTAGGGCGATTTCCACGACAGTGGCGGTCCGCCGCCACACCTGGCTGAGAACAACTGGCTTTTCGGGGGATGTCCAAAACACTTTGATGGACATGCCCTTTGATGGCATTCGCCTTTTTGGCATCAAGGCAGACAGTGCTTTGGAGCGCTTTAAGGACTCGCGGGCTACGGCCAAGTCCTTGGTCCTTTCGGACACGCGGCCTCCTCAGCCTTCTGCCTTTCGCGCTCGCGGAAGGGTCAACCCACCACGTTTGCAACAGGGCCACAGGCCGGCGCAACAGTCCACGCGCAGCCGCGGACGTGGGAACCGCCGCGGCGGTTCAGGGGGCCAGCGGCAGGGTCAGTCCACCTCCACCCCAGCCACCACTGCCTCCAAACCTTCCTAGTCCGACCTTTCAGGACCATCAAATGCCAGTGGGTGGCAGGCTTCGCCATCACCTCCCCCACTGGTGCACCATCACTTCGGACAGGTGAGTTTTACAGATAGTCCGAAGGGGCTACTCCCCCCCCTTCGAGACTACCCCTCCAGCCATGCCACCTCACTGCCACCGCATGTCGGGGGATCACTTGGCACTTCTCCAGCAGGAAGTTGTGGCCCTCTTGGCCAAGGGGGCCATAGAGCGCGTTCCAACACCAGAAGTAGGTTGTGGTTGTTATTCCCACTACTTTCTGATTCCAAAGAAGGACAAAGGCCTGCGTCCTATCTTGGACCTTCGGAACGTCAATCTCTTCCTCCGGAAGGAGAAGTTCAAGATGCTCACACTTGCTCAGGTCTTGTCTGCACCAGACCCGCAAGACTGGATGGTAGCGTTGGACTTGCAGGACGCTTACTTTCATATCCCCGTCCTGCCGGCCCACCGGCGTTACCTGCGGTTCACGGTAGGCCACGAGCACTTTCAGTTCACCGTGCTCCCTTTTGGCCTTACCGGCGCCCCTCGGGTGTTCACGAAAGTGATGGCGGTGGTCGCAGCTCATCTGTGCAGATCAGGGGTTTCAGTCTTCCCCTATCTCGATGACTGGTTGTTGAAGGCGGGCTCGCCCCAGGCAGTTGTCTCCCACCTCCAGACTACGGCCGACCTCCTGCATTTGCTGGGGTTCTCCATCAACGTGCCAAAGTCGCACCTGATTCCCTCTCAGAAGCTCCTCTTCATCGGAGCAGTTCTGGACACGGCGCAGTTTCGGGTCTATCCTCCCGAACAGCGAGTCCGGGATATTTGGTCTATGATTCCAATCTTTCAGCCCTTATCCTGGGTTTCGGTCAGGATGACCCTGAGGCTGCTAGGCCTCATGGCCTCCTGCATCCTGCTGATCAATCATGCCAGATGGCATATGCGGGCTCTGCAGTGGGACCTGAAGTTCCAGTGGGCGCAGCATCAGGGGAACCTGTCCGACTACGTCCAGATCTCGGAGGGCACTGCAAGACAATTACAGTGGTGGCTCACAAACCAGCATTGGGTGGCGGCAGATCCCTCTCCCTTCCCCAACCGGAGCACACAGTAGTGACGGACGCGTCCCTCCTGGGATGGGGCGGCCACATGGGAGAGGCGGAGATCAGAGGCCTCTGGTCTCCGGCGGAGTCCAGGCTCCATATCAACCTTTAGGAGCGCCGGGCGATCCTACTTGCACTGAAAGCATTCCTTCTCTCTGTCAAGGGGAGAGTAGTGCAGGTGTTCACAGACAACACCACCGCCATGTGGTACTGCAAAAAGCAAGGCGGGGTGGGGTCGTGGACCCTTTGTCAGGAGGCTTTGCGCCTCTGGACGTGGCTGGAACGCCAGGGCATTTTCCTGGTGGTTCAACACCTGGCAGGTTCTCTGAACGCCAGGGCGGACGAACTCAGCCGCAGGTGCATGATGGATCACGAATGGCGTCTTCACTCGGAGGTGGCGCAAGGTCTCTTTCAACAGTGGGGAGAGCCTTGGTTAGATCTATTCGCCACCGAAGAGAACGCGCAATGTCAGCAGTTCTGCGCGTTGGAATTTCCAAGGCGGCACTCGCTCGGTGACGCTTTTCGTCGCGAGTGGAGTTGCGGTCTATTGTACGCCTTTCCGCCTATACCACTTCTAACCAGAGTGCTGAAGAAGATCAGACGCGACCGGGCCCAAGTCATTCTTGTGGGTCCGGACTGGGCTCGAAGAGTTTGGTATCCCGTGCTACTCAGTATGAGCGTGGATCCCCCGATCCGACTGCCTCTTCGGGAGGATCTTCTGTCGCAGCAGCAGGGGACGGTCCTCCACCCGAACCTGTCCAGTCTCCACCTCCTTGCGTGGAGATTGAGCGGCGACAGTTGATTCCATTTAACTTGCCTCCTGAAGTTTGGGATGTCATTCTGGCAGCCAGGCGTCCCTCCACTAAATCGGTATACGCCTGCAGGTGGAACAAATTTGTGGCATGGTGCACAGCAAAGGCTGTGGATCCACTTTCTGCCCCTCTTTCTGAGGTCCTACTGTTCCTTCTTTCTTTAGCCCAGCAGGGCTCTGCTCTGGGCACTTTCAAGGGCTATCTTTCTGCAATTTCAGCCTTTCTCAGGCTACCTGATCAGCCCTCTCTTTTCAAGTCCCCTGTTGTAAATGGATTTCTCAAAGGCATTACTCACCTTTTCCCTCCTATTCCCTTTGTGCTGTCACAGTGGGACTTGAATCTGGTTCTTACTTATTTGATGTGCGCTCCCTTTGAGCCGCTTCATAACTGTCCTCTTCGTTTATTAACCTTGAAGACTGCTTTCCTGGTTGCCATCACCTCCGCTAGGCGCGTGAGTGAGCTCCAGGCTCTTTCCTGTAAACCTCCTGTTCGAGGCATATGAGCTGCAGATCACACACTATGCATAGATCGCCATCTGGTGTTGGGCCCGGATGTTTGCACTTTGTTGTTGTATTGGAATAAGTCTTTGGAAGTCACGAGATAGGGGACTCCTCCCTTGGACAATAGTGCGCATGGGCATCGACTCCATCTTCAGATTCTTTTTTTCCGCCATCGGGCTCGGATGTGTTTGTCGCGCTCCAGTTCGGTGTCGCTACCGTTCTAACTTTCGACGCGCAATCCTTCACCCTTTCTTCGGTATTGTTTCGATCGCGTTTCCCTTCTCGACGCGCATCTCTACCAACTCGAATTCTTCGATTCCGGTCGTCGACGCAGGCCTTCGGGCCTAGCTGCGCCATCAGGCCTTTTGGCTCATGGAAAGGACTCCTTTCAAAAAGTGTCCTCAATGTGGATCCAAGTTTCCCCACGCCGATCTTCACGAGGTGTGTAACCTCTGCCTTTCGCCCGAGCATGAGGTCAAAGACTGTCCAGCTTGTGCCTCTTTCCGCTCCAAGAAAACCATACGGGATCGTCGAGCTCGAAGAAGCATGGCTCGATCTTCCACATCCATACCGGTCGATATCTTCCAGGAAGGCATCAACGTACCGGAGCAGGAACAACTCGAAGAGGGCATCATCAGCGCCTCCGAAGCAGACGATTCCGACGTCGAAGACATCACTCCGGGGCAACGGGTCGTAAGTACTGACGTCGACCCCTCCCCCCCCCCCCATCCATTCCTACAAAGGCTTCGGTAACACCTTCACCTTCGGGCCTAGGTGCACACCGGGACAAAACTTCCCACGCCCCGCCTTCCGGCTCGGCAAAGAAGTCACCACACAAGCCTTCAGGCCGCTCGGGCTCTAGCCAGCCTACCTTCGGTACCGAAACCCCATCCCCGGCACCGAGGCCAAAAGACAAACCCAGAGACAAACCACTGTCTTCGCCCGCACCCAGACCGGGCTCCACATCGGCCCATTCGGCACCAAAACCCACGGGCACCGAACCTTCGGATCCAAAAAAACCATTGGAACCGAGCAAACAACCGGTTTCGAAAACTGCGGGCGCTTAACCTTCGGAGCCAAAAAAACCATTGGAACCGAGCAAACAACCGGTTTCGAAAACTGCGAGCGCTTAACCTTCGGAGCCGAGAAAATTATCGGAACCGATTCCAAAGACCCCAATGGAACCAAAGAAAACTCCCGTTTCCAAACCTAAGGAGCATAAAACAACTCCAAAATCGGTGCCACAAAAATACTCGGACCCGAAACAATCGGCACCGAAACCACACACTACAGAGGAGGAGCTTTTCCAACCTGATCCAACCCAAAAGACTCTGGAAATAGACCCAAATACAGGTCGGCTTATGGTTAGCCCTTCCAGGAAAAGGAAATTGGACAGACCTGCTCCACTCCCTCTAAAGAAAAGAGACATTGCCACTTCTCCTTTCAGAATTCCTTCTCCACCTCCTCCTCCACACCACATCTCCCCTATTCCATCTCCAATACCCTCACAATCTCCTCCACCTCAAGATGATGAGGACCCTTCTGAGTACGAGGGCGATGATCAACCTTTAGGAGAACCTAGCCCTCCTAATATCCCAACTGACCCATGGGACAATTATGGCACACCAGATGTTCCTGACACACCACAAGATGATGTCTACCCATCTAGACCATCCCCTCCAGAGGACACTATACGGTTCACTCAGCTCATACACAGAGCCGCAGAATTCCACGGTGTAGATTTACACACAGACCCTATAGAAGAAGACTTCCTTATGGACACTTTCGCACCATCTCAAAGGTCCACTTCTATTCTCCCAATGTTGAAAGGGGTAATCAAACACGCTCCTGAAGTCTTTAAAGATCCTGTCAGGGCTAGAGTCATTAACCCCAGGGTAGAAAAGAAATATAAGGCTGACCCTGTTTACATTAAAGGGCAACTTCCCTTAGATTCCTCGGTAGTTTCTAACGCCAGGAAAAGGGCTAACTCCCAAACCTCAGGTGATGCTCCACCTCCTGATAAGGAGTCAA
Organism: Calotriton arnoldi; assembly: GCA_963921515.1. Taxonomy (NCBI): domain Eukaryota; kingdom Metazoa; phylum Chordata; class Amphibia; order Caudata; family Salamandridae; genus Calotriton; species Calotriton arnoldi. The sequence goes on along the minus strand of CAWUFW010004722.1, from coordinate 482,891 downwards.
AACTCTTGGACGCATCTGGTAAAAGAACAGCGTCCCAGGCAGCTAACATTTGGAGAATTGCCAACACACAGGCTTTGCTGGCTAGGTACGATAGGGCACACTATGACGAACTAGAAACCCTACTACAACACCTTCCAGATCAATACAAAACAAGAGCCAATGATCTCATCCAGGAAGGCAAGATTATAACAAATACCTCCATTCGTTGTGCTCTGGATGCTGCAGACACAGCCTCACGAGCTATTAATACCAGTGTCCTTTTGCGTAGACATGCATGGCTCCGTATATCTGAAAGAGACACGTTAGTTACAGATTCCTTACCTTTGAATATCCCCAGGCGTCAGGCTGGATCCGGAAAGATTTTGCGTAGCAGTACCCTTGCGCGTCGGTAGGCGGCGTCGTGCGGCTCCGCGTCCGTCGTCGGCGTCGTGATCGCCGGGATGACGTCGCGGGCAGTACTTAGGCGCCGCCCCTGCGCGCTGACGTCAGTTCTTCTTTTTCCGCGCCAGCAAGCGCAGATCCGGGAAGAGCAGTGCCCTGGTCATTTTTTGACCATACTTTTTGGTGAATTTTTCTCTGTTTTTCTCTTCAAGGTGTCGTAGGGATGCCCGGTTTCAAACGTTGCGGCGCCTGTGCTCGGATGATGTCCGTCACCGACCCGCATTGGGAGTGTCTCTTCTGCCTCGGCCGAGGCCACGACACGGAGTCTTGTACCGACTGCCAGGCCCTCAACCCGAAAGCTTTGCGAGAGCGGTCTCGAAAGCTCCTCGAGGCCCGGCATTCGGCTCCGCGGAAGCCCCGGTCGCGTGAGAGGTCCAGGGGTCGATCGCGGAGTCCACACCGGTCGTCGGCATCAAAGTCTTCTTCGTCCGGTAAGTCGAAACATAAAAAGTCCAAAAAGCATCATCGCTCTAGGACTTCGTCTCGCGACTCGGCTGAGGCCCCTCCCGGCACCGTCCCCGCGGCCCCGGACATGCCTGTGGAGTCGCCCCCGCAATACCCGCCCTTCCCTGGTTCGGGGGCGGATCCGGCCAAAGTGCAGGAATTCCTGTCGGCCATGGCCCGCCTCTTCGGGCCTCCAGGTCCCTCCGGTGCGCCTTCGGGCCCCGCGGGCCCCGATGGGGTTGCTCCGGCGTCGCCGACGGCTCCGGCCCCGGCGTCGCCCGTGCCTCCAGCCTCGATCCCGGCTCCGGCTTCGGCCCCGGCCTCGATCCCGGCTCCGCAACCCCCATTGACGCCGGTCGACCTAACGACACCTCCGCCGGCGCCGATGTCTCCGGTGCCGTTCTCGACGACGCCTGGGGCTCCGTGCGGCGTCGTTCCCCAGTTCCTTACGGCTCCGGACATGGACCCGGACCGACGTCGCTCGACGCCGGTTCCGGCGCCGATGGGACCTTGGGTCCCAAATGTCCCTCCTCCCCCTTATTTTGAACCTGAGGAGGACCAGGAGGACTGGGAGGGGTCTGATGACCCTCTGACACAACAGTGTCAGTACGATGAGGACTGGACAGAGGGTCTAGGGGATGCCAGTGGTCTAGATACTTCCCCTGACACTGGCATGCTGTCTCCTCCCGTGGCTACGGAGGAGGGAGCCAATTTTGCAACGGTGTTGCGTAGGGCGGCTGGAGCCTTACATCTCCAACTCCCTGCTGTGGCGGTCAAGGTTAATCTCTTGACAGAGGTGCTTCAGCCGGCAGCCTCCTCTACGGAGACTGTGCTGCCGTTTAACGACGCCCTCACTGACGTTCTTTTGGGCGCCTGGTCCAAGCCCAACACAGGGGCTCCTGTGGATAGGAACGTGTCCCGACGCCATCGCCCAGCTCCGGGCGATCCCCTGTTTCTCTCTGTCCACCCCACCCCTGAGAGCTTGGTTGTCCAAGCCTCCGCTTCCCAAACCGCCTTCCCTACCGCCCCTCCGGATAGGGAATCCAAACGCCTGGATCAATTTGGGAAGAAGGGTTTTTCTTCCTCCAGTGCTGGCTTGCGGTCCATCAACACTGCTTGCCTTTTGGGCCGATATACCCACTCCTTGTGGGATTCGGTGGCGAATGTTTTGCCCCAGTGTTCTGAGGAGGTCCAGACACTGCTTTCCCGCGCCATTGCGGAAGGAAGGGATGCGGCCAAATACACAATCCGATGTGGCCTTGATACCGCCGACTCGCTGGGCAGGTCTATTGCAACGACGGTGGCGCTACGACGCCACGCCTGGCTGAGAACCACTGGTTTTTCAGGGATGTCCAGAATACTCTCATGGACATGCCCTTTGATGGAGTCGGTCTTTTTGGGTCCAAAGCAGACCATGCGTTGGAGCGCTTTAAGGACTCACAGGCTACTGCAAAGTCCCTGGGCCTTTCTGCTACGCCCTCCGCTGACTTCTGCTTTTCGCCCCTATCGTGGCCACGGTAGGGGTGCCCCTTCACGTCAGCAGCCCAGCCACCGGCCCGAGCAGCAGGCGTCTTCGCGTGGCCGAGGACGTGGATTCCGCCGTGGCGGATCGGGCAACCAGCGTGCGGGTCAGGCCACCACCTCCAACCCGTCCGCGGCCTCCAAACCCTCCTAGTCCCTCCTTTCAGGTGCACAGCACGCCAGTAGGGGGCAGGGTCCGCCATCACCTTCCCCACTGGCGTACCATCACCTCGGACAGGTGGGTCTTGGACATTGTCCGAAGTGGCTACTCCCTCCCCTTCGAGTCCACCCCCAGCCATGCCACCTCAATTCCACCGCATGTCAGGGGATCACTTGGTACTTCTGCAGAAGGAAGTCACGGCCCTCTTGGCCAAGAGGGCCATCGAGCATGTTCCGACCCCAGAAGTAGGGCGTGGTTGCTACTCCCACTACTTCCTGGTGCCCAAAAAGGACAAGGAGGACATGCGTCCTATCTTGGACCTCCGGAACCTCAATCGCTTCCTGCGGAAGGAGAAGTTCAAGATGCTCACCCTAGCTCAGGTCTTGACTGCCCTCGACCCTGGAGACTGGTTGGTAGCGTTGGACTTGCAGGACGCATATTTCCACATCCCCGTCCTGCCGGCCCACCGGCTTTACCTTCGGTTCACGGTAGGCCTCGAGCATTTTCAGTTCACCGTGCTCCCCTTTGGCCTTACCAGTGCCCCTCGGGTGTTCACGAAAGTGATGGCGGTGGTCGCAGCTCATCTGCGCCGGGCAGGGGTTTCAGTCTTCCCCTACCTCGACGACTGGCTGCTGAAGGCGGGCTCGTCCCAGGCAGTCGTCTCCCACCTCCAGACTACGGCCGAACTCCTGCACTCGCTGGGGTTCTCCATCAATGTGCCGAAGTCGCATCTGATTCCTTCTCCACAGCTCCTTTTCATCGGAGCAGTTCTGGACACGTCGCAGTTTCGGGCCTATCCTCCCGAACGGCGAGTCCGGGATATTCAGGCTATGATTCCGATCTTTCAGCCTTTATCCTGGGTTTCGGTACGGATGACCCTGAGGCTGCTGGGCCTCATGGCCTCCTGCATCCTGCTGGTCAATCATGCCAGATGGCATATGCGGGCTCTGCAGTGGGACCTGAAGTTCCAGTGGGCGCAGCACCAGGGCAACCTGTCCGATCACGTCCAGATCTCGGAGGGGACTGCAAAACAGTTGCAGTGGTGGCTCTCGAACCGGCAATGGGTCATGGGCAGATCCCTCTCCCTTCCCCAGCCACAGCGCACAGTTGTGACGGACGCGTCCCTTCTGGGATGGGGCGGTCACATGGGAGAGGCGGAGATCAGAGGCCTCTGGTCTCCGGCGGAGTCCCGGCTCCATATCAACCTTCTGGAGCTCCGGGCGATCCGACTTGCACTCAAGGCATTCCTTCCCTCTGTCAAAGGGAAGGTAGTGGAGGTGTTCACAGACAACACCACCGCCATGTGGTACTGCAACAAACAAGGCGGGGTGGGGTCGTGGACCCTTTGTCAGGAGGCTCTGCGCCTCTGGACATGGCTGGAACATCAGGGCATGTTCCTGATGGTTCAACACCTGGCAGGTTCGCTGAATGCCAGGGCGGACGAACTCAGCCGCAGGTGCATGATGGATCACGAATGGCGTCTTCACTCGGAAGTGGCGCAAGGACTCTTTCTACAGTGGGGAGAGCCTTGGTTAGATCTATTCGCCACCGAAGAGAACGCGCAATGTCATCAGTTCTGCGCGTTGGAATTTCCAAGGCGGCACTCGCTCGGCGACGCTTTCGTCACGAGTGGAGTTGCGGTCTATTGTACGCCTTTCCGCCTATACCACTTCTACCCAGAGTGTTGAAGAAGATTCGGCACGACCGGGCCCAAGTCATTCTTGTGGCTCCGGACTGGGCTCGAAGAGTTTGGTATCCCGAGCTACTCAATATGAGCGTAGATCCCCGATCTGTCTGCCTCTTCGGGAGGATCTTCTGTCGCAGCAGCAGGGGACGGTCCTCCACCCGAACCTGTCCAGTCTACACCTGCTTGCGTGGAGATTGAGCGGCGGCAGTTGATTCCTTTCGACTTGCCTCCCGAAGTTTGTGATGTGATTCTGGCAGCCAGGCGTCCCTCCACTAAGGTGGTATACGCCTGCAGGTGGAACAAATTTGTGGCATGGTGCACAGCAAAGGCTGTGAATCCCCTTTCTGCCCCTCTTTCTGAGGTCCTTCTGTTCCTTCTCTCTCTGGCCCAACAGGGTTCTGCCCTGGGTACCATCAAGGGTTATCTTTGTGCTATCTCGGCCTTCCTCAGGCTCCCTGATCAGCCCTCCCTTTTCAAGTCCCCTGTTAACAGGTTCTTAAAAGGCATTACACACCTCTTCCCTCCTGTTCCGTTTGTAATGCCTCAGTGGGACTTGAACTTGGTTCTTACCTTTAATGTGCGCTCCCTTTGAGCCTCTACATAACTGTCCTCTTCGTCTTCTGACTCTGAAGACAGCCTTTCTGGTGGCCATCACCTCCGCTCGGCGGGTGAGTGAGCTCCAGGCTCTATCTTGCAAACCTCCCTTTCTGTCTGTTCATCCAGACAAGGTTGTTCTTCGGACGCGTCCGTCCTTCTTGCCAAAGGTGGTTACTGCTTTCCACATTGGGCAGACCATCACTTTGCCCACCTTCTTTCCGCCTCCGCATCCTTCCAGAGAGGAAGAGAGGCTCCACCGTCTGGACCCAAAACGTGCGCTCTCCTTCTATATTGACCGCACAAAACACTTCCGGGTGGATGACCAGCTCTTTGTTGGCTACGTGGGCGCCAAAAGAGTCGGGCGGTGCACAAGAGAACCATCTCCCGCTGGGTTACCTTGTGCATCAAGACCTGCTATTCTTTGGCTAAGAAGGAGCCTCCTGTTGGGCTGCGTGCCCATTCCACCAGGGCAACGGCTGCTACCACGGCCTTGGGCCGTGGTGTTCCGCTGCCGGTTATCTGTCAGGCAGCTACGTGGGCCTCGCTGCACACGTTTACAAAGCATTACTGCCTTGACAGTCAGGTCCGGAGGGACGGCTTCTTTGGCCGTTCTGTCCTCCAGGACTTCCTTGTCTGATCTTTGTTCGCAGACCCACCACCGGGTTGGTATTGCTGGGGTATCTATTCTAAGGTAAGGAATCTGTCACTAACGTGTCTCTTTCAGATGCACAAGTTACTAACTTGTGTAACGATATATCTGTAAGAGACAGTAGTTAGTGACAGGTTCCTACCGCCCCACCCATCCTCCCCGTTCTGCGAACTGATTTCTAGGGTTAAGGACATCCCTTTCAGGGCCCTAGTATTTTTCAGACACCTATGTCAGCTTCTTGCATGGCTCTGCGTTCCTGGCGCGGAAAGTCGTGTACAGAACTGAAGTCAGCGCGCAGGGGCGGCGCCTAAGTACTGCCCGCGACGTCATCCCGGCGATCACGACGCCGACGACGGACGCGGAGCCGCACGACGCCGCCTACCGACGCGCAAGGGTACTGACGCCTGGGGATATTCTAAGGTAAGGAATCTGTCACTAACTACTGTCTCTTACAGATATATCGTTACACAAGTTAGTAACTTGTGCTTCAGGTTTCAAACCCGAGGTTCAAACTGCCATACTAAATCAGCCGTTTGACCAAGAACATTTATTTGGACCTAGTGTGGATTCATCTTTAGAAAAGATGAAAAAAGACACTGACACAGCCAAATCAATGGGAGCTTTCCAATCGCAAACTCCCAGAAGTTCCTTTCGTCACTCCTCTTATAGGGGCGCCTCTAGAGGTTTTACCACGGATAACTCCTCCACGTCCTATAAAAGTCCCACCCAGACCTCATCTACCAGAGGTTATTACAGAGGAGGCTACAGGGGCAATAACAACAAGGGTAGAGGCAAAACCGTCAATACTCGTACTGCCTCCACCTCCAAACAATGACTTCCCTCCACTCCCCCAGACCATTCCACTCCAGTCGGGGAAGATTACTACAGTTCCTACCGGTCTGGAACACCATTACCACGGACAGGTGGGTGAGACAAATCATCCAATCCGGTTATTGCCTGGAACTCACTTCAACTCCCCCAAACATACCACCCAAACAGAGTCCAATGTCAACAGACCATTTAGCGCTTCTCAAACAAGAGGTACTTTCCCTCCTACAAAAACATGCAATAGAACCAGTTCCCCTGCATCAGCAAAACACAGGGGTCTACTCACTGTATTTTCTCATTCCAAAGAAGGACGGAACCCTGAGGCCCATCCTCGACCTCAGACCATTAAACCTCTACATACAGTCAGACCATTTTCATATGGTCACTCTTCAACAACTCCTTCCTCTACTCAAACGAGGCGATTTCCTTGCCACCTTAGATCTCAAGGACGCCTACTTCCACATTCCCATTCACCCTGCTCACAAAAATATCTTCGATTTGTAGTGGACGGTCAACATTATCAGTTCAAGGTTCTCCCATTCGGAGTCACCACAGCACCCAGAGTCTTCACAAAATGTCTGGCAGTCGTAGCAGCCCACTTAAGAAGACAACGAATTCACGTCTTCCCATACTTGGACGACTGGCTCATAAAAGCCAGGTCGCATACCCAGTGTGTAAATCACACACACACCACAATCCAACTGCTTCACGACTTAGGGTTCACAATAAACCTCACAAAGTCTCACCTCCAACCGTCCCACATCCAACAATATCTAGGTGCCACAATAGACACCTCAAAAGGCCTTGCATACCCCAATCCAGCCAGGATAGCAAGCATGCAAGCACTTATAACAAAATTCCAGCCGCAACACTCACTTCCAGCTCGGGTGTTTATGCAACTAATAGGGATGATGGCCTCTTGTATATTCATAGTGCCGCATGCAAGACTCCAGATGCGCCCCTTACAGGAATGCTTGGCACGTCAGTGGAACCAAGCTCTAGGTCAGCTAACAGATCTGGTGTTGGTGGACGGCCGCACACATCGCTCTCTGCAGTGGTGGAACACCTAAAACCTTTCCAAAGGGCGACCGTTCCTAGAGCCAGTTCCACAGATTGTGCTAACAGCAGACGCATCGCTCACCGGATGGGGGGCTCATCTACTACATCACACCTTACAGGGCACGTGGACACCTCAGCAAAAGCTACTCCACATCAATCATTTGGAGTTACTAGCAATCTTTCTGGCATTAAAATCATTCCAGAAACAAATATCAGGCAAAGCTGTCTTAGTCCGGACGGACAATATCACAGCAATGTATTATTTACAAAAACAGGGGGGGACGCACTCGCTGCAGCTCTCTCAACTTGCTCAGAGCATATGGAGGTGGGCTATTCCTCAAAACATATTCCTTTTAGCCCAACATCTTCCAGGAATTCAGAATCAGATCGCAGATCTGTTAAGTCGTCAAACACAACAAATTCACGAGTGGGAACTTCACCCACAAGTTCTTCAACCATTTTTCCAAATGTGGGGGCATCCAGACATAGATCTCTTCGCCACACATTACAACACAAAATGCCCAAGCTTCGCCGCCAGATATCTACACCCATTGTCCAAAGGCAATGCGATATGGATGAATTGGTCAGGCAGATTTGCATACGCTTTTCCGCCTCTCCCACTCATTCCATTAGTGGTGCGCAAGCTGCAACAACAGTCACTAACACTGATTCTAGTTGCTCCAACATGGGCCAGACAACCATGGTGCACAACATTGCTGGAACTATCCGTAGTCCCGCACCAAAAACTACACCTCTCCCCACATCTCTTAACACAGAACCGTGGAGAGATCAGACATCCAGATCCAGCACAGCTCAATCTAGCGATCTGGCTCCTGAAGTCCTAGAATTTGGTTACCTCAATCTTCCACCTGATTGTATGAACGCTATCAAAGAGGCTAGGCGCCCCACCACTAGAGCCTGCTATGCAGCCAAGTGGAAAAGATTTGTTATATACTGTACCAATAACACAATCAATCCTCTAGATGCGTCTATTCAACACATCATATGTTACCTGCTGCATCTTCAAAGATGTAATCTAGCATACACATCCATTAGATTGCATCTCGCTGCCATAGCAGCTTACCTACAAAATAGACAACATTTGTCATTGTTCAGGTACCAGCCATTAAAGCATTTATGGAAGGCCTCAAAAGAATAATTCCTCCCAGGGTACCACCCTCTCCAGTGTGGAATCTAAACATCGTCCTCACTAGATTAATGGGCCCTCCATTCGAACCTCTACATAAATGTGAGCTCCAATTTCTTACATGGAAAGTTGCTTTCCTTGTAGCCATCACATCTCTCAGAAGAGTCCGTGAGTTACAGGCACTAACTATTCAAGAACCATTTTTACAACTCCATCATAACAAAGTGGTTCTCAGGACAAATCCCAAATTTCTTCCTAAAGTTATTTCTCCCTTCCATCTCAACCAATCTGTGGAGTTGCCAGTGTTCTTCTCGCAACCACAAACAGTAGCAGAAAGAGCTCTTCATACACTAGACGTGAAAAGAGCCCTCCTTTACTACATTGACAGAACAAAACCTTTTCGCAAAACAAAACAACTTTTTGTATCCTTCTCTCCACCACATAAAGGCAATCCTATATCAAAATCTGGGATTGCAAGGTGGATTGTCAAATGTATACAAATTTGCTACCACAAAGCAAAACGTACACTATCTATTCCCCCTAAAGCCCACTCTACCCGTAAAATAGGGGCTTCCATGGCATTTTTAGGACACATTCCCTTAGATGACATCTGCAAAGCAGCTACATGGTCTACACCGCACACATTCACAAAACACTATTGTGTAGATGTGCAGGCAAAACAACAAGCTAGTGTGGGCCAGGCTGTACTCAAAACACTATTTCAGACTACTGCAACAGATACTGGTGGTCGCCGCTAAACGGAAGTACTGCTATGCAATCTATGCATAGTGTGTGATCTGCAGCTCATATGCCTCGAACGGAAAATGCTACTTACCAGTATGTATCTGTTCTTGGCATGTAGAGCTGCAGATCCACACACGCCCACCCACCTCCCCGGCTACCTTTATCTGTTCCAGTATTCTCTTAATTAGATACAACATACATGGACATCTCTTTCTGTTTCTCACAAAACTCCATCATTTCCCTTCTTGGCGAAAAAACAATCTGAAGATGGAGTCGATGCCCATGCGCACTATTGTCCAAGGGAGGAGTCACCTATCTTGTGACTTCCAAAGACTTATTCCAATACAACAACAAAGTGCAAACATCCGGGCCCAACACCAGATGGCGATCTATGCATAGTGTGTGGATCTGCAGCTCTACATGCCAAGAACAGATGCATACTGGTAAGTAGCATTTTCCTTTCTGTCTGTTCATCCGGACAAGGTTGTGCTACGCACACGTCCATCCTTTTTGCCAAAGGTTGTTACTGCCTTCCATATCTGGCAAACTATCACAATGCCCACTTTCTTTCCGCCTCCGCACCCTTCCAGAGAGGAAGAGGGGCTCCACCGTCTGGACCCAAAACGTGCGATCTCATTTTACCTCAACCGCACACAACAGTTCCGGGTGGATGACCAGCTCTTTGTTGGCTACGTAGGCGCCAAGAAAGGCCGGGCTGTACACAAGAGGACTATCTCCCGCTGGGTCGTCTTGTGTATAAAAGCCTGCTATTCTCTGGCTAAGAAGGAGCCTCCGGTGGGGCTGCGCGCCCATTCTACCAGGGCAACAGCAGCTACTACTGCATTGGGACTTGGTGTCCCCCTGCAAGACATCTGTCAGGCAGCCACGTGGGCCTCGCTGCACACTTTTACTAAGCATTATTGCCTTGACGGCCAAGTCCGGAGAGCAGGCTTCTTTGGCCGTTCTGTTCTCTGTGACTTTCTGGTGTGATCTTGGTTCGCAGACCCACCACCGGGGTTGGTATTGCTGGGGTATCTATTCTAAGGTAAGGAATCTATCACTAACGTGTCTCTTTCAGATGCACAAGTTACTTACCTTTGGTAACGATATATCTGTAAGAGATATTAGTTAGTGATAGATTCCTTACCGCCCCCCCATCCTCCCCGTTCTGTGAACTGATTTCTAGGGTTAAGGTCATCCCTTTCAGGGCCCTAGTTTCAATGCACCAGTGGTCAGTATCTTGCATGGCTCTGCGTTCTTGGCGCGGAAAGTCGTGTACAGAACTAACGTCAGCGTGTGAGGGCGGCGTCTAAGTAGCTGCCGCGACGTCATCCCGGCGATCACGACGCCTACGACGAACGCGGAGCCGCACGACGCCACCTTCCGACGCGCAGGGGTACTGCTGACGAAAACTTTCCGGATCCAGACTGACGCCTGGGGATATTCTAAGGTAAGGAATCTATCACTAACTAATGTCTCTTACAGATATATCGTTACCGAAGGTAAGTAACTTGTGCATCTGAAAGAGACACGTTAGTGACAGATTCCTTACCTTAGAATATCCCCAGGCGTCAGGCTGGATCCGGAAAGTTTTTGCGTAGCAGTACCCTTGCGCGTCGGTAGGCGGCGTCGTGCGGCTCCTCGTCGGCGTCGTGATCGCCGGGATGACGTCGCGGGCAGTACTTAGACGCCGCCCCTGCGCGCTGAGGTCAGTTCTTCTTTTTCTGCGCCAGTAAGCGCAGATCCGGGAAGAGCAGTGCCCTAGTCAATTTTTGACTAACATTTTTGTGAATTTTTTCACTGTTTCTTTCTATCGACTCCTAGGTGTCGTAGGGATGCCTGGCTTCAAGCCATGCGACGCCTGTGGTCGCATGATGTCGATCACAGACCCGCATCTAGAGTGTCTCTTCTGTCTCGGCCGAGACCACGACACAAAGTCGTGCCCTGACTGCCGGAAACTTCACCCGAAGGCTTTGCGAGAGCGGTCTCGAAAGCTACTCGAGGTCCGGCAGTCGGCTCCGCGCCGCACCAAGCCCCGGTCCAGGGAGAGGTCGAGGGGCCGGTCGCGGAGTCCCCGCCGGTCGTCGGAGTCCAAGTCTTCGCGCTCCTCGGGTAAGTCGAAGCACAAAAAGTCTAAGAAGCGTCATCGCTCTAAGACTTTGCCTCGCCGGTCTCGCGACTCGGCTGAGGCCCCAGTCGGCACCGTCCCCGCGGCCCCGGACATACCTATGGAGCCGCCCCCGCATTACCCGTCCTTTCCGGGTTCGGGAGCGACTCCGGCCGAAATACAGGAATTCCTGTCGGCCATGGCCCGCCTCTTCGGGCCTCAGGCTCCCTCCGGTGCGCTCTTCGGGCCCTGATGGGGTTGCCCCGGCGCCGCCGTCGACTCCGGTCCCGGCGCCGCCTGTCCCACCAGCCTTCATCCCGGCCTCGGCTCCGGCCCCGGCCTCGATCCCGGCTCCGGTGGTACCGCAACCCCCATCGACGCCGGTTGACCTAACCACGCCTCCGCCGATGTCCCCGGTGCCGCTCCTGACGCCGTCCGGGGCTCCGGACGGTGTCGGTCCCCGGCTCTCTCCGGCTCCGGACATGGAGCCGGACCGACGTCGCTCGACGCCGGCGGCGATGAGACCTTGGATCCCAAATGTCCCTCCTCCTCCATATTTTGTACCTGAGGAGGACCAAGAGAGCTGGGAGGGGTCTGAGGACCCTCTCACACAACAGTGTGAGTATGATCCGGACTGGGCTGAGGAACTTGGGGATGCCAGTGGTCTAGACACCTCCCCTGACACTGGCATGCTGTCTCCTCCCGTGGCTATGGAGGAGGGAGCTAATTTTGCAACGGTGTTGCATAGAGCAGCTGGAGCCTTACATCTCCAATTGCCTACTGTGGCTGTCAGGACTAATCTCCTGACGGAAGTGCTTCAACCGGCAGCTTCCTCTTCGGAGACTGTGCTGCCGTTTAATGATGCACTCACTGACGTTCTTTTGGGGGCCTGGTCCAAGCCCACCACAGGGTCTCCTGTGGATAGGAACGTGGCCCGACGCCATCGCCCTGCTCCGGGCGACCCCTTGTTTCTCTCCCAACATCCCACCCCCGAGAGCTTGGTTGTCCAAGCCTCTGCCTCCCAAACCGCCTTCCCTACCGCCCCTCCGGATAGGGAATCCAAACGCCTGGACCAATTTGGGAAGAAGGCTTTTTCTTCCTCCAGTGCTGGCTTGCGGTCCGTCAACACCGCTTGCCTTTGGGCCGATACACCCACTCCCTGTGGGATTCGGTGGCGGCTGTTTTGCCGCAGTGTTCTGAGGAGGTCCAGACACTGCTTACCCGCGCCATTGCGGAAGGGCGAGATGCGGCTAAATACACCATACGTTGTGGCCTTGATACCGCCGACTCGCTGGGCAGATCGCTTGCAACGACGGTGGCGCTACGTCGCCACGCCTGGCTGAGAACAACTGGTTTCTCGGGTGATGTCCAGAATACACTCTTGGACATGCCCTTTGATGGAGTCGGTCTTTTTGGTTCAAAGGCAGACCATGCGCTGGAGCGTTTAAGGACTCACGGGCTACTGCCAAGTCCCTGGGCCTTTCTGTTGTACGCCCTCCGCTAACCTCTGCTTTTCGCCCCTTTCGTGGCCACGGAAGGGGCGCCCAGTCATGTCAGCTGCCCAGCCACCGGCCCGCGCAGCAAGCGTCTTCGCGTGGCCGAGGACGTGGATACCGCCGTGGCGGTTCGGGCAACCAGCGTGCGGGTCAGGCCACTACCTCCAACCCGTCCGCGGCCTCCAAGCCCTCCTAGTCCTTCCTTTCAGGTGCACAGCACGCCAGTAGGGGGCAGGGTCCGCCATCACCTTCACCACTGGCGTCCCATCACCTCGGACAGGTGGGTCTTGGACATTGTCCGAAAGGGCTACTCCCTCCCCTTCGAGACCACCCCCCCAGCCATGCCACCTCAATTCCACCGCATGTCAGGGGATCACTTGGTGCTTCTGCAGAAGGAAGTTACGGCCCTCTTGGCCAAGAGGGCCATCGAGCATGTTCCGACCCCAGAAGTAGGATGTGGTTGCTACTCCCACTACTTTCTGGTGCCCAAAAGGACAAGGAGGACATGCGTCCTATCTTGGACCTCCGGAACGTCAATCGCTTCCTCCGGAAGGAGAAGTTCAAGATGCTCACCCTAGCTCAGGTCTTGACTGCCCTCGACCCTGGAGACTGGTTGGTAGCGTTGGACTTGCAGGACGCTTATTTTCACATCCCCGTCCTGCCGGCCCACCGGCGTTACCTGCGGTTCACGGTAGGCCTCGAGCATTTTCAGTTCACCGTGCTCCCCTTTGGCCTTACAAGTGCCCCTCGGGTGTTCACGAAAGTGATGGCGGTTGTCGCAGCCCATCTGCGCCGGGCAGGGGTTCCAGTCTTCCCCTACCTCGACGACTGGCTGCTGAAGGCGGGCTCGTCCCAGGCAGTCGTCTCCTACCTCCAGACTACGGCCGAACTCCTGCACTCGCTGGGGTTCTCCATCAATGTGCCGAAGTCGCATCTGATTCCTTCTCCACAGCTCCTTTTCCACGGAGCAGTTCTGGACACGACGCAGTTTCGGGCCTCTCCTCCCGAACGTCGAGTCCGGGATATTCAGGCTATGATTCCAATCTTTCAGCCTTTATCCTGGGTTTCGGTACGGATGACCCTGAGGCTGCTGGGCCTCATGGCCTCCTGCATCCTGCTGGTCAATCATGCCAGATGGCATATGCGGGCTCTGCAGTGGGACCTGAAGTTCCAGTGGGTGCAGCACCAGGGCAACCTGTCCGATCACGTCCAGATCTCGGAGGGGACTGCAAAACAATTGCAGTGGTGGCTCTCGAACCGGCAATGGGTCATGGGCAGATCCCTCTCCCTTCCCCAGCCAGAGCACACAGTTGTGACGGACGCGTCCCTTCTGGGATGGGGCGGTCACATGGGAGAGGCGGAGATCAGAGGCCTCTGGTCTCCGGCGGAGTCCCAGCTCCATATCAACCTTCTGGAGCTCCGGGCGATCCGGCTTGCACTCAAGGCATTCCTTCCCTCTGTCAAAGGGAAGGTAGGGCAGGTGTTCACAGACAACACCACCGCCATGTGGTACTGCAACAAACAAGGCGGGGTGGGGTCGTGGACCCTTTGTCAGGAGGCTCTGCGCCTCTGGACATGGCTGGAACATCAGGGCATGTTCCTGATGGTTCAACACCTGGCAGGTTCCCTGAACGCCAGGGCGGACGAACTCAGCCGCAGGTGCATGATGGATCACGAATGGCGTCTTCACTCGGAAGTGGCGCAAGGACTCTTTCTACAGTGGGGAGAGCCTTGGTTAGATCTATTCGCCACTGAAGAGAACGCGCAATGTCATCAGTTCTGCGCGTTGGAATTTCCAAGGCGGCACTCGCTCGGCGACGCTTTTCGTCGCGAGTTGAGTTGCGGTCTGTTGTACGCCTTTCCGCCTATACCACTTCTACCCAGAGTGTTGAAGAAGATTCGGCACGACCGGGCCCAAGTCATCCTTGTGGCTCCGGACTGGGCTCGAAGAGTTTGGTATCACGAGCTACTCAGTATGAGCGTAGATCCCCCGATCCGTCTGCCTCTTTGAGAGGATCTTCTGTCGCAGCAGCAGGGGACGGTCCTCCACCCGAACCTGTCCAGCCTCCACCTGCTTGCGTGGAGATTGAGCGGCGGCTGTTGATTCCTTTCGACTTGCCTCCCGAAGTTTGTGATGTGATTCTGGCAGCCAAGCGTCCCTCCACTAAAGTGGTATACGACTGCAGGTGGAACAAGTTTGTGGCATGGTGCACAGCAAAGGCTG
The DNA here is from genome assembly GCA_963921515.1 of Calotriton arnoldi. NCBI lineage: Eukaryota > Metazoa > Chordata > Amphibia > Caudata > Salamandridae > Calotriton > Calotriton arnoldi. Next base: position 467,787 of record CAWUFW010004722.1, on the reverse strand, counting down.
TGAATCCCCTTTCTGCCCCTCTTTCTGAGGTTCTTCTGTTCCTTCTTTCCGTGGCCCAACAGGGTTCTGCCCTGGGTACCATCAAGGGCTATCTTTGTGCCATCTCGGCCTTCCTCAGGCTTCCTGATCAGCCCTCCCTTTTCAAGTCCCCTGTTGTTAACAGGTTTCTAAAAGGCATTACACACCTCTTCCCTCCTGTTCCGTTTGTGATGCCTCAGTGGGACTTGAACTTGGTTCTTACCTTTCTTATGTGCGCTCCCTTTGAGCCTCTACATAACTGTCCTCTTCGTCTTCTGACTCTAAAGACAGCCTTTCTGGTGGCCATCACCTCCGCTCGGCGGGTGAGTGAGCTCCAGGCTCTATAATGTAAACCTCCCTTTCTGTCTGTCCATCCAGACAAGGTTGTTCTTAGGACGCGTCCGTCCTTCTTGCCAAAGGTGGTTACTGCCTTCCACATTGGGCAGACCATCACTTTGCCCACCTTCTTTCCGCCTCCGCATCCTTCCAGAGAGGAAGAGAGGCTCCACCGTCTGGACCCAAAACGTGCACTTTCCTTTTACATCGACTGCACACAACACTTCCGGGTGGATGACCAGCTCTTTGTTGGCTACGTGGGCGCCAAAAAAGGTCGGGCGGTGCACAAGAGAACCATCTCCCGCTGGGTAACCTTGTGTATCAAAGCCTGCTATTCTTTGGCTAAGAAGGAGCCTCCTGTTGGGCTGCGTGCCCATTCCACCAGGGCAACGGCTGCTACCACGGCTTTGGGCCGCGGTGTTCCGCTGCAGGATATCTGTCAGTCAGCTACGTGGGCCTCGCTGCACACTTTTACAAAGCATTACTGCCTTGACAGTCCGGTCTGGAGGGACGGCTTCTTTGGCCGTTCTGTCCTCCGGGACTTCCTTGTCTGATCTTTGTTCGCAGACCCACCACCGGGGTTGGTATTGCTGGGGTATCTATTCTAAGGTAAGGAATCTGTCACTAACGTGTCTCTTTCAGATGCACAAGTTACTAACTTGTGTAACGATATATCTGTAAGAGACAGTAGTTAGTGACAGATTCCTTACCGCCCACCCATCCTCCCCGTTCTGCGAACTGATTTCTAGGGTTAAGGACATCCCTTTCAGGGCCCTAGTATTTTTCAGACACCTATGTCAGCTTCTTGCATGGCTCTGCGTTCTTGGCGCGGAAAGTCGTGTACAGAACTGACGTCAGCGCGCAGGGGCGGCGTCTAAGTACTGCCCGCGAAGTCATCCCGGCGATCACGACGCCGACGACGGATGCGGAGCCGCACGACGCCGCCTACCGACGCGCAAGGGTACTGCTACGCAAAAACTTTCCGGATCCAGCCTGACGCCTGGGGATATTCTAAGGTAAGGAATCTGTCACTAACTACTGTCTCTTACAGATATATCGTTACACAAGTTAGTAACTTGTGCATCTGGTAGAGAATCTGTCCATCTGCAGATTCCTTACTTACCCACCCATCCTCCCCACTCCCTGCCAAATTAAGAGTGAAGGGCTGTTTCCCTTTTAAGTCCTTAGTTTCATGCACTAGTGATCAGTGTTCTTTGTGGCTCGGCGCTTCTGGCCTTGAAGGTGGCGAAAAAAAACTGATGTCAATGCTCTGCGGTGGCGCCTCTACAGGCACCGCTCATGTCACTTCCGGCATGGACAACACCACGTGGAGCCGAACAATGCCACCTACAAACGCGCAGGGGTACTGCTCACGGAAAATTTGCAGATCCACTCATATGCCTGGGGATAATTCTATGGTAAGGAATCTGCGGCTAGATAGACTCCCTAACAGATAAGTTGTTAACAAAGGTAAGTAACTTGTTTGTTTCTTTTCTCTTGGGCTGTCACTCATGAAGATGGTAAGTTTCTCTGGCCTTCAATGGTTACTGGAGAGTCATCCTAGCACCTGTGTAAAATTAAATAAAAACTTGAAAGGAACATAACTTGTCTTTAAAACAATATGCTATTTTTGTGTTTTGATTTGATTAATTGTCTAATTGTGTTCAATACACCAAGACAAAGTCTCATTAGCCAAAAGCTCATCTCACACATCTGTAATACAATTATCTGAAAGAAACACATAGTGATCGATTCCTTACCTTAGAATATCCCCAGGCGTAGGACTGGATCCGGAAAGTTTTCGTCACCAGTACCCCTGCGCGTCGGTATGTGGCGTCGTGGTCACCGAGATGACGTCGCTGGCGCTACTTATACGCCGCCCACGCGCGCTGACGTCAGTTATTTCTTTTTCCGCGCCAGCAATCGCAGATCCGGGAAGAGCAGGAACCCCCAGTCAATTTTTGACTGACTTTTTGAGACTTTTGTCTCCATTTTTTCATCGAGTCTTCGACTCCTAAGGTGCAGTTAGGATGCCCGGTTTCAAGTCCTGCGGGGATTGTCACCGCATGATGTCGGTGACGGACCCGCACCGTGTGTGTCTTTTCTGCCTGGGGCGCGACCACGACCCCAAGTCGTGCTCCGACTGCCGAGCCATGGCGCCGAAGACTTTGCGGGAGCGGTCCCGAAAGTTGCTGGAAGCCCGGCAGTCGGCTCCGCGCCGTTCCAGGTCCAGGTCCAGAGGGAGGTCGAGGGACCGTGCGCGGAGTCATCACCATTCGTCGGGATCCAAGTCTTCGCACACGGGGTCAGGTAAGGCGAAGCACAAGAAGTTGAAGAAACGCCATTGTTCTCCGACTTCCCCTCGCCGGACGCGGCTGAGGGTATGGGTGGTGCCACCCCCGCGGCTCCGGCGCAGTCCATGGAGTCGCCGCCCGACTACCCGCCCTTCCCGGGGTCGTCAGTGTCTCCGGCCCAGATACAGGTGTTCCTGTCGGCCATGGCTCGCCTCTTTGGGCCGTTGGGTCCCGCCGGTGCGCCTTCGGGCCCCGCGGTCCTGCATGGGTGTCCTCGCGTTTCCTCACCGGCGGCTCCAGCCCCGGCGCTGCTGTCGGCTCCGGCCAAGGCGCCGCAGGACACCCTTCGATCCAGGCCTGGTTCCCGGTCGACGCCGGTTGACCTCTTACGCCTCCACCGACGTCGACCCCCTCCCCCCCCCCGGCACCGATCCTGACGCCACCCGCTCCTCGGGACGACGTCGACCTCAGTTTCAGCCCCGAGGTGGACACTACGCCGAGCCGGCGTCGATCGATGCCGTTCTCGACCCTGCTTGGGGATTTCTATCCCCAGGTCCCTGCTCCTTATTTTCGGACGGAGCCTGAGGAGCAAGGGGAGGACTGGGAGGGGTCTGAGGACCCTCTCGCTGCAGCCTGGGAGTCTGAACAGGACTGGGCTGAGGAATTGGGGGACGCCAGTGGTCTGGATACCTCACCAGACCTTGGCATGCTGTCTCCTCCTACCGTGGCTACGGAGGAGGGCGCCAGTTATGCAGTGGTGTTGCGTAGGGCTGCCGAGGCCCTACACCTCCAGCTCCCTACTGTGGCCGTCAGGACTAACCTCCTGACAGAGGTGCTTCAGCCAGCAGCTACTTCTGCGGAGCCGCTGCTTCCTTTCAATGAAGCCCTCTCTGACGTTCTTTTGGGCACTTGGTCCAGGCCCACCACAGGGGCTCCTGTGGATAGGAACGTGGCCCGACGCCATCGCCCGGCTCCGGGTGACCCCATTTTCCTTCCCAACACCCCACTCCCGAGAGCTTGGTTGTCCAAGCCTCTGCTTCCCCAACCACCTTCCCTTCCGCACCACCGGATAGGGAATCCAAGAAGCTGGATCAGTTTGGAAAGAAGATTTTCTCTTCCACCAGCTCTGCGCTGCGGTCCGTGAACACCGCATGTCTCTTGGGCCGTTATTCCCACTCTCTATGGGATACGGTGGCGAACGTGCTGCCCCAGTATCCGGAGGAGGCTCGGCCTGCTCTCGCCCAGGCTGTTGCAGAGGGGAGAGTTGCAGCAAAGTTCATGATCCGTTGTGGTCTACACACCGCCGACTCACTGGGCAGATCCATTGCAACGACGGATTTTCAGGGGATGTCCAAAACACCCTTATGGACATGCCCTTTGATGGCCGTCGCCTTTTTGGCGACAAAGCGGACAGCGCGTTGGAGAGGTTTAAGTACTCACGGGCTACGGCCAAGTCCTTGGGACTCTCAGCAGTCCGCCCTCCTCCGCCTTCCGCTTTTCGCTCCTTTCGTGGCACAGGAAGGGGCGCCCCGCAGCATTCGCAACAGAGCCACAGGCCGGCGCAGCAATCATCCCAGCGCGGACGCGGGTTCCGCTGTGGCGGACAAAGGGGCTAGCGGGCGGGTCAGTCCACCACCACCCCGGCCACCACTGCCTCCAAACCTTCCTAGTCCGAACTTTCAGGCCCATCAAACGCCAGTGGGCGGCAGGCTCTGCCGTCACCTCCCCCTCTGGCGCACAATCACTACGGACAGGTGGGTTTTAGAGATAGTTCGGAGGGGCTACTCCCTCCCCTTCGAGACTACCCCCCCAGCCATGCCACCTCAATACCACCGCATGTCGGGGGATCACTTGGTGCTTCTTCAGCAGGAAGTTGCGGCCCTCTTGGCCAAGGGGGCCATTGAGCGCGTTCCGACGCACGAAGTAGGTCGTGGTTGTTATTCCCACTACTTTGTGGTGCCCAAGAAGGACAAAGGCCTGCGTCCTATCTTAGACCTCCGGAACGTCAATCGCTTCCTCCGCAAAGAGAAGTTCAAGATGCTCACTCTAGCTCAGGTCTTGTCTGCTCTCGACCCACAAGACTGGATGGTGGCGCTGGACTTGCAGGACGCCTATTTCCACATCCCCGTCCTGCCAGCTCACCGGCGTTACCTACGGTTCACGGTAGGCCACGAGCACTTTCAGTTTACCGTGCTCCCCGTTGGCCTTACCAGCGCCCCTCGGGTGTTCACCAAAGTGATGGCGGTGGTCGCAGCTCATCTGCGCAGATCAGGGGTTCCAGTCTTCCCCTATCTCGACGATTGGTTGTTGAAGGCGGGCTTGCCCCAGACAGTCGTCTCCCACCTCCAGACTACGGCCGACCTCCTGCACTTGCTGGGGTTCTCCATCAATGTGCTGAAATCGCACCTGATTCCCTCCCAGAAGCTCCTCTTTATCGGAGCGGTTCTGGACACGGCGCAGTTTCGGGTCTATCCTCCCGAACAGCGAGTCCGGGCTATTCGGGCTCTGATTCCCATCTTTCAGCCCTTGTCCCGGGTTTCGGTCAGAGTGACTCTGAGGCTGCTGGGCCTCATGGCCTCCTGCATCCTGCTGGTCAATCATGCCAGGTGCCATATGCGGGCTCTGCAGTGGGACCTGAAGTTCCAGTGGGCGCAGCATCAGGGAAACCTGTCCAATCACGTCCAGATCTCGGAGGGCACTGCTCGACAATTGCAGTGGTGGCTCACGAACCGGCATTGGGTCAACGGTAGATCCCTCTCCCTTCCCCATCCGGAGTTCACAGTGGTGACAGATGCGTCCCTCCTTGGATGGGGCGGCCTCATGGGAGAGGCAGAGATCAGAGGCCTCTGGTCTCCGGCGGAGTCCCGGCTCCATATCAACCTTTTGGAGCTGCGGGCGATCAGGCTTGCACTAAAGGCATTCCTTCCCTCTGTCAAGGGGAGAGTGGTGCAGGTGTTCACAGACAACACCACCGCCATGTGGTACTGCAACAAACAAGGCGGGGTGGGTTCGTGTACCCTCTATCAGGAGGCTCTGCGTCTCTGGACATGGCTGGAACATCAGGGCATGTCCCTGGTGGTTCAACACCTGGCAGGTTCTCTGAACGCCAGGGTGGACAAACTCAGCTGCAGGTGCATGCTCGATCACGAATGGCATCTTCACTCGGAGGTGGCGCAAGGTCTCTTTCAGCAGTGGGGAGAGCCTTGGTTAGATCTATTTGCCAAGGAAGAGAACGCGCAATGTCATCAGTTCTGTGTGTTGGAATTTCCAAGGCGGCACTCGCTCGGCTACGCTTTTCGTCGCGAGTGGAGTTGCGGGCTGTTGTACGCCTTTCCGCCTATACCACTTCTGCCCAGAGTGCTGAAGAAGATCAGGCGCGACCGGGCCCAAGTCATTCTTGTGGCTCCGGACTGGGCTCGAAGAGTATGGTATCCCGAGCTACTCAGTATGAGCATCGATCCCCCGATCCGACTGCCTCTTCGGGAGGATCTTCTGTCGCAGCAGCAGGGGACGGTCCTCCACCCGAACCTGTCCAGCCTCCACCTCTTTGCGTGGAGATTGAGCGGCGGCAGTTGATTCCCTTCGACTTGCCTCCTGAAGTTTGTGACGTTATTCTGGCAGCCAGTCGTCCCTCTACTAAAGTGGTATACGCCTGCAGGTGGAACAAATTTGTGGCATGGTGCACAGCAAAGGCTGTTTATCCCCTTTCTACCCCTCTTTCTGAAGTACTACTGTTCCTTCTTTCTTTGGCCCAGCAGGGCTCTGCTCTGGGCACTATCAAGGGCTACCTTTCTGCTATTTCAGCCTTTCTCAGGCTCCCTGATCAGCCTTCTCTTTTCAAGTCCCCTGTTGTAAATAGATTTCTCAAAGGCATTACACACCTTTTTCCTCCTATCCCTTTCGAGATGCCTCAGTGGGACTTGAATCTGGTTCTGACATACTTGATGTGCGCTCCCTTTGAGCCCCTTCACAACTGTCCTCTTCGTCTTTTGACATTAAATACTGCCTTCCTGGTGGCCATCACCTCCGCTCGGCGGGTGAGTGAGCTCCAGGCTCTATCTTGCAAACCTCCCTTTCTGTCTGTCCATCCAGACAAGGTTGTTCTTAGGACGCGTCCGTCCTTCTTGCCAAAGGTGGTTACTGCCTTCCACATTGGGCAGACCATCACTTTGCCCACCTTCTTTCCGCCTCCGCATCCTTCCAGAGAGGAAGAGCGGCTCCACCGTCTGGACCCAAAACGTGCGCTCTCTTTTTATCTCAACCGCACACAGCAGTTCCGGGTGGATGACCAGCTTTTTGTTGGCTACGTTGGCACCAAGAAAGGTCGGGCGGTCCATAAGAGAACCATCTCCCGCTGGGTTGTCTTTTGTATCAAAGCCTGTTACTCTTTGGCTAAAAAAGAACCTCCGGTGGGGCTGTGTGCTCATTCCACCAGAGCTACTGCAGCCACTACTGCATTGGGACGTGGTGTCCCCCTGCAAGACATCTGTCAGGCAGCCACGTGGGCCTCGCTGCACACGTTTACCAAGCATTATTACCTAGACAGCCAAGTCCGGAGAGACGGCTTCTTTGGCCGTTCTGTTCTCCGTGACTTTCTGGTGTGATCTTAGTTCGCAGACCCACCACCGGGGTTGGTATTGCTGGGGTATCTATTCTAAGGTAAGGAATCCATCACTATGTGTTTCTTTCAGATGGACAAGTTACTTACCTTAGGTAACGATATATCTGTAAGAAACCTTAGTAGTGATAGATTCCTTACCGCCCCACCCATCCTCCCCGTTCTGCGAACTGATTTCTAGGGTTAAGGTCATCCCTTTCAGGGCCCTAGTTTCAATGCACCAGTGGGGTCAGTATCTTGCATGGTTCTGCGTTCCTGGCGCGGAAAGTCGTGTACAGAACTAATGTCAGCGCGCGTGGGCGGCGTCTAAGTAGCGCCCGCGACGTCATCTCGGCGACCACGACGCCAACGACGGGCGCGGAGCCGCACGACGCCACCTACCGACGCGCAGGGGTACTGCTGACAAAACTTTCCGGATCCAGTCTGACGCCTGGGGATATTCTGAGGTAAGGAATCTATCACTATTAATGTTTCTTACAGATATATCGTTACCGAAGGTAAGTAACTTGTCCTCTACAGCCACTTCGATTAAGGGGCTGACTGGAAACAAATATCAGCACTTGCAACAATTTTCTAACTGGACCACACTGTCCAGAGGCCATGACTCAAATGGGGCAATGGGGCATGTTTGGGTCGTGACACTCCACCCTACTCTGAAAGCAGCCACCATAGCCTGCAGCTCATAGAGTAAATGCCAAAGTGGTTCAATGGAAATTGGGGGGCTGTGAATCAATCCTTAATATTTTAGGCAAACCCCTTTAATGCTATGAGTAGGAAAAAAAAAAGCCACAATAAAAAAAAAAACAAGACAGTGTCTATCTGAAAGACACACGTAAGTGATAGATTCCTTACCTTAGAATATCCCCAGGCGTCAGACTGGATCCGTTAAGTTTTTCGTCAGCAGTACCCCTGCGCGTCGGTAGGTGGCGTCGTGCGGCTCCGCGTTCGTCGCTGGCGTCGTAAGCGCCGAGATGACGTCACGGAGACTACTTAAACGCCACCCATGCGCGCTGACGTCAGTTCTTTCTTTTTCCGCGCCAGCAAGCGCAGATCCGGTTAGAGCACGTACCTTAGTCACTTTTTGACTAGTTGTTTTTTGGGACTTTTGTCTTTAATTTCTATATTTGACTCCTGGTGCCACGTAGGGATGCCTGGTTTTAAAACCTGCGGGGCCTGCCGCCGTACGATGTTGGTGGCCGACCCCCATGGCGTCTGTCTCTACTGTCTAGAGCGCGACCATGACCTCCCGGTCATGTTCCGACTGTCTGGCCATGGCTCCGAAGGCTTTGTGGGAGCGGTCCCGAAAGTTGCTAGAGGCCCGACAGTTGTCTCCGCGCCGTTCCAGGTCCAGGGGTCGCTCGAGGGACCGACTGCGGAGTCGCCATCATCGCTCCTCGGGGTCCAAGTCGTCGCCCTCGGATTCCGGTAAGCGAAGTTGAAGAAGCGCGTACGCTCTCCGACCGCCCCTCGTCGGTCTTCTGACGCGGACGACGGGACCCGGGGTCTTTCCCCTGCGGCTCCGTTGGAGCCTGTCAGTCCCGCGGCCTACCCGCCATACCCGGGTCCGTCGGCGACTCCGGCCCAGGTGCAAGAGTTTCTTGTTGCCATGGACCGCCTTTTCGGGCCTAGGGATCCTGCTGGTGCGCCTTCGGGCCCCGCGGTCCCTTTTGGGGGCCCTTGGTTGCCGCCGGCTCTACCGGTGGCTCCGGCCCCGACGCCCCAAGGTCCTACGCCGGCGGCTCCGGCCCCAGTGCCGCAAGGTCCTTCGCCGGCGGCTCCGGCCCCGGTGCCGCAGGGTCCTCCGCCGGCGGCTCTGGCCCCGGCGCCCCCTGCGGCTCCCTTCCCGGCGCCGCCCTGGGTGCCGTTCGGCCCACCTCCGCCCTTGCCCTCGTTTCCAGCTTGGAACCCGGATTGGGCCTTGGAGCTGGAGCGGCGCCGATCGGCGCCGTTCCCGTCGCCGGTGGAGCATTTCTTTTCCCCTGTGCCTCCCTCCGTTGCAGCCTGTGCCTCGGGCTGTTGGGGAAGAGGAGGACTGGGAGGGGTCGGAGGATCCTCTTGCACGGCAGTGTGAGTCCGAACAGGAATGGGCAGAAGACTCAGAGGATGCCAGTGGCCTTGACCTCTCCTCTGAGCCAGGGTTTGTGTCTCCTCCCACTCTCATGGAGGAAGGCGCCACCTACACTGTGGTGCTCCGTAGAGCAGCTGAGACTCTTGGCCTTGAATTGCCTACTGTTGCCCTCCAAACTAACCTCCTTACTGAGGTGCTTCAGCCTACAGCAGGTTCTGTGGAACCTCTGCTTCCGTTCAATGAGGCCTTGACGGATGTTTTAATGGGTACCTGGTCTAGGCCAGCCACAGGGGTCCCTGTGGATACAAAAAGTGGCCAGACATCACCGTCCGGCACCGGGTGACCCTGCCTTTCTGACAACTCATCCGACACCGGAGAGCCTGGTCATTCAGGCTTCCAATTCCCAAACAGCATTCCCTACCGCTCCGCCGGATAAGGAATCCAAAAAGCTGGAGCAGCTTGGCAAAAGGTTGTTTTCCTCTGCCAGCCTGGGGCTGCGGTCGGTCAACACCACATGCCTCTTGGGCCGCTATTCTCACGCTGTGTGGGACACGGTGGCGCAAACTCTGCCCCAGTGCCCCGAAGAGGTTCGGGCTGTGCTTTCCCAAGCTGTTGCAGAGAGGAAGGATGCCACGAAGTTCGCCATTCGGTGTGGGTTGGACACCACGGACTCTTTGGGAAGAGCAATTTCCACAACAGTGGCCTTGCGGCGACATGCCTGGCTGCGGTCCACGGGGTTTTCGGGGGATGTCCAGAGTTCCCTCATGGACATGCCTTTTGATGGTACTCGCCTTCTTGGCGATAAGGCAGACAGTGCGCTGGAGCGTTTTAAGGACTCTCGGGCTACAGCCAAGTCCTTGGGTCTCTCCACCTCCCGCCCAGCCACGTCTACTTTTCGTTCCTTTCGTGGCCGCGGCAGGGGCGCCTCTACATGTCCGTTCCAAAGGCCTGCGCAGAACCAGCCTCAGCGTGGTCGCCGTGGCGGCACAGGGGGCCAGCGTGCGGGTCAGCCCACCTCCGCTCCCGCAGCATCCGCCTCAAAGCCTTCCTAGTCCGCGCTTTGGGGTGCACCCCACGCCGGTGGGCGGCAGGATTCAACATCACCTCCCCCACTGGCGCTCTGTCATTTCGTACAGCTGGGTGCTACAAATAATCCGAAGGGGCTATTCCCTCCACTTCGAGTCTGCCCCCGTCCATGCCACCTCAGTTCCACCGCATTTCGGGGGATCACTTCGCGCTTCTCCAACATTAAGTCACGGCCCTCTTGGCCAAGGGGGCCATCGAGCGCGTTCCTGGGCCAGAAGTAGGACATGGATGTTCTTCCCACTACTTTCTGGTCCCCAAGAAGGACAAGGGGGGCTTGCGCCCCATCTTGGACCTCCGGAACGTCAATCGCTTCCTCCGGAAGGAGAAGTTCAAGATGTTGACTCTGGCTCAGGTCGTGGCTGCCCTCGACCCTGGAGACTGGATGGTAGCGTTGGACTTGCAGGACGCATATTTTCACATTCTCGTCCTGCCGGCCCACCGGCGTTACCTGCGGTTCACGGTAGGCCAGGAGCATTTTCAGTTTACCGTGCTCCCTTCGGCCTTACAAGCGCCCCTCGGGTGTTCCCGAAAGTGATGGCGGTGGTCGCAGCTCATCTGCGCAGGTCAGGGGTGTCAGTCTTCCTCTACCTCGACGACTGGTTGTTGAAGGCGGGCTCGCCCCAGGCAGTCGTCACCCACCTTCAGACTACGGCCGACCTCCTGCAGTTGCTGGGGTTCTCCATCAACATGCCAAAGTCGCACCTGAGTCCTTCTCAGAAGCTCCCCTTCATCGGAGCGGTTCTGGATTCGACGCAGTTTCGGGTTTATCCTCCCGAGCGGCGAGTCCGGGATATTCAGGCTATGATTCCCATCTTTCAGCCTCTATCCCGGGTTTCAGTCAGGATGACCCTCCGGCTCCTGGGCCTGATGGCCTCCTGCATTCTGCTAGTGCAACATGCCAGGTGGCATATGCGGGCTCTGCAGTGGGACCTGAAGTTCCAGTGGGCGCAGCATCAGGGCAACCTGTCCGATCTTGTCCAGATCTTGGAGGGCACTGCACGACAATTGCAGTGGTGGCTCACGAATCGCGATTGGGTCAATGGCAGATCCCTCTCCCTTCCCCAACTGGAGCACACAGTGGGGACGGATGCGTCCCTCCTGGGATGGGGCGGCCACCTGGGAGAGGCGGAGATCAGAGGCCTCTGGTCTCCGGCGGAGTCCCAGCTCCATATCAATCTTTTGGAGCTGCGGGCGATCCGACTTGCACTGAAGGCATTCCTTCCCTCTGTCGGGGGAAGTGTAGTGCAGGTGTTCACGGACAACACCACCGCCATGTGGTATTGCAACAAACAGGGCGGGGTGGGGTCGTGGACCCTATGTCAGGAGGCTCTGCGCCTCTGGACATGGCTGGAACATCAAGGTATTACCTTGGTGGTTCAACACCTGGCAGGTTCTCTGAACGCCAGGGCGGACGAACTCAGCCGCTGGTGCTTGATGGATCACGAATGGCGTCTGCACTCGGACGTGGCGCAAGGTCTCTTTCTGCAGTGGGGAGAGCCTTGGTTAGATCTATTCGCCACCGAAGAGAACGCGCAATGTCATCAGTTCTGCGCGTTGGAATTTCCAAGGCTGCACTCGCTCGGCGACGCTTTTCGTCGCGAATGGAGTTGCGGTCTGTTGTATGCCTTTCCGCCTATACCACTTCTGCCCAGAGTGCTGAAGAAGATTCGGCGCGACCGGGCCCAAGTCATCCTTGTGGCTCCGGATTGGGCACGAAGATACTGGTATCCCGAGCTACTCAACATGGCGATCGATCCCCCGATCCGACTGCCTCTTCGGGAGGATCTTCTGTCGCAGCAACAGGGGACGGTCCTCCACCCGAACCTGTCCAGTCTCCACCTCCATGCGTGGAGATTGAGCGGCGACAGCTGATTCCATTTGACTTGCCTCCTGAAGTCTGTGATGTCATTCTGGCAGCCAGGCGTCCCTCCACTAAATCGGTATACGCCTGCAGGTGGAACAAATTTGTGGCATGGTGCACAGCTAAGTCTGTGGATCCCCTTTCTGCCCCTCTTTCTGAGGTCCTTCTATTCCTACTATCCTTGGCCCGGCAGGGCTCTGCTCTGGGCGCTCTCAAAGGTTATCTTTCGGCCATCTCCGCCTTTCTCAGGCTTCCAGATCAGCCTTCTCTCTTTAAGTCCCCGGTTGTTAACCGTTTCCTCAAAGGCATTACACACACGTTTCCTCCCGTGCCTTTCATAATGCCTCAATGGGACTTAAATCTTGTCTTGACCTATCTGATGTGCTCTCCCTTCGAGCCCCTTCATAACTGTCCTTTTCGTCTTCTTACTCTAAAGACGGCTTTCCTGGTGGCTATCACCTCTGCCAGAAGAGTGAGTGAGCTCCAGGCTCTTTCTTCTAAACCTCCTTTCCTTTCTGTTCATCCGGACAAGGTGGTTTTAAGGACCCGTCCTTCTTTCTTGCCAAAGGTTGTCACGCCCTTCCACATCGGGCAGACCATCACTTTGCCCACTTTCTTTCCGCCTCCTTCAAAAGAGGATGAGAGGCTCCATCGTCTGGACCCACAACGTGCGCTCTCGTTCTATCTAAAGCGCACACAACAGTTCCGGGTGGATGACCAGCTCTTTGTTGGCTACGTGGGCGCCAAAAAAGGTCGGGCCGTGCACTAACGCACCATCTCTTGGTGGGTCGTTTTGTGCATCAAAGCATGTTACTCCTTGTCTAAGAAGGAGCCTCCTGTGGGGCTGCGTGCCCATTCTACTAGGGCGACAGCAGCCACTACTGCCTTGGGACGCGGCGTTCCCTTGCAGGATATTGGTCAGGCAGCCACGTGGGCCTCGCTGCACACATTTACCAAGCATTACTGCCTTGACAGTCAAGTCCGGAGAGACGGCTTCTTTGGCCGTTCTGTTCTCCGTGACTTTCTGGTGTAATCTATTCGCAGACCCACCACCGGGGTTGGTATTGCTGGGGTATCTATTCTAAGGTAAGGAATCTATCACTAACGTGTCTCTTTCAGATGCACAAGTTACTACTTGTGTAACGATATATCTGTAAGAGACATTAATTAGTGATAGATTCCTTACCGCCCTAAATCTAAAAATCTAAATCCGTATTTGTAAAGCGCGAACTACTCACCCTTATGGGTCTCAAGGCGCTGGGGGCCGTCGTGGAAATTAAGTGAGCTATTGCCCAGAGTCACATGGTGCTGAGCTGAGCTGCCGCCGGAGCCGGGGATCGAACCGTGAGCCCTGTGCTCCGAAGTCAGCTGCCCTGGCCGCTGCACCACACCTCTCCACTCATCCTCCCCGTTCTGTGAACTGATTCTAGGATTAAGGTCATCCCTTTCAGGGCCCTAGTTTCATGGCACCAGTGGTCAGTTTCTTGCATGGCTCTGCGTTCCTGGCGCGGAAAGTCGTGTACAGAACTGACGTCAGCGCGCATGGGTGGCGCCTAAGTAGTCTCCGTGACGTCATCTCGGCGCTTACGATGCCAGCGACGAACGCGGAGCCGCACGACGCCACCTACCGACGCGCAGGGGTACTGCTGACAAAAAACTTTCCGTATCCTGTCTGACGCCTGTGGATATTCTAAGGTAAGGAATCTATCACTAACTAATGTCTCTTACAGATATATCGTTACACAAGTAGTAACTTGTGCTTTTAGTACAATAATGAGAGGGGTAGAATCATTTCATAACCACTTATTTGTTAAATGTGATCATAAAATAACACTTATAAGCAACTGAAAGAAGCTGGGTGGAAGAGGAGGAAAACGGAAATACCGTTCATCCTGAAGGTTAGCATACCCGCTTCTATAGATTCCTTAATATTAACTTTTCTCCTAGGTACCAGACTGGAGTCTGAACATTTCACAGTAATGTAGTGTTCTAAGGCTGGAAGTGACAGTGTTTGGCATGAGGACTAAAGTTCAGGGATCCGCCAGAAGTGACGAAGCTGCTTCACAAAAGTACCCATGCTTTGGTGATAATAGTACCTTTTTATCTAATGGAGACTTCTGGCTGCAAATTCCTTCCCTTAGAATTATCCCCAAGCGTCAGACTGGATCTGGAAATATTTCATGAGCAGTACCCCTGTGCGCCGGTAGGTGGCGTTGTTGGAGTCCACGCCTGAAGTGATGTGCGTGATACCTCTATAGTCGCCACCCCAGAGTAATTTCTTTCCGCGCCGGTCAGCCCAGCTCGGGAGAGAGCTACCCCACAGTCATTTTTTGACTGACCTTTTTCGATTTTTTGTCGTAGTCTTTTTTGTGATCTTTTCTTAGACTGGCATGATGTTAACTAGGTAGGCCGGATTCAAGCCCTACAGCGCTTGTCACTAACAGATGGTGACGGACCCGCATCATGTTTGCCTCTGGTCCTTCGAGCGCAACCACGATGCGAAGACCTGCCGTGCCATGCAACCTAAGGCTTTGAGAGAGCTCTCCCTCAAGCTCCTTGCAGCTTGATGTGCGACACCGCAACGGTCCCGATCCCAGACGAGAGGAAGGTCCTGGGTCAGTTGTGGAGCCCAAGATTCTCGTCACATTCGAAGTAGTCTTCGGGTAAGTACCACAAGAGAAATAAAAGAAAGTAGTCGAAGAAGTCTTTGACTTTGCCCCGTTTGTCGAAGTTCTCCGACGTGACGAGTAGGTGTCGTCATTCGAGGCCTGGCTTCAGAGTTGAGCCTGGGCTGCATCCGTGCCTTCCCAAGTTTCCGGGAGCCAGAGCGACCCCTGCCGAACTTCGTGGGTTCTATGAGGCCATGTACCTCATGTTTGGGTTGGCCTTTCCTGCTGGCTTGCTTTCAGGTCTTGCGAGTTTGGGAGTGCCCCCACTGGTTTTTTGCTCATGGTTCCATCCCCGGATCCAGTTTCGGACTTTGGATCCACACATGGACCCGGACTGGCGCTGGTTGTACCACCTCAACCTTCCCCGGCGCCAGTCCCGATGTCGATGTTCCTGGCGGCGTCATCCCTTTTCTCAACACCCGACTCGGACACTGAGCTGGAGGGGGGTCCTCCGACTCCGGCGACGACTGGAGCCATGCCTTCCAGGCCAGAGCCCAATGCTATTCCTATAGGCTGGGACTCAGGGAGGATTTACAGGTGTCGCTGGACCCTGAATATTACCAGACCCTAACAAGGACTGGTGTGAGTAATTGGTGGGTGCCAGCGGACTGGACACCTCTCCAGATACTGGCATGGTCTCTCCTCCTACCATGTCTACAGAGGATGAGCCTCTTTTGCTATGGTGGTGAGAAGGTCGCCCGAGGTCCTGGACCTTAGCCTACCATCAGTGGCAGTTAGGACTAACTTCTTGACAGAGGTGCTACAGCTGGGAGTAACCCCCTCAAAACTGCTTCTCCCATTTAATAAAGCCCTCACAGACGTCCTGTTTGTGACTTGGTCCAAACTCTACACAGGGTATGCTGTGAACAGGATGATTGCCTGCTGCCACTGCCCCCAACCCGGAACCCCAATTTCCTCACGCAGAACTCTACCCCAGAGAGCTTGGTGGTCAAAGCTTCCACCTCCTGTGTAATTCCTGGTGTATTCCCTACTACTCCCCCAGATAGGGAATCCAAGAGGCTGGATACCTTAGTAAAGAAAATATTTTCTTCCATCAGCCTGACACTGTGGTCTGTGAACACTGTGTGCCTTTTGGGCCGTTACTCGCATGTACTGTGGGATTCGGGTGAGTAGGTGCTGCCCATGGTCCCAGAGGAGGCCCGGGCCATACTCTCCCAGGCTATAACAGATGGGAGAGATGCAGCCAAGTTTATGATCCGATGTGGGCTGGACACGAACGACTCACTTGGCAGATCGGTTTCTTCATCAGTGGCTTTGTGTGCCACACCTGTCTGAGGACGACTGGCTTTTCTGGGGATGTCCAAGTGTCGCTTATGGACATGATAGTTGACGGCTCCCATCTCTGCAGAGACAAGGCGGACTCTGCGCTGGAGCGCTTCAAGGATAGCAGAGCTACGGCCAGGTCCTTGGGCCTTTCCATGGCCCCTCCCCAACCCCAGTCCACTTTTCGCTCCTTTCATGGCCTCGGAAGGGGCTTCCAGCTGCATCTTTACCCACCCAACCACCACAGTGCTCAAGCTTCTCCAACTCTGCGTGGACAAGGACGCGGTACACACAGCCAGAGGTCAGGCCAGTCAACCACCCCACAAGGCAGTCCCAGCCTCCAAACCCTTTTAATTTGCCCTCCTACCATAATGGGCACCCAGTGGGAAGCAAGATATGCCATCATAGGCCCCACTGGAGGTCAATAGCATCATACCGTTAGGTTCTTCAGATTGTCCGAAGAGGCTACTCTCTTACCTTTGTGACTTCTCTACCTATACCATCCTCTTGCGACAGGCTGACTGAGGACCATCTCTCCTTGCTCTCCCAGGAAGTAGCTGCTCTCTTGGCCAAAGGAGCCATAGAGAGGGTTCCCAAGCCATAAGTAGGTTTTGGTTGTTATTCCTGCTGTTTTCTGGGTCCCAAAAAGGACAGAGGCCTTTATCTTTTCCTAGACCTGCGCACTCTTAATTTCTTCTTGAAAAAGGAGAAATTCAAAATGCTTATGCTCGCTCAAGTCCTGTCTGCCCTGTACCTGGGAGACTGGATGGTAGCATTAGACTTGCAGGTCGTAAACTTTCACATTCCCGTCCTGCCTGCCCGCATGCATTATCTGCAGTTCACGGTGGGCCACGAGCACTTTCTATTCGCTGTTCTCCCTTTTAGCCTTACCAGTGTCCCTCTGGTGTTCACCAAGGTGATCGCGATGGTAGCAGCTCATCTGCTGAGATCAGGGGTGCCAGTCCTATCCTATCTCGACGACTGTCTGTTGAAGGCGTGCTTGCCCCAGGCTGTTGTCTCGCACCTCCAGGCTACAGTGGACCTCCTGCACTCGCTGGACTTCACTATCAACGTGCGAAGTCACACCTAACTCCCTCTCAGTCGCTCCCTTTCTAAGGTGCTGTTTTGGATACAGTGCAGTTTTGGCCTCTCCTCCTGAAAGACGAGTCCAGGATATTCAGGCTATGATACCAATGTTTCAGCCTCTATCCTCCATTTTGGTAAGACTAGACTCAGGCTGCTGGGCCTGATGGCTCATGCATCCTGCTTGTGACACATTCCCGCTGGCATATGCTGGTTCTGCAGTGGGACCTGAAGTTCCAGTGGGTGCAGCATCAGGGGAATCTCTCCGACATGGTCCAGTTCTCGAAGGGAACTGCAAAAGATCTGCAGTGATGGTTAACGAATCATGATTGGGTCAGCGGCAGACCCCTCTCCCTTTCCCAGCAAGATCTGACTGTGGTGACAGAAGCGTCACTCCTAGTATGAGGCAGCCATGTGGGAGAGGTAGAGATCAGAGGCCTCTAGTCTCCGGTGGAATCCAGATTCCACATCAACCCACTGGGGCTCCGAGTGATCCGGCTAGCATTAAAACTATTTCTGCCCTCCATCAAGGGAAGGCTAGTGCATGTGTTCATGGACAACACCACTGCCATGTGTTACTGCAACAAACAGGACGGGATGGCGTCATGTATCCTTTGTCAAGAAGCCCTGCATCTCTGGACATAGCTGGAACACCAGGGCTTAAGAACTCAGATGAAGATGCCTAGAGGATCACCAGTGGCATCTCCATCCGGAGGTGGTGCAAGGTCTCTTTCAGCAGTGGGGAGAGCCTTGATTAGATCTGTTCCACACCACCGAGAACACACAATTTCAGTGGTTTTGCGTGCCGGAGTTTCCAAGGCGGTTCTCGCTTGGAGACGCTTTTCATCTCTAGTGGAGCTTAGGCCTCCTGTACACCTTTCCGCCAATACCACTCCTACCCAGAGTTCTCAAGAAGATCAGGAATGAACAGGCCTGAGTCATCCTTGTGGCTCCAGAGTGGGCTCAGAGAGCTTGGTATCCAGAGCTGTTGAGCATGGCCATCGGTCCTCCGATCAGGCTTCCCCTTTGGGAGGATCTTCTGTTGCAGCATCAGGGGAGGGTTCTCCACCCAAACCTGTCAACGCTCCACCTTCTTGTGTGGAGATTGAGCTGCAACAGTTCACAGTTTTCGACCTTCTGCCTGAAGTCTGCAATGTTATTGTGGCAGCCAGGCTTCTCTCTACCAAGACTGTATATGGCTGCCGTTGGGACAAGTCTGTGGCATGGTGTGTAGAGAAACAAGTTAACCCTCTTTCTGCTCTCTTCTCTCAGGTCCTTCTCTTTATCCTTTCTCTTGCCCAGCAGGGCTATGCTTTGGGTAGCTTAAAGGGCTATCTTTCTGCCATCTAAGCATTTCTGCGCTTGCCAGATCAACCATGCTTGTTCAAATCCCCTGTGGTGAATAGGTTTTTGAAAGGTTTGCAACACGTTTCCACCTTTGCCCTTCATTTTGCCTCAGTAGGACCTCAATCTTGTCCTTAAATTTCTGATGTGTGCTCCCTTCGAGGCCCTGCAGAACTCTCCTCTCAGGCTCCTTACCATCAAGACGGAATTCCTAGTGGCAATAACTTCTGCCCGTAGGGTCTGTGAGTTCATGCTTTGCCATCTAAGCCTCCTTACCTGAACATCTACCCAGACAAGCTAGTTCGTTGAACTAGAGCTTCCTTTCTGCTGAAAATTGTCACTCTTTTTTTATGTAGGCCAGTCCATTAACCTGCCTACTTTTTACGCTCCGTCACAACCCTCTAAGGAAGAGGAGCGATTTCACCGACTGGACCCAAAAAGAGTTTTTCCATTCTACCTTGACCGCACAAAGAGTTCCGGGTGGACGACCAACTTTTCGTGGGGTATGTCGGAGTGGAGAAGGGAAAGGTCGTGCAGAAACAGACCATCTCTTGGATCGTTCTCTGCATTACGATCTGCTACACATTGGCCAAGAAGCAACCCCCTGAGGTTTTGCAAGCTCATTCCACCAGAGCTAAGGCTGCGACCACTGCATTAGCATGTGGAGTTCCGGTCCTGGATATCTGACAGGCATCAACGTGGGCTTCTCTACACATGTTCACGAAGCATTACTGCCTGGACAGTCAGATCCGTCGGGACGGGCGCTTTGCTCGTTCGGTCCTGCAGGACTTTCTAGTATGAAACAATTTCACAGACCGACCTCTAGGGAGGTATTGCTTGGTTATCT
Organism: Calotriton arnoldi; assembly: GCA_963921515.1. Lineage (NCBI taxonomy): Eukaryota > Metazoa > Chordata > Amphibia > Caudata > Salamandridae > Calotriton > Calotriton arnoldi. The sequence continues at coordinate 448,279 of CAWUFW010004722.1, read as the reverse complement.
ATTCCAAGGTAAGGAATCTGAGGCTAGAATTCTCTATCAGGTAAATGAGTTACTTTGGTAACACCTTACCTGGTAGAGACTATCTAGCCGCAGATTCCTTTCCAACCCACCCATCCTCTTTGCTTTGCGAATGGATTTCTAGGGACAGGGCTGTTCCCCTTTCAGGCCCCTAGTTTTGCACACCAGTGGTCGGTGTTCTTTGTGGCTCTGCGCTCCTGGTGTGGAAAGTAGTGAAAAGAAACTGACGTCAGCATGCTGTGGTGGTGCCCATATAGGCACCGCGCACATCACTTCCGGCACAGACAATGCCATGCAGAGCCGAACAACGCCACCTACCAGCGCGCATGGGTACTGCTCACAAAAAATTGCCTGATCCAGTCTGACGCCTGGCAATAATTCTATGGTAAAGAAATCTGCAGCTAGATGGAGCCTCTTCCAGATAAGGCGTTACCGAAGGTAAGTAACTTATTCTACTCCTTCACCGAGACGCCATCTGACACCACTGAGTTTTCTCTTTTGCAACAATTTTTTCGATCAATTTGTGAGGCTTTCTCCTTTGAAATTTATAGACTTCAAATGGACCCCCAACCTGATTGCTTTTGGTTCCTGGTCAGATCCCAGAATTCTGTGTCATGTGAATTATAAAATGTCTTGTTAGAACCTTAGTGCAAAGTAATCATCCATGGAAAAGAAGACTGAAAAATACATAAAAACGTTGGTATTCGCATTCTGTAACTTGCAAAAAATATTAGTCATACTTTTGCATAAGTTCACCTTTGCCATTTAATAGCACCTCTGGTATATTTACTTTGCTTTCCAATGCCCATAGCTCGCTCAAACTTTGTTTCAGATATGTTTCATTAAGAAAGGATGTATGTTTTCATATGTGAAAATGAGTGACTAAACGGGCAAAATACTTAAAAGTGCATTCAAATTCTGAACTGTAACATGTTATTCAGCAGATTCAAACTAAATTAAATCTGTTTTTACTTCTATTGTATGAAAACGCCTGTCTTCTGTAAGATGATAATAACATTATTTCACTCTACAGGGCTTTGTCAGTGGAATAACAGGAATTGTTACAAAGCCAATAAAAGGTAAAAATGCATATATTTCAATAAAATACTTACAGTAGTGAACCTAAACATGGTGTTTTAATCTATGGCTACCGCCTCATTATTCCAGCACTTCAACCTTTGAGATGTCTAGCTCTGTTACACACCCTATTTTACTTCATACTCCTTCCTCTTTAACACTCTGGGTTTTCTTGGTTACCTATTTCAAGATGATGCAGCCATTTGTTAGCATCCTGATCCAACAGAGAATATTTTCTATAGCTCAATCTCACACTTTACTACCTGTTTCTTTATAATTACTCAGGTAGTGTATTTTCTTCAGTTAACTGCTAGGGACTGATAAATGCGCAACTTGTCTTTTTTTTTTTTTAAGTTTGAGACTTTATTATAACACCGCGGTCAGATTGTATAGAACAGAATCTAGCAATGTCAATTGGATATACACTTATAAACAGTACTCCAAACCATTTAACGTTTCCGTTAGAAAGTGTCCTGATACCCCTTATGGAGCCCCCGTCTTCTTGAGTAACCACAAAAACCATCCTCACTCAAAGGGGATGAAAGGAAATATAAATTGCTTGAGAATCATGCACGCAATGTTTGTGAAACCATAACCACAGTATCTTGTATACATACTGGGTCGATCAGAGACTGAGACTATGTTCTCATCATTCATATTCCAATGCTCTCATTATGTGCTGATGCTTAGGAATATCCACAATCTGACAAGGAGAGGAAATAATGAACGTGGTTATTGCTACTGCTTTACATGCATAGTTTGACTATGCACAATGTGATGATATCCCAGAGTTACCACAACACCTACATTCAGCAGAAGATCTTGTGCTTTGAAGGCCAGTTCATTGCAAGCACTATGATTAAAGTGGCAATGCAGGTGAATATAGTCATGTTTGATCTACAATTCTCTCCATTTCATACCATCGTCAATTGGTGGAATGATCCCGTGTCAGCCTTCATGCCAGTTGTATGTATTTGGGAAAATAATGCCGTGGTCGGTGCTTTTCTGCAATTTGGTGCAGAAGATGTGGGGGATAATGAAAGTAATTAACTGCAATTTGAGCCATTGCCGCATAGAAATACAACTCGGGGTCTGGAACCAAAAATCCACCTCTGTTCTAGTTCAAAGTTGTGGTATCCCAACGTATACATGGCTGCTTACCAGAATAACTTAGGACAGAGCGGAGGTGTGTAAAGAAAGCCGTAGGTAACAGAATCAGACTATTAACATATAAGCAAAGAAAGTTGTAGTCAATGCATCTTCCCGCAGATTTCAGAAACTATCCACCAGATATTAGCCTTAATCACTGCTAGTTGGCTTTAGCTGTAACTCTGCCTGACGGATATGACAACATCAAAGTATATTAGGTACTAACCGGCTTGTTGGTGCCAGTCCTGTTTTTCGGGCCCTCATCAACATGATTCTGGAGCTTTCAGTGCCTCACTGACTAAATTCCTCAGCATTTTGACAGCGAATAGGTATTATTTCAAGGCTTAAGATCTGTTGCAGATGCAGCAAGAAATCCCCTAGTAGAATCCATGTCACATAATGCATCTTGCATCTGGGCTCGCGCAGCCTGTTGTGTAATGGGCGTTTGGAGAGTGTTCGACTCACCCTGGAGCATACTCTGGGACTGAAAGCTGGGGCCATCTAAGCTGTGTCTAGGCCGCGTGTTGGTGGAGAGACAGACCTTCAGTTTCTTACTGAACTCAAGAACTGAGGAGGCGGCTCTGATTGGAAGGGGCAGGACATTCCTGGCTTTTGGGACAAGGTGGGAGAAGGCACGACCTCTAGCTCTGGTTTTGCATATGCAGGCGGTGTATGAGAGTAAGAGTCCGGCTGAGCGGAATTGTCTAATGGGTGTATGACTGTTGACCTAGTTGTTGAGGTAGACGGGGAAAGGCTTTTTAGGTGTTTATGAGGAGTTGGCCAAGTGTGCGTTTGTGGATGGGGAACCACGGAGGACTATGAGGCGTGCCGAGGAAGCCTGAGTTTAAGTCTGGCCCCTGAGTTTTGAATTGTCTGGAGCCTCCTGGTCAGATGGGTGTTGATTCCAATATGAAGCCTGTTGCCTTAGTCCAACTTGCTGGTGATGAGGAGCTGGATGACAGTTCTAGATGTGATGGTTTGGAGCCACTTTAAGATTTTCCTGAGCATTTTGGGGGTATGGAAACAAGAGGCAAAGATTGTGTTCATTTGGCTGGTCATGGCTAGTTGGTTGTCGAACATTATGCAGTGGTCTTTTGCTTGGGTTGCTAGGCGGTGTGTGGGTCTAAGTTCTGCTGCTTACCAGGTGGAGTTCTACAGTGATGTTTCTCTTCCAAAGAGTACATCTTCCTTTTGGTCCGTATTGAGTTTTCAGCAGTTGATTTTCATCCAGCTGGTAACTTCGTACATGCAGGGGATGAAGTTGGTCAGGGCGCTTGGTCTTTTGTTGGACAAGGAGAGGTTGAGCTGGCTGTCCTCTGCGTAGGAGATGACGTTGATTCCGTGGTAGAGGATGATGCTGGCAAGTTGCGATATGTAGGCTTTGATGAGTTTAGGGCTGAGCGTTGACCTTCGGGGGAACTCCAAAGATGAGGTCGGCAGTGAGCGAGTTGAAGGGAGTCAGGCTGACTGACTGGGTGCGATCTTTAAGAAGGAGCAGATTTATCCGAGCACAGGGCCTTCCTGGAGGTGTTGAATGAGGATGGGGTGGGAGACTGTGTTGGAGGCAGCAGATAAGTCTAGTAGGAAGAGGTCAGAGGTGTCTTTCTGTCCATATTTAGTCAGCTGTCATCTATGGCAGTGATGAGTGTGGCCTATGTGCTGTTTTGGGCGGTGTCGAGGAGGTGAATGTCATTGAGGTAAGAGACTAGTTGCTTATTGATGATTTTCTCCATGAGTTTTGCCGGGTAAGGTAGCAGTAGTTGGCTGGTGTCTTTAAATCTGCTGATGGTTTCTTTAGGAATAGGAGTACTTTGAGTACTGTGGCATGCTTCTGGGAAGTTGGCTGTGTTGATCGAGTCATTCATTATTGTGATAAAGGTTGCGCTGAAGGGATCAAGTCCTTTGGCAAAGATGTGGTGGGGTAGGGGTCCAACAGCGATCCAGAGTGTATGTACTGCATGGTTGAGGAGGTTTCTTCTGTGGTGATGTTGGGCCAGGTAGTCAAGGTGGTTTTCTGTAGGAGGGCTGCAGGAGTGATTACATCTGGTTTGGGTTCGAAGTTGTAGATGTTGCGGATCTTGCTGATGAAAAGGAGGGACATCTGGGTGTAGAGGTCCTGTGAAGGGGTTAAGCAAGTTGAGCTACCTGAAAAAGAGGAGCCCTTCACAATGGAGAAAATGTCCTTGGTGCCATTGGTACTATTTCTGATGTGATCGGTGAGAGTGGGTCTTTTGGTGGCTCCGATTTGCTGAAGAATTCTTCTGAGGGCTTACCTTATGTGCTCCTGTCCGTGTTGTTATGGCTCAACCTCCATTTGCGATTGAGTTGACTGCTATGGCGTTTGGTGGTTCCTCTTATATGATATGGTTCTGAATTCTTATGTCATGATGAGACTGACTGCAACTCCTGGTTATTGATTCATCCTAAACTATCACGGTGTAGGCGGCTGTGAGAAATTGGGGTGCTGGTTGAGGTGGGGTATGAGCCCTTCTCAAGCAGCAGCCGCAAACTCTGTATGGGTGAACCATGAAAGTCACTCAATTAACCTGTGCTTAACCCTCTGGTAACTTGGCACAAAAGCAGTCTGGCTTAACTTGGAGGCAGTGTGGAAGGTGTGGCCAAAATGGCAGCTGTGGTGGTCGCAACCTAGCGAGCTCCCAAGATGTGCCCATCGGAAGCATCCTGCAAACTGCCTACCGGTCTCCCCGGACCGGCAACAAAGATCCCTCTCACCCCATTGGGACCGGGTAGAGGGCACCTGGTGCCCAGGCGGCCACATGTGTCGCCCGCCAACGGACTGCGGCGGTTGAGGCCTCTGCGGCAGGACCCACCTTCCAGGTATCGGAGCAGCTGCGGGCCAGGGCTGAGACGAGTTGTGGGGATTTGGCGTGGTGAGCAGCATCGCAGCGAAGTGCTGCCAAGACTGCTGCACAGAGGGCGCCTCAGGAGGAGACAGCGTCCTGTGAGAACATTGCTGGTGTGCTCTCGGCTTCCCCACCCGTGGACCGACCACATAAAGTGGTACCGAGGGGTAGGCGGGGGCCTGCACGACAACAGGAACCTTGTGCAGAGCGATTGCCCCGAGGAAGCACCATTGATAGACCTGCAACATATCTGATAGGTGGCTGACTCGCGCAGAGCTGCCCCCGGCTACAGGAAGCCTTAGGGAGGCGAACGGCCTCACCTTCAGGAGAGCACAAGAAGGCAGACCTGGGGGGAACTCTTGCTTCAGGGGCAGTAGTGTGCTAGTGCATTGCCCCATCTGAAAGAGACACGTTAGTGACAGATTCCTTACCTTAGAATATCCCCAGGCGTCAGGCTGGATCCGGAAAGTTTTTTGCGTAGCAGTACCCTTGCGCGTCGGTAGGCGGCGTCGTGCGGCTCCGCGTCCGTCGTCGGCGTCGTGATCGCCGGGATGACGTCGCGGGCAGTACTTAGGCGCCGCCCCTGCGCGCTGACGTCAGTTCTTCTTTTTCCGCGCCAGTAAGCGCAGATCCGGGAAGAGCAGTGCCCTAGTCACTTTTTGACTATCTTTTTGTGAAATTTTTCACTGTTCTCTTCAACGAGTCTTCACGACTCCTAAGGTGTCGTAGGGATGCCCGGCTTTAAGCCCTGCGAGGTATGTGGTCGTATGATGTCCATCACGGACCCCCACCTCGAGTGTCTCTTCTGCCTCGGCCGAGGCCACGACACGAAGTCGTGCCCTGACTGCCGGAAACTTCATCCGAAGGCTTTGCGAGAGCGGTCTCGAAAGCTCCTTGAAGTCCGGCAGTCGGCTCCGCGCCGCAGCAAGCCCCGGTCCCGGGAGAGGTCGAGGGGCCGGACGCGGAGTCCCCGCCGTTCGTCGGAATCCAAGTCTTCGCGCTCCTCCGGTAAGTCGAAGCACAAGAAGTCTAAGCGGCGTCATCGCTCTAAGACTTCGCCTCGCCGGTCGCGCGACTCGGCTGAGGTCCCTGTCGGCACCGTCCCCGCCCCGCGGCCCCGGACGTGCCTGTCGAGCTGCCCCCGCATTACCCGTCCTTCCCGGGTTCGGGGGCGACTCCGGCCGAAGTACAGAAATTCCTGTCGGCCATGGCCCGCCTCTCGGGCCTCAAGGTCCCTCCGGTGCGCCTTCGGGCCCCGCGGGCCCAGATGGGGTTGCTCCGGCGTCGCCGTCGACTCCGGTCCCGGCGTCGCCTGTCCCACCAGCCTTCGTCCCGGCCTCGGCTCCGGCCCCGGCCTCGACCCCGGTTCCGGTGGTGCCGCAACCTCCATCGACGCCGGTTGACCTAACCACGCCTCCGCCGACGCCGATGTCCCCGGTGCCGTTTCCGACGCCGTCCGGGGCTCCGGGCGGCGTCGTTCCCCGGTTCTCCCCGGGTCCGGACATGGAGCCGGACCGGCGTCGCCCAACGCCGGTTCCGGCGCCGATGAGGCCTGGGGTCCCTTATGTCCCTCCTCCTCCATCTTTTCAACCTGAGGAGGACCAGGAGAGCTGGGAGGGGTCTGACGACCCTCTCACACAACAGTGCGAGTTTGACCCGGACTGGGTTGAGGAACTTGGGGATGCCAGTGGGCTGGATACCTCCCCCGACTCTGGCATGCTGTCTCCTCCCGTGGCAACGGAGGAGGGGGCTAATTTTGCAACGGTGTTGCGTAGAGCTGCTGGAGCCTTAAATCTCCAGTTGCCTACAGTGGCCGTCAGGACTAACCTCCTGACTGAAGTGCTTCAGCCGGCGGCCTCCTCTTCGGAGCCTGTGCTGCCGTTCAACGATGCACTCACTGACGTTCTTTTGGGTGCCTGGTCCAAACCCACCACAGGGGCTCCTGTGGATAGGAACGTGGCCCGACGCCATCGCCCGGCTCCGGGCGACCCCCTGTTTCTCTCCCAACACCCCACCCCTGAGAGCTTGGTTGTCCAAGCCTCTGCCTCCCAAACAGCCTTCCCTACCGCCCCTCCGGATAGGGAATCCAAGCGCCTGGATCACTTTGGGAAGAAGGCTTTCTCTTCCTCCAGTGCTGGCTTGCGGTCTGTTAATACCGCTTGCCTCTTGGGCCGATACACCCACTCCCTGTGGGATTCGGTGGCTGATGTTTTGCCGCAGTGTTCTGAGGAGGTCCAGACACTGCTTACCCGCGCTATTGCGGAAGGGCGTGATGCGGCTAAGTATACCATCCGCTGTGGCCTTGATACCGCCGACTCGCTGGGCAGATCGCTTGCAACGACGGTGGCGCTGCGTCGCCACGCCTGGCTGAGAACCACTGGTTTTTCAGGGGATGTCCAGAATACTCTCATGGACATGCCCTTTGATGGAGTCGGTCTCTTTGGTTCAAAGGCGGACCATGCGCTGGAGCGTTTCAAGGATTCACGGGCTACTGCTAAGTCCCTGGGCCTTGCTGTTGTGCGCCCTCCGCATACGTCTGCTTTTCGCCCCTTTCGTGGCCACGGAAGGGGCGCCCAGTCACGTCCACAGCCCGGCCAACGGCCCGCGCAGCAAGCGCCTTCGCGTGGCCGAGGACGTGGATACCGCCGTGGCGGTTCGGGCAACCAGCGTGCGGGTCAGGCCACCACCTCCAACCCGTCCGCGGCCTCCAAGCCCTCCTAGTCCCTCCTTTCAGGTGCACAGCACGCCAGTCGGGGGCAGGGTCCGCCATCACCTTCACCACTGGCGTCCCATCACCTCGGACAAGTGGGTCTTGGACATTGTCCGAAGGGGCTACTCCCTCCCCTTCGAGACCACCCCCCCAGCCATGCCACCTCAATTCCACCGCATGTCAGGGGATCACTTGGTGCTTCTACAGAAGGAAGTCACGACCCTCTTGGCCAAGAGGGCCATCGAGCATGTTCCGACCCCAGAAGTAGGGCGTGGTTGCTACTCCCACTACTTTCTGGTGCCCAAAAAGGACAAGGAGGACATGCGTCCTATCTTGGACCTCCGGAACGTCAATCGCTTCCTCCGGAAGGAGAAGTTCAAGATGCTCACCCTAGCTCAGGTCTTGACTGCCCTCGACCCCGGAGACTGGTTGGTAGCGTTGGACTTGCAGGACGCCTATTTCCACATCCTCGTCCTGCCGGCCCACCGGCGTTACCTTCGGTTCACGGTAGGCCTCGAGCATTTTCAGTTCACCGTGCTCCCCTTTGGCCTTACCAGTGCCCCTCGGGTGTTCACAAAAGTGATGGCGGTGGTCGCAGCTCATCTGCGCCGGGCAGGGGTTTCAGTCTTCCCCTACCTCGACGACTGGCTGCTGAAGGCGGGCTCGTCCCAGGCAGTTGTCTCCCACCTCCAGACTACGGCCGAACTCCTGCACTCGCTGGGGTTCTCCATCAATGTGCCAAAGTCGCATCTGATTCCTTCTCCACAGCTCCTTTTCATCGGAGCAGTTCTGGACACGACGCAGTTTCGGGCCTATCCTCCCGAACGGCGAGTCCGGGATATTCAGGCTATGATTCCGATCTTTCAGCCCTTATCCTGGGTTTCGGTACGGATGACCCTGAGGCTGCTGGGCCTCATGGCCTCCTGCATCCTGCTGGTCACTCATGCCAGATGGCATATGCGGGCTCTGCAGTGGGACCTGAAGTTCCAGTGGGCGCAGCACCAGGGCGACCTGTCCGATCACGTCCAGATCTCGGAGGGGACTGCAAAACAGTTGCAGTGGTGGCTCTCGAACCGGCAATGGGTCATGGGCAGATCCCTCTCCCTTCCCCAGCCAGAGCACACAGTTGTGACGGACGCGTCCCTTCTGGGATGGGGCGGTCACATGGGAGAGGCGGAGATCAGAGGCCTCTGGTCTCCGGCGGAGTCCCGGCTCCATATCAACCTTCTGGAGCTCCGGGCGATCCGACTTGCACTCAAGGCATTCCTTCCCTCTGTCAAAGGGAAGGTAGTGCAGGTGTTCACAGACAACACCACTGCCATGTGGTACTGCAACAAACAAGGCGGGGTGGGGTCGTGGACCCTTTGTCAGGAGGCTCTGCGCCTCTGGACATGGCTGGAACACCAGGGCATGTTCCTGGTGGTTCAACACCTGGCAGGTTCCCTGAACGCCAGGGCGGACGAACCTCAGCCGCAGGTGCATGATGGATCACGAATGGCGTCTTCACTCGGAAGTGGCGCAAGGACTCTTTCTACAGTGGGGAGAGCCTTGGTTAGATCTATTCGCCACCGAAGAGAACGCGCAATGTCATCAGTTCTGCGCGTTGGAATTTCCAAGGCGGCACTCGCTCGGCGACGCTTTTCGTCACGAGTGGAGTTGCGGTCTCATTGTACGCCTTTCCGCCTATACCACTTCTACCCAGAGTGTTGAAGAAGATTCGGCACGACCGGGCCCAAGTCATTCTTGTGGCTCCGGACTGGGCTCGAAGAGTTTGGTATCCCGAGCTACTCAATATGAGCGTAGATCCCCCGATCCGTCTGCCTCTTCGGGAGGATCTTCTGTCGCAGCAGCAGGGGACGGTCCTCCACCCGAACCTGTCCAGTCTACACCTGCTTGCGTGGAGATTGAGCGGCGGCAGTTGATTCCTTTCGACTTGCCTCCCGAAGTTTGTGATGTGATTCTGGCAGCCAGGCGTCCCTCCACTAAGGTGGTATACGCCTGCAGGTGGAACAAATTTGTGGCATGGTGCACAGCAAAGGCTGTGGATCCCCTTTCTGCCCCTCTTTCTGAGGTCCTTCTGTTCCTTCTCTCTCTGGCCCAACAGGGTTCTGCCCTGGGTACCATCAAGGGTTATCTTTGTGCTATCTCGGCCTTCCTCAGGCTCCCTGATCAGCCCTCCCTTTTCAAGTCCCCTGTTGTTAACAGGTTCTTAAAAGGCATTACTCACCTCTTCCCTCCTGTTCCGTTTGTGATGCCTCAGTGGGACTTAAACTTGGTTCTTACCTTTTTAATGTGCGCTCCCTTTGAGCCTCTACATAACTGTCCTCTTCGTCTTCTGACTCTGAAGACAGCCTTTCTGGTGGCCATCACCTCCGCTCGGCGGGTGAGTGAGCTCCAGGCTCTATCTTGCAAACCTCCCTTTCTGTCTGTTCATCCAGACAAGGTTGTTCTTCGGACGCGTCCGTCCTTCTTGCCAAAGGTGGTTACTGCTTTCCACATTGGGCAGACCATCACTTTGCCCACCTTCTTTCCGCCTCCGCATCCTTCCAGAGAGGAAGAGAGGCTCCACCGTCTGGACCCAAAACGTGCGCTCTCCTTCTATATTGACCGCACAAAACACTTCCGGGTGGATGACCAGCTCTTTATTGGCTACGTGGGCGCCAAAAAGGTCGGGCGGTGCACAAGAGGACCATCTCCCGCTGGGTTACCTTGTGCATCAAGACCTGCTATTCTTTGGCTAAAAAGGAGCCTCCTGTTGGGCTGCGTGCCCATTCCACCAGGGCAACGGCTGCTACCACGGCCTTGGGCCGCGGTGTTCCGCTGCCGGTTATCTGTCAGGCAGCTACGTGGGCCTCGCTGCACACGTTTACAAAGCATTACTGCCTTGACAGTCAGGTCCGGAGGGACGGCTTCTTTGGCCGTTCTGTCCTCCAGGACTTCCTTGTCTGATCTTTGTTCGCAGACCCACCACCGGGGTTGGTATTGCTGGGGTATCTATTCTAAGGTAAGGAATCTGTCACTAACGTGTCTCTTTCAGATGCACAAGTTACTAACTTGTGTAACGATATATCTGTAAGAGACAGTAGTTAGTGACAGATTCCTACCGCCCCACCCATCCTCCCCGTTCTGCGAACTGATTTCTAGGGTTAAGGACATCCCTTTCAGGGCCCTAGTATTTTTCAGACACCTATGTCAGCTTCTTGCATGGCTCTGCGTTCCTGGCGCGGAAAGTCGTGTACAGAACTGACGTCAGCGCGCAGGGCGGCGCCTAAGTACTGCCCGCGACGTCATCCCGGCGATCACGACGCCGACGACGGACGCGGAGCCGCACGACGCCGCCTACCGACGCGCAAGGGTACTGCTACGCAAAAACTTTTCCGGATCCAGCCTGACGCCTGGGGATATTCTAAGGTAAGGAATCTGTCACTAACTACTGTCTCTTACAGATATATCGTTACACAAGTTAGTAACTTGTGCTTTTGCACCCTCCCTGCCCCCTCCAGCTGCAGCGTGAGGCCCCAGCAGAGCGGCCTTGGAACTAAGGAGTAATTTCCACTAGGGAACCCCATAGAGCTGCCTTGGACTGCAGCCCCCAGCGAAAGGGGACTAGACCCTATCAACTCGGAGAAGGCCCATTAGTTCTTCTGGGTCATATTAGTGGCCACCTGCCCCAGCATTGCACAGGTGCCGACCGTGGTGCAACCGAGGTTCCCAAAGACGGGTGCGGAGAGCCTAATACGCTGCACTAGCTTGATGCATGCACTGGTGACTGGACGGCTCAAACCCCCTCAGGGCAGTTCTGGATACTCCTGCAAGACATTAAAGATGTCAAACAGACACTGGAGCCTAAGTTGAGTGTGTTGACATGTAAAATGGGGCTTTTGCGTGCGGACCATAGAGAGCTTGTAGATTGTGTAGATACCACAGAATCCACGATGGCTCCTATACGACCAATGGTGACTGACATGCAATCGCAGATACAAGAACTGCGGAATGCTGTGACTACCAATGATGCGAAAGCTGATGACGCAGAAGGCCATTCTATGCGCAATAACATGCACATTATGGCCTACCAGCGGGAACGCATGGAGTTGTACCTTGAGGACTGGCTGGCAAACACGATCTTGGAAGGGAAGATGTCACACTTTTTCTCTGTGGAATCGAGTGCCCGCCAGAAAACCCTTGCTCGGAGCCCCCTTAGGCCAGTGGTGGCACAGCTGTTTACTTACTGAGACAGGGATCACATCTTGCAAGTCTCAAGGAGCCAAGGCCAGTGGCAGGTGGGCAGTGGGGGACTCTCTATATTTCCAGACTACACGAAGGAGGTTCATAGACACAGTCAAGCGACAGCTCTGGCAACTTGACATCAAATACTCACTTATATTCCCTGCCAAACTTCGAGTGCTAGACTCCGGAAAGACTGTATTTTTCACCTCGCTGTCAGAGGTGTGCGACTGGCTAGAAAGTAAGAAAGAGGTAACAATGGACGGTTAGCTGGGACTACGAGATGGCTGGGAACAACAGAAAGCATGGCGTACGTCACGTAGAGCCTTGAGGGGTTAGCCATCACTGGGACAAGGAGCTAAGGAAAGAGCCTTGATGGTGGCGGAACTCAAACAACATGGACAGACAAAGGCGATGTCACTGCAGTTTCCCCAAGCTTCCATAAGCCTTTATCATATTGTTTGCTTTTTGAATATGGGGGGGGGCTGGTCTGCAGCATGGGGGGGGTTACGAGAGAATGAGTGCTACATTCTCTCTGGCTGAATCATGGAGGGAAGACACAGGGCACAGGAGGGAGTATTCCACCTATACACTGGCAGAACTGGGCCTGCCCCTTGTGACCGAGATGGATCTACCAACCACCTCTCATGGGAGGGTGATGATTTGACCAGCTCACCATTGTGAGCTGGGCCTGGAGTGGGGAGTTGAATGTTACACAGTTGTTCAAGTTAATGGGGATAAGTCTCTCACTTTGCCAAGTGACGATGATAGACCTCCAGTGTAACGATTGCGCGCCTTGCCATCTCTCTGGACCATGCCCCAACATCCACTAGTCAGCTATGGTGAACACACAGGAGATGGCACCCAAAGGTACACTATTATGACATGGAACGTGAGGAGACTGGCCACCCTAGTAAAGCGACACAAGATCTACTCCTTCTTAAAACAGAGGAGGGGTGCAAGTGGCATATCTACAAGAGACACACATGACCTCCTTGGAACTCCTGAGATTATCTAAGTAGTAGAAGGGACAGGTGGTGGGCACGACCTCAGGCTCAGGGAGGCTTAATATGGACCTCGCCTTCGATTTCCGCTTGTGATATATCGCACAGTCATTGACAAGGAGCGGCTCTACTGCTCTACTTGGTAGTTGGAGTACTAGACGAGGGTCCTTTGACGTCGATAGTGGTATATTTTCCTAACTGAAACCTACAGATGTGTGTCTTGATGGTTTTTTGCTTTTTTTAGGGGGGGGGGGTATAACTGTGTACCAGTTGTTCAGTTGGATAGGTCGACAACCCCACTGTCAGGTGTGTGCAAGCAGTCTAGCGATGTGGATCACAGACAGGCAACTCATGATGTGTGGAGGACACTACACCCTGATTGTCTGGAATACTCTTACTACTCACCTGTATTCCAACTCCATACGCAAATTGACCTGTTGCTGTGTAACGAGGCAATGTCAGTCAATGTTCAGTGCGCCAAATACCTGGGCCAGACCCTATCGGACCAATGTCCTCTCAAAGTGGTGGTGGAATGTGGCAGACGCCGAACACGCCTACCCACATGGCGTTTAAATGCCCATGCACTATTGGACATCCCATTCAGGGAATCTATTGGGGGACACATAGATCAGTACTTTTCTGAGAATTATGGTACTGCGTCCAGGAGGGGTGTGGAGTGGGACCCTTTAAGGTTGTAATCTGGGGGCTATACATCAAGGCATCCTATGGTGTAAAACACACTGTACTTGGTGAGCTCACTGCACTGGAACACGCATCACTACGGAGTAGGTGAGGCAGAGGGTGGAGTCAGGAGATGAGCACGACCTCTCCAACCTGTGGCGTGAGTGTAGGACATTGACTAATCGGATGGGGCAGAGAGACTACAGGGAATATGTTGCCCAGCAGTATGCAGAGGGGGAGAGGGTGGGTTGACTTCTTGTGTGGCTCCTCTGTTCAGACGCCTCAAGAGTTCCCATAGGACCTATACAGTCGCCAGCTGGTGACTTAAGACCTATCAGGCATCTATTAACAGGATTTTTGCGGTCTTTTATGCAGCACTCTACACAGCCACAGATGCAGCAGAAGAAATGGCCTTGGGCCCCTATTTAGATGGGATATCTAGTTGTGCCTCAACCCCCTTCAGAGGGCTGTCCTTGACAAACTGCTCAGTGTAGTGGAGGTGCGTGCCACGATGGACCTGTTAGTGCGCAATAAGACCCTAGAGGCCGATGGCCTCCCCGTGGAGTTCTACACAATGTACAGAACGATACTAGCTCCAAAACTACTGCAAGTCTTTGAGGAAGCCAAAAACACGGGTCTTCTGCCCAGCACAATGAGAGAGGCGGTAATAATTGTTCTGCCCAAACCGGATCGTGACCCCTTGGCCATGAGATCCTACCGGCCCCTCTCATGAATCAACACTGACAGTAAGTTATTAGGAAAGGTGCTGGCAAACAGGATGACTCAAGTGATCTGTGCTCTGGTGCATCCGGACCAGAATGGGTTTATCCCGGCGACTGATCTCAATATTGGAGTGACCTCTGGTTGACGGTACTGCACCGATAGTGATTTCTCTAGACATAGAGAAAGCGTTTGATATGGTGGGATGGCCATTACTAGTGGCTAGTACTCGAAAACATGGGCTTTTGACCTGAAATTAGACGATGGATAGGTCTCCTATACTCGGCCCTGGTAGCCAAGGTACGCACAGGCAGAGAAATATCTGAACCTTTCTCTATTGGCCAGGGCACCAGACAAGGATGTCTACTGTCACCCTTAATATCTGCATTAGTCCTTGAGCTGCTGGTGGCTCTTTTTAAGACAAGGGGACCGGAATGGGGAATACGCAATCAGGATGTTTGGGACATCATCTCCCTATATGCGGATGACATGCTCCTCTATGTCAGAGACATGTCGGGCTCTGCCCAGCGTACTGTCCACGCTTGAGGAGTTAGGTAAAATGTCGGGACTGAAGCTCAATAAGGACAAGACTTGCTTGTTCCCGCTCAGGGCCATGAATGCTGCAGAAAGGAAAGGGTTAGTGGACTCAGGGATGGAATGGAGATGTGATCCGTTCAAATACTTGGGAGTGAATATATACCACACAGCCTGAGACCTCATACAGAGGAACCTGACCAGGTGAATTCCAGTTGGCCATTGGTACACTTTTGGAAGACCCTTCCACTATCTTCAATGGACAGTATAGCAATAGCCAAGATGTTGTTATTACCCAGGCTGTTGTATTATTTTGTGGTGCTCGTGGTGCAGCTGTCCAGGACCTTTTTCAAGGACCTGGAGCGCCTAGTCGGATTTGATCTGGGGCCATGGCAGGAAGAGGGTGGCATTGCAGAAGTTGTACAATCCTTTAGCTGGAGGGGGTTTGAGAGCACCCAATTACAATCTAAATTATGCAGCTGCCTAGCTGCTGTGGCCCATGAAATGGTTGTCGGATAATTTAAACCCTGAGTTGAAGCGATTTTCCCAGAGGTTCGGAAGATAGCCAGTTTTTTAGTGGCTGCTAGATTCGGGGGCCACAGGCGATGCATGTAGCGGCCTGGCTAAGGTGGCAGGGCACTGTTGGCAATACGTTCTGACAGGAACTCCCCACTTGCCCTACGTACCGCATCTGCCACCCTGGGCACATCCTGATTTTAAAGCACTCGCCACACACCATTACACAAAGCACCAGTCGGACAACAGACTGTCCACATTGGGGGATATGTTTGAACACAATATATTGCTCACACTACCCAAAGTGACTGAGAAATACGGAATTTCCCCAGGGCACTACCTAACATATAATGCTCTGCAGTCAGGAAGACGTGGGGTCAGGACCCGGCCGATCCGCACACCTCAGAGCTGTTGGGACTTTTGATAACACACGGTGGGGGTAGGACGGGCGGTCACTTTGCTATACAGTGCATTCCTGGGCACCCGACTGGCTGAGTGCCCAGGCCTAAGCGGTAAATAGGAGGCCATGGTAGGGCAGGAATTGACTGATCAGCAGTGGGAAGGGGCAATAAGGCACATGAAGACAGTTTCCTGGAACACGAGACTCAAGTTTATGCAGTTTAACTACTTCCATCAGACATACCTTACCCCCATGCAGCTGAAGTGCGTTGTTCTGGAGACAGCACCCAATTGCCCAAAATGCACCTCACAGATGACAGATTTCTAACACATGGTTTGGTCCTGCCTGGAAATAGTACGTTACTGGGAGGACGTGGTGGAGATCATGGCCGAGCTTACATTCAAAACGCTTGCTCAGACCCCTTAGCAGTGTCTCTTGGGACTTATACCAAGCACGAAACAGTCTAAACATGTAGGGAAATTCATAGCCCTGGTGAATGCTCTAGTCAAACTGAGTATTTCTGTGGTGTGCATGTCCCAGAGGGTGCCGAGGCAACACCGGTGGCTAAAGGATCTCCATAATGCGGAGACAAACATTTGAAATGGCTTACGTGCGTAGGGTCTCAAAGGCCCTCCGGTGGACACATGGGACGAATTTCTGACATCACTCTGATCCAAAATAGATGAGAAACTGCCCTGAAGTGAGAGTGGAGTGACCCTTGCATGGCTGAACCGAGTCATTGCCTGGGACACAACTTATATTACCACACACACCACTTACAGTAGGCGTTGGAATGATCGGTTGGATGCGCACTAGATCCTGCCTTCTGTATGCCTCAAATGTTTGCCACAGTGGGAGCGCATACACAGGATACACCTACAATATGGGACTTTTGCCTGTCTGAATAAGGGTGGGTGAGGGCGATATACAGACCCCATAGACTTGATTTGGGCGTGAGTTTGCAGCAGTGACTTCAACCTTGGTTTAATAATTGTTTCCCTGTTTACAAGATGGTTGCAGTAACTTTCCTATCTCATGCTGGTGTTATTGCTTGAATGTCTACTATGAGTGAATACTCATGTAGTTTGTATGCAACTGATGTGTTTTTGTATGGCAACCAATAAAGAGATATTGGGAGGAAAAAAACTTCAAAGCAATTTGTAAAGTATTTATGCAGCACTCAAACAGTAATAAAGTGAAAAGACAACACAAGAAAAATCCTACACCAATTTAGGAAAATTGAGTGAAATTCAATAAATATTTCACACCAAAATGACAAAAATCAGTAGAGCAGGAGTTATGAATTTTTAAAGGTTTTAGTAAAATCTAGCACCTAAAAGATCTAGTCACGTGAGACCGGGGCAAGTTGAAAGTTATGGTCGACCGCGATGGAGCGTGGTTCGGATGAAAAAAGTTGACTAGGCCCAGTCTCAGCTTACCTTCAGACTTGGAAGAAATATCAAGAAAAAAATGCATAAGAATGTAAAGCTCAGCTATTCAAGGCAGCCCGCAGTGTCCAAGGAGGATGCATCGTCATCCGGGAGCCGCTGGACAAAGTTGCAGTGAAGATTTCTTCATTTGGACTTATTCTCTTTCTTGGAAGTTGAAAATCTCCAGAAGGACAAGGCTGCACGCTGTATCCGACAAGGGCTTCAAGAGGCCCAATACCCTTCCAGAGAGGAGCCACTAAACCGGAGTTGCTGCTGCGGGGAAGAACGTAGCTGAAGCTACGACAAATTCAGGCTGACCGGTGGGCATATCGGTGAACAGGTAGGTTCCAGTCTCTTGTCGGTTCTCAGGGCACTTTTTGGCAGAAATTTGGTTTTGGATTTGGGCTATCCGGGCACCTTTAGCACCACTTAAAAAGGTCCAAGACTGGAGAAAAACCTCTTGGAGGGTTAGGACTCGCTCAGGCTGGGTCCAGGTGCAGGTTCAAGATGGTTGGTCCCTAAGGCTCTGATCAGGAGGCAGCCAACTATCCCTTGGAGTCACTCTGGAAGTCCTGGGTTCAAGCAGAAAAGCAGGTCTCAAGTAGTCGGCCAGTCTTCTGAGGGTACAGGGCAGGCCTTGGGCAGCAAAGCAGTCTTCTTGGAGCAGCAGGGCAGTCGTCTTAAAGTCCTTCCGCATGTCCATAAGTGAGCTGAAGAGTGGGTCTGAGGGTCCTATTTTTATACCCGATGTCAGCTTTGAAGTGGAAGACACTTCTGGAGTTTTCCCCCCGCAGAAGTGTCTGGAATTTTCTGACTCTCTACCCTGGTCCCAGGATGTCTGGAGTCACAAGAGCCTAGTGTGAAGGTCTTTGTGTGTGTGTGCAGATGCAGTGTCTTTGAAGTATAAGTGGGGCTGTGTACAGCTCTGCCCCACGCCCCTTCCCCGCCAGAGTGGCCCATTCTACCACCACCCAGTCTTTCTATTGCTTGTATACCTGGGAGGAATATTCAAAGGGCAACTGCCACAAACACCTAGTCAGATGACCCAGGAACAGGCTGCAGGCACCAACTACCAAATGGTTAGGACAAGAAAATGACAACTTTCTAAAAATGGCGTTTTCAGAATTGAGATTTAAAATCAGACTTTGCCATTGAAGAGGATTTTAAATTACAATTCCTTAGACACCAAACATGAAATTTCTACATGTTCCCAAACAAAAGTTAATTGTAATAAGGTAGCCCAGTGTTATCCTATGTGAGAGGTAGGCCTCACAGTAGTGAAAAACTAAATCTGATATAGGCATCTAGCCACAGATTCCTTAACTTAGAATCAATGTTTCCTCTAATTTTTTTCTTCTGTGTGCGGCAGTGTAAGGTCTCTGTGCACTGCAACCAAGGCTAAGTGCGCCGGAAACCAGACCACGCGTGTGCGCTGCAATTAACATGAATACCCCAGCCCTGCCAAGTAGCACGCATTAGGCGTGGTCCACAACACTGCACTAAAATGCATTAATCACTCATTTTTAGCACCTTGACAATGCCTGAGTAATAGGAGTCAGTGACCGTGAGTGTTGGAGCTGAATTTACAGCAGTGCGGCAAGTGTTGGCCATATGGTGCTATAGGCGGGACACTGGAGAATTGAATGAGGCGCTTCCTGCTTGCGTCATTGTTTCAAGTAAGCATTTTACGTGCTGTCCGATTATGCAGCTCTGATGTCGTGAGGCCGAGCGTGGGAAGCGATGTACTGCGCATGTCTGCCTTGGAGAGGGTTCCTGGTAAACGCTGCACGCACTCACAGGTAAAAGCATGTGATTTGCACACGAGCCCCCTGTAGCCCTGTCTGGCATCAGTCACTGACAGGTGTGCGTTGGTGCATGAGCCCAGAGGATCTCAGGTCCAACATGAGAAGAGGGGAGGGCGGGGCTCGTGCCCACAGGCCGTGCACCGGCAGCAGCTCAGGTGTGAACAGGTAACCTCGGAAAGCAGGCTTCCACCTGTGAGGGGCCAATGTAAGGGCTCCTGCGTGCACAGGAATGATGAGGGAAATGCAGGTTTGTAAAGAAAGGTTCTACTTTAAATACAACAATATGTGCATGCACTGGAATGCTGAGGGGGATCTGCAGATTTGTAAAGCGCTGTACTTTAAATACAACAATATGTGCATGCACAAGAGATACCAGGGAGCTGAACGTCGGGGTTCGTCTATGCACAGTGACATAATGCCATAGCAGACCATGGAAGGGGATACATGGCAGAACTGAAGAATTGCATGTGCGCAGCTGGTTTGTTGCTGTGTGTCTTCTTTATGCTGAAGGCCCAGAGCTGCCCTGCTCAGCGATGCTGCATGTGACTCCTCACTATGGCCGAGGCCATTAGCAGTACCACAGCCTCTAGCACCATCAGTCATTGACACCCCCTGCAGCAGGCAAGGATGGGGCCTGAGGGTGGCAAAGCCACCAGATCGGCAGGAGCTCTTTTCTCTCATTAAAAATGAGGGTTCGTCTTGTGGCTCCGATGCTCCCACCCCACGGTTGTCAATGATAAAGCATGCCCATACAGTTCCCCTCCCCTGCCAGAAATCGGTGTTCAGTCCTAGGAGAGTGCTCACAGTAGATCATCAGCTGATCTTGGTATTGGCCCCAGACCATGACCTGTGCTTGTATTCGAGGTCCTGGAATCGCCCATGTCCGACGCATGTCCCTGTCGTAGAGGGGCGAAAGGATTTGTGCTGTGAAGCCACTGCTACCCCTCGTGCCTGTTCTGCTGCTGCCTGGTCCTGAGTAGGTCATGTACGAACGTTCCTTCGTTTAGGTCGGGGGACCACCCATTACCGTCTGCCTGGTACTCCGTGGAGTTGTGAGCCAAACCTTTAGCGTGGAGCAAGGTACAGACATCCTCTGGTGTTGAGAAGATGTGGGAGGTCTCACCATCCAGTACTTTGTGCTTTGTTGAGAACAAGAGTGCGTACTTTAGCTGCAGCAAACACTATATGAAAAAAGGTACCCCCTAAAAAACATTTAGGTTCTGAGAACGGGGGGGGGGGGGCAATTGAATACAAGACTGATTCCCACTAGACTAGTGGGAATTAGTCTTGCATTCAATTACTTTAGCTGCAGCTCCCGGAGACGTTGCTTGACTTTCAAGTAGGAGTCGCAAAGCCACTGTTCCTGAGCCGTGAGGTCAGGATATTCTGCAATCTCCACGTTTTCATAACGCAAGGGGTCCTTCGTTCGAAATCGTTGCAGGACTAGGTCTTAGTCCCAGTAATTGAGGAGACGAGCAATGATTTGTTATGGTAGCGCTCCAAGTGGTGGTGGCCTGCCAGGGCTATGGTGCACCCGCTCCACAGAGAGCAGTTTTGGAACTTTGTTTTCCAGTACCATGGTTATCAGCCAAGTTTCGATGAAGAGCTCAGCACCGGGGCCTTGCGAGTGCTCCGGGAAGCCGAGAAAGCAGATGTTGTGCCACAGTACCCTTCAGCGTCCTCTGCTCTGCAGTGCAGCGAGGCTACCTCTTCTTTCATGTCACTCATTTGTGTCTGTATTTCCCATACCCTGGGGTTCATGGAGGTCAAAGCGGATTGTACATCGTCCACGCGGACTGCCAGCTTGCGGTTGATCCACTCTCAGGAGATTCACTTCCAAGGAGACAGAGTTGATTTTTTGCCTCCAACGACGTTTTAGTGTCCAAGATAGCAAGGAGGACCTTCTCGAATTGAGCGGAGTGTGTGGCTTCCAGTGGTTGCAGGGCACCCATGGCCTGGTCTGTGGAGGCAGTAGGCAGAGTGGGCTCGCTAGGACATGGGCTCAGGTGCCTGACAGATCGAGGTTTCCCCATCATGATAGCGTTGAGCTGAGCAGCGAAATCTAGTTCATGTGGGTTATGAGCGAGTCTTTGGCCCCAGTTCCCCTTCAATGTGAGGCAGGTCCACAACAGTTGAGGCCCTCCATTGGGATTATGGGGCGATTACAGAATGCTTACCAGCTAGTCGCCCACATTCAAATGCGCAGCTGGGTTCTGGTGTGGTCCCTTAGGTCGTCTTGCCCTGCTTCACTTAGGCTCGGCAACCCTCTGAGCGGCAGAAGAGTGGGGAAAGGGTGAGGGCTGCCCTAGGACGACCCCATTCTGCAGGTGTGCAGCACAAGCGCTGTTGGGGTCCGCCCTGGCTCACCTCATGAGTTCCAGTGTCCCCTCAGCAGTGTGGGCTCCTTTGGCTTGGTTTCACTGGTGCAGGGCAGGGAGCAAGGCCCAGGAAAGAGCTGTCTGAGTGACCCCATGCAGGCAGTGCTAGGTGGGGCCTCCCTCTTGTAAATGCCAGGGCAGGTCGATCCCACTACTGCCATGGCCCTTGGTGAGCCCGCAGGCCCCAGAAGACAGCAGCAGGGATCCACCCCCAGACGGGATAAAGCAAACACCCCTCATGTGCCCAGCGCTGAAAAATGTAGGGTGTCAGGCCCGTAGGGAACATCCAGCACCTCCCGGGGTCCTCAGGTCCATGCAGGTTTCCCCAGTCACCGACCGGTTTTATCCTTTTTCTTCACCATTCAAATGATCTCAGAAGAGTTTGAAGTCTTTTAGTGTGGCATCTGTGTTTTGTGGAGGAAGGTGCCATCCAAACAAAGCATGGGCATCCTGGCAGGATTCAACTTCTTAGGTGCCGTGGGCAAAGCCTGTGCGGATGCAGATTGGGGAGACATCTGTGTCAACGCCTTCAAAGTAAATATTCAGAAGATCCTGGCTCACACTTAGAGCGGACCCAGAATAAGCAGCCTGAAACCTTGGCAGCTATAATACTATTTCAAAGGCCCACAATCGGCCCCGCAGCCGTGCACTATTAAAAAAAGAAATGCAGAGTCTCAAATATGACGTGTGTTTTCAGAATCTGAAAGCACACTTCGTGTTTGAGACTCTGCATTTCTTTTTTTAATAGCGCATGGCTGCGGGGCTGATTGTGGGCCTTTGAGATTGTATTCATGTCAATTGCAGCGCCCGTGTGCGCTGCAATTAACATGAATTCTATTTCAAAGGCACACAATCAACCCCGCAGCTGTGCACTATTAGGAAAAGGAATGCAGAGTCTCAAACACGACGTGTGCTTTCAGATTCTGAAAGCACACGGCGTGCTTTAGATTTGCTGCATTCCTTTTCCTAATAGTGCGGGGCTGATTGTGGGCCTTTGTAAAAGTATTCATGTTAATTGCAGCGCATGACGGCGCTGCGATTAACACAAATACTTTCACAAAGGCCCACAATCGGCCCCCAGACTCGCACTATTAAGAAAATAAATGGAGCAAGTGCCAGAGCCACTTGCTGTTGAACGCGAGCCCTAGCGGGATGTGGTGTGTGCGCACTAATTATGAGACACTGTGCGCTCGGGATGACTTCAGTGCGCGCGCGCACAAGCGCCCACGTTATAGGGAACAGTGCTTAGAATATCCTCCAGGTGCCAGTCTGGATCCGTAGATTTTTCAGCAGTACCTCTGCGCGTCGGGAGACTGCGTCGCATGGCTCTGCTCTGGCGTCGTCCAAGGATATGACGTCAATGGAGCCATATAAGTCCCTCCCGGCGCGCTGACGTCAGTTTTCTTCTTTTCAGTGCTGCAACGTGGATCCAGGAGAAGGGGTTCCTCTGGTCAGTTTTGGCTTTACTGACGCCTTTTCGCGTCCGGGAACAGTGTGCGATGCCTTTGGGCTTTAAATCGTGTGAGACCTGTTCGCGGCACATGTCGGCGACTGATCCGCACGCGATTTGTATGTGGTGCTTGGACGAGCATCACGACTCCCAGGAGTGCAACGCCTGTCGGCAGCTAAAGCCGAAGTCCCTGCAGGAGTGTAGGATGAAATTGTTGTCCGCCCGGATGTCTCGTTCGGAGTCCAAGCGTTGTCGGTCTCCTTCTCGAGCTGGGATTACTGTTCGGGGCAGGTCATGAGGTCGTTCCTGAAGACGTCGCTCGCCTTGCTCAGGTAAAAACAAGAGGAAGTCACGGAGGCCATCGCCTCACGTAGTCGTGACATTAGTGGCCGTTGTTCCCGGTCTTTACCGGACACGGCCCCTCAGCAGTCGACCCCGGCCTTCCCACCATTTCCTGGTGTTGGGGTGACTAGGGCCCAGATGGAAGCCTATCACCAGGCCTTGCAGGCCATCTTTGGGCCGACCCCTCTCCCTTGCGCGCCTTTGGGCCCCACAGAGGTGGTAGGGACTCAGATTGGGAGCTCTCCGGCGGATTCGCCCTCGGCGCCATTCGGGTACCCTGACTCCGGCTCCGGAGTCGCAGCGACGTCGGGAGTAGGCCTGGTGGGGCCTCTCATACAAACGTCAAGCCACAGTACAGCGTCAGGTGACAGGCCGGTGAGGCCTCCTGGGAGGACGTCAGACGTGGCTGGCGCAGGGGACTTGGCTGCGTGATGGCAGTTTTCCTGAAAATGTTCAGGAGCCTCTTCGTGACTTGCCATTTGAAAGTCATGCTGGATCAGCGGTTCAGCGTGTCATGTCTGGTTTTCAGTGAGTGGCATTATTTCTAGTCCCTTGTTGCGGAATTCTTGTTTTGTTTGCATTGGTTGCAGTATTGTCACTGCTTTTTTCTGGTGTCAGTCTCTGGGTTCAAGCTGTTATTTCCCAGACGGGCTGTACAGCTGCACAGCTGTTTCTGTCATTATTTTCAATTCCTCTGTCTAAGAGCTAGTCTTAAGAGGCGTTCCCTTGTATTTTATAAGGATGTGACATACCCTACATGGGGTATTCGTTGGTTATTGTATAACCATTCTCAGTTGCCACAGGAAGTGTCTTCCTGGGTGGTGTGAATACGATGCTTCAGGAAATGTTCTGCCTTGGTGGTGCAGGTCCTTACTGAGGATCCGGCGAGTTTCTCCTAGGATTGTTATCCATCTTCTCTCTGGGGAGTTTTACTATAGTTCATGCTCAAGACATATGGCGATATGTATTTCGCTTCTTCTCGCTCCACCTGCTGTTGTAGGACTCTCCTCTGGACAAGCCCACAAGGGTAGCGTAGCTCTCTTCAGAGTTTACATGTTCCTATTTTACGATTGGTCCGTAGTTCTCTCCTTGCTCTGAGGATGCAGACCTCCTCCGTATATTGTTGGTTTTGCGCCACGTCTGGCTTGTTCCAGCGTGTTCACGTATACTCTTTTTCTTGCCTTGGCTGTCTTTTCAAGCGTCTCGCTGTGTTTCTGCCATTTTACCTATGTTGGCCGTCTTTGCCGCACGCCAGTGTCTGTCTCTCTCGTGAGCATGTTTTATTCCACTTCAGAGACCGTTTCTTTTCCGAATTTAATCTGGCACAGTATGTTAAGACACACTGCACATGTTCACAGGCACTGGGTGCCGGCTGGTCCAACGTGCGCCACAGTGTTGGCTGTGTTTTATTCTTGTGGTTTTGTCTACTCCTTTGTCCTTGGTGCTAGGAGTGCTTCTGTCCTTGGTCTTCCCTCAGGTCTCAGACCCTGTCTGGTTTTTTCCTTGTTGGCAGTTGGTTCTACGCCAAACAAGTGCAGGTGCACTTTGTTGTGTGTCTCACTTTTCATATGCACTTCCCAGGCAGCTCAGATCGCTCTGCTCATGGCTTCTGCCCAATGTTTTCCTTAGATCCTTCATACCTCTCTATACGGTATATGTATGTATATATATATATATGTATATATATATATATGTCTGTATGCATATGTTTCTAGACACATATATATCGGATTTACTAGGTTCGACATATGTTATGTCCTGCCGTGGTTCACTCTGGTGCCGTTGGTACCTGTTGTGTGGGCTGATGTACTTGTCTGGGGCATGCTCTTCGAATATCCATTGCCTTTCCCTTTAAAAAAAAAAAATATATATGTATAATAATAATAGATAAATAACATATATATATATATATATATATATATATCTATATATAATGGTGTACACACACTGCAAGAGTGCACACATTCTGTGTCTTTCCTCGTTGCAGTATCTTGGGTTTCTTAGCCCCAGATTCTGTTTCTCTCTCTCTCGTCTTATGGGATCAAGCCTTGTGTGTGTGTCTGGCTTCTGCCGGTATCCTTTCACCAATCTACTTCTGTGTATGGTTAGTCAGTATGACGGCATGGTGATACGTTCTGTGTCTTTCTGCTGCCGCATCTGTGCTGTCCATGCTACGTTTCATAGGCTTTTGCATGTGTGTGGTGTGGCTCCACGGTTCACACAGTCTACATATGTTTATCCATACTATCCACATACACTTATCTCCTTTTTGTTATGGTTTGGTATATCTCGGCATGGGTGACATCTGTCTCTATACATGTCCATCATGGCATCCACTGTTGTGTATATTCATTTTGTACAATCTGACTCTGTCACACTGTTTTGTCCTTTCTCTGGGACATTTATTTTTTCTTTGCCAGATCCATGGATCCTGTGCACAGTTCCGCTTCTTATTCTTATTGCAGAAGCTTATGGATTTCTTCCATTGTGCACTGGCCATTCTGATGTCTATGATTTCCCCTCAACCCTTCCTGGGAGGTGAAGGTCTCAAACTGTCCTCTGACGGACTGTGGTGACATTGCCTTCACTGGTTGATGCTTCTTTTACAGAGCTTAATGGTCTAGTGTCAGCCGCGCTTACACTTGCTGTCCCGACCTGTTTTGGTCCATCTTCTTGATGGATTAGTTCTTTTGTGGAACCTGGTGGGGTTGAGTCGCAGACCCTCCTCCAATGGGGTATAGCTTTGGTATCTATTCTAAGTTAAGGAATCTGCGGCTATATGTCTCTATCAGATGAACAAGTTACTTACCTTCGGTAACGATGTATCTGGTAGAGACACAGTCCAGCTGCTGAATCCTTAACGCCTACCCATCCTCCACACTCTGCGAGGAACTTTTCAGGTTGGGTTCTGCCCCCTGGTCTTCGGCCAGTGAACTCTGCCTTCCTGCATGTTTCTCAACTTCACATTCTTCACCAGGTTAGGATGTCTTATTCTGTTTTATCTGTTGCTTCTCCACCCACTCTCTCAAATGGGAGGTGAGTTCATATATCCATGCACGCTCTTGCACCCTGGTTCTTCCAGTGTGGAGGTTGGTCATGTTTCTCCCTTAGTTTGGGGTCTATTTGACTCTGATACAGTCATTTGTTTATATTTCGTGTGTCTGGTTGCACTTTCTCTGTTGTTGCAGAAATGGCACTTGCCGTAACTTCAGGTTGTTGAAGTCTTGTTATCGATTCCCATGACATTCAGTGTGTGGCAGACTGCTTGTCGTTTCCTGTAACATTCATTTGCTGTTTTGCTCATAGGAGTGTATCGTTCTTTGTTTATGCAAGACTGCTTCTTCGAGCCGAGTACTTTGCTCTCGCTCTTCAGTCACTTCCATTATGTAGTGTTTTTCTCTAAAATGCAGAGTGATGTTTCTCTTCATTTTATTACATATTTTCTTCGCTGTCTCAAAGATGTTTAATCCTTTTTGGCACACTGTTCCAACACATTCAGTTTTAGTACTGGCTCCACGTTGTGGCGCGGAACGTTTTCACAGTAGAAAACTGACAGTGCGCTGGGAGGGACTTGTATGGCTCCACTGACGTCATATCTGTGGACGACGTCGGAGTGGAGCCATGTGACGCCGTACCCCGGCGCGCAGAGGTACCGCTGAAAAATCTTCAGATCCAGACTGGCGCCTGGAGGATATTCTAAGTTAAGGAATCTGCAGCTAGACTGCCTCTCTACCAGATACATCGTTACCGCAGGTAAGTAACTTGTTCTTTAAGAGTTTTTCACTACCAGGACATATAAAACTTAAAAGTACACGTCCACCTATTTATATACAATGCACCCTGTCCCATGGCCTGTTTAGGGCCTACCCTAGGAGTGGCTTATTTGTATTAAAAAGGGAGATTTAGGTTTGCAAAAGGGGTTAGTTTGCCAATTCGAATTGTCAGTTTAAAACTGCACCACAGGCTGCTAATGACAGACCTGAGACATGTTTAAGAAGGCTTCTTAAGTGGGTGGCACAACAAGTGCTGCAGACCCATAGTGGTATTTAATTTACTGGCCCTGGGTATATTGTATACCACTTTACTAGGGACTTATAAGTAAATGAAATATGCAATCAGGTGTAAGCCAATTTCACCATGTTTTACAGAGTGAACACAAGCACTTCAGCACTGATTAACTGGTAAAGTGCACAGAGTCCTAAGGCCAACAAAAACGAATTCAGAAAAATAGGAGGGGTGAAGGCAAACAGTTTGGGGTGGCCCTGCAGAGAGGGCCAAGTCCAACAGAGGCCAAGCTAGCTTTTCCCAAGTACTGTAGGAATACACCAAAGCATTTCCATTCTCCTTCAGTTAAGTATCCAGGTAGATAACAATTTCCCAGAAGGATTTCACATAAAAAACAAGAATCGCCAAAGGAAGGAGAAATCAGAGTCTTCCTTGAGGAAACAGTCCAGATCCTGCTTCCGACACCGTTTGGAATCTCAATGCTGTTTCACAATGCTAGACACTTCCTCATCGTCCTAGAGTCTCTTGACACACATTTGTATCATGGCTGTGGAAGACCTAGCCTTACTGAACAAAGGGACTATAAAGGTGGGATTTTACTCTCTACTTCCTTTGCCCCAACAAGTAAGTGGTCTATGTTGCCTTCTCTCAACCTTCACTTCTTGAACCTCTTCATAGTTCAAGATGCTGTCCCTGAGCCAAGTTCTGTTGACTCTCCATGTGGCGTCCCTGGAACTCTAGGACACCTACTTCTGTGTACCAGTCTTCCCTACCCAGAGGTGTTACCTGAGATTCGCTTTCCTCCCATTTGGACTGACAACCACACCTCTCATCTTCATGAATGTTCTGGCTTTTGTTCCTTCACAGCAGTGGTCAAGCGTCTGTATTTCAGTACTTGGAGGAATGGCTAGTGAAAGTGGACGTTAGTTGACAGACAGCTTCAGCTTTTGATGTCTGTCCTCCAAAACATGGGCTTTACTATCAACGCCCAGAAGACCCATCTGACTCCGATGCAGAGGCTGACTTTCACAGGAGCAGTGCAGAACACAATTTGCATGAAGGCTTTTTCTCCTCTGAGGATCACTGAGGAGATGATTCAGAAGTTTCTGGCTCAGACACAGAGGTCAGTTCTGCTCATCCTACATGTCAGGCCTCATGATCTTGTGCATCTTGTTGGTGCCACACACAAGTTGAGGACCCTTCAGTGGTGCCTGAGATCACAGTGGCCCCAACATCAAGGCTGTTGCCCAGCTTAGGGGCAGACCTTCGAGTCAGTCCATCCGGATTTGCACTGATGGATGGGCCCCTCCAACCTTTTACTTGTTCGGCCTTTCAGCCCTCCACAGACACTAGCTACTGTTATCAGTCACCACCTTGTTGCGCAGGTGTGCCTACCTGGATGATGACATAATGGCACAAGACCTGTGGTCCACATCAGAGCATCATCTGCACATCAAGGTACAGGAGCTTCAGTCAGTCCAACTTACCATGGAGAGAATCCTCCCTTCTATCACTGCTAGCAGCATTCGCATTATCGGACAACACCACCACTGACCATTGTATCAACAGACAGGGTGGTGTATGGTTGTGGATTCTGTTTTGAGACACAATTGGCCTTTGGCAGTTGGTGCAGCGACTGGACTTTCCTAGTAGCAGCTCACCTTTCAGAGTCCCTCAACGTGAGGACAGATGTTCAAAGTCATTGATTCACTGGAGGACTATGAGTGTGAAATATATCCTGAAGTGACAGAGGTGATCATCTCCAGGTGTGTGGTGTCCATACAATAATCTCTTCACCACAGCCCAAAACAGAAAATGTCCTCGGCTTTGTGCTCTGCAGTTCCATCTGAAGGGTTCCTTGGTGGATGACTTAAGGTTCACTTCAGCTCAGAGCCAGGTATGTGTTTCCACTGATTCTGCATCTTTCAGCGCTCCTGTGGGAAGGTGCGAGAGTATCGAGCACAACTGATCCTGATCTGGTACCCTGATCTGTTGGCAGTCAGTATACAGCCTTCAGTTCCCTTCCTGTAAATGACCTTGGCGCAGATGGTCATGTCCTCCACTCCAATCCTCAAACGCTGCGGCTGCACATGCAGAGATTGAGCACTACCATCTAGAGTCATATTGTCTTCCAGCTGAAGATATGGACGTCATCTTGGATGCCTGAAAACCAAGCAATAAATCTGTTTGTGGCATGTGTAGCTGTGCATTCTCCTGCAAATCTAGTGTTGTGCTCGGACATGTACAACTTGTTTTTCTTTGAAGAAGTCATTTGAGTCACCAGGTATAGTGACTCCTCCTATGACTGGTAATGCGAATGGGCATCGACTACATAGCTAGATTGTTTTCTTCCTCTGGTGGGGTCGGACGTGGTTTGCCGGGGCTCTGGCTCACCTCCACATGGCGTTCTTCATCAGGGTCCTCCATTCCGGGTAGCCTTCGAACAATCCTTTGGTGCACCAAGTCTTTTTTATGGTTTCTATTTCCGTCATGGTCCCGCCAAAGGATCCGCGTCTTCGGGTCCGTGGACGCCCCGCTTGAGGCTTCTACCCTCTCAAGCCACTTTCGTAGAGTCTTGCCCTAGAGAATGCGAGTACCGTAATGGAAAAAACGTCCTTTCACTTCTGTCAACAGTGCCATTCCAAGTACTCGTGGGCAGATCAACAAATAGTTTGCAACCGCTGTATGTCGCTGGAGAATAACTAGACCTCCCCTCCTGCTCCGAAAAGACCAACCGGAACCGTTGTGATCGTTGACTCACATGAGTTGCCAAGGAAATACTTAAGCCTACGCAAAAAGTCTTCAAAGATCCAGTCAAGGCCAGAGTTGCCACCCCAAGGGTTGACAAAAATACCTGCCCTCACCCTCTGACTCACCCTACATTAGAGGCCAGCTCCCACTAGACTCATAGGTGGTGCATGCCTCCCATAAAGAGGCAAATGCTCAAGGTACTGGGGATGCCCCGCCACCTGAAAAAGAGAGTAATAAGATCGATACAGCAGGAAAAAGGGTTGCTTCACAATCTGCAACTCATTGGCGTTTCGCCATCTCCAAAGGGTTCTTGTTGAGGCATGACCATGTCCAATTGGACGAAATCGGGGATGTAATCCAACATCTCCCAGACCAGTACAAGCAGAGGGCACAGAACATTGTAGCTGAAGGGCAAACGATCTCCAACTTGCAGCACAAAAAGATGATGGACGGAATGTTGTACATTGTCAAACACTCACCCCCAGTACAGATCTGGGTTTAATCCATCGTTATTTTGCTCACCACGGCATTCCAGTTTAGATTCAGACATATGCAAATCAGTCTTGACCTTGCTCCCAATGGGAACAGTCCAGCCCGAACTGCCAGGTCAGGTCCTCCCTGGACCGGAAAACAAGCATCCTGGGAACGGTTTTGGGGTATTACCCCTCATCAGCCAGGCTAGCATGAAACCGGTAGTGTATGGGCATACCCTTCCCACTTAGGGTGAAAATGCAACACAAAAAGATGATGGACGGTATGTTGAACATTGTCAAACACTCACCCCCAGTCACAGATCTGGGTTTAATCCATTGTTATTTTTCTCACCACTCCATTCCAGTTTAGACCCAGCCATATGCAAATCAGTCTTGACCCTGCTCCCAATGGGAACAGTCCAGCCCGAACTGCCAGGCCAGGTCCTCCCTGGACCGGAAAACAAGCATCCTGGGACCGGTTTCGGGGTATTACCCCTCATTAGCCAGGCTAGATTGAAACCAGTGGGGTAGTGAGCTCAGGACCCACATCTGGGCATACCCTTCCCACTTAGGGTAAAATTGCAACACCAAATCTCCAACACCACCATCTGGTGTGCTCTCGATGCAGCTGACACTGCTGCCAGAGGCATAGATTTGAGCGTCCTAATCCACAGGCATGCTTGGCTCTGTATCTCTGGATTTAAGCCAGAAGATCAACAGCAACTGATCTACATGCACTTTGATGGGGAACAATTCTTCGGCCTCAATTGATAAGATGCTGGAGAAATGTTTTTAAAACGCAATAATACAGCTAAAGCAATGAAGGCTCTTCAGTCTCCATCGCCTATGTGACATTTCGCCAATCACCAATCCATGGCACCACGAAGTCTACCTCCCCAGTGGCCTCCTACTACCAACCACAAGCCTCCAGAGGATACTGCAGGGCTGTCTAGAAGGGAAACAATACAAAAGACGGGGGTAGAGCCAGAGCGACTAAAAGAGATGCACCACCCAAACAGTGACTTCCTCTCCTTTCCTTCTGATCACATAATACCAGTCAGGGGACGTCTGCAGGGGTTCCATTCATAATGGTGAAACATCACCTCAGACCAATAGGTTTTGTCCATTGTAGAGCTAGGTTACTGCTTGGAACTCACTTTTAAATCCCCAAGAAAAAGGGATCCCTGAGGCCCATACTAGACCTTCGACCCCTCAACAAGTATATCTTGTTGGAGCATTTCCGCATGGTCACTCCCCATCATCTCGACTTGAAGGGCATGTCTATTTCCATATCCCAATCTACCCTGCTTATCGCCGCTACCTCAGGTTCATGATAAGTGGACAGCACTTTCAGTTCAAAGTGATATACATATACATTGGAAGCGAGGAAAGTGAGGCCCAGCTCAACTTTGGCCTGCATGGCACAAGAATGCTGGGAGCAGAAGTACACTACCATGGTCTGGCTCCCTCCATGCCTTGAGGTGATCCACATTATAAAATGGCCACCAGACGTAAAATCACCATTATGATGTGATCAGGTGCACAGAATTACCCTATCAAATGTGGCGTCCCCAAGTGCTACACATCACTTCCGCTAGTGGCCACTCGGTCTCATTGGGGAGTCAGGTTGCTGGTTCTTCTTGGTGAAACAGACAAAGTAATGGCTTCAGGCACACCAGTGGTCCCTTCCTCTCCCAATAGCAAGCAGATACTGAGTGGAGTTGGAGGTTCCCTCCATGAATTCCTACAGTAACAACCCATTATGGCTAATCCTGCAGGCACAAGTGGGCAGTAAATGCTGGAGCTATTGAGGTCATTCTCTCATATATTTTATAAAGGTTTGGTGGCTTGCAGGCAGGTGTTCAGTCTCTTTTGTATTCAAGTCGATCTTCTTTAAAGATCCCATTATAAGAATTTAAGGTAATCTACACACACTAGATTCTGCAGAGATCTAAAGTGATATCTAGACAAGACTTAAGACACTAGGAAAACAAGACAGCTAAGTATTTCCTTTAAAAATAAGAATAGGCTACGAGTCATCACTAAAGCTGTATTGGCCATGTCAGTGGCTTACAGCACTTAGATTTTTTACAAGAAAGCCAAGATTCTGATGGCTACTTTGAATCGCAGATTACTCACCTTTGAAATATCTCCAGGCGCTAGACTGGACCTGGAAACTTTTGCACAGCAGTGCTCCTGTGTGCCGGTAGGTGGCGCTGTGCGACTGCATATTGACTTCATTCCTTCCAGAAGTGATGAACAAAGCCACATATAAGCTCCACCCCTGATGTCAGTTCCCTTCTTTCATTGCCCTCGAACGCGTATCTGTAGCTTCAGCCTGGCTTGCTCCCCCCTATGTATGCGTGGAGGGCATCTGGCCAGCACCAGCTTGGGGATCCCTCCAGGCCCAAGATCACCGCCTGTGAGTGAAACGCCCTGAAGGCTGGGCTGAAAGCAAGAACCCCAGCAATGGCGAGAAGATCATGCTGTGTAAATACGTAATATATATTTGTCCAATGCTAATCGCTTCAACTTTTCTTAAAATGGAACCTTGAGTGAATTTGCAACTTGTGTATGTAACTCTAACCACTAGTATTTGTAGTAGACTTATGTATTTACTGCCATTCTTATTATGTGAATTTAGAGTTTATCTGTTTGTATCTTTTATGTAATTCATGTACTCTGAAGTCCTTATGTAATGTAACTGGTTCTATTGTAAAGCGCTCTGACACCTTCAGGTGAAGTTCGCACTATATAAAAACAAATGTCTGTGACAAACCCACACAAGGTATGCCTTAGGTGTTTGGGCTTGGGACACGGCTCCTAGTCATGTGAAGAATGAGATCTCATAAATTAAAAGCCGATCTGGCAACATGAGCAAAGCTGTACATGGTTGAATACCGGAAGAAACTGTGCAAGTCTCACTTGAAGTTGAGAGCGCAGACTCATTCCCGCAACAGATCTTCATCCTCTTGTAAGTTTTTGGGTAAGTCCAAATTGAAGAAAAAAAACAAGGAAGGCAAGCAGGACTCATCGCCATCACGCCACTCTTATCTCCAGAGTAGTCGCCAGGCATCAACATGCCACACCCACTCCCAATCCACGAGGAGGCAATTCCGCAGTTGATCCCGATGCACCCAAAATTCCTCATGTCATCGGCAACACCACAACAAATGGAAGCCTTTAGTGAGGCTATGCTGTGCATCTTTGGCACTTTTCTGGTTTCCTGTGGCGCACCTTTGCGCCCCCAGGATCCACAGGCAACTCTAGTCTGGTTAACACCGGCGGATCAGTTCTCAGAAAAAGCTGTGTCTCTCGAACCTGCTGCGGGTTCTGCACTTGCTTCTGTGCGGACTGCAACTCAGATGCCAAAATCTGCTCTAGTCCCATCGACTTCAACACTGGCCCCTGATGCTGGTGGAGGACCATCTACCGATACTTGGGTCCGAGTCTACTTTGACGCACCCAGTTCACATACTGTCAGATTCAGATAGAACATTCCCTCTGCCACAGAGCTGCTCTAAGGTGCTCAACCAACTGTTTGCCTCTGACTGATCAGTCATCCAACCTTTAGAGAGGACAATCAAGATGATCAATGATCGGGACAACTTTCTCTTTCATTATGATATCTGAAAGAGACACGTTAGTGACAGATTCCTTACCTTAGAATATCCCCAGGCGTCAGGCTGGATCCGGAAAGTTTTTGCGTAGCAGTACCCTTGCGCTTCGGTAGGCGGCGTCGTGCGGCTCCGCGTCCGTCGTCGGCGTCGGGACCGCCAGGATGACGTCGCGGGCAGTACTTAGACGCCGCCACTGCGCGCTGACGTCCGTTCTTCTTTTTCCGCGCCAGTAAGCGCAGATCCGGGAAGAGCAGTGCCCTAGTCATTTTTTGACTAAATTTTTGGGTGATTTTTCACTGTTTTTCTAAACGAGTCTCTCGACTCCAAAGGTGTCGGTAGGGATGCCCGGCTTCAAGCCCTGCGACGCCTGTGGTCGCATGATGTCGATCACAGACCCGCACTTAGAGTGTCTCTACTGCCTCGGCCGCGACCACGACACAAAGTCGTGCCCCGACTGCCGGGCCTTGCACCCGAAGGCTTTGCGAGAGCGGTCTCAAAAGCTCCTCGAGGTCCGGCAGTCGGCTCCGCGCCACACCAAGCCCCGGTCACGTAAGAGGTCGAGGGGCCGGTCGCGGAGTCCTCATCGGTTGTCGGGGTCCAAGTCTTCGCACTCCTCCGGTAAGTCGAAGCATAAAAAGTCTAAGAAGCGTCATCGCTCGAAGGCTTCGCCTCGCCGGTCTCGCGACTCGGCTGAGGCTCCTATCAGCACCGTCCCCGCGGCTCCGGGAGTGCCTGTTGAGCCGCCCCCGCATTACCCGTCATTCCCGGGTTCGGGGGCGACTCCGGCCGAGATACAGGAATTCCTGTCGGCCATGGCCCGCCTCTTCGGGCCTCAAGGTCCCCCCGGTGCGCCTTCGGGCCCCGCGGGCCCTGATGGGGTTTCCCCGGCGCCGCCGGCGACTTCGGTCCCGGCGCCGCCTGTAACACCAGCCTCAGTCCCGGCCTCGATCCCGGCTCCGGTGCTGCCGCAACCCCCATCGACGCCGGTTGACCTAACTACACCTCCGCCGGCGCTGATGTCTCCGGTGCCGTTCCCGACGCCGCCCGGGGCTCCGGGCGGCGTAGTTCCCCGGTTCTCTCCGGACACGGCGCCGGACCGGCGTCGCTCGACGCCGGCTCCGACGCCGCTGGGACCTTGGGTCCCACATGTCCCTCCTCCTTATTTTGAACCTGAATTGGAGGACGTAGATAACTGGGAGGGGTCTGATGACCCTCTCACACAGCAGTGTGAGTTTGATCAGGACTGGGCTGAGGAACTTGGGGATGCCAGTGGTCTGGACACCTCCCCTGACTCTGGCATGCTGTCTCCTCCATCCGTGGCAACGGAGGAGGGAGCAAACTTTGCAACGGTGTTGCGTAGAGCAGCTGGGGCCTTAAACCTCCAGTTGCCTACAGTGGCTGTCAGGACTAACATCCCGACGGAAGTGCTTCAGCCGGCGGCTACCTCCTCGGAGCCACTGCTGCCGTTCAACGAGGCGCTTTCAGATGTTCTTTTGGGCACCTGGTCCAAGCCCACCACAGGGGCTCCTGTGGATAGGAACGTGGCCCGACGCCATCGCCCTGCTCCGGGCGACCCCCCGTTCCTCTCTCTACACCCCACCCCTGAGAGCTTGGTGGTCCAAGCCTCTGCTTCCCAAAGCGCCTTCCCTACCGCTCCCCCGGATAGGGAATCCAAACGCCTGGATCAATTTTGGAAGAAGGTCTTTTCTTCCGCCAGTGCTGGCTTGTGGTCAGTCAACACCACTTGCCTCTTGGGCCGATATTCCCACTCCTTGTGGGACTCGGTGGCGCATGTTCTGCCCCAGTGTCCTGAGGAGGTCCAGACACTGCTTTCCCGCACCATTGCGGAGGGAAGAGATGCGGCAAAGTACACCATCAGATGTGGCCTTGATACCGCCGACTCGCTGGGCAGATCGCTTGCGACGACAGTGGCGCTGCGCCGTCATGCCTGGTTGAGGACCACTGGTTTCTCGTCTGATGTCCAAAACTCTCTTATGGACATGCCCTTTGATGGAGTCGGTCTTTTTGGGACAAAGGCAGACCATGCGCTGGAGCGCTTTAAGGACTCGCGGGCTACAGCCAAGTCCCTGGGCCTTTCTGCTGTGCGCCCTCAGCAACAGTCTGCTTTTCGCCCCTTTCGTGGCCATGGAAGGGGCGCCCAGTCACGTCCGCTGCCCAGCCACCG
This sequence comes from Calotriton arnoldi, assembly GCA_963921515.1. NCBI lineage: Eukaryota > Metazoa > Chordata > Amphibia > Caudata > Salamandridae > Calotriton > Calotriton arnoldi. The sequence goes on along the minus strand of CAWUFW010004722.1, from coordinate 411,943 downwards.
GCCCGTGCAGCAAGCGTCTTCGCGTGGCCGAGGACGTGGCTCCCGCCGTGGCGGGTCAGGCAACCAGCGTGCGGGTCAGGCCACCAACCCGCCCCGTCCGCGGCCTCCAAGCCCTCCTAGTCCTTCCTTTCAGGTGCGCACAGCACGCCAGTAGGGGGCAGGGTCCGCCATCACCTTCACCACTGGCGTGCCATCACCTCGGACAGGTGGGTCTTGGACATTGTCCGAAGGGGCTACTCCCTCCCCTCCGTGACCATCCCCCCAGCCATGCCACCTCAATTCCACCGCATGTCAGGGGACCACTTGGTGCTTCTTCAAAAGGAAGTTGCGGCCCTCTTGGCCAAGAGGGCCATCGAGCGCGTTCCGACCCCAGAAGTAGGACGTGGTTGCTACTCCCACTACTTTCTGGTGCCCAAAAAGGACAAGGAGGACATGCGTCCTATCTTGGACCTCCGGAACGTCAATCGCTTCCTCCGGAAGGAGAAGTTCAAGATGCTCACCCTAGCTCAGGTCTTGACTGCTCTCGACCCTGGAGACTGGATGGTAGCGTTGGACTTGCAGGACGCATATTTCCACATCCCCGTCCTGCCGGCCCACCGGCGTTACCTGCGGTTCACGGTAGGCCTCGAGCATTTTCAGTTCACCGTGCTCCCTTTTGGCCTTACCAGCGCCCTCGGGTGTTCACGAAAGTGATGGCGGTGGTCGCAGCCCATCTGCGCCGGGCAGGGGTTCCAGTCTTCCCCTACCTCGACGACTGGCTGCTGAAGGCGGGCTCGTCCCAGGCAGTCGTCTCCCACCTCCAGACAACGGCCGAACTCCTGCACTCGCTGGGGTTCTCCATCAACGTGCCGAAGTCGCACCTGATTCCTTCTCCACAGCTCCTTTTCATCGGAGCAGTTCTGGACACGACGCAGTTTCGGGTTTATCCTCCCGAACGGCGAGTCCGGGATATTCAGGCTATGATTCCGATCTTTCGGCCTTTATCCTGGGTTTCGGTACGGATGACCCTGAGGCTGCTGGGCCTCATGGCCTCCTGCATCCTGCTGGTCAATCATGCCAGATGGCATATGCGGGCTCTGCAGTGGGACCTGAAGTTCCAGTGGGCGCAGCACCAGGGCAACCTGTCCGATCACGTCCAGATCTCGGAGGGGACTGCAAAACAGTTGCAGTGGTGGCTCTCGAACCGGCAATGGGTCATGGGCAGATCCCTCTCCCTTCCCCAGCCAGAGCACACAGTTGTGACGGACGCGTCCCTTCTGGGATGGGGCGGTCACATGGGAGAGGCGAAGATCAGAGGCCTCTGGTCTCCGGCGGAGTCCCGGCTCCATATCAACATTCTGGAGCTCCGGGCGATCCGACTTGCACTCAAGGCATTCCTTCCCTCTGTCAAAGGGATGGTAGTGCAGGTGTTCACAGACAACACCACCGCCATGTGGTATTGCAACAAACAGGGCGGGGTGGGGTCGTGGACCCTATGTCAGGAGGCTCTGCGCCTCTGGACATGGCTGGAACATCAGGGCATATTCCTGATGGTTCAACACCTGGCAGGTTCCCTGAACGCCAGGGCGGACTAACTCAGCCGCAGGTGCATGATGGATCACGAATGGCGTCTTCACTCGGAGGTGGCGCAAGGTCTCTTTCAGCAGTGGGGAGAGCCTTGGTTAGATCTGTTCGCCACCGAAGAGAACGCGCAATGTCAGCAGTTCTGCGCGTTGGAATTTCCAAGGCGGCACTCGCTCGGCGACGCTTTTCGTCGCGAGTGGAGTTGCGGTCTGTTGTACGCCTTTCCGCCTATACCACTTCTACCCAGAGTGTTGAAGAAGATTCGGCGCGACCGGGCCCAAGTCATTCTTGTGGCTCTGGACTGGGCTCGAAGAGTTTGGTATCCCGAGCTACTCAGTATGAGCGTTGATCCCCCGATCCGTCTGCCTCTTCGGGAGGATCTTCTGTCGCAGCAGCAGGGGACGGTCCTCCACCCGAACCTGTCCAGTCTACACCTGCTTGCGTGGAGATTGAGCGGCAGCAGTTGATTCCTTTCGACTTGCCTCCCGAAGTTTGTGATGTGATTCTGGCAGCCAGGCGTCCCTCCACTAAGGTGGTATACGCCTGCAGGTGGAACAAGTTTGTGGCATGGTGCACAGCAAAGGCTGTGAATCCCCTTTCTGCCCCTCTTTCTGAGGTTCTTCTGTTCCTTCTTTCTCTGGCCCAACAGGGTTCTGCCCTGGGTACCATCAAGGGCTATCTTTGTGCAATTTCAGCCTTCCTCAGGCTTCCTGATCAGCCCTCCCTTTTCAAGTCCCCTGTGGGAACAGGTTTCTTAAAGGCATTACACACCTCTTTCCTCCTGTTCCGTTTGTAATGCCTCAGTGGGACTTGAACTTGGTTCTTACCTTCTTAATGTGCGCTCCCTTTGTGCCCCTACATAATTGTCCTCTTTGTCTTCTTACTCTGAAGACAGCATTCCTGGTGGCCATCACCTCTGCTCGGCGGGTGAGTGAGCTCCAGGCTCTTTCATGCAAACCTCCCTTTCTGTCTGTTCATCCAGACAAGGTTGTTCTTCGGACGCGTCCGTCCTTCTTGCCAAAGGTGGTTACTGCCTTCCATATTGGGCAGACCATCACTTTGCCCACCTCCTTTCCGCCTCCGCATCCTTCCAGAGAGGAAGGGAGGCTCCACCGTCTGGACCCAAAACGTGGGCTTTCTTTTTACATCAACCGCACACAACAGTTCCGTGTGGATGACCAGCTCTTTGTTGGCTACGTGGGCGCCAAAAAAGGTTGGGCGGTACACAAAAGGACCATCTCCCGCTGGGTCACTATGTGTATCAAAGCCTGCTATTCTTTGGCTAAGAAGGAGCCTCCTGTTGGGCTGCGTGCCCATTCCACCAGGGCAACGGCAGCTACCACGGCTTTAGGCCGCGGGGTTCCGTTACAGGATATATGTCAGGCAGCTACGTGGGCCTCGCTGCACACGTTTACCAAACATTACTGCCTTGACAGCCAAGTCTGGAGAGACGGCTTCTTTGGCCGTTCTGTTCTCCGGGACTTCCTCGTCTGATCTTTGTTCGCAGACCCACCACCGGGGTTGGTATTGCTGGGGTATCTATTCTAAGGTAAGGAATCTGTCACTAACGTGTCTCTTTCAGATGCACAAGTTACTAACTTGTGTAACGATATATCTGTAAGAGACAGTAGTTAGTGACAGATTCCTTACCGTCCCACCCATCCTCCCCGTTCTGCGAACTGATTTCTAGGGTTAAGGACATCCCTTTCAGGGCCCTAGTATTTTTCAGACACCTATGTCAGCTTCTTGCATGGCTCTGCACTCCTGGCGCGGAAAGTCGTGTACAGAACTGACGTCAGCGCGCAGGGGCGGCGTCTAAGTACTGCCCGCGACGTCATCCCGGCGGTCCCGACGACGGACGCGGAGCCGCACAACGTTGCCTACCGACGTGCAAGGGTACTGCTACGCAAAAACTTTCCGGATCCAGCCTGACGCCTGGGGATATTCTAAGGTAAGGAATCTGTCACTAACTACTGTCTCTTACAGATATATCGTTACACAAGTTAGTAACTTGTGCGACGACAATCTCTGCATAGACTTACAGGAGGCCAGTGGGCCGGATAGTTCCCCTGATTGTAGGATGTTTACTTACCCCCCCCCCCCCCACACACACCCCTGCTCCACACACCCCCATGACCTCCAACGGAAAAAAAGTGCTTCCTTTGCTGTGGTGATTAGACATGCAGCTGAGGTGTTGGACCAATTGCTCCATTCTGTGGAGCTAAAGACTATTGTACTCACTGAGGTTTTACAGCCTGGGCATGCTTCTCTAAGCATTTGCTACCATTCAACAAAGCCCTTACTGACAAATTGATGGGCACTTGGGCAAAGCCATGTTCTTGCCCTCCAGTGAACATTATTTATGCGTATGCCTTTTGGGGGGGTCTTCCCTATTTAGCAAGTCACAGCATGTTCCTTGGGCCTTTCAGAGCCTCTTAGGCATTTTCCACAGCAATTGCGTCCGCTTCGAGGATACTCCGGAGAGTTGGTGTAAAGGCAGGGGCAGGTCCCCAGGCTCTGCCACATGCAACCCAGTCCTTTTTGTGACCGGCATTTGTCAGACAATGAGCAGGTCCACAAGGACCGTAATCATCCCAGTCCCCCAACCCTGCGGCATCAACCTCCATGCTGCTTTAACTTACTGAAGTCCAGATCCAACACTTTCACCAAGGGTGGCAAAGGATCATGCCTGACAGCTGGGTCCTCCAGATTATTTTAGTCGTGCTATGCCCCTCCATTCTTTTCCTACCCACTGAATCTTTCACCCACATCAGTGCGGCTTTCAGTGGAGCACATGGACTATTTTGATGCTGTAGATGCAGGTTCACTTCTCCAAAGAGGCCATAAAGAGGGTGCCGGCCTCAGACACAAGGAATGGTTGTTACTCCTTCTATATCTTTGTGCTGAAAAAGGATGGAGGCATTTGTTCTATTTTAGATCTCCACCCTCTGAACTCCTTCCTCCAGAAGGACGGATTCACAATGCTTACATTGGGCCAGGTTCTCTCTGCCCTGGATCTGGGACGACTGGATGGTAACCATATATCTGAAAGAGACACGTTAGTGACAGATTCCTTACCTTAGAATATCCCCAGGCGTCAGGCTGGATCCGGAAAGTTTTTTGCGTAGCAGTACCCTTGCGCGTCGGTAGGCGGCGTCGTGCGGCTCCGCGTCCGTCGTCGGCGTCGTGATCGCCGGGATGACGTCGCGGGCAGTACTTAGGCGCCGCCCCTGCGCGCTGACGTCAGTTCTTCTTTTTCCGCGCCAGTAAGCGCAGATCCGGGAAGAGCAGTGCCCTAGTCACTTTTTGACTATCTTTTTGTGAAATTTTTCACTGTTTTCTTCAACGAGTCTTCACGACTCCTAAGGTGTCGTAGGGATGCCCGGCTTTAAGCCCTGCGAGGAATGTGGTCGTATGATGTCCATCACGGACCCCCACCTCGAGTGTCTCTTCTGTCTCGGCCGAGACCACGACACGAAGTCGTGCCCTGACTGCCGGAAACTTCATCCGAAGGCTTTGCGAGAGCGGTCTCGAAAGCTCCTTGAAGTCCGGCAGTCGGCTCCGCGCCGCACCAAGCCCCGGTCCCGGGAGAGGTCGAGGGGCCGGACGCGGAGTCCCCGCCGTTCGTCGGAATCCAAGTCTTCGCGCTCCTCCGGTAAGTCGAAGCACAAGAAGTCTAAGCGGCGTCATCGCTCTAAGACTTCGCCTCGCCGGTCGCGCGACTCGGCTGAGGTCCCTGTCGGCACCGTCCCCGCGGCCCCGGACGTGCCTGTCGAGTTGCCCCCGCATTACCCGTCCTACCCGGGTTCGGGGCGACTCCGGCCGAACTACAGAAATTCCTGTCGGCCATGGCCCGCCTCTTCGGGCCTCAAGGTCCCTCCGGTGTGCCTTCGGGCCCCGCGGGCCCTGATGGGGTTGCTCCGGCGTCGCCGTCGACTCCGGTCCCGGCGTCGCCTGTCCCACCAGCCTTCGTCCCGGCCTCGGCTCCGGCCCCGGCCTCGACCCCGGTTCCGGTGGTGCCGCAACCCCCATCGACGCCGGTTGACCTAACCACGCCTCCGCCGACGCCGATGTCCCCGGTGCCGTTTCCGACGCCGTCCGGGGCTCCGGGCGGCGTCGTTCCTCGGTTCTCCCCGGGTCCGGACATGGAGCCGGACCGGCGCCGCCCGACGCCGGTTCCGGCGCCCGATGAGACCTTGGGTCCCTTATGTCCCTCCTCCTCCATCTTTTCAACCTGAGGAGGACCAGGAGAGCTGGAAGGGGTCTGACGACCCTCTCACACAACAGTGCGAGTTTGACCCGGACTGGGTTGAGGAACTTGGGGATGCCAGTGGGCTGGATACCTCCCCGACTCTGGCATGCTGTCTCCTCCCGTGGCAACGGAGGAGGGGGCTAATTTTGCAACGGTGTTGCGTAGAGCTGCTGGAGCCTTAAATCTCCAGTTGCCTACAGTGGCCGTCAGGACTAACCTCCTGACTGAAGTGCTTCAGCCGGCGGCCTCCTCTTCGGAGCCTGTGCTGCCGTTCAACGATGCACTCACTGACGTTCTTTTGGGTGCCTGGTCCAAACCCACCACAGGGGCTCCTGTGGATAGGAACGTGGCCCGACGCCATCGCCCGGCTCCGGGCGACCCCCTGTTTCTCTCCCAACACCCCACCCCTGAGAGCTTGGTTGTCCAAGCCTCTGCCTCCCAAACAGCCTTCCCTACCGCCCCTCCGGATAGGGAATCCAAGCGCCTGGATCACTTTGGGAAGAAGGCTTTCTCTTCCTCCAGTGCTGGCTTGCGGTCTGTTAATACCACTTGCCTCTTGGGCCGATACACCCACTCCCTGTGGGATTCGGTGGCTGATGTTTTGCCGCAGTGTTCTGAGGAGGTCCAGACACTGCTTACCCACGCTATTGCGGAAGGGCGTGATGCGGCTAAATATACCATCCGCTGTGGCCTTGATACCGCCGACTCGCTGGGCAGATCGCTTGCAACGACGGTGGCGCTGCGTCGCCACGCCTGGCTGAGAACCACTGGTTTTTCAGGGGATGTCCAGAATACTCTCATGGACATGCCCTTTGATGGAGTCGGTCTTTTTGGTTCGAAGGCAGACCATGCGCTGGAGCTTTTCAAGGACTCACGGGCTACTGCTAAGTCCCTGGGCCTTGCTGTTGTGCGCCCTCCGCAAACGTCTGCTTTTCGCCCCTTTCGTGGCCACGGAAGGGGCGCCCAGTCACGTCCACAGCCCGGCCAACGGCCCGCGCAGCAAGCGCCTTCGCGTGGCCGAGGACGTGGATACCGCCGTGGCGGTTCGGGCAACCAGCGTGCGGGTCAGGCCACCACCTCCAACCCGTCCGCGGCCTCCAAGCTCTCCTAGTCCCTCCTTTCAGGTGCACAGCACGCCAGTCGGGGGCAGGGTCCGCCATCACCTTCACCACTGGCGTCCCATCATCTCGGACAAGTGGGTCTTGGACATTGTCCGAAGGGGCTACTCCCTCCCCTTCGAGACCACCCCCCAGCCATGCCACCTCAATTCCACCGCATGTCAGGGGATCACTTGGTGCTTCTACAGAAGGAAGTCACGGCCCTCTTGGCCAAGAGGGCCATCGAGCATGTTCCGACCCCAGAAGTAGGGCGTGGTTGCTACTCCCACTACTTTCTGGTGCCCAAAAGGACAAGGAGGACATGCGTCCTATCTTGGACCTCCGGAACGTCAATCGCTTCCTCCGGAAGGAGAAGTTCAAGATGCTCACCCTAGCTCAGGTCTTGACTGCCCTCGACCCCGGAGACTGGTTGGTAGCGTTGGACTTGCAGGACGCCTATTTCCACATCCCCGTCCTGCCGGCCCACCGGCGTTACCTTCGGTTCACGGTAGGCCTCGAGCATTTTCAGTTCACCGTGCTCCCCTTTGGCCTTACCAGTGCCCCTCGGGTGTTCACGAAAGTGATGGCGGTGGTCGCAGCTCATCTGCGCCGGGCAGGGGTTTCAGTCTTCCCCTACCTCGACGACTGGCTGCTGAAGGCGGGCTCGTCCCAGGCAGTCGTCTCCCACCTCCAGACTACGGCCGAACTCCTGCACTCGCTGGGGTTCTCCATCATTGTGCCAAAGTCGCATCTGATTCCTTCTCCACAGCTCCTTTTCATCGGAGCAGTTCTGGACACGACGCAGTTTCGGGCCTATCCTCCCGAACGGCGAGTCCGGGATATTCAGGCTATGATTCCGATCTTTCAGCCTTTATCCTGGGTTTCGGTACGGATGACCCTGAGGCTGCTGGGCCTCATGGCCTCCTGCATCCTGCTGGTCACTCATGCCAGATGGCATATGCGGGCTCTGCAGTGGGACCTGAAGTTCCAGTGGGCGCAGCACCAGGGCGACCTGTCCGATCACGTCCAGATCTCGGAGGGGACTGCAAAACAGTTGCAGTGGTGGCTCTCGAACCGGCAATGGGTCATGGGCAGATCCCTCTCCCTTCCCCAGCCAGAGCACACAGTTGTGACGGACGCGTCCCTTCTGGGATGGGGCGGTCACATGGGAGAGGCGGAGATCAGAGGCCTCTGGTCTCCGGCGGAGTCCCGGCTCCATATCAACCTTCTGGAGCTCCGGGCGATCCGACTTGCACTCAAGGCATTCCTTCCCTCTGTCAAAGGGAAGGTAGTGCAGGTGTTCACAGACAACACCACCGCCATGTGGTACTGCAACAAACAAGGCGGGGTGGGGTCGTGGACCCTTTGTCAGGAGGCTCTGCGCCTCTGGACATGGCTGGAACATCAGGGCATGTTCCTGGTGGTTCAACACCTGGCAGGTTCCCTGAACGCCAGGGCGGACGAACCTCAGCCGCAGGTGCATGATGGATCACGAATGGCGTCTTCACTCGGAAGTGGCGCAAGGACTCTTTCTACAGTGGGGAGAGCCTTGGTTAGATCTATTCGCCACCGAAGAGAACGCGCAATGTCATCAGTTCTGCGCGTTGGCATTTCCAAGGCGGCACTCGCTCGGCGACGCTTTTCGTCACGAGTGGAGTTGCGGTCTATTGTACGCCTTTCCGCCTATACCACTTCTACCCAGAGTGTTGAAGAAGATTCGGCACGACCGGGCCCAAGTCATTCTTGTGGCTCCGGACTGGGCTCGAAGAGTTTGGTATCCCGAGCTACTCAATATGAGCGTAGATCCCCCGATCCGTCTGCCTCTTCGGGAGGATCTTCTGTCGCAGCAGCAGGGGACGGTCCTCCACCCGAACCTGTCCAGTCTACACCTGCTTGCGTGGAGATTGAGCGGCGGCAGTTGATTCCTTTCGACTTGCCTCCCGAAGTTTGTGATGTGATTCTGGCAGCCAGGCGTCCCTCCACTAAGGTGGTATACGCCTGCAGGTGGAACAAATTTGTGGCATGGTGCACAGCAAAGGCTGTGAATCCCCTTTCTGCCCCTCTTTCTGAGGTCCTTCTGTTCCTTCTCTCTCTGGCCCAACAGGGTTCTGCCCTGGGTACCATCAAGGGTTATCTTTGTGCTATCTCGGCCTTCCTCAGGCTCCCTGATCAGCCCTCCCTTTTCAAGTCCCCTGTTGTTAACAGGTTCTTAAAAGGCATTACTCACCTCTTCCCTCCTGTTCCGTTTGTGATGCCTCAGTGGGACTTGAACTTGGTTCTTACCTTTTTAATGTGCGCTCCCTTTGAGCCTCTACATAACTGTCCTCTTCGTCTTCTGACTCTGAAGACAGCCTTTCTGGTGGCCATCACCTCCGCTCGGCGGGTGAGTGAGCTCCAGGCTCTATCTTGCAAACCTCCCTTTCTGTCTGTTCATCCAGACAAGGTTGTTCTTCGGACGCGTCCGTCCTTCTTGCCAAAGGTGGTTACTGCTTTCCACATTGGGCAGACCATCACTTTGCCCACCTTCTTTCCGCCTCTGCATCCTTCCAGAGAGGAAGAGAGGCTCCACCGTCTGGACCCAAAACGTGCGCTCTCTTTCTATATTGACCGCACAAAACACTTCCGGGTGGATGACCAGCTCTTTGTTGGCTACGTGGGCGCCAAAAAGGTCGGGCGGTGCACAAGAGGACCATCTCCCGCTGGGTTACCTTGTGCATCAAGACCTGCTATTCTTTGGCTAAAAAGGAACCTCCTGTTGGGCTGCGTGCCCATTCCACCAGGGCAACGGCTGCTACCACGGCCTTGGGCCGCGGTGTTCCGCTGCCGGTTATCTGTCAGGCAGCTACGTGGGCCTCGCTGCACACGTTTACAAAGCATTACTGCCTTGACAGTCCGGTCCGGAGGGACGGCTTCTTTGGCCGTTCTGTCCTCCAGGACTTCCTTGTCTGATCTTTGTTCGCAGACCCACCACCGGGTTGGTATTGCTGGGGTATCTATTCTAAGGTAAGGAATCTGTCACTAACGTGTCTCTTTCAGATGCACAAGTTACTAACTTGTGTAACGATATATCTGTAAGAGACAGTAGTTAGTGACAGATTCCTTACCGCCCCACCCATCCTCCCCGTTCTGCGAACTGATTTCTAGGGTTAAGGACATCCCTTTCAGGGCCCTAGTATTTTTCAGACACCTATGTCAGCTTCTTGCATGGCTCTGCGTTCCTGGCGCGGAAAGTCGTGTACAGAACTGACGTCAGCGCGCAGGGCGGCGCCTAAGTACTGCCCGCGACGTCATCCCGGCGATCACGACGCCGACGACGGACGCGGAGCCGCACGACGCCGCCTACCGACGCGCAAGGGTACTGCTACGCAAAAACTTTCTGGATCCAGCCTGACGCCTGGGGATATTCTAAGGTAAGGAATCTGTCACTAACTACTGTCTCTTACAGATATATCGTTACACAAGTTAGTAACTTGTGCACCCGTCCTGCAGTCCCACAGGCGTTATCTGCAGTTCAAAGTATGCCAAGAGCATTTTCAATTTGCTGTGGAGTTGATCACAGCACATATTTGGAGATTGTGGATACCAGTTTTCTTCTACCTCAAAGGCTGGCTGTTGAAAGCGGGCTCACCACAGTCAGTAGTAGACAACCTCTAGATGACAACAAACCCCCTAAATTTGTGAAGTGCACCGCAAAAGAGAATTTCCGCAGTCAATTAGTCCAATCCAAACAATCTTGTATCCCAAAAGTAATTTATTTTTCACAGGAATGACATAAGAACAACCAACGCGTTTCATCCACTGCCTGTGGACTTCATCAGGGCGTGGTATTTTATCCTATTGGTTCCTCCAGTGTGTCGAGTATCATCGTCTCCAACCATGCAGTATCCCAGTTGGTGGTACGCCCCTATTTCTCATAGAGTCCTCACGTTTCCAGGGCAAAGCGAAATCCCTTATACGAATATTTGTATCAATAGAGGGATGGCACCTTAGTAAGCACCGGTTCCCGCTTCGTGAGTCGGCGTCTCCCTGTGGTTGAACCACAGTTCCGGTGCTTACTAAGGTGCCATCCCTCTATTGATACAAATATTCGTCTAAGGGATTTCGCTTTGCCCTGGAAATGTGAGGGCCCTATGAGAAATAGAGACGTACCACCAACCGGGATGCTGCATGGATGGAGACGATGATTCTCAACACACTGGAGGAACCAATACGATAAAATACCACGCCCTGATGAAGTCCACAGGCAGTGGATGAAACGCGTTGGCTGTTCTTATGTCATTCCTGTGAAAAAGAAATTACATTTGGGATACAAGATTGTTTGGATTGGACTAATTGACTGCGGAAATTCTCTTTTGCGGTGCACTTCACATGTGTGGATGGAACTGTTTTGATCCTTGGCTCGCTCTCTGGAAACGGCAGGAGCAGTGGATGTGCATGCTACGTTGCTCTAAACTGTTGTATTTTGGACTTATTTTGGGTTACCAAGAGGGAGGTGCGGTTGCTACACAGGCTCGCTGTTTCATTTCTTTTTGTAAACCTCCTAAATTTGTTCAGGTTTACAATAACCTATCAGTCACACCTCACTCCTTTGCAGAGGCTCCCTTTCATTGGAGCCCTCTTGGATACTGTGCAGTTCAGGGCCTTCCCGACGTCACAACCATTCTAGGACATTCGGACTACTATCCTGATGTTTTAGCCTTAGACCTGGATATCTGTGAGAGTGGCTATGGATCTTCTTGGCCTCCTGCCTCCTGCATCCTGCTAATACACTATGCCAGGAGGCATATGCAGGTTCTAAAGCAGAGCCAGAACTTTCAGTGGGACCAACACCACGGAAACCTGTCTGATTCCATCCAGGCGACGGAGGAGACTACAAAAGATCCTCAGGGGTGGCTGCTTGACCACAGTTGTGCCAGACCCCTCTCCTTTCCCCACCCTAGAGCAGACGGTGGTGATGAATGCATCGCTGCTGGGTTGGTGAGGTCATCTGGGAGAAGTGGAGATCAGAGGAGTAAAGTCTGCAGAGGAAAGTCAACTCCACATCATTCTGTTGGAGTTGTGAGTCATTCTCCTGGCGCTGAGGGCCGTCCTACAATCCATCAAAGGGAGGCTATACGGGTCCCAATGGACAGCACCACTACCAAGTGGTAACTAGCAGGAGGGTGTGAGGTCCTGTGTTCCATACTGAGAGTCTCTTTGCTTCGAAGTTGTCTAGGACGTCAGTGCATTTCCCTGGTCATGAATCACCTGGGGGGGACCTTTAAACGCCAGAACAGACAAACTCCGCTGACAGTGCCTGGTAGATCACAAATGGCAGTTGCAAACCAAGGGAACACAGGCATCTTCCAACAATGGGGAGAACCATGCGTGGATCTTTTCACCACTGCCAAGATCGGGTAGTGTCAATGCTTTTGTGCGTTGAAGTTCCCAAGTAGGCTCTCTCTTGGAGACTCATCTGGCTAGAGTGAAGCATGAGATTCCTTTATACGCCTTTCTGCCCCTACCTCTCCTGCCCCGGGTTCTGAAGAAGATCAGGAACGACCAGGCTAAATTCATCCTAGTATCTGGATTGGGCTCAGAGAGTGGGATACCTGGAAATTCTGAGCTTGAGCATATGCCGTCCAATCAGGCTGCTGCTTTGAGAGGATCTTCTGCTGCAGCAGCAGGGGAGGGTCTTGCACCCGGGCATAGGCAATATATACCTCCATGCATGGAGTTTGAGTAGCAGCAGTTGAATTTGAAGTCTATTTATGTCCGGCTCAGGAACAAATCTGTGGCCTGGTGTGGGGTCTGCAACACAGAGCCTTAACACATCAAACTGTCATATGTCTTATTGTTTGTTTTGTCTTTGGCTCAGCAAGAAGTTATAGTGGGCACCATTAAAGGTTATTTGTCAGTCCCTTAGGCTTTTTTGCATTTGCTAGACCAGGCGTCTTTGTTTAAATCGCCTATTTAGATTAGGTTTTTTTAAATGTTTGACACGCTCCTCCCTAAACCCTTCATGATGCCACAGTGGGATCTCACTTTTCTCCTGATTTTACTCATGTGTACACCCTTCGAGCCAATGCACAGCTGCTCATTGTGTCTGATGACTGTGTTCCTTGATGCGAATACTTGAGCTCGTCACATGAGTGACCTTCATGCTCTGTCTTAGCAGCCGCCATACACCACCTTTTTCTCAGATAAACTGGTGTTGAGGGACAAGGTGGCTTTTTTCCAGACGCTGTGACTCCTGTTTCACAGAGGGCAATCCATCACGCTCCCAATGTTCTTTGCTCTTCCTCACCCTTCGAAAGAGAAGGAGAGACTCCATCGGCTGGACCCCAAGAGAACCTTGAGCTTTTACATCGATTGCACCAAACACCATCAGGTGAACGATCAGCTTTTGGGGGGGTTTCTGGGGCAAAGAAATTCAAGGCAGTGCAGAAAATCACTTTGTCAAGGTGATCCTTCGTATCAAGATCTGCTACTCGTTGGCCAAGAAGCAGTTTCCAGTAGGATTCCACCAGGGCCAAGACTGTTACCACTGCATTAGCACGCGGAGTTCCAGTTCTCCACTTTTGTCAGGTTGAAACATGAGCATCCATACACATGTTCACGAAGCACTACTGCCTTGGCAGCCAGGTCCGTCGGGAAGGACATTTCACCCATTCAATCCTGCAGCGCTTTTTGATCCAAACCCATTCCACAGACCCTCCGACTTGGGAGATACTGTTTTGGTACCTATTCTAAAGGTGAGGAATAAGCAGTTAGAAGTATCCATCAGGAGAACAAGTTACTTATCTTTGGTTAAACTCTTTCTGGTGGATTGTCTAACTAACCTTAGATTCCTCACTGCCCCCCTCCCCCCGCCTTTCCATACTGTGGAATGGTTTCTTTTCCATCTAAAAAGGTCCAGAGAAAGAGACATACACACTGGTACTCTGAGGTTTTGGTCTCTGTGTCGGTAGGCACCGACAGAGACAAGAAAGAAACTAACATTGCGCAGGGGTGTTGCTTATATGCAGCTTTGTTCACCTCTTCAGATGGGATAAGGTCATCGCAGAGCCGCACAACACCCCTTATCATCACACTGGAGCACTGCTGTGTGAAAGTTTCTGATTCCAGTCTGGTATCTCGAAATGTTCCAAAGAAGAAGAACCTGCAGTTAGTGTATCCACTAGAAAGAGTGTTACTGAAGGTAAGTAACGTGTTTGTCTATTTGACAAGTGCATAAGGGGCAACACTCACATTCTTATGAGGCATTTCTCTTCTCAATACATCTACAAGAAAGCTACTTGGAACTTTACACATATTTGCTAAACACCACTATGATTGCACTGCCATTCCAAGGGACACAGACACGATACTTGCACAACTAAGAACTTTATTTTGCAATGTTTCTACCTCAAAGCTACCATTTACACAAATAGTGCTCTGTGCACTGCATGTATGTGTATACCAAGAGTTGTGCTGCAAAATAAAACTGTTAGATACCTGTAACAAATGCTTTGTGCTTACATAGTTATAGATTCAGATGTTATCTATGATGCCACCTAAAGAGGTGGAGTTTGTCTACACAGTCCTCAAAAACACACACATACACACACACCACAACTCCCCCCCTCCCCCACACACACACTTTGGTACAAACCAAGTTAGCACTGGCACATGAAGCATTGTAGTGATGTCTTAAACGCCATGTTGATGTTTTATTTCTGGCATACCCTTTTTCAATCACTGCAATGACACAATCTCTAAATGTCAGAAATACAAACACTAAGTGAATCTATAAATGATGCAGCTGCATAGCTATTGTTAAAGCTACATGCTGTCTTGAAAAAGAATTCACAATGCCAGGAGGCACAGGATTAAAGTCAATTAGATAAGCTTGCAATACCTGTGTTACAGTCTTACTTTTTTCTATAAACATTTTCACTTTATTAGCATTCTCAACGGTGTTTCTTACTTTTTTCGTTTTACGCATATGTAGGAGCACGGAAAGAAGGAGCAGCTGGATTCTTCAAAGGTGTTGGCAAAGGTTTGGTGGGAGCGGTGGCAAGGCCTACTGGTGGAATTATAGACATGGCTAGCAGCACTTTTCAAGGCATCAAAAGGTGAAAAGTATTCATAGGCATTTTCAACAGCAAAGTTGTATTGTGTGTTTTCACGTCTTTAAATGTACCCTTTTGGTTGCATAAGTCCTATTGTAAATTGTCAATAATCTAACAGCAACCTATACCACATACATTTGTTGCATTTGATATTTGTTGCTCCTTTTTTATCGTCACTTATATGATTTATATGTAATATCTTTTGCTGTTGTCATTTGGTATAAAAGTGTCACAGTTGCATATGCTTGAATATTTGTTTCTGTGTTCATGTATATCAAATTCAGCATCAAAGCACTATCACATTTCCCTGTACAGCCTCAACATCATATCAGTGTTTCTTTGCCTATCTTTAATTTGTTCAGTTATCTCTACGTTTCTACCCCAAGTCATTGTCCTGTTAATGTGGTGTCAATTATGGTTTAAGCCCCTTTTGCAGCTTATGATTTTTTAAATCTAGTTTGTGAGTCTTGTGACTGTCTTTCAGTGGGCGCTTAAATCATTAGGAACAGGTAAATAACTTCAGTCTCTGTATTTTAAGTGTAAAGATGGGGAATTTGTGAAAGTGGGTTTGGGGTAGGCAGGGAATGTAAAGTGTCTTTCAGATGCTCGCTCTTGCCACCTCTTCATTTGAACCCCTTCCCAGTCATCAGGATGAATCCACAAAACGTTTCCATAGCATAACTTGTCACCAGCATCAGGTAGTGCCCTACAATGTCATAGACAGAGCTTTGTGAATCCAGTGGAAATGATGTACACATCTTTTATTAGGGCGGTGACCATTGGTGCAGGGATTGCACTTATTTCACAGATATGCCACTGCTCATCGCCACCCAATGTGGTGAGGTGGATTACATAAAAGGACTTGCCCAGTCCATTCAGTTCCCTTATCACGTCTATGTGCTTGCACTCTAGCCTCAATGGGAGCTATATACAAGGGCCCTTGTACATGGCTTCAACAGTCACACCCAAGGCTGACTGTCCATTCCATGACTCACTATGACTCATTAAAGGTTGAGATTTTAACTAATATAAGCCAATTGTGGAAACATTTGAGCACTACAAAACCACTATTTCTGTTTGACAAAATTGTTCTAATGGATATTTCTAATCGCAGATTCATAACTTTTTTAATTTCCTCAAGTGCCAGACTGGATCAGGAACTTTTGACAGCAATTGCACCCACACACGTATACGTGGTGCCAGCGGCTTCACATCGCCTCTTGAAGTGATGGCACAGAGCTGTATATAAATGCCACTCCTGCACACTGACATCAGTTCCATTCTTTCTGCACGCTTCAATGCTTATCCAGAGCGTCTCTCCCAACTTTTGTCTGTATTTCACTGATAGCAAATTAGTTTTTTCATACA
This sequence comes from Calotriton arnoldi, assembly GCA_963921515.1. NCBI lineage: Eukaryota > Metazoa > Chordata > Amphibia > Caudata > Salamandridae > Calotriton > Calotriton arnoldi. The sequence continues at coordinate 395,570 of CAWUFW010004722.1, read as the reverse complement.
GTATGCTAGAGACAATGTCTGCCCCAAAAACCACAGGCTTCCGACCCGTGCTGCTACTGCAGGAAGTAGATGTTGGTTGATTCAGTGTTCTGTCATAAATGCTTTCTCATGTACCCAAATGGCATCAGGAAATGGGAGGCAAAGCTGTTCATTGCTGAGCGCAATAAATATCACAGGACCTGCTCCAAACAGCAGACCTGCTCCCGCTCCAAGTCGCGTGCTGGACCCGCACCAGGTCACCATTTTCGGGTAAGTCAAACATGAAGTCAAGAGACAAGTTTCAAACCAAAAGGAAGAAGTCCATACAGGATTTGTCTATTTTCTGTCGCTCCTGCTTTGTAGAGAATGTGCTTGTCTGCACTTGAACGACTCTGCTCTGCCCACATTGTCCGACTGCTTTGAGGCTGGTCGCAGGATGCCTCTAGTTCCCCAGGCCTTCTTCGATGCCGCAGCAGATGGAGGCCTTTAGGGAGGCCAAGCTGCAACTTTCCCAGATGATGCCGGTGCCCTCTGCAATGCCACGGAGCTCCATGAAACTACAGGAGTCCTCAGTTGGACTTACGGTGGCGGGGCCTTTCCCAGCACCGAACAACCCTATTGGGCCTTTAGCTGGCCCCATCCACACCAGCCCATGCCTCCACTCCTATGCGAAATGCCTTGTCAGTTGTACCCGATCCAGTGTGCAGGACTCAACTCCTGTGGCACCAATTCCAAATACAACCCCTTTTTCCGAGGCCTACCATGTTATAAGATTAATAAGGCACAGACACCAACTTTGGAAGACTCCAGCCTCCTGCTTGATGCCAGAACTACAGTAGGCTGGTCGCCTTGTTCCGATCATATTTGGACACCACTCAAGATTTGCAAAATGTCTCTTATGATGAGGGTGGCAATGACAAGACAGATAACTTACTCCCTCCTCACTATACTGATGCTGGCCTGTATTTAGATTTACAGAATGCCTGGATACTTCCTTGAGACAGAGCTGTACTCCCCACTGGGGTCCCACTCAAAGGAGAGCGCCTCCTTTGAGGTAGTTATCCACAGAGCAATAGAAGTTCTGAACCTTCAACTACCTATGATAGTGACTAAGGCAACTTTACTGACAGAAATCTTGCAGTCTTGGCCTGCAACATAAGAGCCCCGCTGCATTTGAACAAAGAACAAAGCTTTAACAGAAATATTGTTAGTGACCTAGTCTAAACTTCCTAGGGACACCCAGCAAGTCTTTCTGTGGTAGACATCATAGGTCTGCTCCTGGGGACCCAGATTTTCTGACCAAGCACCTGATTCCTGAAGCATTGGTGGTTCAGGCTTCCACCAGCAAAGTTAAACCCAATGCATTTCCTACTGCGACATCAGACAGGGAATCGAGGCACATTAACACATTGGGGAAAAATCTTTTCTCTGCCAGTTTGGCTTTGAGATCTCTGAATATTTTTTGCCTGTAAAGACTCTATACCCATGCCCTATGGGATATGGCTAGAGAGATCCTGCTGGCTATTCCTGACAAAATCTGGAAGGCTTTTGCTCAGACAAATCAGGATGGACAGGATATGGCTAAGAAAGTTTTGAGAACCAGTCTGGACACAACAGACTGTGTAGGTTGCTCCATAGGCACCAGCCTCATGATCAGGGGTTGTGCCTGGATGTGCCCCACAGAGTTTTCTGGGGACATGCAAAAAGTCCTAATGGACATACCAAATTTCTGGGAATGACTTCTACCCACAGATTCTTCACTTTTTAAATATTCCCCAGGTGTCAGATTGGATCCCGAAACTTTTAAAGCAGTACCTCTATGTGCCGGTAGATGGCATGGTGTGGCTCCATGCCAATGACATACCGCCCCAGAAGTGACAAGCAAAACCGCTTAAAGGCACCACTCATGTGCTGACGTCAGTTCCTTTCCTTCCGCAGCACCAAATGTGGATCCATACCTACTCCTCATCTCTTCACAAGACTTTTTTCCAAAAATTCTTTAAAAAATTCAGTGTGCAAGGGGAATGTCACCTCCCAAGACTACAAGGTTTAAACCTTGTAGGGACTGTCACTAGCAAATGTTTATGGTGTCTGGGGTCGAAACATGACTTCAAGGTCTGCAGTGCCTCTACTTTGTTGAATCCCAAGGCCATACAGGACCTTGAAGTGAAGATCTTCGTCGCCAAATACCAAAAGACTCCATACCGTGACTGGTGTTGTCAAAGGGAAGATCCCATTCCTGCTCCCAAAGTCTTTTCTGCGCCCATCATTAGTGTGGTTGAAGTCTTTCAGTAAGGCAAAAAAAAGCATAAAAAGTCCAAGCAGGACTCTTCCCTTGCTGCCACTCCCGAACTCCTGAGAAAGGGACCTCGAGGACCTCCACCTGGGACTTTACCCATGGTAAATATATTTACGGTCTGCCCTCGGCACCCTGTGGACCCACTACAAGCTCTGCAATAGCTTCTGCTGACTGTGATCCTGGCGCCAGACCCTGGAATATTGTTGCCTGGTGACGAAGTGCAAACTATTGTGCTCTCCAACTTCCAGTTGGTGTCACTTCTTCAACCAAGGCCATGCCCTGATCCCATTGGGCTACAGCCCTGGGCAACCTGTCACATTCTGATACTCTGTCCCTGCCTCAAGGAAGGGCTCAAAACCTTCACACTTTATTTGGAATAGACTCTGACAACAATGCATATGATGAGTGGCACTTACATGGGATTCCGCACGGCACTTCCGGAGCAGACAGACATTGGTGCGTGGCCGCACGATGCCACGTACTGGCACTCAGGGGTATTGCTTTAAAAGTTTCCGAATCCAGTCTGATGCCTGGGGACTAGTCAAAAGATGAGGAATCTGCAGTTAGCACCTACAAAAGGAAGCATTACAAAAGTTAAGGAAATTGTTCAAAGTTTCAAAGCTTTTTGCTGAAAAACCGGTCTGCGCTGGAGTGCTGCGAAGACTGCTGTGCTATAGCCTGCTCTTTGGGGTCTGTCCTATATTCCACCAAAAGTTTAGGAGAAACTCTTGGGGTCTCACCTATTACCAGAGGGAGCCCTCACAACAGGTACAAAAGTCTGCACAGCCTTTTCCTGACTCCAGAGGATATGTTGTTAGCAGAGGCTGTGGCCATCAGTAAGGATATAAGTCTTACTCCTTTTCTTCACTTACCGTGGGGCGGCAGTCAAACCATTTTGATTTCCCCTCTCATGGCTGGGATGGGGAAAGATTTGTTTTTGCCTGCCTGGCATGCAACTCCGACCAGTAGGTTGTTCAGCATGGTTGAACCCTCCCTTTTATATCCATTGCCCCTCCTATTCCACCTAAGCTCTATCAGACTTCTGAACGCCTTCCTTTAGAAGGGAAAGTTCAGAATCTTGAGTTTGGCCCAGATTCTTTCAAAGCTGGATCCGGGGGACTGGATGGTGTCCTTGAACTTCCAGGACGTGTACTTTCATGTACCCGCACTTGAGTCCCACAGACCCTTCCTTCAGTTCATGTTAGGGTCGGAACACTATCATTTTACCATTTTGCCCATCAACTTCGACTCAAATGTTTATGATAGTGGTTGCAATCCATTATTGCAGGTGAGGGATACATATTTTCCTGTGCCTCGACATCTTGCTGTTGAAAGTGGGCTCGCTCAGTCATATGTGGATCACCTGCAAAGAATAGTCACCCTTCTGTCATCTCTGGGTTTTTCCATCAAAGACCAGAAATCCCACCTATTCCCTTCATAGTGGCCTTCCTGGATATGGCTGCAATCAAGGTGTTCCCACATCCACAACGAGTCCAGGATATTCGGGTTTTGATCTGTGTTTTGGCCTAGTTTCTGGGTCTTTTCTGGTATTGTGCATGCTGCTTGTCCGCCCTGACTGTTGTAACCTCGACCTGGAGTGGGCACAGCACCGGATTTGCCTCTCGAGCAACATCAGTATCTCAGAAGAGATTAACTCTGCACCTTATGTGGTGGCAGTCGGACACCAACCTGACCTCTGGCAGACCATTCCTCCCACCCAGAGCTGACAGTAATGATGGACGCATCTTCTCTGGGTTGTGACGGTCACTTGGGAGAAGATAGAGATCAGGAGCCTTTCATCTCCTCTGGATAAAGGCACCATATCAACCTTCTAGAGCTTCGTGCAATTTGATTGAAAGCTTTCCTTCCATCCTTTCAAGGGAAGCCGGTTCAGCTCTTGATGGACAATACAACAGCCTTGTGATGCTTCAACAAGCAGAGCAGAGTGGACAGTGTGTCAGGAAGCATTGCAACCTCCAAGGGTTCTCTCTGACGACCAATCCTGTAGTGGGCTAGTGGAGTGCCAGGTCAGACGAGCTCAGCAGACATCATCTGGATAGGGTCCTTCACCTGAATCTCTACAACCTACACCTGCATGTGTGGAGATTGTGTGGCACTGGCTGAGTGGATTTCATCTATCTTCAAAAGTAGTGTGTTGTTGTTTTTTTGCAGCTAGACGCCAGTTGACCAAATCTATTTACTCATGTCCTTGGGCCAAATTCTTGGCCTTTTGTGGTGACTGTTCAGTTGATCCTCTGCAGGTCAAACTATCTGATATATTGCTATTTTGTTTTATCTCTGGTTAAAGGTTCTTTTTCTGGCATTTTGGCATTTCTATGTTTGCCTGACTATACTTCATTGTTCAAATATGCGTTTCTTAAAAGTGCTCACATATATTTACCCTCCTGCATCCTTTATTATTCATTAGTGGGACCTTCATTTGGTCCTCATGTTTTTGATGTGCATGCTCTTAGAGGCTGTGCACTGCTGCTCACTGAGCTTGCTCACCATTACGACAATATTCTGCATTGCAATTAGTTCTGCGCCCCAAGTCTGACCCACAAATGCTGTTGGTGCAACCTCTATTTTACACCTTCTCTTTTTGGACAAATTAAGTTGTGAACTGATGCTTCCTTTCTGCTGAAAGTGGTGTCGCCTTTGCATGTGGGACAGTCCATCACTCTCTGTGCCTTCTTTTTTTTTTTTTTTTTTTTTGTGTTGACATTTTTTATTGAATTATACAATAAAATACATAGTAAATATCAATTTCGTAAAACAGTAGATCAGTGACAAATAGAGAATAAATATTGTGATGAGAAATAGAAGCGGATAAATATAATGAATAAGATAAATAAGAAATCATTATTTATAAATAGTGAAATAGGAATAAATAAATAGATAAATTAGTAAATATATACATATTAATAGAAACAAGGAAAGAGATTAACAGTGCATACTCTATAACCTGTTATAATAAATAACAATATATAAAACGTATGAATATATCTTATATTTAGGTAAAAATAATGGCTTAATAGAGATAACAAGATTGATAAAATTAGGTTACACAAGATTAAAGGAAGGTGAAAAGATGATATGAAAAGTAAAAAGGAAAGAAAAGAAGAGAAGGAAGCTGAAGCAAAATAAGCCAGAGTAATAGGGGGGAGAAGATAAAGGGAAAGAAAATGAAATAGTACAGGAGAAGAATATGGAATAATGAATTAAGTAGTTGAGTTATTTACATTAGAAGAGAGAGTTGGGTCGGGATCATCACTGATTTTGGTTTCCAAAAGGGAGACCAAGTTTGAAGAAAAATGTCAACTTGGTCCTGGAGATTGTAGATTGTGCGCTCATGCAAGGCCAGTCTGCATCATTGCCACCAACCATTCCTCCTGAGAAGGTGCAGATGGAGACTTCCAGTGGCGCAAAATGCAAATCTTGGCTGTAGCCAATGCAGTGTGAAGGAGACGAATTTGTGGCTTAGAGAGTTTTGGAAAGCCACGGAAATCATGTAAAATAATGGTGGCAGATGTAAGTGGTAAAATTAATGACATTGTGGAGTTCATAGTTTTGCCAACGAAGGTCCAAAAGGACCTTTTTTGTGGGCATTCGCAAATGATATGGGCTATGTCACAACCAGGATTGGAACAGCTCCAGCAAGCAGTGTGCGATAGTAAACCAGCTTTGTGTAATTTAATCGGTGACCAGTGCCAATCATGAAGAATTTTAAAGATGCAGAATTTAAGCCGCGCTTCACGAACTCCTTTGTGCAACCCCTCCAGTATTTGGTTCCATTCAGAAGTCGTATATGAAATAGATAACCGGGATTGCCATTTATTCCGAAGAGTATGGGAAAGAGGTTGTGAAAAAGAGGGAGCAAAAAGGTTTTATAAAGACCAGAGGTCACACCTTTAAACTTCCCCCATAGTTGTAGATAAGATAATATTGGAGAAACCTGAAGCAACCAAGGGGGATCCCAAGTGTTTCTTCAGACATTGTTGAAGTTGAAAGTATTTAGAGGAGTGTTGTATTGGAAGATTAAATTCCTCACAAAGTTGGGAGAAAGTTTTAAAATCTCCATCATGAAGAAGTTGATCTGGGGAATAAATGCCGGCTTCTTGCCATAAAGGCCAGGATAAAGTGCGACCATTGATACGAATGGCTGAGTTATTCCATAGGGGAGCTTTAATATGAATTCGCGGATTTGAACTTAGTATGCGATGACCCCTCTGCCAAGATCTGTGCATGGCTAATAAGATCGGATTTTTAGGGTCAGAAGAACTAGTACCACTACCATATAAAAGAGATAGTCCTGAGTCCTGAGATAGAAGATGACGTTCAACAGAGGCCCATTGTGGAATGTCTTTAGATCCTGGCAGAAAATAAGAGAGTTGGGAAATGTGTAAGGCAAGTGAATAGTGTTCAATGGATGGAAGACCCATACCTCCATATAACTGGTGGGCCTTTAGTTTAGCCGCAGCAAGACGCGGTGTAGCTGAGCCCCAGATAAAGAGCTTAATCTTGGAATCTATTGATCTAAGGGTAGCTAAAGGAATTTGGAGGGGGAGCATGCCTAAAACATAAATGAATCTTGGTAAAGTAACCATCTTGATAGCTTGAACTCTACCCCATAGAGATAATCCTAGAGCTTTCCACTTATCGAAATCCCTCTGCATTTGAGAAAATAAAGGAGCTAAGTTATCCGCAGCCATATTTTCCAAACCTCTATTGACCAAAATTCCTAGGTATTTAAGATGTGAAGATTGCCAGTGAAAAGGGAATCCATAAATTGCTGATTTCATAGTGCCAACCGAAATAGGTAACGCTTCACTTTTGTCCCAATTTATTTTATAACTGGAAAAGGAGGAAAAATCATTAATAATTTGAAGGAGGGTTGGGAGAGATCGGGGGAGATTAGTAAGAGTAAGAAGAATGTCATCTGCATATAAGTAAATTTTAGAATGCCCAATTGGGAGGGGGACACCTGTAATATCATCAGATTGTCGAATTGCAGCAGCAAGAGGTTCCATTACTAAGAGAAAAAGAAGGGGGGGATAGCGGGCAACCCTGGCGTGTACCTCTCCGAATTGGGAATGAGGTAGATAAAAAACCTCCACAATTTACTTGAGCTGAGGGGTTATAATATAATAAACGCACTTTATTAATAAATTGTTCGCCCAACCCAAATCTGTGCATTATTGTAAAGAGATATTCCCACTCAATGCGGTCAAACGCTTTTTCTGCATCAAGCGAAAGGGCCAAGGAGTCTTCTGGAAGATGTTTAGCAGACCATAGTGTATGGGCCAGTGTACGGAGATGGTTTCGAGAGGAACGACCCGGGACAAAACCCACTTGAGAATTATGTATCAAGGAGGGCAGTACTTTGCGGAGACGGGACGCTAAAATGCTAGCTAAAATCTTAATATCAGAATTCAATAAGGAAATAGGGCGATAGCTACCACATAAAAGAGGGTCTTTGCCAGGTTTGGGTAAAACGGCTATAATTGCATTATTAGAAATGGGCCCCAATGATGATTCTTTATCAGCCTCGAGAAACGCAGTATGCAAAGTATCAATCATATTCTGACCAGTCCATCTATAAAATTCAGCGGGAAAACCATCCTCCCCAGGGGCTTTATGGTAAGGCAGAGCAGTGATAGCTGTAGAAATTTCATCTCTTGTGATATTACCTTCAAGCAAGGCTCTGCCATCATCAGAGAGCCGCGGGAGATTCACCGCTGCTAGAAAAGATGACATCCTATCTAAGTCAAGTTGATTATTTGGAGTATATAGGGATTGGTAAAAGGAGGCGAATTCATTAACTATTTCCTGAAGCCTGGTGAGTATGTCACCTTGAGTCGATCGAATAGCTGGAATAGCCATAGCAGCTTCTCTTTGACGTAATTGTGCAGCTAATAATCGGCCAGCCTTTTCCCCTTGTTCATAGTGTCTCCCTTTCATTCTTTGCAAAGCATACTCAGCCTTAAATGTAAAGAGACCATTAAGGGACATGCGTGCTTGCTCTAATAATTTGCAATTTTGTAAATTAGGGTCTGATATATATAATTGAGAATAATGCTGAATGTCCCGTTCTAATTCTGCTTGTTTTGCAATATTGTTCTTATTAATGAGAGCAGCATCCCGCATTAACTGTCCTCTAATGGTGGCTTTTGCTGCCGCCCATACTGTTCTCCTGGATGTAACAGAATCCTGATTAATAGAGAGATAATCTTGGAGGTGGGATTGCAATTGAAGTTTACCCCCGGGTGTCCTGTATTTCTGTATGCTCATACGCCATGGTTTACGTCCCGGTTTAGATAAACCTAAATCTAGAGATAAAAGAACAGGAGAATGATCAGATAATGCTGCTTCCAGAATTTTAGAATCTGTGACCAGTTGAACCGCTTTGTGTGATAGAAGAAAATAATCTAAGCGGGAAAATGTGCCATGTAAGGAAGAAAAGAACGTATATTCCTTATCTTGTGGGTGGCTGAGACGCCAATGGTCAACCAAACCGTTATCGGAGAGTATATCTTTTAAAATGGCCCTATCGGCTGCATTAACCCTGTGAAACTGACCCGTTTTGTCTAGGATAGGATCTTGTACCAAATTCCAGTCCCCACCAATGAGGTATTGTGAGGCATTAATCTCTGTAAGAAGACGATTCAATTGAAGGAAAAAGGATTTTTTAGTGCCAATCAAAGCATAAATTGATCCAAGACAGATTGAAGAATTCCCAATACGTAATTTAGCAAAGACATATCGACCATCAGGATCTGACCATGTCTTGGAAATCGTAATTGGAAGTGATCTCCGAATAAGAATTGCCACTCCACATTTACGGATAGGATTAGCATTGGTAGAGTCATTTTTAGGTCTCGCCTAGCGATGCAGCGCAAAGCGCTGCTCGCTATGCGAGATCTATTGTTGCTGACTTGGGTCGGAAGGGGGACAGGACATGTGCACGCGTACGGCAAGCCCTGGACAGTAGATGTGCACGCGTATGGTGCGAGCAGGAGTTGTAATAACGCCGCAAGCCGTACGCGTGCACATCAACTGTCTGTGCCGAAGCTTAACAGACAGGAGATGTGCACGCGTACGGCTGCGGCATTATCACAACTCCTGCTCGCACCATACGCGTGCACATCTCCTGTCCAGGCCTTGCCGTACGCATGGCTATACCACGCTTTCGTGGCAGTTTTCAGCCCTTCCTTGCAGGTACCTGGTCCGCTACGTCTTCAGCGGCGCCCATCACATCGCTGGTGGGCGCCATGTCTCGCGGTCTCCGCTCCGGAGGAAGCCGCGCGCAAGCTTCGGACACGGGTGGGTAGAAAAAGGAGGGGCACTGGTCCTGCCCACAACTCTGTCTTCAGCTGCCACGTACGGGCAGCTCACCGCCATTCAGCGTGCACAACTCTGTCTTCAGCTGCCACGTACGGGCAGCTCACCGCCCGGACATGCGATGTGCACGCGTAGGGCTGGCGCGTTCAGCATAACGCGCGCATGGCGTGCTTGCGCTTTCACTTTCTCTCCCTCCCCCGCAGCTCCAACACAGGCACCCCCTCCCTGTCTCCTGCTCCTCGGGCCTGCCCGGACAAGAGCTGTGCACGCGCACGGCGTCTCTTTCACTCACGCCCGAGGTTCCCCTGCAGCAGACTCTCCGATCTGGAATGGGGAGTGGGTGGCAGAAGGAGATGCTGCACCCGCTGCTCTGCGCTCGGGGTGGGGAGTAGTAGCTGCCTCTTGCTGTCTCCTTGCTTGTCTATGCAAGTTCCCCTGCTTCGCTGTTCTCGGGCTGCATACAAATAGCAGCAGCGGTGGATGTGGCCTTCCTCCCCTGTGCTGGCTTGGGAAGGGGCTACTCTTCCAACTACCTCCGGCAAGCCAGGCACAGGCAGACAGGGAACCAGCCCTCCAACCTTCCACTGGCCAAGCACAGAGCAGCCCGGCGCGGACCCAGCTCCTCCCGCCTCCGTGATGATGGCAGGTGGAGGATTAGACAAATGTGAAAGCCCTCATCTGGCGCATCTCCCTCCGCGACAGCCCGTGAAATAATTGTTAACCGCCAGTCTTCACAAAGCGCCAATACCAATGCTCAGCCTGTTTATAGGCGCTCCTAAATGTCACCCGTGTGAACCGAGGCACGTGCCGATGACGTATTTCCTAGAATCACAACACGTTGTCGGGTGGGACACCACAAATTATAATTTAGGTAACAGTCTAGTGCTACCCGAAGCTCTAACAATGCAGCTTGTTTTCAGCCATTGTGTGTTTTAACGCATAGCACTTGCTCACCATATTGCAATCTCGCAGCACTACAGTGCGGGCTCAACTTAATAATACTCACGGTATCAACTTCAGACGAATACACCGGGGGTGCAAACTTCTGGCCGCCATGAAATGCATTAATCGGCCCATTGATGTCTTATTTGATCTTCTATGGCTCAGTTGCTGGCTGCACACAGGACTTTCCACATTCTGCAGCTTGTCTATTCTTTCCGCCCCTGCTCACCTGGGACTGAGCGGGCCTCGTGCCATCCGGGGGCACTGCCTCCGGCCGGGACGTAGCGTAACTCCTGTGTCTTTTCTGTGCTCTCCTACTCAGTACTGCATTTCTGAGTGTCACGGAATCACTGCAGCTTTACTGTTTCTCCTGTGCACGTGGAGCATCAGCGCTTCTGTACTCAGTACACCAAATGCATTCCATGTACTCCATCGACCCCTCGCCTGTCTCCAGTAGAGCATCTGTCCGTCTCATGTACTCCTGTCAACCAAAGTGTCTGTTATGCTCCTTGAAGCCTCGGTGCTCGCAGATTTAATTTCCCTATACTCCGCGTAGTACACATCAGTTTCTCTCCTGTACCCCTCTGAGCCCTCGATGTGCTCCGAGAAGACTCGGCGCTTCTCATGGTGCATTCACAGGGTTTTCCTGTACGCGGTGCCTCTCATGTGCCCCTTTCAGTAGCAGTGGATGCCTCGGAGCCTCTCCTGTACCCCTTTCAGTGGCAGTAGACGCCTCAGTGCCTCTCCTGTACACAGTACATCTCCGGTACCTCTTTCAGTGGCAGTAGACACTTCGGTGCCTCTGCCTCTGCTGTACACGGTACTTCTCCTGTACCCCTTTCAGTGGCAGTCATGGCCGGTCCCAGTGGCAGTAGAGATCAGATATACAGTATAAATGTGTGAATGTTCTAAATAATGTGTTATTGAGACACCTTATTTTAACTAGCAATATGTATTTGAGTATGTATGACACCAAGAGGAAGTCATTGAGTGCTGGGAGAAAGACATTCATCCAGTTTAAACAAGTGCATGCTGGGATCTGCAGTCCGTGAACCGGGGCTGCAGTACTTTCTTCCGTGTAATAGTGGTCAGCTGTGCTCCCAACCAATAGCAGTGTGGCAGTATGTTCGAAACCAGCATTTGCAATGCAATAGGTCTTGCATTTACGTGAGTTTGAGCTATTGGCATTGTAAATGTCAATGCCTTTTATTTATGTTTTGGTTTTTAAAACATAAATAAAAGGCATTGTCATTTACAATGCTAATAGCTTAAACTCTCGCAAATGCGAGACCTATTGCATTGCAAATGCTTGTTGTGAATGCTGCTATGAATGACCCTCCCGACCCAATCTCTACTGAGTTTGTTAGATTCAATCTCATCAAGGTGTGTTTCTTGCAATAAAGCTATGTCCACATGCTTGGACTGCTAATAAGAAAGGACTTTCTTCCTTTTAATGTAATGGGTGAGACCATGCACATTCCATGTAATAACAGATAGAGGATGAGTATTAGTCATGATGGAATATATTCAAAAGATATTAATAGTTATTATGATAAACAAACAATAATAAAAGGTTGAGAAAAGGAAAGGGAATAGGGCAGGATGGGAGGAGGGTTACTCTGGCTATTAAGAAACAAAAAGAGGGTGCAGTATCAAAAACTTATAAGTTAGAAATGCAAGAAAGAAGGAAAAGAAGATGTAAGGAAAAGAAAAAGAAAAGCTGTATAGAAATAGATAAAGAAGAACAAACAATATTATGCAATCAGAATATCTGAAAGAGACACGTTAGTGATAGATTCCTTACCTTAGAATATCCCCAGGCGTCAGGCTGGATCCGGAAAGTTTTGCGTAGCAGTACCCTTGCGCGTCGGTAGGCGGCGTCGTGCGGCTCCGCGTCCGTCGTCGGCGTCGTGATCGCCGGGATGACGTCGCGGGCAGTACTTAGGCGCCGCCCCTGCGCGCTGACGTCAGTTCTTCTTTTTCCGCGCCAGTAAGCGCAGATCCGGGAAGAGCAGTGCCCTGGTCAATTTTTGACCATACTTTTTGGTGATTTTTTCACTGTTTTTTCCACCTTTAAGGTGTCGTAGGGATGCCCGGCTTCAAGCGATGCGGCGCCTGTGCGCGGATGATGTCCGTCACCGACCCGCATTGGGAGTGTCTCTTCTGCCTCGGCCGAGGCCACGACACCGAGTCTTGCCCCGAATGCCAGGCCCTCAACCCGAAAGCTTTGCGAGAGCGGTCTCGAAAGCTCCTCGAGGCCCGGCATTCGGCTCCGCGGAAGCCCCGGTCGCGTGAGAGGTCCAGGGGTCGCTCGCGGAGTGCACACCGGTCGTCGGCGTCGAAGTCTTCTTCGTCCGGTAAGTCTAGGCACAAGAAGTCCAAGAAGCATCGTCGCTCTCGGACTTCGCCTCGCCGGTCTCGCGACTCGGCTGAGGCCCCTCCCGGCACCGTCCCCGCCCCCGCGGCCCCGCCCTTGCCTGTGGAGTCGCCCCCGTCATACCCGCCCTTCCCGGGTTCGGGGGCGGATCCGGCCAAGGTACAGGAGTTCCTGTCGGCCATGGCCCGCCTCTTCGGGCCTTCAGGCCCCTCCGGTGCGCCTTCGGGCCCCGCGGGCCCTGATGGGGTTGATCCGGCGGCGGCTCCGGCCCCGGCGTCGCCCGAGCCTCCAGCCTCGATCCCGGCTCCGGCTTCGGCCCCGGCCTCGATCCCGGCTCCACAACCCCCATCGACGCCGGTCGACCTCACGACACCTCCGCCGGCGCCGATGTCTCCGGTGCCGTTCTCGACGCCGCCCTGGGCTCCGGGCGGCGTCGTCCCCCAGTTCCTTCCGGCTCCGGACATGGACCCGGAGCGACGTCGCTCGACGCCGGCTCCGGCGCCGATGGGACCTTGGGTCCCAAATGTCCCTCCTCCTCCTTATTTTGAACCAGAGGAGGACCAGGAGGACTGGGAGGGGTCTGATGACCCTCTGACACGCAACTGTCAGTATGATGAGGACTGGACAGAGAGTCTAGGGAGGCCAGTGGTCTGGATACTTCTCCTGACACTGGCATGCTGTCTCCTCCCGTGGCTACGGAGGAGGGGGCCAATTTTGGTACGGTGTTGCGTAGGGCTGCTGGGGCCTTACGTCTCCAGCTCCCTACTTTGACGGTCAAGCCTAACATCTTGACTGAGGTGCTTCAGCCGGCAGCCTCCTCTGCGGAGACGGTGCTGCCGTTTAACGACGCCCTCACTGACGTTCTTTTGGGCGCCTGGTCCAAGCCCAACACAGGGGCTCCTGTGGATCGGAACGTGTCACGACGCCATCGCCCCGCTCCGGGCGACCCCTGTTTCTTTCTGTCCACCCCACTCCTGAGAGCTTGGTTGTCCAAGCCTCCGCTTCCCAAACCGCCTTCCCTACCGCTCCTCCGGATAGGGAATCCAAACGCCTGGATCAGTTTGGGAAGAAAGGTTTTTCTTCCTCCAGTGCTGGCTTGCGGTCCGTTAACACCGCTTGTCTTTTGGGCCGATATACCCACTCCCTGTGGGATTCGGTGGCGGATGTTTTGCCCCAGTGCCCTGAGGAGGTCCAGGCACTGCTTTCCCGCGCCATTGCGGAAGGAAGGGATGCGGCCAAATACACTATCCGTTGTGGCCTTGACACCGCCGACTCGCTGGGCAGGTCGATTGCAACGACGGTGGCGCTCCGGCGCCACGCCTGGCTGAGAACCACTGGTTTTTCAGGGGATGTCCAGAATACTCTCATGGACATGCCCTTTGATGGAGTCGGTCTTTTGGGTCCAAAGCAGACCATGCGTTGGAGCGCTTTAAGGACTCACGGGCTACTGCAAAGTCCCTGGGCCTTTCTGCTACACGCCCTCCGCTGCCTTCTGCTTTTCGCCCCTATCGTGGCCACGGTAGGGGCGCCCCTTCACGTCAGCAGCCCAGCCACCGGCCCGCGCAGCAGGCGTCTTCGCGTGGCCGAGGACGTGGATTCCGCCGTGGCGGATCGGGCAACCAGCGTGCGGGTCAGGCCACCACCTCCAACCCGTCCGCGGCCTCCAAGCCCTCCTAGTCTCTCCTTTCAGGTGCACGGCACGCCAGTAGGGGGCAGGGTCCGCCATCACCTTCCCCACTGGCGCACCATCACCTCGGACAGGTGGGTCTTGGACATTGTCCGAAGGGGCTACTCCCTCCCCTTCGAGACCACCCCCAGCCATGCCACCTCAATTCCACCGCATGTCAGGGGATCACTTGGTGCTTCTACGGAAGGAAGTCACGGCCCTCTTGACCAAGAGGGCCATCGAGCATGTTCCGACCCCAGAAGTAGGGCGTGGTTGCTACTCCCACTACTTTCTGGTGCCCAAAAGGACAAGGAGGACATGCGTCCTATCTTGGACCTCCGGAACGTCAATCGCTTCCTCCGGAAGGAGAAGTTCAAGATGCTCACCCTAGCTCAGGTCTTGACTGCCCTCGACCCTGGAGACTGGTTGGTAGCGTTGGACTTGCAGGACGCGTATTTCCACATCCCCGTCCTGCCGGCCCACCGGCGTTACCTTCGGTTCACGGTAGGCCCCGAGCATTTTCAGTTCACCGTGCTCCCCTTTGGCCTTACCAGTGCCCCTCGGGTGTTCACGAAAGTGATGGCGGTGGTCGCAGCTCATCTGCGCCGGGCAGGGGTTTCAGTCTTCCCCTACCTCGACGACTGGCTGCTGAAGGCGGGCTCGTCCCAGGCAGTCGTCTCCCACCTCCAGACTACGGCCGAACTCCTGCACTCGCTGGGGTTCTCCATCAATGTGCCGAAGTCGCATCTGATTCCTTCTCCACAGCTCCTTTTCATCGGAGCGGTTCTGGACACGACGCAGTTTCGGGCCTATCCTCCCGAACGGCGAGTCCGGGATATTCAGGCTATGATTCCGATCTTTCAGCCTTTATCCTGGGTTTCGGTACGGATGACCCTGAGGCTGCTGGGCCTCATGGCCTCCTGCATCCTGCTGGTCAATCATGCCAGATGGCATATGCGGGCTCCTCAGTGGGACCTGAAGTTCCAGTGGGCGCAGCACCAGGGCAACCTGTCCGATCACGTCCAGATCTCGGAGGGGACTGCAAGACAGTTGCAGTGGTGGCTCTCGAACCGGCAATGGGTCATGGGCAGATCCCTCTCCCTTCCCCAGCCAGAGCACACAGTTGTGACGGACGCGTCCCTTCTGGGATGGGGCGGTCACATGGGAGAGGCGGAGATCAGAGGCCTCTGGTCTCCGGCGGAGTCCCGGCTCCATATCAACATTCTGGAGCTCCGGGCGATCCGTCTTGCACTCAAGGCATTCCTTCCCTCTGTCAAAGGGAAGGTAGTGCAGGTGTTCACAGACAACACCACCGCCATGTGGTACTGCAACAAACAGGGCGGGGTGGGGTCTTGGACCCTTTGTCAGGAGGCTCTGCGCCTCTGGACATGGCTGGAACATCAGGGCATGTTCCTGATGGTTCAACACCTGGCAGGTTCCCTGAACGCCAGGGCGGACGAACTCAGCCGCAGGTGCGTGATGGATCACGAATGGCGTCTTCACTCGGAAGTGGCGCAAGGACTCTTTCTACAGTGGGGAGAGCCTTGGTTAGATCTATTCGCCACCGAAGAGAACGCGCAATGTCATCAGTTCTGCGCGTTGGAATTTCCAAGGCGGCACTCGCTCGGAGACGCTTTTCGTCACGAGTGGAGTTGCGGTCTGTTGTACGCCTTTCCGCCTATACCACTTCTACCCAGAGTGTTGAAGAAGATTCGGCACGACCGGGCCCAAGTCATTCTTGTGGCTCCGGACTGGGCTCGAAGAGTTTGGTATCCCGAGCTACTCAATATGAGCGTAGATCCCCCAATCCGTCTGCCTCTTCGGGAGGATCTTCTGTCGCAGCAGCAGGGGACGGTCCTCCACCCGCACCTGTCCAGTCTACACCTGCTTGCGTGGAGATTGAGCGGCGGCAGTTGATTCCTTTCGACTTGCCTCCCGAAGTTTGTGATGTGATTCTGGCAGCCAGGCGTCCCTCCACTAAGGTGGTATACGCCTGCAGGTGGAACAAATTTGTGGCATGGTGCACAGCAAAGGCTGTGAATCCCCTTTCTGCCCCTCTTTCTGAGGTCCTTCTGTTCCTTCTCTCTTTGGCCCAACAGGGTTCTGCCCTGGGTACCATCAAGGGTTATCTTTGTGCTATCTCGGCCTTCCTCAGGCTCCCTGATCAGCCCTCCCTTTTCAAGTCCCCTGTTGTTAACAGGTTCTTAAAAGGCATTACTCACCTCTTCCCTCCTGTTCCGTTTGTGATGCCTCAGTGGGACTTGAACTTGGTTCTTACCTTTTAATGTGCGCTCCCTTTGAGCCTCTACATAACTGTCCTCTTCGTCTTCTGACTCTGAAGACAGCCTTTCTGGTGGCCATCACCTCCGCTCGGCGGGTGAGTGAGCTCCAGGCTCTATCTTGCAAACCTCCCTTTCTGTCTGTTCATCCAGACAAGGTTGTTCTTCGGACGCGTCCGTCCTTCTTGCCAAAGGTGGTTACTGCTTTCCACATTGGGCAGACCATCACTTTGCCCACCTTCTTTCCGCCTCCGCATCCTTCCAGAGAGGAAGAGAGGCTCCACCGTCTGGACCCAAAACGTGCGCTCTCTTTCTATATTGACCGCACAAAACACTTCCGGGTGGATGACCAGCTCTTTGTTGGCTACGTGGGCGCCAAAAAGGTCGGGCGGTGCACAAGAGGACCATCTCCCGCTGGGTTACCTTGTGCATCAAGACCTGCTATTCTTTGGCTAAAAAGGAACCTCCTGTTGGGCTGCGTGCCCATTCCACCAGGGCAACGGCTGCTACCGCGGCCTTGGGCCGCGGTGTTCCGCTGCCGGTTATCTGTCAGGCGGCTACGTGGGCCTCGCTGCACACGTTTACTAAGCATTACTGCCTTGACAGTCAGGTCCGGAGGGACGGCTTCTTTGGCCGTTCTGTCCTCCAGGACTTCCTTGTCTGATCTTTGTTCGCAGACCCACCACCGGGGTTGGTATTGCTGGGGTATCTATTCTAAGGTAAGGAATCTATCACTAACGTGTCTCTTTCAGATGCACAAGTTACTAACTTGTGTAACGATATATCTGTAAGAGACAGTAGTTAGTGATAGATTCCTTACCGCCCACCCATCCTCCCCGTTCTGCGAACTGATTTCTAGGGTTAAGGACATCCCTTTCAGGGCCCTAGTATTTTTCAGACACCTGTGTCAGCTTCTTGCATGGCTCTGCGTTCCTGGCGCGGAAAGTCGTGTACAGAACTGACGTCAGCGCGCAGGGGCGGCGCCTAAGTACTGCCCGCGACGTCATCCCGGCGATCACGACGCCGACGACGGACGCGGAGCCGCACGACGCCGCCTACCGACGCGCAAGGGTACTGCTACGCAAAACTTTCCGGATCCAGCCTGACGCCTGGGGATATTCTAAGGTAAGGAATCTATCACTAACTACTGTCTCTTACAGATATATCGTTACACAAGTTAGTAACTTGTGCGACTTGCTCATGTCGCAAAAAACAAGCAATTAGGGGTCTTGGTCGAGAATTCGGAGATTTACGTAGTGGACCAATACAATGAGCACGTTGGATTTCTAATGGTTGGTCAAAAGTGATGCCAAGTAGCTTGGGAAGAAGGTCACATAGGAATAACCGAGCATTGTGGCCTTCAATTTTCTCTGGAAATCCGAAAAAGCGAATATTGTCTCTTCTATTGCGATCTTCCAAGTCAACAAGCTTACTACGAATAAATAGAAGGTCTTGGTCACTGCTTTGTATTAAGTCAAGTTTATTCTCTGCTACCGTCAATCGACGTTCTAGCCCTTCTGTTTTTTGATGGAAAAGCGTTATATCCGCTCTGATGGATTTGGTTTCAGATGTAAGGGAAGAAATGTTATTGTCCATCTCTGTCAAGCGGCAGCTAATAGATGAAATTTCCTGTAATATGCGATTCATAGTTGCCCCTGTCTCTGCTGTGGAAGTGACTGGAGGTGGACTAGGTGGTGATGGAGGTGAACCTTTAGCGGACATATTACGCGACTGTTTACGCGTGTCAAGAAAAGAAGACAGTTTGGAATTTTTGTTGTCGATTTGTGATTAGACATCTGAAAATGCTTCCCTTCAATATACTACACAGATTAAATACACTTGTAAATATAGGGATGAAAAAGACTACCACAGTTAATCTAAAAGACTGTTATGAATTTTATGAGACGCAGTAGAAGGCTGACAGAACGTTCAAGGCATTGAGCGGGAAAAATATACTGCGTCGCTGAATTTCCTCATAAAAAATATTTCAAAGGTAGAAAAACATTTTCCTTCATTAGATTGCGTAGAAGCTGTGGTATTAATATTGTGTCCTCATGAAAAAATGCCTCTAATGAATAATAGCATTCCATCTGAAGGCATTCTGAAAATGCGTCATAAATATACAGAAAATAATGGCTGGTTTAAAAAAGTCCATACGTTATGGTTCCCATGTAATTATTGCCAAAGGAGAGCTGGAAAGTTGTTTTCAAAAGAATTATAATGAGAAATTGTGACAGAGCAGATGTTAGCTGAAGCGCGGAAAGGCAACGTGTGAGGTACTGCAGTGAAAGCTGAGCTCCGAAGGTTGAAAAGGGCTGAAGGAAATAGCATTCATTTCAGAGTAAATTGCCTTTGTAAAGGGTCAATAGTTCATAAGATGAGTCACACATGAATGCGGTGAGGAAACATCTTACCAGTTTAAAATTAGAAAGGCAGCGAGTGAAAGAGACCAGTTTCCGTCACTTCGCGGTGACGGTGCCCTCTCCGGAATGCAGCAAGGGGGGGCGCTCCGGTTACGCGAGGTCCGAGGCTTTGTTACAGTAACAGGCCCAGGTGACGCTTGCCGGAGCGCAAAATATTTCCTGTCAGAATTAACCCTAAAAAGGGTTGTATGAGACCGAAAGTCAGCCACAAGTAGGAGCGCTGCAGCACAATGTCGTATCCATGTCAAAGGTGGTCCTGGCTGGGGAATGAAGTGCACCGTCTCCGTCGAGGGTTCGTCCCGTAGCGGAGCTACACTTTCAGGCGGCCATCATCCTTCGTGGCCAGACCACGCCCCTCTCTGTGCCTTCTTCACTCTGATACGCCCCACTCCGGTTAGCTTCTTCAGTTGGACCTGAGAATAGCCCTTAGCTTTTACTTCGCGCAAACTATGGATCATTGGGTGGATGACCAGCTTTTTATTGACTTTGCTAGTGCCAAGTAGCGGAAAGTGGTTCAGAAGCACACCTTCTTTAAATGGAGCATCCTGTGCATAAAACCATGCAGTGTTGTTGCCAGAAAAGAGTCTTCTGAGGACCTCCAGGCACATTCCACCAGACCGAAGGCTGCCACTACAGCATTGCCTTGGGGTGTTCCGATGTTGGATATCTGCGGTGGCTAATTTGAGCTGGCGGTTTCCGGTTCCCAGCACTTATGACAGTCTGCCACATGGTGGTGATGCTTGTCTAATTTAGAGATGAACTCAACAACAGTTGTTTATTAATTCAAAATACATACAAAATTACTACTACCTGCTGCCCAAGCCATTCTTATAGTTTTGTGGATCTGAAATAGCCTGAATTGTCACACTTGTAAGTGTGAGATGGTTAGTGGTTGTGTTGGGTCTGTCATTGGCAGCCCTGGAAGGGCCATGGGTGGTGCAAGCTGCAATGGCCTTCTAAAAAGGACCCTGGCTTATATGTTTTGTACAAGTTAAGCCCTCTCAAAATCAGGGCATCCTGTTTCAGCGAAAGAGAGAGGTGATTAATAACTCCCTCTCCATCTTTCACTGCTGCTCTGTCCCGGTGCAGCACCTGCATGTGTAACAACACATTTATATTTATAATATGGTGCATGCAGGAAAGTGCCCTTTCTGACATGTTCGCCCCCACTTTTTGCTCACTGGTTCTGATTTTGTTATCTGATAGAGACATCTAGCCGCAGATTCCTTACCTTTGAACTTCCAGGCGTCAGGCTGGATCCGGAAGATTTTTGATAGCAGTACCCATATGCACCGGAAGGTGGCGTCGGTCAACTCTGTGCGACATAGTAGGTGTCATGTTCGTTGTCGTCGTGATGTCCGCGTCATCAATATAACTGCCTCTCTGGCGCCCTGACATCAGTACTTTTCACGACTTTCCACACCAGAAGCGCGGAGCCATGAAGTGACTGACCGTGGTGTGTTAAAAAAGGCTTTTAGGGCCCTGAAGGGAAAAGCTCTCAACACTAGAACGAATCCGCAGTGCGGGGAGGATGGGTAGGTTGGTAAGGAATCTGCGGCTAGATCATGTCTCTACCAGATAAGGCGTTACCGAAGATAAGTTACTTGTCCATCTGATAGAGACATCTAGCTGCAGATTCCTTACCTTTGAACAGATACCAAGCAATGCCATTCCCGGAGGAGGGACTGCGGAAAGGTTTAGACCAGGAAGTCCTGCAAGACACGGCGACCAGACAGGCCTTCTCTGTGAACCAGGGAATCCAGGCAGTAGTGTCTGGCAAATGTGTGCAGAGATGTCCAATTGACCGCTTGGCAGATATCTGAAACTAGAACACCACGCTGAAGAGCCGTGTTGGCCGCTTTTGCCCTAGTGGAATGGGCTCTAAGCCCTTCAGGGGGATCTTTCTTCGCTAAGGCGTAACAGATTTTGATACAGAGGATAACCCAGTGGGATATAGTCCTCTTTTGGACAGCATGCCCTTTCTTGGCACCCACGTACCCTATAAAGAGTTGGTCATCCACCTGGAACTCTTTGGTTCGATCGAGGTAGAACGACAGCGCTCTTTTTGGGTCCAGACGATGAAGACGCTCCTTTTCCTTGGAAGGGTACAGAGGTGCATAGACAGTGGGTAGAGTAACCGACTGCCCCAAATGAAATGGTGCTACCACCTTAGGTAGAAAAGATGCCCTTGTGCGGGGCACCACTTTATCCGGTAAGATAGACAGGTAAGGAGGCTGTGATGACGGTGCCTGCAGTTCGCCCACCCTCCTGGCAGAGGTTATTGCCACTAAGAAGGCAGTTTTGATGGTGAGCAGCTATAGAGGGCAGTTGTGCAGCGGCTCAAACGGTGAACACATCAGAAAGGTGAGAACCAAATTAAGGTCCCATTGTGGCATTATAAAGGGTGAAGGGGAAATCAAGTGGGTTAACCCCTTCAAGAATCTCTGCACCAGAGGGGATTTGAAAAGAGAAGGCTGATCAGGCAGACGAAGAATAGAGGAAATGGGCCAAAGATAGTCCTTCAAGGTGCCCAGAGCAGAGCCCTACTGGGCCAAGGAAAGAATGAACAGGAGGATATCAGATAAAGATGCACATAGAGGGTCAATAGACCGTTCTGTACAATATTTACAAAATTTGGACCATTGGCAGGCGCATACCGACTTTGTAAAGGGACGCCTGGCTGCCAGAATAACCTCACTGACTTCAGGAGGAAGGTCGAAAGCCGCTGCTATCACCGCTCCATCTCAAAGCAAGGAGGCGAAGTGGACAGGTTCGGGTGGAGAACCCTCCCTTGCTGCTGCGACAGGAGATCTTCCTGAATGGGCAGCCTGATCGGAGGATCCATGCTCATTGCCAGAAGCTCGGGATACCAGACTCTCCATGCCCAGTCCAGAGCCACAAGAATAACTTGTGCCCGGTCGCTCCTGATCTTCTTGAGCACTCTGGGTAGGAGTGGTATGAGCGGAAAGGCGTACAGGAGGCCGGAGCTCCACTCTTGACGAAAAGCGCCGCACAGCGTGCAAAACTGCTGACATTGAGCGTTCTCTATGGAGGCGAACAGATCCAACCAAGGCTCTCCCCACAGCTGAAAGAGTCCTTGCGCCACCTCCGATGGAGATGCCACTCGTGATCCGCTAGGCACCTTCAGTTGAGTTTGTCTGCTCTGGCGTTCAGAGAACCGGGCAGATGCTGAACCACCAGGGAAATGCCCTGCCGTTCCAGCCAAGTCCAGAGACGCAAAGCCTCTTGACACAGGGTCCATGATCCCACCCAGCTTTGCTTGTTGCAGTACCACTTGGTGGTCGTGTTGTCCCGTGAACACCTGAACTAGCCTCCCCTTGATGGACGGCAAGAAGGCTTTTAGTGCCAGTCTGGTCGACCGAAGCTCCAACAGGTTTATATGGAGCCGGTACTCTGCCGGAGACCAGAGTCCTCTGATTTCCACCTCTCCCAGATGGCTGCCCCATCCCAGAAGGTCTGAGGTCTGAATGGGGGAGGGAAAGGGGTCTGCCTCTGACCCGATTGCGGTTTGATAGCCACCACTGCAGGTCTCTCGCAGTGCCCTCCGAGATCTGGACCAGGTCGGTGAGATTTCCCCGATGCTGCGCCCATTGGAACTTCAGGTCCCATTGCAGAGCCCGCATGTGCCATCTGGCATGGTCCACAAGAAGGATGCAAGAGGCCAGGAGGCCCAACAGCCTCAGAGTCATTCTCACTGAAATCCAGGATAGAGGCTGAAATATCGATATCATAGCCCGAATATCCTGACGCCTGGAAGTTCAGTGGTGAGGAATCTGCGGCTAGATCATGTCTCCACCAGATAAGGCGTTACCGAAGGTAAGTAACTTGTTCGATTGGTAAGTGCACTGGGACCTTGCTAAACAGGCCCCAGTGCCAGAGCTCTTTCCCTAAAAACAAGACATGTTCAATGGTAACCCAATTAGCAAAGACTTTAACACCCTGGTAAGCCCCTGGTAAATAATACCTATGGTACCCAGGGCAGGGGTAGTAAAGCAGGTCCCTATGGGCTGCAGCATGTATTATGCCACCCAAAGGGACCTCACAGATACTGTACACAGACCGCCATTGCAAGCCCCGTGAAATGGTGCCAGCCATTTTCAAAAACACAACATGGCACACTTCCTGTATGGAATGCCCAAGTCACCCCTACAGCAGGGCTTAGAGCCCTAAGGCAGTGTGCATTATATTATATGTGAGGACATATCTGCATGAGCAGATGTGCCTCTGTGATGTCTAGTTTGATTACTAGATATTGCAAGTGAACCATCATCATAAAAATCTTCATTCGGTCGGAAAACCATAAAAGAACAGGATACATAACAATTACAAATAAGACACCATTACATAAAAATAGCATAAGATACAGGATAAAAACCAAGATTAAAAAATGATATCAGCAATGAAACAAGGTCGTCAATCAGGCCTCGAGCATCTAGATGCCAAGTCTGCCTGTAGAAAGCTTGACACGGCAAGTGAAACATATTCATTGGGGAGCAATTGCAAGTACATAAGAGTGGTGACCTCTTTCTGGGCCATCTGTAGTAATTGCAAAACATAACAAAGTGTAAGGTGATCTGCGGAGACCTGTTGTCGAAGCCGCAGGGCAACCTATTACTAGAGTGCACCCAGCCAACACGAGAGGCAAGTAAATGGTGAATTTGATTAAAACGAAACCTGGCCAAGAGAAATCTATCATACCTACTGGTAACCTGCAACAAATACTGCTCCATTTCCAGAACAGACTTTAAAAGATGTGGCCCCCTCACTAGAGGTTTCAACATTTCTACCTCTTCCCTATTTGACAATGCTCGCTCAAAGAACAGTGCCTTTATTCCCTGTTAATCACGTGGTCTCAGAGAATGAGGGGTCAAATAGGCATCTGCTCTCCCTAAGGCCATAAGTGCTGACTTAATATAGGCAATCTATGGAATTCTAGATGCACCATCCAGTGCCAAGCAATCCGAGATGATCATTCTATGTAACTTGAGATCCCGTCTGGTCCAAACGTTTACCCAACAAAGTAGAGAGCTGTTGCAAGTGAACAGGGAAGCCATCTTAAAGGCATCTACTGGGCACTGGTCACTACAAGTCACCCAGCTATATGATGGATCCAGTGAAACCTATGGTATCTGAAAGAGACAGTTATAGATTCCTTACCTTTAGAATTACCCCCAGGCGTCAGATTGGATCCGGAGAATTTTTTCATCATCAGTACCCCTGCGCGTCGAAAGGTGGCGTGGGTCGGCTCCGCGTTCGTCGTTGGCGTCGTGGTCACCGGGATGAAGTTGCAGTAGCTACTTAGACGCCGCTCTCGCGCGCTGACGTCAGTTCTTTCTTTTTCCGCGGCAGCCAGCGCAGATCCGGAGAGAGCGGTACCTCCAGTCACTTTTTGACTGACTTTTTTGCAACTTTTGTCGACACCGCTTTTTGAGTCTATCGACTCCTGGTGCACGCAGGGATGTCCAGTCGTCCTCGGCCCGGCTTCAAGGCTTGCGACACCTGTCGCAAGCTGATGTCGGTTACGGACCCGCACCGCGTGTGCCTGTGGTGCCAGGAGCGCGACCATGATCCCAAGTCGTGCTCAGACTGCCGGGCCATGAATCCGAAGACTTTGGGGGAGCGGTCCCGAATGCTTCTCGAGGCTCGGCAGTCCGCTCCGTGCCGTTCGAGGTCCCGGTCACATGGGAGGTCGAAGGACCGGTCGCGGAGTCACCACCACTCGTCATCGAAGTCTTCGCACTCCTCAGGTAAGTCGAAGCACAAGAAGAAGTCGAAGAAGCATCGTCGCTGTTCGACTTCTTCCCGTCCGTCAGCTGACGCGACAAGGGATGCGGACAGTGCCAGTCCCGCGGCTCCGCGTGCGGAGCCTGAAGGGTCGACTCTGAGTTTCCCTCCCTTTGTGGGAGCCGGAGCGACCCCTGCCCAGCTTTGGCGTTTCTACGAAGCGATGCATGCCATCTTTGGGCAGTCTGACTCCGCCGGCGCGCCTTCGGGCCCCGCGCACTCGGCTGGGGTCCCTGGGCCTTCGACGCCAGCGGCTCTGGCCCTGGCACCACAGGGTCCCCTTGGATCCAGGCCTGGATCCGGATCGGCACCGGTCGACCTTGTAACACCTCCCCCGGCGCCGATTCCACCGGCACCACGTCCACACCCGACGCTGGTTGGGTCCCCAGCCGGCGTCGACCCCGGCCTCCACCCTGACTTGGACACGGAGCCCGACCGACGCCGGATCCAGCGCCGAGCGGTACTTTTGTGCCTCTGTTCGACCCTGGTGTTCCCTACAGGCCAGATTGGCAACCAGAGGAGGGTGAGGAGGACTGGGAGGGGTCTGTAGACCCTTTGGCTGACCTGTTGGATGAACCGGACAGGAGAGAGGAGTTGGGGGACTCCAGTGTTCTGGATACCTCCCCAGACCTTGGCATGCTGTCTCCTCCTACCGTGGCTACAGAGGAGGGTGCTTCATACGCAGTGGTGTTGCATAGGGCGGCCCAGGCCCTCAACCTCGAGCTACCTACAGTGACGGTCAGGACGAATCTCCTGACGGAGGTGCTTCTACTGGCAGCGGCCTCTTCGGAGCCCCTGCTGCCTTTCAATGAAGCCCTTACTGACATCCTTTTGTGCACCTGGTCCAGGCCCAACACAAGGGCTCCTGTGGATAGGATGCCAACGCCCAGCTCCGGGCGACCCCTCTTTCCTCTCCCAACACCCCACCCCTGAGAGCTTGGTGGTCCAAGCCTCTACATCCAAGGGTGCATTCCCTAACGCACCACCTGATAGGGATTCCAAAAAGCTGGAACATCTTGGGAAGAAGATGTTTTCTTCCTTCAGCTTGGGACTGCGGTCGGTGAACACCGCATGTCTGTTGGGCTGTTACACCCACGGGATACGGTAGCGCAGGTGCTGCCACAGTGCCCGGAGGAGGCCCGGGCCATGCTCTCCCGTGCAGGCGACGAGGGGAGAGACGCAGCCAAGTTTACCATACGATGTGGACTGGACACCGCCAACTCGCTAGGCAGGACAATTTCAATGTCGGTAGCCCTTCGACGCTACGCCTGGCTGAGGTCGACTGGTTTTTCCGGGGATGTCCAGGCTACCTTGCTGGACATGCCTTTTGATGGCCGTCGCCTGTTCGGCGACAAAGCAGACAATGCGCTACAGTGCTTCAAGGACTCCCGGGCTACAGCCAAGTCCTTGGGCCTCTCCACCCGCCCTGCGCAGTCTGCTTTTCACCCCTTTCGTGGCTACGGAAGGGGTGCCCTGCCACATTCCACCCAGGGCCACAGGCCGGCGCAAGCTGTCCAGCCCCTGCGCGGCCGGGGACGTGGGACCCACCGTCGTGGATCTGTGGGCCAGCGAGTGGGCCAGTCCACCACAGCCTCCTCTGCAGCAACCTCCAAACCCTCCTAGTCCGACCTTTCAGGGCCACCAACCGCCAGTGGGTGGCAGGATTCGCCATCACCTCCCCCACTGGCGCACCATCACGTTGGACAGGTGGGTTTTGCAAATAGTCCGAAGGGGCCACTCCCTCCCCTTCGCGCCTACCCCTCCATCCATGCCACCTCAGCACCATCGCATGTCGGAGGATCATCTGGCCCTTCTCCAACAGGAAGTTTCGGCACTTTTGGCCAAGGGGGCCATCGAGCGAGTTCCTGCCCCAGAAGTAGGTTGTGGTTGCTATTCCCACTACTTTCTGGTGCCCAAAAAGGACAAAGACCTGCGTCCAATCTTGGATCTCAGGAACGTCAACCGCTTCCTCTGGAAGGAGAAGTTCAAAATGTTGACACTAGCTCAGGTCCTGTCTGCCCTCGACCCTGGAAACTGGATGGTAGCATTGGACTTGCAAGACACTTACTTTCACATCCCAGTCCTGCCGGCCCACCGGCGTTACCTGCGGTTCACGGTAGGTCACGAGCACTTTCAGTTTACCGTGCTCCCGTTTGGCCTTACAAGCACCCCTCTGGTGTTCATGAAAGTGATGGTGGAGGTCGCAGCTCATCTGCGCAGAGCAGGGGTTCCAGTCTTCCCTATCAAAACGATTGGCTGTTGAAGGTGGGCTTCCCCCAGGCAGTCGTCTCCCACCTCCAGACTACGGCGGACCTCCTGCACTCGCTGGGGTTCACTATAAACGTGCCGAAGTCACACCTGCTTCCCTCTCAGAAGCTCCTTTTCATCGGAGCGGTTCTGGACACGACGCAGTTTCGGGCCTATCCTCCTGAGCAGCGACTCCGGGATATTCGGGCTATGATTCCGATCTTTCAGTCACTATCCCGGGTTTCGGTCAGAATGACCCTGAGGCTGCTTGGCCTCATGGCCTCCTGCATCCTGCTGGTAGATCATGCCAGGTGGCATATGCAAGCTCTGCAGTGGGACCTAAAGTTCCAGTGGGCACAACATCAGGGGAATCTGTCCGATTGCGTTCAGATCTCGGAGGGCACTGCACGACAATTGCAGTTGTGGCTAACGAACCAGGATTGGGTCAACGGCAGATCCCTCTCCCTTCCCCAACTGGAGTTCACAGTGGTGACGGATGCATCACTTCTGGGGTGGGGCGGCCACATGGGAGCGGCGTAGATCAGAGGCCTCTGGTCTCCGATGGAGTCCGGGCTCCACATCAACCTTCGGGAGCTCCGGGCGATCCGTCTTGCGCTAAAAGCATTCACTGACAACACCACCGCCATGTGGTACTGCAACAAACAGGGCGGGTGGGGTCGTGGACCCTATGTCAAGAGGCTCTCCATCTCTGGACATGGCTGGAACGTCATTGCATATCCCTGTTGGTGCAACACCTGGCAGGTTCACTGAATGCCAGGGTGGACGAACTCAGCCGCAGGTGCACGATGGATTACGAATGTCGTCTTCACTCGGAGGTGGTGCAAGGTCTATTTCAGCAGTGGGGAGAGCCTTGGTTAGATCTATTTGCCACCGAAGAGAACGCGCAATGTCAGCAATTCTGCACCTTGGAATTTCCAAGGCGACGCTTTTCGTCGCGAGTGGAGTTGCGGTCTGTTGTACGCCTTTCCGCCTATACCACTTCTGCCCAGAGTGTTGAAGAAGATTCGGCGCGACCGGGACCAAGTCATTCTTGTGGCTCCGGACTGGGCTCGAAGAGTTTGGTATCCCGAGCTACTCAGTATGAGCATCGATCCCCCGATCCGTCTGCCTCTTCGGGAGGATCTTCTGTCGCAGCAGCAGGGGACGGTCCTCCACACGAACCTGTCCAGTCTCCACCTCTTTGCGTGGAGATTGAGCGGCGGCAGTTGATTCCCTTCGACTTGCCTCCTGAAGTCTGTGATGTCATTCTGGCAGCCAGGCGTCCCTCCACTAAGTTGGTATACGCCTGCAGGTGGAACAAGTTTGTGGCATGGTGCACAGCAAAGGCTGTGAATCCCCTTTCTGCCCCTCTTTCTGAGGTTCTTCTGTTCCTTCTTTCTCTGGCCCAACAGGGTTCTGCCCTGGGTACCATCAAGGGCTATCTTTGTGCAATCTCGGTCTTCCTCAGGCTTCCTGATCAGCCCTCCCTTTTCAAGTCCCCTGTTGTTAACAGGTTTCTTAAAGGCATTACACACCTCTTCCCTCCTGTTCCGTTTGTGATGCCTCAGTGGGACTTGAACTTGGTTCTTACCTTTTAATGTGCGCTCCCTTTGAGCCTCTCCATAACTGTCCTCTTTGTCTTCTCACTCTGAAGACAGCCTTTCTGGTGGCTATCACCTCCGCTCGGCGGGTGAGTGAGCTTCAGGCTCTTTCTTGCAAGCCCCCCTTTCTGTCTGTCCATCCAGACAAGGTTCTTCTTAGGACGCGTCCGTCCTTCTTGCCAAAGGTGGTTACTGCCTTCCACATTGGGCAGACCATCACTTTGCCCACCTTATTTCCGCCTCCGCATCCTTCCAGAGAGGAAGAGAGGCTCCACCGTCTGGACCCAAAACGTGCGATTTCTTTCTATCTGAACCGCACACAACAGTTCCGGGTGGATGACCAGCTCTTTGTTGGCTACGTGGGCGCCAAAAAAGGTAGGGCGGTACACAAGCGGACCATCCCGCTGGGTTGTCTTGTGTATCAAAGCCTGCTATTCTTTGGCTAAGAAGGAGCCCCCTGTTGGGCTACGTGCCCATTCCACCAGGGCGACAGCCGCCACCACGGCTTTGGGACGTGGTGTCCCATTGCAGGACATTTGTCAGGCAGCTACGTGGGCCTCGCTGCACACGTTTACCAAGCATTACTGCCTTGACAGCCAAGTCCGGAGAGACGGCTTCTTTGGCCGTTCTGTTCTCCGAGACTTCCTCGTCTGATCTTTGTTAGCAGACCCACCACTGGGGTTGGTATTGCTGGGGTATCTATTCTAAGGTAAGGAATCTGTCACTAACGTGTCTGTATCTGAAAGAGACACGTTAGTGACAGATTCCTTACCTTAGAATATCCCCAGGCGTCAGGCTGGATCCGGAAAGTTTTTTGCGTAGCAGTACCCTTGCGCGTCGGTAGGCGGCGTCGTGCGGCTCCGCGTCCGTCGTCGGCGTCGTGATCGCCGGGATGACGTCGCGGGCAGTACTTAGGCGCCGCCCCTGCGCGCTGACGTCAGTTCTTCTTTTTCCGCGCCAGCAAGCGAAGATCCGGGAAGAGCAGTGCCCTGGTCATTTTTTGACCAAACTTTTTGGTGAATTTTTCACTGTTTTTCTCAATCGACTTCAAGGTGTCGTAGGGATGCCCGGGTTTAAACGTTGCGGCGCCTGTGCTCGGATGATGTCCGTCACAGACCCGCATTGGGAGTGTCTCTTCTGCCTCGGCCGAGGCCACGACACGGAGTCTTGTACCGACTGCCAGGCCCTCAACCCGAAAGCTTTGCGAGAGCGGTCTCGAAAGCTCCTCGAGGCCCGGCATTCGGCTCCGCGGAAGCCCCGGTCGCGTGAGAGGTCCAGGGGTCGATCGCGGAGTCCACACCGGTCGTCGGCATCAAAGTCTTCTTCGTCCGGTAAGTCGAAACACAAAAAGTCCAAAAGCATCGTCGCTCTAGGACTTCGCCTCGCCGGTCTCGCGACTCGGCTGAGGCCCCTCCCGGCACCGTCCCCGCCCCCGCGGCCCCGGACATGCCTGTGGAGTCGCCCCCGCAATACCCGTCCTTCCCGGGTTCGGGGGTGGATCCGGCCCAAGTGCAGGAATTCCTGTCGGCCATGGCCCGCCTCTTCGGGCCTCAAGGTCCCTCCGGTGCGCCTTCGGGCCCCACGGGCCCTGATGGGGTTGCTCCGGCGTCGCCGACGGCTCCGGCCCCGGCGTCGCACGTGCCTCCAGCCTCGATCCCGGCTCCGGCCCCGGCCTCGATCCCGGCTCCGCAACCCCCATTGACGCCGGTCGACCTAACGACACCTCCGCCGGCGCCGATGTCTCCGGTGCCGTTCTCGACGCCGCCTGGGGCTCCGGGCGGCGTTGTCCCCCAGTTCCTTCCGGCTCCGGACATGGACCCGGACCGACGTCGCTCGGCGCCAGTTCCGGCGCCGATGAGACCTTGGGTCCCAAATGTCCCTCCTCCCCCTTATTTTGAACCTGAGGCGGACCAGGAGGACTGGGAGGGGTCTGATGACCCTCTGACACAACAGTGTCAGTACGATGAGGACTGGACAGAGGGTCTAGGGGATGCCAGTGGTCTAGATACTTCCCCTGACACTGGCATGCTGTCTCCTCCCGTGGCTACGGAGGAGGGAGCCAATTTTGCAACGGTGTTGCGTAGGGCGGCTGGAGCCTTACATCTCCAACTCCCTGCTGTGGCGGTCAAGGTTAATCTCTTGACAGAGCTGCTTCAGCCGGCAGCCTCCTCTACGGAGACTGTGCTGCCGTTTAACGACGCCCTCACTGACGTTCTTTTGGGCGCCTGGTCCAAGCCCAACACAGGGGCTCCTGTGGATAGGAACGTGTCCCGACGCCATCGCCCAGCTCCGGGCGACCCCCTGTTTCTCTCTGTCCACCCCACCCCTGAGAGCTTGGTTGTCCAAGCCTCCGCTTCCCAAACCGCCTTCCCTACCGCCCCTCCGGATAGGGAATCCAAACGCCTGGATCAATTTGGGAAGAAGGGTTTTTCTTCCTCCAGTGCTGGCTTGCGGTCCATCAACACCGCTTGCCTTTTGGGCCGATATACCCACTCCTTGTGGGATTCGGTGGCGAATGTTTTGCCCCAGTGTTCTGAGGAGGTCCAGACACTGCTTTCCCGCGCCATTGCGGAAGGAAGGGATGCGGCCAAATACACAATCCGATGTGGCCTTGATACCGCCGACTCGCTGGGCAGGTCTATTGCAACGACGGTGGCGCTACGGCGCCACGCCTGGCTGAGAACCACTGGTTTTTCAGGGGATGTCCAGAATACTCTCATGGACATGCCCTTTGATGGAGTCGGTCTTTTTGGGTCCAAAGCAGACCATGCGTTGGAGCGCTTTAAGGACTCACGGGCTACTGCAAAGTCCCTGGGCCTTTCTGCTACACGCCCTCCGCTGACTTCTGCTTTTCGCCCCTATCGTGGCCACGGTAGGGGCGCCCTTCACGTCAGCAGCCCAGCCACCGGCCCGCGCAGCAGGCGTCTTCGCGTGGCCGAGGACGTGGATTCCGCCGTGGCGGATCGGGCAACCAGCGTGCGGGTCAGGCCACCACCTCCAACCCGTCCGCGGCCTCCAAACCCTCCTAGTCCCTCCTTTCAGGTGCACAGTATGCCGGTAGGGGCAGGGTCCGCCATCACCTTCCCCACTGGCGTACCATCACCTCGGACAGGTGGGTCTTGGACATTGTCCGAAGGGGCTACTCCCTCCCCTTCGAGTCCACCCCCAGCCATGCCACCTCAATTCCACCGCATGTCAGGGGATCACTTGGTACTTCTGCAGAAGGAAGTCACGGCCCTCTTGGCCAAGAGGGCCATCGAGCATGTTCCGACCCCAGAAGTAGGGCGTGGTTGCTACTCCCACTACTTCCTGGTGCCCAAAAAGGACAAGGAGGACATGCGTCCTATCTTGGACCTCCGGAACGTCAATCGCTTCCTCCGGAAGGAGAAGTTCAAGATGCTCACCCTAGCTCAGGTCTTGACTGCCCTCGACCCTGGAGACTGGTTGGTAGCGTTGGACTTGCAGGACGCATATTTCCACATCCCCGTCCTGCCGGCCCACCGGCGTTACCTTCGGTTCACGGTAGGCCCCGAGCATTTTCAGTTCACCGTGCTCCCCTTTGGCCTTACCAGTGCCCCTCGGGTGTTCACGAAAGTGTTGGCGGTGGTCGCAGCTCATCTGCGCCGGGCAGGGGTTTCAGTCTTCCCCTACCTCGACGACTGGCTGCTGAAGGCGGGCTCGTCCCAGGCAGTCGTCTCCCACCTCCAGACTATGGCCGAACTCCTGCACTCGCTGGGGTTCTCCATCAATGTGCCGAAGTCGCATCTGATTCCCTCTCCACAGCTCCTTTTCATCGGAGCAGCTCTGGACACGACGCAGTTTCGGGCCTATCCTCCCGAACGGCGAGTCCGGGATATTCAGGCTATGATTCCGATCTTTCAGCCTTTATCCTGGGTTTCGGTACGGATGACCCTGAGGCTGCTGGGCCTCATGGCCTCCTGCATCCTGCTGGTCAATCATGCCAGATGGCATATGCGGGCTCTGCAGTGGGACCTAAAGTTCCAGTGGGCGCAGCACCAGGGCAACCTGTCCGATCACGTCCAGATCTCGGAGGGGACTGCAAAACAGTTGCAGTGGTGGCTCTCGAACCGGCAATGGCTCTCCCTTCCCCAGCCAGAGCACACAGTTGTGACGGACGCGTCCCTTCTGGGATGGGGCGGTCACATGGGAGAGGCGGAGATCAGAGGCCTCTGGTCTCCGGCGGAGTCCCGGCTCCATATCAACATTCTGGAGCTCCGGGCGATCCGACTTGCACTCAAGGCATTCCTTCCCTCTGTCAAAGGGAAGGTAGTGCAGGTGTTCACAGACAACACCACCGCCATGTGGTACTGCAACAAACAGGGCGGGATGGGGTCGTGGACCCTTTGTCAGGAGGTTCTGCGCCTCTGGACATGGCTGGAACATCAGGGCATGTTCCTGATGGTTCAACACCTGGCAGGTTCCCTGAACGCCAGGGCGGACGAACTCAGCCGCAGGTGCATAATGGATCACGAATGGCGTCTTCACTCGGAAGTGGCGCAAGGACTCTTTCTACAGTGGGGAGAGCCTTGGTTAGATCTATTCGCCACTGAAGAGAACGCGCAATGTCATCAGTTCTGCGCGTTGGAATTTCTAAGGCGGCACTCGCTCGGCGACGCTTTTCGTCACGAGTGGAGTTGCGGTCTATTGTACGCCTTTCCGCCTATACCACTTCTACCCAGAGTGTTGAAGAAGATTCGGCACGACCGGGCCCAAGTCATTCTCGTGGCCCCGGACTGGCCTCGAAGAGTTTGGTATCCCGAGCTACTCAATATGAGCGTAGATCCCCCGATCCGTCTGCCTCTTCGGGAGGATCTTCTGTCGCAGCAGCAGGGGACGGTCCTCCACCCGAACCTGTCCAGCCTCCACCTGCTTGCGTGGAGATTGAGCGGCGGCAGTTGATTCCTTTCGACTTGCCTCCCGAAGTTTGTGATGTGATTCTGGCAGCCAGGCGTCCCTCCACTAAGGTGGTATACGCCTGCAGGTGGAACAAATTTGTGGCATGGTGCACAGCAAAGGCTGTGAATCCCCTTTCTGCCCCTCTTTCTGAGGTCCTTCTGTTCCTTCTCTCTCTGGCCCAACAGGGTTCTGCCCTGGGTACCATCAAGGGTTATCTTTGTGCTATCTCGGCCTTCCTCAGGCTCCCTGATCAGCCCTCCCTTTTCAAGTCCCCTGTTGTTAACAGGTTCTTAAAAGGCATTACACACCTCTTCCCTCCTGTTCCGTTTGTGATGCCTCAGTGGGACTTGAACTTGGTTCTTACCTTTTTAATGTGCGCTCCCTTTGAGCCTCTACATAACTGTCCTCTTCGTCTTCTGACTCTGAAGACAGCCTTTCTGGTGGCTATCACCTCCGCTCGGCGGGTGAGTGAGCTCCAGGCTCTATCTTGTAAACCTCCCTTTCTGTCTGTTCATCCAGACAAGGTTGTTCTTCGGACGCGTCCGTCCTTGCCAAAGGTGGTTACTGCTTTCCACATTGGGCAGACCATCACTTTGCCCACCTTCTTTCCGCCTCCGCATCCTTCCAGAGAGGAAGAGAGGCTCCACCGTCTGGACCCAAAACGTGCGCTCTCCTTCTATATCGACCGCACAAAACACTTCCGGGTGGATGACCAGCTCTTTGTTGGCTACGTGGGCGCCAAAAAAGGTCGGGCGGTGCACAAACGAACTATCTCCCGCTGGGTTACTTTGTGCATCAAGACCTGCTATTTGGCTAAAAAGGAGCCTCCTGTTGGGCTGCGTGCCCATTCCACCAGGGCAACGGCTGCTACCACGGCCTTGGGCCGCGGTGTTCCGCTGCCGGTTATTTGTCAGGCAGCTACGTGGGCCTCGCTGCACACGTTTACAAAGCATTACTGCCTTGACAGTCAGGTCCGGAGGGACGGCTTCTTTGGCCGTTCTGTCCTCCAGGACTTCCTTGTCTGATCTTTGTTCGCAGACCCACCACCGGGGTTGGTATTGCTGGGGTATCTATTCTAAGGTAAGGAATCTGTCACTAACGTGTCTCTTTCAGATGCACAAGTTACTAACTTGTGTAACGATATATCTGTAAGAGACAGTAGTTAGTGACAGATTCCTTACCGCCCACCCATCCTCCCCGTTCTGCGAACTGATTTCTAGGGTTAAGGTCACCCCTTTCAGGGCCCTAGTTTTCAGACACCAGTGTCAGTTTCTTGCATGGCTCTGCGTTTCTGGCGCTGAAAGTCGTGTACAGAACTGACGCCAGCGCGCATGGGCGGGGTCTAAGTACTGGCTGCGACGTCATCCCGGCGATCACGACGCCGACGACGGACGCGGAGCGGCACGACGACGCCTACCGACGCGCAGGGGTACTGCTACGCAAAACTTTCCGGATCCAGCTTGACGCCTGGGGATATTCTAAGGTAAGGAATCTGTCACTAACTACTGTCTCTTACAGATATATTGTTACACAAGTTAGTAACTTGTGCGTATATCTCCTACCCGGAGATATCAACAGAAATACACAACAATACTTCAATTGCAAATACGGTAAGTAGCACAAAATTGAGTGGTTTCCAGGGGAGACTAAACCATATACCAAAAAAGTGGAATGAGAACTGCGAGCAAAGTCGGGACTTGGACCAGGAGACTCAGAGGAGCTGGGGACAAAAGGAACCACTTAACGTAAGTACCCAGGAACCCCACAGAGTCTGTGTGCAGACTGGAAACACAGCTGTGTGCTCAATAGAGGTCTACGGGAAAGTTGCGGTTGCAATTTTTAAGAAGGACCCTTCCCTGTGGACCCCGAAGAAACCCTGTGGAAGACAGAAGGCTGGACAGTTACCTCACCCGTGGATACCCCAGGAACCAGGATACCTACTCCAGGGAAGCCGGGTGCATCGGTGGGTAGTGATGTTGGAAACCGCCGTAGACTTCAATGGAGAACTTTGAAGAAGATGCCGCTGAAGAAGACTATGCAAGAGTCCGGTGGAATCCAAGGCTGGATCCTTGAAGTAGAAACCTGTAAGCAGAGGGGACAGAGTCTGTAACTCGGAGGTGACCAGGAGGCATGAAAGAGCAATTCCCACCGATGTCGGACGGTTCAGAAGTGTTGACGGTGACCTTGACGCTACAGCTATGAAGTCCAGGCAATGCTGAGGAAGACCAGGAGCCGTGCACGAGCTGTCCCATGTGGTATGTCGGTGACTAGGGGGTTGGTGTCCGGCGGGAGCAACAGGCCTTGGTAGTCTCAACTGGTGTGTAAAACAAAGAAGGAGCAACATTGGGACCAGCAAGGTCCAAGGGACTCGCCAACAGTACAGCAAGAGAGTTAGAGGAGGCCCTGAGCAAGCAATGGGAGCCCACTGAAGCAGTAGAAAACCTTCAGGAGGACCCGCAGGCCAAAGGCACAGCAGTCGCAAGAGGACATCGATCAGCTCACCAAGAAGGAAGGCCCACGGTGCAGAGGATGTGGTGAGGACGCTGTACTTGGTAGGAAGTGATGCTGGAGGCTGGAGCTTCTTGTAGCCCGCAGATCTCTGGAGTGCAGAGCTAACAAGCAGCGGCAAGTCGACGCGATGCACAGGGGTTCGGTCGCAGCGGTTCCGACGAGGGATACTGGCCTCAAAATTACAGAGAGGATAGGTCAGACCTCGAGGGAGTTGCAGAACCACCACCTGTGTTGCTGAGCCTTTCGAAGTCCATGGCACGTCAGGAGCAGCAGACCGGTCAGCTTTGTTGCGGTGCCTGCAGATGCAAGGGAGTGACTCCTTCACTCCAATGGAGATTACTTCGGGTGTCCTTGATGCCCACAGGTCTGTTGAAGATCCTGGAAGAAGCACAGAAACAGACGACGAAGAAGACTTGCAGAACAGCGAGACCAGGAGCAGCAGGAGTCTTCCTTGATGCAGTCTCGGTTCCAGGTGAAGTCCAAATGTCCAGACGGTCGAAGAGTGACGTGGTTTCAGGCTTGAGTCTTGTCCCACTAAAAATCTGAAGAGCCACCCACAGGTAAGTCCTTAAGTACCCTAGGGAAAAGGTTGGAACAACTCAGGGGTCCCTCCCAGAGGAGGGACTAGGCAGAGGGGAGGATAATCCCATGTCCTTTGTCCTGTTTCCCGCCAGAGCAGGATCCAAAGGCTTCCTGAACTGGCGCAAACTAGAGTATGCAAGAAGGGCACCAAATGTGCCCTTCAAAGCAGTCTGGTGGTGCTGGCAAGCGCCCCCATCCCAGCCCAATACACTAAGTCCTGTCTGGGAGGGGGTCACACTTCCCTGTGTCAGGAAACCTATTGTTCTACCTTCCCTTGCTCGATCTTGGCTCAGCGGCAGGAGGGCAGAATGGTGTCTCTGGTCGGCAGTAGCACCAGCTTGCTGTCAGACCCTGAAAGGCTGTTACCGGTAGTTCAGGAGGGTACCCCAAGGGAGCCCCTGAGTGCATGGGATCATACTTCCAGCACTGGATTCAGTGTTGGGGTCTGATTCCAACATGTTTGACACCAAACATGACCAGGTTTGCTGCAGCCACTATATAGTTATTATTATTATTATTCTTAATTTCTATAGCGCTGAATCACCCCAAAGGGTTATCTCTGCGCTTAGGACGGTGTGCTGTAGCCAGACCCGAGGGACTCAGACGTCTCGTAATGACAGATGTTCACTACATGTATTAAAATGGCTGACCGCACTTACAAAGCATGGAGAATCGACTGCGGGGTTTGTAGGGGTGTCCTGCTCATACTGGAGCACCCTCACACTTATAACCAAGCACCCTGCCCTAACGACTGAAGAGCCTGCCATAGGGGTGACTTATAGGTTTTAAGTGTAGTGACCCCAGATATAAGGAAACATATCTGTCGTGAGATGTGCAAGCACAAACTCACACACGCTGCCATTGCAGGCCTGTAGTCACAGTTTAAGTGGACTCCCGTGGGTGGCACAATGCATGCTGCAGCCCACGGTGTACCTATGCCCTGGGTACCTTAGTACCATATACTAGTGAGTTACAAGGGTACACCAGTAGCCAATTGTGGAGGTACAGAAGTACATACCATGGTCAATTTAGGGAGAAAGCACAGTGACGGGGTCGTGATCCCAGTCAGACTAGTCAAAAACATACTGCCACCAGGCAAAAAGTGGGGTAACTATGCTAGAAGGATCCTACCTTCCTACATGAACACTATATACTGAGCCAACCTCCTGCATAGCTACTTCAGAATCACTGAGGCCAACATCGAGAGTGTCCCTGCTGTCCTGTTTTCTCTCCATCTCCAGGTCATCAAAGTCAAGTGATAGCTTCTAACCACAGCTACCTGCTGCCTAAAACAGCTCTGCACCCGAGCCCCCCAGCCTGGGTTCATGAACCAACTGTATCCCTGTGCTACAGAGACTCTCAGGAGCCGAGCCCCCCTTTGGGTTCTGCCGGACTTGTGTCCAAGTCCCCGCTTGCAGCCTTTCTTTTGCAGGTACTTTTGCCATTAACTTTACTGCGTAGCGCTCAAGGCTACCAACGCGACCAGCACCTCTGAACTCATCAGCTCAGGTAAAACCGAACTGCTGGTGGTTTCTTGGACCTTAGCCGCTAAGCACCTTAAGTCTCTAAAGGTATCCTCCAAAACCGTTTGCAAGTATACCTATGCAGTGTATGTTTCTCCCATAGGATAATATTGCCGCTTTCGAGGCTCATACCTCAAAACCGTTATTCGAATATTTTCTATGACTGTAAAAATTCATATCTCCGAAAGTACTTACCTGATTCCTATGATCTTGGTGTCTAAAATTAAATTGCTATTTTTCTAAACTGGTCTCAGATTTTCTTCCTGAGTGCGACTCATTTATTGACTCTATGTACAACAAACACTATCCTCCAATAAGCCTTAGCAGCTCGACCACACTACCACAAATAGAGCACTTTTAGATTATTATTTTAAACCCTGTAAACCAATAAGGGTTGTCTGTACTTTTTTCATGGTGTGCCCTTATATTGGCTCTACGACATAAAAAGCCAGCTTCCTACAGTGCATGGTCCCAATCTGTATCAGGCACAATTTATAAGGTTGCACTTGGCCTGTAGCCGGATACTGTGCCTTGTTACTGTAATACGCCAAAGATACCCATAAGTTCCGAAACAGGTGCAAGACTCACATTTTCCACCTGGTCTTTATATCGTTTTTTATTTTTACTTTTATTTTTGTGTAATTATTGAAATGTAAGCTTGTAATCCTGTGATAAACTACTGCTTTGTGACACTTATGAGAGGTGCCAATTTTATTGAAAATACACACAATTTAGTGAAACGTTGATTGTTTAATTTACATTTGTTCCTGTAGTTAATCATATTTTATTAATTTATTTTTCTGCTTTTAGAGCTACAGATAGTTCTGATGAAGTGCAAAGTTTGCGACCGCCACGATTTATTCATGAAGATGGTGTCATCAGACCTTACAGACTGAGGGAGGGTTCTGGAAGTCAGATGTTACAGGTAAAATTAAGAGAATTGTAATGTTTATTAAAAAATATATAATTTTCAAAGGTTTATATTAAGGGCGTGTTTTTATAAACAACTAGCCAGCTTGATCTGATAGAGACTACTAGCCGCAGATTCCTTAACGTAGAATTATCCCCAGGCGTGAGACTGGATACCGGAATTTTTTTTGCCACAGCAGCCCTGCGCGCCGGGGGGGGGCGACACCACACAACTCCGCCCTGACGCTGTCCGCGGACGTCACGTCAGCGAGGTCACATAAGTCCCCCCCGGCGCGCTGACGTCAGTTTCCTTCTTTTCCGCGTGCAACGCGGATCCGGAGTGAGTTCCCTTGACCTGTTTTCAGGCCTCTTTTAACGCCTTTGCGTTGGGAACAGTGTGCAATGCCTTCGGGTTTCAAGATGTGTGCTTCTTGTACGCGTCAGATGTCGGCGACGGACCCTCACCCTATTTGTATGTGGTGTTTGGGCGAGCACCATGATTCTACGGACTGCGACGCTTGTCAGCATCTCAAGCCGAAGTCCCGGCGGGAGCGCCGGATGAAGTTGCTTTCGGCCTGCTTGTCCAGATCGGTCTCGTCACCGCGTCCGTCCCCTACCTCGGAAGGGTCCAGAAGCCGCCGATTCCGGTTGCGGCATCGTCCTTCACCGAGGCCCCACAGGCGTCGCTCGCCCGCCGGTAAGTCTTGCAGCTTGTCACCGAGGCCCTGTCCTCGTTCTGCTGAGGGCGCGGGTTCCTCTCGGGACGTGCGCCCTCGCCCGTCGCCACCCCATCCTGCGTTTACTGGCATTGGGGCGACAAGGGCCCAAATGAAGGCCTACGCTACGGCTCTGCAGGCTTCTGTGGGCCCCCCTCCTCTTCCTGAGACGTCTGCGGATCCCTCGCCATGCGCGGGGCCTTCTGCGGACTCGCCTGCGGATTCGTCCCCGGCGCCGATGCGTTCGGCTTCAGGTTTTAGAGGTGTGGTGTCGTCGAGGTGTGGCCCTACGGGGTTCCC
The DNA here is from genome assembly GCA_963921515.1 of Calotriton arnoldi. NCBI lineage: Eukaryota > Metazoa > Chordata > Amphibia > Caudata > Salamandridae > Calotriton > Calotriton arnoldi. The sequence continues at coordinate 355,153 of CAWUFW010004722.1, read as the reverse complement.
CTCTTCGGCCCACGGCGTCCCTGCCTCACCGCAAAACCCCGCGGGGTTCCCTGTGGTGTCGCAGGAGGTCGCCGGGACTCACGGCTCGTCCCCGAGTCCCCCTCGGTCCTCTGGGCAGGCGGCTGTCTTACCGGAGGCCGAGCCAACGCCTTTCCGGCACCGACGGCTTTCCTCCCCGGCCCTGGCGGCGCCACGAGTGGAGGCCGGGACCCGGGGCGCCTCCCCGAGTCCCTCTCGGACCTCTGCGCAGGCGGCTGCCTCGTCGGAGGTCGAGCCGGCGCCTTTTCGGCGCCGTTCATTGGCCGCTTCGGCTCCGACCCCGCCCCTTTCTCCTAGGATGCATGTGGTGGTGGAGGTCGACTCGGCACCCCTGGTGGACACTTCGGCGCCGATCGAGGACACACCGGTGCCCATGGCAGACTCTCCGGCGCCGTCCCGGCGTCGGAGTGTCGACACTTCTCCGGATGTCCCTTCCTCTCCGGAGGATTGTCATCTCCATGTCTCCTCTTCACCGGAGACTGGACGCTGCATCGTTGCCTTTTCCCCGGCGGCTTCCGGGGCGGGTTCTATGCCGTCTCCGCGTCCACAGCCCCCGGACCCGCTCTTCCGCACCTAGCAGTTGGTTGCCCCGCAGGCTTCTCCGCCTTCTCCGGAGACCCCTCATGCACCTCACTGGTCCGTGGGTCCTCCATCCTACAGGGGCTGGCGGTTTCTTCCTCCGACAGGGCACGGGGACGGGCGGCTTAGTTTGCAGCCTTCGCCCATGGAAGAGTTGCTCTCTCCCCCACGTCGCCCTACAGAGGCGAGTGTAGCCTTTGTCCGGGCCATCTCCACGGCCACCGGCATTTTGCAAATGGGCAACCCCGTCGCTCCACTCCCAACGGATCACTTGTTGGAGGTTCTCCACCAGGGCTCTGGTGGACGGGAACCGCTTCTTCCATTTGAAGCTTCGCTCCACAACTCTCTTCTGGTGGCCTGGGGGCGTCCTGCTACGGGGGATCCAGTGCCTCAGCCGCTCCTCCACCGCCACCGTCCTGCCCCGCACGATCCAGTCTGCCTTTTTTCCCACCCATCTGCCCAGGGCCCTGTCCTGCAGACTGCTTTCCCTTCCTTGCCTTCAGTGTTGCTCCCTCCGTCACGGGAGGCCCGGTGGTTAGACTCCTGAGGGCGTAACATTTTCGCTTCCACTAGTGCTGCTCTGCGCGCGCTCAACACACTTTGTGTGTTGGCCAGGGCTACCTCTGACCTATGGGATTCCGCGGAGTCCCTTCTGTCTCGCACCTCCCACGAAGGTGTCCGCGCTGATCTGCGGCACCATGTGCTGGATGGTCGGGAGTTAGCTGCATTTATTCTCTGTTCGGCCTCGGATGTCTCCGATTCTCTCGCCTGCGCTATGGCGAGTTCTGTGGCCCTCCGCCGCCATGCTTGGTTGCGGGATAGCGTCTTTCCCGAGAATATTCGGGAGCGTCTTGTTGACCTGCCCTTTGATGGGATTCTTTTATTTAACACCCACGCGGACTCCGCTATTCAGCGACTCCTTGCAGGGCTCCGTCCTCCCCGCCCCCTCCATAAGCTTCGGCTTGTCGGTCCTCAGGTGTCTTATGGGAGGCGTTTATCCCACCTTTCTCTTTGGGCCTAGTGTTTCGGTTGGCCCCTCTGTGAGCTGTGTGTGGCTGGGAATGCCTTCAGGGTCCTTAAGTTGGCCCCTCTGTACTTTTGGCTGCGGGTACAGCCCTTTAGCTTTTGTGGTGTGTGTTTTTTGGCTGTTAGTGAAGCCGTATGGGTCCTCAGGTTAGACCATCTGTGTATTCTTTTTTGGCTGATTGGTAAGCCGTCTGTGGTGATACCCACAGGTCTTTTCTGTTCTTGACCTCTGCTGCGGGTTTTCCCTAAGAGGTGTGCCCCTGTTTTGTTTTGGGCCGTGTCATACCCTAGGTGGGGTACTTGTTGGCTATTGTATAGCTCTGTCCTAAGCTGGGCGGGTGTGGATACCTTCTCGGGTTCCTCGCGTCACTGTATTCCGCTTGGTGCGGTCTTTTTTCTTCAGCCTTAGCGCAGCTTCCGCTGCTCCAGGTTCTGTCCTGCTCAGTATCCGATGGTGTTTCGATCCTTCTTCTACAGGGCTTGCCTGTCGTACGTTTTGCCCTTTGTTCCTGCTGGATATCTGCCTCTGTGCGTTTTGCCTTCCCTCATCAGCCTCTGGATCGCCAGACCGACTTTTGTCATGCCGTCTACGGCGTCGTGTCTTGGTGTTTCCACCTTATTATCCGACGTTTGCCCTGGTCCTCTACCTTGTGTTCCAGGGGGGCCAGGATATTCCTGGTGTTCTGGTTGACGGCTTTAGGTCTGTGCTACATATTTCTCGCTTCTCCTCTTTTTCTTTTGGCCGGTCCCACTTCTCTTTGTGGGCCGGGTTGTGCCACTGGGACGGTCCTTCTCTGGGGCTTGTTCTGGGGTTCCCTTGCCTCTGTCTTAGTCTTGCGCTCGGCTTGTTCTGGGCACACTACTTCATAGTATGTACCAGCTGCCTGCTGCGCACGCATGGACGTTATGGTCCACCACTGTGGGCCTCGGCGTGTACCCGTGTGCTCCTGTCCGTTGCTCTGCTGGAGCTTTGCGCGCCTGTGTCTTCCTTCTCACGTATGCGCTTCTCGGCTGTGGGGCCGTTCCTGCCTTGTCCCCGGCCTCGGGGCTGATGCTCGTTCAGCTATTTCCTTCGCTGTTTGTGTTCTCCTGAGGCGGGCTCTGCCTCTGTTTCCACCTCTTCTCCTTGGATTTTGCGGGTGGTTCTTTTCTTCTTTTGGTACTCTCTTGGTACCGTCTGTCCCTCCGGGTTCTCTGGCGGACGCCCTTTGCCCCTCGGGTAGGCTTGAGGTATCCTGGCCTTCCCTTCTCCTTGTTCTTCTTTACTTCTGCTTGGTGGGGGCTGGGCCGTCCTTCCTGTCCCCATGACACATCCCCTGTTGGGGCCCTGTGTTCTTCCAAGCTGGTGAGATTCTCTCGCAGACCCTCCTCCCCTCTGGGTATGGCTAGGGTATCTATTCTACGTTAAGGAATCTGCGGCTAGTAGTCTCTATCAGATGTACAAGTTACTTACCTTCGGTAACGATGTATCTGGTAGAGACGATTCTAGCCGCAGATTCCTTCACGGCCCGCCCTTCCTCCCCGTTCTGCGAGGACCTTCAGTTTGGTCTTCTGCACTCGCCTCCCTCCGGGTGGCTTGTCTTCTGCGAGTGTCCTCTTTCACTTCCTCCCTGGCAGGATGCTTCGTTCTGTTTCTTTGTTCCACCCCTTCCTTTCTGGTACTTGGACGGTGGGTTCACGTGTACTTCTGCATCCCTCCACCCTGGTTATTCCAGTGTGGGGCCTACTCCTAATCTTCTCCCTTTCTCATTGCTTGGGGTTTCTAACTCCTCTGCCGTCCTCTGGGTTGGGGTCTCTTGGCTGTGCCTCAGGCCTTAGCTCTTTACAGGGGATACGACACTCCTGATGGTGTTGTCTTGGGGTAATTTATCGTTACTCAACTGTTCCAGCTTGTTGCCCTTCACTGTTATAGATTGTGGTTGCAGACTTTCTATCGTCTGTTATGGCATTTTTCACATGTTTTTCTGCCTCCAGGGTGGATATCGCCTTCGCTTTGCAGGGTTGCTTCTCAGAAGCGGTGCTCTGCTCTTTCCCTTCCATGACTTTCAGTAACACAGTGCCTGGCACTGTCCCTCATGGTGCTGTTCTTCACCATTCGCTTCTTCCCTTTCTGTTTCACTGATTTTTTCGCACACTGTTCCCATACTCTCCCAGTTTTGTTTGTGATGGCTCCGTGTTGTGGCGCGGAAAAGTTCTCAGAGGAAAACTGACGTCAGCGCGCCGGGGTGGGACTTATGTGACCTCGCCGACGTCACGTCCGCGGACGGCGTCAGGGCGGAGTCGTGTGGTGCCCCCCCCCCGGCGCGCAGGGATGCTGTGGCAAAAACAATTCCGGATCCAGTCTCACGTCTGGGGATAATTCTACGTTAAGGAATCTGAGGCTAGAATCGTCTCTACCAGATACATAGTTACCGAAGGTAAGTAACTTGTACTTTAGGTAGTTAATAATGTACAGTAGAATAATTTAATAAGTATATTACAAAACTACAATAGCACTTTATAAGATGGTGGGAAAAATGGTCATTTTTTTTTAAAAGGTCAAAATGGCGATTGGTATGCATAGACAGGAAGTGAGCGGAATTTTGATGCAGAAATCTTTGATTATGTGATCTGTACATTTTAATACAAAGTGTGCCCCATTCTGTAATGATCTGATGAAATGCCCAACGTCTTAACGTTTTAATTTTTGTATTTTACTTGAAAATTGATTTAAATGTTTGTCGGTTATGAGATTTCTTCCATGGTAAGACCTCTTTTCAGAATTCCAGGTTAACACTATGTAAATGTATCCTCTGTTGCTTAGTAACTTGTCCAACATCTATCTGATTGAGTTGGGATTGTCCTGTATGCCTTTTGAGAGTTTGAATAACTGTTCTTGGTGAATATTTTTTTTACATCTACAGAAGGTGCAGGTCATATGAGCGTCATACTTCTTGCAGGTCTTTTTACAATGTTTTAGTGTAATGTTTAGACCTTAGTGGTCATATAGCTCAATGACTTTCATTTTACAATCTTCTATACTCATTAGAGGAAGTAGGTTCTTTGTTTGCCAACTCTTTTGTGAGATTTGAATGCCTATGTAAGTATACCTTGAACATATAAAACATATTTGTTTTCTGTGTCTTGATGATATACATTGGCTTTTGGTGGTTATTAGCTCACCGTAGAATTTTTCAGCAATGTTTTCAAGTTTGATCGTTTCTTGTGTTCTGTTACCAGTGGTTTATCCAGATGATACTCTGTGTAGTGAGAAAAGATTTCAGTTTTTGCTTTGAACAAACTTAAACATCAGGGTTTCTTTTGCACAATTACCTAGCCTCCATTTCTCTGTTCATCATCCATGTTCACATTGAGAAAAGTACTGTTTATAATGAGACAAGTGATAAAATAGCCCCGTATATTCCTGTCAAGTGGGAGCTTCAGCATCTGAGTTGAAACTTCACGCCTGTCTGACATCAGATGCAAGAATGGACAACATAAACAAGGCCTCTTGAGCGATAAATTCAATAGAGAAATTTGCAGCTTGTCCTATTTGTCCTTGGATCAACTCCTTGTGAATATTCTTTACTGCAGTGCATAGTTTCTGACGAGGCAGACTGACTGAGGCAAAACTGCATGTTTTTTTATTTATTTACTAACATTCATATTATTATTTGCTGGTAGTGAACATGTCTTTCAAATGTGGAACTGCTGGATACTCTGCAAAAGTCACTCTACACTGCCATTTTTTAGAAATTATAACAGCGAAGTAAGTATTGTAAAGAAAAGCATAGAATATAAAGGAGTATGCTTAGGTAAGTTAGGTCAACATTTATAAGTTAATAGATATTTGTATAGTTGTTGGTTATTACAATCATATTTATCTCAGCACACTGAACTCTGATGTGTCTTTTTAATTATCAATGAAATATGAAGAAAAGGCCTCTTCTTTGTTTCTTTAATGCCATTTTATAAGTTAATAGTAGAAGAAAAATTGAGATGAATGACTTTTCCAAAAATTCAATTGTGTGTTTGGGTATTTGAGAGTTTGACTTATACATGCCACTTTAATCTCATGGTATGCTAATCCATAGCATATCTTCTCATTAAATAAGATAAACTAGGCAAAAGACAAACATCCATTTTTGTGCATCTTTTATATAAGGTCCTAGGATGCAGGGTTGCCTGTTGTACCGTGGGCAGAATGAAATATGAATTAGATAAGATGAAACAAGATGTGATTCCAGGTCCATGTGATAGGCCCTTTGTTACATATAATGCCGGAGCCAAAGATTAATCGAATGGGGTTTATTGAAAGAGTGTATGGCTATGAAACTTACACCAATGAGAGTCCCATCCAACTGTTCCCCAATTGACACCCCTCCGAACCTTCAACGCCCCAAAGATCTATGAATAAACCACTGGGGAAGGAAAGAAGGGAGAGAAAACAAGAAGCAGAATAAGGTAGGGAAGAAATATATCAGGGTGTATCGATTTTAATCCAGAACGGAAATATATAACACATCTTCCCCTTTGAACAACAAAAAGTGGTAAGTGGGAGTAAGGTTACTCCTGAACAGTCCTCCAGGAAGGAGCTCTAACACTGGCAGATGACTTTATACTTTGGGCAATGGAAGTATCAGTCATCATCAATTTCAGATTCAACAGCCATTTCAGACTGGCTAGGCATATCTCAGCAGTTTGCAATGGGATGAGATGGTACAGATCCCAGGGCTAGTGCTTTTCTTCTGTTGAAAGTTAGGCAATCTCTGTATGATTTAGGTGTGTATTAAAAAAGATGAGTAGCATGTCTAGTGTTTAGGCATTGTGGCACACTGAGGGCTCTAGTAAGGATGGCGCACCACAGGGAGCAAGTAAGTTTACCATCGGACATTTCACCAACCATTCCGCAAAAGAAATACCAGGAGCAAAGTGTTCCCATTCTTGTTGCCATAAGTAGGGATGTTACAGATAATGCCGGAGTCAAAGGTCAGGGGAATGTGGTTTACTCAGCAAGAGTATAGCTGTGTGACTTACAGCAATAGGCTGCCTCATGTCCTTGCCTCTGCCTTGGAACCGACCTCACCCGCGCATGGCTGTGCGGCTGTAGAAGGAGTTGGTTGGATCATTTCCCTTACGTAACTTTGAAAAATAAGCGACCGCTCTTAGGTGTGTCTGCGCGCAGCACTTTGTTTTTTTGTTCATGAATCCACAGTGTATACATTTCTCGACCTGTTCGCTCGACATTTCACCCTGCATGTCCCTACAACCCGTGACCATCTGAAAGCACACCCAGCACTTACTATATATGGCGGTGGTCTTGGGAGCGAGAGCCCTGTCAAACAGGAAGATCTGAAAGAAACACGTTAGTTATAGATTCCTTACCTTAGAATTACCCCCAGGCGTCAGACTGGATCCGGAAAGTTTTTTCGTCAGCAGTACCTCTGCGCGTTGGAAGGTGGCGTCGGTCGGCTCCACGTTCGTCGTCGGCGTCGTGTTGCCAGGATGACGTCGCGGCAGCTACTTAGACGCCGCCCTCGCGCGCTGACGTCAGTTCTTTCTTTTTCCGCGCCAGCCAGCGCAGATCCGGGAAGAGCGGTACCTCCAGTCACTTTTTGACTGACTTTTTTCTCGACTTTTGTCGACTTCTTTATCGAGTCTTGAACTCCTGGTGCACGAGGGATGCCCGGCTTCAAGGCATGCAGTTTCTGTAACCGGCTGATGTCGGTGACGGATCCGCACCGCATGTGCCTCTTTTGCCTGGAGCGCGACCACGACCCGAAGTCGTGCTCCGACTGCTGGTCGATGGCGCCAAAGGCTTTGCGGGAGCGGTCCCGAAAGCTGCTTGAGCGCTGGCAGTCGGCTCCGCGCCGTTCGAGGTCCCGGTCGCCAGGGAGGTCGAGGGACCGGTCGCGGAGCCACCACCATTTGTCAAGTCATCGAAGTCTTCGCATTTGGGGTCGGGTAAGTTGAAGCATAAGAAGAAGTCGAAGAAGCATCGTTGCTCTTCGACTTCTCATCGTCGGTCGGCTGACCTGACGAGGGATGCGGGTGGTGCCCCTCCCGCGGCTCCGCACGCCGGAGCCCGAATAGTCGACTCCGCGTTTCCCTCCCTTCCCGAGACCCGGAGCGACTCCCGCCCAGCTTCGTACGATCTACGAGGCGATGCATGCCATCTTTGGGCGGCCCGAACCCGCCGGCGCGCCTTCGGGCCCGCGGATTTGGTTGGGGGGCCTGGGCCTTCTCTGCCGGCGGCTCCGGCGCCGCAGGCCCCCCTTGGATCCAGGCCTGGATCCGGATCGGCGCCGGTTGACCTGATTTCACCTCCACCGGCGCCGCTTCCTCCGGCACCACTACCGCATTCGACGCCGGTCGGTCCCCGGCCGGCGTCAACCCCGGCCTCCATCCCGACGTGAACCCGGAGCCGGACTGGCGTCGCTCAACGCCGGATCCGGCGCCGAGTGGGGTTTTTATGCCCCTGTTCACTCCTGGGGCCCCTTTTCAACCAGAATGGCACCCAGAGGATGAGGAGGAGGACTAGGAGGGGTCAGGTGACCCTCTGACTGACCAGTTGGACAGTGAACAGGACTGGAGAGAGGAACTGGGGGATGCCAGTGGTTTGGACACCTGCCCTGACCTTGGCATGTTGTCTCCTCCAAACCGTGGCTACGGAGCAGGGCGCGTCATACGCAGTGGTGTTGCGAAGGGTGGCCGAGGCTCTCAACCTCGAGCTTCCTACGGTGGCGGTCAGGACTAACCTCCTGACAGAGGTGCTTCAGCCGGCTGCGAGCTCTTCGGAGCCCTTGCTGCCGTTCAATGAGGCCCTCACCGACGTCCTTTTGGGCACGTGGTCCAGGCCCAACACGGGGGCTCCTGTGGACAGGATTATTGCCCAACGCCACCACCCGGACCCGGGCGACCCCACTTTCCTCTCCCAACACCCCACCCCGGAGAGCTTGGTAGTCCAAGCCTCCACTTCCAAAAGCGCATTCCCTACCGCTCCCCCTGGAAAGGGAATCCAAGAAGCTGGACCACCTTGGGAAGAAAATGTTCTCTTCCGCCAGCTTAGGACTGCGGTTGGTAAACACCGCATGTCTCTTGGGCCGTTATTCCCACTCGGTGTGGGATACGGTGGCGCAGGTGCTGCCTCAGTGTCTGGAGGAGGCCCGGGCAGTGCTCTCCCAGGCTGTTGCCGCCGGGAGGGATGCAGCGAAGTTTGCCATACGTTGTGGGCTGGATACCGCCGACTCTCTGGGCAGGACCATTTCAACATCGGTAGCGCTTCGTCGGTACGCCTGGATGAGGTCGACAGGGGATGTACAGAACACCTTGATGAACATGCCCTTTGATGACCGTCGCCTTTTTGGCAACAAAGCAGACAACGCTCTAGAGCGTTTCAAGGACTCCCGGGCTATGGCCAAGTCCTTGGGCCTCTACACCCGCCCTGCGCAGTCTGCTTTTCGCCCCTTTCGTGGCTACGGAAGGGGTGCCCCGCTACGTCCCGCCCAGAGCCACAGGCCGCAGCAAGTTACCCAACCTTCGCGCGGCCGGGGACGTGGAAACAACCGTCCTGGTTCCGGGGGCCAGCGGGCGGGCCAGTCCACCAACCCCCCCTCTGCAGCAGCCTCCAAACCCTCCTAGTCCGACCTTTCAGGCCCATCAAACGCCAGTGGGCGGCTGGATTCGCCATCACCTCCCCCACTGGCGCACCATCATGTCGGACAGGTGGGTTTTGCAAATAGTCCGAAGGGGCTACTCCCTCCCCTTCTAGACTACCCCTCCAGCCATGCCACCTCAATACCACCGCATGTCGGAGGATCACCTGGGCCTTCTCCAACAGGAAGTTTTGGCACTCTTGGCCAAGGGAGCCATCGAGTGCGTTCCTGTCCCAGAAGTAGGTCGTGGTTGCTACTCCCACTACTTTCTGGTCCCCAAGAAGGACAAGGGCCTGCGTCCTATCTTGGATCTCAGGAACGTCAACCGCTTCCTCCGGACGGAGAAGTTCAAGATGTTGACGCTTGCTCAGGTCCTGTCTGCCCTCGACCCGGAAGACTGGATGGTAGCGTTGGACTTGCAGGACGCTTATTTTCACATCCCCGTCCTGCCGGCCCACCGGCGTTACCTACGGTTCACGGTAGGCCACAAGCATTTTCAATTAACTGTGCTCTCCTTTGGCCTTACCAGCGCCCCTCGGGTGTTCACGAAAGTGATGGCGGTGGTCGCAGCTCATCTGTGCAGATCAGGGGTTTCAGTCTTCCCCTATCTCGACGACTGGCTGTTGAAGGCGGGCTCGCCCCAGGCAGTTGTCTCCCACCTCCAGACTACGGCCGACCTCCTGCATTCGCTGGGGTTCTCCATCAATGTGCCGAAGTCACACCTGATTCCCTCTCAGAAGCTCCTCTTCATCGGAGCGGTTCTGGACACGACGCGTTTTCGGGTCTATCCTCCCAAACAGCGAGTCCGGGATATTCAGACTATGATTCCGATCTTTCAGCCTCTATCCCGGGTTTCGGTCAGAATGGCTCTGAGGCTGCTGGGCCTCATGGCCTCCTGCATCCTGCTGGTCGATCATGCCAGGTGGCATATGCGGGCTCTGCAGTGGGACCTGAAGTTCCAGTGGGCGCAGCATCAGGGGAATCTGTCCGATTGCATCCAGATCTCGGAGGGCACTGCACGACAACTGCAGTGGTGGCTCACGAACCAGGATTGCGTCAATGGCAGATCCCTCTCCCTTCCCCAACCAGACCACACTGTGGTGATGGACGCATCCCTTCTAGGATGGGGCGGCCACATGGGAGAGGCGGAGATCAGAGGCCTCTGGTCTCCGGCGGAGCCCGGGCTCCACATCAACCTTCTGGAGCTCCGGGCGATTCATCTTGCACTGAAGGCATTCCTTCCCTATGTCCGGGGAAGAGTAGGCAGGTGTTGACGGACAACACCACCGCCATGTGGTACTGCAACAAACAGGGCAGGGTGGGGTCGTGGACCCTATGTCAAGAGGCCCACCGCCTCTGGACATGGCTGGAACATCAGGGCATATCCCTGGTGGTTCAACACCTGGCAGGTTCCCTGAACGCCAGGGCGGATGTACTCAGCCGCAGGTGCATGATGGATCACGAATGGCGTCTCCACTCGGAGGTGGTGCAAGGTCTCTTTCAACAGTGGGGAGAGCCTTGGTTAGATCTATTCGCCACCGAAGAGAACGCACGTCGGCAATTCTGCGCGTTGGAATTTCCAAGGCGGCACTCGCTCGGCGACGCTTTTCGTCGCGAGTGGAGTTGCGGTCTGTTGTACGCCTTTCCGCCTATACCACTTCTGCCCAATAGTGATGAAGATCAGGCGTGACCGGGCCCAAGTCATTCTTGTGGCTCCGGATTGGGCACGAAGAGTCTGGTATCCCAAGCTGCTCAACATGGCCATCGATCCTCCTATCAGACTGCCTCTTCGGGAGGATCTTCTGTCGCAGCAGCAGGGGACGGTCCTCCACCCGAACCTGTCCAGCCTCCACCTCCTTGCGTGGAGATTGAGCGGCGGCAGTCGACGTAGTTTGACCTGCCTCCTGAAGTCTGTGCTGTAATCTTGGCAGCTAGACGTCCCTCCACTAAGACGGTATACGCCTGCAGATGGAATAAATTTGTGGCATGGTGCAGAGCAAAGGCTGTGGATCCCCTTTCTGCCCCTCTTTCTGAGGTTCTCTTGTTCCTCCTCTCTTTAGCCCAGCAGGGATCTGCTCTGCGCACTATTAAGGGCTACCTCTCGGCCATTTCACCCTTCCTTAGGCTTCCTAATCAGCTTTCACTTTTCAAGTCCCCTGTTGTAAATAGATTTCTTAAGGGCATTACTCATCTCTTTCCTCCTGTTCCCTTCGTAATGCCCCAGTGGGACTTGAACTTGGTTCTTACTTTTCTTATGTGCGCTCCCTTTGAGCCGGTTCATAATTGCCCTCTTAGGCTTTTAACTCTGAAAACTGCCTTTCTGGTGGCCATCACCTCTGCTCGCAGGGTGAGTGAGCTCCAAGCTCTTTCTTCGAAGTCTCCCTTTCTGGCTATCCATCCGGACAAGGTCGTCCTGAGAACTAGACCTTCCTTCCTTCCCAAGGTGGTTACTTCTTTCCACATTGGCCAAACCATCACTTTGCCCACCTTCTTTCCGCCTCCGCATCCTTCAGAAGAGGAAGAGAGGCTCCACCATCTGGATCCAAAACGTGCGCTTTCTTTCTACTTGGATCGCACAAAACAATTCCGGGTGGATGACAAGCTCTTTGGCTCTTTGTTGGGTACGTGGGCGCTAAGAAAGGTTGGGCCGTGCACAAACGGACCATCTCCAGGTGGGTCGTTCTCTGCATCAAAGCCTGCTATTCTTTGGCTAAGAAGGAGCCTCCAGTGGGGCTGCGCGCCCATTCCACCAGGGCGATGGCAGCTACTACTGCTTTAGGACGAGGAGTCCCCCTGAATGACATCTGTCAGGCAGCAACGTGGGTGTCGTTGCACACGTTTATGAGACACTGCTGCCTGGACAATCAAGTCCGGAGAGACGGCTTCTTTGGCCGTTCTGTTCTCCAGGACTTTCTGGTGTGAACTTGGTTCGCAGACCCACCACAGGGGTTGGTATTGCTGGGGTATCTATTCTAAGGTAAGGAATCTATAACTAACTGTTTCTTTCAGATGAACAAGTTACTTACCTTCGGTAACGATATATCTGTAAGAAACATAGGTTAGTTATAGATTCCTTACCGCCCCACCCATCCTCCCCGTTCTGCGAACTGACTTCTAGGGTTAAGGACATCCTTTCAGGGCCCTAGTTTTGTGCACCAGTGGTCAATGTCTTGCATGGCTCTGCGCTTCTGGCGTGGAAAGTAGTGTACAGAACTGATGTCAGCGCGCGAGGGCGGCGTCTAAGTAACTTCCGCGACGTCAACCCGGCGACCACGATGCCGACAACGAACGCGGAGTCGACCGACGCCACCGACAGACGCGCAGGGGTACTGCTGATGGAAAAACTTTCCGGATACAGTCTGACGCCTGGGGGGAGATTGTAAGGTAAGGAATCTAGAACTAACCTATGTTTCTTACAGCTATATCGTTACCGAAGGTAAATAACTTGTTCTTCTGTGCCGCCTTGCCCCCATTTTCCACCTTGGGGTTCTGCGGGCCTCCTGCTCACTGCCGCTCCAATCCTCGCATCAGCACCGGCTCATCCTCCTTTGCCTCCTTGAGTGTGTGCCAGCAACCCCCTCATTGTCGTTGCCGCTTGCGTTTCTGTGGACATCCCGCCAGAGGGCGCATCTTCTCTACGTGCTCTATGCCCAGTCTTCTCACCTCCTTGCTTGCCTCTGGGGATCACCACCAGCACTTGTCAATAAGCCACTCACGACTGTGCTGCCCAGCCACTTCCTTAATTTGAGTGAACAGGCGGCTCGGGTCTTCACCGGGTGGTGCTGGTGCAGCCTCTTGCAGCTGGGGTGTTCTTTTCTGCGTCACCATGTGGCCTCGGGCAGTTGAAGGGGCTATGCCATGTCCGAGGCCATCCTCACCATCTTCTCTGAAGCGGGCAGGCTTGCGGTGTGGTCTCTTGGCTGCTGACCCGCCCGTGCCTGTGTCTTCGCTCTGCGCTCCCCGAGCATGAAATTGCTGCCATGACCAGTGCCGGTTGCGGGGAACCAGGGTCTCACTTGATCAATGTTCATGCGGCTTGTCGCTCTGCCAGTGGCTATCAGGGCTTAGCGGAGGTGGAGTCTGATACATGCTGGAAGTGACGTGCGTGTGGTCTTTATAGGTGCCACCCCAACATGCTGAGACCAGTTCTTTTCTTCCGCACCGCACATCAGCACAGATCCCCCAGTCTTTTTTGACTCAACCTTTTTTGACTTTTTGTCGAGATGTTTTTGAGACCGTGTCTCCTGGTGCATCAGGATGTCTGCTAAGCTGGTTTCAAACCGTATGGCACCTGTTATCCACAGATGTCAGTGACAGACCCACATTTGGTGTGCCTCTGGTGCTTGGAGCGTGACAACGCCAAGACCTGTATCAACTGTGGCACTGTGCTCCCCAAACAGCTGCCCCTCATGCTCCTCATCGCTCAAGATCTCGGTTGAGAGGAAGGTCCCGAGATAGTTCGCTGAGCCACTCCAGGCATTCATCGTCGTCGTCAAAGTCAGCAGGAAAATCTGGTAAGTTCCACAGGCACAAGAAGATCAGAAAGTTCAAGAGATCTTCGACTTCGCCACATCAATTGAAGTCATCTAACGAGACGAGGGAACGTCGGCATTTGAGGCCTAGCTCTGTGGTGGATCCTGCACCTGGGCCATTTCAGCACCTCCCAGAGTTTCCAGGAGCCGGAGTGACCCCCGCCCAATTACGAGAATTCTATGAGGGCACGCACCTCATATTTGTGCAGCCCGTCCACGCTGGAGCGCCTTCAGGCCCCTACTGATCTTCTGCAGGCTGGTTCGCCTCCGGCGCCAGGCGACCCCTTGGATCCGTTGACCTCGACTTTCCCCGGCGCCTGCTCCAATACTGATGCCCCCAGCAATGCCATCTCCATCGTCATCCCCGACTCCGGCAGGAAGTCGGACAGGCATCCTCCAACGCCAGCTCCTACGCTGACAGGAGGCAGAACCCTCATGTCGTAGCCAGTGTCTTATTCTTACGATAGGCCTGGACTTGGGGATGAATGGGAGGGGTCTGAGGGCCCTTATGATTACCAGTAACCTGCAAAAAATATTGAGGACAACTGGTATGAGGAATTAGCAGAGGCCAGTTGTTTGGACACCTCCTCAGGCACTGGTTTGGTCTCCCCTACAATGGCTACGGAGAAGGGTGCCTCATTAGCTACAGTGGTGACGAGGGTGGCTGAGGTCTTGGACCTTCAGCTACCCTCGGTGGCAGTCAAGACGAACGTCTAGACAGAAGTGCTTCAGCCAGAAGTTACATCATCTGAACCCTCAATTCCTTTTAATGAACACTCAAATAATCCTTCTTTGGGCCTGGGCGAAGCCTTGCACAGGGGCTCTGTGAATAGGACAGTTGCTTGCCGCCTTTGCCCCACTCCAGGGGATCCCAATTTCCTCGCTATGATGGAGACGTCTAGCCGCAGATTCCTTACCTTTGAATTATCCCCTGGTGCCAGACTGGATCCGGAAACTTTTCTGCAGCAATACCTCTGCATGTCAGTAGAGGGTGTTGAGCGACTCTGTAACAACGACGTCCACCAGATGTGACGTCAGCAGAGTCCACATAAGCTCTCCCTTGACGCCCTGATGTCGGATCCTTCCTTTTCGTGCTTCCACCCGAATCCGGAGAGTGGTACCTCTGGCCATTTTTGGCCTGCCTCGTTGTCGATGAAACTGTGCTTTTTTCTAGCTATCTTCAGGGTCCTGTGAAGTACGATGTCGAATCCACACCATCATCCTATCTGCATGTGGTGTCTGGGCACGCACCCTGACTCTGAATGGTGTGGCTCATGTCTTCAGCTTCCGTTGTCGGTGTTGCAGGAGCACTGCATGACGCTGTTAGCTGTGCGGTGGTTGCAGGCCCGTCGTCGGTTGTGGTCCTCTTCTCCCTCCGAGGACCGATCGAGGGCCAGCTCCTGAAGTCCTTCGTCCTCACTGTTGTCTGATAAGTCACACTATAGGTGGTTGGTGCCGCTGCCTTCTTCGATCTTACAGCGTACACGCGGTGTCCCTGACATGCCTCCTATTCCTTCAAATTCGGAGTCAGAGCAAGAATCTGTCCCGTGCCTTCCGGTGTTTGATGGAACCAAGGAGATTCTGGCTCATATGAGGGAATAATATCTCTCCCTCTATGACATATTTCGTTCTCAGTCTCCCTCTGGTGCTCGTTTTGGCCCCAAGGAGGTCAGTGAGCCCTTGACTGACTCCGAACTGGTGGGACCTCCCATGGTGTCAGTGAAGCCCTCCGAATCCGTGATCGACGCCTTATCGGCTGCAGTGAATGAATGAATGAATGAAATTGGATTTCTAAAGCGCGTTGCTACCCTGAGGCCTCGTAGCGCTTAAGACCAGACAGACAGACACGTGGTTAGAGTGTAGTGCTGAAAAGATAAGTTTTAAGAAGTTTGCGAAAAATCTGTAGGTTCGATTCCATACGAAGAGTAGAGGGAAGGGAATTCCATAGATTGGTAGCATTCAAAGAAAAGGAACGACCGCCCCATCTAGATCTACGTACTTTCCTTGTAGTAGCCATAAAAGCGGAGCTGGAACGAAGACTCCTTGATGGTTGGTAGGGAGTAACCAGAGGGTGAATAATGGCAGGGCCAGTTTTCCAGAAAGCTCTATGGGCCAGGCACATAGCCTTAAATCGTATTCGGGACCTGATTGGAAGCCAATGAAGTGTTCTAATTGCGGGTTTTGCCGATTGTCTCCGAGGAACTTGGAGGAGTAGACGAGCCGCACAATTCTGGATCACTTGTAATATCTGAAAGAGACACGTTAGTGACAGATTCCTCACCTTAGAATATCCCCAGGCATCAGGCTGGATCCGGAAAGTTTTTGCGTAGCAGTACCCTTGCGCGTCGGTAGGCGGCGTCGTGCGTCTCCGCGTCCGTCGTCGGCGTCGGGACCGCCGGGATGACGTCGCGGGCAGTACTTAGACGCCGCCCCTGCGCGCTGCCGTCAGTTCTTCTTTTTTCCGCGCCAGTAAGCGCAGATCCGGGAAGAGCAGTGCCCTAGTCATTTTTATTGACTAACTTTTTGGTGATTTTTCACTGTTTTCTTCGAGTCATCTCGGCTCCACGGTGTCGGTAGGGATGCCCGGCTTCAAGCCATGCGACGCCTGTGGTCGAATGATGTCGATCACAGACCCGCACTTAGTGTCTCTACTGTCTCGACCACGACACGAAGTCGTGTTCCGACTGCCGAGCCTTGCACCCGAAGGCTTTGCGAGAGCGGTCTCGAAAGCTCCTCGAGGTCCGGCAGTCGGCTCCGCGCCGCACCAAGCCCCGGTCACGGGAGAGGTCATGGGGCCGGTCGCGGAGTCCTCGCCCGTCATCGGAGTCCAAGTCTTCGCACTCCTCGGGTAAGTCGAAGCACAAAAAGTCTAAGAAGCACCATCGCTCTAAGACTTCGCCTCGTCGGTCTCGCGACTCGGCTGAGGCCCCTGTCGGCACCGTCCCCGCGGCTCCGGATGTGCCTGTGGCGCCGCCCCCGCATTACCCGTCCTTCCCGGGTTCGAGGGCGACTCCGGCCGAGATACAGGAATTCCTGTCGGCCATGGCCCGCCTCTTCGGGCCTCAAGGCCCCTCCGGTGCGCCTTCGGGCCCCGCGGGCCCTAATGGGATTGCCCCGGCGCCGCCAACGACTCCGGTCCCGGCGCCGCCTGTCCCACCAGCCTCGCTCCTGGCTTCGGCCCCGGCCTCGATCCCGGCTCCGGTGGTACCGCAACCCCCATCGACGCCAGTTGACCTAACCACGCCTCCGCCGATGTCCCCGGTGCCGTTCCTGACGCCGCCCGGGGCTCCGGGCGGCGTCGTTCCCCAGTTATCTCCGGATCCGGACGCGGCGTCGGACCGACGTCGCCCGACGCCGGCTCCGGCGCCGATTAAACCTTGAGTCCCGGACGTCTCTCCTCCTCCTTATTTTCAACCTGAGGAGGACCAGGAGAGCTGGGAGGGGTCGGATGACCCTTTCACACAGCAGTGTGACTATGATCAGGACTGGGCAGGGGAACTTGGGGATGCCAGTGGTCTGGACACTTCCCCTGACACTGGCATGCTGTCTCCTCCTTCCGTGGCTACGGAGGAGGGAGCAAATTTCGCAACGGTGTTGCGTAGAGCAGCTGGAGCCTTACACCTCCAATTGCCTACAGTGGCTGTCAGGACTAACCTCCTGACGGAAGTGCTTCAGCCGGCAGCTACCTCCTCGGAGCCATTGCTGCCGTTTAATGATGCACTTTCTGACGTTCTTTGGGCACCTGGTCCAAGCCCGCCACAGGGGCTCCTGTGGATAGGAACGTGGCCCGACGCCATCGCCCTGCTCCGGGCGACCCCATGTTTCTCTCTCAACATCCCACCCCCGAGAGCTTGGTTGTCCAAGCCTCTGCCTCCCAAACCGCCTTCCCTACCGCCCCTCCGGATAGGGAATCCAAACGCCTGGATCAATTTGGGAAGAAGGCCTTTTCTTCCTCCAGTGCTGGCTTGCGGTCCGTGAACACCGCTTGCCTTTTGGGCCGATACTCCCACTCTCTGTGGGATTCGGTGGCGCTCGTTTTGCCCCAGTGTCAGACACTGCTTTCCCGCGCCATTGCGGAAGGAAGGGATGCGGCAAAGTACACCATCCGTTGTGGCCTTGATACCGCCGACTCGCTGGGCAGATCGCTTGCAACGACGGTGGCGCTGCGTCGCCACGCCTGGCTGAGGACGACTGGTTTCTCGGGAGATGTCCAAAACACACTCATGGACATGCCCTTTGATGGAGTCGGTCTTTTTGGTACCAAAGCAGACCATGCGCTGGAGCGTTTTAAGGACTCACGGGCTACTGCCAAGTCCCTGGGCCTTTCTGCTGTGCGCCCTCCGCTAACCTCTGCTTTTCGCCCCTTTCGTGGCCACGGAAGGGGCGCCCAGTCACGTCCGCTGCCCAGCCACCGGCCCGCGCAGCAAGCGTCTTCGTGTGGCCGAGGACGTGGCTCCCGCTGTGGCGGGTCAGGCAACCAGCGTGCGGGTCAGACCACCAACCCCGCCCCGTCCGCGGCCTCCAAGCCCTCCTAGTCCTTCCTTTCAGGTGCACAGCACGCCAGTAGGGGGCAGGGTCCGCCATCACCTTCACCACTGGCGTGCCATCACCTCGGACAGGTGGGTCTTGGACATTGTCCGAAGGGGCTACTCCCTCCCTTCGAGACCACCCCCAGCCATGCCACCTCAATTCCACCGCATGTCAGGGGATCACTTGGTGCTTCTGCAGAAGGAAGTCAAGGCCCTCTTGGCCAAGAGGGCCATCGAGCATGTTCCGACACCAGAAGTAGGACGTGGTTGCTACTCCCACTACTTTCTGGTGCCCAAAAGGACAAGGAGGACATGCGTCCTATCTTGGACCTCCGGAACGTCAATCGCTTCCTCCGCAAGGAGAAGTTCAAGATGCTCACCCTAGCTCAGGTCTTGACTGCCCTCGACCCCGGAGACTGGTTGGTAGCGTTGGACTTACAGGACGCTTATTTCCACATCCCCGTCCTGCCGTCCCATCTGCGTTACCTGCGGTTCACGGTAGGCCTCGAGCATTTTCAGTTCACTGTGCTCCCCTTTGGCCTTACCAGTGCCCCCTCGGGTGTTCACGAAAGTGATGGCGGTGGTCGCAGCTCATCTGAAAGAGACACGTTAGTGATAGATTCCTTACCTTAGAATATCCCCAGGCGTCAGGCTGGATCCGGAAAGTTTTGCGTAGCAGTACCCTTGCGCGTCGGTAGGCGGCGTCGTGCGGCTCCGCGTCCGTCGTCGGCGTCGTGATCGCCGGGATGACGTCGCGGGCAGTACTTAGACGCCGCCCTGCGCGCTGACGTCAGTTCTTCTTTTTCCGCGCCAGTAAGCGCAGATCCGGGAAGAGCAGTGCCCTGGTCAATTTTTGACCATACTTTTGGTGATTTTTCACTGTCTTTTTCCACCTTCAGGTGTCGTAGGGATGCCCGGCTTCAAGCGATGCGGCGCCTGTGCGCGGATGATGTCCGTCACCGACCCGCATTGGGAGTGTCTCTTCTGCCTCGGCCGAGGCCACGACACCGAGTCTTGTCCCGAATGCCAGGCCCTCAACCCGAAGGCTTTGCGAGAGCGGTCTCGAAAGCTCCTCGAGGCCCGG
The DNA here is from genome assembly GCA_963921515.1 of Calotriton arnoldi. Taxonomy (NCBI): domain Eukaryota; kingdom Metazoa; phylum Chordata; class Amphibia; order Caudata; family Salamandridae; genus Calotriton; species Calotriton arnoldi. The sequence goes on along the minus strand of CAWUFW010004722.1, from coordinate 335,730 downwards.
CATTCGGCTCCGCGGAAGCCCCGGTCGCGTGAGAGGTCCAGGGGTCGCTCGCGGAGTGCACACCGGTCGTCGGCGTCGAAGTCTTCTTCGTCCGGTAAGTCTCGACACAAGAAGTCCAAGAAGCATCGTCGCTCTCGGACTTCGCCTCGCCGGTCTCGCGACTCGGCTGAGGCCCCTCCCGGCACCGTCCCGCCCCGCGGCCCCGGACTTGCCTGTGGAGTCGCCCCCGTCATACCCGCCCTTCCCGGGTTCGGGGCGGATCCGGCCAAGGTACAGGAGTTCCTGTCGGCCATGGCCCGCCTCTTCGGGCCTTCAGGCCCCTCCGGTGCGCCTTCGGGCCCCGCGGGCCCTGATGGGGTTGATCCGGCGTCGCCGGCGGCTCCGGCCCCGGCGTCGCCCGAGCCTCCAGCCTCGATCCCGGCTCCGGCTCCGGCCCCGGCCTCGATCCCGGCTCCACAACTCCCATCGACGCCGGTCGACCTCACGACACCTCCGCCGGCGCCGATGTCTCCGGTGCCGTTCTCGACGCCGCCCTGGGCTCCGGGCGGCGTCGTCCCCCAGTTCCTTCCGGCTCCGGACATGGACCCGGAGCGACGTCGCTCGACGCCGGCTCCGGCGCCGATGGGACCTTGGGTCCCTAATGTCCCTCCTCCTCCTTATTTTGAACCAGAGGAGGACCAGGAGGACTGGGAGGGGTCTGATGACCCTCTGACACGCAACTGTCAGTATGATGAGGACTGGACAGAGAGTCTAGGGGAGGCCAGTGGTCTGGATACTTCTCCTGACACTGGCATGCTGTCTCCTCCCGTGGCTACGGAGGAGGGGGCCAATTTTGAGTACGGTGTTGCGTAGGGCTGCTGGGGCCTTACGTCTCCAGCTCCCTACTTTGACGGTCAAGACTAACATCTTGACAGAGGTGCTTCAGCCGGCAGCCTCCTCTGCGGAGACTGTGCTGCCGTTTAACGACGCCCTCACGGACGTTCTTTTGGGCGCCTGGTCCAAGCCCAACACAGGGGCTCCTGTGGATCGGAACGTGTCACGACGCCATCGCCCCGCTCCGGGCGACCCCTGTTTCTTTCTGTCCACCCCACTCCTGAGAGCTTGGTTGTCCAAGCCTCCGCTTCCCAAACCGCCTTCCCTACCGCTCCTCCGGATAGGGAATCCAAACGCCTGGATCAGTTTGGGAAGAAAGGTTTTTCTTCCTCCAGTGCTGGCTTGCGGTCCGTTAACACCGCTTGTCTTTTGGGCCGATATACCCACTCCCTGTGGGATTCGGTGGCGGATGTTTTGCCCCAGTGCCCTGAGGAGGTCCAGGCACTGCTTTCCCGCGCCATTGCGGAAGGACGGGATGCGGCCAAATACACTATCCGTTGTGGCCTTGACACCGCCGACTCGCTGGGCAGGTCGATTGCAACGACGGTGGCGCTCCGGCGCCACGCCTGGCTGAGAACCACTGGTTTTTCAGGGGATGTCCAGAATACTCTCATGGACATGCCCTTTGATGGAGTCGGTCTTTTTGGGTCCAAAGCAGACCATGCGTTGGAGCGCTTTAAGGACTCACGGGCTACTGCAAAGTCCCTGGGCCTTTCTGCTACACGCCCTCCGCTGCCTTCTGCTTTTCGCCCCTATCGTGGCCACGGTAGGGGCGCCCTTCACGTCAGCAGCCCAGCCACCGGCCCGCGCAGCAGGCGTCTTCGCGTGGCCGAGGACGTGGATTCCGCCGTGGCGGATCGGGCAACCAGCGTGCGGGTCAGGCCACCACCTCCAACCCGTCCGCGGCCTCCAAGCCCTCCTAGTCCCTCCTTTCAGGTGCACGGCACGCCAGTAGGGGGCAGGGTCTGCCATCACCTTCCCCACTGGCGCACCATCACCTCGGACAGGTGGGTCTTGGACATTGTCCGAAGGGGCTACTCCCTCCCCTTCGAGACCACCCCCAGCCATGCCACCTCAATTCCACCGCATGTCAGGGGATCACTTGGTGCTTCTACAGAAGGAAGTCACGGCCCTCTTGACCAAGAGGGCCATCGAGCATGTTCCAACCCCAGAAGTAGGGCGTGGTTGCTACTCCCACTACTTTCTGGTGCCCAAAAAGGACAAGGAGGACATGCGTCCTATCTTGGACCTCCGGAACGTCAATCGCTTCCTCCGGAAGGAGAAGTTCAAGATGCTCACCCTAGCTCAGGTCTTGACTGCCCTCGACCCTGGAGACTGGTTGGTAGCGTTGGACTTGCAGGACGCGTATTTCCACATCCCCGTCCTGCCGGCCCACCGGCGTTACCTTCGGTTCACGGTAGGCCCCGAGCATTTTCAGTTCACCGTGCTCCCCTTTGGCCTTACCAGTGCCCCTCGGGTGTTCACGAAAGTGATGGCGGTGGTCGCAGCTCATCTGCGCCGGGCAGGGGTTTCAGTCTTCCCCTACCTCGACGACTGGCTGCTGAAGGCGGGCTCGTCCCAGGCAGTCGTCTCCCACCTCCAGACTACGGCCGAACTCCTGCACTCGCTGGGGTTCTCCATCAATGTGCCGAAGTCGCATCTAATTCCTTCTCCACAGCTCCTTTTCATCGGAGCAGTTCTGGACACGACGCAGTTTCGGGCCTATCCTCCCGAACGGCGAGTCCGGGATATTCAGGCTATGATTCCGATCTTTCGGCCTTTATCCTGGGTTTCGGTACGGATGACCCTGAGGCTGCTGGGCCTCATGGCCTCCTGCATCCTGCTGGTCAATCATGCCAGATGGCATATGCGGGCTCTGCAGTGGGACCTGAAGTTCCAGTGGGCGCAGCACCAGGGCAACCTGTCCGATCACGTCCAGATCTCGGAGGGGACTGCAAAACAGTTGCAGTGGTGGCTCTCGAACCGGCAATGGGTCATGGGCAGATCCCTCTCCCTTCCCCAGCCAGAGCATACAGTTGTGACGGACGCGTCCCTTCTGGGATGGGGCGGTCACATGGGAGAGGCGGAGATCAGAGGCCTCTGGTCTCCGGGCGGAGTCCCGGCTCCATATCAACCTTCTGGAGCTCCGGGCGATCCGGCTTGCACTCAAGGCATTCCTTCCCTCTGTCAAAGGGAAGGTAGTGCAGGTGTTCACAGACAACACCACCGCCATGTGGTACTGCAACAAACAGGGCGGGGTGGGGTCTTGGACCCTTTGTCATGAGGCTCTGCGCCTCTGGACATGGCTGGAACATCAGGGCATGTTCCTGATGGTTCAACACCTGGCAGGTTCTCTGAACGCCAGGGCGGACGAACCTCAGCCGCAGGTGCATGATGGATCACGAATGGCGTCTTCACTCGGAAGTGGCGCAAGGACTCTTTCTACAGTGGGGAGAGCCTTGGTTAGATCTATTCGCCACCGAAGAGAACGCGCAATGTCATCAGTTCTGCGCGTTGGAATTTCCAAGGCGGCACTCGCTCGGCGACGCTTTTCGTCGCGAGTGGAGTTGCGGTCTGTTGTACGCCTTTCCGCCTATACCACTTCTACCCAGAGTGTTGAAGAAGATTCGGCACGACCGGGCCCAAGTCATTCTTGTGGCTCCGGACTGGGCTCGAAGAGTTTGGTATCCCGAGCTACTCAATATGAGCATAGATCCCCCGATCCGTCTGCCTCTTCGGGAGGATCTTCTGTCGCAGCACCAGGGGACGGTCCTCCACCCGAACCTGTCCAGTCTACACCTGCTTGCGTGGAGATTGAGCGGCGGCAGTTGATTCCTTTCAACTTGCCTCCCGAAGTTTGTGATGTGATTCTGGCAGCCAGGCGTCCCTCCACTAAGGTGGTATACGCCTGCAGGTGGAACAAATTTGTGGCATGGTGCACAGCAAAGGCTGTGGATCCCCTTTCTGCCCCTCTTTCTGAGGTCCTTCTGTTCCTTCTCTCTCTGGCCCAACAGGGTTCTGCCCTGGGTACCATCAAGGGTTATCTTTGTGCTATCTCGGCCTTCCTCAGGCTCCCTGATCAGCCCTCCCTTTTCAAGTCCCCTGTTGTTAACAGGTTCTTAAAAGGCATTACTCACCTCTTCCCTCCTGTTCCGTTTGTAATGCCTCAGTGGGACTTGAACTTGGTTCTTACCTTTTAATGTGCGCTCCCTTTGAGCCTCTGCATAACTGTCCTCTTCGTCTTCTGACTCTAAAGGCAGCCTTTCTGGTGGCCATCACCTCCGCTCGGCGGGTGAGTGAGCTCCAGGCTCTTTCTTGCAAACCTCCCTTTCTGTCTGTTCATCCAGACAAGGTTGTTCTTCGGACGCGTCCGTCCTTCTTGCCAAAGGTGGTTACTGCTTTCCACATTGGGCAGACCATCACTTTGCCCACCTTCTTTCCGCCTCCGCATCCTTCCAGAGAGGAAGAGAGGCTCCACCGTCTGGACCCAAAACGTGCGCTCTCCTTCTATATCGACCGCACGAAACACTTCCGGGTGGATGACCAGCTCTTTGTTGGCTACGTGGGCGCCAAAAAAGGTCGGGCGGTGCACAAAAGGACCATCTCCCGCTGGGTTACCCTGTGCATCAAGACCTGCTATTCTTTGGCTAAAAAGGAGCCTCCTGTTGGGCTGCGTGCCCATTCCACCAGGGCAACGGCTGCTACCACGGCCTTGGGCCGCGGTGTTCCGCTGCCGGTTATCTGTCAGGCAGCTACGTGGGCCTCGCTGCACACGTTTACTAAGCATTACTGCCTTGACAGTCAGGTCCGGAGGGACGGCTTCTTTGGCCGTTCTGTCCTCCAGGACTTCCTTGTCTGATCTTTGTTCGCAGACCCACCACCGGGGTTGGTATTGCTGGGGTATCTATTCTAAGGTAAGGAATCTATCACTAACGTGTCTCTTTCAGATGCACAAGTTACTAACTTGTGTAACGATATATCTGTAAGAGACAGTAGTTAGTGATAGATTCCTTACCGCCCCACCCATCCTCCCCGTTCTGCGAACTGATTTCTAGGGTTAAGGACATCCCTTTCAGGGCCCTAGTATTTTTCAGACACCTGTGTCAGCTTCTTGCATGGCTCTGCGTTCCTGGCGCGGAAAGTCGTGTACAGAACTGACGTCAGCGCGCAGGGGCGGCGTCTAAGTACTGCCCGCGACGTCATCCCGGCGATCACGACGCCGACGACGGACGCGGAGCCGCACGACGCCGCCTACCGACGCGCAAGGGTACTGCTACGCAAAACTTTCCGGATCCAGCCTGACGCCTGGGGATATTCTAAGGTAAGGAATCTATCACTAACTACTGTCTCTTACAGATATATCGTTACACAAGTTAGTAACTTGTGCATCTGCACCGGGCAGGGGTTCCAGTCTTCCCCTACCTCGACGACTGGCTGCTGAAGGCGGGCTCGTCCCAGGCAGTCGTCTCCCACCTCCAGACTACGGCCGAACTCCTGCACTCGCTGGGGTTCTCCATCAATGTGCCAAAGTTGCATCTGATTCCTTCTCCACAGCTCCTTTTCATCGGAGCAGTTCTGGACACGACGCAGTTTCGGGCCTATCCTCCCGAACGGCGGGTCCGGGATATTCAGGCTATGATTCCGATCTTTCAGCCTTTATCCTGGGTTTTGGTACGGATGACCCTGAGGCTGCTGGGCCTCATGGCCTCCTGTATCCTGCTGGTCGATCATGCCAGATGGCATATGCGGGCTCTGCAGTGGGACCTGAAGTTCCAGTGGGCGCAGCACCAGGGCAACCTGTCTGATCACGTCCAGATCTCGGAGGGGACTGCCAAACAGTTGCAGTGGTGGCTCTCGAACCGGCAATGGGTCATGGGCAGATCCCTCTCCCTTCCCCAGCCAGAGCACACAGTTGTGACGGACGCGTCCCTTCTGGGATGGGGCGGTCACATGGGAGAGGCGGAGATCAGAGGCCTCTGGTCTCCGGCGGAGTCCCGGCTCCATATCAACCTTCTGGAGCTCCGGGCGATCCGACTTGCACTCAAGGCATTCCTTCCCTCTGTCAAAGGGACGGTAGTGCAGGTGTTCACAGACAACACCACCGCCATGTGGTACTGCAACAAACAGGGCGTGGACCCAATGTCAGGAGGCTCTGCGCCTCTGGACATGGCTGGAACATCAGGGCATATTCCTGATGGTTCAACATCTGGCAGGTTCCCTGAACGCCAGGGTGGACGAACTCAGCCGCAGGTGCATGATGGATCACGAATGGCGTCTTCACTCGGAGGTGGCGCAAGGTCTCTTTCAGCAGTGGGGAGAGCCTTGGTTAGATCTGTTCGCCACCGAAGAGAACACGCAATGTCAGCAGTTCTGCGCGTTGGAATTTCCAAGGCGGCACTCGCTCGGCGACGCTTTTCGTCGCGAGTGGAGTTGCGGTCTGTTGTACGCCTTTCCGCCTATACCACTTCTACCCAGAGTGTTGAAGAAGATTCGGCGCGACCGGGCCCAAGTCATCCTTGTGGCTCCGGACTGGGCTCGAAGAGTTTGGTATCCCGAGCTACTCAGTATGAGCGTCGATCCCCCGATCCGTCTGCCTCTTCGGGAGGATCTTCTGTCGCAGCAGCAGGGGACGGTCCTCCACCCGAACCTGTCCAGTCTCCACCTGCTTGCGTGGAGATTGAGCGGCGGCAGTTGATTCCTTTCGACTTGCCTCCCGAAGTTTGGGATGTGATTCTGGCAGCCAGGCGTCCCTCCACTAAGGTGGTATACGCCTGCAGGTGGAACAAGTTTGTGGCATGGTGCACAGCAAAGGCTGTGAATCCCCTCTCTGCCCCTCTTTCTGAGGTTCTTCTGTTCCTTCTTTCTCTGGCCCAACAGGGTTCTGCCCTGGGTACCATCAAGGGCTATCTTTGTGCTATCTCGGCCTTCCTCAGGCTTCCTGATCAGCCCTCCCTTTTCAAGTCCCCTGTTGTTAACAGGTTCCTAAAAGGCATTACACACCTCTTCCCTCCTGTTCCGTTTGTGATGCCTCAGTGGGACTTGAACTTGGTTCTTACCTTTCTCATGTGCGCTCCCTTTGAGCCTTCTACATAACTGTCCTCTTCGTCTTCTGACTCTGAAGACAGCCTTTCTGGTGGCCATCACCTCCACTCGGCGGGTGAGTGAGCTCCAGGCTCTATCATGCAAACCTCCCTTTCTGTCTGTCCATCCAGACAAGGTTGTTCTTCGGACGCGTCCGTCCTTCTTGCCAAAGGTGGTTACTGCCTTCCACATTGGGCAGACCATCACTTTGCCCACCTTCTTTCCGCCTCCGCATCCTTCCAGAGAGGAAGAGAGGCTCCACCGTCTGGACCCAAAACGTGCGCTTTCCTTTTATATCAACCGCACACAACACTTCCGGGTGGATGACCAGCTCTTTGTTGGCTACGTGGGCGCCAAAAAGGTCGGGCGGTGCACAAGAGAACCATTTCCCGCTGGGTCACCTTGTGTATCAAAGCCTGCTATTCTTTGGCTAAGAAGGAGCCTCCTGTTGGGCTGCGTGCCCATTCCACCAGGGCAACGGCTGCTACCACGGCCTTAGGCCGCGGTGTTCCGCTGCAGGATATCTGTCAGGCAGCTACGTGGGCCTCGCTGCACACGTTTACCAAGCATTATTGCCTTGACAGTCAGGTCCGGAGGGACGACTTCTTTGGCCGTTCTGTCCTCCGGGACTTCCTTGTCTGATCTTTGTTCGCAGACCCACCACCGGGGTTGATATTGCTGGGGTATCTATTCTAAGGTGAGGAATCTGTCACTAACGTGTCTCTTTCAGATGCACAAGTTACTAACTTGTGTAACGATATATCTGTAAGAGACAGTAGTCAGTGACAGATTCCTTACCGCCCCACCCATCCTCCCCTTTCTGCGAACTGATTTCTAGGGTTAAGGACATCCCTTTCAGGGCCCTAGTATTTTTCAGACACCTATGTCAGCTTCTTGCATGGCTCTGCGTTCCTGGCGCGGAAAGTCGTGTACAGAACTGACGTCAGCGCGCAGGGGCGGCGTCTAAGTACTGCCCGCGACGTCATCCCGGCGGTCCCGACGCCGCCTACCGACGCGCAAGGGTACTGCTACGCAAAAACTTTCCGGATCCAGCCTGACGCCTGGGGATATTCTAAGGTGAGGAATCTGTCACTAACTACTGTCTCTTACAGATATATCGTTACACAAGTTAGTAACTTGTGCTTCCGTGTGGTGGCCTGAGGGGCGCCCAAATACAAGGCATTCCCATAATCCAAGCGGGATAAAATGAGGGCTTGCACCATGATCCTTCGTGCCTGGAAGGGGAGTAAATGGAGAATTTTCCTTAACATCCTCATCAGGCCAAAACATGTAGCTGAGAGCTTAGCGGCTTGATGATTGAAGCTTAAAGAGCTATCAAACCACATGCCTAGGCGCTTAATCTGGTGCTTTGGGGCAGGCATAGTGCCAAGACACTTAGGCCATAAAAATGCCGAGGAAGGTGATGGAGCTCTGCCCAGGAACATCAGTTCAGTCTTGTCCCCATTCAGCTTAAGGTGAGACAGTTCCATCCATTCGGCTATTGCCTCTAGGCAGTTGCTCAGAGCGCAAGATGAACCCTCCGGGTGATTTAATGCCACAACCAGTTGGGTATCATCAGCGTAGGTGATAATTTTTATGCCGAATGGATGTACTATCTCTGCCAGATTCGCCATGTATATGTTAAAAAGCGTGGGGCTCAGGGAGGAACCCTGGGGATCCCCACAACTGAGAGGCCAACGGTTGGATGTAAAAGTACCCTCAAAGACCTGAAAGACTCGGTCCTTTAAAAAGGACCGAATCCATGTTAGAGCCTGGTGAGTTACTCCATGATTTTTTAGTCGCTCCAGCAGGATGTCATGATCTACAGTGTCGAAAGCGGCACTGAGGTCTAATAAGATAACTGCTGCTTAGCCTCCCTGATCCAGAAGTCTCCTTGCTTCCTCTATCTGAAAGAGACACGTTAGTGACAGATTCCTTACCTTAGAATATCCCCAGGCGTCAGGCTGGATCCGGAAAGTTTTTGCGTAGTAGTACCCTTGCGCGTCGGTAGGCGGCGTCGTGCGGCTCCGCGTCCGTCGTTGGCGTCGTGATCGCCGGGATGACGTCGCGGGCAGTACTTAGACGCCGCCCCTGCGCGCTGACGTCAGTTCTTCTTTTTCCGCGCCAGCAAGCGCAGATCCGGGAAGAGCAGTGCCCTGGTCATTTTTTGACCATACTTTTTGGTGAATTTTTTCACTGTTTTTTCATCTATCAAGGTGTCGTAGGGATGCCCGGTTTCAAACGTTGCGGCGCCTGTGCGCGGATGATGTCCGTCACCGACCCGCATTGGGAGTGTCTCTTCTGCCTCGGCCGAGGCCACGACACGGAGTCTTGTACCGACTGCCAGGCCCTCAACCCGAAAGCTTTGCGAGAGCGGTCTCGAAAGCTCCTCGAGGCCCGGCATTCGGCTCCGCGGACGCCCCGGTCGCGTGAGAGGTCCAGGGGTCGATCGCGGAGTCCACACCGGTCGTCGGCGTCGAAGTCTTCTTCGTCCGGTAAGTCGAAACACAAGAAGTCCAAAAAGCATCATCGCTCTAGGACTTCGCCTCGCCGGTCTCGCGGCTCGGCTGAGGCCCCTCCCGGCACCGTCCCCGCCCCCGCGGCCCCGGACATGCCTGTGGAGTCGCCCCGCCATACCCGCCCTTCCCGGGTTCGGGGGCGGATCCGGCCAAAGTGCAGGAATTCCTGTCGGCCATGGCCCGCCTCTTCGGGCCTCCAGGCCCCTCCGTGCGCCTTCGGGCCCCGCGGGCCCTGATGGGGTTGCTCCGGCGCCGCCGACGGCTCCGGCCCCGGCGTCGCCCGTGCCTCCAGCCTCGATCCCGGCTCCGGCTTCGGCCCCGGCCTCGATCCCGGCTCCACAACCCCCATCGACGCCGGTCGACCTAACGACACCTCCGCCGGCGCCGATGTCTCCGGTGCCGTTCTCGACGCCGCCCTGGGCTCCAGGCGGCGTCGTCCCCCAGTTCCTTCCGGCTCCGGACATGGATCCGGACCGACGTCGCTCGACGCCGGTTCCGGCGCCGATGGGACCTTGGATCCCAACTGTCCCTCCTCCTCCTTATTTTGAACCAGAGGAGGACCAGGTGGACTGGGAGGGGTCTGATGACCCTCTGACACGACGGTGTCAGTACGATGAGGACTGGACAGAGAGTCTAGGGAGGCCAGTGGTCTGGATACTTCCCCTGACACTGGCATGCTGTCTCCTCCCGTGGCTACGGAGGAGGGAGCCAATTTTGGTACGGTGTTGCGTAGGGCAGCTGGGGCCTTACGTCTCCAACTCCCTACTTTGACGGTCAAGCCTAACATCTTGACAGAGGTGCTTCAGCCGGCAGCCTCCTCTGCGGAGACTGTGCTGCCGTTTAACGACGCCCTCACTGACGTTCTTTTGGGCGCCTGGTCCAAGCCCAACACAGGGGCTCCTGTGGATCGGAACGTGTCACGACGCCATCGCCCAGCTCCGGGCGACCCCCTGTTTCTCTCTGTCCACCCCACTCCTGAGAGCTTGGTTGTCCAAGCCTCCGCTTCCCAAACCGCCTTCCCTACCGCTCCTCCGGATAGGGAATCCAAACGCCTGGATCAGTTTGGGAAGAAAGGTTTTTCTTCCTCCAGTGCTGGCTTGCGGTCCGTTAACACCGCTTGTCTTTTGGGCCGATATACCCACTCCCTGTGGGATTCGGTGGCGGATGTTTTGCCCCAGTGTCCTGAGGAGGTCCAGACACTGCTTTCCCGCGCCATTGCGGAAGGAAGGGATGCGGCTAAATACACAATACGTTGTGGCCTTGACACCGCCGACTCGCTGGGCAGGTCTATTGCAACGACGGTGGCGCTCAGACGCCACGCCTGGCTGAGAACCACTGGTTTTTCAGGGGATGTCCAGAATACTCTCATGGACATGCCCTTTGATGGAGTCGGTCTTTTGGGTCCAAAGCAGACCATGCGTTGGAGCGCTTTAAGGACTCACGGGCTACTGCCAAGTCCCTGGGCCTTTATGCTACACGCCCTCCGCTGACTTCTGCTTTTCGCCCCTATCGTGGCCACGGTAGGGGCGCCCTTCACGTCAGCAGCCCAGCCACCGGCCCGCGCAGCAGGCGTCTTCGCGTGGCCGAGGACATAGATTCCGCCGTGGCGGATCGGGCAACCAGCGTGCGGGTCAGGCCACCACCTCCAACCCGTCCGCGGCCTCCAAGCCCTCCTAGTCCCTCCTTTCAGGTGCACAGCACGCCAGTAGGGGGCAGGGTCCGCCATCACCTTCCCCACTGGCGTACCATCACGTCGGACAGGTGGGTCTTGGACATTGTCCGAAGGGGCTACTCCCTCCCCTTCGAGACCACCCCCCCAGCCATGCCACCTCAATTCCACCGCATGTCGGGGGATCACTTGGTGCTTCTACAGAAGTAAGTCGCGGCCCTCTTGACCAAGAGGGCCATCTAGCGTGTTCCGACCCCAGAAGTAGGGCGTGGTTGCTACTCCCACTACTTTCTGGTGCCCAAAAGGACAAGGAGGACATGCGTCCTATCTTGGACCTCCGGAACGTCAATCGCTTCCTCCGGAAGGAGAAGTTCAAGATGCTCACCCTAGCTCAGGTCTTGACTGCCCTCGACCCTGGAGACTGGTTGATAGCGTTGGACTTGCAGGACGCATATTTCCACATCCCCGTCCTGCCGGCCCACCGGCGTTACCTTCGGTTCACGGTAGGCCCGAGCATTTTCAGTTCACCGTGCTCCCCTTTGGCCTTACCAGTGCCCCTCGGGTGTTCACGAAAGTGATGGCGGTGGTCGCAGCTCATCTGCGCCGGGCAGGGGTTTCAGTCTTCCCCTACCTCGACGACTGGCTGCTGAAGGCGGGCTCGTCCCAGGCAGTCGTCTCCCACCTCCAGACTACGGCCGAACTCCTGCACTCGCTGGGGTTCTCCATCAATGTGCCGAAGTCGCATCTGATTCCTTCTCCACAGCTCCTTTTCATCGGAGCGGTTCTGGACACGACGCAGTTTCGGGCCTATCCTCCCGAACGGCGAGTCCGGGATATTCAGGCTATGATTCCGATCTTTCAGCCTTTATCCTGGGTTTCGGTACGGATGACCCTGAGGCTGCTGGGCCTCATGGCCTCCTGCATCCTGCTGGTCAATCATGCCAGATGGCATATGCGGGCTCTGCAGTGGGACCTGAAGTTCCAGTGGGCGCAGCACCAGGGCAACCTGTCCGATCACGTCCAGATCTCGGAGGGGACTGCAAGACAGTTGCAGTGGTGGCTCTCGAACCGGCAATGGGTCATGGGCAGATCCCTCTCCCTTCCCCAGCCAGAGCACACAGTTGTGACGGACGCGTCCCTTCTGGGATGGGGCGGTCACATGGGAGAGGCGGAGATCAGAGGCCTCTGGTCTCCGGGCGGAGTCCCGGCTCCATATAAACCTTCTGGAGCTCCGGGCGATCCGACTTGCACTCAAGACATTCCTTCCCTCTGTCAAAGGGAAGGTAGTGCAGGTGTTCACAGACAACACCACCGCCATGTGGTACTGCAACAAACAGGGCGGGGTGGGGTCTTGGACCCTTTGTCAGGAGGCTCTGCGCCTCTGGTCATGGCTGGAACATCAGGGCATGTTCCTGATGGTTCAACACCTGGCAGGTTCCCTGAACGCCAGGGCGGACGAATCTCAGCCGCAGGTGCATGATGGATCACGAATGGCGTCTTCACTCGGAAGTGGCGCAAGGACTCTTTCTACAATGGGGAGAGCCTTGGTTAGATCTATTCGCCACCGAAGAGAACGCGCAATGTCATCAGTTCTGCGCGTTGGAATTTCCAAGGCGGCACTCGCTCGGAGACGCTTTTCGTCACGAGTGGAGTTGCGGTCTGTTGTACGCCTTTCCGCCTATACCACTTCTACCCAGAGTGTTGAAGAAGATTCGGCACGACCGGGCCCAAGTCATTCTTGTGGCTCCGGACTGGGCTCGAAGAGTTTGGTATCCCGAGCTACTCAATATGAGCGTAGATCCCCCGATCCGTCTGCCTCTTCGGGAGGATCTTCTGTCGCAGCAGCAGGGGACGGTCCTCCACCCGAACCTGTCCAGTCTACACCTGCTTGCGTGGAGATTGAGCGGCGGCAGTTGATTCCTTTCGACTTGCCTCCCGAAGTTTGTGATGTGATTCTGGCAGCCAGGCGTCCCTCCACTAAGGTGGTATACGCCTGCAGGTGGAACAAATTTGTGGCATGGTGCACAGCAAAGGCTGTGAATCCCCTCTCTGCCCCTCTTTCTGAGGTCCTTCTGTTCCTTCTTTCTCTGGCCCAACAGGGTTCTGCCCTGGGTACCATCAAGGGTTATCTTTGTGCTATCTCGGCCTTCCTCAGGCTTCCTGATCAGCCCTCCCTTTTCAAGTCCCCTGTTGTTAACAGGTTCTTAAAAGGCATTACTCACCTCTTCCCTCCTGTTCCGTTTGTGATGCCTCAGTGGGACTTGAACTTGGTTCTTACCTTTTTAATGTGCGCTCCCTTTGAGCCTCTACATAACTGTCCTCTTCGTCTTCTTACTTTGAAGACAGCCTTTCTGGTGGCCATCACCTCCGCTCGGCGGGTGAGTGAGCTCCAGGCTCTATCTTGCAAACCTCCCTTTCTGTCTGTTCATCCGGACAAGGTTGTTCTTCGGACGCGCCCGTCCTTCTTGCCAAAGGTGGTTACTGCTTTCCATATTGGGCAGACCATCACTTTGCCCACCTTCTTTCCGCCTCCGCATCCTTCCAGAGAGGAAGAGAGGCTCCACCGTCTGGACCCAAAACGTGCGCTCTCCTTCTATATTGACCGCACAAAACACTTCCGGGTGGATGACCAGCTCTTTGTTGGCTACGTGGGCGCCAAAAAGGTCGGGCGGTGCACAAGAGGACCATCTCCCGCTGGGTTACCTTGTGCATCAAGACCTGCTATTCTTTGGCTAAGAAGGAGCCTCCTGTTGGGCTGCGGGCCCATTCCACCAGGGCAACGGCTGCTACCACGGCTTTGGGCCGCGGTGTTCCGCTGCCGGTTATTTGTCAGGCAGCTACGTGGGCCTCGCTGCACACGTTTACAAAGCATTACTGCCTTGACAGTCAGGTCCGGAGGGACGGCTTCTTTGGCCGTTCTGTCCTCCAGGACTTCCTTGTCTGATCTTTGTTCGCAGACCCACCACCGGGGTTGGTATTGCTGGGGTATCTATTCTAAGGTAAGGAATCTGTCACTAACGTGTCTCTTTCAGATGCACAAGTTACTAACTTGTGTAACGATATATCTGTAAGAGACAGTAGTTAGTGACAGATTCCTTACCGCCCCTCCCATCCTCCCCGTTCTGCGAACTGATTTCTAGGGTTAAGGACATCCCTTTCAGGGCCCTAGTATTTTTCAGACACCTATGTCAGCTTCTTGCATGGCTCTGCGTTCCTGGCGCGGAAAGTCGTGTACAGAACTGACGTCAGCGCGCAGGGGCGGCGTCTAAGTACTGCCCGCGACGTCATCCCGGCGATCACGACGCCAACGACGGACGCGGAGCCGCACGACGCCGCCTACCGACGCGCAAGGGTACTGCTACGCAAAAACTTTCCGGATCCAGCCTGACGCCTGGGGATATTCTAAGGTAAGGAATCTGTCACTAACTACTGTCTCTTACAGATATATCGTTACACAAGTTAGTAACTTGTGCGTCACTGCCAGCAGGGCCGTCTCTGTCCCACGCCTGGGACGAAATCCTGTCTGGGAGTCGTGAAGCAAGTTGTTAGACTCCAGATAATGAGTTAATGTAGAGTTAATATGTCTCTCAATTAGTTTGCTCAACCAGGGAAGGAGAGAGATAGGTCGGTAGTTGGCCATGTTGGAGTTATCTAGATTTGTTTTTTTTAAAAGGGCTCTAACCTGAGCGCATTTCCAATCTGGGGGAACCGTGCTCGAAGTAATAGAGGCATTTAGGGTGTTCAGAATTACTAGGCGAACGACATTGACAACTAAGGTAAGATACCGCGGAGGGGCAGGATCTAAGGGAGAGCCCGAGGTCACCGTGGAGATAAGTGATTCCAAAGTGACCTTGTCTATCAGGGGGAACTCCACTAAAGAACACTGTAAATCAGGGAGGGTGCTTTTAGTGCTGGATACTATTGACTCACTTTGGTGGAAAGGAAAGGATTGGCATATTAAATAAATTTTTGGGTGAAAGTATTCTGCTAAGTTGTTACAGCGAGCTAGAGCATCCTCTGTGTTATGGGATTGTTGCGGTATAATGGTAAGAGATTTAGCAATGCGAAAGATCTCTTTGGGAGAATTAGCCGCTGCATTAATCCTCTCCTCATAGAATGAAGATTGGGCAGTTTTAATTTCTGCCTTATAGCTTCTCATTGCCTCGCTATAGATATTTTTCCTCTCTTCTGCTAAATTCTGTCTCCATCTCCTTTCCAATTTTCTGCAGATTTGTTTGAGTTCCCTTAATTTAGGGGAAAACCATGGTGCCGCTTTACTTTTTGGTCTCTTTTGGGAGGGTTTTAATGGAAGTAAGGTGTCCAGCGAGTTTTGGATCCACCGGTTAAAGTTGTTATTAGCCCTCTCCGGATCAGAATCAGGAAGGGGAGCAGTGGCATCTAGGGTTAAAGACCAATGATTGACGGAAAGATTTGCCCATTTCCTTTCCTGCAGCAGAGTTACACTCTGGGAGGGAGGAGGCACTACAGTCTTCCAGACCAGAGGAATTAGTAAATGATCAGTCCAGGGGAGAGGGATGGGAGACCCCACCGACAGATTCTGGTCGTTACTAAACACTGGATCCAGAAGATGACACTTAACATGCGTAGGGGCAAAGCCTTTCTGCTTGAGTTGGAGTGCTGCGAGGCTAGAATGTAGCTCTTTAGCCAGGTGATCAGAGGGGTCATCCAGGTGGATGTTAAGATCCCCTAGTACTGTAAAATTGGCTGGGGTTAATGCTAAACTGGCCACAAGAGTCGGAAGTGTACCAAGGAATTGGCCTATGGGACCTGGGGTGCGATAGAGCAGCAGACCAGAGAGAGTAATTGTAGATGAGAAATCCAAAGAAAAATTCATACTTTCGCAACCAGGTAGCTCCTCCATGGAGGACCGGCAACAGAAATTATCTTTAAAAATGATAGCGAGACCTCCACCTCTTCCAATCTTGCGGTCTGCTCTATGTATTAAATACCCTGGTGGGAGGGCCTGGGTGATAGTAGGATCAACTTCATCCTGTAACCACGTTTCTGTCAGAAATAGAGCATCAGGTTTAAGATCATCTATGAGAAGTGCCAGTTCGACAGAATGTTTGGGGAGAGAGCGGCAGTTTAAAAGAAAAAGTTTTTTTGGGGAGTTGGTATCTGATAGGTCCTTACTATGGGGTTGAAGCTTAAAGTTACAGTGGAGGCAGCTAGAAGGATTGTTAGCGAGGATCAGCGAATGTAGACAGTTAGAACTGGTGACTTGTCTTATGTTGAGCAGTGCCTGAGCACTATAAATAAAATTAGTTGTTGAAAAACCGCCAGGGGTCATGGCCCGTGGTCCCGACCGGGCTCGGACGGGCGCAGACGGGCTTGCCTTTGGCGCGCCTTGGGCGCGCCGCAGGCGCGTCCGCTGCGCGTGTGCATGAGCAATGGTTTAAAACAAGTGGGGGCGCGAAAGACTAGTGCGCTGACCCAAACCGGAAGTGGTTAAACTCCCAGAAGCCCTCCGCGCAACGGCACAAGCCGCGTCGGACCGGGGCTGAGGAGGAAAAAGGTTTCTTTGGCAGGTACCGATACAGATTACCTTCAAACTATTCAAGTACAAGTGCAGGAATAAAACAAGTTTTAAAATAAGTTCTAAAAGGATTTGGCCACAAACACTGAGCACACACACACGTCGCGGCTCGTTACCTCCCTGCCACTGAGTGTCTGCCTCGTCCGCTGCGCGTGTGCATGAGCAGCTCTTCGGGGTTCCTGCCTGTGCTGAGTCAATGGCGCTGATCACCCCTACTTTGTTTCTCCTCCTCAACGCTGGGGTGTCGTCTCTGCGACACCGGTCGACGACGGGAATGACGTTGGTGGACAGGTTCTTTCCAGGCTACCTTCCTCTGCTTTCAAAGGAGCCCCCTGCTATTTTCCCCTGGGAACACAAGTTTTTTGGTGATGTCGGTAATCACACAACTGATGTCCCTCAGCCTCCTCCGGAGTTTCATTTGGGGTCTGACCTTGGTTCTTCCCCATCCTCTGGCCTGTTTTCTCCTCCTCATCTCGCTTTGGAGGCTAGCTCAGCTTTTTCTGGGCTTTTGGGGAGAGTTGCTGTGGTTCTGAGGCTGCAGTTTGCTGCTGTGGAGGTGGCCATTGATCCCCTACTTGGGGTGCTTCATCAGGGCCAGATAAGAACTGAACCTGTGCTCCCCTTTAGTGAAGTCCTCTTTGATAGTCTGTTGGGCGCCTGGGCTAACCCTTTTCAAGGGCCTCCGTGGACCTGTCTATAGCTCATAGGCACCATCCTGCCCCTGGAGACCCGCTCTGCCTTTCCTGTCAGCCTACTCCGCACAGCTTTGTGGTTCAGGCTGCTACAGCCTCCCCCGATATCAGCTCCGTGCCTGACACCCCCCAGACAGGGAGTCTTAAAGTGTAGATGCTCTTGGTCGATATCTCTTTTCTGCCACCTGCTCCGATTTGCTGTCCCTTAATACAGCTTGTGTTTTGGGCTGTTTTTCTCATGTGTTGTGGGTTTCGGTCTCGCGCCTTCTCTCTTCCGTCCCCGATGAGACTCGGGACACTCTTACGGATCTGGTTCAGGATGGCTGTCATAAGCTAAATTGCTGATTCTTTGTGGCATGGATACCGTCCGTCGGACGAGCCATTGTTCTTTTGGTAGCTCTATGCCGGTGCGCCTGGCTATGCACCTCTGACTTATCAAAGGCTGTTCAGTCCGCTTTGATGGACAAACCTTTCAAAGGTCAATATCTGTTTGTCAAACTGACTCCGTTTTGTGCCGTTTTCGGGATAGTAGAAGTGGAGCGAAATCTTAATGCCTCATTACTATACCACCCTCTCTTCCCCCAGCACTCAGTCTGGCAGGGGATGGCCTCCTTCATTTTTTCTGTGTTAGCCGTTCTAGGGTGGTGCCTGTTAGTTTCTTCTTTTTTTCACTCGTCACCTCCAAGTGGCATTAGTGTGGTGTGCCTGCACTGGCAGTTTGGCCCTGCTTTGTTTTCTACACCGGCGGCTGCACAGTGTTGTCTTGCTTTCTACCCAAGTTCTGATTGTGGTGTTTTCATGGTAGTGTGCGGATGCACTGCTGCCATGTTCCCTGTCCTACAGGGTACTTCGTCTGTATGCCTTACAGGTTTTCCTCCATATGTTTCTGACACCATAGTACCCCTTATATGGGGCCCCACATGCTGTGCTTTGGTGCCCTGGTGCAAGATGGAAAATGGTACTTGAGGGTACTTTTTGCCCCTTGTCCCCTTTTGTTGAGTGTTTCTCCACACTAGTCAGGGGGTTTGTTTCTTCCACTCTATTTGGTGCCCTTTTTTCCTGGCTAACGCAAGGGAAGGGGCATGGTTCTTGGCATAAGGTGCATTGTCTGGTCCTGTTCTAGATGGTGTCCCTTCTTTCTTCAGGTATTAGCACCTCTTGTGCTAGTTTTCGCTATACGCGGGCAAGACAAGCTCCTGCCCCCTTTTCCTCATAGGCTCTTTGCAGACATGCCCTTTCCGTATCTTGGCGTGGGTGGCTTCCTCGGCTGACCCTTTCTCTTCTATGCCTCTGCATAACCTGTTTTAATCTGCCTCTGCATTGTGCAAGGCTGCTGTTGCTTTTCAATTTTAAATTGGGGACGTTTCCGTACCTCTGGTACCAACCCTACCGTTTCGTTACTGCCCTGGCTGTCTTTAGACATGCCTTCTGCCCCTTGTTCGGGGATTTTGGCTATTTTTCATCTTCCGGTCTTCTCGGACGTGGGTTCCTTGACCACCCTCTCTAGGCCAATTCGTTCGGAGGTTGGTGTTCCCGTGGGATTCTTTCTGTGGAGTCTCTTTAATTTCTTGCGACGTGGATACCGTTCTACCCCTAAGGGGTTTGCTTCCCTTGTACTAATGAGCATAGCAATTAATATCTTGGGGGACGTCACGATCCTCACTCACGATGTTACCTGCTTGTTGGCCGGGCACGGGTTATTCCGTGCAAAGAACTTCTTTTGTTCTGGCCTCCATGCTTGTTGGGCTGTAGGCACTGCCTCTTAATCTGTTACTTAGATTCTTTACACTGGTTCTTTGATTAGGCCTTCACTTGTGGCGTTGGTCTTCCCATACCATGTTTTCTATTGTTTGCTGCTTCGGCTAGGTCCCTTCTCCGTCTGCTATTCTTTCTATCTGAAAGAGACACGTTAGTGACAGATTCCTTACCTTAGAATATCCCCAGGCTTCAGGCTGGATCCGGAAAGTTTTGCGTAGCAGTACCCCTGCGTGTCGGTAGGCGGCGTCGTGCGGCTCCGCGTCAGTCGTCGGCGTCGTGATCGCCGGGATGACGTCGCGGCCAGTACTTAGACGCCGCCCATGCGCGCTGGCGTCAGTTCTTTCTTTTTCCGCGCCAGTAAGCGCAGATCCGGATTGAGCAGTGCCCCAGTCATTTTTTGACTGAGTATTTTTTGAGACTTTTTGTCCAAGTTTTTCGAGTCGTTTCGACTCCAAGGTGTCAGTAGGGATGCCCGGCTTCAAGCCATGCGAGATATGTAATCGCATGATGTCGATTACGGATCCGCACCGAGAGTGTCTCTTCTGCCTGGGGCGCGGCCACGACCCCCAGTCGTGCCCCGAGTGTCGGTCCCTCGCCCCGAAGGCTTTGCGAGAGCGGTCTCGAAAGCTTCTCGAGGCCCGGCACTCGGCTCCGGGTCGCTCGAGGTCCCGGGAGAGGTTGAGGGGCCGGTCGCGGAGCCGTCGTCATTCGTCGGGGTCGAAGTCTTCGTCCTCAGGTAAGGCGAAGCACAAGAGGTCTAAGAAGCGTCGCTCTAAGACCTCCCCTCGCCAGTCTCATGACCCGGGCGAGGGTCCAGATGGTACCGCCCCGCGGCTCCGGAGGTACCCGCGCAGCCGACGCCGGCCTACCCGCCTGTTCCGGGTCCGACGTCGACTCCGGCCGAGATACAGGACTTCCTGTCGGCCATGGCTCGCATCTTTGAGCCTAAGGGTTACCCCGGTGCGCCTTCAGGCCCCAGTGGGAGTCCTCCCTCGGCACCACCGGCGGCTCCGGCCCCGGTGTCTCCGGCGGCTCCGGCCCTGGCGCCGCAGGACCCCCTCGGATCCAGGCCTGGATCACGGTCGACGCCGGTTGACCTAACCACACCTCCACCGGCGCCGACCTCACCGGTACCGTTCACGGCGCCGTCCGAGGCCCCGGGCGGCGCCGTCCCCAGGTTCTCCCCAGCACCGGACACGGAGCTGGATCGACGTCGCTCGACGCCGATTCCGAATCCGATGGGACCTTTCTTCCCTCATGTCCCTCCTCCATACTTTTCACCTGTTTTGGAGGACGATGAGGACTGGGAGGGGTCGGAAGACCCTCTCACAGCTCAATGTGAGCCTTATCAGGACTGGGCTGAGGAACTGGGTGATGCCAGTGGTCTGGACACCTCTCCTGACCTTGGCATGCTGTCTCCTCCTTCCGTGGCTACGGAGGAGGGCGCAAGTTATGCAACGGTGTTGCGTAGGGCGGCCGAGGCCTTGCGCCTCAAGCTCCCAACGGTGGCTGTCAGGACTAACCTCCTGACGGAAGTGCTTCAGCCGGCGGCTACCTCTTCGGAGCCACTGCTGCCGTTTAACGACGCACTTTCGGACGTTCTTTTGGGCACCTGGTCCAGGCCCACCACAGGGTCTCCTGTGGACAGGAACGTAGCCCGACGCCATCGCCCGGCCCCGGGCGACCCTCTGTTTCTCTCCCAACACCCCACCCCCGAGAGCTTGGTTGTCCAAGCCTCTACCTCTCAGAGCGCCTTCCCTACGGCTCCGCCGGATAGGGAATCCAAAAAACTGGACCAATTTGGGAAGAAGGCTTTTTCTTCCTCCAGTGCTGGCTTGCGGTCCGTGAACACCGCTTGCCTTTTGGGCCGTTACTCCCACTCTCTGTGGGATTCGGTGGCGCAGGTGCTGCCCAAGTGTCCTGAGGAGGTCCAGGCACTTCTCTCCCGTGCTATTGCAGACGGGAGAGACGCAGCGAAGTTCACTATCCGATGTGGCCTAGACACCGCTGACTCGCTAGGCAGATCGCTTTCTACGACAGTGGCGCTGCACCGTCACGCCTGGCTGAGGACCACTGGTTTCTCGGGCGATGTCCAAAACACCCTTATGGACATGCCCTTTGATGGTATCCGCCTTTTTGGCAATAAGGTAGACAGCGCGCTGGAGCGCTTTAAGGACTCGCGGGCTACGGCCAAGTCCTTGGGCCTCGCGCCCTCCGCAGCAGTCTGCTTTTCGCCTCTTTCGTGGCCACGGAAGGGGCGCCCAGTCACGTCCACTGCCCAGCCACCGGCCCACGCAGCAAGCGCCTTCGCGCGGCCGAGGACGTGGCTCCCGCCGAGGCGGGTCGGGTAACCAGCGAGCGGGTCAGGCCACCACCTCCGCCCCGTCCACGGCCTTCAAACCCTCCTAGTCCATCCTTTCCAGTCCACAGCACGCCAGTGGGGGGCAGGGTCCGCCATCACCTTCCCCACTGGCGCACCATCACATCGGACAGGTGGGTTTTGGACATTGTCCGAAGGGGCTACTCCCTCCCCTTCGAGACTACCCCCCCAGCCATGCCACCTCAGCACCACCGCATGTCGGCGGACCATTTGGTACTTCTTCGACAGGAAGTTGCGGCCCTCTTGGCCAAGGGGGCCATCGAGCGCGTTCCGACCCCAGAAGTAGGGCGTGGTTGCTATTCCCACTACTTTCTGGTGCCCAAAAAGGACAAGGAGGACATGCGTCCTATCTTGGACCTCCGGAACGTCAATCGCTTCCTCCGGAAGGAGAAGTTCAAGATGCTCACCCTAGCTCAGGTCTTGACTGCCCTCGACCCTGGAGACTGGATGGTAGCGTTGGACTTGCAGGACACATATTTTCACATCCCCGTCCTGCCGGCCCACCGGCGTTACCTGCGGTTCACGGTAGGCCTCGAGCACTTTCAGTTCACCGTACTTCCCTTTGGCCTTACCAGCGCCCCTCGGGTGTTCACGAAGGTGATGGTGGTGGTCGCAGCTCATCTGCGCCGGGCAGGGGTTCCAGTCTTCCCCTACCTCGACGACTGGCTGCTGAAGGCGGGCTCGTCCCAGGCAGTCGTCTCCCACCTCCAGACTACGGCCGAACTCCTGCACTCGCTGGGGTTCTCCATCAATGTGCCGAAGTCGCATCTGATTCCTTCTCCACAGCTCCTTTTCATCGGAGCGGTTCTGGACACGACGCAGTTTCGGGCCTATCCTCCCGAACGGCGAGTCCGGGATATTCAGGCTATGATTCCGATCTTTCAGCCTTTATCCTGGGTTTCGGTACGGATGACCCTGAGGCTGCTGGGCCTCATGGCCTCCTGCATCCTGCTGGTCAATCATGCCAGATGGCATATGCGGGCTCTGCAGTGGGACCTGAAGTTCCAGTGGGCGCAGCACCAGGGCAACCTGTCCGATCACGTCCAGATCTCGGAGGGGACTGCAAGACAGTTGCAGTGGTGGCTCTCGAACCGGCAATGGGTCATGGGCAGATCCCTCTCCCTTCCCCAGCCAGAGCACACAGTTGTGACGGACGCGTCCCTTCTGGGATGGGGCGGTCACATGGGAGAGGCGGAGATCAGAGGCCTCTGGTCTCCGGCGGAGTCCCGGCTCCATATCAACCTTCTGGAGCTCCGGGCGATCCGACTTGCACTTAAGGCATTCCTTCCCTCTGTCAAAGGGGAGGTAGTGCAGGTGTTCACAGACAACACCACCGCCATGTGGTACTGCAACAAACAGGGCGGGGTGGGGTCGTGGACCCTCTGTCAGGAGGCTCTGCGCCTCTGGACATGGCTGGAACATCAGGGCATGTTCCTGATGGTTAAACACCTGGCAGGTTCCCTGAACGCCAGGGCGGACGAACTCAGCCGCAGGTGCATGATGGATCACGATGGCGTCTTCACTCGGAAGTGGCGCAAGGACTCTTTCTACAGTGGGGAGAGCCTTGGTTAGATCTATTCGCCACCGAAGAGAACGCGCAATGTCATCAGTTCTGCGCGTTGGAATTTCCAAGGCGGCACTCGCTCGGCGACGCTTTTCGTCACGAGTGGAGTTGCGGTCTATTGTACGCCTTTCCGCCTATACCACTTCTACCCAGAGTGTTGAAGAAGATTCGGCACGACCGGGCCCAAGTCATTCTTGTGGCTCCGGACTGGGCTCGAAGAGTTTGGTATCCCGAGCTACTCAATATGAGCGTAGATCCCCCGATCCGTCTGCCTCTTCGGGAGGATCTTCTGTCGCAGCAGCAGGGGACGGTCCTCCACCCGAACCTGTCCAGTCTACACCTGCTTGCGTGGAGATTGAGCGGCGGCAGTTGATTCCTTTCGACTTGCCTCCCGAAGTTTGTGATGTGATTCTGGCAGCCAGGCGTCCCTCCACTAAGGTGGTATACGCCTGCAGGTGGAACAAATTTGTGGCATGGTGCACAGCAAAGGCTGTGAATCCCCTTTCTGCCCCTCTTTCTGAGGTCCTTCTGTTCCTTCTTTCTCTGGCCCAACAGGGTTCTGCCCTGGGTACCATCAAGGGTTATATCTGAAAGAGACACGTTAGTGACAGATTCCTTACCTTAGAATATCCCCAGGCGTCAGGCTGGATCCGGAAAGTTTTTGCGTAGCAGTACCCTTGCGCGTCGGTAGGCGGCGTCGTGCGGCTCCGCGTCCGTCGTCTGCGTTGTGATCGCCGGGATGACGTCGCGGGCAGTACTTAGACGCCGCCCTGCGCGCTGACGTCAGTTCTTCTTTTTCCGCGCCAGCAAGCGCAGATCCGGGAAGAGCAGTGCCCTGGTCATTTTTTGACCATACTTTTTGGTGAATTTTTTCACTGTTTTTCCATCTTTCAAGGTGTCGTAGGGATGCCCGGCTTCAAGCGATGCGGCGCCTGTGCGCGGATGATGTCCGTCACCGACCCGCATTGGGAGTGTCTCTTCTGCCTCGGCCGAGGCCACGACACGGAGTCTTGTACCGACTGCCAGGCCCTCCACCCGAAAGCTTTGCGAGAGCGGTCTCGAAAGCTCCTCGAGGCCCGGCATTCGGCTCCGCGGAAGCCCCGGTCGCGTGAGAGGTCCAGGGGTCGATCGCGGAGTCCACACTGGTCGTCGGCGTCGAAGTCTTCTTCGTCCGGTAAGTCGAAGCACAAAAGTCCAAAAGCGTCATCGCTCTAGGACTTCGCCTCGCCGGTCTCGCGACTCGGCTGAGGCCCCTCCCGGCACCGTCCCCGCCCCCGCGGCCCCGGACATGCCTGTGGAGTCGCCCCCGCCATACCCGCCCTTCCCGGGTTCGGGGCGGATCCGGCCAAAGTACAGGAATTCCTGTCGGCCATGGCCCGCCTCTCGGGCCTTCAGGCCCCTCCGGTGCGCCTTCGGGCCCCGCGGGCCCTGATGGGGTTGCTCCGGCGTCGCCGACGGCTCCGGCCCCGGCGTCGCCCGTGCCTCCAGCCTCGATCCCGGCTCCGGCTTCGGCCCCGGCCTCGATCCCGGCTCCACAACCCCCATCGACGCCGGTCGACCTAACGACACCTCCGCCGGCGCCGATGTCTCCGGTGCCGTTCTCGGCGCCGCCCTGGGCTCCGGGCGGCGTCGTCCCCCTGTTCCTTCCGGCTCCGGACATGGATCCGGACCGACGTCGCTCGACGCCGGCTCCGGCGCCGATGGGACCTTGGGTCCCAACTGTCCCTCCTCCTCCTTATTTTGAACCAGAGGAGGACCAGTTGGACTGGGAGGGGTCTGATGACCCTCTGACACGACATTTGCCCCAGTGTCCTGAGGAGGTCCAGACACTGCTTTCCCGCGCCATTGCGGAAGGAAGGGATGCGGCTAAATACACCATACGTTGTGGCCTTGACACCGCCGACTCGCTGGGCAGGTCTATTGCAACGACGGTGGCACTCAGACGCCACGCCTGGCTGAGAACCACTGGTTTTTCAGGGGATGTCCAGAATACTCTCATGGACATGCCCTTTGATGGAGTCGGTCTTTTGGGTCCAAAGCAGACCATGCGTTGGAGCGCTTTAAGGACTCACGGGCTACTGCCAAGTCCCTGGGCCTTTCTGCTACACGCCCTCCGCTGACTTCTGCTTTTCGCCCCTATCGTGGCCACGGTAGGGGCGCCCCTTCACGTCAGCAGCCCAGCCACCGGCCCGCGCAGCAGGAGTCTTCGCGTGGCCGAGGACGTGGATTCCGCCGTGGCGGATCGGGCAACCAGCGTGCGGGTCAGGCCACCACCTCCAACCCGTCCGCGGCCTCCAAGCCCTCCTAGTCCCTCCTTTCAGGTGCACAGCACGCCAGTAGGGGCAGGGTCCGCCATCACCTTCCCCACTGGCGTACCATCACCTCGGACAGGTGGGTCTTGGACATTGTCCGAAGGGGCTACTCCCTCCCCTTCGAGACCACCCCCCCCAGCCATGCCACCTCAATTCCACTGCATGTCAGGGGATCACTTGGTGCTTCTACAGAAGGAAGTCGCGGCCCTCTTGACCAAGAGGGCCATCGAGCGTGTTCCGACCCCAGAAGTAGGGCGTGGTTGCTACTCCCACTACTTTCTGGTGCCCAAAAAGGACAAGGAGGACATGCGTCATATCTTGGACCTCCGGAACGTCAATCGCTTCCTCCGGAAGGAGAAGTTCAAGATGCTCACCCTAGCTCAGGTCTTGACTGCCCTCGACCCTGGAGACTGGTTGGTAGCGTTGGACTTGCAGGACGCATATTTCCACATCCCCGTCCTGCCGGCCCACCGGCGTTACCTTCGGTTCACGGTAGGCCCCGAGCATTTTCAGTTCACCGTGCTCCCCTTTGGCCTTACAAGTGCCCCTCGGGTGTTCACGAAAGTGATGGCGGTGGTCGCAGCTCATCTGCGCCGGGCAGGGGTTTCAGTCTTCCCCTACCTCGACGACTGGCTGCTGAAGGCGGGCTCGTCCCAGGCAGTCGTCTCCCACCTCCAGACTACGGCCGAACTCCTGCACTCGCTGGGGTTCTCCATCAATGTGCCGAAGTCGCATCTGATTCCTTCTCCACAGCTCCTTTTCATCGGAGCGGTTCTGGACACGACGCAGTTTCGGGCCTATCCTCCCGAACGGCGAGTCCGGGATATTCAGGCTATGATTCCGATATTTCAGCCTTTATCCTGGGTTTCGGTACGGATGACCCTGAGGCTGCTGGGCCTCATGGCCTCCTGCATCCTGCTGGTCAATCATGCCAGATGGCATATGCGGGCTCTGCAGTGGGACCTGAAGTTCCAGTGGGCGCAGCACCAGGGCAACCTGTCCGATCACGTCCAGATCTCGGAGGGGACTGCAAGACAGTTGCAGTGGTGGCTCTCGAACCGGCAATGGGTCATGGGCAGATCCCTCTCCCTTCCCCAGCCAGAGCACACAGTTGTGACGGACGCGTCCCTTCTGGGATGGGGCGGTCACATGGGAGAGGCGGAGATCAGAGGCCTCTGGTCTCCGGCGGAGTCCCGGCTCCATATCAACCTTCTGGAGCTCCGGGCGATCCGACTTGCACTCAAGGCATTCCTTCCCTCTGTCAAAGGGAAGGTAGTGCAGGTGTTCACAGACAACACCACCGCCATGTGGTACTGCAACAAACAGGGCGGGGTGGGGTCTTGGACCCTTTGTCAGGAGGCTCTGCGCCTCTGGACATGGCTGGAACATCAGGGCATGTTCCTGATGGTTCAACACCTGGCAGGTTCCCTGAATGCCAGGGCGGACGAACCTCAGCCGCAGGTGCATGATGGATCACGAATGGCGTCTTCACTCGGAAGTGGCGCAAGGACTCTTTCTACAGTGGGGAGAGCCTTGGTTAGATCTATTCGCCACCGAAGAGAACGCGCAATGTCCTCAGTTCTGCGCGTTGGAATTTCCAAGGCGGCACTCGCTCGGGCGACGCCTTTCGTCGCGAGTGGAGTTGCGGTCTGTTGTACGCCTTTCCGCCTATACCACTTCTACCCAGAGTGTTGAAGAAGATTCGGCACGACCGGGCCCAAGTCATTCTTGTGGCTCCGGACTGGGCTCGAAGAGTTTGGTATCCCGAGCTACTCAATATGAGCGTAGATCCCCCAATCCGTCTGCCTCTTCAGGAGGATCTTCTGTCGCAGCAGCAGGGGACGGTCCTCCACCCGAACCTGTCCAGTCTACACCTGCTTGCGTGGAGATTGAGCGGCGGCAGTTGATTCCTTTCGACTTGCCTCCCGAAGTTTGTGATGTGATTCTGGCAGCCAGGCGTCCCTCCACTAAGGTGGTATACGCCTGCAGGTGGAACAAATTTGTGGCATGGTGCACAGCAAAGGCTGTGAATCCCCTTTCTGCCCCTCTTTCTGAGGTCCTTCTGTTCCTTCTCTCTCTGGCCCAACAGGGTTCTGCCCTGGGTACCATCAAGGGTTATCTTTGTGCTATCTCGGCCTTCCTCAGGCTCCCTGATCAGCCCTCCCTTTTCAAGTCCCCTGTTGTTAACAGGTTCTTAAAAGGCATTACTCACCTCTTTCCTCCTGTTCCGTTTGTGATGCCTCAGTGGGACTTGAACTTGGTTCTTACCTTTTTAATGTGCGCTCCCTTTGAGCCTCTACATAACTGTCCTCTTCGTCTTCTGACTCTGAAGACAGCCTTTCTGGTGGCCATCACCTCCGCTCGGCGGGTGAGTGAGCTCCAGGCTCTATCTTGCAAACCTCCCTTTCTGTCTGTTCATCCAGACAAGGTTGTTCTTCGGACGCGTCCGTCCTTCTTGCCAAAGGTGGTTACTGCTTTCCATATTGGGCAGACCATCACTTTGCCCACCTTCTTTCCGCCTCCGCATCCTTCCAGAGAGGAAGAGAGGCTCCACCGTCTGGACCCAAAACGTGCGCTCTCCTTCTATATTGACCGCACAAAACACTTCCCGGTGGATGACCAGCTCTTTGTTGGCTACGTGGGCGCCAAAAAGGTCGGGCGGTGCACAAGAGGACCATCTCCCGCTGGGTTACCTTGTGCATCAAGACCTGCTATTCTTTGGCGAAGAAGGAGCCTCCTGTTGGGCTGCGTGCCCATTCCACAAGGGCAACGGCTGCTACCACGGCCTTGGGCCGCGGTGTTCCGCTGCCGGTTATTTGTCAGGCAGCTACGTGGGCCTCGCTGCACACGTTTACAAAGCATTACTGCCTTGACAGTCAGGTCCGGAGGGACGGCTTCTTTGGCCGTTCTGTCCTCCAGGACTTCCTTGTCTGATCTTTGTTCGCAGACCCACCACCGGGGTTGGTATTGCTGGGGTATCTATTCTAAGGTAAGGAATCTGTCACTAACGTGTCTCTTTCAGATGCACAAGTTACTAACTTGTGTAACGATATATCTGTAAGAGACAGTAGTTAGTGACAGATTCCTTACCGCCCCACCCATCCTCCCCGTTCTGCGAACTGATTTCTAGGGTTAAGGACATCCCTTTCAGGGCCCTAGTATTTTTCAGACACCTATGTCAGCTTCTTGCATGGCTCTGCGTTCCTGGCGCGGAAAGTCGTGTACAGAACTGACGTCAGCGCGCAGGGGCGGCGTCTAAGTACTGCCCGCGACGTCATCCCGGCGATCACGACGCCGACGACGGACGCGGAGCCGCACGACGCCGCCTACGGACGCCAAAGGGTACTGCTACGCAAAAACTTTCCGGATCCAGCCTGACGCCTGGGGAAATTCTAAGGTAAGGAATCTGTCACTAACTACTGTCTCTTACAGATATATCGTTACACAAGTTAGTAACTTGTGCCTTTGTGCTATCTCGGCCTTCCTCAGGCTCCCTGATCAGCCCTCCCTTTTCAAGTCCCCTGTTGTTAACAGGTTCTTAAAAGGCATTACACACCTCTTCCCTCCTGTTCCGTTTGTGATGCCTCAGTGGGACTTGAACTTGGTTCTTACCTTTTTAATGTGCGCTCCCTTTGAGCCTCTACATAACTGTCCTCTTCGTCTTCTGACTCTGAAGACAGCCTTTCTGGTGGCCATCACCTCCACTCGGCGGGTGAGTGAGCTCCAGGCTCTATCATGCAAACCTCCCTTTCTGTCTGTTCATCCAGACAAGGTTGTTCTTAGGACGCGTCCGTCCTTCTTGCCAAAGGTGGTTACTGCCTTCCACATTGGGCAGACCATCACTTTGCCTACCTTCTTTCCGCCTCCGCATCTTTCCAGAGAGGAAGAGAGGCTCCACCGTCTGGACCCAAAACGTGCGCTCTCCTTCTATATCAACCGCACCAAACACTTCCAGGTGGATGACCAGCTCTTTGTTGGCTACGTGGGCGCCAAAAAAGGTCGGGCGGTGCACAAGAGAACCATCTCCCGCTGGGTTACCTTGTGCATCAAGGCCTGCTATTCTTTGGCTAAGAAGGAGCCTCCTGTTGGGCTGCGTGCCCATTCCACCAGGGCAACGGCTGCTACCACGGCCTTGGGCCGCGGTGTTCCGCTGCCGGTTATCTGTCAGGCAGCTACGTGGGCCTCGCTGCACACGTTTACAAAGCATTACTGCCTTGACAGTCCGGTCCGGAGGGACGGCTTCTTTGGCCGTTCTGTCCTCCAGGACTTCCTTGTCTGATCTTTGTTCGCAGACCCACCACCGGGGTTGGTATTGCTGGGGTATCTATTCTAAGGTAAGGAATCTGTCACTAACGTGTCTCTTTCAGATGCACAAGTTACTAACTTGTGTAACGATATATCTGTAAGAGACAGTAGTTAGTGACAGATTCCTTACCGCCCCACCCATCCTCCCCGTTCTGCGAACTGATTTCTAGGGTTAAAGACATCCCTTTCAGGGCCCTAGTATTTTTCAGACACCTATGTCAGCTTCTTGCATGGCTCTGCGTTCCTGGCGCGGAAAGTCGTGTACAGAACTGACGTCAGCGCGCAGGGGCGGCGTCTAAGTACTGCCCGCGACGTCATCCCGGCGATCACGACGCCGACGACGGACGCGGAGCCGCACGACGCCGCCTACCGACGCGCAAGGGTACTGCTACGCAAAAACTTTCCGGATCCAGCCTGACGCCTGGGGATATTCTAAGGTAAGGAATCTGTCACTAACTACTGTCTCTTACAGATATATCGTTACACAAGTTAGTAACTTGTGCTTTAAGATGAGGACTGGCTATCTGATTAGGCCTCCCCTGTGTTGGCCTTGTTCAACTCGACCCTTTGTGGTCTTAATTCTCTATTCTGAAGGGGTTGTTGCTCTCCTTCTGTTTTCTTTTCAATTGTCTCTCGACTGCCTGATCATAACCGTTCGGTCGGTGAGTGATTTACACCCCCTCCCGTCCCTTTATAGGGGGCCAGGTGGCTGATTGGCAGCTCGTCGTTGTCCCGTCTTTGGCTCATGCCCGATGTTATGGCCGTTTATATGTATCCTTCTGTAGGTGGCTGGCTTAGTATATGGTGCACACTTATTTAAGTGATGCACCTTACACCAATCGAGATGACCCTTATGGTGATTTTAGTGGTCTTTGATAACCATAGAAATCTCTCAAAAAATGTTAGCTGTGGAGAACAGCTTTCAGCCTTATCATGAAGGAGTGGTTAACAACTTGTTTTGCCAGTTTTATCAATAGTGAAAGTTAAATGTAAAAGAACCACACAGTGTTTATATAAAAATACTTCTATTCATAACACTACGCTCCCATACACATTGGTATATCTCCTACTCCGAGATATCAACACAGTACACAAGAATACTTTAAATGCAAACAGGTAAGGAGCACAAAATATAGTGGTCTTCACGGGGAGACCAAACCATATACTAAGAAAGTGGAATGCGAACTGCAAAGGAGGACGGGACTTGGACCAGAAGACCCAGAGGAGTAGGGAACTCAAGGAACCACCCAAGGTAAGTACCCAGGAACCCCACAGAGGCTGTGTGCAGAGTGGAAACACAACAGCATGAACAATGGAAGTCAAAGGAGAAGTCACCGTTGCAGTTTTGCAGAAGAAGGACCCTTCTCAGAGGACCCCGAAGAATTCACTTGGAGGACGGAAGGTTGAAGAGCCACCCCATCCGTGGATGCCCCAAGAACCAGATTACCTACACCAGAAAAGCCAGGTGCATAGGGGTGAAGAGAGGTCAGAAACCTCCATAGGCGACAATGGAAGACTTGGAAGAAAATACCTCTGGAGAAATCCAGGAAGAAGTCCGGTGGAATCCAAGGGTGGATTCTGGAAGTGATGAACCTGCAAGCAGAGGGGACGGAGTCTATGCCACTCGGACGTGACCAGGGGGCACAAAGACACAATGCGCACCGATATCAGGAGGTTCAGAAGAGTCAACAGTGACCTTTTCGCTCCAGCTGTGAAGACCAGGCAATGCTGAGGAAGACCAGGAGCCATGCACGAGCTGTCCCACGTCAGATGTCAGTGACTAGGTGGGCGGTGTCTGGCGGGAGCAACAGGCCTTAGTAGTCGCAACTGGTGGGTAAAACAAAGAAGGAGCAACGTTGGGACTCATAAGGTACAAGGGACTCACCAACAGCACAGCAAGAGAGCCAGAGCAGGCCCGAGCAAGAAGGGGAGCCCACTGAAACAGTAGACGACCCTCAGGAGGACCCATAGGCCAAAGGCACAGGAGTCGCAAGAGGACCTCAAGCAGCTCACCAAGAATGAAGGCCCACAGTGCAGAGGATATGGTGAAGATGCTGATCACGGAGGGACGAGATGCTGGAGGCTTGAGCTTCTTGTAGCCCGGAGATCTCTGGAGTGCAAAGCCAGCAAGCCTTGGCAACGGTAGTCGACGCAGTGCAAAGGGGTTTGGTCCCGGCAGTTCCGACGTGGGATACTGGCCTCAAAATTGCAGAGAGGACAAGTCAGGCCTCGAGGGAGTTGCAGAACCACCACCTGTGTTGCTGAGCCTCGGGAAGTCCATAGAACGACAGGAACAGCAGACCGGTCAGCTTTGTTGCGGTGCCTGCAGATGCAGGGAAGTGACTCCTTCACTCCAAGGGAGATTACTTTGGGTGTCCTTGATACCCACAGGTCTGTTGAAGAACCTGGAGGAAGCACAGACATAGACGATGAAGAAGACTTGAAGAACAGCGAGACCAGGAGCAGCAGGAGTCTTACTTGGTGCAGTCTTGGTTCCAGTCGAAGTCCAACGAAGTCCAAGTGTCCAGACGGTCGAAAAGTGACAGGGTTTTCAGGCTTGAGTCTTGTCCCACGACGCATCTATGGAACCACCCACAGGTAAGCCCTTAAGTATCCTAAGGAAAGGGTTGGAGCATCTCATGGGTCCCTCCCAGAGGAGGGGCTGGACAGAGGGGAGGATATTCCCATGTCCATTGTCCAGTTTTGAGCCAGAGGGGAAGCCAAGGGCTCCCTGAACTGGCATATGCAAGGAGGGCACCAAATGTGCCCTTCAAAGCAGTTTGGTGGTGCTGGCATGCGCCCCCACCCCAGCCCAATACACTAAGTCCTGTCTGGGAGGTGGTCACACTCCCTGACAGGACCTATTGTTCTACCTTCCCCTGCTTGAGCTTGGCTCAGCAGCAGGAGGGAAGAATCCTGTCTGTGGTCGGCAGCAGAACTAGCTTGCTGTCAGACCCTGAAAGGCTGTTACCAGGAGTACAGAGAGGTACCCCAAGGGAGCCCCGCCAGTACATGGGATCATACTTCCAACACTTGAATCGGTATTGGGGTGTGATTCCAACATGTTTGATACCACACATGACCAGGTTCGGTGCAGTCACTATATAGTTAGACATCTTGTAATGACTGATATCCACCATATGTATTAAAATGGCTGACCGCACTTACAAAGTCTGGAGAATCAACTCCGGGGTTTGTATGGGTGTTCTGCTCATGCAGGGGCACCCACACACTTATAACCAAGCACCCTGCCCTCAGGACTGAAGAGTCTGCCATAGGGGTGACTTTTAGGTTTAAAGTGCAGTGACCTCAGATATAAGGAAACTTATATCTGTCGTGAGAGGTGAAAGCACCAACTCGCACAGACTGCAATGGCAGGCCTGTGGTCACAGTTTAAGTGGCCTCCCATGGGTGGTAAAATACATTCTACAGCCCATGGATGACCCCTGGAGTACCAATTCCCTGGGTACCTTAGTACCATATACTAGGAACTTAGAAGGGTACACCAGTAGCCAATTGTGGAGGTACAAAAGTACTTAGCATGGTAATTGTAGGGAGAAAGCACAGTGACGGGGGTCCTGATTAGCAGGATCACGGTCAGACAAGGTCAAAAACACACTGACACCAGGCAAAAAGTGGGGGTAACCATGCTAGAAGGATGAAGGATCCTACTTTCCTTCACCTTCTTAGGCACATTTTATTATGCAGTGTAAGTTTCTGTATATGTTATGTTTATATATATATATATATATATATATTTTTTATACCTTTTATTAGATATCTTTTTAGTTAATTATGTTCGCCTGCTTCTCTAGGGCGGTGTGTGTATTTGCTGGCGTTCTTGCGCTTTTCCTCATGTCCTGGACGTTTGTTGCCTCCCCCCACCGCGAGGATTCTGCATTCCATAGTCCCAGAGAGCCTCCTTACCTCAAAGTGTTTCCTCTGACTACGCATGGTCTATGGCCAGGATTGTTGTTCTTGCTTCCAATGCGTTTCTTTAAATATTGGTTGGTTCTCTCTGCCTTGCCTACTTCTATGGCTCAGAGCCTTGGCTCAGTAATTTTAGCTATTGTCCTTGGCCTTCCGCCCTGTTCTCTTGGCCCCGTTCACATTACAGAGAGTGTTGTAGTAATATGTTTACGTGGAGTGTTCTTTCCAACTCATCTTATTCTTCTGCCATGGTGTCCTCTCCCTTGTTTGCACGATTGCGGTTTCGGTTCCGTGCGGGGTTCTTCACAATGCTTCTGGTGGGATGTCTTCTTCCTTGCCTCCCTTTCTGACAGCCGGTCTCTCTATTCTTTCTTATACAGACCGAATAGCCTGGTCGGGCTCTTTCTTGGGATCGGTTCGTAGACCCTCCTCTGGGATGGTATTGCTTGGGTATCTCATTCAAAGGTAAGGAATCTGCAACTAGACACGTCTGTCAAATGAATAAGTTACTTACCTTCGGTAACGCCTTATCTTGTAGATAGTCTGTCTAGCTTCAGATTCCTTACCGACCCACCCATCCTTCCTGCTCTGCAAACAGATTTCTGGGGTCAAGGCTGTTCCTGTTTCAGGGTCCTAGCTTTCTACACCAGTGGTTCCTGTTCGTTGTGGCTCTGCGCACCTAGCGTGGAAAGCCCCAAAAAAAACTGGCGTCAGCACACTGGGGTGGCGCCTATATAGGCACCACGCACGTCACTTCCGGTACGGACGACGATGCCATGCGGAGCCGAACTACGCCATCTACCTGCACTCAGGAGTACTGCTCACAAAAAGTATATGCCCTGATGTTCCAGGCATGTCCAGAGGCGCAGTGCCTCTTGACAAAGGGCCCACGACCCCACTGTTTGTGTCACCCACATGAGTAGCCCTACCACCATGTCTCTGGCCTGCCACAGCATTGTCTGTGTGTGCAGTTTTAAACTGCCATGTCGGCCAGGCCCTAACCTTCCCTTTTCTACAAATAAGGCACCCCTAAGTAGGCACAAAGTAACCCTATGGGCAGGGTGCAGTCTATGGGAAAGGTAGGACATATACTGGTGTGTTTGACATGTCCTGATGGTGAAATACTGCCAGTTTAGTTTTTCACTATTGCAAGGACTATCTCTCCCATAGGTTATCATTGGAGCTGCCTTGTAACCTCTTACAAGTGTAACTTTTAATTGAGAAGAGATATAGATTTGGAGTTTGGGGTCCTTGAACTCACAATTTGAAAATATGTATTTTAGTAAAGTTGGTTTTTAAATTGCAAATTTGAAAATGCCACTTTTAGAAAGTGGACATTTTCTTGCTTTATCATTCTGTGCCTCTGCCTGCCTGTGGAATCCAAGTCTGGTTTGTACTGACAGTTCTGACAGTTGGGCTGTTTGTGGATTTACTCTAGACAGTCACACAAAGCTGAGGTGTGCCCTGCATATCCTGATGGCCCATCACCAAGCTGGCTGATGGGTCTTCCTGAGCTAGAGTGGTGAGACGAGTTGTCACTGACACCTGAAAAGGGCTGTGTCTGTCCTCACACAAAGCTTTCTCCACCCCCTGTAGTGTGTCTGGAGCCAAGTCAGGGAAAGGCATCTTGTGCGCTAAAAGACTTCCCTTTGAAGTATGCCTACTTTAAAGGCAGAAAGGGTTATAAGTATTGGACCTGTGACCCCTCATTTTTAGAACACTTCTGGACTAAGAGGAGATTCTGCCAAGAAGAAGAGCTGGGGGAGAGGAACTGCCACTCTGCTTGTTGCTGTGTTGGGCTGGCCTGCTGCTTGCTGTTTCTGTCTTGGACAGTGAAAGGACTGGACCTGCTTGCCAAGGTACTCCAAGGGCTTGTGTATGCTTGCCTCCTGTTAAGAAGTCTCAGGGCCATCAAAGACTTCACCAGCGGCCCTGAACTCCTCTGCTGGTAGTTCTGACCTGCCAAGTGGTGCGAATTCCAGTTCTGGGCCCTTGGAAGTGGTTCTGCTGCAAAGAAGCCAAAAATCCACCCATCGACCTTCAGCGCCTGTTGTTTCCGCCACAGTCTAGCCATGTGGTTGAAAAACCACTGCATCGCCCCAGTGCGGCCGAAGAATCGATGCAGCGCCTGCAGTGGAGCTGAAAAGATCGACGCAGCCCGAGTCCTGAGCACCGTGTCTCTGACGTCCGTGATACCTGCTCTGACTCCGACGCAGCCGCCACATCGACCCCAGTGCACCCGGATTTTCAGCGCATTGCACCTGTGCTCCAAGTTCTTAATCGACGTAGCCCCACAGTAAGGAACTGAGGCCACGTGCCCGTACGCCGGCGCATCACCTCCCCTTTCAGTAAGGAATCGAAGCATCACCTCCCCTGTGCAGCAGTAAGGAATCAACGCATCACCTCCCCTAGCAGTGAGGAATCGACACATCGCCTCCCCTGCAAGTAAGGAATCAACGCATCGCTTTGTTTTTTGGTGCTTCATCTCCCCTGTGCCTGCTTTCGGCTTTGATTTTGATGCATCCCATGTACTTTCTCATAAAAGCGATGCATCCATAGTTTCCTATGGACTGAACTGTTTTGAACCTTTTAAAAGTGATATCTTTGCTTGTATATGTTGGATGTTTGTCGTTTTGGTCTTGTTTTATTCACATACAGATTGGTTATTTTTCTAAACTGGTGTGGTGTCCATTTGTGATGTTTTCACTGTTACTATGTGTTTATGTACACATGCTTTACACATTGCCTCTGAGATAAGCCTGACTGCTCGTGCCTAGCTACCAAGGGGTTGAGCAGCAGTTATCTTGGGCGTGTAACTCCCTCACCCTAACTAGAATAAGGGTCTCTACTTGGACAGGATGCAAGCTACTGCCATCTAGAGACCACCTTTTATAAACATCTACATATCAGACTAGTGTCTAAGATGTCTTCAAGACACCTGAAACTTTATGCATATTTTTGGTTTTGCCCAAACACAAGGAAATACTGGCCTGAGGTTGCTTTATTAGCAGCAGAAGTAACCGAGTATATACTTGATGCATAACGTAGTTTGATGTTTTTGCTCTTCCTTGACCCAAAGGTTTACAAGAGAAGAATCTTATATTTATTCAACAGATATATTTACCTTTGCTAAGCATCACATTTTGAAAGGCTGGATTAACCTGCATCCTACATAAAAAGTAAATAAAAATCCTATATTAACAATGAGAATGTTCACAGAGTCCAAGAAATATCATGGGAAAGTATTTGAAACAGGGTTTTCATATTTTGAAATTAGTTTACTGTGGATCAGTGTGTTGTTGTTTCATATCTGAAAGAGAATCATCTGAAAGAGACACGTTAGTGACAGATTCCTTACCTTAGAATATCCCCAGGCGTCAGGCTGGATCCGGAAAGTTTTTGCGTAGCAGTACCCTTGCGCGTCAGTAGGCGGCGTCGTGCGGCTCCGCGTCCGTCGTCGGCGTCGTGATTGCCGGGATGACGTCGCGGGCAGTACTTAGACGCCGCCCCTGCGCGCTGACGTCAGTTCTTTTTCCGCGCCAGTAAGCGCAGATCCGGGAAGAGCAGTGCCCTAGTCACTTTTTGACTACTTTTTGTGAATTTTTTCACTGTTTTCTTCTACGAGTCTTCACGACTCCTAAGGTGTCGTAGGGATGCCCGGCTTTAAGCCCTGCGAGGTCTGTGCCCGCATGATGTCCATCACGGACCCGCATCTCGAGTGTCTCTTCTGTCTCGGCCGAGACCACGACACGAAGTCGTGCCCTGACTGCCGGAAACTTCATCCGAAGGCTTTGCGAGAGCGGTCTCGAAAGCTGCTCGAGGTCCGGCAGTCGGCTCCGCGCCGCACCAAGCCCCAGTCACGGGAGAGGTCGAGGGGCCGGTCGCGGAGCCCCCATCATTCGTCGGAATCCAAGTCTTCGCGCTCCTCCGGTAAGTCGAAGCACAAGAAGTCTAAGCGGCGTCATCGCTCTAAGACTTCGCCTCGCCGGTCTCGCGACTCGGCTGAGGCCCCTGTCGGCACCGTCACCGCCCCGCGGCCCCGGACGTGCCTGTCGAGTCACCCCCGCATTACCCGTCCTTCCCGGGTTCGGGGGCGACTCCGGCCCAAGTACAGGAGTTCCTGTCGGCCATGGCCCGCCTCTTCGTGCCTCAAGGTCCCTCCGGTGCGCCTTCGGGCCCCGCGGGCCCTGATGGGGTTGCTCCGGCGTCGCCGTCGACTCCGGTCCCGGCGTCGCCTGTCCCACCAGCCTTCATCCCGGCCTCGGCTCCGGCCCCGGCCTCGAGCCCGGCTCGGGTGGTGCCGAAACCCCCATCAACGCCGGTTGACCTAACCACGCCGACGCCGATGTCCCCGGTGCCGTTCCTGACGCCGTCCGGGGCTCCGGACGGCGTCGTTCCCCGGTTCTCTCCGGCTCCGGACATGGAGCCGGACCGACGTCGCCCGACGCCGGTTCCGGCGCCGATGAGACCTTGGGTCCCTAATGTCCCTCCTCCTCCATATTATGAACCTGAGGAGGACCAGGAGAGCTGGGAGGGGTCTGAGGACCCTCTCACACAACAGTGCGAGTTTGACCCGGACTGGGTTGAGGAACTTTGGGATGCCAGTGGTCTAGACACCTCCCCTGACTCTGGCATGCTGTCTCCTCCCGTGGCTACGGAGGAGGGGATTAATTTTGCAACGGTATTGCGTAGAGCTGCTGGAGCCTTGAATCTCCAGTTGCCTACTGTGGCCGTCAGGACTAACCTCCTGACAGAAGTGCTTCAGCCGGCGGCCTCCTCTTCGGAGACTGTGCTGCCGTTCAATGATGCACTCACTGACGTTCTTTTGGGTGCCTGGTCCAAGCCCACCACAGGGGCTCCTGTGGATAGGAACGTGGCCCGACGCCATCGCCCTGCTCCGGGCGACCCCCTGTTTCTCTCCCAACACCCCACCCCTGAGAGCTTGGTTGTCCAAGCCTCTGCCTCCCAAACCGCCTTCCCTACCGCCCCTCCGGATAGGGAATCCAAGCGCCTGGACCACTTTGGGAAGAAGGCTTTCTCTTCCTCCAGTGCTGGCTTGCGGTCCGTCAACACCGCTTGCCTCTTGGGCCGATATACCCACTCCCTGTGGGATTCGGTGGCGACTGTTTTGCCGCAGTGTTCTGAGGAGGTCCAGACACTGCTTACCCGCGCCATTGCGGAAGGGCGAGATGCGGCTAAATACACCATACGTTGTGGCCTTGATACCGCCGACTCGCTGGGCAGATCGCTTGCAACGACGGTGGCGCTGCGTCGCCACGCCTGGCTGAGGACCACTGGTTTTTCGGGTGATGTCCAGAATACACTCATGGACATGCCCTTTGATGGAGTCGGTCTTTTTGGTTCAAAAGCAGACCATGCGCTGGAGCGTTTCAAGGACTCGCGGGCTACTGCCAAGTCCCTGGGCCTTGCTGTTGTGCGCCCTCCGCTCACATCTGCTTTTCGCCCCTTTCGTGGCCACGGAAGGGGCGCCCAGTCACGTCAGCAGCCCGGCCAACGGCCCGCGCAGCAAGCGCCTTCGCGTGGCCGAGGACGTGGATGCCGCCGTGGCGGTTCGGGCAACCAGCGTGCGGGTCAGGCCACCACCTCCAACCCGTCCGCGGCCTCCAAGCCCTCCTGGTCCTTCCTTTCAGGTGCACAGCCCGCCAGTAGGGGGCAGGGTCCGCCATCACCTTCACCACTGGCGTCCCATCACCTCGGACAGGTGGGTCTTGGACATTGTCCGAAGGGGCTACTCCCTCCCCTTCGAGACCACCCCCCAGCCATGCCACCTCAATTCCACCGCATGTCAGGGGATCACTTGGTGCTTCTGCAGAAGGAAGTCACGGCCCTCTTGGCCAAGAGGGCCATCGAGCATGTTCCGACCCCAGAAGTAGGACGTGGTTGCTACTCCCCTACTTTCTGGTGCCCAAAAGGACAAGGAGGACATGCGTCCTATCTTGGACCTCCGGAACGTCAATCGCTTCCTCCGGAAGGAGAAGTTCAAGATGCTCACCCTAGCTCAGGTCTTGACTGCCCTCGACCCTGGAGACTGGTTGGTAGCGTTGGACTTGCAGGACGCTTATTTCCACATCCCCGTCCTGCCGGCCCACCGGCGTTACCTACGGTTCACGGTAGGCCTCGAGCATTTTCAGTTCACCGTGCTCCCCTTTGGCCTTACCAGTGCCCCTCGGGTGTTCACGAAAGTGATGGCGGTGGTCGCAGCTCATCTGCGCCTTGGCAGGGGTTCCAGTCTTCCCCTACCTCGACGACTGGCTGCTGAAGACGGGCTCGTCCCAGGCAGTCGTCTCCCACCTCCAGACTACGGCCGAACTCCTGCACTCGCTGGGGTTCTCCATCAATGTGCAGAAGTCGCATCTGATTCCTTCTCCACAGCTCCTTTTCATCGGAGCAGTTCTGGACACGACGCAGTTTCGGGCCTATCCTCCCGAACGGCGAGTCCGGGATATTCAGGCTATGATTCCGATCTTTCAGCCTTTATCCTGGATTTCGGTACGGATGACCCTGAGGCTGCTGGGCCTCATGGCCTCCTGCATCCTGCTGGTCAATCATGCCAGATGGCATATGCGGGCTCTGCAGTGGGACCTGAAGTTCCAGTGGGCGCAGCACCGGGGCAACCTGTCCGATCACGTCCAGATCTCGGAGGGGCTGCAAAACATTTGCAGTGGTGGCTCACGGACCGGCAATGGGTCATGGGCAGATCCCTCTCCCTTCCCCAGCCAGAGCACACAGTTGTGACGGACGCGTCCCTTCTGGGATGGGGCGGTCACATGGGAGAGGCGGAGATCAGAGGCCTCTTGTCTCCGGCGGAGTCCCGGCTCCATATCAACCTTCTGGAGCTCCGGGCGATCCGACTTGCACTCAAGGCATTCCTTCCCTCTGTCAAAGGGAAGGTTGTGCAGGTGTTCACAGACAACACCACCGCCATGTGGTACTGCAACAAACAGGGCGGGGTGGGGTCGTGGACCCTCTGTCAGGAGGCTCTGCGCCTCTGGACATGGCTGGAACATCAGGGCATGTTCCTGATGGTTCAACACCTGGCAGGTTCCCTGAACGCCAGGGCGGACGAACTCCAGCCGCAGGTGCATGATGGATCACGAATGGCGTCTTCACTCGGAAGTGGCGCAAGGACTCTTTCTACAATGGGGAGAGCCTTGGTTAGATCTATTCGCCACCGACGAGAACGCGCAATGTCATCAGTTCTGCGCGTTGGAATTTCCAAGGCGGCACTCGCTCGGCGACGCTTTCGTCGCGAGTGGAGTTGCGGTCTGTTGTACGCCTTTCCGCCTATACCACTTCTACCCAGAGTGTTGAAGAAGATTCGGCACGACCGGGCCCAAGTCATCCTTGTGGCTCCGGACTGGGCTCGAAGAGTTTGGTATCCCGAGCTACTCAGTATGAGCGTAGATCCCCCGATCCGTCTGCCTCTTCGGGAGGATCTTCTGTCGCAGCAGCAGGGGACGGTCCTCCACCCGAACCTGTCCAGCCTCCACCTGCTTGCGTGGAGATTGAGCGGCGGCAGTTGATTCCTTTCGACTTGCCTCCCGAAGTTTGTGATGTGATTCTGGCAGCCAGGCGTCCCTCCACTAAGGTGGTATACGCCTGCAGGTGGAACAAATTTGTGGCATGGTGCACAGCAAAGGCTGTGAACCCCCTTTCTGCCCCTCTTTCTGAGGTCCTTCTGTTCCTTCTTTCTCTGGCCCAACAGGGTTCTGCCCTGGGTACCATCAAGGGTTATCTCTGTGCTATCTCGGCCTTCCTCAGGTTCCCTGATCAGCCCTCCCTTTTCAAGTCCCCTGTTGTTAACAGGTTCTTAAAAGGCATTACACACCTCTTCCCTCCTGTTCCGTTTGTGATGCCTCAGTGGGACTTGCACTTGGTTCTTACCTTTTTAATGTGCGCTCCCTTTGAGCCTCTACATAACTGTCCTCTTCGTCTTCTCACTCTGAAGACAGCCTTTCTGGTGGCCATCACCTCCGCTCGGCGGGTGAGTGAGCTCCAGGCTCTATCATGCAAACCTCCCTTTCTGTCTGTGCATCCAGACAAGGTTGTTCTTAGGACGCGTCCGTCCTTCTTGCCAAAGGTGGTTACTGCCTTCCACATTGGGCAGACCATCACTTTGCCTACCTTCTTTCCGCCTCCGCATCCTTCCAGAGAGGAAGAGAGGCTCCACCGTCTGGACCCAAAACGTGCGCTCTCCTATATCGACCGCACAAAACACTTCCGGGTGGATGACCAGCTCTTTGTTGGCTACGTGGGCGCCAAAAAAGGTCGGGCGGTGCACAAACGAACCATCTCCCACTGGGTTACCTTGTGCATCAAGGCCTGCTATTCTTTGGCTAAGAAGGAGCCTCCTGTTGGGCTGCGTGCCCATTCCACCAGGGCAACGGCTGCTACCACGGCTTTGGGCCGCGGTGTTCCGCTGCAGGTTATCTGTCAGGCAGCTACGTAGGCCTCGCTGCACACGTTTACAAAGCATTACTGCCTTGACAGTCCGGTCCGGAGGGACGGCTTCTTTGGCCGTTCTGTCCTCCGGGACTTCCTTGTCTGATCTTTGTTCGCAGACCCACCACCGGGGTTGGTATTGCTGGGGTATCTATTCTAAGGTAAGGAATCTGTCACTAACGTGTCTCTTTCAGATGCACAAGTTGCTAACTTGTGTAACGATATATCTGTAAGAGACAGTAGTTAGTGACAGATTCCTTACCGCCCCACCCATCCTCCCCGTTCTGCGAACTGATTTCTAGGGTTAAGGACATCCCTTTCAGGGCCCTAGTATTTTCAGACACCTATGTCAGCTTCTTGCATGGCTCTGCGTTCCTGGCGCGGAAAGTCGTGTACAGAACTGACGTCAGCGCGCAGGGCGGCGTCTAAGTACTGCCCGCGACGTCATCCCGGCGATCACGACGCCGACGACGGACGCGGAGCCGCACGACGCCGCCTACCGACGCGCAAGAGGTACTGCTACGCAAAAACTTTCCGGATCCAGCCTGACGCCTGGGGATATTCTAAGGTAAGGAATCTGTCACTAACTACTGTCTCTTACAGATATATCGTTACACAAGTTAGTAACTTGTGCGTTAGTGACAGATTCCTTACCTTAGAATATCCCCAGGCGTCAGGCTGGATCCGGAAAGTTTTGCGTAGCAGTACCCTTGCGCGTCGGTAGGCGGCGTCGTGCGGCTCGCGTCCGTCGTCGGCGTCGTGATCGCCGGGATGACGTCGCGGGCAGTACTTAGACGCCGCCCTGCGCGCTGACGTCAGTTCTTCTTTCCGCGCCAGTAAACGCAGATCCGGGAAGAGCAGTGCCCTAGTCATTTTTTGACTATATTTTTGGTGATTTTTCACTGTTTTTTCTCACGAGTCTATCGACTCCAAAGGTGTCGGTAGGGATGCCCGGCTTCAAGCCCTGCGACGTCTGTGGTCGTATGATGTTGATCACAGACCCGCATTTAGAGTGTCTTTACTGTCTCGGCCGCGACCACGACACAAAGTCGTGCCCCGACTGCCGGGCCTTGTACCCGAAGGCTTTGCGAGAGCGGTCTCGAAAGCTCCTCGAGGTCCGGCAGTCGGCTCCGCGCCACACCAAGCCCCGGTCACGCGAGAGGTTGAGGGGCCGGTCGCGGAGTTCTCATCGGTCGTCGGGGTCCAAGTCTTCGCACTCCTCCGGTAAGTCGAAGCATAAAAAGTCTAAGAAGCGTCATCGCTCAACGACTTCGCCTCGCCGGTCTCGCGACTCGGCTAAGGCTCCTGTCGGCACCGTCCCCGCGGCTCCGGGAGTGCCTGTGGAGCCGCCCCCGCATTACCCGTCCTTCCCGGGTTTGGGGGCGACTCCGGCCAAGATACAGGAATTCCTGTCGGCCATGGCCCGCCTCTTCGGGCCTC
Organism: Calotriton arnoldi; assembly: GCA_963921515.1. Lineage (NCBI taxonomy): Eukaryota > Metazoa > Chordata > Amphibia > Caudata > Salamandridae > Calotriton > Calotriton arnoldi. Next base: position 292,187 of record CAWUFW010004722.1, on the reverse strand, counting down.
AAGGTCCCCCCGGTGCGCCTTCGGGCCCCGCGGGCCCTGATGGGGTTTCCCCGGCGCCGCCTGTCACACCAGCCTCGGTCCCGGCTTCGGCCCCGGCCTCGATCCCGGCTCCGGTGCTGCCGCAACCCCCATCGACACCGGTTGACCTAACTACGCCGGCACCGATGTCTCCGGCGTCGTTCTCCGGTTCTCTCCGGATCCGGACACGGCGCCGGACCAGCGTCGCTCGACGCCGGCTCCGACGCCGTTGAGACCTTGGGTCCCCCGTGTCCCTCCTTCTCCTTATTTTGAACCTGAGGAGGACGAAGAGGACTGGGAGGGGTTGGAGGACCCTCCCACCCGGAGTGTGAGTACGAACAGGACTGGGCTGAGGAACTTAGGGATGCCAGTGGGCTGGACACCTCCCCTGACCCTGGCATGCTGTCTCCTCCTTCCGTGGCAACGGAGGAGGGAGCAAACTTTGCAACGGTGTTGCGTAGAGCAGCTGGGGCCTTACACCTCCAATTGCCTACAGTGGCCGTCAGGACTAACCTCCTGACGGAAGTGCTTCAGCCGGCGGCTACCTCCTCGGAGCCACTGCTGCTGTTTAATGACGCACTTTCTGACGTTCTTTTGGGCACCTGGTCTAAGCCCGCCACAGGGGCTCCTGTGGATAGGAACGTGGCCCGACGCCATTGCCCCGCTCCGGGCGACCCCCTGTTCCTCTCCCAACACCCCACTCCTGAGAGCTTGGTTGTCCAAGCCTCTGCTTCCCAAACCGCCTTCCCTACCGCTCCTCCGGATAGGGAATCCAAACGCCTTGATCAATTTGGGAAGAAGGTCTTTTCTTCCTCCAGTGCTGGCTTGCGGTCTGTCAACACCGCTTGCCTTTTGGGACGATATTCCCACTCTCTGTGGGACTCGGTGGCGCAAGCTTTGCCCCAGTGTCCTGAGGAGGTCCAGACACTGCTTTCCCGCGCCATTGCGGAAGGAAGAGATGCGGCTAAATTTACCATTAGATGTGGCCTTGATAGCGCCGACTCGCTGGGTAGATCTATTGCAACGACAGTGGCGCTGTGCCGTCACGCCTGGCTGAGAACCACTGGTTTCTCGGGTGATGTCCAGAACACTCTTATGGACATGCCCTTTGATGGGGTCGGTCTTTTTGGGAACAAGGCAGACCATGCGCTGGAGCGTTTTAAGGACTCTCGGGCTACGGCCAAGTCCCTGGGCCTTTCTGCTGTACGCCCTCCGCAGCCATCTGCTTTTCGCCCCTTTCGTGGCCACGGAAGGGGCGCCCAGTCACGTCCGCTGCCCAGCCACCGGCCTGCGCAGCAAGCGTCTTCGCGTGGCCGAGGACGTGGCTCCCGCCGTGGCGGGTCAGGCAACCAGCGTGCGGGTCAGGCCACCAACCCCGCCCCGTCCGCGGCCTCCAAGCCCTCCTAGTCCTTCCTTTCAGGTGCACAGCACGCCAGTAGGGGGCAGGGTCCACCATCACCTTCCCCACTGGCGTGCCATCACCTCGGACAGGTGGGTCTTGGACATTGTCCGAAGGGTCTACTCCCTCCCCTTCGAGACCACCCCCCCAGCCATGCCACCTCAATTCCACCGCATGTCAGGGGATCACTTGGTGCTTCTTCAGAAGGAAGTTGCGGCCCTCTTGGCCAAGAGGGCCATCGAGCGCGTTCCGTCCCCAGAAGTAGGACGTGGTTGCTACTCCCACTACTTTCTGGTGCCCAAAAAGGACAAGGAGGACATGCGTCCTATGTTGGACCTCCGGAACGTCAATCGCTTCCTCCGGAAGGAGAAGTTCAAGATGCTCAACTTAGCTCAGGTCTTGACTGCCCTAGACCCTGGAGACTGGATGGTAGCGTTGGACTTGCAGGACGCTTATTTCCACATCCCCGTCCTGCCGGCCCACCGGCGTTACCTGCGGTTCATGGTGGGCCTCGAGCATTTTCAATTCACCGTGCTCCCTTTGGCCTCACAAGTGCCCCTCGGGTGTTCACGAAAGTGATGGCGGTGGTCGCAGCTCATCTGCGCCGGGCAGGGGTTCCAGTCTTCCCCTACCTCGACGACTGGCTGCTGAAGACGGGCTCGTCCCAGGCAGTCGTCTCCCACCTCCAGACTACGGCCGAACTCCTGCACTCGCTGGGGTTCTCCATCAATGTGCCGAAGTCGCACCTGATTCCTTCTCCACAGCTCCTTTTCATTGGAGCAGTTCTGGACACGACGCAGTTTCGGGCCTATCCTCCCGAACGGCGAGTCCGGGATATTCAGGCTATGATTCCGATCTTTCAGCCTCTATCCTGGGTTTCGGTACGGATGACCCTGAGGCTGCTGGGCCTCATGGCCTCCTGCATCCTGCTGGTCGATCATGCCAGATGGCATATGCGGGCTCTGCAGTGGGACCTGAAGTTCCAGTGGGCGCAGCACCAGGGCAACCTGTCCGATCACGTCCAGGTCTCGGAGGGGACTGCAAAACAGTTGCAGTGGTGGCTCTCGAACCGGCAATGGGTCATGGGCAGATCCCTCTCCCTTCCCCAGCCAGAGCACACAGTCGTGACGGACGCGTCCCTTCTGGGATGGGGCGGTCACATGGGAGAGGCGGAGATCAGAGGCCTCTGGTCTCCGGGCGGAGTTCCGGCTCCATATCAACCTTCTGGAGCTCCGGGCGATCCGACTTGCACTCAAGGCATTCCTTCCCTCTGTCAAAGGGAAGGTAGTGCAGGTGTTCACAGACAACACCACCGCCATGTGGTACTGCAACAAACAAGGCGGGGTGGGGTCGTGGACCCTATGTCAGGAGGCTCTGCGCCTCTGGACATGGCTGGAACATCAGGGCATATTCCTGATGGTTCAACACCTGGCAGGTTCCCTGAACGCCAGGGCGGACGAACTCAGCCGCAGGTGCATGATGGATCACGAATGGCGTCTTCACTCGGAAGTGGCGCAAGGACTCTTTCTACAGTGGGGAGAGCCTTGGTTAGATCTATTCGCCACTGAAGAGAACGCGCAATGTCATCAGTTCTGCGCGTTGGAATTTCCAAGGCGGCACTCGCTCGGCGACGCTTTTCGTCGCGAGTGGAGTTGCGGTCTGTTGTACGCTTTTCCGCCTATACCACTTCTGCCCAGAGTGTTGAAGAAGATTCGGCGCGACCGGGCCCAAGTCATCCTTGTGGCTCCGGACTGGGCTCGAAGAGTTTGGTATCCCGAGCTACTCAGTATGAGCGTCGATCCCCCGATCCGTCTGCCTCTTCGGGAGGATCTTCTGTCGCAGCAGCAGGGGACGGTCCTCCACCCGAACCTGTCCAGTCTACACCTGCTTGCGTGGAGATTGAGCGGCGGCAGTTGATTCCTTTCGACTTGCCTCCCGAAGTTTGTGATGTGATTCTGGCAGCCAGGCGTCCCTCCACTAAGGTGGTATACGCCTGCAGGTGGAACAAGTTTGTGGCATGGTGCACAGCAAAGGCTGTGAATCCCTCTCTGCCCCTCTTTCCGAGGTTCTTCTGTTCCTTCTTGCTCTGGCCCAACAGGGTTCTGCCCTGGGTACCATCAAGGGCTATCTTTGTGCAATCTCGGCCTTCCTCAGGCTCCCTGATCAGCCCTCTCTTTTAAGTCCCCTGTTGTTAACAGGTTTCTAAAAGGCATTACACACCTCTTCCCTCCTGTTCCGTTTGTCATGCCTCAGTGGGACTTAAACTTGGTTCTTACCTTTTTAATGTGCGCTCCCTTTGAGCCTCTACATAACTGTCCTCTTCGTCTTCTTACTTTGAAGACAGCCTTTCTGGTGGCCATCACCTCCGCTCGGCGGATGAGTGAGCTCCAGGCTCTATCATGCAAACCTCCTTTTCTGTCTGTCCATCCAGACAAGGTTGTTCTTAGGACGCGTCCGTCCTTCTTGCCAAAGGTGGTTACTGCCTTCCATATGGGGCAGACCATCACTTTACCCACCTTCTTTCCGCCTCCGCATCCTTCCAGAGAGGAAGAGAGGCTCCCCCATCTGGACCCAAAACGTGCGCTTTCCTTTTATATCAACCGCACACAACACTTCCGGGTGGATGACCAGCTCTTTGTTGGCTACGTGGGCGCCAAAAAAGGTCGGGCGGTGCACAAAAGAACCATCTCCCGCTGGGTCACCTTGTGTATGAAAGCCTGCTATTCTTTGGCTAAGAAGGAGCCTCCTATTGGGCTGCGGGCCCATTCCACCAGGGCAACGGCTGCTACCACGGCTTTAGGCCGCGGTGTTCCGCTGCAAGATATATGTCAGGCAGCTACGTGGGCCTCGCTGCACACGTTTACCAAGCATTAATGTCTTGACAGCCAGGTCCGGAGGGACAGCTTCTTTGGCCGTTCTGTCCTCCGGGACTTCCTTGTCTGATCTTTGTTCGCAGACCCACCACCGGGGTTGGTATTGCTGGGGTATCTATTCTAAGGTAAGGAATCTGTCACTAACGTGTCTCTTTCAGATGCACAAGTTACTAACTTGTGTAACGATATATCTGTAAGAGACAGTAGTTAGTGACAGATTCCTTACCGCCCCACCCATCCTCCCTGTTCTGCGAACTGATTTCTAGGGTTAAGGACATCCCTTTCAGGGCCCTAGTATTTTTCAGACACCTATGTCAGCATCTTGCATGGCTCTGCGTTCCTGGCGCGGAAAGTCGTGTACAGAACTGACGTCTGCGCGCAGGGGCTGCGTCTAAGTACTGCCCGCGACGTCATCCCGGCGATCACGACGCCGACGACGGACGCGGAGCCGCACGACGCCGCCTACCGACGCGCAAGGGTACTGCTACGCAAAAACTTTCCGGATCCAGCCTGACGCCTGGGGATATTCTAAGGTAAGGAATCTGTCACTAACTACTGTCTCTTACAGATATATCGTTACACAAGTTAGTAACTTGTGCAACGTGGAGCTTAGTGACACCATCTGAATGATGTATGGATGCTGAATTTAAGTTGGAGTGGAAGGGCAACTTTTCAATGCATTAGATTTGTAAATACATCTTATAGTTTGGGTTTCAATTAATTATTCTAACTCACAAGTGTACATGGTATATCTAGGAGGGTCGGATCTGTGTCAGCTTTCCAGGATTACAACTAAGTAGGTGAATTAGGCCCCTTTAGATTTATTTTATGGAAATTTATTGTATACGGATATACTGAAATTCTGACATGAGCGCATCCCTAGTGAACGTAGACTGCCAGTGTTCATCTTGAAAGAGAACACTGGGGGAAAATTGAATTTCCAATCTATTCTTCATTCAGGTAAGTTTGTAAAACGCGAAAGCTTTTTGAGGATGATGTGGAGTGAGGATGATATTTAAATAAACCATGGTATATTAATATATCATTTTTAAAAATGTGTTTTTACATATTGGGGACAGCGACTAAATTGGTGAATTTGGAGCGTGAATACTTGAGGCCATATCACAGAAGCCAGTACAAATCCATTTTGCATAATATGTGCTGTTTTTGTAATACAGAATATTGCAAATAGTATTTGCATATATAGCTTTAGGCAAAACATACAGAAAAATGGTTTCAAACTATTTTTGTCTTTTACCTAATAAGGTGTGGATAAAATACTTTTGCTCTAATTTTCAAATTTGAAATATGGGTCAGTGTTTATAGTAAAATTAGCTTGATCCATTTTTGTTAAATAGTGTCAAATGAGTTCCCTTAATGTTTCTTTTCTTTTAAATAGTAAATCAATGACTAGCAGTTATTTTTAACATCTGTTGTTACTGACTCAAGTCAAAATATTTAAAAACTAAACCACATAAATCTTTCTGTCATATGGACTCCATTTGTGTTACACAAGCTGCAGGAAGGGTCTATAAAGATCTGCCCCTTTTTTGCACCCATGAAGCTTTCTGTGATATGATTCCAAGTTTTTCATTCCAGACTTTGGCACTTGACCAAAAATCATGTTATTCAGGAGAAATTATTCGCAAAGAAACTTTCGGCAAGAAACATTACACTTTCTGCCACAAAAACCTCCATTTACGCCTGACATGAATTCACAAAATGTTCCCTAACATGCTTATATGGATAGAGAACTGTGAATTTCTCTTCCACAAATCCGTGGAAATGCAGTTGTAAATTCCTCTCAAGAGTAAGGGGCTTTCTAGGGCAAGGTTTGGCTTCTAAATTTGTGCACATTCTTAAACTCTGATCTGACACTTTTCCATCCTAGAAATGGTCAGTCATTCTATCTATTCACTGATAGGAAAGAGGACGTGTGACTCCTGGCTTTGGCAGGGGAATAGGGGTAGTCCACTCTTCAGAGGGAAAAATGTTTTCCCATGACAAAAAAAGAAAAAAGCGCAAGTCTTTGTTTGCATAATGGGCTTTATTCCCCCTATATGGCATTTTACACTATGTAAAATTCTGCACTGGAAAAATAGAGCCCCACACTAGATGTAAACTGACATTCCTAAAAGTAAGCCTGGAAACATGCTTGGTACAACTTGCAAGGTGTATAAGAGGGATTGTTTGTGACCAGAAATAAATACGGAAGTACGTTCGGGTGGAGCTGTAAGTTACCACCCCTACTTTTTTATTTTTTTCCTGAATAAGGCCCATAATATCCTTGTGTCTACAATTTGTAGAAGTGTGAAATTGTGTTATGCAAATATGCAAAGCTCAATTGCTCCCCAGCTGATTTTGCCCTAGTTTACTTTCACCACCTTCATAAATGCATATAATATAAGCCTGTTATGCTTAAAAGTGGAGAGTTGATTGGTAACCAGGTGCTATGTTAAATCTTTCGATTGTTCTTAGATTTCAATGATGATAAATAATATGCCACACTTGCATATACACAACATAACATTTTAATAAAAGTCTCCATACTGACTTTTCACCACTAAAAGTAAAAGGATAATTTGAGCTACTGCCCCAAAAGATAGTGTCCCAAAAGACAATAGTGTGATAATGTTACTCTTCAAATCTTTCATCTCTTAAACTATATCCAAAGCAGACTGGCTGGGATTTAATCCAGGCTTTTCAAAGAAGCTCAAGTGGGTACTGGACATCCCACTATTTCTTGTGGCAACCTATGGTTTCACACAATCTGACAACAGCACAGGATTTTTCTGCCAGCCCTAACAGTGGATGTATCACTGTTGCAGGCATTGCGAGTCAGAAGCACTGTAGTTCTATGATGCAGTTGTTTTTGATGCAGGAATTCCCGTTAATGTTATCTTCACAATATTAGGGTTTCTTACAGCAAGTACATTGCCTTCCAGCTTTGGATATTTTGGTGAGTGCCGGAGGAAAATGCCACAACAACAGTGTTTGGTGCCTGTTTACCAGTCGTAAGTGCTCGAACATTTCCAACTTGGAGACTATAAATTAAGGTTCAGTGCTCTTAAAGCAGAAGGTTCTGTGTCTGTTCAAGTTATAAGGGGTTCATGCCTCTCTTCCCCCAAAATTGAAAGATAATGTTCCAGGCATGTGAGCTGTAGATCGCATGCTTTGCATACTCCTGCCATCTAGTGTTGGGTCTGGATGTTTGCAAGTTGTTTTTCTTTGAAGAAGTCTTTCCCAGTCACGAGGTAGTTGACTCCTCCTTTCGGTGATAGTGCGCATGGGCATCGACTCCATTGTTAGATTGTTTTTTTCCGCCATCGGGTTCGCACATGAAATGCTGCGCTGCGGTTCAACACTGTTTCTCCAGTTTCCCTCAGTGCGCAAGACACTCACCCTCAACGGTATTGTTTTCAAATGTGTAATCCCATTCTCCACGTGTCGTATTTACTGAAAAAACCTTCTTTCGAACGGGAAGGCCGTCAGGCCTACCCGCATCAGTCCGCCTCGCAGTAGATGGAACGGACTCCATTTAAATTCTGCCCTCGGTGCCACACGAAGTTTCTGCGCACTGACCCACACGAAGTGTGCAACCTGTGCTTGTCTCCAGAGCACAGAGAACAGGACCGCGACGTGTGTAAGGCTTTCCGATCGAAGAAAACGATTTGCGACCGTCGGGCTCGACGTCGCGACATACAGAGCCAACACACAAGTTCCATTCCGGACCTCTTCGGAGAAGATTCGGAACAAGAGGCCGGAGACGCCATGGGAGCTGAAGAGGAACAAGACCCGATCTCCATCTCCGACTACGGCTCCAAGGTGGACGAAGACATCCCGCAAGGGCAGCGTACCGTGAGTACAGATCCTCCCTTGCCCCAAAGTCCATCTCAGCCCAAGAAGAAGGCTTCGGTATAACCCCCGCCTCCGGGCTACGGTCGGCACCGAGAACATGTTTCCGACGCCCCGCCCTCCGGCTCGGCACCGAAACATACCCAAAACCCTTCCGGCTCCGAACATAGCCATTCGAAACCGGGCACCGAGCCGAAACCTTCGGGATCGAAGTCAAAGACAGGCTCCGGCCCACCCCCTTCGACACCGAAAACGTCTTCAGATCCGAAATCCTCGGCATCCAAAGCCCTGGCACCAAAACCTTCGGCACCGAAACAAACAGATGTGCCGATTCCATCCAAAGAGCAAAATTTCGATGCTCCGCCCTCCAAACCGGATCTGAAACAGCAGGAGCTATATATTCACCCAACAATTGGACATATTTCTACAAAAGTGACAATAAAACGCAAACCTGAGACAGAAGAGGTCTACCACATTCCTTTAAAAAGGAAAAATGTCGGTACTAATCCTTCTCCTCCTCCTCTTCCATCACCTCCTTCTCCTCAGTTTCAACTGTTACTAATTTCACCTGAGCACTCACCACCACATACACCTGAAGATTAGGATGATGGGGCTGGGGACAATGAGCCAATACCCGCAGACCCTTGGACAGATTACAACACTAATTCCCCCACAGTGAATGATCCTGATCTGTACCCTACCAAGCCTTCTCCACCAGACGACAGTGTAGGATACATAGAACTGTTGGGTAGAGCTGCTAACTACCATGGGGTTCAGCTGCATAAGGAATCCCTGGAAGAGGATTTCCTTTTCAAGACTCTTAGTAGTACACAAAAGTCCTCGCACACACTCCCCATGCTCAAGGGTATGATGAGGCACGTAGATGATATTTTTAATGATCCCGTCAGGGCACGTATCCTCACCCCACACCATCAGATCCAGCATACATAAGAGGCCAGTTACCATTGGATTTCTTGGTAGTTTCCAACGCACGCAACAGGAGGTGCTCCATCCCCAGACAAAGAATCTAAGCTGCTAGACGCTTCGGGGAAAACAGTTGCCTCCCAGGCTGCAAACGTTTGGCGCATCTCCAATACACAAGCACTGTTAGCTAGGTATGACAGGGCGCATTGCGATGAATTTGAGCAGTTGCTCCAATTTCTATCTGATGAGCACAAGTCCAAGGCGCCAGACCTAGTGCGGGAGGGACAGCTCATTTCCAATAATTCTATCAGGTGCGCCCTAGATGCTGCAGACACTGCAGCCAGAGTTGTCAATACCAGCGTCCTTTTAAGAAGGCATGCCTGGTTGCGTATTTCAGAATTCAAACCAGAGGTTCAAACTTCTATCCTTAACACACCTTTTGACAAGGAACACCTCTTTGGCCCTGTGGTAGATTCCTCACTAGAAAAAATGAAGGACACAATAGTGGCCAAATCTATGGGAGCCCTTCAATTAACCCCAGGATGTGGTTCCTTTCGGCACTCCTTCTACTGTGGAGGGTCCAAAAATACCTCCTCAGATACTGCTACCACCACCTATAACGGCAACAATCAACCCTCTGCCTCAAAGGGTTACTTCAGAGGGGGTTACAGAGGCAACAATGGCAAAGTTAGAGGTAGAGGCTCCAATACACGCTCCTCCCCCTCCAACACCAAATAGTAACTTGTCTACACTCCTCCCCCTTCCCCCCCCCCCGACCATTTAACACCTGTCTTTCACATTACCTACCCATCTAGCAATCCATAACTACAGACAAATGGGTACTGGAAATTATCCGTTCTGGTTATTGCCTGGAGTTCACCAACAATCCCCCAAACATTCCTCCACGTTCACACAAATTGTCACCGGATCACTTACACCTCCTCAAACAAGAGGTTCAGTCTCTCCTTTTAGAAGGGGCTATAGATCCAGTACCACTACAATACCACGGGTCGGGCGTATACTCCTTTTACTTTCTCATACCCAAAAAGGACGGTTCTCTCAGACCAATATTGGACCTCAGAGAATTAAATCTTTACATACAGTCAGACCATTTTCACATGGTAACACTTCAACAAGTGCTCCCACTTCTGTAACAGGGCGACTTTCTGTCTACTATAGACTCAAAGTACGCCTATTTTCATATTCAAATACATCCCGCTCACCGCAAATTTCTCAGATTTGTGGTAGCGGGCCAACATTACCAATTCAAGGTACTCCTGTTCGGAGTCACCACTACTCCCAGAGTCTTCACAAATTGTTTGGCAGTAGTCGCTGCTCACCTGAGAAGACAACACATTCATGTCTTCCCCTACTTGGACGACTGGCTTATTAAAGCCAGCACCTATCCAAAGTGTCTCCAACATACAGGACACTACAATCTGAAAGAGACACGTTAGTGATAGATTACTTACCTTAGAATATCCCCAGGCGTCAGACTGGATCCGGAAAGTTTTTCGCTAGCAGTACCCCTGCGCGTCAGTAGGTGGCGTCGTGCGGTTCCGCGTCCGTCGCTGGCGTCGTAAGCGCCGAGATGACGTCACGGAGACTACTTAGGCGCCACCCATGCGCGCTGACGTCAGTTCTTTCTTTTTCCGCGCCAGTAAGCGCAGATCCGGTTAGAGCACGTACCTTAGTCACTTTTTGACTACCTTTTTTGAGACTTTTGTCTCCTGTTGGTTTCCTTAGTGCACGTAGGGATGCCTGGATTTAAGTCTTGTGGGGCCTGCCGTCGCAATATGTCGGTGGCGGACCCCCACGATGTCTGCCTCTACTGCCTGGAGACAGACCACGACTCCCGGGACTGTCGGGCCATGGCCCCGAAGGCCTTGAGGGAGCGGCACCGGAAGCTGCTGGAGGTCCGGCACTCGTCCCAGCGCCGTTCCCGGTCCAGGGGCCGTTCCAGGGGCCACAGTCCTCGCTCCTCGGGCTCCAAGTCTTCACCCTCGGATTCGGGTAAGAGACGACACAAAAAGAAGTCGAAGAAGCGTGTTTGCTCTCCGATGTCCCCCCGTCGGTCCCCGGATGCGGACGAGGGGGACAGGGGCTTTGTCCCTGCGGCTCCTTCGGAGCTCGGGAGTCCCGCGGCCTATCCACCTTATCCGGGTCCGTCGGCGACTCCCGCACAGGTGCAATAGTTTCTTGCTACCATGGACCGCCTTTTTAGGCCTCGGGCTCAGGCCGGCGCGCCCTCGGGCCCCGCGGTCCCGTGTCAGGATCCTGTTGGGCCGTCGGCGCCGACGGCGGATCCAGCTTCGGCGCCACAGGATCCTGCGCCGTCGGCTCTGGCCACGGCGCCACATGGTCCTTCGCTGCCGGCTCCAGCCCCAGCGCCACCCTCGGCTCCGCCTCTGGCGCCGCAGTGGGTGCCATTTGTCCCGCCCTTGCCCAGGTTCCAGGACCATTTTGCTCCTACCTGGGATCCGCATTGGGACACGGCGCCGGTCCGGCCCCGGCCGGCGAAATTATCGGTGCCGTTCCCGACGCCGTTTGTCCCTTCTCCGGCTCCTGCCCTGCCGCCACGGTCGGTGCCACAGGCGCCGGAGGTGGAGGACGACTGGGAGGGGTCCGAGGACCCTCTTGCTCGTCAGTGTGACTCTGAGCAGGACTGGGCGGACGATTTGTGGGACGCCTGCGACCTCGACGTCTCGTCTGACCTGGGGTTTGCCTCTCCCCCGCCTACCATGGAGGAGGGCGCCTCCTACACGATGGTGCTCCTTCGGGCAGCTGAGGTTCTCCACCTTGACCTCCCTACGGTGGCCCTCAAAACTAACCTCCTCACTGAGGTGCTCCAGACGGCGTCCACTGCGTCGGAGCCCCTGCTGCCATTTAATGACGCCCTCACTGACGTCTTGTTGGGCACTTGGTCGCGGCCCGCCACAGGGGTCCCTGTGGATAAGAACGTCGCCCGGCGTCATCGCCCGGCGCCCAGTGACCCTGCCTTTCTGACCACTCATCCTACGCCCGAGAGTCTGGTCATCCAGGCTTCGACGTCCCAGAGTGCCTTTCCCACGGTTCCGCCGGATAAGGACTCTTAAGAAGCTGGAGCAGTTCGGCAAGCGGTTGTTCTCTTCGTCCAGCTTGGGCCTGCGGTCGGTGAACACCGCATGCCTATTGGGCCGCTATTCCCACGCGGTGTGGGATACAGTTGCACAGGTGTTGCCTCAGTGTCCTGAGGAGACCCAGGCTGTGCTGCCCAAGCTGTTGCCGAGGGTAAAGATGCGGCTAAGTTCACCATCCGGTGTGGTTTGGACACCGCGGACTCACTAGGTAGAGCAATTTCTACGACTGTGGCGCTTCGTCGCCACGCCTGGTTGAGGTCTACTGGGTTCTCGCCAGATGTCCAAAGTTCACTCATGGACATGCCCTTTGATGGCACTCGCCTGTTTGGCGATAAAGCCGATAGTGCGCTGGAGCGTTTTAAGGACTCGCGGGCCACGGCCAAGTCCTTGGGTCTTTCCACGAGGAGCCCAGCCACTCCTGGTTTTCGTTCCTTTCGTGGCCACGGAAGGGGCGCCCCGGCACGTTCCTTCAGCAAGCCTGTGCAGAACCAGCCTCATCGGGGCCGCGGACGCGGTTTCCGCAGGGGCGGGTCTGGGAATCAGCGTGGGGGTCAGTCCACCTCTGCCCCCGCTGCTTCTACCTCCAAACCTTCCTAATCCGAGCTTTGTGGGGCACCCCACGCCAGTGGGTGGCAGGGTCCGCCATCATCTCCCCACTGGCACGCTATCACATCGGACAAGTGGGTGTTGCAGATCATCCGCAAGGGTTACGCCCTTCCCTTTCAGTCCACCCCTCCAGCCATGCCACCTCAGTTCCACCGCATGTCGGGGGACCACTTGGCACTTCTCCTGCAGGAAGTTGCGGCCCTCTTGGCCAAGGGGGCCATCGAGTGTGTTCCTGGGCCAGAAGTAAGGAGTGGTTGTTATTCCCACTACTTTCTGGTCCCCAAGAAGGACAAGGGGGGTTTGCGCCCCATCTTGGACCTCAGGAACGTCAATCGCTTCCTCCGGAAGGAGAAGTTCAAGATGTTGACTCCTGGCTCAGGTCTTGGCTGCCCTCGACCCTGGATACTGGATGGTAGCGTTGGACTTGCAGGACGCCCTTTTTTCACATCCCCGTCCTGCTGGCCCACCGGCGTTACCTGAGGTTCACGGTAGGCCAGGAGCATTTTCAGTTTGTCGTGCTCCCCTTCGGCCTTACCAGCGCCCCTCGGGTGTTCACGAAGGTGATGACGGTGGTCGCAGCTCATCTGCGCAGGTCAGGGGTGTCCGTCTTCCCCTACCTCGACGACTGGTTGTTGAAGGCGGGCTCGCCCCAGGCAGTTGTCACCCACCTTCAGACTACGGCCGACCTCCCGCATTTGCTGGGGTTCTCCATCAATGTGCCGAAGTCGCACCTGAGTCCCTCTCAGAAGCTCCCCTTCATCGGAGCGGTTCTGGATTTGACGCTGTTTCGGGTTTATCCTCCCGAGCAGCGGGTCCGGGATATTCAGGCTATGATTCCGATCTTTCAGCCTCTATCCTGGGTTTCAGTCAGGATGACCCTCCGGCTCCTGGGCCTCATGGCCTCCTGCATCCTGCTGGTGCAACATGCCAGATGGCATATGCGGGCTCTGCAGTGGGACCTGAAGTTCCAGTGGGCACAGCACCAGGGCAACCTGTCCGATCATGTCCAGTTCTCGGAGGGCACTGCACGACATTTGCAGTGGTGGCTCACGAATCGCGATTGGGTCAATGGCAGATCCCTCTCCCTTCCCCAACCGGAGCACACAGTGGTGACGGATGCGTCCCTCCTGGGATGGGGTGGCCACTTGGGAGAGGCGGAGATCAGAGGCCTCTGGTCTCCGGCGGAGTCCCGGCTCGATATCAATCTTTTGGAGCTTCGGGCGATCCGGCTTGCACTGAAGGCATTCCTTCCCTCTGTCCGGGGAAGTGTGGTGCAGGTGTTCACGGACAACACCACCGCCATGTGGTATTGCAACAAACAGGGCAAGGTGGGGTCCTGGACCCTATGTCAGGAGGCTCTGCGCCTCTGGACATGGCTGGAACATCAAGGCATTACCTTGGTGGTTCAACACCTGGCAGGTTCTCTGAACACCAGTGCGGACGAACTCAGCCGCCGGTGCTTGATGGATCACGAATGGCGTCTGCACTCGGACGTGGCGCAAGGTCTCTTTCTGCAGTGGGGAGAGCCTTCGTTAGATCTATTCGCCACCGAAGAGAACGCGCAGTGTCATCAGTTCTGCGCGTTGGAATTTCCAAAGCGGCACTCGCTCGGCAACGCTTTTCGTCGCGAGTGGAGCTGCGGTCTGTTGTACGCCTTTCCGCCTATACCACTTCTGCCCAGAGTGCTAAAGAAGATTCGGCGCGACCGGGCCCAAGTCATCCTTGTGGCTCCGGATTGGGCACGAAGATACCGGTATCCCGAGCTACTCAACATGGCGATCGATCCCCCGATCCGCCTGCCTCTTCGGGAGGATCTTCTGTCGCAGCAACAGGGGTCGGTCCTCCACCCGAACCTGTCCAGCCTCCACCTCCATGCGTGGAGATTGAGCGGCGACAGCTGATTCCATTTGACTTGCCTCCTGAAGTCTGTGATGTCATTCTGGCAGCCAGGCGTCCCTCCACTAAATCGGTATACGCCTGCAGGTGGAACAGATTTGTGGCATGGTGCACAGCTAAGTCTGTGGATCCCCTTTCTGCCCCTCTTTCTGAGGTCCTTCTGTTCCTACTCTCCTTGGCCCAGCAGGGCTCTGCTTTGGGCACTGTCAAAGGTTATCTTTCGGCCATCTCCGCCTTTCTCAGGCTTCCAGATCAGCCTTCTCTCTTTAAGTCCCCGGTTGTTAACCGTTTCCTCAAAGGCATTACACACACGTTTCCTCCTGTGCCTTTCATAATGCCTCAATGGGACTTAAATCTTGTCTTGACCTATCTGATGTGCGCTCCTTTTGAGCCCCTTCATAACTGTCCTTTACGTCTTCTTACTCTCAAGACGGCTTTCCTGGTAGCTATCACCTCTGCCAGAAGAGTGAGTGAGCTCCAGGCTCTTTCTTCTAAACCTCCTTTCCTTTCTGTTCATCCGGACAAGGTAGTTTTAAGGACCCGTCCTTCTTTCTTGCCAAAGGTTGTCACGCCCTTCCACATCGGGCAGACCATCACTTTGCCCACCTTCTTTCCGCCTCCGCATCCTTCCAAAGAGGAAGAGAGGCTCCATCGTCTAGACCCAAAACGTGCGCTCTCGTTCTATCTAAAGCGCACACAACAGTTCCGGGTGGATGACCAGCTCTTTGTTGGCTACGTGGGCGCCAAAAAAGGTAGGGCCGTGCACAAACGCACCATCTCTCGGTGGGTCGTTTTGTGCATCAAAGCATGTTACTCGTTGGCTAAGAAGGAGCCTCCTGTGGGGCTGCGTGCCCATTCTACCAGGGCAACAGCTGCCACTACTGCCTTGGGACGCGGCGTTCCCTTGCAGGATATTTGTCAGGCAGCCACGTGGGCCTCGCTGCACACATTTACCAAGCATTACTGCCTTGACAGTCAAGTCCGGAGAGACGGCTTCTTTGGCCGTTCTGTTCTCCGTGACTTTCTGGTGTAATCTTGTTCGCAGACCCACCACCGTGGTTGGTATTGCTGGGGTATGTATTCTAAGGTAAGGAATCTATCACTATCTGAAAGAGACACGTTAGTGACAGATTCCTTACCTTAGAATATCCCCAGGCGTCAGGCTGGATCCGGAAAGTTTTTGCGTAGCAGTACCCTTGCGCGTCGGTAGGCGGCGTCGTGCGGCTCCGCGTCCGTCGTCGGCGTCGTGATCGCCGGGATGACGTCGCGGGCAGTACTTAGACGCCGCCCCTGCGCGCTGACGTCAGTTCTTCTTTTTCCGCGCCAGTAAGCGCTGATCCGGGAAGAGCAGTGCCCTAGTCAATTTTTGACAACATTTTTGGTGATTTTTTCACTGTTTCTTTTCGAGTCTTCTTGACTCCTAGGTGTCGGTAGGGATGCCCGGCTTCAAGCCATGCGACGTCTGTGGTCGAATGATGTCGATCACAGACCCGCACTTAGAGTGTCTCTACTGTCTCGGCCGAGACCACGACACGAAGTCGTGCCCTGACTGCCGGGCCTTACTCCCGAAGGCTTTGCGAGAGCGGTCTCGAAAGCTCCTCGAGGTCCGGCAGTCGGCTCCGCGCCGCACCAAGCCCCGGTCCCGTGAGAGGTCGAGGGGCCGGTCGCGGAGCCCCCGCCGGTCGTCGGAGTCCAACTCTTCGCACTCCTCGGGTAAGTCGAAGCACAAAAAGTCTAAGAAGCATCATCGCTCTAAGACTTCGCCTCGCCGGTCTCGCGACTCGGCTGAGGCCCCTGTCGGCACCGTCCCCGCGGCCCCGGACCTGCCTGTGAAGCCGCCCCCGCATTACCCGTCCTTTCCGGGTTCGGGGGCGACTCCGGCCCAAATACAGGAATTCCTGTCGGCCATGGCCCGCCTCTTCGGGCCTCAAGGTCCCTCCGGTGCGCCTTCGGGCCCCGCGGGCCCTGATGGGGTTGCTCCGGCGTCGCCAACGACTCCGGTCCCGGCGTCGCCCGTCCCGCCAGCCTTGATCCCGGCCTCGGCTCCGGCCTCGATCCCGGCTCCGGTGGTACCGCAACCCCGATCGACGCTGGTTGACCTAACCACGCCTCCGCCGGCGCCGATGTCCCCGGTGCCGTTCCTGACGCCGCCCGGGGCTCCGGGCGGCGTCGTTCCCCGGTTCTCTCCGGTTCCGGACATGGAGCCGCACCGACGTCGCTCGACGCCGGCCCCAGCGCCGATGAGACCTTGGGTCCCAGATGTCCCTCCTCCTCCATATTTTGAGCCAGAGGAGGACCAGGAGAGCTGGGAGGGGATCGGAAGACCCTCTCACACAGCAGTGTGAGTATGATCAGGACTGGGCAGAGGAACTTGGGGATGCCAGTGGTCTAGACACTTCCCCTGACACTGGCATGCTGTCTCCTCCCGTGGCTACGGAGGAGGGGGCAAATTTCGCAATGGTGTTGCGTAGAGCAGCTGGAGCCTTGCACCTCCAATTGCCTACTGTGGCTGTCAGGACTAACCTCCTGATGGAAGTGCTTCAGCCGGCAGCTACCTCCCCGGAGCCATTGCTGCCGTTTAATGATGCACTGTCTGACGTTCTTTTGGGCACCTGGTCCAAGCCCAACACAGGGGCTCCTGTGGATAGAAACGTGGCCCGACGCCATCGCCCTGCTCCAGGCGACCCCTTGTTTCTCTCCCAACATCCCACCCCCCGAGAGCTTGGTTGTCCAAGCCTCTGCCTCCCAAACCGCCTTCCCTACCGCCCCTCCGGATAGGGAATCCAAACGCCTGGATCAATTTGGGAAGAAGGCCTTTTCTTCCTCCAGTGCTGGCTTGCGGTCCGTCAACACCGCTTGCCTTTTGGGCCGATACTCCCACTCTCTGTGGGATTCGGTGGCGGCCGGTTTGCCCCAGTGTTCTGAGGAGGTCCAGACACTGCTTACCCGCACCATTGCGGAAGGTAGGGATGCGGCAAAGTTCACCATACGTTGTGGCCTTGATACCGCCGACTCGCTGGGCAGATCGCTTGCAACAACGGTGGCGCTGCGTCGCCACGCCTGGCTGAGAACAACTGGTTTCTCGGGTGATGTCCAGAATACACTCATGGACATGCCCTTTGATGGAGTCGGTCTTTTTGGTTCCAAAGCAGACCATGCGCTGGAGCGTTTTAAGGACTCACGGGCTACTGCCAAGTCCCTGGGCCTTTCTGTTGTGCGCCCTCCGCTGACCTCTGCTTTTCGCCCCTTTCGTGGCCACGGAAGGGGCGCCCAGTCACGTCCGCTGCCCAGCCACCGGCCCGCGCAGCAAGCGTCTTCGCGTGGCCGAGGACGTGGCTTCCGCCGTGGCGGATCGGGCAATCAGCGTGCGGGTCAGGCCACCAACCCCGCCCCGTCCGCGGCCTCCAAGCCCTCCTAGTCCCTCCTTTCAGGTGCACAGCACGCCAGTAGGGGGCAGGGTCCGCCTTCACCACTGGCGTGCCATCACCTCGGACAGGTGGGTCTTGGACATTGTCCGAAGGGGCTACTCCCTCCCCTTCGAGACCACCCCCCAGCCATGCCACCTCAATTCCACCGCATGTCAGGGGATCACTTGGTGCTTCTGCAGAAGGAAGTCACGGCCCTCTTGGCCAAGAGGGCCGTTGAGCATGTTCCGACCCCAGAAGTAGGACGTGGTTGCTACTCCCACTACTTTCTGGTGCCCAAAAAGGACAAGGAGGACATGCGTCCTATCTTGGACCTCCGGAACGTCAATCGCTTCCTCCGGAAGGAGAAGTTCAAGATGCTCACCCTAGCTCAGGTCTTGACTGCCCTCGACCCTGGAGACTGGTTGGTAGCGTTGGACTTGCAGGACGCTTATTTTCACATCCCCGTCCTGCCGGCCCACCGGCGTTACCTGCGGTTCACGGTAGGCCTCGAGCATTTTCAGTTCACTGTGCTCCCCTTTGGCCTTACAAGTGCCCCTCGGGTGTTCACGAAAGTGATGGCGGTGGTCGCAGCTCATCTGCGCCGGGCAGGGGTTCTAGTCTTCCCCTACCTCGACGACTGGCTGCTGAAGGCGGGCTCGTCCCAGGCAGTCGTCTCCCACCTCCAGACTACGGCCGAACTCCTGCACTCGCTGGGGTTCTCCATCAATGTGCCGAAGTCGCATCTGATTCCTTCTCCACAGCTCCTTTTCATCGAAGCAGTTCTGGACACGACGCAGTTTCGGGCCTATCCTCCCGAACGGCGAGTCTGGGATATTCAGGCTATGATTCCGATCTTTCAGCCTTTATCCTGGGTTTCGGTACGGATGACCCTGAGGCTGCTGGGCCTCATGGCCTCCTGCATCCTGCTGGTCGATCATGCCAGATGGCATATGCGGGCTCTGCAGTGTGACCTGAAGTTCCAGTGGGCGCAGCACCAGGGCAACCTGTCTGATCACGTCCAGATCTCGGAGGGGACTGCAAAACAGTTACAGTAGTGGCTCTCGAACCGGCAATGGGTCATGGGCAGATCCCTCTCCCTTCCCCAGCCAGAGCACACAGTTGTGACGGACGCGTCCTTTCTGGGATGGGGCGGTCACATGGGAGAGGCGGAGATCAGAGGCCTCTGGTCTCCGGCGGAGTCCCGGCTCCATATCAACCTTCTGGAGCTCCGGGCGATCCGACTGGCACTCAAGGCATTCCTTCCCTCTGTCAAAGGGAAGGTAGTGCAGGTGTTAACAGACAACACCACCGCCATGTGGTACAGCAACAAACAAGGCGGGTGGGGTCGTGGACCCTCTGTCAGGAGGCTCTGCGCCTCTGGACATGGCTGGAACATCAGGGCATGTTCCTGATGGTTCAACACCTGGCAGGTTCCCTGAACGTCAGGGCGGACGAACTCAGCCGCAGGTGCATGATGGATCACGAATGGCGTCTTCACTCCGAAGTGGCGCAAGGACTCTTTCTGCAGTGGGGAGAGCCTTGGTTAGATCTATTCGCCACCGACGAGAACGCGCAATGTCATCAGTTCTGCGCGTTGGAATTTCCAAGGCGGCACTCGCTCGGCGACGCTTTTCGTCGCGAGTGGAGTTGCGGTCTGTTGTAAGCCTTTCCGCCTATACCACTTCTACCCAGAGTGTTGAAGAAGATTCGGCGCGACCGGGCCCAAGTCATCCTTGTGGCTCCGGACTGGGCTTGAAGAGTTTGGTATCCCGAGCTACTCAGTATGAGCATCGATCCCCCGATCCGTCTGCCTCTTCGGGAGGATCTTCTGTCGCAGCAGCAGGGGACGGTCCTCCACCCGAACCTGTCCAGCCTCCACCTGCTTGCGTGGAGATTGAGCGGCGGCAGTTGATTCCTTTCGACTTGCCTCCCGAAGTTTGTGATGTAATTCTGGCAGCCAGGCGTCCCTCCACTAAGGTGGTATACGCCTGCAGGTGGAACAAGTTTGTGGCATGGTGCACAGCAAAGGCTGTGAATCCCCTCTCTGCCCCTCTTTCTGAGGTTCTTCTGTTCCTTCTTTCCCTGGCCCAACAGGGTTCTGCCCTGGGTACCATCAAGGGCTATCTTTGTGCCATCTCGGCCTTCCTCAGGCTTCCTGATCAGCCCTCCTTTTCAAGTCCCCTGTTGTTAACAGGTTTCTAAAAGGCATTACACACCTCTTCCCTCCTGTTCCGTTTGTGATGCCTCAGTGGGACTTGAACTTGGTTCTTACCTTTCTCATGTGCGCTCCCTTTGAGCCTCTACATAACTGTCCTCTTCGTCTTCTGACTCTGAAGACAGCCTTTCTGGTGGCCATCACCTCCGCTCGGCGGGTGAGTGAGCTCCAGGCTCTCTCATGCAAACCTCCCTTTCTGTCTGTCCATCCAGACAAGGTTGTTCTTAGGACGCGTCCGTCCTTCTTGCCAAAGGTGGTTACTGCCTTCCACATTGGGCAGACCATCACTTTGCCCACCTTCTTTCCGCCTCCGCATCCTTCCAGAGAGGAAGAGAGGCTCCACCGTCTGGACCCAAAACGTGCGCTTTCCTTTTATATCAACCACACACAACACTTCCGGGTGGATGACCAGCTCTTTGTTGGCTACGTGGGCGCCAAAAAGGTCGGGCGGTGCACAAGAGAACCATCTCCCGCTGGGTAACCTTGTGTATCAAAGCCTGCTATTCTTTGGCTAAGAAGGAGCCTCCTGTTGGGCTGCGTGCCCATTCCACCAGGGCAACGGCTGCTACCACGGCTTTAGGCCGCGGTGTTCCGCTGCAGGATATCTGTCAGGCAGCTACGTGGGCCTCGCTGCACACATTTACAAAGCATTACTGCCTTGACAGTCAGGTCCGGAGGGACGGCTTCTTTGTCCGTTCTGTCCTCCGGGACTTCCTTGTCTGATCTTTGTTCGCAGACCCACCACCGGGGTTGGTATTGCTGGGGTATCTATTCTAAGGTAAGGAATCTGTCACTAACGTGTCTCTTTCAGATGCACAAGTTACTAACTTGTGTAACGATATATCTGTAAGAGACAGTAGTTAGTGACAGATTCCTACCGCCCACCCATCCTCCCCGTTCTGCGAACTGATTTCTAGGGTTAAGGACATCCCTTTCAGGGCCCTAGTATTTTTCAGACACCTATGTCAGCTTCTTGCATGGCTCTGCGTTCCTGGCGCGAAAAGTCGTGTACAGAACTGACGTCAGCGCGCAGGGGCGGCGTCTAAGTACTGCCCGCGACGTCATCCCGGCAATCACGACGCCGACGACGGACGCGGAGCCGCAGGACGCCGCCTACCGACGCGCAAGGGTACTGCTACGCAAAAAACTTTCCGGATCCAGCCTGACGCCTGGGGATATTCTAAGGTAAGGAATCTGTCACTAACTACTGTCTCTTACAGATATATCGTTACACAAGTTAGTAACTTGTGCTTTGTCAGTCCAAGCTTGATTTTTCAGAACTATTATGTAGCACTATAATATGATACAGCACCCTGGAAACTTCTGATCAGAATGCAACTCCCTTTTTGATATTTATGGCACAATGACAATTGTTGTGGGGCACTGAGTTATGTAAAGTGTTCTGAGGATTGACATGGGTTTATTTGCACTGAACAAATATCATACATGCATAAAAATTATAAATAAAATACATTCTGTAGGGCAGCAGTAAAGACCTTCTTCACTAGGGTGAACCTTGTGAGTTTTTACTTGGCATTATTAGTACATAGGATTACTCTGTACAATCCATAAAGAAGTTTGCGTTCCATGAATGAGAATCGATTATTTAGGAGACCATTATTTACTGAAGTACCATGATGGCTTGGATTACTTTTTTTTTATGGATTAATATTTTCGCTTACTGAAATAAAAAAATAATCCCTTCTCCTTTCAAAAATACTTAGACTTTTGAATTGAGTTACGATTTACGGTCCTGTTTAGCTATGGTGCCTTCTACTCGCTCTGCTTTATACCCGACTTGCAATATTTTGGTTTTACTCAGTTATAACCACACTGAAGTTGCCACCGGTGGCATCTGGCAGTATACTAAAAGCCAGTGCAAATTAATATTCTGATCTGATCAGATATAAAACTATTAAGGAAAACTTCCATATTATTTACTTTATTCATGCCCCTTAAAGAAATGCTTCAAATGTTATCAGTAAATAGTTTGTATATCTATCTTTCTGAAGATTTATTTGTTTGTCTTGATAGAGCTTCTATCTGATAGAGACTTCTAGCCACAGATTCCTTACCTTAGAATATCCTCCAGACATCAGACTGGATCCGAAAAATCTTGGGCAGTACCTTTGCATGCTGGTAGGTGGCGTCATTTAACTCTTTGTTGGCCTTGCTGGAAGCTAGATGCACAGTGCCTATATAGGTGCCACCCCAGCGCACTGACATCAGTTCTTTTCTTTCTGTGCCATCAGCACAGATCCTGAGAGAGCTACCCTAGTCCACTATTTGGACAATTTTTTCGACATTTTGTCTACCTTTTTTGAGACTTCTCTCCCAGTGTGCTAGGGATATCCTCTAAAAAAAAAAACTTGGGGGTTTAAAACTGTGGTTCCTGTCACGGGCAGATGGCTGTTATAGACCCCCACCTCGTTTGCCTCTGGTTCCTTGAGCCGGGCATCAACTCCAAGGCCTGTGAAGACTATCGCGCCTTGAATTCTTAGGCACTTCGGGAGCAAACTCTGAAGCTCCTCGTCGCCCGACACCAGTTGACTCCCTGACGCGCCAGATCCTGAGGAAGATCCAAGGCCCCTTCGCGCAGTGCTCATCATCACACTCAAAGTCTTCGTCCGGTAAGGCACACAAAAAATCTAAGAAGTTGAAGCGCTCCTTGACTTTGCCACACCGATTCAAGCCTTCAGACGACGCGCGGCGACAACGTCACCGTTCTAGTGGTCTTAAGTTCTAGGAACTTAGGACTCTGGCTGCATCCAGAAATCATAAAACAGGTAGCAACCCTACCACAAAGCAACTCTTAGAGTTGCTCTTGCAGGATGACCTCCAGAATCCTGATAGGTCAGAAGGGCAGAACAGTGTGGGCATGGGTGGTGTGGCTCCAGAAGAAGAGTCAGGGGTGTCTCACCCCAGAGACCCCAATTCTGAGCCTGACCAGGAGGAGTCTAAAGAACCCTCACTGGTGAACTCTCATTCCTCCGGGAATAGTTCTAGTGACACAGAGGGGGGCCCTAGAGGTAGGTCCCCCTTTATTCCTCCTGAGAGTGTGCATGGAGTCCAGGGGAGGTCTAGGTCCTCCTCTGTAAATTCAACCTCCTCTAACCATTCCATAAGGACCTCCATCTCTTGCAAGAGGGAGTCCTCCTTAGAAAGGGAATACCATCTGCTCAAGCTTGAGAGAGCCAAGCTCAGAATCAAGAAGGAACAGTTGGCCCTAGATAAGGAGACCTTGGAAGTTCAGAGGGCTAGGAATAATTCGGGATTAGGATCCAATGGTGGCAACACTAGTAAACCTAGGGTTAGGAAACACTCCTTTGACACTAGGAACTTGAGCAGGATAGCCTCTCCTTATCAGGATGGGGATATCATCCATAAATAGATCACTGCTCTAGACAAAGTAGAGACTTTGCTAACAAAGGTAGAGACAAACATCTCACTGATAGGGAGGAAGATGCAGATAATTACACTGTCTTGAAGAGTGCCCTCATAGATGGGTTTGCTTTAGCCATTGAACAATACAGGGTTATGTTTAGGTACACACAGAAGGCACACACTCAAGACTGGGTAGATTTTGTAGACAGTGCTATTAAGGCTCTGGAAGACTGGCTTAATGGAAGCAAGGTACATGACTACGAGAGACTATACAATTTATTGTTGAGGGAGCACATCCTTAATAACTTTCAAAATCAGCAACTGCGCCAGTACCTGGTGGACTCAGATCTGACCTCTCCCCAAGAATTGGGAAAGAAGGCAAAGTGGGTCGGCACCCGAGTGAAGCAGAAATCTCATGATGGTGGTGACCAGAAGAAGCAAGATTCTTCTAAGGCCCAAGAGAAGGGTGGGGAGAAAGGTAAAGACAAGAAAGAGTCTTCATTAGGTCCCCAAAAGTCCTCCACTCTGGGTGGGTCCCAAACCTCTTCCAACTAGAAACCTTGGTGCTATCTCTGTATGGAAAAAGGCCTTTGAGCAAGAGATGCCAATTGCTCTAAGTCTGGCATCAAGGATACTACTACTACTGCCCCTAAAGCACCTAGTGCCCCTAGCACTAGTACAAGTAGTGGTAGTGCCCCCAAGGGATTAGTAGGGTTAACCTTGGGTATTGAAGTGGATTCTGGCCTAGTCAGGACAACCACTCAGGCTGTTTTGGTCTGTGATGGTGGCATGGAGCTTGCCACCTTACCTGTAAATCCCACTAACTTGGGTATCTACAGACAACAGCCTCTTATTGATGGTCAGGAAGCTGTGGCTTGCAGGGACACAGGGGCCAGTATCACTATGGTGGCAGAGAAGCTTATGTCCCCTGAACAGATTCTACTTAGTCAGGTTTACCAAGTGACCAATGCTATCTATGTCAGGACAGATCATTCCTTGGCAGTTGTTATTCACAGTTGGGGAGGGTTAACTGTCCCAAAGAGAGTTGTGGTTTCCCCAGACCTACCTGTGGACTGTCTGCTGGGCAAAGACTTCGATTCTTCAGCCTGGTCTGAAGTGGAGTTCTGGACACATGCAGAAATGAAGGGCATTTAAAGCTAGTGCCTTTGCAGTCACTAGGGCTCAGGCCATGAGACTAGGCACGGAGGGAGCCATTGATCGGACCAGCCAGCTCCCAAGAGAAGGAGCAGGAAGAATAAGGATGTATCCTCCTCCCAGTGAGGATCAGTCTCCTGAGGGAGATGACCTCAGCCCCTGTGAAGGAACTGTCCCAGAGGAACTTAGGTCTTACACTTTAGAGTTTTTGGGGGCAGGGGGACCCTCCAGGGCAAACTTGAGTCTGGAGAAAAAAACTGCCACTCTCTTGAGCAACTCAGACCGCAAGCTGCTGCTGAGGAGGCAGGGAATGTCAGTGGCTCCCATAGGACTTATTGGGAAGATGGGCTCCTGTTTTCTGAGAGTAGAGACCTCATGCCTGGTGCCACTAGGAGGTTGGTAATACCTCAGAAATGTAGGGGTTTTCTGTTGACCCTAGCACACAACATTCCCCTTGCAGGACGTCTTGGGCAAAGCAAGACTTGGGACAGGCTTGTCCCTCACTTTCACTGGCCCCACATGTTAGAAGATACCAAGGAGTGTTGTTGCTCGTGTGTCACCTGCCAAGCCACTGTTAAGTCAGGTGGCACTACAAAGGCCCTCTTAATTCCACTCCCAGTTGTTGGGGTTCCCTTTGAGAGGGTAGGGATAGACTTTGTAGGTCCCTTAAATCCTACAACAGCATCTGGACACAGTAACATCCTCGTGGTGGTGGACCATGCCACTAAGTATCCAGAGGCTATTCCCCTTAGTAGCACTACAGCTCTGTTGTGACCAGGACCCTCCTGATATTCTTTTCCAGGGTTGGGTTCCCTAAGGAGGTCTTGTCACATAGAGGTACTAACTCCATGTCTAGCTACATCACTGCTATGTGGAAAGAGTGAATTGTTAACTAGGAGTTTACCATACCCGACTATGCACAGGGCAATGGGCTTGTTGAAAGGTTCGACAAGACCTTAAAGGGTGTGATCATGGGACTCCCTGAAAAATTCTGGCGAAAATGGGATGTCTTACTGCCCTGCCTTCGCTTTGCCTACAAGAGGTTCTTCAGAGGGGGGTGGGCTACAGCTCACTTGAACTTCTGTTTGGACATCTAGTTAAGGGTCTATTGTGTCTGGTTAAGGAGGGATGGGAGCAACCTTTCAATCCCCCTAAATAGGACATAGTTGACTATGTACTTGGTCGGCGTTCTCGTATGGCTGAGTACATAGAGAAGGCCAGCAAAAACCTTGATCCCAGCCAGGAGCTTCAGAAAGCTTGGCATGAACCAAAGGGCCGTACTGACTGTTTAGCAGCCTGGACAGAAAGTGTGGGTGTTGGAGCCTGTAGCCCCAGCAGCTCTCCAGGACAAGTGGAGTGCCCCCCACACCATACTTAAGAAGAAAGGTGAGGTCACCTACTTGGTTGAATTAGGTACTCCCAGAAGTCCCCACAGGGTACTTTGTGTAAACTGCCTAAAACCTTTCATTGACAGGGCTGAAATGAGCATGCTAATGGCCACTGATGGGGGACAGGAGGAAGAGAGTGACCCTCTCCCTGTTCTGCGCTCACACGACCCTGTTGATGGATCAGTTGAAGGAGTAGCCCTGGCAGGCAACCTCACTGACCAGCAGCAAGCTGATTGTAGTCAAGTTCACAGTCAGTTTCACAATCTCTTTTCTCTGACTCCCAGTCTAACCACCTGGCGTACCTACGAAGTGGACACAGGTGACAGTCTGTCTGTGAAGAGTAAAATCTACAGACAGCCTGACCATGTCAGAGATTGCATCAAGGCAGAGGTCCAAAAGATGCTGGAGTTGGGAGTCATTGAACCTTCGGTTAGCCCTTGGACTAGTCCCATAGTCCTTGTACCAAAACCTCACACTCAGGATGATAAGAGAGATGAGGTTTTGTGTTGACTATAGAGGCTTCGATGCAGTCACTAGGACTGATGCCCCTCCAATTCCAAGAGCAAATGAGCTGATTGATACTCTGGCCTCTGCCAAGTATCTCAGTACATTTGACCGACTGCTGGTTCCTGGCAAATCAGACTCTCTGACGATGCCAAACCAAAAACAGCATTTTCAACTCCCAGTGGGCATTATCAATTTACTGTGTTACATTTTGGTTTGAAGAATGCACCTGCTACATTCCAGAGGCTGGTAAATAAAGTTTTAACAGGTCTGTAAGCCTATAGTGCTGCATATCTAGATGATATTGCTGTCTTTAGCTCCACCTGGGAAGATCACCTGGTCCACCTCAGAAATGTACTTGAGGTCCTGCAGAAGACAGGCCTCACTATCAAGGCCACAAAGTGCCAGATATGGTAGAATAAGGTGGTGTACTTGGGCCACCTTGTAGGTGGAGGCCAGGTTCAACTCTTGGGAGCAAAATTCAGACCATCGTGGACTGGATTGCTTCCACTATCCAGACTCAAGTCAAATCTTTCTTGGGCCTGACTGAGTACCACAGGAGGTTTGTTAAGGGCTATGAATCAATAGTGACACCACCGCTCAATGATCTCACCTCCAAAAGGATGCCTAAGAAAGTTCAGTGGACAGTTAGCTGTCAGAAGGCATTTGATGACCTGAAGCAAGCTATGTGCTCTACTCCAATTCTGCAAAGTCTTGATTCATCCAAAAGCTTTATTGTCCATATTGTCCAGACAGATGCTTCTGAGATAAGGGTAGGTGCAATATTATCACAACTTAATGCAGAGGGCCCGGATCAACAAGTAGCTTTTATTAGCAGAAGGTTGAAGGAAGAAATGGACCATCTCCAGAATGATTGTACTCTGCATTAAAATATGCTACACACTGGCCAAGAAGCCGCCCCCAGAGGGTTTGCGGGCTCATTCCACCAGAGCTAAGGCTGCGACAAATGCGCTAGCTTGGGGAGTCCCTGTCCTGGGTATTCGTCAGGTTGCCACGTGGGCATCTCTGCACACGTTTACCAAGCACTATGGCCTGGGCAGTCAGATCTGTTGTGACAGGCACTTTGCCAGTTTGGTCCTCAAGGACTTCCTGGTCTGACTCTGTTTGTAGACCCTCCTCCGAGAGGTAATTCTTGGGTATCTATTCTAAGTTAAGGAATCTGCAGATGGAATTATCTATCGGATGAACACTTTGGTAACGCTTTATCTGGCAAAGACTCCATCTAGCCGCAGATTCCTTACTGATCATCTCATTCTCCCCACTGCTGTAAATGGCTATTTCCATCTAGTCAGTCACTTGTAGGTCCTTAGTGTCTGCACACTGGTCTATCAGCATTCTGTCTTGGCTCTGTGCTTCTGGTGCGGAAATGTCACCAAAAAAAAGTGATGTCAGCATCCTGGGGTGGCACCACACACGTCACTTCTGGCGCCAACGTGGAGCCGACCAACGCCACCTACCGGCGCACAGAGGTACTGCTCAAGATTTTCCAGATCCAGTCTGACACCTTGGAAATATTCTATGGCAAGGAATCTGCGGCTAGATAGTTTCTAACAAATAACGTGTTACTGAAGGTAAGTAACCTGTTCTTTTTAACGAGAACATCTAGTTAAGTGTTCTGCAACATGAAAATAGAATGTGAGGGGTCAAAATAGGCAGGTCAGAAAAGATGCACCAGTTTTGAGCTGTATCCATATGGAGGCTATCTCAAAACTGAACATAACCAGGGCCGGACTGGCTGTAGCGGGCACCGGGCGTTTCCCTGGTGGGCCGCCAGGGTGGGGGCCGGTTTTGGTCCCATGGGGGTCCGTTTTTGTTACCGGGGGCCGGCAATTTCGGCCCCCTGTAACAAAATCGGCCAAAACCGGCCCTGGCAAACAGCTCGGCCGCACTCCAACCCTTTCCCCAGGGGGCCGGCCGAGCAGTTTGCCAGGGCTGGTTTCGGTTCCCAGTCCGGCCCTGAACATAACGCTTCCTGTTGAGTCTTTTATTCACGTGGGTTACCAATTAACCAGTATATTGTACCAAAATGCTCCACTGCCCAGTCCTCTAGAAGACACAAAACCAACTACAGCAAGTTCTGAGCTTAGAGCTCTGCTGGAGGGTGACCACAGGGTCCTCCTTCCATATAGTTGCCAAACATCTTGTAAATTCTCCAAGTAACCGACCACACAAGCAATTCAGGATATCAACGTCCACAGTAAATTCCATGCTGTAGCTAGCGATGGAAGCATTAGGCCTAAGCTGAACACTTCTGTTCCAAGACCCAATGGCATTTGAATAATATCTCTTGTTTTGAGTTGTAAATATGCATGGCCACTAGTGGGACACAATCAGCAGAGGAAGTATGAGTGTCGTCCTTTCAATTACCTCCCGCTTTGCCCTTCCATTAATTAGTAGTTATGGGACAAGCGCTTACCTTGTTTTGTGTACAGGTCAGGAAGAACGGGTATAACTGTACGCATTAGAGCAGTGAGACTTACAGTAGTTCGAGCACATGAGGTTCCAAGACTTTAGTTCATGCATAGAATCCATGTGTGATACCTACCTGGCAGACAGAATTCATAAAAAGCTGAGTAGTGAGATGAATTCTGGGTTAGACTACCTGCATTCATTCACATGCAACTTGGATCCCTTTCATATTACAGGTATAAGAAACGCAACTGCGCGTGCACGCCGTATACAGATTAGTAACAATGTGTGCAACACATCCCTTATGGTGTCTGTTTTTCTCTGCCACCATTACCATCTTTTAAAAACCCGCTGTTCTGCATGTTCAGCCGATCAGCATGCCATTAAGACCAATCAGTTCGTACCTTCTATACAGTACGTGTGTCCAGTTCACGTTTATCAGTCAGCACTCTCCAGTGCTAATGGATGATTTGCAATAAAATGTGCTCATTTGACATTTAGTTGCACTGGGTAAGACTGACTAATTAAAGAGGGAGGCGAACATATAACTGCAAATTGGACACTGTCAATATTGTGCTATGAATTCCGATAGTGACATTGAATGTTTGTGCAGCCACCACTAGCAAATAGTGCAAAAATGCGTAGTGTCGTGCACGGAAATATTGTTTCACAATGGACTCTTTTTATCACCGTAGCCAGATACTGCTCAGCTAAAGAGAGGATTTTCTATTCGTAGTCCTCTACACAGCTGAGCATTAGAAATTCAAGATGTCTTTTTGATGCTTTTGCTTTCCCTGTTTTTTTCAACTGTTGTTTATTTTCTTAATCAGTCATCAAGTATGAGCTCGGACTAACGTTTCTACTTTGTTTGTGTTTTGTTTTTTTCCTCCTATCATGCTTGCAGAAAAGAATTGCTTACAGTAAATGGACTAGGACACCTGATAGTGATGAGGATGATGAATCCATATAGAAATTAAAGGCATGCTCTTGATAATGTACAAGGCTGTAGCACTGCCGTTCATTTTACTGTTCTTTTTGTAACCGCCTCGACTTTCCACAAGAAATTCTGGCACATTTTTTGGGAAATAATTATTTTAAAATTAATTTTTATGTGTGCAACTTGATCTGGAAATGATAGCTAATTATTTACAATTTGTTTACATTTTTAATGACATTTTGGGTATTACGATAGTCAAAATAAGTTTACATATTCAGATGACATTGGCTGCACTCATTCTGTGAACGACAAACGTTTTCCTTTCCGTGTATTTCTGCGAGGAGATGTGTGCATTAAATGTCACGACATCTAGTGCAACAGGAATGGTAATTGGTTTCTGAAACATGACGTATTTGAAGAGGTCACCAATGCCTGGTTCTTTTTATATTTGTAGTTCAATATATTGCGTGAGGTAGAATTTCTTTTAAGGCATATTATGTTTTTCATCACTATATGTTTATTTGCCAGAGTATTTTTGTAATGTAACTGTCTTTCATTTAACCTTTCTGGGCTGGAGTGTAATGACTGTTAATGAACTGAAAAAATATATTAAAGATTGCAAGATATTTTTATTCGAGCTTTTAAACTATTGATTATATTTATAACTATTATTTCAACAATAATAAACAGCACATTTATTGCACAAACATGTGAAGCACCTTTTATTCCACTTGTATTTTTTGTAGCCCTCTAGCATGTATGCTTTTTCCTAGAAAGGTTAGTTCAGTGTTTTTTTTTATATTTCGACCTTTTTTGCGCATTACTTATTTCACATGCATATTTGTAACTGGATTTCATGTGAAGGGTTTTTTTGTGCATTGAATTGTATTTGTGTTTTAAGTGTACAGGACTTATTTTCTCTTACATAATGCAAGATAGATATTCGCTATTTACATGGGTTATTTAGTAAAAGTCCGCTTTATATAGGATAAGCCGCCGTTCAACATAATTGTTTTAACTGAAAGAGAGTTCTAGGCGCAAATTCCTTATCTTAGAATCCTCCCCAGGAGCCAAACTGGATCTGGAATTTTTTTCAGCAGTACCGCTGCACGTCGGTAGAGGGCGTCGAGCGACTCCGTAGCAACGTCGTCTCTGAATGTGACGTCAACGTAGTCCATTTAAGCCCTCCCCCCACACGCTGATGTCAGTTCCTTCTTTTCCAGTGCGAATCATTGCCGTTTCTGCTGCCGTTTTTCAGCCTGCTTGACGTTTTTTCGTCGACAGAGCAGTGTCCCTTTTTCTACCCTTCTTCAGTGCCCTGGGGGTTCAAGCTTTATGAGACTGTGGACGACAGATGTCTGCCACAGACCCTCACTCGGTTTGCATGTGATGCCTGGGTGAGCACCATGAATCCAAAGAGTGCGACTCCTGTCGCCAGCTCTGACTGAAAGCACGCAGGGAACATCATATGAAGCTCCTTGCGGCGCGGATGTCACAGTCATCAGAGTCTTCTCGTCATCCTCAATCCCCTACGGAATCTACAGACAGACCGCGCGTCCGCACTAGGAGCCGTACCCACGGGCGTCATTCCCCCTTGACATCCGGACGGAAGTCTCTGCGTCGGCGGTCGAAGTTGCGGCGCTGCGGCATTCACCGCCTACTGCTGGTCCCTACTCTTCTGTTGAAGTGTCGGGGCATGGGTCTGCTCTGTGTCTCCTCACCTGTCCTGGGGCCGGAGCGTCTTTGACCCAGATGAGACAATATTCTCAAACTCTTCATTCTATTCTTGGATTGTTACCTCCCTCTAGAGTGCCCTTGGGCCCCACGGAAGTTCATGAGGTCATGCTTGTGACCTTGCCGGTGGGTTCTCCCTCGACTTCAGGTCGGCCTCCTGTGTCTTAACACCTTAGCGACGCTGGTGCACAGCCCGTCGAGGCTCCACCTTCTGGTCTGTCGACTCCGATGTGGGCGTCGGGCTCTTGTCTGCTGGCTCCCATAGTGGTGCCATCGACGCTCCTTCCGCTGTCGAGGCGTTGCCTTCTCGACATTGACCGGCTTCTGTTATGGCATTGGATGCGGCGCCAATGGAGCTGACCGTCCCGGACTACCTTCCTCTAGTTTTTCCTTCTGAGGACCATGGTTGTGGAACTAAGATGATGTAGTGTGTCCCCCTCCCATTTCGGAGACTGCCCCACAACTCTCTATGCAGTCTAACTGGTTATTTGACTTGGGTGATGCCAGTGGCTTGGAATCTTCTCCAGCCTCCTATCTCCTCGTGGTTTGGCTACGGAGGCGAGCTGCGCTTTGGCGGACATGCTCAATCGAGTTTCGGTCATACTGGATTTACAACTTATTTCTGTGGAATTGTCAACAGACCCTTTAATTGGCGTTCTACATTCTGACCAGTCTAACGTTGAGCCCATACTTACTTATAGTGACTGTCTTTTCGATATCCTCCTGGGGTCTTGGGCTAAACTTGAAACAGGGCCCCCTGTGCTCTATTTATCACAGGCATTGCCTGGCCCCGGGGGATCCCTCCTGTCTCCTTAGACATCCCTCTACTAGGAGTTTTTTGGGTCAGGCTGCTGTGGCCAACCAAAGTATTGATTTTCTCCCACCTGTCACTCCAGAGAGAGAGGCCAGGAACTTCGACACTTGTGGTAGATGTTTTTTCTCTTCTTCTAGCGCTGCCCTGGCTCTCAGAGCACTTTTTGTGTCCTCGCCCGCTTCTCCCACACCTTGTGGGACTCAGTGGAACACCTCTTGCCCTCCCTTCTGGCGGAAGCCCGGAATACTCTTGTTCCCCTAATACGTGATGGGCAACAAGCTGCCACTCTTAGTATCTGCTGTGGTATGGATACCACCGATTTTGTTGGTCGGGCAATGCCTTCTTCCATAGCTCTACGTCTGTGTGCGTGGTTGCTCACTTCCAGGTTTTCGTAGGCTGTGCAAACTACTTTAATTGGCATGCCTTTTGATGGCGCCTCCATTTTTGATGCACACACCGACTTGGCATTATGCCGGTTCAGAGATAGTCATGGTGGTGATGAGTCGTAACTCGTCGTTGTTCTGCGGTTGTGGGGGACAGTTTGTTTCCCCTTGTTATGAATCTTGTCCGCCTTCATGGGGTGAAGTACTCTCTCCCTTCCAGGGTTGCTCCCGATGTGGTGATCCTGCTCTCTGCAGGTACTTTTCTTCTTAATTCTGATGTCAGTGACAGGTTTCATTTCCAGCCATTTCGAACACGTCTTGCTTTGCCGTCTTGTTGGTGTCTGTTCTTACAGCTTCTTTCTGCCGCTTGATATTTCCTTCCCGAATACTTACTCTGTGGCTGGTTTTCTGTTAGTTGTGCGGATGCCCTGTAGCCTTGTTCTCAGTTTTTAGGGACCTTATTTTGTAGGCCTTAAAGGCATTTTATAAGCTATCTATGCACTTAATGGGGCAGATTCCGATTCGGGCCGGAAATCTCTCCGACCGAGCTGGACCCGGAGAGATTTCCGACCGAATCGGACTCTAGCAGTCCGACCGAATGAGTACGATGCGCACGTATGCCATCGGACTCGATTCGGTCGGACTCCCATTGAATTCAATGGGAGCCAGTCGTACGACGCGTACACGGGCTCCCATTGACTCAATGGGCACGACGCGAACAAGGGCGCCCCCTACAGCGTGTTCGCGGCGGTGCGGGTCGCGCCGTACATGCACGTGTAAGGGGGACCCATGGGTCCCCCCTGTGTGCGACTCGCGTGCCTACGCTTCCAGGGGGGTCCGACACGGACCCCCAAAGTGCGGCTCCGACAGCTCCTTGGAGCCGGACTGCGCGAGTCGGTCGGAGCGGTCGCGATGCGCATCGTACTTACCTGGCCGGGGAACGTCTCCATTGCGTGGTGCAAGTCGTCCCCGTGCGAGTCGGTCGGAGCGGTCGGGTCCTGCGAACGAGTCGGTCGGAGATTTCGCGCACGCATCGTACTCGCTCGCCCGGACGCACGTACGATTCGGTCGGGAAATAGGGCTCCGAATCGGATCCGGTAAAGCCGAATCCGATTCGGAGCCCTACCGGCCGAGATCGGAATCGGCCCCTTAATGTCCTTATAGGGACTTCATTCCCTCTTTTCTTTGCCCCCTCCATATGGGCAACACTGGTGCCACAGACAGGCACACTCTTGGCCTGGTTAACTTTTGTTCCGGTCTTCGACCCTCTTCGATGCAGACCTTATCTTTGTTCTGTTTTACTCTGTGGGGCACATGGATTTTCTCCTACTCATATTATGTTCCTCTTGGTTCGAGCCTGGCTTCCACAACTCCACCTCCCTAATGCCCTCATGGTATCAGCATCTTGTTGGCGTATCATTTCGATTTGCGCCTGGGACTCTTTTCTTGTGTGGGCCCTTTTCTCCTTTATTGTTCTTCCCTGATGCTGTTTATCTTCAGCTGTCTGGTGTTCTTCTATGTGTTTTTACCCCTTCGGTATTCTACCTACCTTCTTGAGTTACGGACGGTGCTGATACCTCCTGCTGGTTTTTTTTATACATGACTGCCATCGCACCGTGGGGTAGCTGTTGTGTCTGCTGTTCTTTCAGTTCTCTTCACCTGGGACGCCAGGCCCCCTGATTGTTTGGATCCTTGTCTGGTATCCTTCTTTTACAAGAGGCTGGGTTTCCCTTTCTTTCCTGTCTCTACCTTCCTCCACTCTCACCTTCGTGGCGCCCCCCACCCCCTTTTTTCAATGGGAGAGGCCCCACTTAACCCCCACTTCTTTGGTGGGGGTATTTCATTACTTCTTCTTGGGGCATATACTATCTGTCCTCAAGTTACCATGAAGTATTGGTCAGGTTTCTTACCTGTTTCCCCTGCTTCCTTAAGTTGGAAATGTGTGATTGTTATGCTCTACTATATGTTATCCTTAGTCCCCACCAGCCCTTCGTTTCGCCTGGCGGTTTTCTTCTTTTTCTTCTTCTCTTTCATGGCGGACTTTCCACATGCTGCTTATTCTTTGCTTCTCCTGCTACCGCCTGTTGGCATCTTTCCTCAGTCGATGGGGTTGGTTCTTGGACGGTTGCTCTTGTGTTCCTATAGTGGGCAATGTCTTCCACTTCCTACACTTATGCGGCATTGTGTTGTGGTTTCGCAGCTTTGTTTTTCTACTTCCTCCTCCGTTGCTATCGTACCCTCTTATGTATTATCTCTGTCCTTACTTGGTTACCTCTATTCTTGGAGTCCCTCCCGGTCACTGGCAGAGGACATGGCTAGCCTTCGGAGGAGTGTATATACGTTTGCTGTTCCCTGTATGACTTGTGTGACTACGGGAATTTCTATGTTTTTAAGATGCATCTGTATCCTTATATACATTTATCTTTAGATGTCTCTGCATGTATATAGCTATCTCTTGAATGGATCTCTTGTAGATGTCTTTTACTTCAGGTATATATGTGTGTGTGTTTTGCACATATGGACGTATGGCCTTCTATGCTGTGTACTTCACTGCATTTTACCTACACCCTTCTTGGGACCTGCTTCAACCTTCTTGGTTGTCCTTGCCTATTTCATATTTTCGGAGGATGCCCTGTATATATCTCCAAGGTTCTGTATGTAAGAGCAGTTTCCTTACTGTTCTTGTTGATTTCCTAGCGGTGCTCTTCCGTCTCCTTGTTCTCTTTCTCTTTATTCATTGTGTTGAGGTGGCTGAGTACTCTATTTATGCTCCTTCCGTCAGTTTTTTTTTTTTTAAACTCTTTTTATTAATACAGCTCATAAGACCATAAATTGTATCATGACATTCGCAGCTCAACAGCAATTTATACATACATAGTACATTTAGCAACAAGGGTGTGGGCTCATGCCTATCCTCCTGAGTCCCCGCTATATTTTGCAGCCTCAGTCCTGTTCTACTATACTCTGGGTACGGTACTTCCTCCAAGGTGACCAGATCTTCTGCCACTTTTTGGTACATCCCCTGCTCCTATACACCACTTCCTCCGCCCTCTGGCACCAGTCTAGGTCCCTCTTCCAGTCAGCCAGCTGCGGTGGCGCCAGCGCACCCCAGCTCCGTGCAATATTACGTTTGGCCACCCCTGCTGCTAGGGTCAGCCACAACTCTGTGTACCTGGGCCATCCCTCATCTCCCTTAATTTGGAGGATTAGCCATCTTGGGTCTAACGGCACCTCCCTCCCCAAGACTCTGGACATGCTACCCGTGATCTCTGCCCAGTATGACGCAATCTCTGGGCACTCCCACAATATATGGAAGAAAGAGCCTTCTTGGTGACACCCCCGTCTGCAATGTCCCGACTGGAGCCTGCCCCAGCGGTGTAAAAGTGTGCAGGGATAGTACGTGCGGTGGAGTATTTTTAACTGTACTAATCGGAATCTGGCCCGGATGGCGACCTCCCTGGGACTCTGCAGCGCTTCCTGCCAACTGTCGTCATCTATGTCCCCTAGGTCTACCACCCACGCAGCTCGCAGGGGGATCAGTGGATCAGGGCAGTTATTCACCAGCTTACGGTATATCGTAGAGATGGGTTTAGCAATAATCGGGTCTAGCAACAGGCGGTCCTCGAGCGGCGAGTAATCGGGTATCTCCACCCCGGGTTTAACGTGTACTTTGAGGGCGTGCATGAGTCTGATGTAGTGGTATCTCTGTGCCGGGTTCATGTCATATTCGGCCTGTAGATACTCAAACGTCCGGGGAGTCCCTCGCCATATGTCACCCAGGTATTCTACACCTATAAGACGCCACCCCCGGAATCCCGCCAGGGCAGTCACCTCCCGGAGCTGGTCTCCCAGCCACAATGGGGTCTTGCCTGTTAGTTTCCGATCCCAGCCCAGGAGCCGATTAGCTTCCCTCCAACATTGCACCACCACCCTGGTATGCTCTGGCCAGTTTTTCCCCACCCTTCGGGCGTAAAGAAGAGACTCACATGCACCCCCCTCCATTGCCTCCCTATCTACCCGATACGCTGGTTCCGAGACATCCGCATACACCCAGTCGTTTACGACCTGTAAATGTGACGCCCAGTAGTACAGCTTGGCGTCAGGGATTGCTAGACCACCATCGCATACCCCTCTATGGAGTTTATTCAACGCAATCCTCGGGGGGGCCCCCGTCCCATAGCAACGCGCGCACCGCTTGAGCCACCCTTTTGAAGGAATGCGGAGGTATCAGGAACGGCGTGTTCTGTATGATGTAAAGGATTCGTGGTAGCGTAAGCATTTTGTATAAGGCCGCCCGGCCCATGAGGGAGAGCGGAAGAGCGCGCCAGTGGGCGACATCCGTCCCCATACGAGCGAGCAGCGGCTCCAGGTTTGCAGTTAGGAAGACATCCCTATTCCTTGTAA
This sequence comes from Calotriton arnoldi, assembly GCA_963921515.1. Lineage (NCBI taxonomy): Eukaryota > Metazoa > Chordata > Amphibia > Caudata > Salamandridae > Calotriton > Calotriton arnoldi. Next base: position 254,742 of record CAWUFW010004722.1, on the reverse strand, counting down.
TGTATATTCCCAGGTATTTAAACCCACCCGTGACCAGCGGTGCCGCGCAGCAAGCTGGGATACGCGGTGGAGGGCCCGACAGTGAAAAGACCGCCGACTTCTGCCAGTTAATCCGATACCCGGAATAGCTGCCAAAGAGCTCAAAAATGTGCATCGCCCTGGCAAGCGAGTTGTACGGTCTGGCGAGGTAGAGGACAATGTCGTCCGCATAGAGCGATATCCGCTCCTCCCACCCCCCGGGCGACACTATACCCCATATCATGGGATCCCTCCGTATCCAATGGGCCAAAGGCTCCAATGCTAGGGCAAACAGGAGGGGCGAAAGCGGGCACCCCTGTCGCGTACCCCGCCTCAAGGGGAAGGACCTGGACACCGCCCCATTGACCCTCACCATCGCCGTTGGCAGCGTATACAGCAGTTTCACCCAGCTACAGAAGATCGGCCCACAGCCCAGTCGCTGAAGGGTCATGAAAAGATAGGGCCATTCAATGCTGTCGAAAGCCATGGAGGCATCTAATGCTACCGCCGCTGCCTGGGGCAAGCCCACCCCTTCCGTCATGTGGAGCACCCCGTAGAGTCTCCTCAGATTGTGGCGCGTACTCCTTCGGGGCATGAACCCAGATTGGTCCACATGTACCAGGTCTGTGATGACGGACACGAGTCTCCCAGCCAGGGCCTTTGCCAGGATCTTTGCCTCCACATTGATTAGAGAGATCGGGCGATAAGAATCGCACCTGTCTGGTGGTTTGCCTGCTTTATGGATCGTTACTATAGTGGCTTCTCTCTGGTCCGGAGGGAGCCACCCCACTTCCTGGCCTCAACCAACATCCGTAGGAGAGGGCCCAGTACCACCGCTGCTTGTTTCTTATAGATCTCGACCGGTAACCCATTAGGCCCGGCCGCTTTCCCCGATTGTAAGGAGCCCAAGGCAAGCCCCAGTTCCTCCACTGTCAGGTCAGCCTCAAGTCTGTCCCGTGCCTCTGGCGAGAGCGAGGGAGGGCAAAGTCTCGCAGGAACTCCCCGCAATCTGCCTCTGACCTCACACAAACCGGCGAATATACCTGTTCATAATGCACAGCAAAGGCCTCTGCTATGTCTCCACTGGTGGAGCATAACGCTCCCGATTTGTCTCGTATCCCTGGTACCCAGGAGCGGTCCCTATTGCGGCGCTCCAGCCACGCCAGTAACTTAAGCCCCTTGTCCCCTACATCATATAGCCGGTGCTGAGTCGCCAGCGCATAGGCCCGCGCCTCCTCTCGCGCCAAGGCCCTCAAGTCCTTCTGTTTCAGAGACAATTTGTGCTGTAGGTCAGCTGACTCCGTCAAGGCCGGGTCCGCCTCTAACGTCTCCACCTCCCTCTCAAGTCCCCTGATCTGTAGCGATTCCTCCTTTTTTGCCCCCCAATTAAAGCCTGTGCTTGGCCCCGCAAGACCGTCTTAAATGCTTCCCATATCGTGATCTGGGAGGCGACAGACCCCTGATTCTCCTCAAAGTAGAGTTTGGAGCCCTCCCTGAGCTTATCGCAGAGGGTCGGGTCCCGGAGTCTCCAGGGATCTATCCTCGGGAAGGTGGCCTTATTGACTACTGGTCCCTGGAGAAACACCCTCACTGGGGAATGGTCTGAGATCCCCCGCGCCAGGTGCCTGACCTCCGTAAAGTCTCCCATATGCGTGAGCTGGGTGAAAAAATGGTCAATTCTAGAGAATGATCCATGTCTGGCCGAATAGAAAGTATATTCCCTAGTCAGAGGGTGGTGCGCTCGCCAAATGTCACTCAGGCCCATGGCCGAAATAAACCCCGCCATACCCCGCTCCTCCCGCGCCCCCAGTCTCGGATTGGACCGGTCCGTGGATGGATCCATCACAGCATTGGTGTCTCCCCAAGAAGGAGAACCCCCACAGGTAGGTCAGTTAAAAAGGCACCTAACTTTGGAAGAAAAGTGGAATGCAAGCCCGGGGGAGATAACAGGAGCAGAAGACCAACGTCCTTCCCTCCCATGTGCCCGCAGCTGCCGTTAGGCACCCAGAGGCGTCTGTCCATGTGTTAATCAGCACTAAAGGCAGGGAGGCGCGCACTAGGATTCCCACCCCTCTGGCCCCAGAGGAATATCCCGCGTGTGCGATCATTTTGTAGCCAAAGCGATCTAGTGCTTTGCACTTATTACCCTTCAGGTGTGTCTCCTGCAGCAGGACTACATCCGGGCTATGCCTCTTTAAGTGTTGGAGGACCAAGGTACGCTTTATTTTATCTCCCAGGCCGTGGACGTTCCACGTCCACACCTGCAGTTTAGCCGGGTCTCCCATCTGTTGGAATTAGTAACAGTTTGTCCCTCCGCTCCCGCCCCTGTCGCTACTCCCTGCACAAGCTGCCATCGATACCCACCATAGTGGTCATGAGCTAACTCCCGCGTCCCCCCAACATAAGAAAAAACAACAACCCCTGTCTACCCCACACCCCCTCCCTGCAACCCTGCTAGGTGAGTCCCCAACCACCCACCCATGAAACTGGCAGAGTGCCTGTCGCCCCATATCGTAAGAACAAACAAATATATGGGGTTGCGTGCCTACAGCCACAAGAAAGATGTATGTGTGAATGACTACATTATCCGCCCATTTCTCCCCCTTCTCAGCGGGATCCCTCCAGACTGCGGTTCACCAGCCCCTCCCCTGGCTATCCCTCAGCGCCCCCGCCAGGTGTGAATGCATTTGACCCCCTATCCCCCTGTCTGCAGAAGACATTCCCTAGTGTCGCTAGGCATTGGAGGCAGTTCCTCTCGTAGTAGTCCCCCATAGTCTCGGCTTTCTCGGCCTGTAGTTCTGTCCCAGCCCCAATGTTCGCGCCACCCCCCCGGGATCACTTATCTGGTCGTTGGTCTGGTCTCTGGCCGTTTGGTCTCCTCCAGTCGTCCGTCTCTGTTTCTGCCAGTTGCTGGTGGGAGTCAGGGCGCTCGTGCCTGCCCCCCGTCGCACCGTGCGCCAGCCCTCAAGCCAGTCGCTGGCCTCCTCTGGCCGTTCGAAGAAGTGCGTTTCCCTTCGTCGATGATTTTGAGTCTGGCCGGGAACAGCATCATATATTTCACCCCTTGTTCTCTGAGGGATCGTTTCACGCCGTCGAAGGACCGCCTCAAACGTTGCACCCGAAGGGTGAAGTCTGGGAAGAACCGGATGGTAGCATTTTCGATATGCAGGTCTCCGGTCGTGCGCGCGGCCTGGAGGATAGCGTCCCTGTCTCTAAAATTGAGGATCCGGGCAATGATCGTCCTGGGCGGCGCCCCCGGTCGCGGTTTGCCCCCCAGCGCCCTGTGTGCCCGTTCCACCGAGAAGAAGTTAGATAGGCGCTTGGGTTTCAACTGGTTGAGGACCAGGTCCTCGACGAACCAGTCCATTGACGGGCCTTCCATGCCCTCCGGAACTCCCACTATGCGAATGTTATTTCGCCTGGCTCTCCCTTCCTGATCCTCCAGGCGCGCGTATATGTCGTCTTGATTTTTAGTGAGTGCTACCACTTGCTCCTCAAGCCTCTTGGTTTTCGCCTGCAGACTCCCAATCCCGGTTTCAGCCTCCGATACCTTCTCTGACATTTTCCTGAAGTCGGCCCTCAGGAGATTCACTTCCTCGGTAACTGAGTCCAGTTTCGGCTCAAGGGTACCCCTGAGGTCTCTGATTGCCCTCATGATGTCTTTAAGGGAGGGGTCAGGGTCTCCATCCTCCACCGCATGCGAGCTGCCGCTTGCCGCCCCTCATCTTTCCCCATGGCCACCGTGTACTTGTCTATCTGATTCGTTTGCCCCGGGCCTGGCTGACTGGTACGTCCCATATCTTGGTGTCCGGACCTCCGCCTCTCTCGTCCGGACAGGTCCAGGGGCCCCCTTCCCGTCTTCTGCCGCAGCCTCTCCGTCAGGCTCAAGTCTGCGCGGATCTTGCTGATCCCCAGTGCTCACCCAGTCGGCACACACCACACGACCTTGTGCTGTCGCTGCCTCCGACGTTAAGGGCTTCCTGTGCCCCTCCGCTTATCAGACCCCCTCCGTGGTTGTAGCCGGATGCGAGGTCCCCACTCGCTCAATGCTGTCCCTTCAGCCGGGGTCTCGCTCTGGGGGATGGTTCTCACCTGGCTTCGCTGGCGCTGGACCTTTCACAGCCTGTATGGGAAGGGGTGGGGGGGTCTCATTTCCCCCGGGTGACTATCCGCTCTACCTGCTTTCACCTGGGGACTCTAGGCGGCCACGTCTTCACCCGCTCAGGCACTGTCTAGTGGACCCTCCTGTCACCCCCTCGCAGCTCCTCTTTCCAGCCCCTCTTGCCTCGTCCCGGGGGGCTACCTCCCTGAGGTCTCAAGACGACGCTAGGCTGACACTCGGGTCCCCGAGGCCTGCAGACTGCCTGGCGCTCCGCCCTCAGCTCCTGCCCCGTCCGGCTTTTCTCTGCGCCACTCACGGCCTGGTCTTCTTTATGTGGGCGCCGTGGAGGGAGGACTCGGCCCTCCACTGTCCCCGGAATGGCGCCGCACCGCCGGCCGGCTCTTCTGCCCGTCTACGCGGTCCCGCGCCCCACACCGGGACAGCGCCGCCGCTGGCGCATGCGTCACCCCTGGACCTCCTCACCGGCACGCTGGGTCAAGCCTCTTCTCAGGATCACTGAGTCAGAGAGGGTTCCGAGGGTTTTCACGTTATGCGGCTCCGGCCGCCATTTTATGCCGTCCGCGTCGTAGAGGCTCCGGCCGTCTGTTGGTACGCTTTACCGCCGGTTTCGCGCCCGCTGAGTCCCGCTATTGGAGGCACTATCGTTCCGGTGCTCAAAATTAGTTTCGAGAGTCCCGCTGCGTCTCGGATGATGCCGGAGTTTGGGCCGGATTCCTGGCTGTTAGAGCAGCTCCACTAGCCCGCGGCCATCTTCCGTGGTGGCAAGCCACGCCCCCCCTTCCGTCCGTTTTGAGCCTGGAATCTATGGCCTATTGCCCTTGGTCACTTTGCATTCTCCGATGTTAGGTTGTGCCCCCTCCCACCTTGGGGCTGCCTCTTTTAATGGTTCAATACTGTGTTCTCATGGTCTTATAGCTCTACTCTCTACGGACTTTCCTTAGTCCTTTTGGAAGATCGGCCCTTTCGGTGATTATCTGCTTCACTTATCATTTTTGGATGGTCTGGTCCGTTTCTATCTTTGGGCTGGCTTCTTCTATTTAAGGATCTTTGGTGAGGTCAGTTTGCAGCCCCTCTTCCAAGGATGGTATTGTTTGGATATCTGATTCTAAGATAAGAAATCTGCGGCTAGATGTCTCTATCAGATGGACAAGTTACTTACTTTCGGGAACGCCTTATCTGGTAGAGACAGGATCTAGCTGCAGATTCCTTATCGACCCACCCATCCTCCCCGCTCTGTGAACTGATGGCCTTGTTGGCTCCAAGATCCCCTGTTTACATGCTACTCCAGTTCTTTCAATCTGTACTTGTTTCATGAATTTTCCCTCTTATGGCAGACTGTTTACAGAGACTGTTTCTCTGAGTGGTTCCGTGTTGTTGATGCGAAAATAGTCACAAAAGAAACTTACGTCAGCATGTTGTGGGAGGGATTATAGGGACTCCGTTGATGTCACATTCGGAGACGACGTTGCTTTGGAGTCACTCGACGCGCTCTACCGACGCGCAGAGGTGCTGCTGAAGAAATTTCCAGATCCAGTCTGGCGCCTGGGGAGGATTCTAAGATAAGGCATCTGTGGCTAGATCCTGTCTCTACAAGCTAAGGCGTTACCGAAGGAAAGTAACTTGTCCCTCCTTTACCTATATTGCAAGACAAGATATTTCAAATGGTAAAATGAATTGTCTTTTTACTTGCTGAATGAGCCTTCTGCATTTCAATGTATTGTTTTTTCTGCTAAAAATTATTCTGAAAGGGCACGGTAGTCAGTTCGTAGGATTTCCATTTTCATTCTGTGGTATGTTCAATTTTGAAAGTCTATTTAGAATTTAGACAGTGAAAACATTGTTTGTTAGAATTGTTAAGACAAGATTCTTTGAAAATTAATTAAGCAAAGAAATACTTCCAGTGTCTCTGTGCCAGCGAAAGTGATTGGTATAAGGCCTATAACAAAAAAAGGGTTTTCCAGTGGTATAGAATGGTAGAAATCTTATTTCTGCTGAAATAGTTAATTTAGACATCTTGCATCTTAAATAGTACACCAACTAACAACCGCAGGTTTCCCTAAAACTATTTTCTGCAATTGCATGTATGTGTGTGATTTATCACCACTAATCAAACTACAAAGCAGCAGAGCACCATACAAGAAATGGATGTTATGATGAATATAGTACATACGGAAGGGTTTAAACTTGGAAGAGTAGGCAGGAGAGAGTGGAGGAATGTTTCCAAAAGAGGGCTTAGAGGATTGAGTTTATAAAGGATGCCAATAGTAGATGCAGGCCATTGGGCTGCATGCCAAGTATTACAGTAGAAGTGGTTATTGTTAAGGCCTGACGAGTAAAGGAAGGACTTAGCCCTCTCTTCAGACGGACCTAGCAGCCAGGTGGGTGTTATGCAATAAAATGTTTCTAGGAGAAGAAGATCTAGTTCCTTCTTTAAATGAAGGAGTGATTTGCGTTTGGCAGATAGTGATCAGGAATGAGTTTGATACACTGAAGTGTTGCATGAGAAGGCATCACTGCTATTCTTCGTACTCCTTTCCTTCCACAGTGACTATGCCGCTGCTGCACATTGTGCAGATATTTTATAATATATTCCCCAGTACCTTACTCACAGACATGGGAATGTCAGTGATGACTGAGATATGTGAATAGGTTACTTGAGTCATAAATACACCCATCAAGATGTACTTTCCCAGAGAAAACTATCACAGCTCATGGCTGTAGGTGGCACCATGCTGCTCCACACTACCGTTGTTCTGCTCCAGAAGTGACCAACGCAGCTGATTGTAGTCGCTACCCAAGTCCACCGACATCAGTTTCTTTTTTCCCAAACCTTAAAACACAGATCTATTCCTCTTTTTTCTTTACTTTGTGAAGTGTTTTTTTCCTTTAAAAACTTTTGAGTGTGCAAAGGAACGTTATCTCCTCAGACTACAGGTTTTAAGCTCTTTACCGACTGTCGCAATCAGACATCTGTCACAGATCACCATGAGGTGTGTCTCTGGTGTTTAATTTGGATTGGGCACATAGCTCCAGGACCTGTGATCATTACGACCAGGTGAACCCAAAGGTCATTCATGAACCTGAGCAAAGCTTATGTGGTCAAGAACAAGACTCTACGCAGGTTCCAATCCAGGTATGGGTTGAGATTGCAGTCCTGCTTCCGCTTCTGAAGTTGTTCCCACAGCAGATCATCTTCGCGGGTGAAGTCTTCGGATGAGAAGAAAAAAACATGAGAAGTCCAAGCGAAACCCAGCCCCTTTCTGCCACTCTCCAAAGAAGGCGCTAGGGCGTCACCACGCCTCCAGTTTTTAATCCTGTTCTACTGAGGATCTGATTTCGTCTTCAGTCCTGATGCATCCCACGTTTGACGTTGCAGCAGGTCGAAGCCTTTTGAGAGGCTATGCTGCGCATCTTTGTCATGCTGCCGACTCCTCTGGTGCTCCTTCAGACTCCAAAGGATCAGCAGGGGCTTCCAGGCGGGTTACTGCTGGTAGTTCGCTCACAGCACCATCTGTGCCCCTTAAACCTGCTTATGGTTCCGCACTTGCGTGTGTGCCGACTTCGTTTTCAGTTCAGAACTCTGCACTGGTCCCACAGACATCGAAGCTGACACCAAACTCCACTCTGCCCAAACAACGGAACTTGGGTATACTGAAACATAAATCAAATGGTTCCGTGGGTCTCAATTGTGATAACCCCTGAAGTTAAATTACATGTCAAACTTGATCATTTGCATTACTTATAATTTATTATTCATCCAAAAAGGGCTAAATAGATCAAAAAGTGCAGACGGCGCAGTCTCATAAGCGGAGTGGTGAAACCTTTAAAATATGATGCATATATACAACGTAGATGCCCACAACTTCAGTATGCAGTCCAGAATTATTACTTATTCAAGCATAGAAAATTATTCTGTATTGGACAATCCCCACTCCACTGTTGATGTTTTGAATCACAGCTGTGTACATCGTGCACTTGTAGAGGTCTCTAAACGGGCTTAACAATGGTCCCATCTCCAGGGGGCAACAGCCTCTGCCGTGAACACCAGAAACTAGCTCGGTCCCAGAGCTCTCCCACTCTGGCTCATCTGATTGGCCAAGTCGACACAGCTTTGTCAGGCAGACTTTTTGTCCTAACGTACCCATGCAAATTAACCTCTGGGGCGAAACTTGGACCTTCAGCACCCCACCCTAGAGAGTCTGATGGTTCAGGCCTCTTCAAGTCGTCTCAACCCAAATGTGTTTCTGGCCACCATGCCAGACAGAATTGAAATGCTTGGAGGTGTTGCTAAAAGAATGGTCTCCTCAACCAGCCCTGCTGTCCAGTTGGTGAACTCCAGCTGCCGCCTGAGGAGATACACTCATACATTATTGGAGATGGTGGTGGATATCTTGCCACCCATCCCTCGTGATATGAACCCCAGGCTCCAACGTCTCATTCAGGATGGGCAGAACATAACGTAGTACTCCATCTACTTTGGTCTGGACACTAGACGCTTGGGTAGTGCTTTTGGGAACAGTGCGGTGGTTTGGTGCCATTCTTGGATTTGCTCCACCGTTTTGTCGAACAATGTACGAGACAGCGTACTACCCAGAGAGAGCGGTTCTGAGGCTTCTTGGCCACCTGCGTCCTACTGGTGAACCACATGAGGTAGCACATGCAGGGTCTGCAGTGGGATCTCTAGTCTCAGTGGGCTTAGCACCAAGGTAACCTTTCAGATTCCCTCCAGGTGTTGGAGGAGACTGCAAAAGACCTGCAGTGGTGGCTGCTAGACCGTAACTGGGTCCATGGCAGGCTCCTTTCTCTGCCCCATCCAGAGCCAACAGTTGTGAGGGATGCATTGTTGCTAGGTTGGGAAGGTCATCGCCCACAAGAGCACACTCCGCCTCACCACCTTCAGCGAAACCTTCCCCTCCGCCGAACACCTGCACTTCCGGATCCAGACCACCCCCAAAGCCACACTCCGAGGAACCCTCATCTACAGACCCCCCGGCCCCCGAACACCCTTCGCCACCACCATCACCGACTTCATCGCACCCCACGCCATCGCCTCAACAAACTACATACTCATTGGAGACCTGAACTTCCACCTCGACAACCACAGCGACCCCAACTCCACTATCCTTCGTGACAACCTCGCCAGCATCTGACTTAAACAACTCGTCAACACACCGACCCACAGAGCAGGACACACCCTCGACCCCATCTTCGCGGCAGGAAACCGCATCCAATTCAGCCACACAACGCAGCCGCCATGGACCGACCACCTCTGCGTACACTTCGCCATCAACAAACCCAAGGCACCCAAACCAGCCCCACGCCCACCTCGAAGGAACTGGAGCAAGGTTACCGACGAGCAACTTAACTCCACCCTCACTCGAGACAACCACACCTGGGCACCCGACGCAAACAACGCAGCCAGAGAACTCCACACCTGGATCTTCAGCTGCGCAGACGAGCTCGCCCCGCTACGCAACCCCGACAGACAACTCCCTAGGAAAGCCGCCTGGTTCACCACCACTCTCCAAGAAGCCAGACGCACCTGCAGACGCCTGGAGAAGAACTGGAGAAACACCAAGACAACCGAAAACCACACCACCTACAAGGATGCCATGACGGACTACCACAACCAGATCAGAGCCACCAAGAGGAACTTCATCCACAACAAAATCCTGGCCAACTCAAAGGAACTTTTCAGTGTCATTCAAGAATTCACCAACCCACGCAGCGAAGCCACAGACATCACCCCATCCCAAGACCTCTGCGACAAGCTTGGAACCTATTTCCACCTCAAGATCAAAAACCTCTACGACAACTTAATCGACCATCCACCAGGTGCCACAGACGGCCCCCCGCCCCCCAGAACACCAGCCAGCCCACCATCTCCAACTGGACACCGATCACGGCCGAAGACACCGCCTCGTCCATGAAAAGCATCCACTCGGGGGGCCCCCACCGACCCCTGCCCCCCTCACATCCACCACAGAGCCGCGGCCGCCATCGCACCCGAACTACATCGCACCATCTGAAAGAGACACGTTAGTGACAGATTCCTTACCTTAGAATATCCCCAGGCGTCAGGCTGGATCCGGAAAGTTTTTTGCGTAGCAGTACCCTTGCGCGTCGGTAGGAGGCGTCGTGCGGCTCCGCGTCCGTCGTCGGCGTCGTGATCGCCGGGATGACGTCGCGGGCAGTACTTAGGCGCCGCCCCTGCGCGCTGACGTCAGTTCTTCTTTTCCGCGCCAGTAAGCGCAGATCCGGGAAGAGCAGTGCCCTAGTCACTTTTTGACTATCTTTTTTGGTGAATTTTTCACTGTTTCTTCAACGAGTCTTCACGACTCCTAAGGTGTCGTAGGGATGCCCGGCTTTAAGCCCTGCGAGGAATGTGGTCGCATGATGTCGATCGCGGACCCGCACCTCGAGTGTCTCTTTTGTCTCGGCCGAGACCACGACACGAAGTCGTGTCCTGACTGCCGGAAACTTCATCCGAAGGCTTTGCGAGAGCGGTCTCGAAAGCTCCTCGAAGTCCGGCATTCGGCTCCGCGCCGCACCAAGCCCCGGTCCCGGGAGAGGTCGAGGGGCCGGACGCGGAGTCCCCGCCGTTCGTCGGAATCAAAGTCTTCGCGCTCCTCCGGTAAGTCGAAGCACAAGAAGTCTAAGCGGCGTCATCGCTCTAAGACTTCGCCTCGCCGGTCTCGCGACTCGGCTGAGGTCCCTGTCGGCACCGTCCCCGGCCCCGGACGTGCCTGTCGAGTTACCCCCGCAGTACCCGCCCTACCCGGGCTCGGGGCGACTCCGGCCGATATACAGGAATTCCTGTCGGCCATGGCCCGCCTCTTCGGGCCTCAAGGTCCCCTCCGGTGCGCCTTCGGGCCCCGCGGGCCCTGATGGGGTTGCTCCGGCGTCGCCGTCGACTCCGGTCCCGGCGTCGCCTGTCCCACCAGCCTTCGTCCCGGCCTCGGCTCCGGCCCCGGCCTCGACCCCGGCTCCGGTGGTGCCGCAACCCCCATCGACGCCGGTTGACCTAACCACGCCTCCGCCGACGCCCCGGTGCCGTTTCCGACGCCGTCCGGGGCTCCGGGCGGCGTCGTTCCCGGTTCTCTCCGGGTCCGGACATGGAGCCGGACCGGCGTCGCCCGACGCCGTTTCCGGCGCCGATGAGACCTTGGGTCCCTGATGTCCCTCCTCCTCCATATTTTCAACCTGAGGAGGACAAGGAGAGCTGGGAGGGGTCTGAGGACCCTCTCACACAACAGTGCGAGTTTGACCCGGACTGGGTTGAGGAACTTGGGGATGCCAGTGGTCTGGATACCTCCCTGACTCTGGCATGCTGTCTCCTCCCGTGGCAACGGAGGAGGGGGCTAATTTTGCAACGGTGTTGCGTAGAGCTGCTGGAGCCTTGAATCTCCAGTTGCCTACAGTGGTCGTCAGGTCTAACATCCTGACTGAAGTGCTTCAGCCGGCGGCCTCCTCTTCGGAGACTGTGCTGCCGTTCAACGATGCACTGACTGACGTTCTTTGGGTGCCTGGTCCAAACCCACCACAGGGGCTCCTGTGGATAGGAACGTGGCCCGACGCCATCGCCCTGCTCCGGGCGACCCCCTGTTTCTCTCCCAACACCCCACCCCTGAGAGCTTGGTTGTCCAAGCCTCTGCCTCCCAAACCGCCTTCCCTACCGCCCCTCCGGATAGGGAATCCAAGCGCCTGGATCACTTTGGGAAGAAGGCTTTCTCTTCCTCCAGTGCTGGCTTGCGGTCTGTTAATACCGCTTGCCTCTTGGGCCGATACACCCACTTCCTGTGGGATTCGGTGGCAACTGTTTTGCCGCAGTGTTCTGAGGAGGTCCAGACACTGCTTACCCGCGCCATTGCGGAAGGGCGTGATGCGGCTAAATATACCATCCGCTGTGGCCTTGATACCGCCGACTCGCTGGGCAGATCGCTTGCAACGACGGTGGCGCTGCGTCGCCACGCCTGGCTGAGAACCACTGGTTTTTCAGGGGATGTCCAGAATACACTCATGGACATGCCCTTTGATGGAGTCGGTCTTTTTGGTTCGAAGGCAGACCATGCGCTGGAGCGTTTCAAGGACTCACGGGCTACTGCTAAGTCCCTGGGCCTTGCTGTTGTGCGCCCTCCGCTCACGTCTGCTTTTCGCCCCTTTCGTGGCCACGGAAGGGGCGCCCAGTCACGTCCACAGCCCGGCCAACGGCCCGCGCAGCAAGCGCCTTCGCGTGGCCGAGGACGTGGATACCGCCGTGGCGGTTCGGGCAACCAGCGTGCGGGTCAGGCCACCACCTCCAACCCGTCCGCGGCCTCCAAGCCCTCCTAGTCCCTCCTTTCAGGTGCACAGTACGCCAGTCGGGGGCAGGGTCCGCCATCACCTTCACCACTGGCGTCCCATCACCTCGGACAGGTGGGTCTTGGACATTGTCCGAAGGGGCTACTCCCTCCCCTTCGAGACCACCCCCCAGCCATGCCACCTCAATTCCACCGCATGTCAGGGGATCACTTGGTGCTTCTACAGAAGGAAGTCACGGCCCTCTTGGCCAAGAGGGCCATCGAGCATGTTCCGACCCCAGAAGTAGGGCGTGGTTGCTACTCCCACTACTTTCTGGTGCCCAAAAGGGACAAGGAGGACATGCGTCCTATCTTGGACCTCCGGAACGTCAATCGCTTCCTCCGGAAGGAGAAGTTCAAGATGCTCACCCTAGCTCAGGTCTTGACTGCCCTCGACCCCGGAGACTGGTTGGTAGCGTTGGACTTGCAGGACGCCTATTTCCACATCCCCGTCCTGCCGGCCCACCGGCGTTACCTTCGGTTCACGGTAGGCCTCGAGCATTTTCAGTTCACCGTGCTCCCCTTTGGCCTTACCAGTGCCCCTCGGGTGTTCACGAAAGTGATGGCGGTGGTCGCAGCTCATCTGCGCCGGGCAGGGGTTTCAGTCTTCCCCTACCTCGACGACTGGCTGCTGAAGGCGGGCTCGTCCCAGGCAGTCGTCTCCCACCTCCAGACTACGGCCGAACTCCTGCACTCGCTGGGGTTCTCCATCAATGTGCCAAAGTCGCATCTGATTCCTTCTCCACAGCTCCTTTTCATCGGAGCAGTTCTGGACACGACGCAGTTTCGGGCCTATCCTCCCGAATGGCGAGTCCGGGATATTCAGGCTATGATTCCGATCTTTCAGCCTTTATCCTGGGTTTCGGTACGGATGACCCTGAGGCTGCTGGGCCTCATGGCCTCCTGCATCCTGCTGGTCAATCATGCCAGATGGCATATGCGGGCTCTGCAGTGGGACCTGAAGTTCCAGTGGGCGCAGCACCAGGGCAACCTGTCCGATCACGTCCAGATCTCGGAGGGGACTGCAAGACAGTTGCAGTGGTGGCTCTCGAACCGGCAATGGGTCATGGGCAGATCCCTCGCCCTTCCCCAGCCAGAGCACACAGTTGTGACTGACGCGTCCCTTCTGGGATGGGGCGGTCACATGGGAGAGGCGGAGATCAGAGGCCTCTGGTCTCCGGCGGAGTCCCGGCTCCATATCAACCTTCTGGAGCTCCGGGCGATCCGGCTTGCACTCAAGGCATTCCTTCCCTCTGTCAAAGGGACGGTAGTGCAGGTGTTCACCGACAACACCACCGCCATGTGGTACTGCAACAAACAGGGCGGGGTGGGGTCGTGGACCCTTTGTCAGGAGGCTCTGCGCCTCTGGACATGGCTGGAACATCAGGGCATGTTCCTGATGGTTCAACACCTGGCAGGTTCCCTGAACGCCAGGGCGGACGAACTCAGCCGCAGGTGCATGATGGATCACGAATGGCGTCTTCACTCGGAAGTGGCGCGAGGACTCTTTCTACAGTGGGGAGAGCCTTGGTTAGATCTATTCGCCACCGAAGAGAACGCGCAATGTCATCAGTTTTGCACGTTGGAATTTCCAAGGCGGCACTCGCTCGGCGACGCTTTTCGTCACGAGTGGAGTTGCGGTCTATTGTACGCCTTTCCGCCTATACCACTTCTACCCAGAGTGTTGAAGAAGATTCGGCACGACCGGGCCCAAGTCATTCTTGTGGCTCCGGACTGGGCTCGAAGAGTTTGGTATCCCGAGCTACTCAGTATGAGCGTAGATCCCCGATCCGTCTGCCTCTTCGGGAGGATCTTCTGTCGCAGCAGCAGGGGACGGTCCTCCACCCGAACCTGTCCAGTCTACACCTGCTTGCGTGGAGATTGAGCGGCGGCAGTTGATTCCTTTCGACTTGCCTCCCGAAGTTTGTGATGTGATTCTGGCAGCCAGGCGTCCCTCCACTAAGGTGGTATACGCCTGCAGGTGGAACAAATTTGTGGCATGGTGCACAGCAAAGGCTGTGAACCCCCTTTCTGCCCCTCTTTCTGAGGTCCTTCTGTTCCTTCTTTCTCTGGCCCAACAGGGTTCTGCCCTGGGTACCATCAAGGGTTATCTCTGTGCTATCTCGGCCTTCCTCAGGCTCCCTGATCAGCCCTCCCTTTTCAAGTCCCCTGTTGTTAACAGGTTCTTAAAAGGCATTACACACCTCTTTCCTCCTGTTCCATTTGTGATGCCTCAGTGGGACTTGAACTTGGTTCTTACCTTTTTAATGTGCGCTCCCTTTGAGCCTCTGCATAACTGTCCTCTTCGTCTTCTGACTCTAAAGACAGCCTTTCTGGTGGCCATCACCTCCGCTCGGCGGGGGGGAGTGAGCTCCAGGCTTTATCTTGCAAACCTCCCTTTCTGTCTGTTCATCCAGACAAGGTTGTTCTTCGGACGCGTCCGTCCTTCTTGCCAAAGGTGGTTACTGCCTTTCACATTGGGCAGACCATCACTTTGCCTACCTTCTTTCCGCCTCCGCATCCTTCCAGAGAGGAAGAGAGGCTCCACCGTCTGGACCCAAAACGTGCGCTCTCCTTCTATATTGACCGCACAAAACACTTCCGGGTGGATGACCAGCTCTTTGTTGGCTACGTGGGCGCCAAAAAGGTCGGGCGGTGCACAAACGAACCATCTCCCGCTGGGTTACCTTGTGCATCAAGACCTGCTATTCTTTGGCTAAGAAGGAGCCTCCTGTTGGGCTGCGTGCCCATTCCACCAGGGCAACGGCTGCTACCACGGCCTTGGGCCGCGGTGTTCCGCTGCCCGTTATTTGTCAGGCAGCTACGTGGGCCTCGCTGCACACGTTTACAAAGCATTACTGCCTTGACAGTCAGGTCCGGAGGGACGGCTTCTTTGGCCGTTCTGTCCTCCAGGACTTCCTTGTCTGATCTTTGTTCGCAGACCCACCACCGGGGTTGGTATTGCTGGGGTATCTATTCTAAGGTAAGGAATCTGTCACTAACGTGTCTATTTCAGATGCACAAGTTACTAACTTGTGTAACGATATATCTGTAAGAGACAGTAGTTAGTGACAGATTCCTTACCGCCCCACCCATCCTCCCCGTTCTGCGAACTGATTTCTAGGGTTAAGGACATCCCTTTCAGGGCCCTAGTATTTTTCAGACACCTATGTCAGCTTCTTGCATGGCTCTGCGTTCCTGGCGCGGAAAGTCGTGTACAGAACTGACGTCAGCGCGCAGGGGCGGCGCCTAAGTACTGCCCGCGACGTCATCCCGGCGATCACGACGCCGACGACGGACGCGGAGCCGCACGACGCCGCCTACCGACGCGCAAGGGTACTGCTACGCAAAAAACTTTCCGGATCCAGCCTGACGCCTGGGGATATTTTAAGGTAAGGAATCTGTCACTAACTACTGTCTCTTACAGATATATCGTTACACAAGTTAGTAACTTGTGCATCAACACCACCTTCAAAACAGGCACCTTCCCAGACGACTGGAAGCGTGCAGAAGTCAGACCCCTGCTCAAGAAGCCCACACCTGACCCCACCGACCTCAAGAACTATCGGCCCACCTCGCTCCTCCCCTTCGCAGCCAAAGTTGCAGAGAAAACAGTCAACAGGAAACTGACACGATTCATTGAAGAGAACGCCGTCCTCGACCCGTCCCAATCCGGATTCCGAAGCAACCACAGCACAGAGACCGCCCTACTCGCCGCCACAGACGACATCCGCACCCTCCTGGACCAAGGCTACTCCGCAGCCCTCATCCTACTCGACCTATCAGCGGCCTTCGACACCGTCTCCCACCGCACACTAGTCGCCAGACTACACGATGCAGGCATACAAGGAACAGCCCTGGACTGGATCCATTCATTCTTTTAAAAAAAAAATGTGATTCTTTTTATTTGCATTTTTTAAAGCAAATACATAAAAACCATCGTAAATAACTAGCCAGCATGCTAGAGTTAAACAGTCAGGAATAAATCTGCACATACAAAACAATCCAACCGTTGTACAGCATTTGCCCGTCCCATTGATACCAGACCAAAGGTATGAAAGCGATCACCCCAATACAATACCAATTAAAACATAAACATACTGGGGACTTTAGACACGTATCTGGGACAACCTCCCGCATCTCAAGCAGTGCAAGTATGTAACTGTAGATATAATTAGAGACAACATTTCACACCGGCCCTACGTGTGATTCCGTAACCCCCAAGGTGTCCCCCTCTGAATCCTGCCAATCCCGGGCCCACGTGAGGAATGGTTCCCAAATGTCCCTGGGTCTTGAAGCGGGAGGCATCAACTCCCAGAAGGTGGTTAGTTGGGAGTGCCCATATGTGACATCTCTAATCCACTCTTTAATGGAAGGCACCCTATTCCTCCCCCAGTGTACGGCTACTTGACGTTTGGCAAACAGTAAAAGCAATGCATGCAATTTACGTACCTTAACTGGTGTGTCCTTGACATAGATCAGCAAACCCAGCAGCGGAGTGGGGGTCACCTGTGCACCAACAATTTGGCCAGTTAGTGTAAAAATTGCGGACCAGTAGGGCGTGAGTTTCGGACATTCCCATGCCATATGAAGAAAGGACGCGGGAATGAAGCCACAGCGCCAACAGCTTTCATCGTCCCTCAACCCCATACGGTGCAGGCTTTTAGGTGTCCTATAAAAACGATGGAGGAATTTAAAATGTATGAGGCGAAGCCTATAATTGGGGGGCAGTTCCGTGAGTTGGCGGCAGCAATACGTCCACTGGGCCTCATTAATCGGCTCGGGGAGCTCATCAGTCCACCCTTGCAATGCCCTAGGCCGCAGCAGAGGCACCGTGTTCTGCATGTGTGTGTATAGTCGTGTGACAAGTTTCCGGGGTGAAGGGGAACTCAACAGATTTTCTAGAGCAGAGAGAGAAGGAGGGGGCTCCGGAAAACTGTTGTGCAGGGCGCGACAAGAAGCCTGTAGATTATGATATAGGAAAGTTTCAGCAAAGGGCACTGTCTGTCCCTCCTCCGCAACCGGGGGGGGGCCGAAACTTGTTCCCTGGGTATAGGTCTGCGAATGTACGCAAATTCAGCTTTTGTGCCATATTTTTGCTTATCCCGTCTCTGATATTAGGTAACATAGGGTTATGTGCTAGTGGTATGGAGGGGGCATATAATATTGGAGCACCCGCCCTCTTCCGCAGTTCTTCCCACGCCCAGCGTAAGGTTTCCGTGGTATCTATGCCCTCACGGGTGCGGCGGTAGGGCCGGTACAGCACCACATTGAGCGGAACAGGCGCCATTGCATCAGTCTCCACAGCTACATGAGGCTGAAAGGGTGTCGGATGTACCCAGTGATGAAGGAATTGAGCCTGAGCACACCAGGCATATAGTTGCATATCTGGGGCGCCCATCCCTCCCTGGCACAGTGGAAGCGTCAGCAAATCCCAGGAAACTCGAGCCTGCCCGCCCGCCCAAACCAGGGACACCAGCAGTGATTTGAGGGACCGAAAGAAGGCATGTGTGAGGGGAATTGGGATGTTGGCAAATAAATAAAGAAATTTCGGTAATACTACCATTTTAGCTAGCGCGATTTTCCCTGCTATAGATAACGGGAGCCCCTGACCAGAGTGCGACTTTCTCCTCCAACCAAGTAATGGCGCGTCCGTAGTTCAAATTCCATAATTCCTGTACACTCCGGCTAAGCCAGATACCCAGGTACTTGACCGCATCCTCCGCCCATTTCAAAGGAAACTCTCTGAGTTTATCGGAGTAGTGTTGTCTGTCAAAGGAAATACGACGGACTTAGCCCAATTTATGGAAACACCAGACAGCCCTCCAAATCTAATGAACTCTCGTAATAGGGGGTCGAGGTTGACCGCGGGATCAGTAATGTATAGCGTGACGTCGTCAGCATATAACGAGATGAGAAGACTTCTGGTACTAAACCCGATCCCCCTGGCCGTGTGGTGCTGCCTGATACATGCAGCTAGAGGTTCCATCGCGAATAGCATAGGAGACAGAGGACAGCCCTGCCGTGTGCCTCGTGAGATAGGAAAGGGCTCCGACATGAGGCCATTCGCCCGTATCCGAGCTGACGGCTTAGTGTATAACAAGCAAATAAGATTAATGAAAAGCGGGCTAAAACCCATGCGGCCAAGAATAGCAAACAAGTAGGGCCATTCAAGCGTATCGAACGCCTTGGTAGCGTCCAGGAAAACTGCGGCGGCCCGCACATCAGGGTGAAAGTAATGTAGCACTGAGAATACAGTTCTGAGGTTATGGGAAGTAGACCGCCCGGGGATGAATCCTGATTGATCGGGACGAGCGATCAGGGGTAGTAGTGGCTGCAGCCTATTGGCTATCAATTTAGCTAGAATTTTAACGTCCACATTTATCAAGGACAGTGGCCTATAGGAGTCTAGTTCAGTCTCAGGTTTCCCAGGTTTCAGCAGTGTGATTATTATTGCCTCGCGCATGGAGGGTGGTAAAATACCAGTGGTTTGCGCTTCCTCATACATCGCTATCAAATGCGGCGCTAGCTCCTCCACGTAAGCTTTATAAAAGGCAGTGGTGAGGACGTCGGACCCGGGAGCCTTGTCTAAGGGCAAGCTTTTAATGACCTGAGCGACATCTGCTACAGTGAACTGCAGGGCCAGATAATCTCTGTACCTTTGACTGAACCAGAGGAGTTCTAGGGAGTCGAGGAAGGACTGCATACCCTCTGGGCATGACTCTTGGGTGGAGCTATAGAGTCGAGAATAAAACGAGGAGAATTCGTCCAGAATACCCCCCTGTCCCCGAATGACAACTCCATGTGAGCTGGTTAGTTCAGGGATATAAGCAGTGGAACGCGGGGCGCGGATCATACTCGCCAGAGTCTGACCTGGTCTATCCCCCTCCCCGTATCGGCGGGCCTCCGCATACTTGCCCAAAAACTTAACCTCACGCTGCGCTTCCTCATCGTAGTCTAACAGTCTAGCTTTCAAAAGTGCCAGCGTGGCAGAGTCACCGGAGGAGTAGAATTGTGTTTCTAGACCCTTGATTTGAGTTTCCAACGACGCAAGCGTACCCCGAATGGCTTTTAACACTCCAGCCTGGCGAGCGATGCACTTACCACGGATGACCACCTTAAATGCCTCCCAGAGGGAGGCCTCAGAGGCAACTGAACTGGAGTTGAGGGCAAAATAATCTATGATATCCGCTCTAATGTCTTCCTTAAAAGCCTCGTCAAGGAGTGCATGCTGCGGCAACTGCCAAGAAAACAAACGTGTGGGGGAATCAGGGAGTGTCAATTGCAACAGACATGGGGCATGATCCGACAGGGATCGAGGTAGATGAGACACCCCCGTGGTCCAGGTAGCAACGTCACGGGACACCAACCAAAAATCCAGCCTGGACCAGGCGCCATGATATTTAGAAATACAGGTCCCCTCCCGAAGTGCAGGGTGTCTGCGGCGCCAGATGACGACTAGATCTCCATCCGAAATTATGGCATTTAGGGCCGTGCTAGCTGAAGGGTGTAGGGCTCGAGCCGCCCCCTTCCTGTCCAAGCTATCGTCCAGGATTGCATTAAAATCACCCCCCAAATGATAGTGCTGCAGCCAGTCGCCTTAACTCTAGCCCAGATGTCATGAAAGAAACTAGGAGAGTCCACATTAGGGCCATATAACGCAACTATCGCCACTGGAGACCCACTCAGTGTACCTAGGATGATGATGTATCTGCCCTCCGGATCCCTGTGTAGCGCCCCCTCCCTCCAGTCCAAACCTCGCCTAATCAACACCGCCACTCCTCTGGAGTAATGTGAATATATGGATGAGTATACGTGGTTCCAGCGGTTATGTTTCAGTCTAGGAGAGGGCACAACGTTAAGGTGAGTCTCCTGTAATATACATACATCTATGTTGTGTCTCAAGAGGTAGGCATGCACAAGCCTGGCTTTCCTACCATCATTTAGTCCCCTGATGTTCCATGTTAAAAAATTCAGACAGGTAGCGTGGTGACCAGCCGTAACGAAGGCGATAGAGCAATGGGATAAGGGCAATGTGGCCCAATTTCAAAGCCCAAGGTGCAGACAAAGAAGCAGCAAAATGTCATACTGGCTGTAAACATAACATTCTCTATCCCCAACCCCCCACCCACTCCAACCCCCCAAACAGGTTGTAGATATCCCTCCCATAAAAAACTTAAGAAACATATATTATAAGGGAATTCTCCCATGGGGGTACAAGACCGTCGGCGCACTCTCCTGCCAAGGCAGGGTGGCCAAGATACTGCAGAGAGCTAAGCCCAAAACAGAATAAAATAACAATTAGACCAATCACATAATGATGGGACCCAATGGAGGCCCAGACACAACGTATAACCCCGGCCAGCTTGGTGCATCACATCATTTTCTGGCATGTCATAGAAGTATCCTCCGGCGAGCGGGTCTCCGCCAAACTATTTCACCCGCAACCAGCCTAGGGAAATTAAGCCAGAAGGGAGAGACCTAACGTGATGGTTCGTGAATTAGCAATCAGGAGTCAACAGATCAAGAATCCCACACAAATCACCCACCAAAAGACACAGTGTGAAACAACCAGTGCGTGGAGTGTGCCAAAGCAGGGGAACTTTCAATCATTGTCACTTAGCTGGGCCTCCGCCGAGTCCGCCGATCTTGAGCCATGTTTAGCGTGTTTGCCACCAATGTGTTTTGCAAATTTGAGGGCGGATTTGGCATCCGTGAAGAAGTGTGCAGAGCCGTCGTATGTGACTTTAAGTTTGGCGGGATACAACAGCGAGTAAGGGACCTGGGCCTGAAGCAGGAGTTGCTTTGCTGGCAGGAATTCGCGTCTCGCTGACTGCACCGCTGGCGTGAAGTCTGGATAGAAGGAAATTTGGTTGCCTTTGTGTGTGATCTTTCCCTTCTCACGTGCTAGGCGCAGAATCAGATCTCGGTCTTGATAATTAAGTATTCTGGCCAGGATGGGCCGAGGTGGAGCCCCGACTGGAGGTCTCGGTCCCAAGGCTCGGTGCGCTCTCTCGACCGCAAAAACGGCAGACAAGCGAGTATCAAACAATTCCCGGAGTAAGTCAGTCACATAGGTCTCCATCTTTACAATAGCCGTTGTTTCGGGTATACCTGTGATGCGCAAGTTGTTGCGGCGGGACCTCGCCTCCAAATCCTCGTTTTTAGCGCGGATCAGGCCCAGCACCTTGTCCATCTGCAAGAGTTGTTGCCACCTGGAATTCATGGAACTCGGTGTTTTTATTTTCAAGTACATCAAGTCTATGTTCGTGGGTTCCAACCTGGGTCTTCACAGCATCTAATTGAGTGGTGAGCGCGTCGAGTTTGGTGTCAATGTTGCGCAGGCTCGACCGCATTTCAAGCATCAGTGTGCGGAGGTCTTCACCTCGATCCTCCATCTGCTGCTCCGTGGACCTCTCCGCACGGGCTTCCGGGTCGGTTTCTGTGAGGCGCGTGGCCCTCCGCTGGTCGAAGTTTTAGCCGCGGTTGCTTTGCGTCTCGCTTCCCCATGGTGGAAGCCGATAGCACCAGTCACACCAGCAAGGCCGACCCACCTGTCGGGGCGCAGACCACTCGTCCACGGATTTCCCTGTCGCACTTTATCACCTTTGTTACTTGCGCGTGGGCCAATGTATATTCACAGCACGCAGTAGACTACAGACAGTCCGCCCACACCACGATCAGCTAGCGAAGGCTTCCGTAGAAGTGGCACACCTTTCAAAGAACAACAAGTATCCAGTCTACTCGACCTCGATCGCCCCAGTTAGGGACACTCCAGGCGTCCTTTCAGTTCCTACCGCCAAGTTTTAACTCCTTAGCACGGCCTTCCACAGTACGACCTCCCTCGCAAAAATGGCCGCCGTGTATCGCCTCGGCCTTCGAATTTAAAAAAGGGGGTGCATATGGCCCAGCCAGAGGGAAACTACGTAGTGGTACAGGGTCCAGAAGGCACTTATAAAATGTGCGGGCTCTGGAGGTCTAAACAGTGTCCTTGAGCGCCGGGTATCGCGCCCTCGCAGCTCGGTGATGAAAAATGGCGCCGGCAACTCCAGGGGCGCCGCCGCTTCACCTTCCACCGCTCCTCACCTGTGGGATCCGAGCGGCTCGCAGCGAGGTTCAGGGGAAAGTTGTATCGGGCAGCGGCAGGGTCCGACAGCGTCACTCGTGCCCCAGGGATAAGAGAGCCCCCGCGGCAGCCGCGGCCTGGGCCCACTTCACTTCTGCAGCCGCGGGCTCGATTAGAGGCGCAGTCCGCCCACGCTGCGTCGGGATGAACACACGTCCCCAGCTTCCTCCTCACGGAGCGCACAGCCAGGCTCCAAATTGCAGCACACGAATGAGAGTCGCACCAATCGACTCCCCAGACGTTCCGCAGTTAATGGGTGTATGTACAGCTAGGCATTAGCCCCCCTGATGCAAGGATAAACGCTGGATAGTTTCTCGGCCGGCGGAGCTCGCTCAAAGAGCGGCCATTCCGCAGCTCGGCAGGCCACGCCCCCTACGGATCCGATCATTCTTCACCGGAAGAAGCCAAAGGATCAGTTTCCCACCCTTCCTCTCCGACCCCACGAAAATCACCTGCGGAGTCCCACAGGGTTCATCACTGAGCCCCACCCTCTTCAACATCTACATGGCCCCCCTCGCAGCCATCGTCCGACAACACGGCCTCAACATCGTATCCTATGCCGGCGACACCCAGCTCATCCTCTCCCTCACCAAAGACCCCACCACTGCCAAACTCAACTTCCAGAAAGGAATGCAAGACGTCGCAGTCTGGATGACCAACAGCTGCCTGAAGCTCAACGTCGAGAAGACAGAAGACCTCGTCCTCGGTACCACCCCTTCTACATGGGACAGCACCCGGTGGCCGACCGCCCTCGGAAACCCACCTACCCCCTCAGACCACGCCAAGAACCTCGGCATCGTACTCGACTCATCACTCACCATGAACCGACAGGTCAACGCCGTCACCTCCAGCTGCTGCAACACCCTCCGCAAGACCTTCAAGTGGATCCCCCCTGAGTCAAGGAAGACAGTCACCCAGGCACTCATCACCAGCAGACTGGACTATGGAAGCGCACTCTACGCCGGCATCAACAAGTCCCTACTCCGCAAACTCCAGACAATACAGAACACCGCCGCCAGACTCGTCCTCGGCATCCCCCGACACGAACACATCAGCCAACACCTACGAAGTCTCCACTGGCTCCCCGTGGAGAAAAGCGTCACTTTCAAAATCCTCACACCTACAAATGCCTACACAACAACGGACCCAAATACCTCAAAGACAGAATCAACTTCCGCGTACCCAAAAGAAACCTCCGATCGTCCACCCTCGCACTGGCCGAAACTCCGCGCATCCACAGAGCCAGAGCAGGCGGAAGATCCTTCTCTCACATTGCAGCCAAGACCTGGAACGAGTTACCGGCAGACATCAGACGCGCCCCCTCCCTGAACACCTTCAGGAAGACCCTCAAGACCTGGCTCTTAGGCTAAACAGATCTGCGGACCCCCCCCCCCCCCCCAGCGCCTTGAGACCCTCACGGGTGAGTAGCGCGCTTACAATTCCCTTATTGATTGATTGAGAGAGGTAGAGTTCAGAGGACTCTGATCTCCGGTGGAAGCTCCTAACCACATTAACTTGCTGTAGTTGTGAACTATCCGCTTGGCACTGAAAGCGTCCCTTCCGACGATTAAGGAGAAACCTGTACAGGTTTTTACGGACAACACCCTTGCAATGTGGTACTGCAACAATTACCGCTCAGTGGATTTGTTGGTTCTGTGCTGGAAGGCCCTGCGTCTCTGGAAGTGGATGAATTGCCAGGGCATCTCCGTGGTCACACTACCCAGCCCCTTCCGAGCCCTAAAACCTACCCTGACCCCCCTGAGCCCTAAGAACTACCCCAACCCTTAAAAACTACCCCCCAAACCGTCCCCGAGCCCTAAACACTACCGACCCCCCCTTTTGAGCCCTAAAAACTGCCCAACACCCCTGAGCCCTAAAAGCTACACCGCGCCCCCCCCCCCCAAGCCATAAAACCTACCCCCAACCCTTAGAAACTACCCCAGCCCCCAAAACCTGGCCCCAGCCCCACTTACCAGTCCGCGTCCTCTCCGGATCCTTCCTCTTTCTGTGCCCGCCCATATGCACATCTAAACGGCGCACTGCCTTAACCACCACTGCCTTAACCATGCATATGCGTGGTTAAGGCATGTGTGGTTGTGCTTGCGTGGAAACTGCACGTGTGGCTCTGCCTGTGTTGTAAAGGCAGTTTCCCATTCACTGCATAGAAATACTTGCAAACGGTTTACAGGGTTCTTCTCCTGGACTTAAGATGCTAAGGGGCCTAGGTCCAAGCAACCACCAGCAGTTCGATTTTACCTGTCCTTGTGAGTCCGGGTGCAGAGGTTCTGGTCACGTTGGTTGCCTCGAGCGCTACACAGTAAAGTCAATGTAGAAGTATCTGCAAAAAGAAAAACTGCAAGTGGGGACTGGAGGACAAGTCTGGCAGAACTCAGAGAGGGGGTACCTCTAAGGTGTCCTCTGGGTGCATGTCATAATAAATCCAACACTGTCGTCAGTGTGGATTTATTAAGATGAGGTGTTTGATACCAAACACCATTATTTTTAGCGAAGCCATTAAGTAGCTGGGTAATTCATAATGACCAGTGCCCAGTACATATGCTTAAGATGGCTTACTAATCACTTGCAATGTCGTGGCAATGGAACCAGACACTCGGGGGCATATTTGCTCATGCAGATATGTCTTCACATAGAATATAATGCACCCTACCTTAGGGCTGTAAGGCTTGCTATAGTGGTGACTTACATATAGTTTGGGCATGGCACACAGGGAGTGTGCATGTCGTGTCCTCCTGGTATGCTAGGAATGTCCCCTAAAGAACCAGCGGGTTTAAAATTCTGTTGTCTGTCACAGGCAGGTGACTGTGACAGACAAACACTTGATTTGTCTGTGGTGCTTGGAACGGGACAAAGACTCCAAGACCTGCTAGGACTGCCGTGAAATCTTAAATGCTGTGAGAACGGCCCCTGAAGCTCCTTGCGGTCCAACGTCGAATGACCCCATGACGTTCAAGATCCTCGGCGCGAGAAAGATCCTGGGACTGCTCGCAAAGCCACTACCATTCGTAGCCCCATTTCAAGACGTTGGCTAAGTCCCCCAAGTAGAAGAAGACCACGAAGTCAAAACACTCTTTGACTTCTCTGTGACGTTCCAAGTCCTGGACGAGGCACGGGAACAACAATACTGTTTGAGGCCTTACATCCACTGCAGAGCCTGTTTCTGGGTCTGCTCTGTGCCTTCTAACGTTTCCTGGAGCCCGGGCGACCCCCGCTCAACTCAAGGAGTTTTTTGAAGCTATGTACCTCATATCTGTGCGGTCCAACCACTCCGGAGCGCCTTCAGGCCCCTTGGGTTTGGGAGGGGCCTCTGCTGGATTCTCGACAATGGGCTCGCGCTCCGCACCAGTCTGGCCTCAGGGATCTGTTGCTGGATTAAGAGCGGCTGCGACCATGAGGCCACGTTCTTCCGCGGAGCCCACTCCAGTGCTGATGTTCCCAGCACTACTGACACCCTACGGTACCACCAAGCCCACCTTCATCCCCGATCAGCGTCGCCCGACTCCAGGTCGGTCGGAACCATGCCAGTGCCCTTTTCTTTTGATGGGCTTGAGGAGGGGGATGATTACGAGGGGTCTGAGGACCCTTTTAGATACCCCAACACCCTTGATACATCCGAGGACAACTAGTACGAGGAACTAGCAGAGGCCAGTGGCCTAGACACCTCACCAGACACTGGCTTGGTCTCTCCTCCCACTGTGGGCACGGAGGAGGGAGTCTCTTTTGCAGTGGTCGTGAGAAGGGCTGCTGAGGTCCTGAACCTTGAGCTGCCCTTGGTGGCAGTCAATACAAAGGTCGTGACGTAGGTGCTTCGGCCTGTTCTTGCCCCCCTCTGAACCTTTACTTCCATTTGAAGAAGCCCTTCCGAATCTTCTGCTTGGGGCTGGTCCAAGCCCTGCAGATGGGCTCCTGTACACATGGGCAATTGTACGCCGCCATTGCCCTGCCTCCACCTCCCGAATTAACCCTGGTGATTTTTCAACCACTCCACTAGATAGGGAATCCAAAAGGCTGGACACCTTTGGCAAGAGGATGTTCTCTTCCAACAGCCTAGCACTGCGGTCAGTGAACACTGCGTGTCTTTTGGGCCGGTAGACCCAAACTGTGTGGCATTCTGTTGCGCAAGTGCTGCCCATGGTCTCAGAGGTGGCCCGAGCCATACTCGCCCACGCTATTGCTGATGGTCGAGATGCAGCAAAGTTCACCATTCGATGTGGGCTGGACATGACTCACTCACTAGGCAGAGCAATTGCATCGTCAATGGCACTTAGATGCCCCACCTGGCTGAAACCACTGGCTTTTCAAGGGATGTCCAGGCTTCCTTTATGGACATGCTCTTTAATAGCTCTCAACTTTTTGGCGAAAAGGCAGACTCCGCGCTGGAGCGCTTTAAAGACACTCGAGCTACGGCCAGATCTTTGGGCTATCTTTCACTCCTTCCATGGCTATGGCAGGGGCTGCCCACTGCGTCCTGTCCCGCCAAGCCACCAAGGGCAACAAGCTTCCCAGCCTTTTTGTGGTTTCTTAGGCGGGTCCCAGAGATCCCATGGGACCACCAGCCAGAAGTTGGCCTAGTCCGCCACCCGCCCACAACTCGGCAGCTCCAGCCTACAAACCCCTTTAGTCTGATAGGGACTTCTAGTCAGAGATTCCTTACCTTAGAATTATCTCTACGCTTCAGACTGGATCTGAAACTTTTTCTTGGCCAGTACCCCTGCTTGCCAGTAGGTGGGGTTGTTCGGCTTTGCATGGCATCATGGGTGTTGTCTACACTGGAAGTGACGTGCACGATGCCTATATAGTACCCACCCCAGTGTGGTGACATCAGTTCTTTTTTTCTCTGTGCTAGTCAGCGCAGATCTGGGGAGAGCTACTCCCAGTCATTTGTTGACTGACCATTTTTCAACTTTTTGTCAACTTTGTTTTTAGATCGTCTCCTAATGTGGCAGGTATGTCCGCTAGAAAAGTTGGCTTCAAGAGCTGCAGTGCCTGTCACCAACAGATGTCAGTGACGGACCCGCATCTTGTTTGCCTCTAGTGCCTGGAGGGTGACCACAATGTGAAGACCTGTGCCAAATGCCGCGCCTTGCACCCCATGGCTTTGAGGGAGCGATGCAAAAAGAACAATTGATGGACAGAATACAGAACAATGTCATACATTCACCCCAGTACAGAGATCTGGGCCTAAATCCATTTGCTCACCATGCCATTCCAGTTTGGACCCAGCCATATGCAAATTAGTCTTGACCCTGCGCCCAATGGGAACAGTCCAGCCCGAACTGCCAGGCCAGGTCCTCCCTGGACTGGAAACAAGCATCCTAGGACCGGTTTCGGGCTTTCAGCCTGAGCGATGCTTCAAGCTCCTTGCAATATGACGTATGATTGCACTACGGTCTTGATCCTGGTCGAGAGGAAGGTCCCGGGATCAGTCACGGAGCCATTAATCTACATTGCAGTCAAAGTCGTCCAGGCGTTCGGGTAAGTCCCACAAGAAAAAGAAAAGTAAGAACTAAAAGAAGTTTTCTACTTTGCCCCGTCCATTGAAGTCATCCGAACAGATGAGGGAGAGTCATCATTCAAGGCCTGGCTCTGCGGTTGAGATTGTGCCTCGGCTGCTCCCCGCCTTCCCAAGTTTCCGGTAACCGGACCAACCCCGGCCCAACTTCGTGATTTTATGAGGCCATGCACTTCATATTTGAGCAGACGGTCTCTGCTGGCGCACCTTCGTGCCCTGCGGCATTGGGGGGAGCCCCTACTGGTCCTCTGCTGGTGGGTCCGCCCCCTGTGTAAGTCAAGCCCCTTGGATTCACAGATGGAGCTGGACCGGCATCGGTTGTACCACCTCTGCCTTCCCCAAGGCCAGTGTCAATATCGATGCTCCTTGCGGCGGCGCCCACATTCTTATCCCCGACTGACACGGAGGCGAAGGGGCGTCCACCAACGCCGACTCCAGAGTCGATGGGAGGCTTGCCTTGCAGGCTTGAGCCTGAGCCCTATTCCTACAGGCTAGGACTTGGGGAAGACTGGGAGGGGCAACTGGACCCTGAGGAATACCAGCCCCTAGACTCCACCATGGACTGGTGTGAGGACTTGCTGGGCGCCAGTGGACTGGACTCCTCCCCAGAAACTGGCATGGTCTCGCCTCCTACAGTGGTTATGGAGGAGGAAGCTTCTTTTGCTAATGTGGTGAGAAGGGCAGCCGAGGCCTCTGAGGACCTCAGCCAGTCCTCAGTGGCAGTCAAGACTAATGTCGTGACAGAGGTGCTTCAGCCGGGAGTGACCCCTCTCAGAACTGCTTCTCCATTTTAATGAAGCGCTTACGGACGTCCTGCTTGGGACCTGGTCCAAAACCAGCACTGGAGCTCCTGTGAACAGGACAATTGCCTGCCGTCATCGCCCCACCCCACGGGACACTAATTTCCTCACTCAACAAGCACCTCCTAAAAGAGTAGTATTGGCCTTGAAAGACCGCACAAGTGATAATAGTTGCACAATCAAAAAAAGGTAGCGCTTCACCTATTAGGGTCCGACTGCTCAGGAACCCTGTAAATGATAAATCTAAGAACACAATAGGGAGCTCTTAAAGGTAAGAAGTAAATCATTTCAAATTAATTTTGTTTCGTATTCAGTATAGTGCATCAAAAAGAGTGATTCTTCTTAAAGTCCATTAAGACACTTGAGCCATAATGTAGTATCAAAAAAGATTTTGTTTCATTCGCCATACATCGAAAGCTAGCCTGTCTTAATGGACTTTAAGATGAGTCACTCTTTTTCAAGGACTATACGGGATACAAGATCAAATGAATTCTCAATGATTTACTTATTACTGTTAAGCGCTCCCTATTGTGTTCTAAGATTCCTCACGCAACACCCTACCCCAGAGAGCTTGGTGGTCCACTTTGTATATAAACCCTGGCACATTCCCTATTACTTCACCGGATAGGGAATCCAAAAGGCTTGACACATTGGGAAAGAAAATGTTTTCTTCCACGTCCTCACTGTGGTCCATGAACGCAGTGTGCCTTTTGGGCCGTTACTCCCATGCACTCTGGGATTCGGTTACTCAAGTGCTGCCCATTGTCCCAAAGGAGACCCAGGTCATACTCTCCCAAGTTATAGAAGACAGGCGAGATGAATCCAAGTTCACAATCGAGCGTGGGGTTGATACGACCAACTCCAGGGGCACAGTGGTTTCTTCATTGGTGCCCTTAAGGCGCCACACCCGACTGAGAACAATTGGCTTTTCAGGGGATGTCCGAGCCCTTTGATGTCTCCAGTTTCTTCGTAGAAAAGGTGGACTCCGTGCTGGAGCGCTTCAAGGGTAGCAGAGCTACGGTCAGGTCCTTGGGCCGTTCCATGGCCCCCTGTCAATCCCAGTTTGCCTTTCGCTCCTTTCGTGGCCATTGTGCAGTATTGAGCTTATCCTCCCGAACGGCAAGTAAAGGATATTCAGGCTATAGCACAGTGTTTTAGCCTCTATTCTGGGTTTCGGTGAGAATGACTCTTAGGCCGCTGGGCCTCATGGCTTCTTGCAATCTTCTTGTGACACATGCCCGCTGGCATATGTGAATTCTGCAGTGAGATATGAAGCTACATTGAGCGCATCATGGGAATCTCTCCAACATGGTCCAGATCTCGGAGGGAACTGCACAAGATCCTCAGTGGTGTTTAACCTATTGCGATTGGGTCAGCAGCATACCCCTCTCCCTTCCCCTACTAGATCTGACAGTGTTGACAGATGCTTCACTCCTGGGATGGGGCGGCCATCTGGGAGAGGTGGAGATCAGAGGACTCTGGTCTCTGGCAGAGTCTGGGCTCCACTTCAACTCGCTGGAGCAACTGGCGGCTCGACTGGTGCAGCTGTTTACGGACGACCACCACCATGTGGTACTGCAACAATCAAGGCGGGGTGGGTCGTGGACCCTGTGTCAAGAGGCCCTGCATCTCCGGACGTGGCTGGAATGTCAAGGCATTTCCCTGGTGGTTCAAGATCTGGCGGGCTCTCTGAACACCAGGGCAGACGAACGCAACCGAAGATCTCTAGCAGATCACGAATAGCATCTCCATCCGGAGGGGGTGAAAGGTCTCTTTCAGGAATGGGGATAGCCTTGGTTAGATTTGTTTGCCGCTGCTGAAAACGCACAATGTCAGCAGTCCTGCGCCCTGTAGTTGCCAAGGCGACTCCTGCTCAGAGACACTTTTTGTCTCGAGTGGAGCTCTGGCCTCCTGTACGCCTTTCCGCACATTTCACTCCTGCCCAGAATACTCAAGAAGATCAGGAACGACTGGGCCCAAGTCATCCTTGTGGCTCAGGACTGGGCTCGGAGAGTTTGGTATCCCAAGCTGTTGAGCATGGCCATTGGTCCTCCAATCAGGCGGACCCTTCAGGAGGATCTTAAGTTGCAGCAGCAGGGAAGGTTTTTCCACCAGAACCTGTCATTCTCCTTCTTCATGCTTAGGGATTGAGCGGCGACAGTTGACAGCTTTCAACCTTCCGACCGAAGTCTGCAATGTTATCTTGGCAGCCAGGCGTCCTTCCACCAAGACGGTATATGCCTGCTGCTGGAACAAGTTTGTGGCAAGGTGTGCCGAGAAGTGAGTTGACACTCTTTCTGCCCCCCTTCCTCAAGTCCTTCTGTTTACTCTCTCTCTCTTGCCCAGCAGGGCTCTACTTTGGGCACCTTCAAGGGCTACTTTTCTGCCATCTCAGCCTTCCTGCTTTTGCCAGATCAGCCATCACTCTTCAAATTCCCTGTTATAAATAGATATTAGAATGGTCTCCAACACGTTTCCACCTTCACTCTTTATCATGCCTCATTGGGACCTCATTCTTGTACTTACCTTTCTAATGTGTGCTTCCTTTGAGCCGCTACATAACTGCCATCAAGACAGCTTCCTCGTGGCAATAACATCTTCCCAGAGGGTCAGTGAGCTCCAGGCCTTTCCATCTAATCCTCTGTACCTAACCTTCTTTCTGGACAAGCTGGTTCTTTGCTCTAGAGCTTCCTTTCTGCCGAAAGTTGCCACTCCCTTTCATGTAGGCCAGTCCATCACCGTGCCTACCTTTTATGCTCTGCCGCATCCCTCTAAAGAAGAGGAGTGACTCCACAGACTGGTCCCAAAAAGAGCGTTATTGTTCTACCTTGATCACACATGAGAATTGCAGGAGGTTGACCAACTCTTTGTGGGGTATATCTGTAAGAAACAGTTAGTTATAGATTCCTTACTTTAGAATTACCCCCAGGCGTCAGACTGGATCCAGAAAGTTTTTCGTCAGCAGTACCCCTGCGCGTCGGAAGGTGGCGCCGGTCGACTCCGCATTCGTCCTTGGCGTCGTGGTCGCCGGGATGACGTCGCGGTAGCTACATAGACGCCACCCTCGCGCTCGGACGTCAGTTCTTTCTTTTTCCGCGCCAACAAGCGCAGATCCGGAGAGAGCGGTACCTCCAGTCACTTTTTGACTGACTTTTTCTCGACTTTTGTCGACATCGTTTTTGAATCCATCGACTCTTGGTGCATGAGGGATGCCCGGCTTCCAGGCTTGCGGTTCCTGTAGCCGACTGATGTCGGTGACTGATCCGCACTGCGTGTGCATCTTCTGCCTTGAGCGCGAGCACGACCCCAAGTCGTGCTCCGACTGCCGGACCATGAATCCGAAGTCTTTGCGGGAGCAGTCCCGAAAGCTTCTCGAGGCCCGGCAGTCGGCTCCGCGCCGCTCGAGATCCCGGTCGCGTAGGAGGTCGAGGGACCGGTTGCGGAGCCACCATCATTCTTCTCCTAAGTCTTCGCACTCTGGGTCAGGTAAGTCGAAGCACAAGAAGAAGTCGAAGAAGCATCGTCGCTCTTCGACTTCTCCCCGTCTGTCGGCTGACGCGATGAGGGATGCAAGTGGTGCCCCTCCCGCGGCTCCGCGTGCGGAGCCCGAAGGGTCGACTCCGGGTTTCCCCCCCCCTTCCGGGACCTGGAGCGACCCCTGCCCGGCTTCGTCAATTTTACGAAGCGATGCACGCCATCTTTGGGCAGCCCGACTCCGCCGGCGCGCCCCGGATCGGTGCCGGTCGACCTTGTTACACCTCCAAAGGTGCCGCTTCCACCGGCACCACGTCCGCAGCCGGCGTCGGCTGTGTCCGCAGCCGACGTCGACCCCGGCCTCCACTTCGAGGTAGACATGGAGCCGGTCCGGCGGATCCAGCGCCGACGGGTACT
Organism: Calotriton arnoldi; assembly: GCA_963921515.1. Classification (NCBI taxonomy): domain Eukaryota; kingdom Metazoa; phylum Chordata; class Amphibia; order Caudata; family Salamandridae; genus Calotriton; species Calotriton arnoldi. The sequence goes on along the minus strand of CAWUFW010004722.1, from coordinate 221,915 downwards.
TTTGTGCCCCTGTTCTACCCTGGCTCTTTGAGACCAGATTGGCAGCCAGAGGAGGGTGAGGAGGACTGGGAGGGGTCTGGAGACCCTTTAACTGACTACTTAGGTTATGCCCCGGATGGAGAGAGGAACTGGGGGAAGCCAGTGGTCTGGATACCTCGCCAGACCTTGGCATGTTGTCTCCTCCTACCGTGGCTTCAGAGGAGGGAGCGTCCTTTGCAGTGGTGTTGCGTAGGGCGGCCGAGGCTCTCAACCTCGAGCTACCTACAGTGGCAGTCAGGACTAACCTCCTGACAGAGGTGCTTCAACCGACAGCGAGCTCTTCGTAGCCGCTGCTGCCGTTAAATGAAGCCCTGACCGACATCCTTTTGGGCACCTGGTCCAGGCCCAACACAGGGGCTCCTGTGGATAGGATGGTTGCCCGAAGTCACCGCCCGGCCCCTGGCGACCCCACTTTCCTCTCCCAACACCCCACCCCTGAGAGCTTGGTGGTCCAAGCCTCCACATCTAAAGGCGCATTCCCTAACGCACCACCTGATGGGGAATCCAAAAAGCTGGACCATCTTGGGAAGAAGATGTTTTCTTCCTCTAGCTTGGGACTGCGGTCGGTAAACACCGCATGTCTGTTGGGCCGTTACACCCACTCCGTGTGGGATGCGGTTGCGCAAGTGCTGCCTCAGTGCCCGGAGGAGGCCCGGGCCGTACTCTCTCCGGCAATTGCCGAAGGGAGAGACGCAGCGAAGTTTACCATCCGCTGTGGGCTGGATACCGCCGACTCACTAGGCAGGACAATTTCCACGTCGGTAGCCCTTCAACGCTACGCCTGGTTGAGGTCGACTGGTTTTTCAGGGGATGTCCAATCCACACTTATGGACATGCCCTATGATGGCCGTCGCCTATTCGGTGACAAAGCGGACAACGCGCTAGATCGCTTTAAGGACTCTCGGGCTACGGCCAGGTCCTTTGGCCTCTCCACCACCCACCCTGCGCAGTCTGCTTTTCGCCCCTTTCGTATCTACGGAAGGCGTCCCCCGCCATGTCCTGCCCAGATCCACAGGCCAGCGCAATGTTCAGCCCCGGCGCGGCCGAGGACGTGGGAACCACCGCAGTGGTTCTGGGGGCCAGCGGGCGGGCCAGTCCACCACAGCTCCCCCTGCAGCAGCCTCGAAACCCTCCTAGTCCGACCTTTCAGGGCCAACAAATGCCAGTGGGCGGCAGGATTCGCCATCACCTCCCCCACTGGCGCACCATCATGTCGGACTGGTGGGTTTTGCAAATAGTCCGAAGGGGCTACTCCCCCCCCTTCGAGACTACCCCTCCATCCATGCCACCTCAGTACCATTGCATGTCGGAGGATCACCTGGCCCTTCTCCAACAGGAAGTTTCGGCACTCTTGGCCAAGGGGGCCATCGAGCGAGTTCCTGTCCCAGAAAGTAGGTCGTGGTTGCTGTTCCCACTACTTGCTGGTGCCCAAGAAGGACAAAGGCCTGCGTCCTATCTTGGATCTCCGGAACGTCAACCGCTTCCTCCGGAAGGAGAAGTTCAAAATGTTGACGCTAGCTCAGGTCCTGTCTGCCCTAGACCCTGGAGACTGGGTGGTAGCGTTGGACTTGCAGGACACTTATTTTCACATCCCCATCCTGCCGGCCCACCGGCGTTACCTGCGGTTCACGGTAGGCCACGAGCACTTTCAGTTTACCGTGCTCCCCTTTGGCCTTACCAGCGCCCCTCGGGTGTTCACGAAAGTGATGGCGGTGGTCGCAGCTAATCTGCGCAGATCAGGGGTTCCAGTCTTCCCCTAACTCGACGACTGGCTGTTGAAGGCGGGCTCGCCCCAGGCTGTCGTCTCCCACCTCCAGAGTTCGGCCGACCTCCTGCATTCGCTGGGGTTCTCCATCAACATGCCGAAGTCACACCTGACTCCCTCTCAGAAGCTCCTCTTCATCGGAGCGGTTCTGGACAGGACACAGTTTCGGGTCTATCCTCCCGAACAGAGAGTCCAGGATATTCGGGCTATGATTCCGATCTTTCAGCCTCTGTCCCGGGTTTCGGTCAGGATGACCCTCAGGCTTCTGGGCCTGATGGCCTCCTGCATCCCGCTGGTGGACCATGCCAGATGGCATATGCGGGCTCTACAGTGGGACCTGAAGCCTGAAGTTCCAGTGGGCACAACATCAGGGGAACCTGTCCAATTGCGTCCAGATCTCGGAGAGCACTGCACACCAATTGCAGTGGTGGCTAACGAACCAGGGTTGGGTTTACGGCAGATCACTCTCCCTTCCCCAACCAGAGTTCACAGTGGTGACTGATGCATCACTTCTGGGATGGGGCGGCCACATGGGGAGGCGGAAATCAGAGGCCTCTGGTCTCCGGCGGAGTCTGGGCTCCACATGAACCTTCTGGAGCTTCGGGCGATTCGTCTTGTTGTTGTTATTGTTGTTATTGTTAATTTGAATTTATAGAGCGCTTAATACCAGAAGGTCTCTAAGCGCTGCAAGAAGAGTGGCGTCAGTCCAGGGCGAGTGGGAAACAGTTAAGCCCAAGCTTCTGTGAAGAGAATGGTTTTCAGTTTTTTTCTGAAAGGAAGAAGGCGGCTTTCTGCGTGGAGCTGGCTAGGCAGCTTGTTCCAAAGGGTGGGTAGAAGGATGGAGAAGGCTCGGCCCCCCTTGGTGGCATAGTTGAAGCGTGGGCAAGTTAAGAGGCCCATCGTGGATGACCTTAGCGAGCGGCATGGGACGTAGTTCTCAAGGCGTTGTTTAATATAGGTGGGTGCCTGTCCATAAAAAGCCTTGTGAACAATACAGAGGCCCTTAAATTTGGCCCTCTGTTTTATGGGCAGCCAGTAAAGACTTTGCAAAAGGGGGGATGCGCGCATATGCCTAAAGAATCTGGCAGTCCAATGTAGAGCGAGTTGCCGTAGTCGAGGCGGGACAAGATCATGGCAGTCACGACTGTTCTCATGGTCGAGAAGGAGAGTATAGGGGAAAGTCTCCTAAGTAGCCTGAGTAGGCCCACACAGGTTCCGAACACAGTGGAAACCTAGTTAGCTAGTGAAAGCTTAGCGTCCACTTTGATTCCCAGACTTTTTACCACTGGGACTGGGGCCGGAGCATCACCCAGCTCCTGGGGCCAGTAGAGGGAATTCCATGGGTTGTCAGCATCGGTCATGGCCAGAACCTCAGTTTTGTCTGGGTTAATCTTTAGGGAATTGGCAGTCATCCAATTGACCCTGAGACGTAGAACATCTTTTGCCCGGGAGTATGCTTGGGGGGGTCTTTTCAATTTGCAGAATAATTTGAGTATCGTCCGCATAATTGAAGACTTGACACTCCATAGCCAAGAGGGCATTAATTAATGGTCTGAGATATATGTTAATCTGAAAGAGACACGTTAGTGACAGATTCCTTACCTTAGAATATCCCCAGGCGTCAGGCTGGATCCGGAAAGTTTTTGCGTAGCAGTACCCTTGCGCGTCGGTAGGCGGCGTCGTGCGGCTCCGCGTCCGTCGTCGGCGTCGTGATCGCCGGGATGACGTCGCGGGCAGTACTTGGACGCCGCCCCTGCGCGCTGACGTCAGTTCTTCTTTTTCCGCGCCAGTAAGCGCAGATCCGGGAAGAGCAGTGCCCTAGTCAATTTTTGACTAACTTTTTTGTGAATTTTTTCACTGTTTCTTTCGAGTCTTCATCGACTCCTAGGTGTCAGTAGGGATGCCCGGCTTCAAGCCATGCGACGCCTGTGGTCGCATGATGTCGATCACAGACCCGCATCTGGAGTGTCTCTTCTGTCTCGGCCGAGACCACGACACAAAGTCGTGCCCTGACTGCCGGAAACTTCACCCGAAGGCTTTGCAAGAGCGGTCTCGAAAGCTGCTCGAGGTCCGGCAGTCGGCTCCGCGCCGCACCAAGCCCCGGTCCCGGGAGAGGTCGCGGGGCTGGTCGCGGAGTCCCCGCCGGTCGTCTGAGTCCAAGTCTTCGCGCTCCTCGGGTAAGTCGAAGCACAAAAAGTCGAAGAAGCGTCATCGCTCTAAGACTTCGCCTCGCCGGTCTCGCGACTCGGCTGAGGCCCCAGTCGGCACCGTCCCCGCGGCCCCGGACGTGCCTTTGGAGCCGCCCCTGCTTTACCCGTCCTTTCCGGGTTCGGGGGCGACTCCGGCCGAAATACAGGATTTCCTGTCGGCCATGGCCCGCCTCTTCGGGCCTCAAGGTCCCTCCGGTGCGCCTTCGGGCCCCGCGGGCCCTGATGGGGTTGCTCCGGCGTCGCCGACGACTCCGGTCCCGGCGCCGCCTGTCCCACCAGCCTTCATCCCGGCCTCGGCTCCGGCCCCGGCCTCGATCCCGGCTCCGGTGGTGCCACGACCCCCATCGACGCCGGTTGATCTAACCACGCCTCCGCCGACGCCGATGTCCCCGGTGCCGTTCCTGACGCCGTCCGGGGCTCCGGACGGCGTCGGTCCCCGGCTCTCTCCGGCTCCGGACGTGGAGCCGACCCACGTCGCTCGACGCCGGCTCCGGCGCCGATGAGACCTTGGATCCCAAATGTCCCTCCTCCTCCATATTTTGAACCTGAGGAGGACCAAGAGAGCTGGGAGGGGACCGAAGACCCTCTCACACAACAGTGTGAGTATGATCAGGACCGGGCTGAGGTACTTGGGGATGCCAGTGGTCTAGACACCTCCCCTGACACTGACATGCTGTCTCCTCCCGTGGCTACGGAGGAGGGAGCTTATTTCGCAACGGTGTTGCGTAGAGCAGCTGGAGCCTTACATCTCCAATTGCCTACTGTGGCTGTCAGGACTAATCTCCTGACGGAAGTGCTTCAGCCGGCAGCTTCCTCCTCGGAGACTGTGCTGCCGTTTAATGATGCACTCACTGACGTTCTTTTGGGCGCCTGGTCCAAGCCCACCACAGGGGCTCCTGTGGATAGGAACGTGGCCCGACGCCATCGCCCTGCTCCGGGCGACCCCTTGTTTCTCTCCCAACGTCCAAAAAGGACAAGGAGGACATGCGTCCTATCTTGGACCTCCGGAACGTCAATCGCTTCCTCCGGAAGGAGAAGTTCAAGATGCTCACCCTAGCTCAGGTCTTGACTGCCCTCGACCCTGGAGACTGGCTGGTAGCGTTGGACTTGCAGGACGCTTATTTCCACATCCCCGTCCTGCCGGCCCACCGGCGTTACCTACGGTTCACGGTAGGCCTCGAGCATTTTCAGTTCACCGTGCTCCCCTTTGGCCTTACAAGTGCCCCTCGGGTGTTCACGAAAGTGATGGCGGTGGTCGCAGCTCATCTGCGCCGGGCAGGGGTTCCAGTCTTCCCCTACCTCGACGACTGGCTGCTGAAGGCGGGCTCGTCCCAGGCAGTCGTCTCCCACCTCCAGACTACGGCCGAACTCCTGCACTCGCTGGGGTTCTCCATCAATGTGCCAAAGTCGCATCTGATTCCTTCTCCACAGCTCCTTTTCATCGGAGCAGTTCTGGACACGACGCAGTTTCGGGCCTATCCTCCCGAACGGCGAGTCCGGGATATTCAGGCTATAATTCCAATCTTGATTTGTATTCCCCAGCACACGCAAATCATTAAAAATTAGTTATTTTCAGTCGTCAATCATATATATAAGAAGTCGAAGAGTTTCGTTGATTTTCTCCTTCTTTAATCAGTTCTCAGAATAAGTAACGCGTTCCCAAGCCAACACGTGTTTCGTCGCCTCAGTAAGTTTGTACATGCGACTTGTTCACGGCTGAACGGTTCCACTATGTTTCAGTTCTAAATATGACGATAATTCCAGGTCACATTAACCTTTTGGCGTGAAGTGAAATGCAAGGTTTCCAATATAATCGCTGGGCGGTAAACGTAGCTATGTATGCCCCGTAAAAGCGTTTCCTGAATTTGAGAAAAGAGCCGCCGTTCCGCGTACTCGTGCCCCACGCCGGTCTCCTCGAGTGCGAGGAGAGACCGGCGTAGTGGGCGCAGCACCAGGGCAACCTGTCCGATCACGTCCAGATCTCGGAGGGGGCTGCAAAACAGTTGCAGTGGTGGCTCTCGAACCGGCAATGGGTCATGGGCAGATCCCTCTCCCTTCCCCAGCCAGAGCACACAGTTGTGACGGACGCGTCCCTTCTGGGATGGGGCGGTCACATGGGAGAGGCGGAGATCAGAGGCCTCTGGTCTCCGGCGGAGTCCCGGCTCCATATCAACGTTCTGGAGCTCCGGGCGATCCGACTTGCACTCAAGGCATTCCTTCCCTCTGTCAAAGGGAAGGTAGTGCAGGTGTTCACAGACAACACCACCGCCATGTGGTACTGCAACAAACAAGGCGGGGTGGGGTCGTGGACCCTCTGTCAAGAGGCTCTGCGCCTCTGGACATGGCTGGAACATCAGGGCATGTTCCTGATGGTTCAACACCTGGCAGGTTGCCTGAACGCCAGGGCGGACAAACTCAGCCGCAGGTGCATGATGGATCACGAATGGCGTCTTCACTCGGAAGTGGCGCAAGGTCTCTTTCTGCAGTGGGGAGAGCCTTGGTTAGATCTATTCGCCACCGAAGAGAACGCGCAATGTCATCAGTTCTGCGCGTTGGAATTTCCAAGGCGGCACTCGCTCTGCGACGCTTTTCGTCGCGAGTGGAGTTGGGGTCTGTTGTACGCCTTTCCGCCTATACCACTTCTACCCAGAGTGTTGAAGAAGATTCGGCGCGACCGGGCCCAAGTCATCCTTGTGGCTCCGGACTGGGCTCGAAGAGTTTGGTATCCCGAGCTACTCAGTATGAGCGTCGATCCCCCGATCCGTCTGCCTCTTTGGGAGGATCTTCTGTCGCAGCAGCAGGGGACGGTCCTCCACCCGAACCTGTCCAGCCTCCACCTGCTTGCGTGGAGATTGAGCGGCGGCAGTTGATTCCTTTCGACTTGCCTCCCGAAGTTTGTGATGTCATTCTGGCAGCCAGGCGTCCCTCCACTAAGGTGGTATACGCCTGCAGGTGGAACAAGTTTGTGGCATGGTGCACAGCAAAGGCTGTGAATCCCCTCTCTGCCCCTCTTTCTGAGGTTCTTCTGTTCCTTCTTTCACTGGCTCAACAGGGTTCTGCCCTGGGTACCATCAAGGGCTATCTTTGTGCCATTTCGGCCTTTCTCAGGCTTCCTGATCAGCCCTCCCTTTTCAAGTCCCCTGTTGTTAACAGGTTTCTAAAAGGCATTACACACCTCTTCCCTCCTGTTCAGTTTGTGATGCCTCAGTGGGACTTGAACTTGGTTCTTACCTTTCTTATGTGCGCTCCCTTTGAGCCTCTACATAACTGTCCTCTTCGTCTTCTGACTCTGAAGACAGCCTTTCTGGTGGCCATCACCTCCGCTCGGCGGGTGAGTGAGCTCCAGGCTCTATCATGCAAACCTCCCTTTCTGTCTGTCCATCCAGACAAGGTTGTTCTTAGGACGCGTCCGTCCTTCTTGCCAAAGGTGGTTACTGCCTTCCACATTGGGCAGACCATCACTTTGCCCACCTTCTTTCCGCCTCCGCATCCTTCCAGAGAGGAAGAGAGGCTCCACCGTCTGGACCCAAAACGTGCGCTTTCCTTTTATATTAACCGCACACAACACTTCCGGGTGGATGACCAGCTCTTTGTTGGCTACGTGGGCGCCAAAAAAGGTCGGGCGGTGCACAAGAGAACCATCTCCCGCTGGGTAACCTTGTGTATCAAAGCCTGCTATTCTTTGGCTAAGAAGGAGCCTCCTGTTGGGCTGCGTACCCATTCCACCAGGGCAACGGCTGCTACCACGGCTTTGGGCCGCGGTGTTCCGCTGCAGGATATCTGTCAGGCAGCTACGTGGGCCTCGCTGCACACGTTTACAAAGCATTACTGCCTTGACAGTCAGGTCCGGAGGGACGGCTTCTTTGGCCGTTCTGTCCTCCGGGACTTTCTTGTCTGATCTTTGTTCGCAGACCCACCACCGGGGTTGGTGTTGGCGGGGTATCTATTCTAAGGTAAGGAATCTATCACTAACGTGTCTCTTTCAGATGCACAAGTTACTAACTTGTGTAACGATATATCTGTAAGAGACAGTAGTTAGTGACAGATTCCTCACCGCCCACCCATCCTCCCCGTTCTGCGAACTGATTTCTAGGGTTAAGGACATCCCTTTCAGGGCCCTAGTATTTTTCAGACACCTATGTCAGCTTCTTGCATGGCTCTGCGTTCCTGGCGCGGAAAGTCGTGTACAGAACTGACGTCAGCGCGCAGGGGCAGCGTCTAAGTACTGCCCGCGACGTCATCCCGGCGATCACGACGCCGACGACGGACGCGGAGCCGCACGACGCGCCTACCGGCGTGCAAGGGTACTGCTACGCAAAAACTTTTCCGGATCCAGCCTGACGCCTGGGGATATTCTAAGGTAAGGAATCTGTCACTAACTACTGTCTCTTACAGATATATTGTTACACAAGTTAGTAACTTGTGCATCAATCTCAATCAGGATGTCCCGTATTTTGTTGGAGAAATATATTAAAAATTCATTGCATTGTTCTTGGTTAGATGGAGACGTCAGTGATTGTTTTTGGCTGAGTTCTTTCAGGATTATAAATGTTTCTTTCTGTTTATTGGTTGCTACTAGGATCCTGTTTTCATAATAATCCGCATTCCTACGGAGGAGCGCCTTTTTATAGGAAGCAATTTTGGCTCTATACTCTGCAAGGGCCAGAGGCTCATAATGTTTGCGCCACTGTCGTTCGTGGTGGCGAAGCGTACGTTTCAGGGCTCTGAGCACTTCCGTAAACCATGGAGCGCCTTTGCCTTTATTGCCAGTTTTTCTTTTTCTTTCAGGGGCTATTTTATTGATGGCAGAAAGAAGCCGCTGGAAATAGCTTCGGACCAGCCATCAATATCCGCTGTTTCTGGCTTTTTACGAGGGCAGTCTTGCACTCAAATCATTCCTTCCCTCTGTCCGGGGAAGAGTAGTGCAGGTGTTCACGGACAACACCACCGCCATGTGGTACTGCAACAAACAAGGCGGGTGGGGTCGTGGACCCTGTGTCAGGAGGCCCTCCGCCTCTGGACATGGCTGGAACATCAGGGCATTTCCCTGGTGGTTCAACACCTGGCAGGTTCCCTGAACGACAGGGCAGACGAACTCAGCCGCAGGTGCATGATGGATCACGAATGGCAGCTCCACTCGGAGGTGGTGCAAGGTCTCTTTCGCACGTGGGGAGAGCCTTGGTTAGATCTATTCGCCACCCAAGAGAACGCGCAATGTCAGCAATTCTGCACGTTGGAATTTCCAAGGCGGCACTCGCTAGGCAACGCTTTTCGTCGCGAGTGGAGTTGCGGTCTTCTATACGCCTTTCCACCTATACCACTTCTGCCCAGAGTGCTGAAGAAGATCAGGCGCGACCGGGCCCAAGTCATTCTTGTGGCTCCGGATTGGGCACGAAGAGTCTGGTATCCCGAGCTGCTACACATGGCCATCGATCCTCCGATCAGACTGCCTCTTCGGGAGGATCTTCTGTCGCAGCAGCAGGGGACGGTCCTCCACCCAAACCTGTCCAGCCTCCACCTCCTTGCTTGGAGATTGAGCGGCGGCAGTTGATGTCGTTTGACCTGCCTCCCGAAATCTGTGATGTTATCTTGGCAGCCAGGTGTCCCTCCACTAAGACTGTATACGCCTGCAGATGGAACAAATTTGTGGCATGGTGCACAGCAAAGGCTGTGGATCCCCTTTCCGCCCCTCTTTCTGAGGTTCTCTTGTTCCTCCTTTCTTTGGCCCAGCAGGGCTCTGCTCTGGGCACTCTAAAGGGCTACCTCTCGGCCATTTCAGCCTTCCTTAGGCTTCCTGATCAGCCTTCTCTTTTCAAGTCCCCTGTTGTAAATTATTTCCTTAAGGGCATTACTCTTCTTTTTCCTCCTGTTCCTTTCGTAATGCCCCAGTGGGACTTGAACTTGGTTCTTACCTATCTTATGGGCGCTCCCTTTGAGCCGCTCCATATCTGCCCTCTCAGGCTTCTAACTTTGAAAACTGCCTTTCTGGTGGCCATCACTTCTGCTCGCAGGGTGAGTGAGCTACAAGCTCTTTCTTCCAAGCCTCCCTTTCTGGCTGTTCATCCGGACAAGGTCGTCCTCAGAACTAGACCTTCCTTTCTTCCCAAGGTGGTTACTTCTTTCCACATTGGCCAAACCATCACTTTGCCCACCTTCTTTCCGCCTCCGCATCCTTCAAAAGAGGAAGAGAGGCTCCACCGTCTGGATCCAAAATGTGCGCTTTCCTTCTACTTGGATCGCACCAAACAATTCCGGGTTGACGACCAGCTCTTTGTTGGTTTCGTGGGTGCTAAGAAAGGTCGGGCCGTGCACAAACGGACATCTCCAGGTGGATCGTTCTGTGCATCAAAGCTTGCTATTCTTTGGCAAAGAAGGAGCCTCCAGTGGGACTGCGCGCCCATTCCACCAGGACGACGGCAGCTACCACTGCTTTGGGACGGGGAGTCCCCCTTAATGACATCTGTCAGGCAGCTACGTGGGCATCACTGCACACGTTTACCAAACACTACTGCCTGGACAGCCAAGTCCGGAGAGACGGCTTCTTTGGCCGTTCTGTTCTCCAGGACTTTCTGGTGTGAACTTAGTTCGCAGACCCACCTCCGGGGTTGGTATTGCTGGGGTATCTATTCTAAGGTAAGGAATCTATAACTAACTGTTTCTTTCAGATGAACAAGTTACTTACCTTCGGTAACAATATATCTGTAAGAAACATAGGTTAGTTATAGATTCCTTACCGCCCCACCCATCCTCCACGTTCTGCGAACTGACTTCTAGGGTTAAGGACTTCCTTTCAGGGGCCTAGTTTTGTGCACCATTGGTCAGTGTCTTGCATGGCTCTGCGCTTCTGGCGTGGAAAGTCGTGTACAGAACTGACGTCAGCGCGCGAAGGCGGCGTCTATGTAGCTACCGCAATGTCATCCCGGCGACCACGATGCCAACGACGAATGCCGAGTCGACCGACGCCACCTTCCGACGCGCATGGGTACTGCTGACAAAAAACTTTCCGGATCCAGTCTGACGCCTGGGGGTAATTCTAAGGTAAGGAATCTATAACTAACCTATGTTTTTTACAGATATATCGTTACCGAAGGTAAGTAACTTGTTCATCGAAGCCAAGGAGAGAAGGGCTGTGCAGAAACAGACAATGTCCCGATGGACTGTGCTCTGTATCAAAATCTGCTATGCATTGGCCAAAAGGTAACCCTCTGAGGATTTACGTGCTCATCAAACCAGAGCTAAGGCTGCGACCACTGTGTTAGCATGCGGAGTTCCGGTCCTAGACATCTGTCAGTCAGCAATGTGGGCGTCTTTGCAGATGTTTACCAAGCATTACTGCCTGGACAGTTAGGTCCATCAGGATGGGCGTTTTCCCTATTTGGTCCTTCAGGACTTTCTATTGTGAATTCATTCTGCTGACCCACCTCCGGGGAGGTATTACTTGGGTATCTATTCTATAATAAGGAAACTTCAGCTAGGAGTCTCTATCAGATAAACAATTTACTTACCTTCAATAAGACTGTATCTGGTAGAGACTCTATCTGAAAGAGACACGTTAGTGACAGATTCCTTACCTTAGAATATCCCCAGGCGTCAGGCTGGATCCGGAAAGTTTTTTGCGTAGCAGTACCCTTGCGCGTCGGTAGGCGGCGTCGTGCGGCTCCGCGTCCGTCGTCGGCGTCGTGATCGCCGGGATGACGTCGCGGGCAGTACTTAGGCGCCGCCCCTGCGCGCTGACGTCAGTTCTTCTTTTCCGCGCCAGCAAGCGCAGATCCGGGAAGAGCAGTGCCCTGGTCATTTTTTGACCATACTTTTTGGTGAATTTTTCACTGTTTTTCTATCAAGGTGTCGTAGGGATGCCCGGTTTCAAACGTTGCGGCGCCTGTGCTCGGATGATGTCCGTCACCTACCCGCATTGGGATTGTCTCTTCTGCCTCGGCCGAGGCCACGACACGGAGTCTTGTACCGACTGCCAGGCCCTCAACCCGAAAGCTTTGCGAGAGCGGTCTCGAAAGCTCCTCGAGGCCCGGCATTCGGCTCCGCGGAAGCCCAGGTCGCGTGAGAGGTCCAGGGGTCGATCGCGGAGTCCACACCGGTCGTCGGCATCGAAGTCTTCTTCGTCCGGTAAGTCAAAACACAAAAAGTCCAAAAGCATCATCGCTCTAGGACTTCGCCTCGCCGGTCTCGCGACTCGGCTGAGGCCCCTCCCGGCACCGTCCCCGCCCCGCGGCCCCGGACATGCCTGTGGAGTCGCCCCCGCCATACCCGCCCTTCCCGGGTTCGGGGGCGGATCCGGCCAAAGTGCAGGAATTCCTGTCGGCCATGGCCCGCCTCTTCGGGCCTTCAGGCCCCTCCGGTGCGCCTTCGGGCCCCGCGGGCCATGATGGGGTTGCTCCGGCGTCGCCGACGGCTCCGGCCCTGGCGTCGCCCGTGCCTCCAGCCTCGATCCCGGCTCCGGCTTCGGCCCCGGCCTCGATCCCGGCTCCACAACCCCAATCGACGCCGGTCGACCTAACGACACCTCCGCCGGCGCCGATGTCTCCGGTGCCGTTCTCGACGCCGCCTGGGGCTCCGAGCGGCGTCGTTCCCCAGTTCCTTCCGGCTCCGGACATGGACCCGGACCGACGCCGCTCGACGCCGGTTCCGGCGCCGATGAGACCTTGGGTCCCAAATGTCCCTCCTCCCCCTTATTTTGAACCTGAGGAGGACCAGGAGGACTGGGAGGGGTCTGATGACCCTCTGACACAACAGTGTCAGTACGATGAGGACTGGACAGAGGGTCTAGGGGATGCTAGTGGTCTAGATACTTCCCTGACACTGGCATGCTGTCTCCTCCCGTGGCTACGGAGGAGGGAGCCAATTTTGCAACGGTGTTGCGTAGGGCAGCTGGAGCCTTACGTCTCCAACTCCCTGCTGTGGCGGTCAAGGTTAATCTCTTGACAGAGGTGCTTCAGCCGGCAGCCTCCTCTTCGGAGCCTGTGCTGCCGTTTAACGACGCCCTCACTGACGTTCTTTTGGGCGCCTGGTCCAAGCCCAACACAGGGGCTCCTGTGGATAGGAACGTGTCCCGACGCCATCGCCCAGCTCCGGGCGACCCCCTGTTTCTCTCTGTCCACCCCACCCCTGAGAGCTTGGTTGTCCAAGCCTCCGCTTCCCAAACCGCCTTCCCTACCGCCCCTCCGGATAGGGAATACAAACGCCTGGATCAATTTGGGAAGAAGGGTTTTTCTTCCTCCAGTGCTGGCTTGCGGTCCGTCAACACCGCTTGCCTTTTGGGCCGATATACCCACTCCTTGTGGGATTCGGTGGCGGATGTTTTGCCCCAGTGTTCTGAGGAGGTCCAGACACTGCTTTCCCGCGCCATTGCGGAAGGAAGGGATGCGGCCAAATTTACAATTCGATGTGGCCTTGATACCGCCGACTCGCTGGGCAGGTCTATTGCAACGACGGTGGCGCTACGACGCCACGCCTGGCTGAGAACCACTGGTTTTTCAGGGGATGTCCAGAATACTCTCATGGACATGCCCTTTGATGGAGTCGGTCTTTTTGGGTCCAAAGCAGACCATGCGTTGGAGCGCTTTAAGGACTCACGGGCTACTGCAAAGTCCCTGGGCCTTTCTGCTACACGCCCTCCGCTGACTTCTGCTTTTCGCCCCTATCGTGGCCACGGTAGGGGCGCCCTTCACGTCAGTAGCCCACCCACCGGCCCGCGCAGCAGGCGTCTTCGCGTGGCCGAGGACGTGGATTCCGCCGTGGCGGATCGGGCAACCAGCGTGCGGGTCAGGCCACCACCTCCAACCAGTCCGCGGCCTCCAAACACTCCTAGTCCCTCCTTTCAGGTGCACAGCACGCCAGTAGGGGGCAGGGTCCGCCATCACCTTCCCCACTGGCGTACCATCACCTCGGACAGGTGGGTCTTGGACATTGTCCGAAGGGGCTACTCCTCCCCTTCGAGTCCACCCCCCAGCCATGCCACCTCAATTCCACCGCATGTCAGGGGATCACTTGGTGCTTCTGCAGAAGGAAGTCACGGCCCTCTTGGCCAAGAGGGCCATCGAGCATGTTCCGACCCCAGAAGTAGGGCGTGGTTGCTACTCCCACTACTTCCTGGTGCCCAAAAGGACAAGGAGGACATGCGTCCTATCTTGGACCTCCGGAACGTCAATCGCTTCCTCTGGAAGGAGAAGTTCAAGATGCTCACCCTAGCTCAGGTCTTGACTGCCCTCGACCCTGGAGACTGGTTGGTAGCGTTGGACTTGCAGGACGCATATTTCCACATCCCCGTCCTGCCGGCCCACCGGCGTTACCTTCGGTTCACGGTAGTCCCCGAGCATTTTCAGTTCACCGTGCTCCCCTTTGGCCTTACCAGTGCCCCTCGGGTGTTCACAAAAGTGTTGGCGGTGGTCGCAGCTCATCTGCGCCGGGCAGGGGTTTCAGTCTTCCCCTACCTCGACGACTGGCTGCTGAAGGCGGGCTCGTCCCAGGCAGTCGTCTCCCACCTCCAGACTACGGCCGAACTCCTGCACTCGCTGGGGTTCTCCATCAATGTGCCGAAGTCGCATCTGATTCCTTCTCCACAGCTCCTTTTCATCGGAGCAGTTCTGGACACGACGCAGTTTCGGGCCTATCCTCCCGAACGGCGAGTCCGGGATATTCAGGCTATGATTCCGATCTTTCAGCCTTTATCCTGGGTTTCGGTACGAATGACCCTGAGGCTGCTGGGCCTCATGGCCTCCTGCATCCTGCTGGTCAATCATGCCAGATGGCATATGCGGGCTCTGCAGTGGGACCTGAAGTTCCAGTGGGCGCAGCACCAGGGCAACCTGTCCGATCACGTCCAGATCTCGGAGGGGACTGCAAAACAGTTGCAGTGGTGGCTCTCGAACCGGCAATGGGTCATGGGCAGATCCCTCTCCCTTCCCCAGCCAGAGCACACAGTTGTGACGGACGCGTCCCTTCTGGGATGGGGCGGTCACATGGGAGAGGCGTAGATCAGAGGCCTCTGGTCTCCGGCGGAGTCCCGGCTCCATATCAACATTCTGGAGCTCCGGGCGATCCTACTTGCACTCAAGGCATTCCTTCCCTCTGTCAAAGGGAAGGTAGTGCAGGTGTTCACAGACAACACCACCGCCATGTGGTACTGCAACAAACAAGGCGGGGTGGGGTCGTGGACCCTTTGTCAGGAGGCTCTGCGCCTCTGGACATGGCTGGAACATCAGGGCATGTTCCTGATGGTTCAACACCTGGCAGGTTCGCTGAACGCCAGGGCGGACGAACTCAGCCGCAGGTGCATGATGGATCACGAATGGCGTCTTCACTCGGAAGTGGCGCAAGGACTCTTTCTACAGTGGGGAGAGCCTTGGTTAGATCTATTCGCCACCGAAGAGAACGCGCAATGTCATCAGTTCTGCGCGTTGGAATTTCCAAGGCGGCACTCGCTCGGTGACGCTTTTCGTCACGAGTGGAGTTGCGGTCTGTTGTACGCCTTTCCGCCTATACCACTTCTACCCAGAGTGTTGAAGAAGATTCGGCACGACCGGGCCCAAGTCATTCTTGTGGCTCCGGACTGGGCTCGAAGAGTTTGGTATCCCGAGCTACTCAATATGAGCGTAGATCCCCCGATCCGTCTGCCTCTTCGGGAGGATCTTCTGTCGCAGCAGCAGGGGACGGTCCTCCACCCGAACCTGTCCAGTCTACACCTGCTTGCGTGGAGATTGAGCGGCGGCAGTTGATTCCTTTCGACTTGCCTCCCGAAGTTTGTGATGTGATTCTGGCAGCCAGGCGTCCCTCCACTAAGGTGGTATACGCCTGCAGGTGGAACAAATTTGTGGCATGGTGCACAGCAAAGGCTGTGAATCCCCTTTCTGCCCCTCTTTCTGAGGTCCTTCTGTTCCTTCTCTCTCTGGCCCAACAGGGTTCTGCCCTGGGTACCATCAAGGGTTATCTTTGTGCTATCTCGGCCTTCCTCAGGCTCCCTGATCAGCCCTCCCTTTTCAAGTCCCCTATTGTTAACAGGTTCTTAAAAGGCATTACACACCTCTTCCCTCCTGTTCCGTTTGTGATGCCTCAGTGGGACTTGAACTTGGTTCTTACCTTTTTAATGTGCGCTCCCTTTGAGCCTCTACATAACTGTCCTCTTCGTCTTCTGACTCTGAAGACAGCCTTTCTGGTGGCCATCACCTCCGCTCGGCGGGTGAGTGAGCTCCAGGCTCTATCTTGCAAACCTCCCTTTCTGTCTGTTCATCCAGACAAGGTTGTTCTTCGGACGCGTCCGTCCTTCTTGCCAAAGGTGGTTACTGCTTTCCACATTGGGCAGACCATCACTTTGCCCACCTTCTTTCCGCCTCCGCATCCTTCCAGAGAGGAAGAGAGGCTCCACCGTCTGGACCCAAAACGTGCGCTCTCCTTCTATATTGACCGCACAAAACACTTCCGGGTGGATGACCAGCTCTTTGTTGGCTACGTGGGCGCCAAAAAGGTCGGGCGGTGCACAAGAGGACCATCTCCCACTGGGTTACCTTGTGCATCAAGACCTGCTATTCTTTGGCTAAGAAGGAGCCTCCTGTTGGGCTGCGTGCCCATTCCACCAGGGCAACGGCTGCTACCACGGCCTTAGGCCGCGGTGTTCCGCTGCCGGTTATCTGTCAGGCAGCTACGTGGGCCTCGCTGCACACGTTTACGAAGCATTACTGCCTTGACAGTCAGGTCCGGAGGGACGGCTTCTTTGGCCGTTCTGTCCTCCAGGACTTCCTTGTCTGATCTTTGTTCGCAGACCCACCACCGGGGTTGGTATTGCTGGGGTATCTATTCTAAGGTAAGGAATCTGTCACTAACGTGTCTCTTTCAGATGCACAAGTTACTAACTTGTGTAACGATATATCTGTAAGAGACAGTAGTTAGTGACAGATTCCTCACCGCCCACCCATCCTCCCCGTTCTGCGAACTGATTTCTAGGGTTAAGGACATCCCTTTCAGGGCCCTAGTATTTTTCAGACACCTGTGTCAGCTTCTTGCATGGCTCTGCGTTCCTGGCGCGGAAAGTCGTGTACAGAACTGACGTCAGCGCGCAGGGGCGGCGCCTAAGTACTGCCCGCGACGTCATCCCGGCGATCACGACGCCGACGACGGACACGGAGCCGCACGACGCCGCCTATCGACGCGCAAGGGTACTGCTACGCAAAAAACTTTCCGGATCCAGCCTGACGCCTGGGGATATTCTAAGGTAAGGAATCTGTCACTAACTACTGTCTCTTACAGATATATCGTTACACAAGTTAGTAACTTGTGCATCTAGTAGTAGATTCCTTACCTACCCACCCATCCTCCCTGCTCTACACCCCGAGTTTCTGGGGCCAGCGCTGTTCCCTTTCAGGGCCCTAGTTTTCCACACCAGTGGTCAGTCTTCTTCATGGCTCGGCATCCTCCTACCTGCATGGGCACCCAGTGGGAGGCAGGATTCGCCATCACCTGCCCCACTGACAGTCCAAAACATCAGACGAGTGGGTACTCCAGATCGTCCAGTGGAGTTACTCCATCGGCTTCCTGGAAACCCCACTAACCATGCCACCTTCTTACGACTGGCTGACAGAGGACCATCTCTTCTTGCTGCGTAAGGAAGTGCTGGCTCATTTAGCCAAAGGAGCCATTGAGAGGGTGCCGGCATTAGAAGTGGGTTGTGGTTGGTATTCCCACTTCTTTCTGGTGCCCAAAAAGGATGGAGGCCTCCCTATTCCAGACCTGCGCCCACTCAACTTCTTCCTGAAGAAGTTCAAGAAGCTTACATTGGCTCAGGTTCTGTCTGCCCTTGACCCTGGAGACTGGATGGTAGCGCAGGACTTGCAGGACACCTACTTCCACATCCCCTTCCTGCCTGCCCAAAAGTTTTTCCTTACAGTGGGCCACAAGCATTATCAGTTTGCTGTGCTCCTCTTTGGCCTCATCAGCTTCCCTCAGGGGTTCACCAAGGTGATGGCAGTTGTTGCCACACACCTGCAAAGGTTAGGGGTTTCAGTCTTTTCTTTCCTGAAGACTGGCTGTTGAAGGTGGCCTTGCTCCAGGCGGTCGCCCCCCACCTTCAGACTACGGCAAACCTCATGCATTTGCTGGGGTTCTCTATCAACATGCCAAAGTCACACCTGACTCTCTTTCAGACGCTCCCTTTCATCAGAGCTGTTCTGGACACAGTGCAGTCAGGCCTATCCTCCTGTCCAACTTATAATGGACCCACTCACAAAGCAGGTTACGCTCAATCTCATTCTCTCTAACACTTCCACAGTTAGGGTTGGTCCTGCTTCTAAACTCACTTGGTCAGACCATTTTTTGGTTCCTTTGAGTGTTCTTACCCCCTCCTCCTTCCAGTGTGCAGGGTCTGGTTAGGAAAACATCTAGATCATGGCATAAAATCTGTGAAGCACTTCTGGTAGAGTCACTACAGTCCATCCCTTTTAAGTGTAGCGGAGATCTGGAATTAGATACTACCAGCCTCAATAACTGGCTGGTTGATGCACTGGATAAGATCGCTCCTCAAAAAACCCTCAAGTCTAATAGATCGAAACCGTCTGCACCATGGTTTTCTGATTATCTTAAGGAAGCAAAATCCCGTTACAAAAGGCTAGAACGAAGATGGAGGCTGGCTTATGATACAGAGGCTAAAGCAATATACCAGGCCTCGCTGAAAAGCTACCAACCTGCCATACAGAAAGCAAACAAAATTATTCATTGCTACCTCCATTTTTGAAGCTACTAACAAAACTTGTGAACTTTTCTCCTGTTGCCAAAGACAATGTACCCTCCCCTTTGGCGCAGCTATGTCAAGAGCTGTACGAGTTCTTCTGCGAGAAAATCCATAACATTTACAAGCAATTTACTACGCAGCTCCCTCCAGGGCTTGGGGGTGTAGCTCATATTCAACCTGGCCCTTTTCTCATGAGGTTTGACCCCCATTTCCATGGAAAACTCAGTAGCTGAACTTGCAGTTTGCAAATCTGGCTCCCCTTTGGATCCTTGCCGACCTGCAATTTTAAATATCGCAACTGCTTTCGTCAACCCCGTCCTTAATATACTGATGAATACGTCCTTTGAATCATCAGTGGTTCCCAGAAAATAGAAACGAGCGCTATTGCTCCCTCAGTTAAAAAAGCTGTCTGCCGACCCAAAAGTCTTAAGCAACTTCAGGTCTATTTCTCTTCTCCACACAATTGCTAACATTTTGGAGAAAAGGGCCAATAGCCAGTTCTCTCACTTTCTAGAGTCTAACCTCCTTCAGCAACACTCAATTGGGTTTTCCTGCGCGTTACAGTACTGAGTCTGCCCTTCTAGTGGTTTCAGAATTCATTAAAGAAAATCTTGACCGGAGCATGCCAGTTATGGTCATGCTTTTGGACTTGTCCTTGGTGTTTGAAACTGTTTCCCATGCTCTTTTGCTAGATAGACTTGAGAAGATGGGAATTAGAGACCAGGCTCTGCTTTAGCTCAACTCTTTCTTGAAAGATCGTTCTCAAGCAGTCTTCCTGCCTCCTTTCACTTCTTTTTCTAAGCCTCTTCAGGGCGGAGAGCCCCAGGGTTTGGCGCTCAGCCCCACCCTTTTTAATATTTATCTGGAGCCTCTGGACAAACTTGCTGAGTCCTGGGGGGTGCGGGTGGTCTCCTACGCGGATGACACCCAGCTCCTCCTGGCTTATATGAAAACACGTCAGGAACTTTGAGCTCTTTCAAGCACTGCTTGAAGGCAATAGTGGAATGGATGAATGTAAGGTGTCTGAAACTGAATTCTGAAAAAACTGGGATCCTCTTTTTTTGCACCAAGTCCTCCCGGATGCAGATGTTGGCCATCGGAATTAAGTGCTCCCCGTCCCCAGCGCTGGTTGTGAGGAACCTCAGGATAATATTTGACTCCAATTTCGTGCCTCAAATTAAATCTCTTTCCGCCACTTGCTTTGCCACCTTGAGGGCTCTCCGGAGGATGCTCCACCTGATTCCGGAGGATTGTCAGAAAACTATTGTCAGTGCCTTGGTCACGTGCAGACTATGCCAACAGCCTGTATTTAGGCCTACCTGCGTTCCTACTTCAATGGCTCCAAACTATCCAAAACTCCTCTGCACTCCTAATCCTGAAAATTCCCCAGCGTTCGCCAGTTTCTCATCACCATCATTGGCTGCCTGTCATTAAGAGGATTCAATTCAAGGCTCATAAACGTCCTCTTTACCTGAGGAGAAGACTGAAGCCCTATTCGCAAACCAGATCCGTAAGATCCAATAATCTGAAACTGTTCCAAGTCGCTCGTATTAATAAAGTAAGAAGAGGTGGGAGTTGTTTCACACACTTGGCTCCCAAACATTAGAATGCACTACCACTTAGTCTGCAGTGCAGCCCTTCTGAATTTTGCTTCGGACAGAGTCTCAAGACCCTGCTTTTTGACTCCTGTCTAGTAAGCTAGTTGGTCTTAACCCTTTCTTAGGCGCTTCTCTTACCTGAACTGTCCACTAGTGCCTGGACACCTTCAGAGGGAGCTGCGCTCTCTAGAAATGCCATGAATGGAACCTGGATTTTGGTGAAACTGACTCTGAGGCTGTTGGGCTTCATGGCGTCCTGCATCCTGCTAGTGACGCATGCCCATTGGCATATGCAGGCTCTACAGTGGAACCTGAAATTCCAGTGGGTCGCAACATCAAGGGAATCTCTCCGACCTACTCCAGATCTCGGAGGAAAGTACAAAAGACCTAGGTGATGAGCCGCGAGTGGGTCAGCAGCAGACCCCTCTCCCTTCCTCAACCAGAGCTGACTATACTGGTGGATGTGCCACTCCTGGGCTGGGGCTGCCATCTGGGAGAGGTGGAGACCAGAGGACTCTGGTCTCTGGCACAGTCCGAGCTCCACATCAACTTGCTTGGAGCTATGGGAGATCCGGCTGTCATTGAAAGCCTTTCGTCCTATAATCAAGGGAAGTCTGGTGCAGGTGTTCACTGAAAACACCACCGCCATATGGTACTGCAACAAACAGGGCAAGGTGGGTCGTGGACCCTGTGTCAAGAGGCTCTGCATCTCTGGACATGGCTGGAATGTCATTGCATGTCCCTGGTAGCTCAACACCTAGCTGGCTCTCTAAACACCAGAGCAGATGAACTCAGCCATCAATGCCTAGTTTTTTTTTTTTTTCGGATTTTTATACAGCGCGAACTTGACCTGAAGGTATCAGAGTGCTTTACATGAGCACCAGTTGCGTTACATAGGGACACATTCATTTTTGTGAGGCACGGGGAGATCAAACGATTTACCCAGAATCACAGGATGTTGAGCGTCGTTGCCGAGACTCGAACCCGGTTCCCCAGATTTGACGTCAACCACCCTAGCCGTTAGATCACGAATGGCGTCTCCATCCAGAAGTGGTGCAAGGTCTCTTCCATGAATGGGGAGAATCTTGCCTCAATCTATTTGCCACCTCTGAGAGTGTGTAGTATCAGCACTTTTGAGCATTGGAGTTTACAAAAGAGCTTTCACTCGGAGATGCGTTCCGCTTGGAGGGGAACTCGTAACTCTTGTATACCTTTTCGCCGTTACCACTCTTGCCCCGAGTCCTCAAAAATAAATGGTCCGACCCGGTCCAAGTCATCCTTTTGGCTCCATATTAGGCATGGAGAGTACAGTAAAACAAACTCCTAGGCATGAGCATCAGTCCTCTCATCAGACTGCCCTTCAGGAGGATCTTGTGTCGCAGCAGCAGGGCTGGGTCCTGCATCTCAGCCTTCGCATGCTCCATCTTCATGCTTGGAGATTGAGCTGCGACAGCTGAGCATTTTCAGTCTTCCTCCTGAGGTTGCTGATGTTACTCTGGCAGCTAGGCTTCCCTCAATGAAATCTGTGTATGCCTGCCGTTCGGACAAGTTTGTAGCTGGTTTTCAGACAAGCAAGTTGACCCACTTCTTGCCAAACTATCTGAGGAGTTACTGTTTGTGTCATCGTTGGCCCAGCAAGGTCTTGCTCTTGGCACTGTTCAGGGGTATTTGTTGGCTATATCAGCGTTTCTACAGTTGCCGGATCATTCTTCCCTACTTAAGTCACCTGTTGTAGCTCGTTTCTTGAATGGTCTGCTGGACATGTTTCTGCCTTCTTCCTTCATTATGCCACAGTGAGACTTGAATTTGGTTTTGACCTTTCTAATGTGATCTCCTTTTGAACCCATGCATTATTGTCCTCTCAGGCTTTTGACTCTTGATACTCTTCTTGGTAGCCATTACATCTCATAGAGACTACTAGCCGCAGATTCCTTAACGTAGAATTATCCCCAGGCGTGAGACTGGACCCGGAAAACTTTCTTTGCCCCAGCATCTCTGCGCGCCGGGGGGCGGTACCACGCGACTCCGCCCTGACGTCCGCGGGCGTGACGTCAGCGAGGTCACATAAGCCCCACCCCGGCGCGCTGACATCAGTTTTTTCCTTTTCCGCATGCCACGCGGATCCGGATCGTGTCCCTGGCCTGTTTTCAGGCCTCCTTCTTCAACGCTTTGCGTTCCCTTGAGAACAGTGTGCGAATGCCTACGGGCTTCAAGACGTGCTCGTCTTGCGCGCGCCAGATGTCTGCGACGGACCCTCACCCTATTTGTATGTGGTGTTTGGGGGAGCACCATGACTCCACAGACTGCGAGGCTTGTCAGCAGATGAAACCGAAGTCCCGGCGGGAGCGCCGGATGAAACTCCTTTCGGCCCGCATGTCCAGGTCAGCGTCCTCATCGCGTCCGTCCCCCGCGGAAGGGGCCACGAACCGCCGCTTCCGCCTCCGACATCGTCCTTCTCCGAGGCCGCAAGGGCGTCGCTCGCCCGTTGGTAAGTGTCACAGCTTGTCCCCGAGACCCGGTCCCCGCCCTGTGGGGGGCGCGGGTTCTGCGAGGGTCGTGCGGCCTCGCACGTCGTCGCCTTACCCGCCATTTTCCGGAGAGGGGCGTCCAGAGTCCAAATGGAGGCCTATGCTGCGGCCCTGCAGGCCTCCTTGGCTCCTCCTCCTCTTCCTGGGACGTCCGCTGCTCCCCTGCCAAGTGCGGGGCCTTCTGCGGAGTCGCCGGTGGCTCCGGCGCCGACAGGTTCGGCTTCAGGTCTTGGAGGTGTGGCGTCGTCGGGGTGCGGCCCTACGGGGTTCCCTCCTTCGGCCCACGGTGCCTCTGCCTCGCCGCAAACCCCCGTGGGGGTCCCTGTGGTGTCGCGGGTGGTTGCCGAGACTCGTGGCTTGTCCCCGAGTCCTCCTCGGTCCTCTGGGCAGGCGGCGGCCTTGTCCGAGGCCGAGCTGACGCCGCTCAGGCGCCGGCATGCCTCCGCCTCGCCACACACCCCCGTGGGGGGCCCTGTGGTGTCGCGGGAGGTTGCCGGGACTCGTGGCTTGTCCCCGAGTCCTCCTCGGTCCTCTGGGCAGGCGGCGGCCTTGTCCGAGGCCGAGCTGACGCCGCTCAGGCGCCAGCATGCCTCCGCCTCGCCACACACCCCCGTGGGGGGCCCTGTGGTGTCGCGGGAGGTTGCTGGGACTCGTGGCTTGTCCCCGAGTCCTCCTCGGTCCTCTGGGCAGGCGGCAGCCTTGTTCGAGGCCGAGCTGACGCCGCTCAGGCGCCGGCGGCTGTCGGCCCTAGCGGCGCCGCAGGGGCTGGCTAAGGACAGGGGCATGTCCCCGGGCCCTCCTCGTCTCTCCACGCAGGTGGCTGCCTCGTCGGAGGTCGAGTCGGCGCCTTTTCGGCGCCGTTCCTTGGCCGCCCCGGCTCCGTCCCCGCCCCGTTCCCCTGCGGCGCCGGTGGTGGAGGTCGGCGCCGGTCGACGCCGCGCCGGCGCCAGTGGCGGACTCCACGGCGCCGTGTCGGCGCCGGGTCGTCGACTCCTCTTCGGAGACCCCCTCTTCTCCAGAGGTCAGGCAACTGTTTGTCTCTTCTTCCCCGGAGACGGGATGCCGTGTAGTGGCTTTCTCCCCGGCGTCTTCCCAGGAGGGCTCTTCGCCATCCCCGCGCCCACGGTCTTCCCCTGAGGCGCCTCAGGTTCCCCACTCCTCTGTCAACCCTCCACTTTTCCGGGCTTTGCCGTTTCTTCCTCCGGTTGGGCTGGGGGACGGCCGGCTTAGTGTGCAGCCGTCACCCACGGAGGAGTTGCTCTCCCCGCCGCGTTGCCCTACGGAGGCGAGTGCTGCTTTCGCACAGGCTGTTTTCACGACCGCGGGGATTTTGCGCATGGGCGACCTGGCTGCACATTTCCCCACGGACCACTTGCTTGAGGTTCTCCACCAGGGCTCTGGTGGCCGGGAGCTGCTTCTTCCCTTCGAAGCTTCGCTCCACAATTCTCTCTTGGGGGCCTGGGGGCGTCCTGCCACGGGGGACCCGGTGCCCCAGTCCCTCTTGCACCGCCACCGTCCTGCTTCGCATGATCCTGTCTGTCTTTCCTTCCACCCTTCTACTCGGGCCCTCTTCTGTAGACGGCCTTCCCTTCCTTGCCTTCCATTTTGTCTCCTCCATCACGGGAGGCCCGGTGGTTAGATTCCTGGGGGCGTAACATCTTCGCTTCCTCCAGTGCTGCCTTGCGGGCGCTCAACGCGCTTTGTGTGTTAGCCAGAGCCACTTCCAGGTTATGGGATTCCGCGGAGTCCCTTCTGTCTTGTGCCTCTCAGGAGGGTGCCTGCGTTGATCTGCGGCACCATGTGTTGGATGGCCGGGAGCTGGCCGCGTTTATTCTTCGCTCGGCTCTTGATGTCTCTGAGGCTCTTGGTCGCACTATGGCTACTTCGGTGGCCCTCCGCCGCCATGCATGGTTGAGGGATAGTGTTTTCCCTGAGAATGTTAGGGAGCGTCTGGTTGACCTCCCTTTTGATGGCACTCTTTTGTTTCAAGCCCCTGCGGAATCTGCCATTCAGCGGTTCCTTGTGGGGCTTCGTCCTCCTCCTCCTCCCCCTCAGTGAACCTGGCTATCTGAAAGAGACACGTTAGTGACAGATTCCTTACCTTAGAATATCCCCAGGCGTCAGGCTGGATCCGGAAAGTTTTGCGTAGCAGTACCCTTGCGCGTCGGTAGGCGGCGTCGTGCGGCTCCGCGTCCGTCGTCGGCGTCGGGATCGCAGGGATGACGTCGCGGCCAGTACTTAGACGCCGCCCCTGCGCGCTGACGTCAGTTCTTTCTTTTTCCGCGCCAGTAAGCGCAGATCCGGAGAGAGCAGTGCCCCAGTCAATTTTTGACAGATTTTTTGTAACTTTTTGTCACTGTTTTCTCGAGTCTTTACGACTCCTACGGTGTCGGTAGGGATGCCCGGCTTCAAGCCATGCGACGCCTGTGGTCGAATGATGTCGATCACGGACCCGCATCAGGATTGTCTCTACTGCCTCGGGCGCGATCACGACTCCAAGTCGTGCCCTGACTGTCGGACCTTGCATCCGAAGGCTTTGCGAGAGCGGTCTCGAAAGCTCCTCGAGGTCCGGCAGTCGGCTCCGCGCCAAGCCAAGCCCCGGTCGAGAGAGAGGTCGAGTGGCCGGTCGCGGAGTCCCCATCGTTCTTCGGGGTCAAAGTCTTCGCACTCCTCCGGTAAGTCGAAGCATAAGAAGTCAAAGAAGCGTCATCGCTCGACGACTTCCCCTCGCCGGTCGCGCGACTCGGCTGAGGGTCCTGTCGGCACCGTCCCCGCGGCGCCGGGAGTGCCTGTGGAGCCGCCGCCGCATTACCCGCCCTTTCCGGGTTCGGGGGCGACTCAGGCCAAAATACAGGAGTTCCTCATCGGCCATGGCCCGCCTTTTCGGGCCTAAAGGTCCCCCCGGTGCGCCTTCGGGCCCTAGTGGGGTTCCTACGGCACCGCCGGCGACTCCGGTCCCGGCGCCGCCAGCGACACCAGCCCCGGTCCCGGCCCCGGCTCCGGTGCTGCCGCAACCCCGATCGACGCCGATTGACCTAACGACACCTCCACCGGCGTCGATCTCACCTGTGCCGTTCACGACGCCGCCCGGGGCTCCGGGCGACGTCGTCCCCAGGTTCTCTCCGGAGTCGGCGCCGGACCGACGTCGATCGACGCCGGCTCCGGCGCCGCTGAGACCTTGGGTCCCACATGTCCCTCCTCCTTATATTGACCCTGATTTGGAGGACGAAGAGAACTGGGAGGGGTCTGAGGACCCTCTCACTGCCCAATGTGAGTACGATCAGGACTGGGCTGAGGAACTTGGGGAGGCCAGTGGTCTGGACACCTCTCCAGACATTGGCATGCTGTCTCCTCCTTCCGTGGCAACGGAGGAGGGAGCAAACTTGCTACGGTGCTGCGTAGGGCAGCTGAGGTCCTGCACCTCCAGTTACCTACAGTGGCTGTCAGGACTAACCTCCTGACGGAAGTGCTTCAGCCGGCGGCTACCTCTGCGGAGCCACTGCTGCCGTTCAACGAGGCACTTTCGGACGTTCTTCTGGGCACCTGGTCCAAGCCCACCACAGGGGCTCCTGTGGATAGGAACGTAGCCCGGCGCCATCGCCCTGCTCCGGGCGACCCCCTGGTCCTTTCCCAACACCCCACCCCTGAGAGCTTGGTTGTCCAAGCCTCCGCCTCCCAAAGCGCCTTCCCTACCGCTCCCCCGGATAGGGAATCCAAAAAACTGGACCAATTTGGGAAGAAATGTTTTTCTTCCACAGTGCTGGCTTGCGGTCCATCAACACCGCTTGCCTTTTGGGCCGATATACCCACTCCTTGTGGGATTCGGTGGCGCAAGTCCTGCCCCAGTGTCCTGAGGAGGCCCAGGCACTGCTTTCCCGCGACATTGCGAAAGGACGAGATGCGGCGAAGTACACTATCCGGTGTGGCCTAGATACCGCCGACTCGCTAGGCAGATCGCTTGCGACGACAGTGGCGCTGCGCCGTCACGCCTGGCTGAGGACCACTGGTTTCTCGGGCGATGTCCAAAACACACTTATGGACATGCCCTTTGATGGTGTCGGCCTTTTCGGCAACAAGGCAGACCGTGCGCTGGAGCGCTTTAAGGACTCAAGGGCGACAGCCAAGTCCCTGGGCCTTTCTGCTGTGCGCCCTTCGCAACAGTCTGCTTTTCGCCCCTTTCGTGGCCACGGAAGGGGCGCCCAGTCACGTCCGCTGCCCAGCCACCGGCCCGCGCAGCAAGCGTCTTCGCGTGGCCGTGGCTCCCGCCGAGGCGGGTCGGGTAACCAGCGTGCGGGTCAGGCCACCACGTCCGCCCCGTCCGCGGCCTCCAAGCCCTCCTAGTCCATCCTTTCAGGTCCACAGCACGCCAGTAGGGGGCAGGGTCCGCCATCACCTTCACCACTGGCGTGCCATTACATCGGACAGGTGGGTCTTGGACATTGTCCGAAGGGGCTACTCCCTCCCCTTCGAGACTACCCCCCCAGCCATGCCACCGCATGTCGGGGGATCATTTGGTGCTTCTTCAAAAGGAAGTTGCGGCCCTCTTGGCCAAGGGGGCCATCGAGCGCGTTCCGACCCCAGAAGTAGGACGTGGTTGTTACTCCCACTACTTTCTGGTGCCCAAAAAGGAGAAGGAGGACATGCGTCCTATCTTGGACCTCCGGAACGTCAATCGCTTCCTCCGGAAGGAGAAGTTCAAGATGCTCACCCTAGCTCAGGTCTTGACTGCTCTCGACCCTGGAGACTGGATGGTAGCGTTGGACTTGCAGGACGCATATTTTCACATCCCCGTCCTGCCGGCCCACCGGCGTTACCTGCGGTTCACGGTAGGCCTCGAGCATTTTCAGTTCACCGTGCTCCCCTTTGGCCTTACCAGCGCCCCTCGGGTGTTCACGAAAGTGATGGCGGTGGTCGCAGCTCATCTGCGCCGGGCAGGGGTTCCAGTCTTCCCCTACCTCGACGACTGGTTGCTGAAGGCGGGCTCGTCCCAGGCAGTCGTCTCCCACCTCCAGACTACGGCCGAACTCCCTGCACTCGCTGGGGTTCTCCATCAACGTGCCGAAGTCGCACCTGATTCCTTCTCCACAGCTCCTTTTCATCGGAGCAGTTCTGGACACAACGCAGTTTCGGGCTTATCCTCCCGAACGGCGAGTCCGGGATATTCAGGCTATGATTCCGATCTTTCAGCCTTTATCCTGGGTTTCGGTACGGATGACCCTGAGGCTGCTGGGCCTCATGGCCTCCTGCATCCTGCTGGTCGATCATGCCAGATGGCATATGCGGGCTCTGCAGTGGGACCTGAAGTTCTAGTGGGCGCAGCATCAGGGGAACCTGTCCGATTACGTCCAGATCTCGGAGGGGACTGCACAGCAGTTGCAATGGTGGCTCTCGAACCGGCAATGGGTCATGGGCAGATACCTCTCCCTTCCCCAGCCAGAGCACACAGTTGTGACGGACGCGTCCCTTCTGGGATGGGGCGGTCACATGGGAGAGGCGGAGATCAGAGGCCTCTGGTCTCCGGCGGAGTCCCGGCTCTATATCAACCTTCTGGAGCTCTGGGCGATCCGACTTGCACTCAAGGCATTCCTTCCCTCTGTCAAAGGGACGGTAGTGCAGGTGTTCACAGACAACACCACCGCCATGTGGTACTGCAACAAGCAAGGCGGGGTGGGGTCGTGGACCCTATGTCAGGAGGCTCTGCGTCTCTGGACATGGCTGGAACATCAGGGCATATTCCTGATGGTTCAACACCTGGCAGGTTCCCTGAACGCCAGGGCGGATGAACTCAGCTGCAGGTGCATGATGGATCACGAATGGCGTCTTCACTCGGAAGTGTCGCAAGGACTCTTTCTACAATGGGGAGAGCCTTGGTTAGATCTATTCGCCACCTAAGAGAACGCGCAATGTCATCAGTTCTGCGCGTTGGAATTTCCAAGGCGGCACTCGCTCGGCAACGCTTTTCGTCGCGAGTGGAGTTGCGGTCTGTTGTACGCCTTTCCGCCTATACCACTTCTACCCAGAGTGTTGAAGAAGATTCGGCGCGACCGGGCCCAAGTCATTCTTGTGGCTCTGGACTGGGCTCGAAGAGTTTGGTATCCCAAGCTACTCAGTATGAGCGTCGTTCCCCTGATCCGTCTGCCTCTTCGGGAGTCGCAGCAGCAGGGGACGGTCCTCCACCCGAACCTGTCCAGTCTCCACCTCCTTGCGTGGAGATTGAGCGGCGGCAGTTGATTCCTTTCGACTTGCCACCCGAAGTTTGTGATACGATTCTGGCAGCCAGGCGTCCCTCCACTAAGGTGGTATACGCCTGCAGGTGGAACAAGTTTGTGGCATGGTGCACAGCAAAGGCTGTGAATCCCCTTTCTGCCCCTCTTTCTGAGGTTCTTCTGTTCCTTCTTTCTCTGGCCCAACAGGGTTCTGCCCTGGGTACCATCAAGGGCTATCTTTGTGCAATCTCGGCCTTCCTCAGGCTTCCTGATCAGCCCTCCCTTTTCAAGTCCCCTGTTGTTAACAGGTTTCTTAAAGCATTACACACCTCTTCCCTCCTGTTCCGTTTGTGATGCCTCAGT
The DNA here is from genome assembly GCA_963921515.1 of Calotriton arnoldi. NCBI lineage: Eukaryota > Metazoa > Chordata > Amphibia > Caudata > Salamandridae > Calotriton > Calotriton arnoldi. The sequence continues at coordinate 192,475 of CAWUFW010004722.1, read as the reverse complement.
GGGACTTGAACTTGGTTCTTACCTTTTTAATGTGCGCTCCCTTTGAGCCTCTACATAACTGTCCTCTTCGTCTTCTAACTCTGAAGACAGCCTTTCTGGTGGCCATCACCTCCGCTCGGCGGGTGAGTGAGCTCCAGGCTCTTTCGTGCAAACCCCCCTTTCTGTCTGTCCATCCAGACAAGGTTGTTCTTAGGACGCGTCCGTCCTTCTTGCCAAAGGTGGTTACTGCCTTCCACATTGGGCAGACCATCACTTTGCCCACCTTCTTTCCGCCTCCGCATCCTTCCAGAGAGGAAGAGAGGCTCCACCGTCTGGATGCGCTTTCCTTTTACCTCAACCGCACACAACAGTTCCGGGTGGATGACCAGCTCTTTGTTGGCTACGTGGGCGCCAAAAAAGGTCGGGCGGTACACAAGAGGACCATCTCCCGCTGGGTAATCTTGTGTATCAAAGCCTGCTATTCTTTGGTTAAGAAGGAGCCCCCTGTTGGGCTACGTGCCCATTCTACCAGGGCAACAGCTGCTACCACGGCTTTAGGCCGCGGTGTTCCGCTACAGGATATATGTCAGGCAGCTACGTGGGCCTCGCTGCACACGTTTACCAAGCATTACTGCCTTGACAGCCAAGTCTGGAGGGACGGCTTTTTTGGCCGCTCTGTCCTCCGGGACTTCCTTGTCTGAATCTGTTCGCAGACCCACCACCGGGGTTGGTATTGCTGGGGTATATATTCTAAGGTAAGGAATCTGTCACTAACGTGTCTCTTTCAGATGCACAAGTTACTAACTTGTGTAACGATATATCTGTAAGAGACAGTAGTTAGTGACAGATTCCTACCGCCCACCCATCCTCCCCGTTCTGCGAACTGATTTCTAGGGTTAAGGACATCCCTTTCTGGGCCCTAGTATTTTTCAGACACCTATGTCAGCTTCTTGCATGGCTCTGCGTTCCTGGCGCGGAAAGTCGTGTACAGAACTGACGTCAGCGCGCAGGGCGGCGCCTAAGTACTGCCCGCGACGTCATCCCGGCGATCACGACGACGGACGCGGAGCCGCACGACGCCGCCTACCGACGCGCAGGGGTACTGCTACGCAAAAACTTTCCGGATCCAGCCTGACGCCTGGGGATATTCTAAGGTAAGGAATCTGTCACTAACTACTGTCTCTTACAGATATATCGTTACACAAGTTAGTAACTTGTGCTTCGCTGCTATGACTTTTGGTACCTTAGTGCTTGGCACTTTTCCAATTGGTGCTGTTCCTCACCTTTCGTTTCTCTCTTTTTCACTGATTTTTCGCACACTGTTCCCATCCTCTCCACAGTTTTGTTTGTGATGGCTCCGCGTTGTGGCGCGGAAAAGTTCTCCGAAGAAAACTGATGTCAGCGCGCCGGGGTGGGGCTTATGTGACCTCGCTGACGTCACGCCCGCGGACAACGTTAGGACGGAGTCGCGTGGTACCGCCCCCCGGCGCGCAGAGATGCTGGGGCAAAGAAAGTTTTCCGGGTCCAGTCTCATGCCTGGGGATAATTCTACGTTAAGGAATCTGCGGCTAGAATCGTCTCTACCAGATACATCGTTACCGAAGGTAAGTAACTCGTACATCAGCTTGAAAGGTGAGCGTGATTCGGCCCTCTCAGTTCACTCGCCGTATGCTATCTTCTACAAATGACTGCATTTTACGTCAGTCAGGCAATCACCCTTCCGATGTTCTTTGCTCCCCTTCACCCTTCTAAAGAGGAGGAGAGGTTTCATCGTTTGCAACCTGAGAGGGCCCTTAGTTTAAATACTGATCATATCAAAAAAACACTGACAGGATGATCAGCTTTTCATTGGATTTACCAGACAAAAGAAGGGAAAGGCTGTGCAAAAGAGGACCATCTCTCGATGGATTGTACTCTGCATTAAAATATGCTACGTACTGGCAAAGAAGCAGCCTCCAGAAGACTTGAGGGCTCACTCTACCAGAACCAAGGCTGCAACTACTGCGTTAGCATGAGGGGTGCCTCCCCTTGACATCTGTCAGGCTATGTGGGCGTCGCTCTATACATTCCCAAAGCACTATTGTCTAGTGTAGGAAGCTGGCTTTTTATATAGTGGGCCAATGCAGGGGCACACCATGCAAACAGTTCAGACGACCCTTATTGGTTTACAGGGCTTACTTTAATAAATTAGACACACTCAAGAAGAAATTTTAGACTAATTTAGAAAAATAATACAGATTTTATATATTTTTAGACACAAGATCAGCGGAATCGGGTAAGTGCTTTTAGAGTTGTACATTTCACGGTAAAATGCGCAAATGACGGTTTTTGTCTCGAACGTGGTAATGTTATCCTGTAGTAGAAACATAAACTGCATACATATACTTGCAACGGTTGTTGAAGGTGCCTATCTGAAAGAGACACGTTAGTGACAGATTCCTTACCTTAGAATATCCCCAGGCGTCAGACTAGATCCGGAAAGTTTTTGCGTAGCAGTACCCTTGCGCGTCGGTAGGCAGCGTCGTGATCGCCGGGATGACGTCGCGGGCAGTACTTAGACGCCGCCCCTGCGCGCTGACGTCAGTTCTTCTTTTTCCGCGCCAGTAAGCGCAGATCCGGGAAGAGCAGTGCCCTAGTCAATTTTTGACTACATTTTTGGTGAATTTTTTCACTGTTTCTTTTCGAGTCTTCTCGACTCCTAGGTGTCGGTAGGGATGCCCGGCTTCAAGCCATGCGGTGCCTGTGGTCGAATGATGTCGATCACAGACCCACACTTAGAGTGTCTCTACTGTCTCGGCAGAGACCACGACACGAAGTCGTGCCCTGACTGCCGGAAACTTCACCCGAAGGCTTTGCGAGAGCGGTCTCGAAAGCTCCTGGAGGTCCGGCAGTCGGCTCCGCGCCGCACCAAGCCCCGGTCCCGTGAGAGGTCGAGGGGCCGGTCGCGGAGCCCCCGCCGGTCGTCGGAGTCCAAGTCTTCGCGCTCCTCGGGTAAGTCGAAGCACAAGAAGTCTAAGAAGCACCATCGCTCTAAGACTTCGCCTCGCCGGTCTCGCGACTCGGCTGAGGCCCCTGTCGGCACCGTCCCCGCGGCTCCGGATGTGCCTGTGGCGCCGCCCCCGCATTACCCGTCCTTCCCGGGTTCGGGGGCGACTCCGGCCGAGATACAGGAATTCCTGTCGGCCATGGCCCGCCTCTTCGGGCCTCAAGGTCCCTCCGGTGCGCCTTTGGGCCCCGCGGGCCCTGATCGGCTTGCTCCGGCGTCCCCGACGACTCCGGTTCCGGCGTCGCCTAGTCCCGCCAGCCTTGATCCCGGCCCCGATCCCGGCTCCGGTGGTACCGCAACCCCGATCGACGCCGGTTGACCTAACAACGCCTCCGCCGGCGCCGATCTCCCGGTGCTGTTCCCGACGCCGCCCGGGGCTCCGGGCGGCGTCGTTCCCGGTTCTCTCCGGTTCCGGACATGGAGCCGGACCGACGTCGCTCGACGCCGGCTCCGGCGCCGATGAGACCTTGGGTCCCAGATGTCCCTCCTCCTCCTCCATATTTTGAACCAGAGGAGGACCAGGAGAGCTGGGAGGGGTCGGAAGACCCTCTCACACAGCAGTGTGAGTATGATCAGGACTGGGCAGAGGAACTTGGGGATGCCAGTGGTCTAGACACTTCCCCTGACACTGGCATGCTGTCTCCTCCTGTGGCTACGGAGGAGGGAGCAAATTTCGCAACGGTGTTGCGTAGAGCAGCTGGAGCCTTGCACCTCCAATTGCCTACTGTGGCTGTCAGGACTAATCTCCTGACCGAAGTGCTTCAGCCGGCAGCTTCCTCTTCGGAGACTGTGCTGCCGTTTAATGATGCACTATCTGACGTTCTTTTGGGCACCTGGTCCAAGCCCACCACAGGGGCTCCTGTGGATAGGAACGTGGCCCGACGCCATCGCCCTGCTCCGGGCGACCCCTTGTTTCTCTCTCAACATCCCACCCCCGAGAGCTTGGTTGTCCAAGCCTCTGCCTCCCAAACCGCCTTCCCTACCGCCCTCCGGATAGGGAATCCAAACGCCTGGACCAATTTGGGAAGAAGGCTTTTTCTTCCTCCAGTGCTGGCTTGCGGTCCGTCAACACCGCTTGCCTTTTGGGCCGATATACCCACTCCCTGTGGGATTCGGTGGCGACTGTTTTGCCCCAGTGTTCTGAGGAGGTCCAGACACTGCTTACCCGCACCATTGCGGAAGGTAGAGATGCGGCTAAATACACCATACGTTGTGGCCTTGATACCGCCGACTCGCTGGGCAGATCGCTTGCAACGGCGGTGGCGCTGCGTCGCCATGCCTGGCTGAGAACAACTGGTTTCTCGGGTGATGTCCAGAATACACTCATGGACATGCCCTTTGATGGAGTCGGTCTTTTTGGTTCCAAAGCAGACCATGCGCTGGAGCGTTTTAAGGACTCACGGGCTACTGCCAAGTCCCTGGGCCTTTCTGTTGTGCGCCCTCCGCTAACCTCTACTTTTCGCCCCTTTCGTGGCCACGGAAGGGGCGCCCAGTCACGTCCGCAGCCCAGCCACCGGCCCGCGCAGCAAGCGTCTTCGCGTGGCCGGGGACGTGGCTACCGCCGTGGCGGTTCGGGCAACCAGCGTGCGGGTCAGGCCACCACCTCCGCCCCGTCCGCGGCCTCCAAGCCCTCCTAGTCCCTCCTTTCAGGTGCACAGCACGCCAGTAGGGGGCAGGGTCCGCCATCACCTTCACCACTGGCGTGCCATCACCTCGGACAGGTGGGTCTTGGACATTGTCCGAAGGGCTACTCCCTCCCCTTCGAGACCACCCCCCAGCCATGCCACCTCAATTCCACCGCATGTCAGGGGATCACTTGGTGCTTCTGCAGAAGGAAGTCACGGCCCTCTTGGCCAAGGGGGCCATCGAGCATGTTCCGACCCCAGAAGTAGGACGTGGTTGCTACTCCCACTACTTTCTGGTGCCCAAAAGGACAAGGAGGACATGCGTCCTATCTTGGACCTCCGGAACGTCAATCGCTTCCTCCGGAAGGAGAAGTTCAAGATGCTCACTCTAGCTCATGTCTTGACTGCCCTCGACCCTGGAGACTGGTTGGTAGCGTTGGACTTGCAGGACGCTTATTTTCACATCCCCGTCCTGCCGGCCCACCGGCGTTACCTTCGGTTCACGGTAGGCCTCGAGCATTTTCAGTTCACCGTGCTCCCCTTTGGCCTTACAAGTGCCCCTCGGGTGTTCACGAAAGTGATGGCGGTGGTCGCAGCTCATCTGCGCCGGGCAGGGGTTCCAGTCTTCCCCTACCTCGACGACTGGCTGCTGAAGGCGGGCTCGTCCCAGGCAGTCGTCTCCCACCTCCAGACTACGGCCAAACGCCTGCACTCGCTGGGGTTCTCCATCAATGTGCCGAAGTCGCATCTGATTCCTTCTCCACAGCTCCTTTTCATCGGAGCAGTTCTGGACACGACGCAGTTTCGGGCCTATCCTCCCGAACGGCGAGTCCGGGATATTCAGGCTATGATTCCGATCTTTCAGCCTTTATCCTGGGTTTCGGTACGGATGACCCTGAGGCTGCTGGGCCTCATGGCCTCCTGCATCCTGCTGATCGATCATGCCAGATGGCATATGCGGGCTCTGCAGTGGGACCTGAAGTTCCAGTGGGCGCAGCACCAGGGCAATCTGTCCGATCACGTTCAGATCTCGGAGGGGACTGCAAAACAGTTGCAGTGGTGGCTCTCGAACCGGCAATGGGTCATGGGCAGATCCCTCTCTCTTCCCCAGCCAGAGCACACAGTTGTGACGGACGTGTCCCTTCTGGGATGGGGCGGTCACATGGGAGAGGCGGAGATCAGAGGCCTCTGGTCTCCGGCGGAGTCCCGGCTCCATATCAACCTTCTGGAGCTCTGGGCGATCCGACTTGCACTCAAGGCATTCCTTCCCTCTGTCAAAGGGAAAGTAGTGCAGGTGTTCACAGACAACACCACCGCCATGTGGTACTGCAACAAGCAAGGCGGGGTGGGGTCGTGGACCCTATGTCAGGAGGCTCTGCGCCTCTGGACATGGCTGGAACATCAGGGCATTTTCCTGATGGTTCAACACCTGGCAGGTTCCCTGAATGCCAGGGCGGACGAACTCAGCCGCAGGTGCATGATGGATCACGAATGGCGTCTTCACTCGGAAGTGGCGCAAGGACTCTTTCTACAGTGGGGAGAGCCTTGGTTAGATCTATTCGCCACCGATGAGAACGCGCAATGTCATCAGTTCTGCGCGTTGGAATTTCCAAGGCAGCACTCGCTCGGCGGCGCTTTTCGTCGCGAGTGGAGTTGCGGTCTGTTGTTCGCTTTTCCGCCTATACCACTTCTACCCAGAGTGTTGAAGAAGATTCGGCGCGACCGGGCCCAAGTCATCCTTGTGGCTCCGGACTGGGCTCGAAGAGTTTGGTATCCCGAGCTACTCAGTATGAGCGTCGATCCCCCAATCCGTCTGCCTCTTCGGGAGGATCTTCTGTCGCAGCAGCAGGGGACGGTCCTCCACCCGAACCTGTCCAGCCTCCACCTGCTTGCGTGGAGATTCAGCGGCGGCAGTTGAATCCTTTCGACTTGCCTCCCGAAGTTTGTGATGTGATTCTTTGCAGCCAGGCGTCCCTCCACTAAGGTGGTATACGCCTGTAGGTGGAACAAGTTTGTGGCATGGTGCACAGCAAAGGCTGTGAATCCCCTTTCTGCCCCTCTTTCTGAGGTTCTTCTGTTCCTTCTTTCCCTGGCCCAACAGGGTTCTGCCCTGGGTACCATCAAGGGCTATCTTTGTGCCATCTCGGCCTTCCTCAGGCTTCCTGATCAGCCCTCCCTTTTCAAGTCCCCTGTTGTTAACAGGTTTCTAAAAGGCATTACACACCTCTTCCCTCCTGTTCCGTTTGTGATGCCTCAGTGGGACTTGAACTTGGTTCTTACCTTTCTTATGTGCGCTCCCTTTGAGCCTCTACATAACTGTCCTCTTCGTCTTCTGACTCTGAAGACAGCCTTTCTGGTGGCCATCACCTCCGCTCGGCGAGTGAGTGAGCTCCAGGCTCTTTCATGCAAACCTCCCTTTCTGCCTGTCCATCCAGACAAGGTTGTTCTTAGGACGGGTCCGTCCTTCTTGCCAAAGGTGGTTACTGCCTTCCACATTGGGCAGACCATCACCCAAAACGTGCGCTTTCCTTTTATATCAACCGCACACAACACTTCCGGGTGGATGACCAGCTCTTTGTTGGCTACGTGGGCGCCAAAAAAGGTCAGGCGGTGCACAAGAGAACCATCTCCCGCTGGGTAACCTTGTGTATCAAAGCCTGCTATTCTTTGGCTAAGAAGGAGCCTCCTGTTGGGCTGCGTGCCCATTCCACCAGGGCGCAACGGCTGCTACCACGGCTTTAGGCCGCGGTGTTCCGCTGCCGGTTATTTGTCAGGCAGCTACGTCGGCCTCGCTGCACACATTTACAAAGCATTACTGCCTTGACAGTCAGGTCCGGAGGGACGGCTTCTTTGGCCGTTCTGTCCTCCGGGACTTCCTTGTCTGATCTTTGTTCGCAGACCCACCACCGGGGTTGGTATTGCTGGGGTATCTATTCTAAGGTAAGGAATCTGTCACTAACGTGTCTCTTTCAGATGCACAAGTTACTAACTTGTGTAACGATATATCTGTAAGAGACAGTAGTTAGTGACAGATTCCTTACCGCCCCACCCATCCTCCCCGTTCTGCGAACTGATTTCTAGGGTTAAGGACATCCCTTTCAGGGCCCTAGTATTTTTCAGACACCTATGTCAGCTTCTTGCATGGCTCTGCGTTCCTGGCGCGGAAAGTCGTGTACAGAACTGACGCTCAGCGCGCAGGGGCGGCGTCTAAGTACTGCCCGCGACGTCATCCCGGCGATCACGACGCCGACGACGGACGCGGAGCCGCACGACGCCGCCTACCGACGCGCAAGGGTACTGCTACGCAAAAACTTTCCAGATCCAGCCTGACGCCTGGGGATATTCTAAGGTAAGGAATCTGTCACTAAGTACTGTCTCTTACAGATATATCGTTACACAAGTTAGTAACTTGTGCTTTAGGACTTGAAGTGCCTAGGAGCCAAGGACCAAAGAACCACCAGCAGTTCGGTTTTACCTACCCTGGTGTGTCCGGGTGCAGAAGTGCTGGTTGCATTGGGAGCCTTGAGTGCCACATGTTAAAGTTAATGGAAGGGTATCTGTAACTAAGAAGGCTACAAGTGGGGACAAGTCCAGAAGAACCCAAGGGGGACCGGCTCGTGAGGGTCTCTGGAGCAAGGGGACACAGTCAGTTTCCGTGGACCCCGGCTGGAAAACTCTGGTGTAGAGGTGTTTTGCCTGGCGGGTCGCTTGAATTAGAGGCTGTTACGGTTCTTGGATGACCTGGGGGGGGGAGAAAACAAGCAAGGCCACTCTCAGTGTGGGCCTTGTAGTTCCTGACGTCCCTTGTCCGCAGGTCACCTTTTGCAGCGGTGGTGTCCTGGCTGGACACTTAACAAGCCTTGCAGCAAATACTCCAGTACCCAATGTATTAGTGCTGGGAGGCTCCTGGAGGGTCTAGCGTCTTGAAACTCGCTGGAGAGATGGGGTTGACCGCCTGGAACCATGGTGACCTCCTCCTGGCGAGATGCTCCCTCGGTGGGCCTGATGCACAGCAAAACGGACTCCTATAAGAATCTGCAACGACCTCCACTGAAGTTGCACCCATCTCAGCCACTAGCATATTCAGATTTGGAGACACTTCCTTTACACATGACCGTATGAAGAGGGTATATTTGTTGACAATCCCCATGTCTCTTAGTTTTAACCCTATCCTGGAGGGCATCTGAATAAATCCAGTCCAGCCCTTCTGGAGATAGTTTTATCTTTATCTTTAGTTTTTCTTGCACTCTGCCCCTTGCTTCTTATCAACATCTGCTCATCTGATTGAAAACACATCTGCTCCTCTCCGACGAGGAGTTGTAGCCCACATCAGGTACATTGCGGTCCTAGTGTGAGGACGGAAACCAATGATAAAGCATGTCACCCGTGGGTGAGTGAGGGTTCTGTTACTTAACGAAGCGCTCTTCCTTGGAGACAATGACTCTCCCTGCTGTCTTCTCTTTTTCTTTCTAGTGAATTAGCATGTCAAGGCCAGAGGCTTCAAAGCTTTAGCCGCCTTAAATGTGTAACGACAGCTTCCCCCCAGTCCTGGGGAATGACACCCCCACCCCAGAGGCCCATTTGAAACCAGTATAGGCGGGAAATTTGTCAGGAGGCATGTCACACTTTCAGGCTAGGCACACTCCTAAGGTTGGCCACCTGAAGTGCACAGCCAGGGAAGGATTTCACCATTTTTAATTTGGTGAAACTAGGAAAACTGGGTCAGGTTTATGCCCACTTTACCCAGGTAGTGGTCATATCTGAAAGAGACACGTTAGTGACAGATTCCTTACCTTAGAATATCCCCAGGCGTCAGGCTGGATCCGGAAAGTTTTTGCGTAGCAGTACCCTTGCGCGTCGGTAGGCGGCGTCGTGCGGCTCCGCGTCCGTCGTCGGCATCGTGATCGCCGGGATGACGTCGCGGGCAGTACTTAAACGCCGCCCCTGCGCGCTGACGTCAGTTCTTCTTTTCCGCGCCAGCAAGCGCAGATCCGGGAAGAGCAGTGCCCTAGTCATTTTTTGACTAACTTTTTTGGTGAATTTTTTCACTGTTTCTTTTCATATCGACTCCAAGGTGTCGTTAGGGATGCCCGGCTTTAAACGTTGCGACGCCTGTGCTCGGATGATGTCCATCACAGACCCGCTTCTGGAGTGTCTCTTCTGTCTCGGGCGAGACCACGACACGAAGTCGTGTTCCGACTGCCGGTCCCTAAACCCGAAAGCTTTGCGAGAGCGGTCTCGAAAGCTCCTCGAGGCCCGGCAGTCGGCTCCGCGCCACACCAAGCCCCGGTCGCGTGAGAGGTCGAGGGGTCGGTCGCGGAGTCCTCGCCGGTCGTCAGGAACCAAGTCTTCGTCGTCCGGTAAGTCTAAACACAAGAAGTCCAAAAAGCATCATCGCTCTAGGACTTCGCCTCGCCGGTCTCGTGACTCGGCTGAGGCCCCTCCCGGCACCGTCCCCGCGGCCCCGGACATGCCTGTGGAGTCGCCCCCGCCATACCCGTCCTTCCCGGGTTCGGGGGCGGATCCGGCCCAAATACAGGAATTCCTGTCGGCCATGGCCCGCCTCTTCGGGCCTCAAGGTCCCTCCGGTGCGCCTTCGGGCCCCGCGGGCCCTGATGGGGTTGCCCCGGCATCGCCGACGACTCCGGTCCCGGCGACGCTCGTGCCTCCAGCCTCGATCCCGGCTCCGGCTTCGGCCCCGGCTCCGGTGGTACCGCAACCCCCATCGACGCTGGTCGACCTGACCACGCCTCTGCCGGCGCCGATGTCTCCGGTGCCGTTCCTGACGCCGCCCGGGGCTCCGGGCGGCGTCGTCCCCCTGTACTCTCCGGCTCCGGACCTGGAGCCGGACCGACGTCGCTCGATGCCGGTTCCGGCGCCGATGAGACCTTGGGTCCCAAATGTCCCTCCTCCTCCTTATTTTGAACCGGAGGAGGACCAGGAGGACTGGGAGGGGTCTGAGGACCCTCTGGCACAACAGTGTTAGTATGATGAGGACTGGGCAGAGGAACTAGGGGATGCCAGTGGTCTAGATACTTCCCCTGACACTGGCATGCTGTCTCCTCCCGTGGCTACGGAGGAGGGAGCCAATTTTGCAAGGGTGTTGCGTAGGGCAGCTGGAGCCTTACATCTCCGACTTCCTACTGTGGCGGTCAAGACTAATCTCTTGACAGAAGTGCTTCAGCCGGCAGCCTCCTGCTTGGAGACTGTGCTGCTGTTCAACGATGCACTCACTGACGTTCTTTTGGGCGCCTTGTCCAAGCCCAACACAGGGGCTCCTGTGGATAGGAACGTGTCCCGACGCCATCGCCCAGCTCCGGGCGACCCCTTGTTACTCTCTGTCCACCCCACTCCTGAGAGCTTGGTTGTCCAAGCCTCGGCTTCCCAAACCGCCTTCCCTACCGCCCCTCCGGATAGGGAATCCAAACGCCTGGATCAATTTGGGAAGAAGGGTTTTTCTTCCTCCAGTGCTGGCTTGCGGTCCATCAACACCGCTTGTCTTTTGGGCCGATATACCCACTCCTTGTGGGATTCGGTGGCGACTGTTTTGCCCCAGTGTTCTGAGGAGGTCCAGACACTGCTTACCCGCGCCATTCTGGAAGGTAGGGATGCGGCCAAATACACCATACGTTGTGGCCTTGATACCGCCGACTCGCTGGGCAGATCTATTGCAACGACGGTGGCGCTGCGTCGCCACGCCTGGCTGAGAACCACTGGTTTTTCGGGTGATGTCCAGAATACACTCATGGACATGCCCTTTGATGGAGTCGGTCTTTTTGGTTCCAAAGCAGACCATGCGTTGGAGCGTTTTAAGGACTCACGGACTACTGCCAAGTCCCTGGGCCTTTCTGCTACACGCCCTCCGCTAACTTCTGCTTTTCGCCCCTATCGTGGCCACGGAAGGGCGCCCAGTCACGTCAGCAGCCCAGCCACCGGCCCGCGCAGCAGGCGTCTTCGCGTGGCCGAGGACGTGGATACCGCCGTGGCGGTTCGGGCAACCAGCGTGCGGGTCAGGCCACCACCTCCAACCCGTCCGCGGCCTCCAAGCCCTCCTAGTCCCTCCTTTCAGGTGCACAGCACGCCAGTAGGGGGCAGGGTCCGCCATCACCTTCACCACTGGCGTCCCAAAACCTCGGACAGGTGGGTCTTGGACATTGTCCGAAGGGGCTACTCCCTCCCCTTCGAGACCACCCCCCCAGCCATGCCACCTCAATTCCACCGCATGTCAGGGGATCACTTGGTACTTCTGCAGAAGGAAGTCACGGCCCTCTTGGCCAAGAGGGCCATCGAGCATGTTCCGACCCCAGAAGTAGGACGTGGTTGCTACTCCCACTACTTCCTGGTGCCCAAAAAGGACAAGGAGGACATGCGTCCTATCTTGGACCTCCGGAACGTCAATCGCTTCCTCCGGAAGGAGAAGTTCAAGATGCTCACCCTAGATCAGGTCTTGACTGCCCTCGACCCTGGAGACTGGTTGGTAGCGTTGGACTTGCAGGACGCCTATTTCCACATCCCCGTCTTGCCGGCCCACCGGCGTTACCTTCGGTTCACGGTAGGCCTTGAGCATTTTCAGTTCACCGTGCTCCCCTTTGGCCTTACCAGTGCCCCTCGGGTGTTCACGAAAGTGATGGCGGTGGTCGCAGCTCATCTGCGCCGGGCAGGGGTTTCAGTCTTCCCCTACCTCGACGACTGGCTGCTGAAGGCGGGCTCGTCCCAGGCAGTCGTCTCCCACCTCCAGACTACGGCCGAACTCCTGCACTCGCTGGGGTTCTCCATCCAATGTGCCGAAGTCGCATCTGATTCCTTCTCCACAGCTCCTTTTCATCGGAGCAGTTCTGGACACGACGCAGTTTCGGGCCTATCCTCCCGAACGGCGAGTCCGGGATATTCAGGCTATGATTCCGATCTTTCAGCCTTTATCCTGGGTTTCGGTACGGATGACCCTGAGGCTGCTGGGCCTCATGGCCTCCTGCATCCTGCTGGTCAATCATGCCAGATGGCATATGCGGGCTCTGCAGTGGGACCTGAAGTTCCAGTGGGCGCAGCACCAGGGCAACCTGTCCGATCACGTCCAGATCTCGGAGGGGACTGCAAAACAGTTGCAGTGGTGGCTCTCGAACCGGCAATGGGTCATGGGCAGATCCCTCTCCCTTCCCCAGCCAGAGCACACAGTTGTGACGGACGCGTCCCTTCTGGGATGGGGCGGTCACATGGGAGAGGCGGAGATCAGAGGCCTCTGGTCTCCGGCGGAGTCCCGGCTCCATATCAACCTTATGGAGCTCCGGGCGATCCGACTTGCACTCAAGGCATTCCTTCCCTCTGTCAAAGGGAAGGTAGTGCAGGTGTTCACAGACAACACCACCGCCATGTGGTACTGCAACAAACAGGGCGGGGTGGGGTCGTGGACCCTCTGTCAGGAGGCTCTGCGCCTCTGGACATGGCTGGAACATCAGGGCATGTTCCTGATGGTTCAACACCTGGCAGGTTCCCTGAACGCCAGGGCGGACGAACTCAGCCGCAGGTGCATGATGGATCACGAATGGCGTCTTCACTCGGAAGTGGCGCAAGGACTCTTTCTACAATGGGGAGAGCCTTGGTTAGATCTATTCGCCACCGAAGAGAACGCGCAATGTCATCAGTTCTGCGCGTTGGAATTTCCAAGGCGGCACTCGCTCGGCGACGCTTTCGCCGCGAGTGGAGCTGCGGTCTGTTGTACGCCTTTCCGCCTATACCACTTCTACCCAGAGTGTTGAAGAAGATTCGGCACGACCTGGCCCAAGTCATCCTTGTGGCTCCGGACTGGGCTCGAAGAGTTTGGTATCCCGAGCTACTCAGTATGAGCGTAGATCCCCCGATTCGTCTGCCTCTTCGGGAGGATCTTCTGTTGCAGCAGCAGGGGACGGTCCTCCACCCGAACCTGTCCAGTCTACACCTGCTTGCGTGGAGATTGAGCGGCGGCAGTTGATTCCTTTCGACTTGCCTCCCGAAGTTTGTGATGTGATTCTGGCAGCCAGGCGTCCCTCCACTAAGGTGGTATACGCCTGCAGGTGGAACAAATTTGTGGCATGGTGCACAGCAAAGGCTGTGAATCCCCTTTCTGCCCCTCTTTCTGAGGTCCTTCTGTTCCTTCTTTCTCTGGCCCAACAGGGTTCTGCCCTGGGTACCATCAAGGGTTATCTTTGTGCTATCTCGGCCTTCCTCAGGCTCCCTGATCAGCCCTCCCTTTTCAAGCCCCCTGTTGTTAACAGGTTCTTAAAAGGCATTACACACCTCTTCCTCCTGTTCCGTTTGTGATGCCTCAGTGGGACTTGAACTTGGTTCTTACCTTTTTAATGTGCGCTCCCTTTGAGCCTCTACATAACTGTCCTCTTCGTCTTCTGACTCTGAAGACAGCCTTTCTGGTGGCCATCACCTCCGCTCGGCGGGTGAGTGAGCTCCAGGCTCTATCTTGCAAACCTCCCTTTCTGTCTGTTCATCCAGACAAGGTTGTTCTTAGGACGCGTCCGTCCTTCTTGCCAAAGGTGGTTACTGCCTTCCACATTGGGCAGACCATCACTTGGCCTACCTTCTTTCCGCCTCCGCATCCTTCCAGAGAGGAAGAGAGGCTCCACCGTCTGGACCCAAAACGTGCGCTCTCCTTCTATATCGACCGCACAAAACACTTCCGGGTGGATGACCAGCTCTTTGTTGGCTACGTGGGCGCCAAAAAGGTCGGGCGGTGCACAAACGAACCATCTCCCGCTGGGTTACCTTGTGCATCAAGGCCTGCTATTCTTTGGCTAAGAAGGAGCCTCCTGTTGGGCTGCGTGCCCATTCCACCAGGGCAACGGCTGCTACCACGGCCTTGGGCCGCGGTGTTCCGCTGCCGGTTATTTGTCAGGCAGCTACGTGGGCCTCGCTGCACACGTTTACAAAGCACTACTGCCTTGACAGTCAGGTCCGGAGGGACGGCTTCTTTGGCCGTTCTGTCCTCCAGGACTTCCTTGTCTGATCTTTGTTCGCAGACCCACCACCGGGGTTGGTATTGCTGGGGTATCTATTCTAACGTAAGGAATCTGTCACTAACGTGTCTCTTTCAGATGCACAAGTTACTAACTTGTGTAACGATATATCTGTAAGAGACAGTAGTTAGTGACAGATTCCTTACCGCCCCACCCATCCTCCCCGTTCTGCGAACTGATTTCTAGGGTTAAGGACATCCCTTTCAGGGCCCTAGTATTTTTCAGACACCTATGTCAGCTTCTTGCATGGGTCTGCGTTCCTGGCGCGGAAAGTAGTGTACAGAACTGACGTCAGCGCGCAGGGGCGGCGTCTAAGTACTGCCCGCGACGTCATCCCGGCGATCACGACGCCGACGACGGACGCGGAGCCGCACGACGCCGCCTACCGACGCGCAAGGGTACTGCTACGCAAAAACTTTCCGGATCCAGCCTGACGCCTGGGGATATTCTAAGGTAAGGAATCTGTCACTAACTACTGTCTCTTACAGATATATCGTTACACAAGTTAGTAACTTGTGCATTTGGGTTGTAGTCACCTCAGGGTTAAGTATCCCATTGGCCACTACCCTACACTCCTCTACACACCCCTAAATTCAGTATTTAGGGATCCCCTGATAGCAGGATTCAGATTCATCCACTGGGAACTAAAGGAAGGACAAAGAAGAGTCGAAGTCGTGAGAACAGAGGTCCAGCATCGAAATTGGCGCCAAACCTTGGAGGACTGTTCTTACCTTCAACAGCCAAGCAGCATCTCCCTTGGGATAGAGGAGCCATTCCCCTGCATCTGCAAGCACCGACTGAATCGAGCCGGTACTTCGTCTTGCCGAACATCGGGCCCACCAAGGGTGCAACTCGCCAGGAAGAGGTTGTCGTGAGTCAAGGAAGCCAGGCCCGTTGCTTTCACCAAATCTCAATACGCTGACCCCTCCTGGAGCCTCTCAGCCCGATACCTTGGGCACTGACGCCAACATCGACCTGCCGTTGAGGGACTTCAGGATCCACGAGATCTTCATCGAGAGTGGCCCTGCTGGCCTGTTTTCTCTCCTACTCCAGGTCGTCAAAGCCAAGTGAGAGCCTCTAACTACAGCGACCCTCCGGACAAAACACCTCTGCACACGAGCCCCCCAGCCCGGGTTCACGTAAACCAGCTGTGTCCCTGTGCTTCAGAGACCCTCAACAGCCGAGCCCCCCTTTCAGTTCTGCCAGACTTGTCCCCAAGTCTCCACTTGCAGCCTTTTTTTTCCAGGTACTTTTGCCATTGACTTTATCGTGTAGCACTCAAGGCTACCAACGCATCCAGTACCTCTGAACCCGGACTCACCAGAGCAGGTAAAACCAAACTGCTGGTGGTTTCTTGGACCTTGGCCCCTAAGCCCCTTAAGTCCCAAAAGGCACCCTCAAGGTCTGCTCGCAAGTGTATGTATGCAGTGGATGGTTCTCCCATAGGATAAAATTACCGCGTACAAGGCTCATACCTAAAGCCATTATTCGACTGTATTTTTCTATTTCTACAAAGATCTATAACTCTGTAAGAGCTTACCTTATTCCAAAGATCTTGGTGTCTAAAAATATATAAAAATCGGTGTTATTTTTCTAAATTGGTTTCGAATTTCTTCTCGAGTGTGTATCTCATTTATTGACTCTGTGTGTGCAACAAATGCTTAACACTGCCCTCTGATAAGCCTAAGCTGCTCGACCACACTACCACAAATAGAGCACTTGGGATTAATAATTTAAGCCCTGTAAACCAATATGGGTAGTCTGTACTTTTTGCATGGTGTGCCCTTACATTGGCACTACCACATAAAAAGCAAGCTTCCTACACTCCCCACAACTGAGGTCATGGCCTCATGGAGGTCATGCAGCCAGGACAGACCTCTCAGGAGCCTCTTCAGCCATTTAATGACACCCTGATCGGATATGCTGCTGGACACCTAGGCAAAACCAGGATCTTGTCCACAGTCTACAAAGAGCGAGGAGGCACAGGCCTGGCCCGGGAGATCCTGCCTTTCTGACCTGGAACATCCTACATGAGAGAGGCTGGTGGTCCAGGCCTTTGTCAGCAGGCTTATAGCCAATGGATTTCTGATTACCCTGTAATATATAGTTGAAGTGCATGGAGAAATTTGTGCACCTTTTTGTTCTCCTCTGCCAGCCTTTCCCTATGTTCCGTTAATTCAAGCTACCTTCTGGGTCGTTACTTGCATGCATTGTGGGACATGGTGGCGGAGATCTTGTCAACAGTCATGGGCCTCCAGCGGATCATACGCAATGGTCAAGATGCAGCAAAGTATATGATTAGCTCTGGTCTGGTCACTACTAACTGCTTAGGTAGGGCAGTGCTTCGGCAGCCCCCATAGATTCATTCCACAGGTTCTAATGACATGCAACATACGCTGATGGACATGCGTTTTTATTATGGTACACATATCTTCAGAGACTAGGAGGATTCTGCCTTGGAGCTCCTTACAGAAGGCCACAATCCTACCTTGGACTAGCACCACCTATGCAGCAGTTCCCACAACAATTTCACCCCATTAGAGGCTTAGGAAGAGTGTTTCAGCAGTGGCCACACCAAACTTTGCCTCAGCAACAGCAGACCTCCCACACCTTTTGAGGTAGGAATCATAGATCTGCCCATCTGCATCCAGGCTCACGGAGGCAACAAACTTACCCATTTCCCACCCCCCCCCCCCCAATCCTTCTACCCGTAGCTACCGCAAAACCACTTTAAGTGGCTGTCACCCAGTAGGAGGTCAGATCACCTTTTATATCCACAGGCAGACTATCACATCTGACAGTTAGTACTCAAAGTTGTTCAAAATTGATACTCCCTCCCTTCTCTCTCTACCCTTCCAAACAAGCCTCCTACACCACACCCACTTCTGGAGGACCACTTCTCCATTTTGTGGGGCAAGGTTACTTTCTGGTGGCGAAAAAGGGCAGAGGCCTCCGTGCCATCCTAAATCTTCACCCTCTGAACTACTACTTCAGGAAGGATAAATTCAAAGTACTCACCCCGGCCCAAGTTCTGTCGTCCGTGAATCCAGAACACTGGATGGTAGCATTGAACCTGCAGGATTCCTATTTCTGCATCCTGTCCTACAGTCACACAAGCGTTACCTTCAGCTTTAGGTAGGCCACGAGCACTTTCAATTATCAGTGCTCCCCTTCAGCTTTACCAGTGCACTTCAGGTGTCTACAAAAGATATTGTGGTGCTCACTGCTCCCCTTCTGGGGTTGGCTATACCAGTCTTCCCATAGCTTGATGACTAGTTGTTGAAGGCAAGTTGACCTCAGACAGTCGTGGGCCATCTTCAGATGACAGCCAACTTGTTGACATCACTGGGGTTTTCCATCTGCGTGCTGAAGGCACACCTGAGTCATTCACAGAGGCTCCCCTTCATTGGAGCCATCCTGGATGCAGTGTTCTACAGGGCCTTCCCTCTACCTCAATAAGTCCAGGACATTCCATCTATGATCCCATGATTGATGGCAGGAAGGCCTCAAATGTCAGACTGATTGCCCGCAGCTCCAACAGATTTATGTGGAGCTGGGTTTCAACCCGAGTCCCCCATCAATAGTCACCCCAGTCCCTTTGTGGTGGGTATAGGAAAGTGCCCTTTTTGACATGGTCACCCCCACTTTTTTGCCTGGTATTCAATGCAATTTATACTGGAAGTGCACTGGGTTCCTGCTAACCAATTCCCCAGTGCCAGATCTCTTTCCCTAAACTGTACAATTGTTTCCCCAAATGGCAATACCTTTAGCACCCTCGTTAGTCCTTAGTAAATGGTACTCCTAGTACCTAGGGGCCTGCAGTACTAAAGAGGGTCCCTAAGGGCTGCAGCACGTTTTGTGCCCCCCTAAGGGACCCCTCACCACACTCATGCAGACTGCCTTTGCAGGCTGTGTGTCTTGGTGCAGTTAAAAGTGAAAACACAACATGGCACACAGCCCTGTGTGCCATGCCTGCAGATGCTGCATGTCGTCTAGGTAAGTCACCCCTACAGCAGGCTTTACAGCCCTATGGCAGGCTGCACTATACTGCAAGTGTTGGCCTAACTACACAAGAAGATATGCCCCTGTACTAACTAGTCCCATTACTGCCAGTACAAGTGACCAAGAAAGCCATTTTAAGGATATGTGCTGGACACTTGTAAAAACGAGTTCCCGAGTTACATGGTAGCTTTACTGAAAACAGGGATGTTTGGTATCAAATATCTCGTATTAATAAACCCACACTGATTCCAGTTATCTCGTATTAATAACCCACACTGATTCCAGTAATGGATCTATTAATACATGCACCCAGAGGGCACCTTAGAGGTACCCCCAGAAAGCCTACCAACTACTAGTATGCTGACTGACTGGCCCTAACCAGCCTGCCACCACAGACGAGTTTCTGACCCCCAGGGGTGAGAGCCTTTGCTCTCAGGAGGTCAGGAACAAAGCCTGCTTCGGCAGAGGGTGTTTACACCCTCTCCCACTGAACGACCTGCGAATAAGCATTCCAAGGCAGAGGGTTTCAAAGAGCCCACCGCCTTTGGTATGCGAATCTGGCTTCCCTCACAGGAGCGGATGCTGAAACCCCTGTCCAGGGCCCATAGGCGGCACTGTCATTCTTTATCGATTGCACCAGAGAACACCAGTTCAACGATCAGCTGTCTATTGGGTTCACTGGGGCAAAGAAGGGGAAAGCAGTGCAGAAATGGGCGATCTCAAGATGGATTGTACTCCGCGTAAAAATCTGCTACGCACTGGCCAAGAAGCAACCCCCTGGAAGGCTTGTGCGCTCATTCCACCAGAACCAAAGCTGTGACTACTGCATTAGCTCATGGATTCCCATTCCTTGACATCTGTCAGGATACTACATGGCCATCCTTGCACACGTTTACCAAATACTACTGCCTAGATAATCAGGTTTGTCATGACAGGCACTTTGCCCGTTCGGCCCTCCAGGACTTTTTTCTCTGAACCAGTTTGCAGACCCCCCTCCAAGGATGTATTGCTGTGATATCTATTGTAAGGTAAGGAATCTGCAGCTAGAAGTCTCTATCAGATGAACAAGTTATTAACCTATGGTAAAGCCTTATCTGGTAGAGACTATCTAGCTGCAGATTCCTTACCCATCCTCCCTGTTCTGCAAACTGGACTTTTCCTCCTAAAAATAATCTGCACACTGATCACCAACCTTCTGATGTGGCTCCGTGCTTCTGGTCATCACAAACAGAAGACAGTTTGAAAGTACAGTTCGGCTGCAACATGCTAAGCGGGCTACTAATGATAAGGCGTTGGAGACTGCTAGGGCGTGGGAGGCCATAGTAGCGGCACTGCAATTACCCGAGGCAGACTCAGAAGCTAGCTCGATCCTGGAAGGGCAGATGGGGTCGCCATGAACCATGAGAACAGTCAGAAATCCCTAGACATAACCCTGTAATGCACCTGTGAAATTGACACAAGCGGAGGTTAGATTATCTTGTCCAGCAACTACAGTGATACATATTACAGAAGGAGTTGTTATTTTCTTGCTTATAAGCTCCTAGTAGACAGGGCACACCGGTGGCACAGGGAGGGTGGGGAGGGGGGGAGGGGGGGATGGCATTTTATCTGTTATAGTACTCAGGTCACAGAGCAATCATGCTCAGTAACTGTTAGCAGGACTAGACCTCCATCGGACACTGCTCTAATATAGGGATAAGAAACAAATGGGAAATAGCCTGAATATTATGAACATATACAAAGGCGTTGTCGAAATGGAGAGGGTACCTGAGGTACTTGAGCAAGGACATTGATGTGATGGGGTACAATGAGAATTAATAATGATGTAATGTTTGCCTTTGGTTTGGGAAAATAATAAAAATAGATTTAAAAAATCACAAACCGAAGACAGCACACAGAGGTGGCAACTATATATGCACTGTACTCGTCATATCCGACATGGACGACGCCTACGACACCCACGTGGAGCCTTTGACACCAGCTACCGGTACGAAGAGGTGCTGCTTAAGATTTTCCGGATCTAGTCTGACACCTGAGGAATATTGTACGGTAAAGAATCTGCAGCTAGGTAGAGTCTCTACCAGATAAGGTGTTACCTAAGGCAAGTAACTTGTTCATCATGACTTAAGACCTGTAACAAACGTCATGAGCTTGTTCACTGTCCATTCTACAGAGTTTTATGAGAGAGAAAAGCGCTCTTTTAAAGGTCTGACATTAGCCAGGACCTTTTGATTTTACTAAAATTATATTTATAATATACTTACTTAAAGGGACTTTCACCCAGCTCTCTTCATCCATTGGTCCGTTGTTGTGCCATTTACACTTTGCTTCCACCCACTACAGCATACAACATAGGGAAATGGGTCAGCCTACTTCACCCATTGGCCAACTTCACTTTGAGTGTCTGCATTTTGCTCTTTCACAAGGAGCATATCCATCCATAAGGTAGTTGACTTCAGTGCCAGTGTTTTTGTATTACATTTATGATGCGATAGCAGGCCACTTTTGATTTGGGCACGAGGCACATTCCAGCTTTACCAGTTCCTGTCTCCTGCTAATGATGTTGAAAATTCCTTTTAAAGTGGCCTTTGGTTATATGACTGCTGCTATTTCACAGCTTACCAGAATGTGCCTTTTGAATCGGTTCTTTATAAAGCTATCCTCTTTTTACTATGCATGCAATGAAGTGCATTTATAACTGCACTCCTGTATGTCATGCTGGTATGTATTTTCATTGAGGACTGCAGTCTACTTATATTTAGCCTGTATGTCCTGCTTGCATGGCTTTCTAGTTTCCTTGTAGTGCTCTTGTATGTTGTGCTTATATAGACATTTAACTATTCTATTACTAATTAAAGCTGTGCCAATTATTCCAGTGCTCGCTCTATCTATCTAGGCATCTCTATATATGCAACCGTCTCTATGCATGCAACTTCTCTGTCTAGCTATGTATCTGTGGAACTATATCTGAAAGAGACACGTTAGTGACAAATTCCTTACCTTAGAATATCCCCAGGCGTCAGGCTGGATCCGGAAAGTTTTTTGCGTAGAAGTACCCTTGCGCGTCGGTAGGCGGCGTCATGCGGCTCCGCGTCCGTCGTCGGCGTCGTGATCGCCGGGATGACGTCGCGGGCAGTACTTAGGCGCCGCCCCTGCGCACTGACGTCAGTTCTTCTTTTTCCGCGCCAGTAAGCGCAGATCCGGGAAGAGCAGTGCCCTAGTCATTTTTTGACTACATTTTTGGTGATTTTTTCACTGTTTTTCTAAACGAGTCTCTCGACTCCAAAGGTGTCGGTAGGGATGCCCGGCTTCAAGCCCTGCGACGCCTGTGGTCGCATGATGTCGATCACAGACCCGCACTTAGAGTGTCTCTACTGCCTCGGCCGCGACCACGACACGAAGTCGTGCCCCGACTGCCGGGCCTTGCACCCGAAGGCTTTGCGAGAGCGGCATCGACGCCGGTTGACCTAACTACACCTCCGCCGGCGCCGATGTCTCCGGTGCCGTTCCTGACGCCGCCCGGGGCTCCGGGCGGCGTCGTTCCCCGGTTCTCTCCGGATCCGGACACGGCGCCGGACCGACGTCGCTCAACGCCGACGATACCTTGGGTCCCGCGTGTCCCTCCTTCTCCTTATTTTGAACCTGAGGAGGACGAAGAGAACTGGGAGGGGTCGGATGACCCTCTCACACAGCAGTGTGAGTTCGAACAGGACTGGGCTGAGGAACTTGGGGATGCCAGTGGTCTGGACACCTCCCCTGACTCTGGCATGCTGTCTCCTCCTTCCGTGGCAACGGAGGAGGGAGCAAATTTTGCAACGGTGTTGCGTAGAGCAGCTGGGGCCTTACACCTCCAACTGTCTACGGTGGCTGTCAGGACTAACCTCCTGACGGAAGTGCTTCAGCCGGCGGCTACCTCCTCGGAGCCACTGCTGCCGTTTAATGACGCGCTTTCCGACGTTCTTTTGGGCACCTGGTCCAAGCCCGCCACAGGGGCTCCTGTGGATAGGAACGTGGCCCGATGCCATCGCCCCGCTCCGGGCGACCCCCTTTTCCTCTCCCAACACCCCTCTCCTGAGAGCTTGGTTGTCCAAGCCTCTGCTTCCCAAACCGCCTTCCCTACCGCTCCTCCGGATAGGGAATCCAAACGCCTGGATCAATTTGGGAAGAAGGTCTTTTCTTCCTCCAGTGCTGGCTTGCGGTCTGTCAACACCGCTTGCCTTTTGGGCCGATATTCCCACTCTCTGTGGGACTCGGTGGCGCAAGCTTTGCCCCAGTGTCCTGAGGAGGTCCAGACACTGCTTTCCCGCGCCATTGCGGAAGGAAGAGATGCGGCTAAATACACCATCAGATGTGGCCTTGATACCGCTGACTGGCTGGGCAGATCGATTGCAACGACGGTGGCGCTGCGCCGTCACGCCTGGCTGAGAACCACTGGTTTCTCGGGTGATGTCCAAAACACTCTTATGGACATGCCCTTTGATGGGGTCGGTCTTTTTGGGAACAAGGCAGACCTTGCGCTGGAGCGTTTTAAGGACTCACAGGCTACGGCCAAGTCCCTGGGCCTTTCTGCTGTACGCCCTCCGCAGCCATCTGCTTTTCGCCCCTTTCGTGGCCACGGAAGGGGCGCCCAGTCACGTCCGCTGCCCAGCCACCGGCCCGCGCAGCAAGCGTCTTTGCGTGGCCGAGGACGTGGCTCCCGCCGTGGCGGGTCAGGCAACCAGCGTGCGGCTCAGGCCACCAACCCCGCCCCATCCGCGGCCTCCAAGCCCTCCTAGTCCTTCCTTTCAGGTGCACAGCACGCCAGTAGGGGGCAGGGTCCGCCATCACCTTCACCACTGGCGTGCCATCACCTCGGACAGGTGGGTCTTGGACATTGTCCGAAGGGGCTACTCCCTCCCCTTCGAGACCACCCCCCCAGCCATGCCACCTCAATTCCACCGCATGTCAGGGGATCATTTGGTGCTTCTTCAGAAGGAAGTTGCGGCCCTCTTGGCCAAGAGGGCCATCGAGCGCGTTCCGACCCCAGAAGTAGGTCGTGGTTGCTACTCCCACTACTTTCTGGTGCCCAAAAAGGACAAGGAGGACATGCGTCCTATCTTGGACCTCCGGAACGTAAATCGCTTCCTCCGGAAGGAGAAGTTCAAGATGCTCACCCTAGCTCAGGTCTTGACTGCCCTCGACCCTGGAGATTGGTTGGTAGCGTTGGACTTGCAGGACGCATATTTTCATATCCCCGTCCTGCCGGCCCACCGGCGTTACCTTCGGTTCACGGTGGGCCTCGAGCATTTTCAGTTCACCGTGCTCCCTTTTGGCCTTACCAGCGCCCCTCGGGTGTTCACGAAAGTGATGGCGGTGGTCGCAGCTCATCTGCGCCGGGCAGGGGTTCCAGTCTTCCCCCTACCTCGACGACTGGCTGCTGAAGGCGGGCTCGTCCCAGGCTGTCGTCTCCCACCTCCAGACTACGGCCGAACTCCTGCACTCGCTGGGGTTCTCCATCGACGTGCCGAAAAAGTCGCATCTGATTCCTTCTCCACAGCTCCTTTTCATCGGAGCAGTTCTGGACACGACGCAGTTTCGGGCCTATCCTCCCAAACGGCGAGTCCGGGATATTCAGGATATGATTCCGATCTTTCAGCCTCTATCCTGGGTTTCGGTACGGATGACCCTGAGGCTGCTGGGCCTCATGGCCTCCTGCATCCTGCTTGTCGATCATGCCAGATGGCATATGCGGGCTCTGCAGTGGGACCTGAAGTTCCAGTGGGCGCAGCACCAGGGCAACCTGTCCGATCACGTCCAGATCTCGGAGGGGTCTGCAAGACAGTTGCAGTGGTGGCTCTCGAACCGGCAATGGGTCAGGGGCAGATCCCTCTCCCTTCCCCAGCCAGAGCACACAGTTGTGACGGACACGTCCCTGCTGGGATAGGGCGGTCACATGGGAGAGGCGGAGATCAGAGGCCTCTGGTCTCCGGCGGAGTCCCGGCTCCATATCAACCTTCTGGAGCTCCGGGCGATCCGACTTGCACTCAAGGCATTCCTTCCCTCTGTCAAAGGGACGGTAGTGCAGGTGTTCACAGACAACACCACCGCCATGTGGTACTGCAACAAACAAGGCGGGGTGGGGTCGTGGACCCTATGTCAGGAGGCTCTGCGCCTCTGGACATGGCTGGAACATCAGGGCATATTCCTGATGGTTCAACACCTGGCAGGTTCCCTGAACGCCAGGGCGGACGAACTCAGCCGCAGGTGCATGATGGATCACGAATGGCGTCTTCACTCGGAGGTGGCGCAAGGACTCTTTCTACAGTGGGGAGAGCCTTGGTTAGATATATTCGCCACCGAAGAGAACGCGCAATGTCATCAGTTCTGCGCGTTGGAATTTCCAAGGCGGCACTCGCTCGGCGACGCTTTTCGTCGCGAGTGGAGTTGCGGTCTGTTGTACGCCTTTCCGCCTATACCACTTCTACCCAGAGTGTTGAAGAAGATTCGGCGCGACCGGGCCCAAGTCATCCTTGTGGCTCCGGACTGGGCTCGAAGGGTTTGGTATCCCGAGCTACTCAGTATGAGCGTCGATCCCCCGATCCGTCTGACTCTTCGGGAGGATCTTCTGTCGCAGGGGACGGTCCTCCACCCGAACCTGTCCAGTCTACACCTGCTTGCGTGGAGATTGAGCGGCGGCAGTTGATGCCTTTCGACTTGCCTCCCGAAGTTTGTGATGTGATTCTGGCAGCCAGGCGTCCCTCCACTAAGGTGGTATACGCCTGCAGGTGGAACAAGTTTGTGGCATGGTGCACAGCAAAGGCTGTGAATTCCCTTTCTGCCCCTCTTTCTGAGGTTCTTCTGTTCCTTCTTTCTCTGGCCCAACAGGGTTCTGCCCTGGGTACCATCAAGGGCTATCTTTGTGCAATCTCGGCCTTCCTCAGGCTTCCTGATCAGCCCTCTCTTTTTAAGTCCCCTGTTGTTAACAGGTTTCTTAAAGGCATTACTCACCTCTTTCCTCCTGTTCCGTTTATAATGCCTCAGTGGGACTTGAATTTGGTTCTTACCTTCTTAATGTGAGCTCCCTTTGAGCCTCTGCATAACTGTCCTCTTCGTCTTCTGACTCTGAAGACAGCCTTTCTGGTGGCCATCACCTCCGCTCGGCGGGTGAGTGAGCTCCAGGCTCTTTCTTGCAAGCCTCCCTTTCTGTCTTTACATCCAGATAAGGTTGTTCTCAGGACGCGTCCGTCCTTCTTGCCAAAGGTGGTTACTGCTTTCCACATTGGGCAGACCATCACTTTGCCCACTTTCTTTCCGCCTCCGCATCCTTCTAGAGAGGAAGAGAGGCTCCACCGTCTGGACCCAAAACGTGCGATTTCTTTTTATCTAAATGGCACACAACAGTTCCGGGTGGACGACCAGCTCTTTGTTGGCTACGTGGGCGCCAAAAAAGGTCGGGCGGTACACAAGCGGACCATCTCCCGCTGGGTCGTCTTGTGTATCAAGGCCTGTTATTCTTTGGCTAAAAAGGAGCCCCCTGTTGGGTTGCGTGCCCATTCCACCAGGGCGACAGCCGCCACCACGGCTTTAGGACGTGGTGTCCCTTTACAGGACATTTGTCAGGCAGCTATGTGGGCCTCGCTGCACACGTTTACCAAGCATTACTGCCTTGACAGCCAAGTCCGGAGAGACGGCTTCTTTGGCCGTTCTGTTCTCCGAGACTTCCTTGTCTGATCTTTGTTCGCAGACCCACCACCGGGGTTGGTATTGCTGGGGTATCTATTCTAAGGTAGGAATCTGTCACTAACGTGTCTCTTTCAGATGCACAAGTTACTAACTTGTGTAACGATATATCTGTAAGAGACAATAGTTAGTGACAGATTCCTTACCGCCCTACCCATCCTCCCCGTTCTGCGAACTGATTGCTAGGGTTAAGGACATCCCTTTCAGGGCCCTAGTATTTTTCAGACACCAATGTCAGCTTCTTGCATGGCTCTGCGTTCCTGGCGCGGAAAGTCGTGTACAGAACTGACGTCAGCGGCGTCTAAGTACTGCCCGCGACGTCATCCCGGCGATCCCGACGCCGACGACGGACGCGGAGCCGCACGACGCCGCCTACCGACGCGCAAGGGTACTGCTACGCAAAAAACTTTCCGGATCCAGCCTGACGCCTGGGGATATTCTAAGGTAAGGAATCTGTCACTAACTACTGTCTCTTACAGATATATCGTTACACAAGTTAGTAACTTGTGCCTCTAAGCAACTGTATCTATCTATCCGTCTGTGCAGCTACCTATGCAACACTATATCTGGACGACCATCTCTATCTGTATTTGCAAGCTTCCCTATATATCTATCTTTTCAGCCCTCTTCTTCTATTTCTAATAAAGAATTACA
The DNA here is from genome assembly GCA_963921515.1 of Calotriton arnoldi. Lineage (NCBI taxonomy): Eukaryota > Metazoa > Chordata > Amphibia > Caudata > Salamandridae > Calotriton > Calotriton arnoldi. The sequence goes on along the minus strand of CAWUFW010004722.1, from coordinate 165,449 downwards.
AAAAAAAGCATGAGCAAAGGCAAGTGGCCGGCAACCAATTCCAGATCGAATGGAAACTAACTAAAGTTGCACTTTGCCCACCAGTGATTTTAAATCTGATTTAACTAATGGATCGGGTTTAATGCACGGATTCTTTTGATATCTTGGAGTACCAACCTTATTAGTTCCATTCAGAAGTTAGCAGGGCTAAGATGTCAGCCTATAACACTGCACTCCTCAATGGGGCTACTAGCCTTTCAATAGTAAGAACTACAGTGTTGGTTTTTACTACTAGGACCTTAAAAACATGAAACTACAGGTCCAACCTTTTAATAAATTGCCCCCTTCCTTTAGGACTAAGCAGGCCTGACTTAGGGGTGATTACAAATATTAAAAAGGAAGGTTTCTTCTTTGCAATTGCTTGAAATGGCAAAGTCGAGTTAGCAGGTTAATACTGCTTTGCCAGCCATTAATCGGAGGATGGGAGTTTCGCTTTTGCCTTGTCACACTCTTGGTGGCGCTGTCCAGACTCCCCAAGAAACCCAGCAGTTTCGCATGTCAAGGCTGTAGTGACCACCGCCCCGTGGCCAAGGTAAGTCCATAGTAAATGGTACCCCGGGCACATAGGGCATTGGTACTAAAGAGGGTTCCTAAGGGCTGCAGCATGTATTGTGCCACCCTAAGGGACCCACCACCAAACTCATGCAGACTATCATAGCAGGCTGCGCGAAATGGTGCAGACAAAAGTGAAAACACAACATGGCACACACCCTGTGTGCCATGCCCACAGACACTGCATGCAATATATGTCACCCCTACAGCAGGCCTTCCATTCCTACCGCAGGTTGCATTATATTACATGTGAGGAAATATCTGCATGAACAGATATAACCCTGTGCAGTCTAGTTCAATTGCTGGATAGTACAAGTGAGCAGGGAAGCCATCTTAAGTATATGTACTGGGCACTGCTCATTACGAGTTCCCCAGCTACATAATGGCTTCACTGAAACCTATGGTGTTTGGTAGCAAACACCTGGTCCTAATAAATCCATACTGATGCCAGTAATGAATTTATCTGAAAGAGACTGTAGTTATAGATTCCTTACCTTCAGAATTAACCCCAGGCGTCAGACTGGATCCGGAGATTTTTTCTTTAGCAGTACCCCTTTGCGTCGGTATCTGGCGTCGGTCGACTCTGCGTCCGTCGTCAGCGTCGTGTTCGCCGGGATGACATCGCAGTATCTATTTAGACGCTGCCCCTGCGCGCTGACGTCGGTTCTCTCTTTTTCCGCGCCAGCCTCGCGCAGATCTGGAGAGAGCTTGCCCCTTAGTCAATTTTGACTAACCCTTTTCGACTTTTTGTCAACGCCTTTTTCAAGTCTTTGACTCCTGGTGCACGAGGGATGTCCCTTCGCCGAACTGGATTCAAGCCTTGTGACTCCTGTCACAAGCTGATCTCCATCACGGATCCGCACTTCGTGTGCCTCTGGTGCCTGGAGCGCGACCGCTACCCGAAGTCGTGCTCCGACTGTCGGGCCATGAACCCGAAGTCTTTGTAGGAGCGATCCTGAAAGCTTTTGGAGGCCCGGCAGTCGGCTCCGCGCCGCTCGAGGTCCCGGTCGAGAGGAAGGTCTCGGGACCGGTCGCACACCCACCATCACCATTCGTCTTACAAGTCTTCGGCCTCGGGTAAGTCGAAGCACAAGAAGAAGGCGAAGAAGCACCATCGCTCTTCGCCCCGTCTGTCGGCCGACGCAACTCTGGACCTGGAGCGTCGTCGTTCTCCAGCTCCGCCCTTGGAGCCTGCTTCTGAGACGGCTCCGTGCTTCCCTCCTTTTCCAGGAGCCGGAGCGTCCCGTGCCCAGCTTCGAGCTTTCTACGAAGCGCTTCACCGCATCTTTGGGCAGCCCGTCAATGCCGGCGCGCCTTCGGGCCCCGCGGACTCGGCTGGTGGCCCTGGGCCTTCGCTGCCGGTGGCTCCAGCTCCAGAGGGCCCCCGAGGATCCAGGCTTGGATCCGGATCGGCACCAGTCAACCTCACGGTACCTTCCCCGGCGCCGATTCCAATGACGACGCCCCCAATGTCGGTTGTGCCCCCGACCGGCGTCGACCCCAGCCTCACCCCCGACTTGGACACAGCGCCGGACCACTCGCAGAGTGAGTGAACTTCAGGATTTGTCTTCCAAACCTCCTTTTCTTGCTGTTCATCCGGACAAAGTAGTCCTTCGCACAAGGCCCTCTTTTCTTCCCAAAGTGGTTACCTCTTTCCATATAGGACAGACCATCACTTTGCCCACCTTCTTCCACCTCCGCACCCTTCCAAGGAGAAGGAGAGACTCCACCGTCTGGACCCAAAACGTGCCCTGTCTTTCTATCTCGACCGCACAAAAGATTTCCGGGTGGACAATCAACTCTTTGTTGGATATGTGGGGGCCAAGAAAGGTCGGGCTGAACAAAAACGCACTATCTCTCGATGGGTTGTCCTATGTATTAAATTCTGCTACTCCTTGGCAAAGAAGGAAGCCCCAGTGGGACTGCGTGCCCACTCCACTAGGGCAACGGCAGCAACTACTGCCTTGGGGCGTTGAGTCCCACTCCTTGACATCTGTCAGGCGGCTACATGGGCATCTCTGCACACGTTCACCAAATATTATTGCCTGGACATCCAAGTCCGGAGAGACGGCTACTTCAGCCGCTCTGTTCTCCAGGACTTTCTGGTGTGAACTTGGTTCGCAGACCCACCTCCGGGGTTGGCATTGCTGGGGTATCTATTCTAAAGGTAAGGAATCTATAACTATAGTCTCTTTCAGAAGAACAAGTTACTTACCTTCGGTATCGATGTATCTGTAAGAGACATATGTAGTCATCCCGGCGGACACGACGCCGACGACGGACGCGGAGTCGACCGACACCACCTACCGACACGCAGGGGCACTGCTAAAGAAAAAATCTCTGGATCCAGTCTGACGCCTGGGGGTAATTCTAAAGGTAAGGAATCTATAACTACATATGTCTCTTACAGATACATCGTTACCGAAGGTAAGTAACTTGTTCATTAAAACATGCACCCAGAGGACACCTTAGAGGCACCCCCTCAAAACCTACCAGCCTCTTAGTTTGCTGGCTGACTGGTATCGTCCAGCCTGCCGCCACAAATATGTTTCTGACCCCCTGTAGGTGAGAGCCCTCACTCTCTGATGCCAGAAACAATGCCTGCTCCAGAGGAAGGTGTTCACTCCTCCAGCAGGATGGCTAGTGAATATGCATACCAAGGACAGGGACTTCAATGTCCCTGCCACCTTTGATGTGCAACCCTGGCTTCCCCCAGACCCGGGACGTGCCACCCCCTCCCCTGAGGCCCATTTGGCACCAGGACAGGTGGTAAATTAGCTATGCTAGGAGGCGTGGTGCACTACCAGCCCAGTCACACCCCTAAGGTGAGCTGCCTGATGTGCCCCACGAAAGATGGGTTCCACCATTTTGATTTTAATGGAAATAGGAGTTCTGGGACAAGAAGTAGTCAGGGGGTGTAGTGCCCCCAAGGGGACGTAGCCCAATGGCTACTACACTTCATTCCCCTTAATGCCCCTAAATTGGTATTTAGGTAGCTCCTTGACACCAAGAACTTAGATTCGTCGGACTGAAGAAAGAAGAGCCAAAGAAGCAAGAACTGCAGACTGCTGGTGGACTTTGGTGCCTAACCCTGCCTGCCTACCTGCTCTTGTCCCAACAATTGTGGCAAACCGACTCGTCCTGCAGCTGTGCATCCTCCAAAAGCCTCAGAGGGCCTCCAGCACTTTGCCAAGTCGTCAGCATCTCCCTTGAAGTGGAGGAGCCACTTCCATGCAGCTTGCAGGCAGCGACCGCAACTTCCGGCTCACCGTTCTGCAGTTCGCCGGGCCCACCGATGCAGCAGCTGCCCAGGAACAGGTCACCGTGCTCAAAAGGGCAGATCTGTATTCCCACTAAGTAAGAAGACGCCAGAACCAACCAGAGCCACCCTGCACCAATACCCATGGTATCAGATCCCTTGCAGCATCCAAAGCTTGTTTGAGTCCAGTCCAGACTTCGATGCCGCAAAGTCCAAGCAGTCGATGAGGTACGTCAGCACCGCAAAGGCCAACACCGAGAGTGGCCCAGCTGTCCTGTTTCTGTCCCCCTTTGCAGGACTTACCGGGAACCGTGTGTGCCTTTGATGCACGGGCGCCAGCCGACCAAAACCTTCTATAACAGGGCTCCCTGGCCTGAGTCCAAGACAACCAATGGTGCTCCCCTGCTTCCATGACCCCCACAAAATCGAGCCCCCCCATTGGGAGCTCCTGTATTTTACCCCAAGTCCCCTTCTGCAGCCTGTTTCTAGCTGGCTTCCCTCCTTTTGTACGGTGTATTGCTCAAGGATACCAACCAGTCCAGCACCTCTGCACCCGGACACTCCAGAGCAGGTATACTCTTACTGCTGGTAGTACTTTGAACCTTGGCTCCCTAGCACCTAAAGGGGACCACTGAGAACTGTTTTCAAATAACCGTATGCGGTATATGCCTTTTTCTCCATAGTAAAGAATTGCCATGTAAAAACGCATTTAAGTGACATTTTTACTTACCTTTCAATATTGCTATCATGAAAGGTACTTACCCATTTATGAACTTCTTGGTGATAAAATAAATATAAAAAAACTTATTTTTCTAAATTGTTCTCAAGTTTCTTCTTGAGTGTGTGTCTCAATAATTTACTTGGTGTGTGTTCAGAACTCTGATTACCCTAAACTGCTCACCACACTACCACAATAGAGAGCATTCTGAAAGAGACACGTTAGTGACAGATTCCTTACCTTAGAATATCCCCAGGCGTCAGGCTGGATCCGGAAAGTTTTTGCGTAGCAGTACCCTTGCGCGTCGGTAGGCGGCGTCGTGCGGCTCCGCGTCCGTCGTCGGCGTCGTGATCGCCGGGATGACGTCGCGGGCAGTACTTAGACGCCGCCCCTGCGCGCTGACGTCAGTTCTTCTTTTTCCGCGCCAGCAAGCGCAGATCCGGGAAGAGCAGTGCCCTAGTCATTTTTTGACTAACTTTTTTGGTGAATTTTTTCACTGTTTCTTTTCATATCGACTCCAAGGTGCCGTTAGGGATGCCCGGCTTTAAACGTTGCGACGCCTGTGCTCGGATGATGTCCATCACAGACCCGCATCTGGAGTGTCTCTTCTGTCTCGGGCGAGACCACGACACAAAGTCGTGTTCCGACTGCCGGTCCCTAAACCCGAAAGCTTTGCGAGAGCGGTCTCGAAAGCTCCTCGAGGCCCGGCAGTCGGCTCCGCGCCACACCAAGCCCCGGTCGCGTGAGAGGTCGAGGGTCGGTCGCGGAGTCCTCGCCGGTCGTCGGGATCCAAGTCTTCGTCGTCCGGTAAGTCTAAACACAAGAAGTCCAAAAAGCATCATCGCTCTAGGACTTCGCCTCGCCGGTCTCGCGACTCGGCTGAGGCCCCTCCCGGCACCGTCCCCGCGGCCCCGGACATGCCTGTGGAGTCGCCCCCGCAATACCCGTCCTTCCCGGGTTCGGGGGCGGATCCGGCCCAAATACAGGAATTCCTGTCGGCCATGGCCCGCCTCTTCGGGCCTCAAGGTCCCTCCGGTGCGCCTTCGGGCCCCGCGGGCCCTGATGGGGTTGCCCCGGCGTCGCCGACGACTCCGGTCCCGGCGTCGCTCGTGCCTCCAGCCTCGATCCCGGCTTCGGCCCCGGCCTCGATCCGGCTCCGGTGGTACCGCAACCCCCATCGACGCCGGTCGACCTGACCACGCCTCCGCCGGCGCCGATGTCTCCGGTGCCGTTCCTGACGCCGCCCGGGGCTCCAGGCGGCGTCGTCCCCCTGTACTCTCCGGCTCCGGACATGGAGCCGGACCGACGCCGGTTCCGGCGCCGATGAGACCTTGGGTCCCAAATGTCCCTCCTCCTCCTTATTTTGAACCGGAGGAGGACCAGGAGGACTGGGAGGGGTCTGAGGACCCTCTGGCACAACAGTGTCAGTATGATGAGGACTGGGCAGAGGAACTAGGGGATGCCAGTGGTCTAGATACTTCCCCTGACACTGGCATGCTGTCTCCTCCCGTGGCTACGGAGGAGGGAGCCAATTTTGCAACGGTGTTTCGTAGGGCAGCTGGAGCCTTACATCTCCGACTCCCTACTGTGGCGGTCAAGACTAATCTCTTGACAGAAGTGCTTCAGCCGGCAGCCTCCTCCTTGGAGACTGTGCTGCCGTTCAACGATGCACTCACTGACGTTCTTTTGGGCGCCTGGTCCAAGCCCAACACAGGGGCTCCTGTGGATAGGAACGTGTCCCGACGCCATCGCCCAGCTCCGGGCGACCCCTTGTTTCTCTCTGTCCACCCCACTCCTGAGAGCTTGGTTGTCCAAGCCTCGGCTTCCCAAACCGCCTTCCCTACCGCCCCTCCGGATAGGGAATCCAAACGCCTGGATCAATTTGGGAAGAAGGGTTTTTCTTCCTCCAGTGCTGGCTTGCGGTCCATCAACACCGCTTGTCTTTTGGGCCGATATACCCACTCCTTGTGGGATTCGGTGGCGACTGTTTTGCCCCAGTGTTCTGAGGAGGTCCAGACACTGCTTACCCGCGCCATTGCGGAAGGTAGGGATGCGGCCAAATACACCATACGTTGTGGCCTTGATACCGCCGACTCGCTGGGCAGATCTATTGCAACGACGGTGGCGCTGCGTCGCCACGCCTGGCTGAGAACCACTGGTTTTCGGGTGATGTCCAGAATACACTCATGGACATGCCCTTTGATGGAGTCGGTCTTTTTGGTTCCAAAGCAGACCATGCGTTGGAGCGTTTTAAGGACTCACGGGCTACTGCCAAGTCCCTGGGCCTTTCTGCTACACGCCCTCCGCTAACTTCTGCTTTTCGCCCCTATCGTGGCCACGGAAGGGGCGCCCAGTCACGTCAGCCCAGCCACCGGCCCGCGCAGCAGGCGTCTTCGCGTGGCCGAGGACGTGGATACCGCCGTGGCGGTTCGGGCAACCAGCGTGCGGGTCAGGCCACCACCTCCAACCCGTCCGCGGCCTCCAAGCCCTCCTAGTCCCCTCCTTTCAGGTGCACAGCACGCCAGTAGGGGGCAGGGTCCGCCATCACCTTCACCACTGGCGTCCCATCACCTCGGACAGGTGGGTCTTGGACATTGTCCGAAGGGCTACTCCCTCCCCTTCGAGACCACCCCCCCAGCCATGCCACCTCCAATTCCACCGCATGTCAGGGGATTACTTGGTACTTCTGCAGAAGGAAGTCACGGCCCTCTTGGCCAAGAGGGCCATCGAGCATGTTCCGACCCCAGAAGTGAGGACGTGGTTGCTACTCCCACTACTTCCTGGTGCCCAAAAAGGACAAGGAGGACATGCGTCCTATCTTGGACCTCCGGAACGTCAATCGCTTCCTCCGGAAGGAGAAGTTCAAGATGCTCACCCTAGCTCAGGTCTTGACTGCCCTCGACCCTGGAGACTGGTTGGTAGCGTTGGACTTGCAGGACGCCTATTTCCACATCCCCGTCCCTGCCGGCCCACCGGCGTTACCTTCGGTTCACGGTAGGCCTCGAGCATTTTCAGTTCACCGTGCTCCCCTTTGGCCTTACCAGTGCCCCTCGGGTGTTCACGAAAGTGATGGCGGTGGTCGCAGCTCATCTGCGCCGGGCAGGGGTTTCAGTCTTCCCCTACCTCGACGACTGGCTGCTGAAGGCGGGCTCGTCCCAGGCAGTCGTCTCCCACCTCCAGACTACGGCCGAACTCCTGCACTCGCTGGGGTTCTCCATCAATGTGCCGAAGTCGCATCTGATTCCTTCTCCACAGCTCCTTTTCATCGGAGCAGTTCTGGACACGACGCAGTTTCGGGCCTATCCTCCCGAACGGCGAGTCCGGGATATTCAGGCTATAATTCCGATCTTTCAGCCTTTATCCTGGGTTTCGGTACGGATGACCCTGAGGCTGCTGGGCCTCATGGCCTCCTGCATCCTGCTGGTCAATCATGCCAGATGGCATATGCGGGCTCTGCAGTGGGACCTGAAGTTCCAGTGGGCGCAGCACCAGGGCAACCTGTCCGATCACGTCCAGATCTCGGAGGGGACTGCAAAACAGTTGCAGTGGTGGCTCTCGAACCGGCAATGGGTCATGGGCAGATCCCTCTCCCTTCCCCAGCCAGAGCACACAGTTGTGACGGACGCGTCCCTTCTGGGATGGGGCGGTCACATGGGAGAGGCGGAGATCAGAGGCCTCTGGTCTCCGGCGGAGTCCCGGCTCCATATCAACCTTCTGGAGCTCCGGGCGATCCGTCTTGCACTCAAGGCATTCCTTCCCTCTGTCAAAGGGAAGGTAGTGCAGGTGTTCACAGACAACACCACCGCCATGTGGTACTGCAACAAACAGGGCGGGGTGGGGTCGTGGACCCTCTGTCAGGAGGCTCTGCGCCTCTGGACATGGCTGGAACATCAGGGCATGTTCCTGATGGTTCAACACCTGGCAGGTTCCCTGAACGCCAGGGCGGACGGAACTCAGCCGCAGGTGCATGATGGATCACGAATGGCGTCTTCACTCGGAAGTGGCGCAAGGACTCTTTCTACAGTGGGGAGAGCCTTGGTTAGATCTATTCGCCACCGAAGAGAACGCGCAATGTCATCAGTTCTGTGCGTTGGAATTTCCAAGGCGGCACTCGCTCGGCGACGCTTTTCGTTGCGAGTGGAGTTGCGGTCTGTTGTACGCCTTTCCGCCTATACCACTTCTACCCAGAGTGTTGAAGAAGATTCGGCACGACCGGGCCCAAGTCATCCTTGTGGCTCCGGACTGGGCTCGAAGAGTTTGGTATCCCGAGCTACTCAGTATGAGCGTAGATCCCCCGATCAGTCTGCCTCTTCGGGAGGATCTTCTGTCGCAGCAGCAGGGGACGGTCCTCCACCCGAACCTGTCCAGTCTACACCTGCTTGCGTGGAGATTGAGCGGCGGCAGTTGATTCCTTTCGACTTGCCTCCCGAAGTTTGTGATGTGATTCTGGCAGCCAGGCGTCCCTCCACTAAGGTGGTATACGCCTGCAGGTGGAACAAATTTGTGGCATGGTGCACAGCAAAGGCTGTGAATCCCCTTTCTGCCCCTCTTTCTGAGGTGATCTGTTCCTTCTTTCTCTGGCCCAACAGGGTTCTGCCCTGGGTAACATCAAGGGTTATCTTTGTGCTATCTCGGCCTTCCTCAGGCTCCCTAATCAGCCCTCCCTTTTCAAGCCCCCTGTTGTTAACAGGTTCTTAAAAGGCTATACACACCTCTTCCCTCCTGTTCCGTTTGTGATGCCTCAGTGGGACTTGAACTTGGTTCTTACCTTTTTAATGTGCGCTCCCTTTGAGCCTCTACATAACTGTCCTCTTCGTCTTCTGACTCTGAAGACAGCCTTTCTGGTGGCCATCACCTCCGCTCGGCGGGTGAGTGAGCTCCAGGCTCTATCTTGCAAACCTCCCTTTCTGTCTGTTCATCCAGACAAGGTTGTTCTTAGGACGCGTCCGTCCTTCTTGCCAAAGGTGGTTACTGCCTTCCACATTGGGCAGACCATCACTTTGCCTACCTTCTTCCGCCTCCGAATCCTTCCAGAGAGGAAGAGAGGCTCCACCGTCTGGACCCAAAACGTGCGCTCTCCTTCTATATCGACCGCACAAAACACTTCCGGGTGGATGACCAGCTCTTTGTTGGCTACGTGGGCGCCAAAAAGGTCGGGCGGTGCACAAACGAACCATCTCCCGCTGGGTTACCTTGTGCATCAAGGCCTGCTATTCTTTGGCTAAGAAGGAGCCTCCTGTTGGGCTGCGTGCCCATTCCACCAGGGCAACGGCTGCTACCACGGCCTTGGGCCGCGGTGTTCCGCTGCCGGTTATCTGTCAGGCAGCTACGTGGGCCTCGCTGCACACGTTTACAAAGCATTACTGCCTTGACAGTCAGGTCCGGAGGGACGGCTTCTTTGGCCGTTCTGTCCTCCAGGACTTCCTTGTCTGATCTTTGTTCGCAGACCCACCACCGGGGTTGGTATTGCTGGGGTATCTATTCTAAGGTAAGGAATCTGTCACTAACGTGTCTCTTTCAGATGCACAAGTTACTAACTTGTGTAACGATATATCTGTAAGAGACAGTAGTTAGTGACAGATTCCTTACCGCCCACCCATCCTCCCCGTTCTGCGAACTGATTTCTAGGGTTAAGGACATCCCTTTCAGGGCCCTAGTATTTTTCAGACACCTATGTCAGCTTCTTGCATGGCTCTGCGTTCCTGGCGCGGAAAGTCGTGTACAGAACTGACGTCAGCGCGTAGGGGCGGCGTCTAAGTACTGCCCGCGACGTCATCCCGGCGATCACGACGCTGACGACGGACGCGGAGCCGCACGACGCCGCCTACCGACGCGCAAGGGTACTGCTACGCAAAAACTTTCCGGATCCAGCCTGACGCCTGGGGATATTCTAAGGTAAGGAATCTGTCACTAACTACTGTCTCTTACAGATATATCGTTACACAAGTTAGTAACTTGTGCTTTAATCCCTGTAAACCAACAAGGGTCGGGGGGCGCTAGAGGGCGCAAGGCAAGATGGCCGCACCTGTGTGAGGCTCTGCCCGGCTGAGCCCTAATCCGCCAATTATCCGCCTGACATACTCATAATCCTGCGGCATGAAGGGGCGCTTCCTGTTGCCGAACTCCCCCTGCATCGGCTGAGGGGATTTTATTGCCTTTGCCGCCCGCAGGTGCGGGTTCCTGGCCACTTTAATCGGCAGCCCTCCGGCTTCAACATGGCGGCGCCGGCGGGGCCCTGAGCGCGGTGACCTCCTTGTCCTTCCACGGAGTCGGCGGCGGCGGCACGCTCGGTGCTAGCGACGCTGAGGGCGCGGATGGTGGATCCCTGGTGATTCCTGGTGATCGCTGGACGGGTGGGCGCTGCCGCGTGCCCCTGGAAGCGGAGGGCCCTGTCAAAGTGTGGCGGCGTGCGGCCCTGACGGACCTGAGCGGACGGCAGCGGAGGACGGCTCATGTGCCCCTGGTGCTGGAGGCGGTGAGTGGGGCGCGATCTGCGCTGGGCCCGTGCTGGTGGAGGCGGGCGCGGGCCTGGTGCGGTTTGCGGCCTGGGCGCTGCTGCCGGGTGCGCGGGTGGTCGTGGAGGAGCCGCTTGACTGTGTGGCTGCATGGTTCTGTGGGCCCGCAGACCTCCGTCGGGGTCGTGCTGATGGTTCAACAGGAGTGATCTGCCTAATAGACATCTGCTTGCTGCCTGTGCATCGGTGAATTCAAGGCGACGAGTGCTGCAGATACTTACCTCTCCCGACTGGTGAAGCTCTCATCGGAATGCTGGCGTGTGTCCCCCTGTCTCCCCTTGAGTGGTGACACCTTCTACAAGCTGCGCGTTGCCTGCTGCCTCGACTGGGTCCCCCCTGAGGCCCCACTGACTATCCTCTCATTTGGGACTTGGCCCCTGCTTCTTGATTCGCGATCTGTCTCTGGGCGCACCTCACTGTTTGGGCCTAATGGACAGTAGGCGCTTGTGATCTCGATGTGGTGTTGCGGGTAGCCCTTCGCCCAAGGAGCTCCTTGTGGGCTGGAGCTGTGGTTGTCCTGGTGTCGCCATACCGCTTGCACAGTGCTCACAGTTGGTCCTCTCCAAAGGCCGGGGTAGGCGGGTGCATGTAGCCAGGCGAGACACCTTGTACCTCCACTTCACGCACTCCTGCTTCTCGGAGCTGGGTCATATGCTCGGGGCCCTTGCATCCTCCCATCTCCTTTTCGGGGCTCTGCCGCCTCTGCCTGTGGTGAATATGGGTCGCACTGACAAGTCTCAACCTCGCCTCACGTTTGAGGCGCGCAAGTCATCTAAGTCTTCGCAAAAGGCGGCGTCAGACTCCGAAGCTGATGCCCAGGATGGTGGATCTTCTACCCTCGAGACCACGCTCCTTGCCATGCAGCGTAGCCTCCAGTCCATAGAGGGTTCAATGGCATCAGTGAATCAGCGTCTAGATCACATGTCGTCCCAATTTGAAAAACAAAACGCACGGATGGGTGAGGTTGAACAAAGAGTGTCTGCTGCGGAGGATGGCCTAAGCGACATTGCAGGTAAAACCTTGAACATGGAAAAGGTTCTTGCCCTTATTCAATCCAAGAATGAAGATTTGGAAGCCTCGTTCCAGACGGAACAACCTTCGAATCACGGGGCTGCCAGAGTCCACGAATGTGTGTAAAATGGAGACCTTCATTGAGACTTTGATAACGGATATTTTTGGCGCTGGACAATTGTCCCCCATGTTTATTATCGAGCGGGCTCACCGCTCCCTCGCAGCTCGCCCGCCCCCTGGTGCCCCGCCGCGTCCTGTCATCGCAAGGGTTCTCAACTACAGGGACCGCGACGCCATCTTGCGTATAGCAAGGGATAAGGGAACAATTGACCACCATGGGAACACACTCTCCTTTTTCCCTGATTTTACTGTTGCGGTGCAGGCGGCGAGGCGAGAGTTTGGGGCTGTCAAAAAGTTTCTGCAATCCGAAGGGGTCCCTTACGCTATGCTCTATCCCGCCCGCTTAAAAATAGGACCGGACGGGGACCACAAGATTTTCACCAATCCTAGGGCTGCGTTGGATCATGCCAAACACTTGAAGAGACGGCGCCATGAATCTCCCACGTTATCTGGGACTGAGGACCAGTAATTTTGATGTATAACTTGCATGTTTGGGCAATCCTTCTCATGCTCTGTAGAAGCGTAATGTTTTTTTTTTTTTGTGTGCAATGTATGACTGCCCACTTCTCTATGCAGGTGGGCGCTCTTTGATTCCCTGTCTATGCATATTGCCTATCAGCCTATTGCAATGTACGGTGCGCCTCTAGTTCAGGCACAGTAGCACTTGGCTCGGCCACCTCCTACTCGTTAGGGGGTTAGTAGTTCTCTGACGCCCCCAATGGGTGAACCCCATGTGTACTTTGCTCTCTCTGTTCTATGTTTGGGATGGGTAATAATGGGTTGGGATGGCTTTGGCGAGTTGGGGACGCTGAAGTGGGAGGGGGGTTTTGGGTTCTGGGGACTGGGGACTGGTGGGGGTTTTTGGCACTTACAATTTCTGGATGGGATGTAGCATCGCTCCAATTGTCTGTTTGAATATGTATGGTCTATGGTTCCAACTACCAGGTATCTCACGTAGTGCAGGTCCAAATGAGTGGTAAAGTGCGGTTCCTCAGTTGGAATGTCCGAGGTTTGAATACCCCCAAAAAGATTCGCTCTGTCTTTGCTTATCTTGACAGACTTGATGTGCAGGTCGCCTACCTACAGGAAACACATCTCACAACCGTGTCCGAGAAGAAGGTGGGGGGCAGACGGGCGGCGGTACGCGTATCCTCCTCCTACTCTAACTATGCACGGGGGGCCATGATTTTGGTTAAACGTGGGGTTCCCTTCTCCGTTATCCGCACCGAAACAGACGACGTGGGCCGGCTGGTCCTGGTGCATGGGCGGCTGGGTGGCGCTGAAGTGTTGCTGGTGAATGTGTACGGACCGAACGTTGATGACCCAGCCTTTTTCTCTGATGTTTGGCGCCGTATCACGGGCTTTCCAGAGGTGGAGATTGTGTGGGCGGTGATTTTAATGTTTGTCTGGATGCCTCGCTTGATCGTAAGGGGAGTGGGGGTCTAGGCCTCGACAGGCCTCCGAAATGCTCCTGGGACTGATGGATGCAGGATGCTTGAGCGATGTGTGGCGATTGCGGCATCCTGATGCGCGTGAGAGCACGTTCCGCTTCTACTGTTCATGGGACTTGGTCTCGCCTGGATTATTGGTTAACTACTAAAGCGGTTTGTAACTGGACAACTGATATCCAACATATGGCCCGGACACTCTCTGATCACTCCCCTGTACTCCTAGAGGTGCAGGTCCCTGCATGTGCAAAACCTCCGTTTGCTTGGCGGCTGCAACCATCCTCTTTAACTGATTCTGTCTTCCGGCATACGATTGGGGAAGCCATCCATGATTTTTTCAGGGAAAACGAGGGGTCCGTTGACAGCGCCGGGTCTTCTGGGGAGGCTTTTAAAGTCACTATTAGGGGGTTTGCATGGGTGCGCAGGCAGGCGTCCTTAGAGATCTCCGTCGTCGGATTAACAAACTAGCTGGTGAGATTTCCCAGTTGGAACGAGCCTACGACGCGGACCCATCCCCCGGCGACGTTGTCCGCAATTAGGGAGTTGGTCACTGACCACAACAATACAGTTGATCAGGAGTTGCTCCATAGGTCCAGGCGCAGCAGAGCCCGCTACTATGGTGAGGGGGGTAGGCCTAGCCGTTCACTCGCTTGGAAGCTGGCTGCACCCCGTAGACAGGAGCATATCACTGAAATACTTAATGAGGCAGGGGAGGCGCAGTATACAACTGCAGATATTAGCGAGACTATACTTAAATTTTATGCTGCCCTCTATGACAACAACACTGAAGTACGGCAGGAAGATTTGCATTCTTACCTAGACGACGTGGCCCTGGGATGGCTGTCTTCTGGCCATAGGGAATATATTACGCAGCCCTTCGATGTGGAGGACGTGAAGCTCGCCATTATGTCCCTCCCCACATGCAAATCGGCTGGCCTCCGATGGACTCCCCAGTGAGTTCTATAAGCTCTTCGCCGATGCTTTGGCTCTCGACTGCTGGCGGTCTATGCAGAGGCGTACGAAACCGGTTGCCTCCCACCTTCCCTTCGGGAGGCTCTCCTGGTTATGCTATTGAAACTAGACAAGGCGTCCAACCGCTGTGATTCCTACAGGCCCCTTTCAATCATCAATATTGACACCAAGATCTTGGCTAAAATAATTGCTCTTCGGATACAGCCGCTGGTTCCCCTACTGGTGCTCCCAGACCAATCTGGCTTTGCCCCTGCTCGCTCCACCACTCACAACCTACGCACGCTTTTTACTACTCTCCACTACTTCGACTCCGACTTCCAGGCGGTAGCTGTGTTGCTCGATGCCGCGAAGGCTTTCGATTCCCTTCACTGGGAGTATATGTTCGAAGTCCTTACTAGAATGGGCTTCCCTCCCTTTTTCCTTAAATGGATCAGAATACTCTATAATGGGCCGGCGGCTAGGGTCCGTGTCAATGGATGGGTGTCCTCTACCTTTCCCATTCGCAGAGGTACCAGGCAGGGCTGTCCTCTCTCACCAATGCTTTTTGCTCTGGCCTTGGAACCTCTTGCGTGTAAGCTACGCCAGCTTCACGCAGCGGCTGCTTTACGTTTCCGGCAGCGTCCGCTCATTGTCTCCCTATATGCGGATGACATGCTGTTGTATGTCCGCGAACCTGCAACCTACCTGCATGGGATACTACGTGAGTATGTCAGATTCGAGGGCTTCTCGGGACTGGGGATCAACTGGGCCAAGTCCACAGTGATATCTCTGACGACAGGCACTCGTGAATTCGAGCTGGATTTCCCACTGGCCTGGACACAGGACCCGGTTAAATACTTAGGTGTTTGGTTACACAGGGACCCTGCGCTCGTTATCTCGATGAACTATGGCCGTACTATTTCGCAATTAACAAACAAAGCTGAAGTCTGGGCCCGGCTGCCTTTATCGCTTGCTGACCGCATAGCGGTGACGAAAATGACCATTTTGCCCAAGCTGCTATATCTCTTCGTAAATATTCCCATTCGTCTGAATATCTCCATCTTTAAGGCGCTGCAGTCGGTTTTGCTGTCCTTTGTCTGGGGGGTAAAAACCCCGTTGTAGCTGGGATACACTTGCACAACCTTTTGACCGGGAGGCTTCGAAGCTCCGGATATGCGCTTCTACTATTTATGCGCACTAGGCGCATTTTGCGCACTACTGGTTCTTTCCCCAAAGGTTTTTGCCTCACACAGCGGTAGAAGCCGATGCCATATTCCCTTTGCCACTAGTCGCAGCAGTGCTTAAGGGTGGCTGCGGGGGTCCTAGAGCTGAGATCAATCCGGTGTTATGTACGGCATGGGCCTGGCAGGCTCTCGCTAAGAGGGCGCAGTTACCCTACCTTTATGCCCCACAGCTACCACTGGCGGCACACCCGGGCATTACTGCGACACAGGAAAGCTTGCATACTCTGAAGTCTGCCGGCGTACTGAAACTGGGTGATCTGTATAAACAGGGGTCTTTTCGGACATTACCGGATGTGCAGGCTGGCCGAGCCCAGGATATGATGTTAAACTTTACGTACGTCAGGGTGCGACAAGCTGTCAGGGCAGTCTATCCCGATTACCCAGATGAACCACGTCCGCTGCGGGCACTGCAGGCGGTGCTCGCTGGCGAGGAACGCAAGGGATTGATCACTAAATTGTATGCCGCATCACAACGTGAGATGGAGCCAGGGGAGCACCCCTCTTATCTCAAATGGAATATTGCATTGGGCTATACTCTGCCACCTGACCATTGGCAATCTTGCTGTAAACTAACTGGACGTCTTACTGCTAACTGTAATCTTCGTATAATTCATTTTAAATTCTTGCACCAAGTATATTATACCCCTGTGCAATTATGGAAATTTGGCTTGCGTGAAACATCCTGTTGTGTTCGGTGTGGGCAAGTGGATGCTGATTTTCTACATCTTGCCTGGCAGTGTGCAGGGGTGGCAGCCTTTGGACTAAGGTGGCGACTGTGCTGACGGCTGTAGTGCTTGAACGTGTGCGGTGTGCCCCGGAGGTGTGTCTGCTAGGAGATGTGATATCATTTAAACCGAGCAACCGTCGGCTGGTTGCAATAGCCACCCTTATGGCAAAGCGAGCGGTGGCACAATGTTGGGGCGCCAAGACTCTCCCTACGGTGAGCAGGTGGATCCGGGACTTGACCTACTGTAGGGAACAATTGGAGATATACGCTGAGGACCTGCCCGAATCCTCCCGTCCCAAAGACTTCTGGGCCCCGCTGACAACGTATTTGTTGAGCCAACCTGATCTGTGATTGTACGCTGCTGCTATTACGTTGGGGTCTCATGGTCATGACGCTGTAGAATGGGACTTCTCGTTGTCTCTCTCAATATTGTGTGGTTTCTTTTATTCTTTGGAACCGATGTCAATATGCATTACATTACCCACGATATTTAGTTTACGAGATGCTATATCCTTGTAAGTGCCGGGGGGAGGTGGGTTGGGTGGGTGGGGCGGGCTGTTTGCTCCTTGAGCTATTGTTCAATTCAGTTGTATTGCTGATAATCTGAAAGAGACACGTTAGTGACAGATTCCTTACCTTAGAATATCCCCAGGCGTCAGGCTGGATCCGGAAAGTTTTTGCGTAGCAGTACCCTTGCGCGTCGGTAGGCGGCGTCGTGCGGCTCCGCGTCCGTGGTCGGCGTCGTGATCGCCGGGATGACGTCGCGGGCAGTACTTAGGCGCCGCCCCTGCGCGCTGACGTCAGTTCTTCTTTTTCCGCGCCAGTAAGCGCAGATCCGGGAAGAGCAGTGCCCTAGTCACTTTTTGACTATCTTTTGGGTGAATTTTTTCACTGTTTCTTCAACGAGTCTTCACGACTCCTAAGGTGTCGTAGGGATGCCCGGCTTTAAGCCCTGCGAGGAATGTGGTCGCATGATGTCGATCACGGACCCGCACCTCGAGTGTCTCTTTTGTCTCGGCCGAGACCACGACACGAAGTCGTGTCCTGACTGCCGGAAACTTCATCCTAAGGCTTTGCGAGAGCGGTCTCGAAAGCTCCTCGAAGTCCGGCATTCGGCTCCGCGCCGCACCAAGCCCCGGTCCCGGGAGAGGTCGAGGGGCCGGACGCGGAGTCCCCGCCGTTCGTCGGAATCAAAGTCCTCGCGCTCCTCCGGTAAGTCGAAGCACAAGAAGTCTAAGCGGCGTCATCGCTCTAAGACTTCGCCTCGCCGGTCTCGCGACTCGGCTGAGGTCCCTGTCGGCACCGTCCCCGCGGCCCCGGACGTGCCTGTCGAGTTACCCCCGCAGTACCCGCCCTACCCGGGCTCGGGGGCGACTCCGGCCGATATACAGGAATTCCTGTCGGCCATGGCCCGCCTCTTCGGGCCTCAAGGTCCCTCCGGTGCGCCTCTCGGCCCCGCGGGCCCTGATGGGGTTGCTCCGGCGCCGCCGCCGACTCCGGTCCCGGCGCCGCCTGTCCCACCAGCCTTCGTCCCGGCCTCGGCTCCGGCCCCGGCCTCGACCCCGGCTCCGGTGGTGCCGCAACCCCCATCGACGCCGGCTGACCTAACCACGCCTCCGCCGACGCCGATGTCCCCGGTGCCGCTTCCGACGCCGTCCGGGGCTCCGGGCGGCGTCGTTCCCCGGTTCTCTCCGGATCCGGACATGGAGCCGGACCGGCGCCGCCCGACGCCAAGTTTCCGGCGCCGATGAGACCTTGGGTCCCTGATGTCCCTCCTCCTCCATATTTTCAACCTGAGGAGGACCAGGAGAGCTGGGAGGGGTCTGAGGACCCTCTCACACAACAGTGCGAGTTTGACCCGGACTGGGTTGAGGAACTTGGGGATGCCAGTGGTCTGGATACCTCCCTGACTCTGGCATGCTGTCTCCTCCCGTGGCAACGGAGGAGGGGGCTAATTTTGCAACGGTGTTGCGTAGAGCTGCTGGAGCCTTAAATCTCCAGTTGCCTACAGTGGTCGCCAGGTCTAACATCCTGACTGAAGTGCTTCAGCCGGCGGCTTCCTCTTCGGAGACTGTGCTGCCGTTCAACGATGCACTGACTGACGTTCTTTGGGTGCCTGGTCCAAACCCACCACAGGGGCTCCTGTGGATAGGAACGTGGCCCGACGCCATCGCCCTGCTCCGGGCGACCCCCTGTTTCTCTCCCAACACCCCACCCCTGAGAGCTTGGTTGTCCAAGCCTCTGCCTCCCAAACCGCCTTCCCTACCGCCCTCCGGATAGGGAATCCAAGCGCCTGGATCACTTTGGGAAGAAGGCTTTCTCTTCCTCCAGTGCTGGCTTGCGGTCTGTTAATACCGCTTGCCTCTTGGGCCGATACACCCACTCCCTGTGGGATTCGGTGGCAACTGTTTTGCCGCAGTGTTCTGAGGAGGTCCAGACACTGCTTACCCGCGCCATTGCGGAAGGGCGTGATGCGGCTAAATATACCATCCGCTGTGGCCTTGATACCGCCGACTCGCTGGGCAGATCGCTTAGCAACGACGGTGGCGCTGCGTCGCCACGCCTGGCTGAGAACCACTGGTTTTCAGGGGATGTCCAGAATACACTCATGGACATGCCCTTTGATGGAGTCGGTCTTTTGGTTCGAAGGCAGACCATGCGCTGGAGCGTTTCAAGGACTCACGGGCTACTGCTAAGTCCCTGGGCCTTGCTGTTGTGCGCCCTCCGCTCACGTCTGCTTTTCGCCCCTTTCGTGGCCACGGAAGGGGCGCCCAGTCACGTCCACAGCCCGGCCAACGGCCCGCTCAGCAAGCGCCTTCGCATGGCCAAGGACGTGGATACCGCCGTGGCGGTTCGGGCAACCAGCGTGCGGGTCAGGCCACCACGTCCAACCCGTCCGCGGCCTCCAAGCCCTCCTAGTCCCTCCTTTCAGGTGCACAGCACGCCAGTCGGGGGCAGGGTCCGCCATCACCTTCACCACTGGCGTCCCATCACCTCGGACAGGTGGGTCTTGGACATTGTCCGAAGGGGCTACTCCCTCCCCTTCGAGACCACCCCCCAGCCATGCCACCTCAATTCCACCGCATGTCAGGGGATCACTTGGTGCTTCTACAGAAGGAAGTCACGGCCCTCTTGGCCAAGAGGGCCATCGAGCATGTTCCGACCCCAGAAGTAGGGCGTGGTTGCTACTCCCACTACTTTCTGGTGCCCAAAAGGACAAGGAGGACATGCGTCCTATCTTGGACCTCCGGAACGCCAATCGCTTCCTCCGGAAGGAGAAGTTCAAGATGCTCACCCTAGCTCAGGTCTTGACTGCCCTCGACCCTGGAGACTGGCTGGTAGCGTTGGACTTGCAGGACGCTTATTTCCACATCCCCGTCCTGCCGGCCCACCGGCGTTACCTACGGTTCACGGTAGGCCTCGAGCACTTTCAGTTCACCGTGCTCCCCTTTGGCCTTACCAGTGCCCCTCGGGTGTTCACGAAAGTGATGGCGGTGGTCGCGGCTCATCTGCGCCGGGCAGGGGTTTCAGTCTTCCCCTACCTCGACGACTGGCTGCTGAAGGCGGGCTCGTCCCAGGCAGTCGTCTCCCACCTCCAGACTACGGCCGAACTCCTGCACTCGCTGGGGTTCTCCATCAATGTGCCGAAGTCGCATCTGATTCCTTCTCCACAGCTCCTTTTCATCGGAGCAGTTCTGGACACGACGCAGTTTCGGGCCTATCCTCCCGAACGGCGAGTCCGGGATATTCAGGCTATGATTCCGATCTTTCAGCCTTTATCCTGGGTTTCGGTACGGATGACCCTGAGGCTGCTGGGCCTCATGGCCTCCTGCATCCTGCTGGTCAATCATGCCAGATGGCATATGCGGGCTCTGCAGTGGGACCTGAAGTTCCAGTGGGCGCAGCACCAGGGCAACCTGTCCGATCACGTCCAGATCTCGGAGGGGACTGCAACACAGTTGCAGTGGTGGCTCTCGAACCGGCAATGGGTCATGGGCAGATCCCTCTCCCTTCCCCAGCCAGAGCATACAGTTGTGACGGACGCGTCCCTTCTGGGATGGGGGCGGTCACATGGGAGAGGCGGAGATCAGAGGCCTCTGGTCTCCGGCGGAGTCCCGGCTCCATAACAACATTCTGGAGCTCCGGGCGATCCTACTTGCACTCAAGGCATTCCTTCCCTCTGTCAAAGGGAAGGTAGTGCACGTGTTCACCGACAACACCACCGCCATGTGGTACTGCAACAAACAAGGCGGGGTGGGGTCGTGGACCCTTTGTCAGGAGGCTCTGCGCCTCTGGACATGGCTGGAACATCAGGGCATGTTCCTGATGGTTCAACACCTGGCAGGTTCGCTGAACGCCAGGGCGGACGAACTCAGCCGCAGGTGCATGATGGATCACGAATGGCGTCTTCACTCGGAAGTGGCGCAAGGACTCTTTCTACAGTGGGAAGAGCCTTGGTTAGATCTATTCGCCACTCGAAGAGAACGCGCAATGTCATCAGTTCTGCGCGTTGGAATTTCCAAGGCGGCACTCGCTCGGCGACGCTTTTCGTCACGAGTGGAGTTGCGGTCTGTTGTTCGCCTTTCCGCCTATACCACTTCTACCCAGAGTGTTGAAGAAGATTCGGCACGACCGGGCCCAAGTCATTCTTGTGGCTCCGGACTGGGCTCGAAGAGTTTGGTATCCCGAGCTACTCAGTATGAGCGTAGATCCCCCGATCCGTCTGCCTCTTCGGGAGGATCTTCTGTCGCAGCAGCAGGGGACGGTCCTCCACCCGAACCTGTCCAGTCTACACCTGCTTGCGTGGAGATTGAGCGGCGGCAGTTGATTCCTTTCGACTTGCCTCCCGAAGTTTGTGATGTGATTCTGGCAGCCAGGCGTCCCTCCACTAAGGTGGTATACGCCTGCAGGTGGAACAAATTTGTGGCATGGTGCACAGCAAAGGCTGTGAACCCCCTTTCTGCCCCTCTTTCTGAGGTCCTTCTGTTCCTTCTCTCTCGGCCCAACAGGGTTCTGCCCTGGGTACCATCAAGGGTTATCTCTGTGCTATCTCGCCCTTCCTCAGGCTCCCTGATCAGCCCTCCTTTTCAAGTCCCCTGTTGTTAACAGGTTTCTAAAAGGCATTACACACCTCTTCCCTCCTGTTCCGTTTGTGATGCCTCAGTGGGACTTGAACTTGGTTCTTACCTTTCTTATGTGCGCTCCCTTTGAGCCTCTACATAACTGTCCTCTTCGTCTTCTGACTCTAAAGACAGCCTTCCTGGTGGCCATCACCTCCGCTCGGCGGGTGAGTGAGCTCCAGGCTTTATCTTGCAAACCTCCCTTTCTGTCTGTTCATCCAGACAAGGTTGTTCTTCGGACGCGTCCGTCCTTCTTGCCAAAGGTGGTTACTGCCTTTCACATTGGGCAGACCATCACTTTGCCTACCTTCTTTCACCGCCTCCGCATCCTTCCAGAGAGGAAGAGAGGCTCCACCGTCTGGACTCCAAAACGTGCGCTCTCCTTCTATATCGACCGCACAAAACACTTCCGGGTGGATGACCAGCTCTTTGTTGGCTACGTGGGCGCCAAAAAGGTCGGGCGGTGCACAAACGAACCATCTCCCGCTGGGTTACCTTGTGCATCAAGACCTGCTATTCTTTGGCTAAGAAGGAGCCTCCTGTTGGGCTGCGTGCCCATTCCACCAGGGCAACGGCTGCTACCACGGCCTTGGGCCGCGGTGTTCCGCTGCCGGTTATTTGTCAGGCAGCTACGTGGGCCTCGCTGCACACGTTTACAAAGCATTACTGCCTTGACAGTCAGGTCCGGAGGGACGGCTTCTTTGGCCGTTCTGTCCTCCAGGACTTCCTTGTCTGATCTTTGTTCGCAGACCCACCACCGGGGTTGGTATTGCTGGGGTATCTATTCTAAGGTAAGGAATCTGTCACTAACGTGTCTCTTCAGATGCACAAGTTACTAACTTGTGTAACGATATATCTGTAAGAGACAGTAGTTAGTGACAGATTCTTACCGCCCCACCCATCCTCCCCTGTTCTGCGAACTGATTTCTAGGGTTAAGGACATCCCTTTCAGGGCCCTAGTATTTTTCAGACACCTATGTCAGCTTCTTGCATGGCTCTGCGTTCCTGGCGCGGAAAGTCGTGTACAGAACTGACGTCAGCGCACAGGGGCGGCGCCTAAGTACTGCCCGCGACGTCATCCCGGCGATCACGACGACGGACGCGGAGCCGCACGACGCCGCCTACCGACGCGCAAGGGTACTGCTACGCAAAAACTTTCCGGATCCAGCCTGACGCCTGGGGATATTCTAAGGTAAGGAATCTGTCACTAACTACTGTCTCTTACAGATATATCGTTACACAAGTTAGTAACTTGTGCAACAGTGCTAAAGCTGCTACAACTGTGTTAGTGCGCAAGAGCCCCTGTTCTAGGCACTTGCCAGGCAGCTGTGTGGGCATCCCTCCATACATTCACAAAGCACTATTGTCTGGATAATCAGGTCCCCCGAAACTGACACTCTGCCCGCTCGGTTCTACAGGACTTTCTGGTTTGAGTCTATTGACAACACACTTCCAGATTAATTACTGCTTTGGTATCTATTCAAAGGGTGAGGAATCTGCAACTAGAAATTTCTATCGGAAGAACAAGTTACTTACCTTCGGTAATGCTCTTTCTGGTAGAGACTCTATCTAGCCGCAGATTCCTCACCAACCCACCCATCCTCCCCATTCCTTTATTCGACTCAATCCCTTAATAAGATCCCAAGTCTAGGAACCTGCACATTGGTCACACGAATTTGATTGCGGGGCTCTACGTCTGGGGGTGGGGGCGGTCTTGAAAGCAACTAACGGGGCATAGGAGTTGCACCAATTTAAGCTCCACCTGTCATTTTCGGAGCGGAACAGCGTCAGTGTGGACTTGAATGGTGCCACCTACTGGTGAGGTACTGCTGAAAAGTTTCAGGGTCCAATCTGAGGCTTGGGGAATATTCAAAAGGTGAGTAATCTGTGGTTAGATAGTCTAAGCCAGAAAAAGCGTTGCCAAAGGTAAGTATCTTGTTCATTAATGCTCAATAATGACGCTTGCAAGTTTATTTGTGGTACAGATGCACACTCATGACAGAGCCATATGTAAATTTCTGTGATTAGATTTATATGGCGCAATCCCAGCTGCAGTGCTTAATTTGAGCCAGTGGTTGCCAGTGGGGCTCACTGCACTCATTTATAGGGACTGGCACTTATTCTTCCTCATTGGACATTTCTTGAGAGCAAGAGGGAAAAACAAACAAAGGGAAAGAAGGAGAAAGAGAAAGACAGTAAAAATTGTCACAAAGGGAGAAATCTGGAACCTACAAGAGCAAAGGGGCAGGTTGATTGTGATAGTCGATTAAAGATCCATGTGGTGGATTCCAGACTACACAGTGTAAAACAAAGTGCCACTTTTTGACATGATCTTCCCCACTTTTTGCTCACTGTACCTGATGTTGTTGATTGGTAGTGCACTGGGTACCTGCTAACCAAGCCCCAGTGCCAGTGCTCTTCCCCTTAAAACTAAGCTAATGTTCAGTTGTAACCCAATTGGCAAGGACTTTAACACCCTTGTAAGTCCCTAGTAAATGGTATCCCTGATACCCAATGCATGGGTACTAAAGAGAGTCCTTAAGGACTGCAGCATGTATTATGCCACTCTTAAGGAACGCAGACATAAACTGCATGCAGACTGCCATTGCAGGATGTGTGAAATGGTGCAAACCATTCTGAAAACACGACATGGCACACTCAGTGTGTGCCATGCCCATATACACTCCATTTACTATATGTAAGTCACCCCTACAGCAGGCTTTAGAGCCTCAGATGTGCTGTCATATTAGATGTGACAGCACATCTGTATGAGCAGATGTGTCCCTGCAATGTCTAGTTCCATTGCTAGACATTGCGAGTGATCATGAAGCCATCTTAAGGACATGTACTGGGCACTGGTCATGACGTATTACCCAGCTACATGATGCCTCCACTAAGAATAATGGTGTTTGGTATCAAACACCTCGTCTTAATAAATCTATACTGATGCCAGTATCAAATTTATTATGACATGCACCCAGAGGGCACATTAGAGGTACCCCCTGAAATCCTACTAGTCACATAGTGTGCTGGCTGACTGGTGTATTCCAGTCTGCCACCACAGATGAGTTTCTGACCCCCTGCAAGGGAGAGCCCATGCTCTCAGAGGTCAGAAACAATACCTGCTCTGGTGGAAGGTGTTCACACCTCCTCCAGCAGGATGGCTAGTGTTTTAGCGTATCAAGTCCTGAGGCTTCAAAGCCTCTGCCGCCTGTGATATGTGACAACAGCTTCCCCCCCAGACCTGGGGAACGCCACCCCTGCGGCCCATTTGGCACCAGAGCAGGCGGGAAATTAGATAGAAAGCGTGTCACGCAGGCTAGGCACACCCCTAAGGTGGGCCACCTGAAGTGGAC
Organism: Calotriton arnoldi; assembly: GCA_963921515.1. Lineage (NCBI taxonomy): Eukaryota > Metazoa > Chordata > Amphibia > Caudata > Salamandridae > Calotriton > Calotriton arnoldi. The sequence continues at coordinate 140,389 of CAWUFW010004722.1, read as the reverse complement.
AGCCATCTTGGTTTTTGTGAAACTAGGAACTCTACTCCAGGTTTATGCCCGTTCCTCACAAAAAGTGGTCATATAGGGGTTGTAGACACCCCAGGGGTAATTCTTTACACCTTGGCTGCTACCCTATACTCCCCTAAATTCAGTGTTTAAGGGTCCTCTCTGACACCAGACCGACATATTCAACTACATGGGAACCAAAAAAGGACTAAGTAGAGTCGACAGCGATGAGAACAGAATACCTGCACTGACCTTGGAGCCAAACCCTACCTGGCTGCTTGCACCTCGACAATCACAAAGACCGACTTTTACAAAAGCTGCGCATCTCGCCAAACCCTTGGAGGACTGGCCAGCGCTTCAACAAACACTTAGCATCTCCTTTGGGGTGGAGGAGCCAACCCCCTGAATCTACAGGCACCGATCGCACTTGTCTGGTATATCTTTTTGCTAGCTATTGGGCCCAGCGTCACGCCAGGGAGAGGTTTTCATGGTTCCAGGAGGTCAGCCCCGAGTTTCGAGGCGCTAGACCATCCAGAAGCCCCCCTGCACCAATACCCTTCGTACCAGAGCACTTGCAGCAACCAAGGCTGGTTAGTGTCAAGCCCGGACCCCACCGCCGTCAAAGCTGACATGCATGGCGAGTGACTTCTGAACTGATGGGGCTCACTCCGAGAGTGGCCCTGCTGTTGTATTTTCCTCCCTTCTACAGGTCAAACCAAGAACCGTGAGAGCCTCCAACGCAAGTGGCCAGCCGGCCGAACACCTCTGCACCCGAGCCCCACACTCCAGGTTCACGGCAACTGCTTGTTCTAAAGACCCTCACTAGCCTAGCCCTCCTTTGGGTTCTGCCGGACTTTTCCCCCCTTGCAACCTTTGTTTTCAGGTACCCATTGCTTTCTGGACCAAGTAAACTAAAACTGCTGGTGGTTCTTTGGACCTTGGCCCCCTAGAACCTTAAGTTACAAAGGGCACCCACTAACTTCGACTACAAGTATGTTTTTGCAGTATATGTTTTTCCTCCCATAGGATAACATTACCGCGTTCGAGGCTCAAACCTCAAAAATCATTATTCATGTATTTTACTGTTTACTTGTAAAATCCATAACTCCGAAAGTACTCACCTAATTCGATGATCTATAAAAATGTGTTCTTTTTATAAGTTGGTCTCTGATTCCTTCTGGAGTGTGTGTACCATTTATTTTCTCTGTGTGTCCAACAAATGCTTATAAGCCTAAGCTGCTCGACCACACTACCACAAATAAAGCACTTGGGATTATTAAAGTAAGCCATGTAAACCGATATGGGTCATCTGGACTTGCATGGTGTGCCCTTACATTGGCCCACTACATAAAAAGCCAGCTTCCTACACAGAGTCTTGTTATTTGGCACTCTGACTTTTTAATAGCACCGCCTGCTGGACTCTGAGCAGAGCTTTGACCACAAGCACTCATTCTTTTACAAATTAAGCACTGCCTAGCTGGCAAGCAGAACAACATATGAGGGTGTGCACTACTAGAGTTATGAAACCATCTTGTAATCAATTTGGAATGTGACATTTTGAACAATTAAGTAGTGACAGTACTTCCTGTGTCTTGTGATTGTAGACTGCCATATACGGGTCAGGCCACAATCTGGCAAACGTAGCGTTTTCTATTCAGCATGAAGCCGCGTCTTGAGTGGGTATGTCTCTACACTGAACAAAAGTAAGATCACCCTCTTATCAATGCGTTATACCGGTAAAAAAAGAATTCCTCGGATGCATACTTGCTGTGCTTGCGCTAAGTAGTCTTACTAAACTGTCATGCCTTGCAAAATTACAAAAATACAGTCATGCAGTACACTTGCTACTCCTGACAAAAATGGTTCCTGAGATCCTTATAGAAGGGGAGAATGCTGCTGGTCTTTAGGGGAAAATATTAAGCACTGATTAGAAGAAAAACATCGCAGCCACCATTTTAAAATGGGAAGCACGAGCACCGCACTGTTAAAATACACACTGCACCGCCTGTTGTTCATCGTTGCAGTGGAGCTCGTAGTAATAGCTATAAGAGGATACCAACACATCAAGGGGATGCTATTCAGAGTAGTGGCGGTCAAATATAATTTATGCCTCTTTGCTAACGACATTCTATTGACTATTCCCAAACCCAAGGAATCCCAACTGCCTTAATTAAGCCTCTCAAGCAATTTGAAAAATTGCCAGGTACCGAATAACGCATTTAGCAATGCTAGGAATCTACCCCCAAATAGGAGATCGTGTACCTTAAGGAAAGCTTTGGGCTGTCCTGGAATGAGTAAAAATTAAAATGCCTAAGCATTTATCTCACAGGGAAGCTTGAAAGGTGGTGTGCAGCCATTTGGCCGTATTTGAAGAATCAACTGCTTGAAGACTTAAGAAGGTGACAGCCCTTGTACATATCATGGTTGGGTCGAGTACATGCCCTCAAAATGAATCTCTTGATAGAGACTTCTAGCCTCAGATTCCTTAACTTTTAATATCCCCAGGCATCAGACTGGATCCAGACTGTTTTTGAGCAGTACCTCTGCACGCCGGTTGCTGGCGTCGTTCGGCGCCGAGTTAGCATCTGAAGTGACATGGGCAGTACCTATATAGGCGCCACCTCGGTGCGCTGACGTCAGTTCTGTTCTTTCCGCTCCAGATAGCGCTGATCTGTATTGAGCTACTACCTCAGTACCTTTTTGACTGGTCTTTTTCGACTTTTTGTCTACTATTTCGAGATTTCATCTCTTGGTGTGAGGATGTCACCCAAGAAACTGTCTGTTTTCAAACCATGTGGGGCCTGCCATAGGCACATGTCGGTGACAGACCCCCCACTTGGTGTGTTTGTGGTGCCTGGAGCCAGGACACAACTCCAAGTCGTGTGAGGACTGCCACACCATGTACCTGAAAGCGCATAGGGAGCAATCCCTCAAGCTCCCTGACGCTCGACGTTGGTCGACTCTGCAAAGCTCAAGGTCTAGTTGGTGTGGGAGGTCCCAGGAACGTTTCCGGAGCCTTTCCCGACGTTCTTCGTTGCACTCAAAGTCAACGTGGAAGTTGGGTAAGTCTCACAAGCACTAGAAGTCGAAGAAGTCCAAACACTCTTTGACTATTCCGCATCCATTGAAGTCATCCGACGAGATGAGGGTATGTCAGCACTCCAGGCCTCACGAGTCAGCGGGCCTGACCCTGGGTTCGCTCCGCACTTACCCGATTTTCCCAGTCCCCGAGCGACCCCCCCCCCCCCACCCAGCTGAAGGAGTTTTATGAGGCCATGTGCCTCATCTTTGGGCATTCCGGCCCCTCTGGAGTGCCTTCGCTCACTGGATCTGGAGCGGAGAAGGAGGCTAGACCGAGACCTTCCCCTGTGCCCGCTCCAGTGCTTGCGCTGCCTCTTGGATGGAGCACTCCTGTCTCAAACTTAACGGAGGAAAAACAGAACTCATGCTCCTAGGGAACCACTCCAGCATGGATCTTAAACAGATATGGCCCAAGTGCCTAGGCCCCCCTCCAAATCCCAAAACTAGGATAAAAAGTTTGGGCGTTTAGTTAGACAATTCTCTCAAGTTTGACCACCAAGCAGTGAGGGTGACAGGGGCCTGCTTTGGTACACTCAGACTACTTCGAAAGGTCCTCCCTCTCCTTCCAATGGCTGCAAAAAGAATCCTGATTCAGGCGTTGGTCCTATCGCGACTGGACTATGGCAACTCCCTCTACTTAGGGGCTCCCAAAGCAACATTAAGGAAGCTCCAAGTTGTTCAGAATTGTGCCGCCAGGATGCTGCTCGGGATTCCAAAAACCCAGTCAGCCAAGCCAGCCCTAAAGACCCTACACTGGCTGCCAATCCCCGAAAGAGTAAAATTCAAGGCTCTCTGCATTGCCCATAAGACTATGTGGGGAACTGGCCCAACCATCAACAGATCCCTCATCACCCCCTATCGCCCTAAGAAGGACCTGCAATCGGCTAATCTCAACCTTGCAGTCATCCCCAAAATCAGGAGGATAAGAAGCGGAGGAAGATCCTTTTCCTATAATGTGGCAAAACTCTGGAACACACTACCTCCACACCTTCGCGTCGAACCCCATCTCTTGCCGTTTCGCAAACTTCTTAAAACCTGGTTATTTGGACAATCAGCCCTATAACTCCACCTGTTTCTCTGTTCAGTCGCTAGCGCTGGGATGCCCGAGGGTAGCTATGCGCTCTACAAATGCTGAATAATAATAGGCGGCACCATCCCCATAGTCATTCCCGACTTCAACACAGAGTCGATTGGGCGTCATGCGGCTTCGACCGAGAACATGCTTTCCGGAACGTAGCCAGTGACGTTTCGGAGGGTTCTGTGGACCCTTATGGAGAAGACCCAGTTGAGGAGGACAACTTGTAGGAAGAACTGGATGATGCCAGCAGGTTGGACACCTCACCTGACACTGGCCTGGTTTCCCTTCCTACTGTGGCTACTGAGCCTCTTTTGCAGCGGTGGTGCTCAGGGCACTTGAGGTCCTAGACCTTAACTTACCCTCAGTGGCAGTCAAGACTAACAACTTGACAGAGGTGCTTCAGCTAGGAGTCAACCCCTCAGAACCCTTACTTCCATTCAATGAAGCCCTTAGCGACGTCCTACTTGGGGCCTGGTCCAAACCCTGCACAGGGGCTTCTGTGAATAGGATGATTGCCTTCCGCCATCGCCTCGCTCCTGGGGATCCCAGTTTCCTTACCCAGCACCCCACACTGAAGAGCTTGGTGGTTCAAGCCTCCTCATCCCACATTCACCCTGGCACATTCCCTGGACACCTTCGGTAAGAGAATGTTCTCTTCCACCAGCCTGGCATTGCGGTCGGTGAACACTGTGTGCCTATTGGGCAGTTATTTCCATACACAAAGAGATTCGGTTGCACACGTGCTACCTATAATCCCGGAGGAGGCCCGGGCAATGCTCTCTCAGGCTGTTGCTGATGGGAGAGATGCAGCAAGGTTCTTCATCAGATGTGAACTTGACACAACGTACTCACTGGGTAGAGCGATTTTATCGTTGGTGGCCTTGCAGCGCCATGCCTGGCTGAGAGCATCTGCTTTTTTCAGGGGATATCCATGCTTCCCTCATGGACATGTCCTTTGATAGCTCTTGCCTCTTTGGAGACAAGGCGGATTCAGCACTGGAGCGTTTCAAGGACAGCAGGTCTACGACCAGGTCCTTGGGTTTGTCTATGGCTCTTCGTCAACCCCTTTCGCGGCTACGGAAAGGGTCTCCAAATGTGCCCATACCCTCCCAGTCACCAGGGTCCAGCAGGCTTCCCAGCCTTTACATGGCCGAGGGCATGGGTCCCAGAGATCCTGTGGGACAGGCGGTCAGGTTAGCCCACCACCCCCCTGGTAGCCGCTGTCTCCAAGCATCTTTAGTCTGCCCTCAGACCATCATGAGAACCCAGTGGGAAGCAGGATATGCGATCACCTCCCCCATTGGCGCTCAGTAACAACAGACCGTTGGGTACTCCGGATAGTCCATCACCTCCCCCACTGGCGCACCATCACTTCAGACAGGTGGGTTCTGCAGATAGTCCGAAGGGGCTACTCCCTCCCCTTCGAGTCTACCCCTCCAGCCATGCTACCTCAGTGCCGCCGCACGTCGGGGGATCACTTGGCACTTCTCCAGCAGGAAGTCGCAGCCCTCTTAGCCAAGGGGGCCATCGAGCGCGTTCCGACGCCAGAAGTAGGTTGTGGTTGTTACTCCCACTACTTCGTGGTTCCGAACAAGGACAAAGGTCTGCGTCCTATCTTAGACCTCTGGAACGTCAATCGCTTCCTCCGGAAGGAGAAGTTCAAGATGCTCACGCTTGCTCAGGTCTTGTCTGCCCTAGACCCGCAAGACTGGCTGGTAGCATTGGACTTGCAGGATGCTTATTTTCATATTCCCATCCTGCCTGCCCACCGGGGTTACCTACGGTTCACGGTAGGCCACGAGCACTTTCAGTTCACTGTGCTCCCTTTCGGCCTTACCAGCGCCCCTCGGGTGTTCACAAAAGTGATGGCGGTGGTCGCAGCTCATCTGCGCAGATTGGGGGTTTCAGTCTTACCCTATCTCGACGACTGGCTGTTGAAGGCGGGATCGCCCCAGGCAGTCGTCTCCCACCTCCAGACTACGGCCGACCTCCTGCATTTGCTGGGGTTTTCCATCAACGTGCCGAGTCACACCTGATTCCTCTCAAAAGCTCCTCTTCATCGGAGCGGTTTTGGACACGGCGCAGTTCCGGGTTTATCCTCCCGAACAGCGAGTCCGGGACATTCGGGCTATGATTCCGATCTTTCGGCCCTGGTCCTGGGTGTCGGTCAGGAAGACCCTGAGGCTACTGGGCCTCCTGGCCTCCTGCATCCTGCTGATCAATCATGCCAGATGGCATATGCAGGCTCTGCAGTGGGACCTGAAGTTCCAGTGGACGCAGCATCAGGGGAATCTGTCCGATTACGTCCACATCTCGGAGGGCACTGCACAGGACTTGCAGTGGTGGCTCACGGACCAGCGTTGGGTCAGCGGCAGATCCCTCTCCCTTCCCCAACCGGAGCACACAGTGGTGACGGACGCGTCCCTCCTGGGATGGGGCGGCCACATGGGAGAGGCGGAGATCAGAGGCCTCTGGTCTCCGGCGGAATCCAAGCTCCATATCAACCTTTTGGAGCTCAGGGCAATCCTACTTGCACTGAAAGCATTCCTTCCCTCTGTCAAGGGGAGTGCTGAAGAAGATCAGACGCGACCGGGCCCAAGTCATTCTTGTGGCGCCGGACTGGGCTCGAAGAGTTTGGTATCCCGAGCTACTCAGTATGAGCGTGGATCCCCCGATCCGGCTGCTTCTTCGGGAGGATCTCCTGTCGCAGCATCAGGGGACGGTCCTCCACCCGAACCTGTCCAGCCTCCGCCTCCTTGCGTGGAGATTGAGCGGCGACAGCTGATTCCATTTGACTTGCCTCCTGAAGTCTGTAATGTGATTCTGGCAGCCAGGCGACCCTCCACTAAAATTTGTATACGCCTGTCGGTGGAACAAATTTGTGGCATGGTGTGCAGCAAAAGCGTTAGATCCTCTTGCTGCCCCTCTTTCTGACGTCCTCTTGTTCCTTCTCTCTTTGGCCCAGCAGGGCTCTTCTCTGGGCACTATCAAGGGCTACCTTTCTGCTCTTTCAGCCTTTCTTAGGCTGCCTGATCAGCCCTCTCTTTTCAAGTCCCCTGTTGTTAACGGATTTCTCAAAGGCATTACTCACCTTTTCCCTCCTGTTCCTTTTGTCATGCCTCAGTGGGACTTGAAGCACAAGTTACTAACTTGTGTAACGATATATCTGTAAGAGACAGTAGTTAGTGATAGATTCCTTACCTTAGAATATCCCCAGGCGTCAGGCTGGATCCGGAAAGTTTTGCGTAGCAGTACCCTTGCGCGTCGGTAGGCGGCGTCGTGCGGCTCCGCGTCCGTCGTCGGCGTCGTGATCGCCGGGATGACGTCGCGGGCAGTACTTAGGCGCCGCCCCTGCGCGCTGACGTCAGTTCTGTACACGACTTTCCGCGCCAGGAACGCAGAGCCATGCAAGAAGCTGACACAGGTGTCTGAAAAATACTAGGGCCCTGAAAGGGATGTCCTTAACCCTAGAAATCAGTTCGCAGAACGGGAGGATGGGTGGGCGGTAGGAATCTATCACTAACTACTGTCTCTTACAGATATATCGTTACACAAGTTAGTAACTTGTGCATCTGAAAGAGACACGTTAGTGATAGATTCCTTACCTTAGAATAGATACCCCAGCAATACCAACCCCGGTGGTGGGTCTGCGAACAAAGATCAGACAAGGAAGTCCTGGAGGACAGAACGGCCAAAGAAGCCGTCCCTCCGGACCTGACTGTCAAGGCAGTAATGCTTAGTAAACGTGTGCAGCGAGGCCCACGTAGCTGCCTGACAGATAACCGGCAGCGGAACACCGCGGCCCAAGGCCGTGGTAGCAGCCGTTGCCCTGGTGGAATGGGCACGCAGCCCAACAGGAGGCTCCTTCTTAGCCAAAGAATAGCAGGTCTTGATGCACAAGGTAACCCAGCGGGAGATGGTCCTCTTGTGCACCGCCCGACCTTTTTTGGCGCCCACGTAGCCAACAAAGAGCTGGTCATCCACCCGGAAGTGTTTCGTGCGGTCGATATAGGAAGGAGAGCGCACGTTTTGGGTCCAGACGGTGGAGCCTCTCTTCCTCTCTGGAAGGATGCGGAGGCGGAAAGAAGGTGGGCAAAGTGATGGTCTGCCCAATGTGGAAAGCAGTAACCACCTTTGGCAAGAAGGACGGACGCGTCCGAAGAACAACCTTGTCTGGATGAACAGACAGAAAGGGAGGTTTGCAAGAAAGAGCCTGGAGCTCACTCACCCGCCGAGCGGAGGTGATGGCCACCAGAAAGGCTGCCTTTAGAGTCAGAAGACGAAGAGGACAGTTATGCAGAGGCTCAAAGGGAGCGCACATTAAAAAGGTAAGAACCAAGTTCAAGTCCCACTGAGGCATTACAAACGGAACAGGAGGGAAGAGGTGAGTAATGCCTTTTAAGAACCTGTTAACAACAGGGGACTTGAAAAGGAGGGCTGATCAGGGAGCCTGAGGAAGGCCGAGATAGCACAAAGATAACCCTTGATGGTACCCAGGGCAGAACCCTGTTGGGCCAGAGAGAGAAGGAACAGAAGGACCTCAGAAAGAGGGGCAGAAAGGGGATCCACAGCCTTTGCTGTGCACCATGCCACAAATTTGTTCCACCTGCAGGCGTATACCACCTTAGTGGAGGGACGCCTGGCTGCCAGAATCACATCACAAACTTCGGGAGGCAAGTCGAAAGGAATCAACTGCCGCCGCTCAATCTCCACGCAAGCAGGTGTAGACTGGACAGGTTCGGGTGGAGGACCGTCCCCTGCTGCTGCGACAGAAGATCCTCCCGAAGAGGCAGACGGATCGGGGGATCTATGCTCATATTGAGTAGCTCGGGATACCAAACTCTTCGAGCCCAGTCCGGAGCCACAAGAATGACTTGGGCCCGGTCGTGCCGAATCTTCTTCAACACTCTGGGTAGAAGTGGTATAGGCGGAAAGGCGTACAACAGACCGCAACTCCACTCGCGACGAAAAGCGCCGCCGAGCGAGTGCCGCCTTGGAAATTCCAACGCGCAGAACCGATGACATTGCGCGTTCTCTTCGGTGGCGAATAGATCTAACCAAGGCTCTCCCCACTGTAGAAAGAGTCCTTGCGCCACTTCCGAGTGAAGACGCCATTCGTGATCCATCATGCACCTGCGGCTGAGTTCGTCCGCCCTGGCGTTCAGAGAACCTGCCAGGTGTTGGAACCATCAGGAACATGCCCTGATGTTCCAGCCATGTCCAGAGGCGCAGAGCCTCCTGACAAAGGGTCCAAGACCCCACCCCGCCCTGTTTGTTGCAGTACCACATGGCGGTGGTGTTGTCTGTGAACACCTGCACTACCTTCCCTTTGACAGAGGGAAGGAATGCCTTGAGTGCAAGCCGGATCGCCCGGAGCTCCAGAAGGTTGATATGGAGCCGGGACTCCGCCGGAGACCAGAGGCCTCTGATCTCCGCTCTCCCATGTGACCGCCCCATCCCAGAAGGGACGCGTCCGTCACAACTGTATGCTCTGGCTGGGGAAGGGAGAGGGATCTGCCCATGACCCATTGCCGGTTCGAGAGCCACCACTGCAACTGTTTTGCAGTCCCCTCCGAGATCTGGACGTGATCGGACAGGTTGCCCTGGTGCTGCGCCCACTGGAACTTCAGGTCCCACTGCAGAGCCCGCATATGCCATCTGGCATGATTGACCAGCAGGATGCAGGAGGCCATGAGGCCCAGCAGCCTCAGGGTCATCCGTACCGAAACCCAGGATAAAGGCCGAAAGATCGGAATCATAGCCTGAATATCCCGGACTCGCCGTTCGGGAGGATAGGCCCGAAACTGCGTCGTGTCCAGAACTGCTCCGATGAAAAGGAGCTGTGGAGAAGGAGATTAGATGCGACTTCGGCACATTGATGGAGAACCCCAGCGAGTGCAGGAGTTCGGCCGTAGTCTGGAGGTGGGAGACGACTGCCTGGGACGAGCCCGCCTTCAGCAGCCAGTCGTCGAGGTAGGGGAAGACTGAAACCCCTGCCCGGCGCAGATGAGCTGCGACCACCGCCATCACTTTCGTGAACACCCGAGGGGCACTGGTAAGGCCAAAGGGGAGCACGGTGAACTGAAAATGCTCGGGGCCTACCGTGAACCGAAGGTAACGCCGGTGGGCCGGCAGGACGGGGATGTGGAAATACGCGTCCTGCAAGTCCAACGCTACCAACCAGTCTCCAGGGTCGAGGGCAGTCAAGACCTGAGCTAGGGTGAGCATCTTGAACTTCTCCTTCCGGAGGAAGCGATTGACGTTCCGGAGGTCCAAGATAGGACGCATGTCCTCCTTGTCCTTTTTGGGCACCAGAAAGTAGTGGGAGTAGCAACCACGCCCTACTTCTGGGGTCGGAACATGCTCGATGGCCCTCTTGGTCAAGAGGGCCGTGACTTCCTTCTGTAGAAGCACCAAGTGATCCCCTGACATGCGGTGGAATTGAGGTGGCATGGCTGGGGGGTGGTCTCGAAGGGGAGGGGAGTAGCCCCTTCGGACAATGTCCAAGACCCACCTGTCCGAGGTGATGGTGCGCCAGTGGGGAAGGTGATGGCGGACCCTGCCCCCTACTGGCGTGCCGTGCACCTGAAAGGAGGGACTAGGAGGGCTTGGAGGCCGCGGACGGGTTGGAGGTGGTGGCCTGACCCGCACGCTGGTTGCCCGATCCGCCACGGCGGAATCCACGTCCTCGGCCACGCGAAGACGCTGCTGCGCGGGCCGGTGGCTGGGCTGCTGACGTGAAGGGGCGCCCCTACCGTGGCCACGATAGGGGCGAAAAGCAGAAGGCAGCGGAGGGCGTGTAGCAGAAAGGCCCAGGGACTTGGCAGTAGCCCGTGAGTCCTTAAAGCGCTCCAACGCATGGTCTGCTTTGGACCCAAAAAGACCGACTCCATCAAAGGGCATGTCCATGAGAGTATTCTGGACATCCCCTGAAAAACCAGTGGTTCTTAGCCAGGCGTGGCGTCGGAGCGCCACCGTCGTTGCAATCGACCTGCCCAGCGAGTCGGCGGTGTCAAGGCCACAACGGATAGTGTATTTGGCCGCATCCCTTCCTTCCGCAATGGCGCGGGAAAGCAGTGCCTGGACCTCCTCAGGGCACTGGGGCAAAACATCCGCCACCGAATCCCACAGAGAGTGGGTATATCGGCCCAAAAGACAAGCGGTGTTAACGGACCGCAAGCCAGCACTGGAGGAAGAAAAACCTTTCTTCCCAAACTGATCCAGGCGTTTGGATTCCCTATCCGGAGGAGCGGTAGGGAAGGCGGTTTGGGAAGCGGAGGCTTGGACAACCAAGCTCTCAGGAGTGGGGTGGACAGAAAGAAACAGGGGGTCGCCCGGAGCGGGGCGATGGCGTCGTGACACGTTCCGATCCACAGGAGCCCCTGTGTTGGGCTTGGACCAGGCGCCCAAAAGAACGTCCGTGAGGGCGTCGTTAAACGGCAGCACAGTCTCCGCAGAGGAGGCTGCCGGCTGAAGCACCTCTGTCAAGATGTTAGGCTTGACCGTCAAAGTAGGGAGCTGGAGACGTAAGGCCCCAGCAGCCCTACGCAACACCGTACCAAAATTGGCCCCCTCCTCCGTAGCCACGGGAGGAGACAGCATGCCAGTGTCAGGAGAAGTATCCAGACCACTGGCCTCCCCTAGACTCTCTGTCCAGTCCTCATCATACTGACAGTTGCGTGTCAGAGGGTCATCAGACCCCTCCCAGTCCTCCTGGTCCTCCTCTGGTTCAAAATAAGGAGGAGGAGGGACATTTGGGACCCAAGGTCCCATCGGCGCCGGAGCCGGCGTCGAGCGACGTCGCTCCGGGTCCAAGTCCGGAGCCGGAAGGAACTGGGGACGACGCCGCCCGGAGCCCAGGGCGGCGTCAAGAACGGCACCGGAGACATCGGCGCCGGCGGAGGTGTCGTGAGGTCGACCGGCGTCGATGGGGGTTGTGGAGCCGGGATCGAGGCCGGGGCCGGAGCCGGAGCCGGGATCGAGGCTGGAGGCTCGGGCGACGCCGGGGCCGGAGCCGCCGGCGACGCCGGATCAACCCCATCAGGGCCCGCGGGGCCCGAAGGCGCACCGGAGGGGCCTGAAGGCCCGAAGAGGCGGGCCATGGCCGACAGGAACTCCTGTACCTTGGCCGGATCCGCCCCGAACCCGGGAAGGGCGGGTATGACGGGGGCGACTCCACAGGCAAGTCCGGGGCCGCGGGGCGGGGACGGTGCCGGGAGGGGCCTCAGCCGAGTCGCGAGACCGGCGAGGCGAAGTCCGAGAGCGACGATGCTTCTTGGACTTCTTGTGTCGAGACTTACCGGACGAAGAAGACTTCGACGCCGACGACCGGTGTGCACTCCGCGAGCGACCCCTGGACCTCTCACGCGACCGGGGCTTCCGCGGAGCCGAATGCCGGGCCTCGAGGAGCTTTCGAGACCGCTCTCGCAAAGCCTTCGGGTTGAGGGCCTGGCATTCGGGACAAGACTCGGTGTCGTGGCCTCGGCCGAGGCAGAAGAGACACTCCCAATGCGGGTCGGTGACGGACATCATCCGCGCACAGGCGCCGCATCGCTTGAAGCCGGGCATCCCTACGACACCTGAAGGCTGGAAAAACACAGTGAAAAATCACCAAAAAGTATGGTCAAAAATTGACCAGGGCACTGCTCTTCCCGGATCTGCGCTTACTGGCGCGGAAAAAGAAGAACTGACGTCAGCGCGCAGGGGCGGCGCCTAAGTACTGCCCGCGACGTCATCCCGGCGATCACGACGCCGACGACGGACGCGGAGCCGCACGACGCCGCCTACCGACGCGCAAGGGTACTGCTACGCAAAACTTTCCGGATCCAGCCTGACGCCTGGGGATATTCTAAGGTAAGGAATCTATCACTAACGTGTCTCTTTCAGATCCTGCTTCTCACATACTTAATGTGCGCTCCCTTTGAGCCTCTTCATAACTGTCCTTTGCGGTTATTAACTTTGAAAACTGTGTTCCTGGTGGCCATCACTTCCGCTCGGCGGGTGAGTGAGCTCCAAGCTCTTTCCTGTAAACCTCCTTTTCTGGCGGTTCATCCGGACAAGTTGGTTCTTCGACCACGTCCCTCCTTTCTACCAAAAGTAGTCTCTGCCTTTCATCCCGGGCAAACTGTGACTCTGCCCACTTTCTTTCCGCCTCCGCACCCTTCAAGAGAAGAGGAGAGGCACCACCGTCTGGACCCAAAACGTGCACTTTCGTTCTATCTCAACCGCACACAGCAGTTCCGGGTGGATGACCAGCTCTTTGTTGGATACGTGGTCGCCAAGAAAGGCCGGGCTGTGCACAAGAGGACTATCTCACGATGGGTTGTCTTGTGCATTAAAGCCTGTTACTCTCTGGCTAAAAAGGAACCTCCGGTTGGGCTGCACGCCCATTCTACCAGGGCGACAGCAGCTACTACAGCATTGGGACGCGGTGTCCCCCTGCAAGACATCTGTCAGGCGGCCACTTGGGCCTCGTTGCATACTTTCACAAAGCACTATTGCCTTGACAGTCAAGTCCGGAGAGACGGCTTCTTTGGCCGGTCGGTTCTCCGTGACTTTCTGGTGTGATTTCACTTCGCAGACCCACCACCGGGGATGGTATTGCTTGGGTTTGTATTCTAAGGTAAGGAATCTATCACTAACGTGTCTCTTTCAGATGCACAAGTTACTTGTGTAACGATATATCTGTAAGAGACATTAGTTAGTGATAGATTCCTTACCGCCCGCCCATCCTCCCCGTTCTGCGAACTGTTCTCTAGGGTTCAGGTCATCCCTTTCAGAGCCCTAGTTCTATTGCACCAGTAGTCGGTCTCTGGCATGGCTCTGCGCTCCTGGCGCGGAAAAGTTGTGTATATAACTGACGTCAGCGCGCGTGGGCGCATCTAAATAGCTCCCATGACGTCATCTCGGTGACCACGACGCCAGCGACGTACGCGGAGCAGTACGACGACGCCTACCGACGCGCAGGGGTATTGCTGACGAAAAACTTTCCGGATCCAGTCTGACGCCTGGGGATATTCTAAGGTAAGGAATCTATCACTAACTAATGTCTCTTACAGATATATCGTTACACAAGTAAGTAACTTGTGCGATGGAAATACTCACAGGCAACCAGAATGGCTTTGAAGCTAAATTCTTAAAAATATGGAGCCCTAGTAAAAGATACTGCTTGGTTTGAGCAGTCCTCCAACCGTTTTCATGGGGCAGTTAAGAGGAACAGAGGCAATCTTGGGAGGATAAAGAAAACCCGGTGTGAGGGGCTGGCTTAGTATATGGTGCTCACTTATGTAAGAGTAGCACCCTGCACTAATCCCGACAACCCTTATGGTGATTTTAGTGGTCTTAGACAACCATAGAAAGCTCTCTAAGTGGAAGCTGTGGAGAGCAACCTTCAGGCTTAGTCCAGAAGGAGTGTGAAGCAGTTTGTTTTACCAGTACTTACTCTTATGGTATAGGTTAAGTGAAAAAGAATCACACAGTGTAGTTATAAAAATAGGTATTTTATAGACTCCCGCTCTCGTTGATGGGACGGGCAGTCCTTTTTAAAATGATGACCCTCCCGCGGCTGCTATACACACTTCAGAACACTCCAGTGAAAATCCCAGATTTCTATTTTCATAGAATTAACAGGATTTTGAGGTCCTTACTGTGGGACGGAGGGGTGGCCCGAATCGCACTGGTTGAACTACAGCGGGGAGTTTACAAGGGGGGGCTGGCGATTCCAGACATCCGAGCTTACTATTGGGCCGCTCAGCTGGTAGTGGTGAATGACTGGGTGTTTGGGGACCGATCGGAACCTGAATACAGAACGGACCCCATGGCTATGGGAAGCGGGGACTACCCAGCGCTTTTATATGGCAATAGGAAAAGGGGGAGGCTCCCGCTCCACATGCAGATAGTGGTGCAGGATTGGAAAGCAGCCAACAAACACTTGGGCTAGAGGGGGAGACTAACGGCAGAAACCCCACTATGGGAAAGTGACAGTCTAGGGGATGTTAAAAAGCTGAGAGCATACACGAAATGGCACAGAATAGGGATAGAGAAGCTGGGGGATGAGTGGAGGTCGGGCGCCCTAGTAACCTTCGAAATGTTAGAGACTGAATATGATCAGGCACATACCGAAATATTTCGCTATCGACAGATACAGCATGCAATAAAAAGCCATCTTCAAGAGGGGGAAAATATCCCAGACTACTCTCCCTTGAAGGATAGACTGTTATTGGACCCAATGCCCTTCAAAGCTGTCTTCCTGATATACAAAAAGATTATGAATAACATGCCCGACTGCTTGACCTCAGTTAGAGAGACATGGTAGACAGATTTAGGACCAGTGGATGACGAAGAATGGGCCGAAGCATTGCAGAGCCCAAGAAAGATAGGGATCAGGGCTCGATCCCGTTCAGTGCAATTAAAAATACTGCATAGATCCTACTTATCCAGGACAAGACTGTTCAAAATGGGCTGGACAGACTCAGCAAACTGCATTAGGGGTTGTGGCATGCAGGGCACCTTCTACCATACAATTTGGACCTGCCCAAACATACAAGCCTATTGGTCCAAAATAATCGACATAATGGGAGAGGTGATGGATGTGCCAGTACCATTGCAGGCTAAGTGGGTACTGCTGGGGATCTCTGGCGAAGAGAAGTGGCCAAAATATGCTAGCATCTGGTTTAGAACAGCGACTGCGGTGGCAAAACGTAACCTAGCTAGGCTGTGGGGGGCGGTGAGACCCCCAGCGATACAGGACTGGGAAAACGACTTGGACTGGAGTCGGAGGGCGGAGCAGATAATATATAGTTCCCGAGGCTGCCAGCGCAAATTTGGTAAAATATGGGGGCCATGGTCACACTACCGGGGATTACCCATCCAGATGGGAGGGGAGGCGGGAGCCAATATAAACACCTCACACGGGAGGGACTAGGACCCTAGACTACCCAGGTAATGCTGTAAGAAATATGCTGTAAAAAATAATGCAAACTGAACACCTGATAAGAGAGATGATCACCAGCGAGTAGTCAATGTCTGGCAATGTGATTTGATGCAACTGTGAAGTGCTATGGTTCAACTGTTAAATAAAAAGATTTCTAAAAATAAAATAATAATAAAAAAATAGGTATTTTATTACAAACACTCACTTAGACATTGTATTATCTCCTACCCGGAGATACAAACACAATACACACAATATTTAGGAAATAGAACTTTGAAGTAGCACAAATACCTAGTGGTCCCCAGGTTGAGACCAAACCATATACTAAAATATTGGAATGCGAACCACGACTCAAGTCAAGAATGGACCCAGAAGACGTAGAAGTGTTGGGGACCCAAGGAACAACCAAAGGTAAGTACCCAGGAGCCCCACGGAGGCCATGTGCAGAGCGTGAACACGACCGCGTGATCAACACAAGTCAATGGGTAAGTCGCGGTTGTAGAAAATGGACCCTTCCCAGTGGACCCTGAAGAAAACCCCGTGGAAGATGGAAGGTTGGAGAGTCACTCCACCCGTGGATACCCCAGGAACCAGGATACCTACACCAGGAAAGCCGGGTGCATAGGTGTCGAGTGACTTCGGAAACCTCCGTAGACCACAATGGAGGACTTCAGGAAAGATGCCGCTGGAGAAGAAGACGAAGGAGTCCGGTGTAACCCAAAGGTGGATTCAAGGTGAGAAGAACCTGCAAGCAGAGGGAACAGAGTCTATGCCACTCAGGAGTGACCAGGAGGCACGGAAGACGTATGCTCACTGATGTCGTTAGATGCAGGGGAGTTGACGGTGCCCTTGAAGTTGCAGCTGTGTGGACCAGGCGACGCTGTGGAAGACAAGGAGCCGTTCACGAGCTATCCCACTTCGGACGTCAAGAGCCAGGGTTCAGTGTCCGGCAGGGGCACCAACAAAGCAAGCGGATATGGTATGCAGTTCCTTGGAGAGGAAGAAGCTGGGTCGGTCTAACAGCCTAACCCTCTGGTGGAGACAGGGTGTCTCCCGATTTGGGGCCCTCACACACCCGGCTAGGTGTCATGCTTCATCATAGGGCATGCTCCTCGTCAGGCCGGTGCTGCAATGCCTGACGGGCACCCTATGAGGGGCTTTTTATCGGAGATCTTTTCGTCCCAAGCCGTTGGGTGCAGTGTGGGTATAGGGCCTTGTGGTGTAGATGTTGGTGCAAGGTGTGAGGGAATTGTACAGATAGGGCTAAAATGAGGCACAGTGGTACTCCAAATCAAATGTAATCAGCGAGCCCACTAGTCCCAATTAAAATCAGAAAAGGTGTGTCACCTCTGAGATAATGGACAGTGGTGGCTACGGAATGGTGGTCGACATGTTTCTTGCCTAATGTGTCAGGAGGATCACGTGGCAATTCTTCAGGACCAAGTATATACTATCTACACAGTGGTTGGTTCCAGTATTAGTGTCAGATGTGAACCATGCACTTAAAGCAACCTAACAATGAAGTACCTTATTAGTAGACCAACCTAAAACAAAAAAACAGAAATGAAAACAACATAAATCATAATGAACAACATTAAAAGCAGCCTCTGGGGAGACAACATGCAAATCTACATGCTCAGGTGGTTAGTAGAACTCATAAGTGGTAAGCTCTGTGAAAAAGGAAGAAACATTGTGGCAAACGTGTAGCACATCTAAGGACTGAGGTAAATGCGGTGGTAAAGCAACCACCGTGGTACATTTGCAGCAAAACACTCACCCAATTAAGGCGGCTCACTAGCTCCTTCAAGGAACAGGCGGACAGGCGGTAATACTATTAACGTTCTAGATATGGAATAAAATCCAGAAATTGTTACAGGCAGCCTGTTTGTCCCAGCGGAATCAGACCCGCATGGAAAAAGACCACGGGGCGCACCCTGTCTCCACCAGAGGGTTAGGGTGTTAGACCGACCCAGCCTCTTCCTCTTCTTCTCTCTCTCTCTCTAAGGAACTGCATACCATATCCGCTTGCTAGATCCCCCGGGGGCACGTATGCTGGACCTATAAACTCCCCTAGTCCCTCCTTTTTTGATATAGGGGCACCAACAAGCCTTGGCAACGGCAAACAATGTAGTGGAAGAAAAAGGTGCAGTGTCGGGACCAGCAAGGTCCAAGTGATTCACCACAAGAAGGTAAGTCGGAGCAGGCCCGACCAAATAGGAGAGCCCACGGATGCCAAAGAAGACCCTCAAGTGGACGCACGGGTCGAAGGCACAGGAGTCGCAAGAGGACCTCGAGCAGCTCACCAATGAAGAAGGCCCACGATGCAGAGGAAGCGGTGAGGGCGAAGATCTTGGCTTCAGGAGTTGCTTGAGGTTGGAGCTTCTTGGAGCCCGAAGATCTCTGGAGGAGAAAGCCAACAAGCCTTGGCAACAGCAAGTTGATGCGGTGCACAGGGGATCTGAAAGAGACACGTTAGTGACAGATTCCTTACCTTAGAATATCCCCAGGCGTCAGACTGGATCCGGAAAGTTTTTCGTCAGCAGTACCCCTGCGCGTCGGTAGGTGGCGTTGTGCGGCTCCGCGTTCTTCGTAGGCGCCGGGATGACGTCACGGAGACTACTTAGGCGCCACCCATGCGCGCTGACGTCAGTTCTTTATTTTTCCGCACCAGCAAGCGCAGATCCGGTTAGAGCACGTACCTTAGTCACTTTTTGACTAGTTGTTTTTTGGGACTTTTGTCTCTAATTTCTATATTGACTCCTGGTGCCACGTAGGGATGCCTGGTTTTAAAACCTTCGGGGCCTGCCGCCGTACGATGTCGGTGGCCGACCCCCATGGCGTCTGTCTCTACTGTCTAGAGCGCAACCATGACTCCCGGTCATGTTCCGACTGTCTGGCCATGGCTCCGAAGGCTTTGCGGGAGCGGTCCCGAAAGCTGCTAGAGGCCCGGCAGTTGTCTCCGCGCCGTTCCAGATCCAGGGGTCGCTCAAGGACCGACCGCGGAGTCGCCATCATCGCTCCTCGGGGTCCAAGTCGTCGCCATCCAGATTCCGGTAGCGACGTCATAAAGAAGTCGAAGAAGCGCGTACGCTCTCCGACCTCCCCTCGTCGGTCTTCTGACGCAGACGAGGGGACCCAGGGTCTTTCCCCTTGGGCTCCGTTGGAGCCTGTCAGTCCCGCGGCCTACCCGCCATACTCGGGTCCGTCGGCGACTCCGGCCCAGGTGCAAGAGTTTCTTGCTGCCATGGACCGCCTTTTCGGGCCTAGGGCTCCCGCTGGTGCGCCTTCGGGCCCCGCGGTCCCTTTTGGGGGCCCTTGGTTGCCGCCGGCTCCGCCGTCGGCAGCATCCACCTCAAAGCCTTCCTAGTCCGCGCTTTGGGGTGCACCCCACGCCGGTGGGCGGCAGGATTCAACATCACCTCCCCCACTGGCACTCTGTCACTTTGGACAGCTGGGTGCTCCAAATCATCCGAAGGGGCTATTCCCTCCCATTCGAGTCTGCCCCCCGTCCATGCCACTTCAGTTCCACCACATTTCGGGGGATCACTTAGCGCTTCTCCAACAGGAAGTCACAGCCTTCTTGGCCAAGGGGGCCATCGAGCGCGTTCCTGGGCCAGAAGTAGGACATTGATGTTATTCCCACTACTTTCTGGTCCCCAAGAAGGACAAGGGGGGCTTGCGCCCCATCTTGGACCTCCGGAACGTCAATCGCTTCCTCCGGAAGGAAAAGTTCAAGATGTTGACTCTGGCTCAGGTCTTGGCTGCCCTCGACCCTGGAGACTGGATGGTAGCGTTGGACTTGCAGGACGCATATTTTCACATTCCCGTCCTGCCGGCCCATCGGCGTTACCTGCGATTCACGGTAGGCCAGGAGCATTTTCAGTTTACCGTGCTCCCTTTCGGCCTTACCAGCGCCCCTCGGGTGTTCACAAAATTGATGGCGGTGGTCGCAGCTCATCTGCGCAGGTCAAGGGGTATCAGTCTTCCCCTACCTCGACGACTGGTTGTTGAAGGCGGGGTCGCCCCAGGCAGTCGTCACCCACCTTCAGACTACGGCCGACCTCCTGCAGTTACTGGGGTTCTCCATCAATGTGCCAAGTCGCACCCGAGTCCTTCTCAAAAGCTCCCCTTCATCAGAGCGGTTCTGGACTCGACGCAGTTTCTGGTTTATCCTCCCGAGCGGCGAGTCCGGGATATTCAGGCTATGATTCCCATCTTTCAGCCTCTATCCCGGGTTTCAGTCAGGCTGACCCTCCGGCTCCAGGGCCTGATGGCCTCCTGCATTCTGCTAGTGCAACATGCCAGGTGGCATATGCGAGCTCTGCAGTGGGACCTGAAGTTCCAGTGGGCGCAGCATCAGGGCAACCTGTCCGATCTTGTCCAGATCTCGGAGGGCACTGCACGACAATTGCAGTGGTGGTTCACTAATCGCGATTGGGTCAATGGCAGATCCCTCTCCCTTACCCAACCGGAGCACACAGTGGTGACGGATGCGTCCCTCCTGGGATGGGGCGGCCACCTGGGAGAGGCGGAGATCAGAGGCCTCTGGACTCCGGCGGAGTCCCGGCTCCATATCAATCTTTTGGAGCTGTGGGCGATCCGACTTGCACTCAAGGCATTCCTTCCCTCTGTCCGGGGAAGTGTAGTGCAGGTGTACACGGACAACACCACCGCCATGTGGTATTGCAACAAACAGGGCGGGGTGGGGTCGTGGACCCTATGTCAGGAGGCTCCGCGCCTCTGGACATGGCTGGAACATCAAGGTATTACCTTGGTGGTTCAACACCTGGCAGGTTCTCTGAACGCCAGGGCAGACGAACTCAGCCTCCGGTGCTTGATGGATCTGAAAGAGACACGTTAGTGACAGATTCCTTACCTTAGAATATCCCCAGGCGTCAGGCTGGATCCGGAAAGTTTTCTGCGTAGCAGTACCCTTGCGCGTCGGTAGGCGGCGTCGTGCGGCTCCGCGTCCGTCGTCGGCGTCGTGATCGCCGGGATGACGTCGCGGGCAGTACTTAGACGCCGCCCCTGCGCGCTGACGTCAGTTCTTCTTTTTCCGCGCCAGCAAGCGCAGATCAGGGAAGAGCAGTGCCCTAGTCATTTTTTGACTAACATTTTGGGTGAATTTTTTCACTGTTTCTTTCTAATCGACTCCAAGGTGTCGTAGGGATGCCCGGCTTTAAACGTTGCGACGCCTGTGCTCGGATGATGTCAATCACAGACCCGCTTCTGGAGTGTCTCTTCTGCCTCGGCCGAGGCCACGACACGAAGTCGTGTTCCGACTGCCGGGCCCTCAACCCGAAAGCTTTGCGAGAGCGGTCTCGAAAGCTCCTCGAGGCCCGGCAGTCGGCTCCGCGCCACGCAAGCCCCGGTCGCGTGAGAGGTCAGGGGGTCGGTCGCGGAGTCCTCACCGGTCGTCAGGATCCAAGTCTTCGTCGTCCGGTAAGTCTAAGCACAAGAAGTCCAAAAGCATCATCGCTCTAGGACTTCGCCTCGCCGATCTCGCAACTCGGCTGAGGCCCCTCCCGGCACCGTCCCTGCCCCTCGGCCCGGACATGCCTGTGGAGTCGCCCCCGCAATACCCGTCCTTCCCGGGTTCGGGGCGGATCCGGCCCAAGTACAGGAATTCCTGTCGGCCATGGCCCGCCTCTTCGGGCCTCAAGGTCCCTCCGGTGCGCCTTCGGGCCCCGCGGGCCTGATGGGGTTGCCCGGCGTCGCCGCCGACTCCGGTCCCGGCGTCGCTCGTGCCTCCAGCCTCGATCCCGGCTCCGGCTTCGGCCCCGGCCTCGATCCCGGCTCCGGTGGTACCGCAACCCCCATCGACGCCGGTCGACCTGACCACGCCTCCGCCGGCGTCGATGTCTCCGGTGCCGTTCCTGGCGCCGCCCGGGGCTCGGGCGGCGTCGTCCCCATGTACTCTCCAGCTCCGGACATGGAGCCGGACCGACGTCGCTCGACGCCGGTTCCGGCGCCGATGGGACCTTGGATCCCCAATGTCCCTCCTCCTCCTTATTTTGAACCGGAGGAGGACCAGGAGGACTGGGAGGGTCTGAGGACCCTCTGGCACAGCAGTGTCAGTATGATGAGGACTGGGCAGAGGAACTAGGGGATGCCAGTGGTCTAGATACTTCCCCTGACACTGGCATGCTGTCTCCTCCCGTGGCTACGGAGGAGGGAGCCAATTTTGCAACGCTGTTGCGTAGGGCAGCTGGAGCCTTACATCTCCGGCTCCCTACGGTGACGGTCAAGACTA
Organism: Calotriton arnoldi; assembly: GCA_963921515.1. Classification (NCBI taxonomy): domain Eukaryota; kingdom Metazoa; phylum Chordata; class Amphibia; order Caudata; family Salamandridae; genus Calotriton; species Calotriton arnoldi. The sequence goes on along the minus strand of CAWUFW010004722.1, from coordinate 118,048 downwards.
ATCTCTTGACAGAAGTGCTTCAGCCGGCAGCCTCCTCGTTGGAGACTGTGCTGCCGTTTAACGATGCACTTACTGACGTTCTTTTGGGCGCCTGGTCCAAGCCCAACACAGGGGCTCCTGTGGATAGGAACGTGTCCCGACGCCATCGCCCAGCTCCGGGCGACCCCTTGTTCTCTCTGTCCACCCCACTCCTGAGAGCTTGGTTGTCCAAGCCTCCGCTTCCCAAACCGCCTTCCCTACCGCCCCTCCGGATAGGGAATCCAAAGGCCTGGATCAATTTGGGAAGAAGGGTTTTCTTCCTCCAGTGCTGGCTTGCGGTCCATCAACACCGCTTGTCTTTTGGGCGATATACCCACTCCTTGTGGGATTCGGTGGCGACTGTTTTGCCCCAGTGTTCTGAGGAGGTCCAGACACTGCTTTCCCGCGCCATTGCGGAAGGAAGGATGCGGCCAAATACACCATACGATGTGGCCTTGATACCGCCGACTCGCTGGGCAGATCTATTGCAACGACGGTGGCGCTGCGTCGCCACGCCTGGCTGAGAACCACTGGTTTTCAGGGGATGTCCAGAATACTCTCATGGACATGCCCTTTGATGGAGTCGGTCTTTTTGGTTCCAAAGCAGACCATGCGTTGGAGCGCTTTAAGGACTCACGGGCTACTGCCAAGTCCCTGGGCCTTTCTGCTACACGCCCTCCGCTACCTTCTGCTTTTCGCCCCTATCGTGGCCACGGAAGGGGCGCCCAGTCACGTCAGCAGCCGAGCCACCGGCCCGCGCAGCAGGCGTCTTAGCGTGGCCGAGGACGTGGACACCGCCGTGGCGGTTCGGGCAACCAGCGTGCGGGTCAGGCCACCACCTCCAACCCGTCCGCGGCCTCCAAGCCCTCCTAGTCCCTCCTTTCAGGTGCACAGCACGCCAGTCGGGGGCAGGGTCCGCCATCACCTTCACCACTGGCGTCCCATCACCTCGGACAGGTGGGTCTTGGACATCGTCCGAAGGGGCTACTCCCTCCCCTTCGAGACCACCCCCCAGCCATGCCACCTCAATTCCACCGCATGTCAGGGGATCACTTGGTGCTTCTACAGAAGGAAGTCACGGCCCTCTTGGCCAAGAGGGCCATCGAGCATGTTCCGACCCCAGAAGTAGGGCGTGGTTGCTACTCCCACTACTTTCTGGTGCCCAAAAGGACAAGGAGGACATGCGTCCTATCTTGGACCTCCGGAACGTCAATCGCTTCCTCCGGAAGGAGAAGTTCAAGATGCTCACCCTAGCTCAGGTCTTGACTGCCCTCGACCCTGGAGACTGGCTGGTAGCGTTGGACTTGCAGGACGCTTATTTCCACAACCCCGTCCTGCCGGCCCACCGGCGTTACCTTCGGTTCACGGTGAGGCCTCGAGCACTTTCAGTTCACCGTGCTCCCCTTTGGCCTTACCAGTGCCCCTCGGGTGTTCACGAAAGTGATGGCGGTGGTCGCAGCTCATCTGCGCCGGGCAGGGGTTTCAGTCTTCCCCTACCTCGACGACTGGCTGCTGAAGGCGGGCTCGTCCCAGGCAGTCGTCTCCCACCTCCAGACTACGGCCGAACTCCTGCACTCGCTGGGGTTCTCCATCAATGTGCCGAAGTCGCATCTGATTCCTTCTCCACAGCTCCTTTTCATCGGAGCAGTTCTGGACACGACGCAGTTTCGGGCCTATCCTCCCGAACGGCGAGTCCGGGATATTCAGGCTATGATTCCGATCTTTCAGCCTTTATCCTGGGTTTCGGTACAGATGACCCTGAGGCTGCTGGGCCTCATGGCCTCCTGCATCCTGCTAGTCGATCATGCCAGATGGCATATGCGGGCTCTGCAGTGGGACCTGAAGTTCCAGTGGGCGCAGCACCAGGGCAACCTGTCCGATCACGTCCAGATCTCGGTGGGGACTGCAAAACAGTTGCAGTGGTGGCTCTCGAACCGGCAATGGGTCATGGGCAGATCCCTCTCCCTTCCCCAGCCAGAGCACACAGTTGTGACGGACGCGTCCCTTCTGTGATGGGGCGGTCACATGGGAGAGGCGGAGATCAGAGGCCTCTGGTCTCCGGGGGAGTCCCGGCTCCATATCAACCTTCTGGAGCTCCGGGCGATCCGACTTGCACTGAAGGCATTCTTTCCCTCTGTCAAAGGGAAGGTAGTGCAGGTGTTCACAGACAACACCACCGCCATGTGGTACTGCAACAAACAAGGCGGGGTGGGGTGCGTGGACCCTCTGTCAGGAGGCTCTGCGCCTCTGGACATGGCTGGAACATCAGGGCATGTTCCTGATGGTTCAACACCTGGCAGGTTCTCTGAACGCCAGGGCGGGACGAACTCAGCCGCAGATGCATGATGGATCACGAATGGCGTCTTCACTCGGAAGTGGCGCAAGGACTCTTTCTACAGTGGGGAGAGCCTTGGTTAGATCTATTCGCCACCGAAGAGAACGCGCAATGTCATCAGTTCTGCGCGTTGGAATTTCCAAGGCGGCACTCGCTCGGCGACGCTTTTCGTCGCGAGTGGAGTTGCGGTCTATTGTACGCCTTTCCGCCTATACCACTTCTACCCAGAGTGTTGAAGAAGATTCGGCACGACCGGGCCCAAGTCATTCTTGTGGCTCCGGACTGGGCTCGAAGAGTTTGGTATCCCGAGCTACTCAGTATGAGCGTAGATCCCCGATCCGTCTGCCTCTTCGGGAGGATCTTCTGTCGCAGCAGCAGGGGACGGTCCTCCACCCACACCTGTCCAGCCTCCACCTGATTGCGTGGAGATTGAGCGGCGGCAGTTGATTCCTTTCGACTTGCCTCCCGAAGTTTGTGATGTGATTCTGGCAGCCAGGCGTCCCTCCACTAAGGTGGTATACGCCTGCAGGTGGAACAAATTTGTGGCATGGTGCACAGCAAAGGCTGTGAACCCCCTTTCTGCCCCTCTTTCTGAGGTCCTTCTGTTCCTTCTTTCTCTCTCCCAACAGGGTTCTGCCCTGGGTACCATCAAGGGTTATCTCTGTGCTATCTCGGCCTTCCTCAGGCTCCCTGATCAGCCCTCCCTTTTCAAGTCCCCTGTTGTTAACAGGTTCTTAAAAGCATTACACACCTCTTCCCTCCTGTTCCGTTTGTGATGCCTCAGTGGGACTTGAACTTGGTTCTTACCTTTTTAATGTGCGCTCCCTTTGAGCCTCTACATAACTGTCCTCTTCGTCTTCTGACTCTGAAGACAGCCTTTCTGGTGGCCATCACCTCCGCTCGGCGGGTGAGTGAGCTCCAGGCTCTATCTTGCAAACCTCCCTTTCTGTCTGTTCATCCAGACAAGGTTGTTCTTCGGACGCGTCCGTCCTTCTTGCCAAAGGTGGTTACTGCCTTCCACATTGGGCAGACCATCACTTTGCCTACCTTCTTTCCGCCTCCGCATCCTTCCAGACAGGAAGAGAGGCTCCACCGTCTGGACCCAAAGCGTGCGCTCTCCTTCTATATCGACCGCACAAAACACTTCCGGGTGGATGACCAGCTCTTTGTTGGCTACGTGGGCGCCAAAAAGGTCGGGCGGTGCACAAGCGAACCATCTCCCGCTGGGTTACCTTGTGCATCAAGACCTGCTATTCTTTGGCTAAGAAGGAGCCTCCTGTTGGGCTGCGTGCCCATTCCACCAGGAGCAGCGGCTGCTACCACGGCCTTGGGCCGCGGTGTTCCGCTGCCGGTTATCTGTCAGGCAGCTACGTGGGCCTCGCTGCACACGTTTACAAAGCATTACTGCCTTGACAGTCAGGTCCGGAGGGACGGCTTCTTTGGCCGTTCTGTCCTCCAGGACTTCCTTGTCTGATCTTTGTTCGCAGACCCACCACCGGGGTTGGTATTGCTGGGGTATCTATTCTAAGGTAAGGAATCTGTCACTAACGTGTCTCTTTCAGATGCACAAGTTACTAACTTGTGTAGCGATATATCTGTAAGAGACAGTAGTTAGTGACAGATTCCTTACCGCCCACCATCCTCCCGTTCTGCGAACTGATTTCTAGGGTTAAGGACATCCCTTTCCAGGGCCCTAGTATTTTTCAGACACCTATGTCAGCTTCTTGCATGGCTCTGCGTTCCTGGCGCGGAAAGTCGTGTACAGAACTGGCGTCAGCGCGCAGGGCGGCGTCTAAGTACTGCCCGCGACGTCATCCCGGCGATCACGACGCCGACGACGGACGCGGAGCCGCACGACGCCGCCTACCGACGCGCAAGGGTACTGCTACGCAAAAACTTTCCGGATCAGCCTGACGCCTGGGGATATTCTAAGGTAAGGAATCTGTCACTAACTACTGTCTCTTACAGATATATCGTTACACAAGTTAGTAACTTGTGCATTCTAAGAGTAAGGAATCTGTCACTAACGTGTCTCTTTCAGATGCACAAGTTACTAACTTGTGTAACGATATATCTGTAAGAGACAGTAGTTAGTGACAGATTCACTACCGCCCACCCATCCTCCCGTTCTGCGAACTGATTTCTAGGGTTAAGGACATCCCTTTCAGGGCCCTAGTATTTTTCAGACACCAATGTCAGCTTCTTGCATGGCTCTGCGTTCCTGGCGCGGAAAGTCGTGTACAGAACTGACGTCAGCGCGCAGGGTCGGCGTCTAAGTACTGCCCGCGACGTCATCCCGGCGATCACGACGCCGACGACGGACGCTGAGCCGCTGCTCGCCGCCTACCGACGCGCAAGGGTACTGCTACGCAGAAAACTTTCCCGGATCCAGCCTGACGCCTGGGGATATTCTAAGGTAAGGAATCTGTCACTAACTACTGTCTCTTACAGATATATCGTTACACAAGTTAGTAACTTGTGCATCACGAATGGCGTCTGAACTTGGACGTGGCGCAAGGTCTCTTTCTGCAGTGGGGAGAGCCTTGGTTAGATCTATTCGCCACCGAAGAGAGCGCGCAATGTCATCAGTTCTGCGCGTTGGAATATCCAAGGCGGCACTCGCTCGGCGACGCTTTTCGTCGCGAATGGAGTTGCGGTCTGTTGTACGCCTTTCCGCCTATACCACTTCTGCCCAGAGTGCTGAAGAAGATTCGGCGCGACCGGGCCCAAGTCATCCTTGTGGCTCCGGATTGGGCACGAAGATACTGGTATCCCAAGCTACTCAACATGGCGATCGATCCCCCGATCCGACTGCCTCTTCGGGAGGACCTTCTGTTGCAGCAGCAGGGGACGGTCCTCCACCCGAACCTGTCCAGCCTCCACCTCCATGCGTGGAGATTGAGCGGCGACAGCTGATTCCATTTGACTTGCCTCCTGAAGTCTGTGATGTCATTCTGGCAGCCAGGCGTCCCTCCACTAAATCGGTATACGCCTGCAGGTGGAACAGATTTGTGGCATGGTGCACAGCTAAGTCTGTGGATCCCCTTTCTGCCCCTCTTTCTGAGGTCCTTCTATTCCTACTATCCTTGGCCTGGCAGGGCTCTGCTCTGGTCACTCTTAAAGGTTATCTTTTGGCCATCTCCGTCTTTCTCAGGCTTCCAGATCAGCCTTCTCTCTTTAAGTCCCCGGTTGTTAACCGTTTCCTCAAAGAGCATTACACACACGTTTCCTCCCGTGCCTTTCATAATGCCTCAATGGGACTTAAATCTTGTCTTGACCTATCTGATGTGCGCTCCCTTCGAGCCCCTTCATAACTGTCCTTTACGTCTTCTTACTCTAAAGATGGCTTTCCTGGTAGCTATCGCCTCTGCCAGAAGAGTGAGTGAGCTCCAGGCTCTTTCTTCTAAACCTCCTTTCCTTTCTGTTCATCCGATCAAGGTGGTTTTAAGGACCCGTCGTTCTTTCTTGCCAAAGGTTGTCACGCCCTTCCACATCAGGCAGACCATCACTTTGCCCACTTTCTTTCCGCATCCTTCAAAAGAGGAAGAGAGGCTCCATCGTCTGGACCCAAAACGTGCGCTCTCGTTCTACATCAAGCACACACAACAGTTCCGGGTGGATGACCTGCTCTTTGTTGGCTACGTGGGCGCCAAAAAAGGTCGGGCCGTGCACAAACGCACCATCGCTCGGTGGGTTGTTTTGTGCATCAAAGCGTGTTACTCCTTGGCTAAAAAGGAGCCTCCTGTGGGACTGCGTGCCCATTCTACCAGGGCAACAGCAGCCATTACTGCTTTGGGATGCGGCGTTCCCTTGCAGGATATTTGTCAGGCAGCCACGTGGGCCTCGCTGCACACATTTACCAAGCATTACTGCCTTGACAGTCAAGTCCGGAGAGACGGCTTCTTTGGCCGTTTGTTCTCCGTGACTTTCTGGTGTAATCTATTCGCAGACCCACCACCGGGGTTGGTATTGCTGGGGTATCTATTCTAAGGTAGGGAATCTATCACTAACGTGTCTCTTTCCGATGCACAAGTTACTACTTGTGTAACGATATATCTGTAAGAGACATTAGTTAGTGATAGATTCCTTACCGCCTCCCATCCTCCCGTTCTGCGAACTGATTCTAGGGTTAAGGTCATCCCTTTCAGGGCCCTAGTTTCATGGCACCAGTGGTCAGTTTCTTGCATGGCTCTGCATTCCTGTCGCGGAAAGTCGTGTACAGAACTGGCGTCAGCGCGCATGGGTGGCGCCTAAGTAGTCTCCGTGGCGTCATCTCGGCACCTACGGCGCCAGCGACGGACGCGGAGCCGAACGACGCCACCTACCGACGCGCAGGGGTACTGCTGACGAAAAACTTTCCGGATCCAGTCTGACGCCTGGGGATATTCTAAGGTAAGGAATCTATCACTAACTAATGTCTCTTACAGATATATCGTTACACAAGTAGTAACTTGTGCTTCTGTTCCAGCGGTTCCGACGAGGGATACTGGCCTCAAACTCAGTATGGAGACAGTGCAGGCCTCGAGGGAGTTGCAGAACCACCACCTGTGTTGCTGAGCCTTTCGGAGTCCGTGGGAGCCCAGGATCAGCAGACCGGGCAGCTGCGTTGCAGTGCCTGCAGCTGCAGGAGAGTGACTCCTTCACTCCAAGGGAGATTCCTTCAGGTGTCTTGGATGTTCACAGTCCTGGTAAAGAACCTGTATGGAGCACGGGCACAGACATTGCAGAAGACCAGCAGGACGACGAGACCAGGAGCAGCAGGAATCTTCCCCGTTGCAATCTCGGTTTCCGAAGCGAAGTCCAGAGTGTCCCGACGGTCGAAGTTGAAGTGGTATGTGATCTGAATCTTGTCCCACGACGAATCTGGGGACCCACCCACAGGTGAGCCTTTAAGTACCCTTAGGAAAGGGTTGGGACGGTTCAGGGGTCCCACCCAGAGGAGGGGCTGGACAGTGGGGAGGATACTCCCATGTCCTTTGTCCAGTCTCGCGCCAGAGCGGGAGCCAACGGCTCCCTGAACTGGTTTGAACTGGAGTATGCAAGGAGCCCACCAAATGTGCCCTTCAAGCAGTCTCAGTGGTGCTGGCAAGCGCCCCCACCCTGTCCCAGTACACTAAACCCGGTCTGGGAGGTGATCACACCTCCCTGTGACAGTATACCTATTGTTCTGCCTTCCCCTGCTCGAGCTTGGATCAGCAGCAAGAGGGCAGAATTGTGTCTCTGGTCGGCAGCAGCCCTAGCTTGCTGTCAGGTTCTGGAAGACTGGTACCGGGAGCACCGAGGGCCTCCCAGAGGAGCTTTACAGTGCATGGAATCATACCTTCCATACCGTTTACGGTGTGAGAGGTATGATTCCAACATGTTTGATACCAAACATGACAGGGTTCGTTACAGCCAGTTTACAGATGGTCATCGCGTAATGACGCATGGCCACTCTAAATGCCGTAATGGCTGATGCACTTACAACCCTTGAGAATGTTCTCCAAAGGTTGTAGGGGTGCCCTGCTCATGCAGGGGCACCCTCACACTTCGGATCCAGCACCCTGCCTTCAGGATTGAAAGGCACTGCCTTAGGGATGCCTTATAGGTTTTAAGTGTAGTGGCCTTAGATATAGGGAATCCTGTATCTGTAGTAAGTGGTGCTAGCACCAGCTCACACAGGCTGCAATGGCAGGCCTGAAGTCACAGTGTGAGTGTTCTCTCATGGGTGGCATAATACATGCTGCAGCCCATGGGAGACCCCTGGTGTTCCTATGCCCTGGGTACCTTAGTACCATATACTAGGGACTTATCAGGGTACACCAGTAGCCAATCTGGAGGGTACCTAAGTACTCACCATGTCCAATTTGGGGAAGAAGCACAGAGACTGGGGTCCTGATTAGCAGGATCCCAGTCAGACTAGTCAGACAAAACATAATGACACCAGCAAAAAGTGGAGGTGACCATGAAAGCAGAACCTACTTTCCTACACCCGGGATAATGTACTAAACATCATTGTTTTATATTTGAACCTGGCGGTCAGTTTGAATTGCATTATTAAGCAATGTTATGGTGGGTAAAGATGTGGCATATGAAGGGGATCGGACCGAAGGGGGAAGGTTTAGTTTCCATTTAATTTCTTTTATATGTTGTTTATTGTGTACAAACTTCAATAAACATAAATTACAAAAAATACATAATGTTTAATCATTCTACATGGATGATCTTGGAGCAGGCTTACTTTCACTGACATGTTTCTACTTTCATATTGTTTGGAACCATTCTGGAGAGATAGTAAATGTTATATGAACCTTACATATAATAATGAGACTTTTAGCGGCAGATTCCTTACTTGAGAATTATTCCCAGGCGTCAGACTTGATCCAGAAACTTTTTGGGGAGCAGTAACTCTGCACACTGGTAGGTTGCATCGTTTTGTTCAGCAAGACATCGCCGGCGTTGTCCGTGCCGGAAGTGACGTGCGCAATACCAATATAGGCACTACCCCAGCACACTGACGTGAGTTCTTTTCTTTCCGCGTCAGATCCAGAGAGAGCTACCCCAGTCATTTTTTAATTAACCATTTCTTCGACATTTTGTCTACGTCTTTTTCGAGATTTATCTTCTGGTGTGGCAGGGATGTGCACGAGGAAGGATAGATATAAGTTCTGTAGCGCATGTCACCGGCAAATGTCGGTGACGGACTCAAACCCCATTTATCTCTGGTGCCCTGAACGCAACTATGTTGCCAAGACCTGGGTCGATTGCTATGCATGCACCCCACTGCTTTGAGGGCGAGATCCCTCAAGCTCCTTGCTACTCGACGTGCCATGCCACGATGGTCTCGATCCCAGTCGAGAGGAAGGTCCTGGGATCGGCCGTGGAGCCATAGATCTTCGTCAAAGTCATCCACTCAGGTAAGTTCCACAAAAAGAAAAAAAGCAAGAAGTCAAAGAAGTCTTCAACTACACCCTGTCCGTCTAAGTCATCCGACGAGACGAGGGAGCGTTGTCACTTGAGGCCGCCGCTGACTCCCGATTAATCGCCCATCTTGGCGTTCATGGCGGAATCCCTGTTCTAAATAACATTGCAAGTGATGCAGGAGAAGATGGTGCGGCCCCCGGTATGTGAATCAGCTTGATTGTGGCCCGTGGCACGGATCAGCACCAATCTACGGAGGCGGGGAGCGCTGCGGCCTGCATCATCGTGAGAAGCCGGGAGCTCGAGTCGTGCTCTGGCTGGACCTGGTGCGAGGACTGCGGGGACCGCGGCGAGGCAAAGATGTGCGCCGATTGACATCAGGTGAGCGGCCGCGGTGGGGGCTCGTAGCGACCAGGACACAAATAGTGGGGCACAGCCTCTCCCCGGAAGCCCTGCGGTGTCAGGGGCCGCGGGCGGGCTTGGGGACCAGCCGCCCGGCCGGGAACTGTGGCGCTCACAGGGACTACCCCCACTGTGCCCGCAAACCTAGCGCTGACTGGGGCGTTGAGATCCCCCCCCCCCCCTCACACTACTGCCGGCCAGAGGTGCGTGGCAGGGCCCATCTGGGCCAAAGATTACTGCACCATACGGGCACACTCCTGGCAGGCCCGCCGCATGGAAAAACTGAAGGCGCCTAAAGAAGCACCGGCGATGTCTCCCCAGTGTCCTGCATACGTGGCTGAGGCGGCCCGCGCATAGCTGCTGTGCAGCCGCCCTATCCTGGCCCAGGGCATCAACCGTAACGACGGCGAGGCCGTGAAGAGACTGGACAACATATGGGGCATGTGGAGTGGTAATTGTGCCATTGTGCTGCATCCGCTGGGGCATACAGAGTGACGCGTGTGCACGGAGGGCCAGAGAGAAACTGCACCGTGGATTGCGCGCCCCCCCCGCGTCCTGGGCTCACCCATCATTGCCTAACTTATCGACAGAGTGGGGCATGGGGCGCAAGGACCCCAAGCAATGTACCCTGTCCTTCAAACCGCCGGCTACCAGTACTGCGCCACTACAGACCAACATGGCGGAAGAAGGAGAGACACATACAACAGAGGTATCTGGGCGTGACAGCCTACTGCTGGAACTGAGAGCGGGCTTTAGGGCACTGGACACTCGCTTTGACGCCCTGGATAAGAGGCTGGAATCCATGGGGGCCCGGCTGGACCAGCAGGAAAGGCGATTGACAACCGCAGAGGGCAGAATCTCTGACCTGAAAGATGGCGCGGGCCAGACAACCAAGAGATGTGAACGGCTGGAAAAACTCCTCAAGGCAGTAGCCATTAAGAATGAAGATTTGGAGGCGCGTGGGCGGAGGAACAACGTTTGAATTATGGGAATACCCGAATCCACCAATATCGGGCTGCTAGACCGTTTTGTGGAAACGCTCTTCACGGATTTATTTGGGGGTGAGTCCTTTACAACCACTTTCGTGATTGAACGTGCACATAGTATCCTAGGGCCACGACCCAACCCAGGCTGCCCGCCGAGACCGATCATAGCATGATTCTTGAACTTCAGAGACAGGGATACGGCCCTACGGATGGCTCAGGAGAAGGGCCAACTTGAGTTCCAGGGTTCGACCATCTCCCTGTATCCGGACTTCACTGCTATGGTGCAGGAAGCACGCAGAAAGTACACAGGGGTAAAGGCGGCCCTACGGAAGATGGGGCTATGGTACGGAATGCTGTATCCTGCAAGTTTGAAAGTCGACGTTGAAGGACGGTCCCGAGTGTTTGATTCACCTCATGATGCCGAATAATTCTGTCAGAAATACTCCAATGCTGGGAAGAAGCAAGGCGCTCCGTCGCCGCAGCGGTCACAGGACATACCAGAATCAGGCACCAGTGCTGGTCTTTTCACTGCCAGTTAGGTCCACAGAATTCCTGTTCAAGCAAAACGGGCGACAGCTGATGTGTTTAATAGCATTATAGCCGCACCATTGTGAACCACTGCTTGGACACTTTGGGACGCCACCATGGACGAATGTCATACTAATCACAGGCACACGTGCCGGGATACGGGGCAGTGGCGGGATGTCGCCACCTCCCAAGTGCAGATGCACCTGTTTAAGTTTTTGTGGGTCCATGATACACTTTTTCGTATATATCAGTATTCCAAAATGGTTATACGGGATGGGGATTTCCCCCTAGAGTTGGGTAAGAGGGATGGGTGGGGGGAGGGAGGGAAATGGGTAGATAGGCTAAAGTTTGTACTCTGGGTTTTTAACAGTTGTAATTTGCAGTGCAGTCATATAGGGCCAGGTGCCTGGGCGATGAAAATGCCTGATATAGATCATGGTTAATAAGGTAAATGCAGAGGCCAGTGTGGTTATGATGTCCTGGAATGTTAGGGGCCTAAATAATTCTCGCAAATGTAAACAGGTGACTAATTACATGCAACGTCACCAGGTGGACATTGCCTTTTTACAGGAGACTCATCTTGCAGTAAACGCTAGGACGTTGTTGGTGTCGGGTTGGGGGACGCATAAATATTTTGCAGGTTACAGCTCATATGCTAGAGGGGTTGCAGTGTTGATTCATAAACGGGTGCCATTCCGGGAGGAGGAGGTCTATCGGGATATGGGAGGGTGTTACCTATTGGTGAAGGGTTGTCTGCTTGAGCACTCTGTCCTATTTGTTAACATATACGCTCCAAATGTTGATGACCCCCGATTTTTTTTATACTGTTCACACCCATATGGAACGTATGGCGGCGGATCACATATACTTGGGGGGGATTTTAACTTGTTGCTTAATCCAGAGCGTGATAGCACAACGCACGCGATGGCCACGAAACCTATGGCGAGACGGGTGGTGTTGGATACTATAGAAAGGTTTGGGCTAGTGGATGCATGGAGATATCATTGTACAGACCGCGAAGGGTATACCCACTACTCGGCGCCCCACAACACTTGGACACGCCTGGATTACTGGTGCCTAACCGCCAGTGCAGTGGGTTGACACAGTTGCCCACTTACCACGCACATTATCTGATCATTCTCCCGTGCTGGTGAAACTGAGGATCCCTAGAGCAGGTGGGGTAGAGCGGCCGTGGCGATTCCCAGATATGGCCCTGAGGGACGTTGTTTTTGCAGCAGAACTAGGGGAAGCAATCATTGAGTATTTTGAAATAAATGTAGGGTCCGTGAAATCTAAGGCCACGCTATGGGAAGCCTTTAAGGCATATGCTGGGGGGGGGTGTATCTTTAAAAATGCTGGGGTACTCAGAGATTTGCGCTGCACGCTAGCGCAGATAGAAACACAGCTCCTTGAGATAGATCGTAATGCAGATACTGATACAGGCCCCTCTGATCTAAAAAAACGGGCGACGTTACTGACTGAATGTAGGGAAGCTGCGGAGCGCGAGGCACACTTTTTAGGTAAATACGCTGTGGCTAGGCGATATGGGGAGGGTGAGAGGCCTGGTAGACGCTAGCCAGAATGATGCAACAATCCCGCAAGCCCACCTATATAACCGAATTAATTGGACAGGATCAAGAACGAATGACTGGTACTGTTGGTATCTTAGAAGAGGTACTTAGATACTACAAAACACTATACACTTCAAAAAACGCCGACACTTCCTCGGACTACAGTGATTACCTCGATGAGGTATCACTGGTCTGGATGGAAAGGGCTCATCAGGTGTTCCTGGCTGAGCCCTTTACGGAAGACGAGGTGACTGAGGCCATTAATGCACTGGATGGTTCCAAAGCACCAGGGCTCGACGGGTTTACTGGCTGTTTCTATAAAAAATACAAAAGCCTTCTTACACCGCATCTTATTGACCTGTATCAGGAGGCACTAGAGGCAGGAGAACTCCCACCCACGTTACGGGAGGCGGTTAAAATCTTATTGCCCAAACCCGGGAAGGACGTCCAGAAATGTGGCTCATACCGACCCCTTTCCCTCCTAAATATTGAAATATAAGATGCTAGCCACTAGGTTAGCATTAATTGTGGAAAAGTTGATTTCTCCAGCCCAATCGGGTTTCATCCCCCATAAATCGACAGCTCTTAACCTCCCTACGCTGTTTGCTACACTACATAGGATATCCCCATTGGTCCCGGCAGCCGCTGTCCTCCTCGATGCTGAGAAAGCTTTTGACTCGCTTGAGTGGCCCTTTTTGTATGCCACTCTAGGGAGGCTGGGAGTGCCGGAGCGATTCCAGGCAGTAGTTAGATTGCTGTACACTGCCCCCACAGCATGTATTCGATTCAATGGTACCTTAACTAGTGCATTTCAACTCCGCGTGGAGCGCGTCAGGGATGCCCGCTATCCCCCTTGTTATTTGTAATAGCGCTCGACCCACTAGTGAGGCATCTGCTAGAAAGACATAGTCACCGTGGGCTACAATTCAACACTGGCCCTCTATTACTTACGCTATATGCTGACGATATTATCCTATATGTACGTAACCCGGATGATAATTTAACACCTTTACTCCGGGAAATGACGAGATATGGTTCTAAGTCGGGCCTGTGCATTAACTGGGAGAAATCGGAAGTATTTCAATTAACCGAGGCTAGCTGTTGCAGGACGGGGGACTATCCGCTGTCATGGTGCGATGACTCCGTGAGACTGGATCCTCCAACTGAACTACGGCCCGGTGATGGAAAAGTTGAGATGCAACATCGAACGTTGGTTAAAACTGCCCTTATCGATGGCTGGAAGAATAGCTCTAATTAAAATGGTGGTATTACCACAATTTTTATATCTTTTCCAAAACAACCCAATTCCGCTTTATAACAGCTTTTTTGCAAACTTGCGTACATTGCTGATACGGCTGGGTTGGGGTGGTAAACAACCCCTCATTCGCTGGGAAACTTTAGTGCTGCCATATGAGAGGGGCGGGTTTGGGGTACCAAACTTCCAGATTTATTATCTGGTGGCGCAGGCGAGCTTTGCCCGACACTGGTATCACGCGGACATTGGGATCCCATATCATAGACCTGAGGCTGACTTGGCGCTTCCAGCGCCACTCCACACACTACTGCCATCTGGGCTCCCACGTGACCCGCAAGACATCCAGACACTGTCCACAACCAGCTGGGCATGGCATAAGTTACTGCGAGTAACGAGATCTCGTATATTATATTCACCAACACTACCTCTCGCGGGAAATGGCTGGGTACCCATCCTTCAGGAGACTTTAGTGAAGCGCACATTGGCTAAATACCATCTCACAACATTTGGAGATTTGTTCCCGGGCAGGCACATTTTCTCTCGAACGGAAGACCCACGTTTCAGAAACGTCACTATCATGGACCACTTTGTGCTGCTAAGACTGCAGAGGGCACTGCGCGCATGCTTGAGCAGTTACCCCTTGGAGCCTTCTGAATTCTCAATCCTTACTGGGATAATTAAGGCTGGGGACGGGAGCCATTTGATGGCTCGTATGTATAAGGCGGCGGTGGTGGTGCTGCTTCCGTGTCGGGATACGGATGTGCGAGCGGCGTGGGAGCGTGATCTTGGTTACCCGCTAACGGATGGGTAGTGGGGTCGGTGCTGTGCGCAGATACGTAGAGTGTCCCCTAACCATCGGCATAAGTTGTTGCATTTTAAATTTTTATGGAGGGCATGTGTGACACCCAGCAAATTGCATCGCATTGACCCCTCCCGGTCGAACGCCTGCCCGAGGTGTCACTCCCCAGGGGCCGACTTCGCACACATGACATGGACCTGTACCAGACTAGAGCGCTATTGGAGGTCGGTCTTCGGGGAAATATCCAAGATGGTTGAGGTGGAGGTTGCGCCCTCACCCTTGTTGGCATTACTGGGGTTATGTGCATGACCTCCCCAAGTCCAAGCATCGTTTCATTGCCATTGCGCTTCTAATTGCTAAGCGCGAGATTGCCATCAGATGGGCCTGTGCATTCTCCCCCACACTTCAAACCTGGCTGCACAACATGACATACTGCAACACTACCAGTGACACCTATGCACAACTGCAACCACCGGCTTCTAGGCCAGTGGATATTTGGCAACCATTTCAGACCTATCTCATGGCAACGCGGGATGATGATAACACTCCATCGCAGGGGCGCCTGCGCCCGCTAGTATTGTAACCAACAGGGACAAAGAGGATGTAAATGCACCATTGTAGAAATTGCTGTGTACCTAACTGGTTACTCTACCCCTTCCCCACTGTACAGATTATGTATTTATTGTTCCATGGGTCTTGTTAGATATGCAAATGGACACTTGACCATGTAGATGCTGTTCTAATTTGATTTTCTTGACTCATGCACTGCAATGCTATGCTACTATCTTTCATTATTGTAACTGTAAAACTCAATAAACAAATGTTAAAAAAAAAAAAAAGTATTCTATGAGGCCATGCACCTCATATTTGGGTGGCCCGTTCCCTCTGGCACGCATTCAGGACCCGCGAGTTTGGAAGGGGCCCCAACTGGTTCACCACCGGTGGGTCCGCTCTCAGCGCCAGTTGGGCCCCTTAGATCCACAAATGTATCCAGATAGAGCCAATCATACCACCTCGGCCTTCCCTGGAGCTAGTCCCACTGCTGACGCTCCCGGCACCTTCTGGCGGCACCGTCTCTATTCTTCTCCCTGAGAACAGAGCCAGAGGGTCCCTGACTACGGCACCGACTGAAGCCATTCCCTCCAGGCTGAAGCCCGAGCCCTATTCTTATGGGCTAGTACTTGTGGAAGATTGGGAGGGGCCACTGCACCCTGGAGAATACCAGCCCGTAGACTCCAAAATGGACTAGTGTGAGGAATTGGCGGGTGCCAGTGAGGTGGCTACCTCCCCAGATACTGTCTTGGTCTCCTCTCCTGTTGTGGCTACGGAGGAGAGTGGCACATTTGTTGTGGTCGTGAGGAGGGCGGCGGAGTCCCTCGACCTTCAGTTGCCCTCCGTGGCTGTCAAGACTAACGTCTTGACGTAGGTGCTTTAGCCGGGGGTCACCCCTTCAGAACCGCTTCTCCCATTTAATGAAGCCCGTACAGACGTCCTGCTCGGGGCCTTGTCCAAGCCTTGGACAGGGCTTCTTGTGGACAGGACAATTGCCTGCTGCCATCGCCCCACCCCAGGGGACCCCTCTTTCCTCACCCAACACCCCATCCCAGAGAACTTGGTGGTCCAAGCCTTCACTTTCCGTGTAAATCCTGGCGCATTTCCTACCGCCCCACTGGATAGGAAATCCAAAAGGCTGGACACCTTGGGAAAGAAAATGATTTATTCCGCTAGCCTGACATTGTTGTCGGTGAACATTGCATGCCTTTTGGGCTGTTACTCCCATCCACTTTGGGATTTGGTTGCACAGGTGCTGCCTATGGTCCCGGAGAGGCCCGGGCCATACTATCCCAAGCTATGGCTGATGGGAAAGACACAGTGAAGTTCACAATCAGATGTGGGCTGGACACCAGGCAGAGCAGTGTCTTCGTCGGTGGCCTCACAGCGCCACGCATGGCTGAGGACGACTGGCTTTTCAGGGGATGTCTAAACTTCGCTTATGGCCCTTTGATGGCTCCTATCTCTACGGAGGTAAGGCGGACTCAGAGCTGGAGCTCTTCAAGCACAGCATAGCTACGGCCAGCTCTTTGGGCTTTTCCATGGCCCCTGCCAACGCCAGTCCGCCTTTCTTGGCTAAGGAAGGGGCTTCCCCCTGCCTTTCTACCAGCCCAGCCTCCACGGCCCACAAGCTTCTCAGTACCTGCATGGCCCATGACGCGGCACCCACAGACCCCGTGGGTCAGGCAGCCAGCGGTAGGCCAAGTCCACCACCCCGCCTGGCATCTGCAGCCTCCAAGCCCCTTTTAGTTTGCCCTCCAACCACCATGGGCAGCAGGTTACTCCATCACCTGCACCACTGGAGGTCAGTAACATCTGAACCGTGGGTTCTCTAGATTTTCTGAAGGGACTGCTCCCTTCCCTTCGTGGCTTCCCCTCCACCTATGCCACCGACACCACCCACTTAAGACAGGCTTACAGAGGACCATCTGTCCTTGCTCCGCCAGAAGTAGCAGCTCTCTTGGCCAAGTGAGCCTTAGAGGGGGTGCCAGCATCAGAAGTAGGCCATGTTTGCTATTCCCACTTCTTTCTGGTGCCCGGGAAGGACGGAGGCCTTCATCCTATCCTAGACCTGCGCCCTTTTAATTTCACCCTGAAAAAGGAGGAATTCAAAGTGCTCACGGTCACACAAGTCTTCTCTGCCCTGGATGCAGGCAACTGGATGGTAGTGTTGGACTTGCAGGATGCGTATTTCCACATCCCCGTCCAGCCTGCCCACAGATGTTAGCTGCGGTTCATGGTAGGCCACGAGCTCTTTGTTTGCCATGCTACAATTTGGCCTCATCAGTGCCCTTTGGATGTTCACCAAGGTAATGGCGGTGGTTGCAGCTCATCTGCTGAAATCAGGGGTGCCAGTCTGCCTCTATCTCGACGAGTGGCTGTTGAAGGCGGGCTCGTTCCAGGCAGTTGGCTCCAACCTACAGACTATGGCTGTCTTCCTGCCCTTGCTGGGGTTCACTATCAATGTGCCGAAGTCACACCTGACTCCCTCTCAGACACTCACTTTCATCTGAGCTGTTCTGGATATAGTGCATTTTCTGGCCGATCCTCCAGAGCAGCTAGTCCAGGATATTCAGGCTATGATACCGATGTTTCAGCCTCTATCCTGGATTTCGGTGAGACTGACTTTAAGGCTGCTGGGATTAATGGCCTCCTGCACCCTGCTTGTAACGCATGTCCGGTGGCATATGCGGACTCTGCAGTGGGACCTGAAGTTCCAGTGGGCGCAACATCAGGGAAATCTTTCCGACATGGTCCCGATCTCAGTGGGAACTGCTAAAGATCTGCAGTGGTGGTTAATGAACCGCGACTGGGACAGTGGCGGACCCCTCTACCTTACCCAACCAGATCTGACAGTAGTGGCAGATGCGTCACTACTGGAATGGGGTGGGGAATCTGGGAGAGGTGGAGATCAGAGACCTCTGGTCTCTGGCAGAATCCGGGTTCCACATCAACATATTGGCGCTCAGAGTGATCTGCTGGCATTGAAGGCCTTTCTACCCTCCATCAAGGGAATGCTAGTGCAGGTGTTCACGGACAACACCACCACCATTTGGTACTGCAGAAAACAGGGCGGGATGGGGTTGTGGACCCTTTGTCAAGAGGTCCTGTGCCTCTGGACATGGCTGGAATGTCGGGGCACATCCCTGGTGGTTCAACACCTGGCGGGCTCTCTGAACACCTGGACAGGCGAACTCAGAGGAAGATGCCTAATGGATCACGAATGGCATCTCCTTTCGGAGGTGGCACAAACTCTTTATCAATAGTGGGGAGAACCTTGGCTAGATTTGTTCACCACTGCCGAGAAGGTGCAATGTCAGCAGTTTCACATGTTGGAGTTTCCTAGGCAGATCTCGATCGGAAATGCTTTTCATCTCGAGTGGAGCTCAGGCCTCCTGTACGCCTTTCTGCCCATACCACTTCTGCCCAGATTTCTTAAGAAAATCAGGAACGACCGGGCTCAAGTCATGCTAGTGGCTCCGGACTGGGCTCGCAGAGTGTGGTGTCCCAAGCTGTTGAGCATGGCTGTCGGCCCTCTGATCAAGCTGCCCCTTTGGGAGGATCTTCTGTCGCAGCAGCAGGGGAGGGTTCTCCACCCAAACCTGTCAACGCTTCGCCTTCATGTGTGGAGCTTGAGCAGCAACAGTTGACAGCTTTCGACCTTCCGCCCGAAGTCTGCAGTGTTATTTTGGCGCCCGACGTCCCTCCACCAAGATGGTATACATCTTGGTGGAGGGATGTTGGAATAGATTTGTGGCATGGTGTGCTGAGAAAACAGATTGATCCTATATCTGCTCCCCTTTTCCCAGGTTCCTTTGTTTATCCTTACAGCGTTTATCCCAGCAGGGCTCTGTATTGGGCACCTTGAAGGGTTATTTATCCTCCATCTACGCATTTCTGCGGCTGCCAGATCTGCCCTCTCTATTCAAGTCCCTTATTGTATATAGGTTCCTTAAAGGTCCACAGCTCGTTCCCCCAACTCCCTTTATTATGCCTCAATGGGACCTTAATTTGGTTCTTACCTTCTTAATGTGCACTACCTTTGAGCCGCTCTGTTCTTGTCCTCGTAGGCTTCTCACCATCAAGATGGCTTTTCTGGTGGGAATTACATCTGTCCAGAGAGTCAGTGAGCTACAGGCACTGTCTGCTCAGCCTCCCTACATCTCCTTTTCCCCCGACAAACTGTTCCTTTCAACTCGAGCATCCTTCCCGCCGAAGGTAGTCACCCTGTTCCATGTAGGCCAGTCCATCACCTTGCCTACCTTTTACGCTCCACCTCATCTCTCTAAAGAAGGTTAGAGACTCCACCGGCTGGGCCCAAAAAAGAGCATTATCATTCTACATTGATGGGACAAAACCGTTCGAGGTAGACAATTAACACTTAATGGAGTATGGCAGGCCAAAAAAGGGAAGGCTGTGCAGTCAGTGTTCTTTGTGGCTCTGCGCTTCTAGCGTGGAAGGTGATGAAAAAAGCGGACGTCAGCACGCTGGGGAGGTGCTTATATAGGCACCACGCACATCACTTCTGGTGCGGACGTCAATGCCATGCAGAGCCAAACTATGCCACCTACCTACGCGCAGGGGTACTGCTAAACTAAAGTTTCCGGATCCAGTATGACACCTGGGGATAATTCTAAGGTAAGGAATCTACGGCCAGATAGAGTCTCTACCAGATAAGACATTGCCGAAGGTAAGTAACTTGTTCAACATGAGATTAATATTTAAATAATGTATGAGTAAGTGAATGTACATTTGAAAATGGGAAAGGGAATCACCAGTCTACACTTGTAAGAGCATATATCTGATAGAGACTACTAGCTGCAGATTCCTTAACGTAGAATTATCCCCAGGCGTGAGACTGGATCCGGCCTTTTCGGCGCCGTTCATTAGCCGCTTCGGCTCCGACCCTGCCCCTTTCTCCTAGGATGCATGTGGTGGTGGAGGTCGACTCGGCACCCCTGGTGGACACTTCGGCGCCGTTCGAGGACACACCGGTGCCCATGGCGGACTCTCCGGCGCCGTCGACTCTTCCTCTCCGGAGGGTTGTCATCTCCTTGTCTCCTCTTCACCGGAGACTGGACGCCGCATCGTTGCCTTTTCCCCAACGGCTTCCGGGGCGGGTTCTATGCTGTCTCCGCGTTCACAGTCCCCGGACCCGCTCTTCCGCACCTTGCAGTTGGTTGCCCCGCAGGCTTCTCCGCCTTCTCCGGAGATCCCTCAGGCACCTCACTCGTCCGTGGGTCCTCCATCCTACAGGGGCTGGCCGTTTCTTCCTCCGGCAGGGCACGGGGATGGGCGGCTTAGTTTGCAGCCTTCGCCCACGGAAGAGTTGCTCTCTCCCCCACGTCGCCCTACAGAGGCGAGTGTAGCCTTTGTCCGGCCACTGGCATTTTGCAAATGGGCAACCCGGTCGCTCCACTCCCAACGGATCACTTGTTGGAGGTTCTCCACCAGGGATCTGGTGGAGGGGATCCGCTTCTTCCGTTTGAAGCTTCGCTCCACAACTCTCTTCTGGGGGCGTCCTGCTACGGGGATCCGGTGCCTCAGCCGCTGCTCCACCGCCACCGTCCTTCCCCGCACGATCCAGTCTGCCTTTTTTCCCACCCATCTGCCCAGGGCCCTGTCCTGCAAACTGCTTTCCCTTCCTTGCCTTCGGTGTTGCTCCCTCCATCACGGGAGGCCCGGTTGTTGGCTCCTGGGGGCGTAACATTTTTCGCTTCCACTAGTGCTGCTCTGCGCGCGCTCAACACACTTTGTGTGTTGGCCAGGGCTACCTCTGACCTATGGGATTCCGCGGAGTCCCTTCTGTCTCGCGCCTCCCACGAAGGTGTCAGCTCTGATCTGCGGCACCATGTGCTGGATAGTCAGGAGTTAGCTGCTTTTCTTCTCTGTTCGGCCTTGGATGTCTCTGATTCTCTCGCCCGTGCTATGGCGAGTTCTGTGGCCCTCCGCCGCCATGCTTGGTTGCGGGATAGCGTCTTTCCCGAGAATATTCGGGAGCGTTTTGTTGACCTGCCCTTTGATGGGATTCTTTTATTTAACACCCATGCGGACTCCGCTATTCAGCGACTCCTTGCGGGGCTCCGTCCTCCTCCCCCTCCGTAACCATCGGCTTGTCGGTCCTCGGGTGTCTTATGGGAGGCGTTTATCCCACCTTTCTCGGCCTAGTGTTTCGGTTGGCCCCTCTGTGTGCTGTGTGTGGCTGGGAATGCCTTTCGAGTCCTTCAGTTGGCCCCTCTGTACTTTTGGCTGCGGGTACAGCCCTTTAGCTTTTGTGGTGTGTGTTTTTTGGCTGTTAGTGAAGCCGTATGGGTCCTCAGGTTGGACCATCTGTGTATTCCTTTTTGGCTGATTGGTAAGCCGTCTGTGGTGATACCCACAGGTCTTTCTGTTCTTGACCTCTGCTGCGGGTTTTTCCCTAAGAGGTGTTCCCCTGTTTTGTTTTGGGCGTGTCATACCCTAGGTGGGGTACTTGTTGGCTATTGTATAGCCCTGTCCTAAGCTGGGCGGGTGTGGATACCTTCTCGGGTTCCTCGCGTTTCCTGGCGTCACTGTATTCCGCTTGGTGCGGTCTTTGTTCTGCAGCCTTAGCGCGGCTCCGCTGCTCCAGGTTCCGTCCTGCTCAGTATCCGCTGGTGTTTCGAACCTTCTTCTACAGGGCTTGCCTGTCGTACGTTTTGCCCTTTGTTCCTGCGGGATATCTGCCTCTGTGCGTTTTGCCTTCCCGCCTCAGCCTCTGGATCGCCAGACCGACTTTTGTCATGCCGTCTACAGAGTCGTGTCTTGGTGTTTCCGCCTTATTATCCGACGTTCGGCCTGGTCCTCTACCTTGTGTTCCAGGGGGGCCAGGATATTCCTGGTGTTCTCCTGTGTTCTGGTTGACGGCTTTAGGTCTGTGCTACATATTTCTCGCTTCTCCTCTTTTTCTTTTGGCCGGTCCCACTTCTCTTCGTGGGCCGGGTTGTGCCACTGGGACGGTCCTTCTTTGTGGCTTGTGCTGGGGTTCCCTTGCCTCGGTCCTGGTCTTGCGCTCGGCTTGTTCTGGGCACACTACTTCATAGTATGTACCAGCTGCCTGCTGCGCACGCATGGACGTTATGGTCCACCCCTGTGGGCCTCGGCGTGTACCCGTGTGCTCCGGTCCGTCGCTCTGCTGGGGCTTTGCGCGACTGTGTCTTCCTTCTCACGTCTGCGCTTCTCGGCTGTGGGGCCGTTCCTGCTCCTGAGGCGGGCTCTGCCTCCGTTTCCATCTCTTCTCCTTGGATTTTGCGGGTGGTTCTTTTCTTCTTTTGGTGCTCTCTTGGTGCCGTCTGTCCCTCCGGGTTCTCTGGTGGACACTCTTGGCCCCTCGGGTAGGCTTGTGGTATCCTGGCCTTCCCTTCTCCTTGTTCTTCTTTACTTCTGCTTGGTGGGGGCTGGGCCGTCCTTCCTGTCCCCAGGACACATCCCCTGTTGGGGCCCTGTGTTCTTCCAAGCTGGTGAGATTCTCTTGCAGACCCTCCTCCCCTCTGGGTATGGCTAGGGTATCTATTCTACGTTAAGGAATCTGCGGCTAGTAGTCTGTATCAGATGTACAAGTTACTTACCTTCGGTATCGATGTATCTGGTAGAGACGATTCTAGCCGCAGATTCCTTCACGGCCCGCCCTTCCTCCCCGTTCTGCGAGGACCTTCAGTTTGGTCTTCTGCACTCGCCTCCCTCCGGGTGGCTTGTCATCTGCGAGTCTCCTCTTTCACTTCCTCCCTGGCGGGATGCTTCGTTCTGTTTCTTGTTCCACCCCTTCCTTTCTGGTACTTGGACGGTGGGTTTACGTGTACTTCTGCATCCCTCCACCCTGGTTATTCCAGTGTGGGATAATATAACTACCGAGACCTGTTCATCCAAGGCTCCTCTTCCTGAGGATATTCATATAAGTGAAGGCGGGGATTCCATCACTCTTTTTCCCTACCACTCCTCACTTTTATCAGAGGTAGTGTCCTTCCACTTTACTGCCTGAATTTTCTAAAACAAAATATTTTTGCAAATGACAGTCAATTCCCACATACCCCCTATATATGAAGGGGTGTATCTTTAATAGTGAGTCAAGCACAGGTTACACCAATCTATGTGTTACCCTTTTACAAAAAATGTGTGAAAAGGCAAGATGGCATTATCGTTACTCATCTGTTCCGGCTTGTTGCCCTTCACTGTTATAGATTGTGGTTGCAGACTTTCTGTCCTCTGTTATGGCATTTTTCACATGTTTTTCTGCCTCCAGGGTGGATATCGCTTTCGCTTTGCAGGGTTGCTTCTCAGAAGCGGTGCTCTGCTCTTTCCCTTCCATGACTTTCGGTAACACAGTGCCTGGCACTGTCCCTCATGTTTCTGTCTTTCACCATTCGCTTCTTCCCTTTCATGTTTCACTGCTTTTCGCACACTGTTCCCATACTTTCCCAGTTTTGTTTGTGATGGCTCCGCGTTGTGGCGCGGAAAAGTTCTCCGAGGAAAACTGACATCAGCGCGCCGGGGTGTGACTTATGTGACCTCGCTGACGTCACGTCCGCGGACAGCGTCAGGGCGGAGTCGTGTGGTGCCACGCCCCCCGGCGCGCAGGGATGCTGTGGCAAAAAAAATTCCGGATCCAGTCTCACTTGTACATCAGTATCCAGATCCGAGCAGATAATATCAGGCAAACTCAAATAAATTAAAGATAGCCCCATATTTCTAAAAGACAGTCAGGCCTTCAATTCAAAAATCACTTAGAAGGCTATTTTAGCAGTGGAAGAAGAGAGTGAGCAACAGGCATCAAAAGTGCAAGAAATGAGAAGTTCATATGCTGATGAAAACTATTATGCGATACAAAAGGGGATGATGGACGGAGCATTTGAGCAAATCAAACACTCACCCCCAGTCAACTGATCTGGGTTTAGTCCATCATCATTCTTTAGCTCACTCCACCACCCCAGTTCAGAAATGGCCATATGCAAATCAGTCTGACCCTGTGCCTCATGCCCAGACGCTTTGGTCCAAGCCCAACACAGGGGCTCCTGTGGATAGGAACGTGTCCCGACGCCATCGCCCAGCTCCGGGCGACCCCCTGTTTCTCTCTGTCCACCCCACTCCTGAGAGCTTGGTTGTCCAAGCCTCCGCTTCCCAAACCGCCTTCCCTACCGCCCCTCCGGATAGGGAATCCAAACGCCTGGATCAATTTGGGAAGAAGGGTTTTTCTTCCTCCAGTGCTGGCTTGCGGTCCATCAACACCGCTTGCCTTTTGGGCCGATATACCCACTCCTTGTGGGATTCGGTGGCGACTGTTTTGCCCCAGTGTTCTGAGGAGGTCCAGACACTGCTTTCCCGCGCCATTGCGGAAGGAAGGGATGCGGCCAAATACACAATCCGATGTGGCCTTGATACCGCCAACTCGCTGGGCAGGTCTATTGCAACGACGGTGGCGCTGCGTCGCCACGCCTGGCTGAGAACCACTGGTTTTTCAGGGGATGTCCAGAATTCTCTCATGGACATGCCCTTTGATGGAGTCGGTCTTTTTGGGTCCAAAGCAGACCTTGCGTTGGAGCGCTTTAAGGACTCGCGGGCTACTGCCAAGTCCCTGGGCCTTTCTGCTACACGCCCTCCGCTAACTTCTGCTTTTCGCCCCTATCGTGGCCACGGAAGGGGCGCCCAGTCACGTCAGCAGCCCAGCCACCGGCCCGCGCAGCAGGCGTCTTCGCGTGGCCGAGGACGTGGATACCGCCGTGGCGGTTCGGGCAACCAGCGTGCGGGTCAGGCCACCACCTCCAACCCGTCCGCGGCCTCCAAGCCCTCCTAGTCCCTCCTTTCCGGTGCACAGCAAGCCAGTAGGGGGTAGGGTCCGCCATCACCTTCACCACTGGCGTCCCATCACCTCGGACAGGTGGGTCTTGGACATTGTCCGAAGGGGCTACTCCCTCCCCTTCGAGACCACCCCCCAGCCATGCCACCTCAATTCCACCGCATGTCAGGGGATCACTTGGTACTTCTGCAGAAGGAAGTCACGGCCCTCTTGGCCAAGAGGGCCATCGAGCATGTTCCGACCCCAGAAGTAGGGCGTGGTTGCTACTCCCACTACTTTCTGGTGCCCAAAAGGACAAGGAGGACATGCGTCCTATCTTGGACCTCCGGAACGTCAATCGCTTCCTCCGGAAGGAGAAGTTCAAGATGCTCACCCTAGCTCAGGTCTTGACTGCCCTCGACCCTGGAGACTGGTTGGTAGCGTTGGACTTGCAGGACGCCTATTTCCACATCCCCGTCCTGCTGGCCCACCGGTGTTACCTTCGGTTCACGGTAGGCCTCGAGCATTTTCAGTTCACCGTGCTCCCCTTTGGCCTTACCAGTGCCCCTCGGGTGTTCACGAAAGTGATGGCGGTGGTCGCAGCTCATCTGCGCCGGGCAGGGGTTTCAGTCTTCCCCTACCTCGACGACTGGCTGCTGAAGGCGGGCTCGTCCCAGGCAGTCGTCTCCCACCTCCAGACTACGGCCGAACTCCTGCACTCGCTGGGGTTCTCCATCAATGTGCCGAAGTCGCATCTGATTCCTTCTCCACAGCTCCTTTTCATTGGAGCAGTTCTGGACACGACGCAGTTTCGGGCCTATCCTCCCGAACGGCGAGTCCGGGATATTCAGGCTATGATTCCGATCTTTCAGCCTTTATCCTGGGTTTCGGTACGGATGACCCTGAGGCTGCTGGGCCTCATGGCCTCCTGCATCCTGCTAGTCAATCATGCCAGATGGCATATGCGGGCTCTGCAGTGGGACCTGAAGTTCCAGTGGGCGCAGCACCAGGGCAACCTGTCCGATCACGTCCAGATCTCGGAGGGGACTGCAAAAAAGTTGCAGTGGTGGCTTTCGAACCGGCAATGGGTCATGGGCAGATCCCTCTCCCTTCCCCAGCCAGAGCACACAGTTGTGACGGACGCGTCCCTTCTGGGATGGGGCGGTCACATGGGAGAGGCGGAGATCAGAGGCCTCTGGTCTCCGGCGGAATCCCGGTCCATATCAACCTTCTGGAGCTCCGGGCGATCCGACTTGCACTCAAGGCATTCCTTCCCTCTGTCAAAGGGAAGGTAGTGCAGGTGTTCACAGACAACACCACCGCCATGTGGTACTGCAACAAACAAGGCGGGTGGGGTCTTGGACCCTTTGTCAGGAGGCTCTGCGCCTCTGGACATGGCTGGAACATCAGGGCATGTTCCTGATGGTTCAACACCTGGCAGGTTCCCTAAACGCCAGGGCGGACGAACTCAGCCGCAGGTGCATGATGGATCACGAATGGCGTCTTCACTCGGAAGTGGCGCAAGGATTCTTTCTACAGTGGGGAGAGCCTTGGTTAGATCTATTCGCCACCGCAGAGAACGCGCAATGTCATCAGTTCTGCGCGTTGGAATTTCCAAGGCGGCACTCGCTCGGCGACGCTTTTCGTCACGAGTGGAGTTGCGGTCTATTGTACGCCTTTCCGCCTATACCACTTCTACCCAGAGTGTTGAAGAAGATTCGGCGCGACCGGGCCCAAGTCATTCTTGTGGCTCCGGACTGGGCTCGAAGAGTTTGGTATCCCGAGCTACTCAATATGAGCGTAGCTCCCCCGATCCGTCTGCCTCTTCGGGAGGATCTTCTGTCGCAGCAGCAGGGGACGGTCCTCCACCCGAACCTGTCCAGTCTACACCTGCTTGCGTGGAGATTGAGCGGCGGCAGTTGATTCCTTTCGACTTGCCTCCCGAAGTTTGTGATGTGATTCTGGCAGCCAGGCGTCCCTCCACTAAGGTTGTATACGCCTGCAGGTGGAACAAATTTGTGGCATGGTGCACAGCAAGGGCTGTGAATCCCCTTTCTGCCCCTCTTTCTGAGGTCCTTCTGTTCCTTCTTTCCCTGGCCCAACAGGGTTCTGCCCTGGGTACCATCAAGGGTTATCTTTGTGCTATCTCGGCCTTCCTCAGGCTCCCTGATCAGCCCTCCCTTTTCAAGTCCCCTGTTGTTAACAGGTTCTTAAAAGGCATTACTCACCTCTTCCCTCCTGTTCCGTTTGTGATGCCTCAGTGGGACTTGAACTTGGTTCTTACCTTTTTAATGTGCGCTCCCTTTGAGCCTCTACATAACTGTCCTCTTCGTCTTCTGACTCTGAAGACAGCCTTTCTGGTGGCCATCACCTCCGCTCGGCGGGTGAGTGAGCTCCAGGCTCTATCTTGCAAACCTCCCTTTCTGTCTGTTCATCCAGACAAGGTTGTTCTTCGGACGCGTCCGTCCTTCTTGCCAAAGGTGGTTACTGCTTTCCACATTGGGCAGACCATCACTTTGCCCACCTTCTTTCCGCCTCCGCATCCTTCCAGAGAGGAAGAGAGGCTCCACCGTCTGGACCCGAAACGTGCGCTCTCCTTCTATATCGACCGCACAAAACACTTCCGGGTGGATGACCAGCTCTTTGTTGGCTACGTGGGCGCCAAAAAGGTCGGGCGGTGCACAAGAGAACCATCTCCCGCTGGGTTACCTTGTGCATCAAGACCTGCTATTCATTGGCTAAGAAGGAGCCTCCTGTTGGGCTGCGTGCCCATTCCACCAGGGCAACGGCTGCTACCACGGCCTTGGGCCGCGGTGTTCCGCTGCCGGTTATCTGTCAGGCAGCTACGTGGGCCTCGCTGCACACGTTTACAAAGCATTACTGCCTTGACAATCTGAAAGAGACACGTTAGTGATAGATTCCTTACCTTAGAATATCCCCAGGCGTCAGGCTGGATCCGGAAAGTTTTGCGTAGCAGTACCCTTGCGCGTCGGTAGGCGGCGTCGTGCGGCTCCGCGTCCGTCGTCGGCGTCGTGATCGCCGGGATGACGTCGCGGGCAGTGCTTAGACGCCGCCCCTGCGCGCTGACGTCAGTTCTTCTTTTCCGCGCCAGTAAGCGCAGATCCGGGAAGAGCAGTGCCCTGGTCAATTTTTGACCATACTTTTTGGTGATTTTTTCACTGTCTTTTTCCAGCCTTCAGGTGTCGTAGGGATGCCCGGCTTCAAGCGATGCGGCGCCTGTGCGCGGATGATGTCCGTCACCGACCCGCATTGGGAGTGTCTCTTCTGCCTCGGCCGAGGCCACGACACCGAGTCTTGTCCCGAATGCCAGGCCCTCAACCCGAAGGCTTTGCGAGAGCGGTCTCGAAAGCTCCTCGAGGCCCGGCATTCGGCTCCGCGGAAGCCCCGGTCGCGTGAGAGGTCCAGGGGTCGCTCGCGGAGTGCACACCGGTCGTCGGCGTCGAAGTCTTCTTCGTCCGGTAAGTCTCGACACAAGAAGTCCAAGATGCATCGTCGCTCTCGGACTTCGCCTCGCCCGGTCTCGCGACTCGGCTGAGGCCCCTCCCGGCACCGTCCCCGCCCCGCGGCCCCGGACTTGCCTGTGGAGTCGCCCCCGTCATACCCGCCCTTCCCGGGTTCGGGGCGGATCCGGCCAAGGTACAGGAGTTCCTGTCGGCCATGGCCCGCCTCTTCGGGCCTTCAGGCCCCTCCGGTGCGCCTTCGGGCCCCGCGGGCCCTGATGGGGTTGATCCGGCGTCGCCGGCGGCTCCGGCCCCGGCGTCGCCCGAGCCTCCAGCCTCGATCCCGGCTCCGGCTCCGGCCCCGGCCTCGATCCCGGCTCCACAACTCCCATCGACGCCGGTCGACCTCACGACACCTCCGCCGGCGCCGATGTCTCCGGTGCCGTTCTCGACGCCGCCCTGGGCTCCGGGCGGCGTCGTCCCCAGTTCCTTCCGGCTCCGGACATGGACCCGGAGCGACGTCGCTCGACGCCGGCTCCGGCGCCGATGGGACCTTGGGTCCCAAATGTCCCTCCTCCTCCTTATTTTGAACCAGAGGAGGACCAGGAGGACTGGGAGGGGTCTGATGACCCTCTGACACGCAACTGTCAGTATGATGAGGACTGGACAGAGAGTCTAGGGAGGCCAGTGGTCTGGATACTTCTCCTGACACTGGCATGCTGTCTCCTCCCGTGGCTACGGAGGAGGGGGCCAATTTTGGTACGGTGTTGCGTAGGGCTGCTGGGGCCTTACGTCTCCAGCTCCCTACTTTGACGGTCAAGACTAACATCTTGACAGAGGTGCTTCAGCCGGCAGCCTCCTCTGCGGAGACTGTGCTGCCGTTTAACGACGCCCTCACGGACGTTCTTTTGGGCGCCTGGTCCAAGCCCAACACAGGGGCTCCTGTGGATCGGAACGTGTCACGACGCCATCGCCCCGCTCCGGGCGACCCCCTGTTTCTTTCTGTCCACCCCACTCCTGAGAGCTTGGTTGTCCAAGCCTCCGCTTCCCAAACCGCCTTCCCTACCGCTCCTCCGGATAGGGAATCCAAACGCCTGGATCAGTTTGGGAAGAAAGGTTTTTCTTCCTCCAGTGCTGGCTTGCGGTCCGTTAACACCGCTTGTCTTTTGGGCCGATATACCCACTCCCTGTGGGATTCGGTGGCGGATGTTTTGCCCCAGTGCCCTGAGGAGGTCCAGGCACTGCTTTCCCGCGCCATTGCGGAAGGAAGGGATGCGGCCAAATACACTATCCGTTGTGGCCTTGACACCGCCGACTCGCTGGGCAGGTCGATTGCAACGACGGTGGCGCTCCGGCGCCACGCCTGGCTGAGAACCACTGGTTTTTCAGGGGATGTCCAGAATACTCTCATGGACATGCCCTTTGATGGAGTCGGTCTTTTTGGGTCCAAAGCAGACCATGCGTTGGAGCGCTTTAAGGACTCACGGGCTACTGCAAAGTCCCTGGGCCTTTCTGCTACACGCCCTCCGCTGCCTTCTGCTTTTCGCCCCTATCGTGGCCACGGTAGGGGCGCCCTTCACGTCAGCAGCCCAGCCACCGGCCCGCGCAGCAGGCGTCTTCGCGTGGCCGAGGACGTGGATTCCGCCGTGGCGGATCGGGCAACCAGCGTGCGGGTCAGGCCACCACCTCCAACCCGTCCGCGGCCTCCAAGCCCTCCTAGTCCCTCCTTTCAGGTGCACGGCACGCCAGTAGGGGGCAGGGTCCGCCATCACCTTCCCCACTGGCGCACCATCACCTCGGACAGGTGGGTCTTGGACATTATCCGAAGGGGCTACTCCCTCCCCTTCGAGACCACCCCCAGCCATGCCACCTCAATTCCACCGCATGTCAGGGGATCACTTGGTGCTTCTACAGAAGGAAGTCACGGCCCTCTTGACCAAGAGGGCCATCGAGCATGTTCCGACCCCAGAAGTAGGGCGTGGTTGCTACTCCCACTACTTTCTGGTGCCCAAAAAGGACAAGGAGGACATGCGTCCTATCTTGGACCTCCGGAACGTCAATCGCTTCCTCCGGAAGGAGAAGTTCAAGATGCTCACCCTAGCTCAGGTCTTGACTGCCCTCGACCCTGGAGACTGGTTGGTAGCGTTGGACTTGCAGGACGCGTATTTCCACATCCCCGTCCTGCCGGCCCACCGGCGTTACCTTCGGTTCACGGTAGGCCCCGAGCATTTTCAGTTCACCGTGCTCCCCTTTGGCCTTACCAGTGCCCCTCGGGTGTTCACGAAAGTGATGGCGGTGGTCGCAGCTCATCTGCGCCGGGCAGGGGTTTCAGTCTTCCCCTACCTCGACGACTGGCTGCTGAAGGCGGGCTCGTCCCAGGCAGTCGTCTCCCACCTCCAGACTACGGCCGAACTCCTGCACTCGCTGGGGTTCTCCATCAATGTGCCGAAGTCGCATCTAATTCCTTCTCCACAGCTCCTTTTCATCGGAGCAGTTCTGGACACGACGCAGTTTCGGGCCTATCCTCCCGAACGGCGAGTCCGGGATATTCAGGCTATGATTCCGATCTTTCGGCCTTTATCCTGGGTTTCGGTACGGATGACCCTGAGGCTGCTGGGCCTCATGGCCTCCTGCATCCTGCTGGTCAATCATGCCAGATGGCATATGCGGGCTCTGCAGTGGGACCTGAAGTTCCAGTGGGCGCAGCACCAGGGCAACCTGTCCGATCACGTCCAGATCTCGGAGGGGACTGCAAAACAGTTGCAGTGGTGGCTCTCGAACCGGCAATGGGTCATGGGCAGATCCCTCTCCCTTCCCCAGCCAGAGCATACAGTTGTGACGGACGCGTCCCTTCTGGGATGGGGCGGTCACATGGGAGAGGCGGAGATCAGAGGCCTCTGGTCTCCGGCGGAGTCCCGGCTCCATATCAACTTTCTGGAGCTCCGGGCGATCCGGCTTGCACTCAAGGCATTCCTTCCCTCTGTCAAAGGGAAGGTAGTGCAGGTGTTCACAGACAACACCACCGCCATGTGGTACTGCAACAAACAGGGCGGGGTGGGGTCTTGGACCCTTTGTCAGGAGGCTCTGCGCCTCTGGACATGGCTGGAACATCAGGGCATGTTCCTGATGGTTCAACACCTGGCAGGTTCTCTGAACGCCAGGGCGGACGAACTCAGCCGCAGGTGCATGATGGATCACGAATGGCGTCTTCACTCGGAAGTGGCGCAAGGACTCTTTCTACAGTGGGGAGAGCCTTGGTTAGATCTATTCGCCACCGAAGAGAACGCGCAATGTCATCAGTTCTGCGCGTTGGAATTTCCAAGGCGGCACTCGCTCGGCGACGCTTTTCGTCGCGAGTGGAGTTGCGGTCTGTTGTACGCCTTTCCGCCTATACCACTTCTACCCAGAGTGTTGAAGAAGATTCGGCACGACCGGGCCCAAGTCATTCTTGTGGCTCCGGACTGGGCTCGAAGAGTTTGGTATCCCGAGCTACTCAATATGAGCATAGATCCCCCGATCCGTCTGCCTCTTCGGGAGGATCTTCTGTCGCAGCACCAGGGGACGGTCCTCCACCCGAACCTGTCCAGTCTACACCTGCTTGCGTGGAGATTGAGCGGCGGCAGTTGATTCCTTTCAACTTGCCTCCCGAAGTTTGTGATGTGATTCTGGCAGCCAGGCGTCCCTCCACTAAGGTGGTATACGCCTGCAGGTGGAACAAATTTGTGGCATGGTGCACAGCAAAGGCTGTGGATCCCCTTTCTGCCCCTCTTTCTGAGGTCCTTCTGTTCCTTCTCTCTCTGGCCCAACAGGGTTCTGCCCTGGGTACCATCAAGGGTTATCTTTGTGCTATCTCGGCCTTCCTCAGGCTCCCTGATCAGCCCTCCCTTTTCAAGTCCCCTGTTGTTAACAGGTTCTTAAAAGGCATTACTCACCTCTTCCCTCCTGTTCCGTTTGTAATGCCTCAGTGGGACTTGAACTTGGTTCTTACCTTTTTAATGTGCGCTCCCTTTGAGCCTCTGCATAACTGTCCTCTTCGTCTTCTGACTCTAAAGGCAGCCTTTCTGGTGGCCATCACCTCCGCTCGGCGGGTGAGTGAGCTCCAGGCTCTTTCTTGCAAACCTCCCTTTCTGTCTGTTCATCCAGACAAGGTTGTTCTTCGGACGCGTCCGTCCTTCTTGCCAAAGGTGGTTACTGCTTTCCACATTGGGCAGACCATCACTTTGCCCACCTTCTTTCCGCCTCCGCATCCTTCCAGAGAGGAAGAGAGGCTCCACCGTCTGGACCCAAAACGTGCGCTCTCCTTCTATATCGACCGCACGAAACACTTCCGGGTGGATGACCAGCTCTTTGTTGGCTACGTGGGCGCCAAAAAGGTCGGGCGGTGCACAAGAGGACCATCTCCCGCTGGGTTACCCTGTGCATCAAGACCTGCTATTCTTTGGCTAAGAAGGAGCCTCCTGTTGGGCTGCGTGCCCATTCCACCAGGGCAACGGCTGCTACCACGGCCTTGGGCCGCGGTGTTCCGCTGCCGGTTATCTGTCAGGCAGCTACGTGGGCCTCGCTGCACACATTTACTAAGCATTACTGCCTTGACAGTCAGGTCCGGAGGGACGGCTTCTTTGGCCGTTCTGTCCTCCAGGACTTCCTTGTCTGATCTTTGTTCGCAGACCCACCACCGGGGTTGGTATTGCTGGGGTATCTATTCTAAGGTAAGGAATCTATCACTAACGTGTCTCTTTCAGATGCACAAGTTACTAACTTGTGTAACGATATATCTGTAAGAGACAGTAGTTAGTGATAGATTCCTTACCGCCCACCCATCCTCCCCGTTCTGCGAACTGATTTCTAGGGTTAAGGACATCCCTTTCAGGGCCCTAGTATTTTTCAGACACCTGTGTCAGCTTCTTGCATGGCTCTGCGTTCCTGGCGCGGAAAGTCGTGTACAGAACTGACGTCAGCGCGCAGGGGCGGCGTCTAAGTACTGCCCGCGACGTCATCCCGGCGATCACGACGCCGACGACGGACGCGGAGCCGCACGACGCCGCCTACCGACGCGCAAAGGGTACTGCTACGCAAAACTTTCCGGATCCAGCCTGACGCCTGGGGATATTCTAAGGTAAGGAATCTATCACTAACTACTGTCTCTTACAGATATATCGTTACACAAGTTAGTAACTTGTGCGTCAGGTCCGGAGGGACGGCTTCTTTGGCCGTTCTGTCCTCCAGGACTTCCTTGTCTGATCTTTGTTCGCAGACAACCACCGGGGTTGGTATTGCTGGGGTATCTGTTCTAAGGTAAGGAATCTGTCACTAACGTGTCTCTTTCAGATGCACAAGTTACTAACTTGTGTAATGATATATCTGTAAGAGACAGTAGTTGGTGACAGATTCCTTACCGCCCCACCCATCCTCCCCGTTCTGCGAACTGATTTCTAGGGTTAAGGACATCCCTTTCAGGGCCCTAGTATTTTTCAGACACCTATGTCAGCTTCTTGCATGGCTCTGCGTTCCTGGCGCGGAAAGTCGTGTACAGAACTGACGTCAGCGCGCAGGGGCGGCGTCTAAGTACTGCCCGCGACGTCATCCCGGCGATCACGACGCCGACGACGGACGCGGAGCCGCACGACGCCGCCTACCGACGCGCAAGGGTACTGCTACGCAAAAACTTTCCGGATCCAGCCTGACGCCTGGGGATATTCTAAGATAAGGAATCTGTCACTAACTACTGTCTCTTACAGATATATTGTTACACAAGTTAGTAACTTGTGCTTTAATCCAGTGTTTCCCAAACTGGTTTGAGACTCACTGGTGGGTCGTGAGCTGATATTTGGTGGGTTGTGAAAGTCCAAGCAATACATAAAGATGCCTTTAAATTTTGTATTTGTCTTGTCAAATTTTGCTGCACATCAAAGACAGAGGTCAAATGTCACGCTATGTCTTCTGATGAATTCCTGCTTTTTTTTTTTTTAACACAGAGGTTTGGTGTCAACAAACTCCTCTCACTTTGCCGTCAGAGAAAGAAAAATAAAGTGAATTATGTGACCATCTTGCTGGGGTACTGGGGTGTGTGAAAGGAAATTCTGCAAGATGTAATTTTTGTAAAATAAAAGAAAATGTAAATACTTGTAAATAAACTGTACACATTCAGCAGTTGGAAAAGCAGAAATGAAGCAATTTTTTTGTATTTCCGAAGTATGATGGGAACAAAGATTTTAATAGGGTCAAAACAGATCAAGACACTTACTTGATGCAGAAATGCTAAATATTCACTGGCTCTAAATTCCACACATTATGGTTTGTGTGCAATATAGTTTTATCACAGTAAAACTGTATATATGTATGTAGAAGAAGGGCCCGGAGCTGATCCAAAGACTATTACCAGCCTATGATCCAACCGGAGCGCTGCCCTCCACCAGCAAGCAACTGTTTGCTATACCAAGGATAAAGAGAGCAAGGAGTGGAGGACGCTCCTTTTCATTTCTGGCCCCAAAACTCTGGAATTCCCTCCCACAGCAAATAAGGAAAAAAGAATCTGAATTAAGATTTAGAAAACTGCTTAAAACTGCCCTTTTCAATTAAATCAACTGACTGAAATGTTATCTGCATGCTGTCTTAGCGCTGGGAGGCCCGGATGGGTAGCCATGCACATTATAAATACCCATGAATAGAATATGTCTGTGCAAATTTAGTGGCTATTTACATGGAAAATATTCTGCTTATAAATGACAGTGCGCTACTACACGATGCTTTAGTTACATTAAAAAGTCGCCCATCTCATGTCTAATAAAGCTTGGTGGGTCACGAAAGTTTGTCATTCTAAAAATTGGGCCTTGTGTCTAAAAAGTTTGTGAAGCACTGTTTAAACTATTTAAATAAATAAATACGGAATACAACTTTTGTAATCATGTTAACCCTAATAATGTTATTAGTTTATTGTAAATAATTAAATTAAATTAACGTATATTCTATCAAATGTATTCTTATTCTAACTCTAAATCATATCATAAATCTAATGTTATCCCTAATAATTTTATAAAAGAAAACATGTTTTAGTTTCAGTTTATTCAATTATTTGAATAAATGTGAACTCTATATATGTAATTTATTGATTTTAAATTGAATAAAGGCAACAAAGAAAATTAAACCAAATTAAAGAAATTAAACAAAAGCATGAACTCAAATAAATATCATAAAGGCAGTAGGGTCTCTAAATTAGGAGTGTCACTGACCCTGATATTAAGTTTACCTCTGCAGAGCTCGTGTCTGCTCTTGCCCCTGTCCTCTGCACTAGGTTAGCCGAGGTCATCGCTGCACTAAATAAGAGTTGCAAAATCAAGAGATGACCGAGGAAGATAGGCCTAAAATTTGCTCAAAACATTAAACCGACAAAAGATCCAAGATTGCTCTTGCAACTCCCACTCCCAATCTACTCAACTGTCGAAGCCAAGACTATATTCTAAGCAATCAAAGCCCTTAAATTCCTGTAGATGTTTGGCTACTGCAAACACACAGGAAGGGCCCCTTTGAGATAGAGCCGGGGAACATGGTGAATTAAGTCCAGATGCTACTAGTTTCCTTCCCCAAAGTTTTCGAGACCATTTCTCTAGCCCTCACCTCGACTACCTCCAACTATTACAAAAAGAAGAAAGCTATCAAAGCAAGTTCTATAAATTACTATTTTCTTCTCTTTTTAATCTGAGGGTCCTCATGATATCCAGGGCCCTCATGATATCCTTAACGAGGGAAATATAATAAAAATGTTTATATACATCAACATTAACTAGACCTGGCTAATATGAACACATGCAATATCGAAGAGAATTCGTGGAGGCCCAAATGGACCCAAAGGATGAATGACCTAGGTTCCTTTCTCCCAGCACAACGATGCCCTTCATGACCTGCGATTTTCTCCACATATCTGGGAATAAA
This sequence comes from Calotriton arnoldi, assembly GCA_963921515.1. Taxonomy (NCBI): domain Eukaryota; kingdom Metazoa; phylum Chordata; class Amphibia; order Caudata; family Salamandridae; genus Calotriton; species Calotriton arnoldi. The sequence goes on along the minus strand of CAWUFW010004722.1, from coordinate 81,525 downwards.
AATAGAACCTGAATGTGATGCACCTTATACCACTCGTTCACAACAAACTCCAGTTAATGCTAAACATAATACCGTTGATCAGTTTTGTCACAACAACTTATTACACATGATTTAGTACCCTCACTGATTTAGGTCTAGATAATCTTTCTACAGAGAACCAATTAAAAATACTAATTAAATCCGAGGACTGGTTTATATTTTTGGACTGGAGGAAAAATCCTGTGCCAGCTTCAATGGAATTGGGAGTTTCTTGAAAAAACAATTAATCTCCAATACACAAGAACGTTTTTAAAATAAGGTACCTACTTAGTGTATGTCTTTCTAATTAAGTAGGTGCTCATAAAATGTTGCAGGACGTAGGTGTATAACAAATAGTGAGGTTGACTTCTTCCTTTAGACTTACACGTTTGTATGTCTGCAGGAATCCTTGCACCCCTCATTCACATTTGAAGGGTATTTCACAGCACTGACTCGCCCCCCATTTCAATCCTGTAAGGGTGGACTCATCACAATGATAAAGACCACTAGTGGGTGCAGTGAGACTGTTTTAGCTCCAGGCTATAACACTTATCTGATTGCTCTAGGGGAGCGAACATCAAGATGTAATTGAGTATATTGTTTTTGTTTCTCACTCCAGTCAAAAGAACATATGATAATTATATTAATCCAATTTCTGAAAAATATGACCACCTTCCTATTTTCTTCACATGCGACTTCCACTGTTTGTATTTGGAGCTGAAGACGATGATGTTGGTTTTGCTACCTGCAACAGTCTATTGGTTCTTTCCCCCTCTGTTTTTCTTAATGTCAGGGACAAAAGAGTCTACTTTAAGCTTATGAGTTTGCAACTGTGAGCCCTGAATGGCATATTCCCATTAAATCAACCTGCTCAATTCATCTATATAACTCACTCTCGTTCCTGCGCCGTCTTGGATTATAGTTAGGTCTAGGGTTGATTGGCTGACCAAATCTCCGATTAAACAACCATCCAAAGTTTGATAGCGACCATTTTCCACAATGTGTGTTTTCTCTTGGATAAAAGAGACTGTAATAGTTCTAAATTAATCTGGTTCTATTTGTGGCATCTGAAACAATGCTGCCATGAAGTGGACTCAGACTAATTTGGATAGTATTATAAGCTGGTTCAACAATGTAGATGAGACCTTAACTCGGGTCAATGCTGGTGCTAAGCTTTTAGCTTGACAACACAGGAGTGATACTGTCTCTTATTTGAGCGTCAGGTTTATATAGATCCACCTGTAGTAGACCTCTGAGTAATTCTACGTTATTACTCTTGGAAACCTGGTTTACTTGTGACTGTGTTTAAAGTAAGAGGCTCTTCTATTCTCATGTCGTTCGTTAAACAAATTTGCCAACACTGTGTCTTTCGAAAATGCCTTATTAGTTGTTCGAAAGATGCATAAAGCTACTGTCCAATATACCATAACATTTTATGAGGAACAGATATGGGCATCTATTTTTCACGTATGCAATGAAAAGAAATCAAGCATTTTTTAAATTGGTTTCTGAGACCAACCCAGTAAAAAAGACCCACTCTGATCTTTCCATCAGTGAGAAAGACTTGCACGCCCTGATCAATGATCGTAATTGTGGTACTACACATCCTGTGGTAAATTCCTCCCCTGTGAATTGCCCGAATGGTTGACTATCTTGTTCTCAGAAATTCAACTGCTGATTGAGTCTCTTAATAATTCTTGAGCCTGTGGGCCAAGCAGCAGCTTTCTCAAGTCTCACTTTCCATTTTGGTCTTGACAGCTGAAGATTTTATTCAACAGTGGTTCTGACGAGTGTAAACATCTCTCTGGGGCAGGCAGTACGTTAATTCCTTTTTACAAAAATGGCCTAGGAATGGAGCTAAGAGTTACTGTCCTCCGGCAATGTTAGATATTGAAAGTAAAGTCTTTTCTAAATTCTTACCACATGCCAGCAAGGACTTGTTACATAGGGAACAGATTCTGAACTAGGCCAAAGGTGAGCTTTAGAACTCAAAACATTACCTGTGATTGTATCACAGTACTAAATGTGATCAATAGGGTAATACAAATTAATAAAGGGTCAGTCTATTGATTTTAGTAATGCTTTGACAAAGCTGACAGAAAGAGACTTTGGTCTAAGTTAGAAGCTCAGAACATTAACCCCACACTATTGTATTTTATACAAAAGCTGAATCCTTCTGGCTGCAAATATCAATCAATCAATTTCTCTTTATTCGATCAGATTAAAAATGATCATATAAGTACAAATAGATACATCATAAAAATTATACACAGTTTTATTTTTTAAAATTACAAACATTTCAACAATAATTCTAAGGTAAAAAAGAAAACATATGTGCCTTAATATCGTTAAAATCATTTCATGTACTAAGTCTAGACAACCATATTATCTCTTTTTTTTTTCCTTTGTTTTTTTTTTTTTTACAGTCTCACTGATCTATGGGATTTGTGCTTAATTAGATCAGATAAGTTCATATCACTGGTCTATTCGCCGTCCCCTTCCTCTTCCTCATGCAGGCCCATAGGAATGACGCCATTGAATAACAAACCAAAGGGTCAGGTAATGATTTTAGAAAATAGAGTGCCACCCGGCACTGCTTAAAATTCCCTTTCTTTAAAATTGGTTTGAGGAAGACATTCCTTTCGTTCTCGTATAGCCTGAAAAATAAAACTAGATGCAGTTCTGTTTGGGGTGATAGGTTGTCAAATGGACATGTGCTTAAATCCGAATGATTATATGTTTTGTCAGGGTAGCCTATCATGAGAGGGATCAAATTAGTGCGAAACCTCAGCAATATAAATCTATGTGGCGACCTGTTCACATTCGCTAAATAAGAAAACCCCCCCTCTATTAATGGTGGATTGAGGCAGTATGTCCTAACAGCGTATTTCTCTTTATATTGTTCCTTGCGCTTGTACTCAGACATCAACAAAAACATATTAGTAACCTTCTGTTTGGAAACTTTCTTACAGGCCAATGGGTCTTTAAACAGTTCCCGGAGACCTATCTCCCTTAATACCAGCTCTACATAACTGAGCCATCTGGACCTCTTCCACTTATCCATGGCTAAGCAGCTCCTTATTAACTGAGTGAGTGGCACTGTGTCTCTCCTCCAAATTGAGTGCCAAAGAAGGAGTGGGGCTAGTTGTATATAATCTGAAATAAAAGGCAAGCCCAATTCCGCATGTAAGATGCAGTTAGTGAAAGAGGGAGGAAGACCCACTACAGACTTTAAAAATTTGTTCTCAATGGTTTGTAATGGTGTCGGTGCTACCACACCCCAAACGCCAGCACCGTAAGTCGCTGCTGATTTTACTCTAGCCTGATAAATATTTGTTATCGGTAATAAGGGTTTAGCACCTAGTTTTCTGGCAAAGGATTTTACAGCAATGATACCCCTCTCCATCACCATCTTCCTTCCTTCCATCAATTTCACCCATGACAGATCTTTGTCAAAGAGGATCCCCAAATAGGGGAAGGAGTCCACTACCTCTATTCTTTTCCCGTCCGCATGGAAATACGGAATTTTTTCTCTTTTTGTTGCCCCGGCAACTATTACAAAAGACTTAGTTTGGTTCACTTTCAATTGTAGTGAATCCATGAAAGAGACATACGCTGTTATCAGCTTTTGTAGCCCAAGCCCTGTTCTTGCAATTAGCACTGCGTCGTCCGCGTAGGCCAGTATAGGTAGCATTCGATTTTCAACGAGGGGAACATCCCTGGTGGTCATGGTGAGTGCTTTCTCTACTCCATTCGTATATAAGGAGAAGAGAAATGGAGCCAATACACAGCCCTGCCTTACTCCCCTGAATCCATCTGGCTGCAAATACAAATTGGTTATTCCTCTGAAAATACAAACCTGATGCCAGCCAGTACCTGAGTCAAGCAGGGTTGCATTTTGGTTCCTAGGCTTTTTCATATATATCTGGCTGACCTATATTCCTTAGCTGGCAAAAGTAATTGCTATCCTCGTGAGTTTTGGCAGGAAAAAAATACCAAATATTACTTATACCAGTGGTCTCATACTAATGGATAAGACTCCTGTTGGACTTCAGCAGTCCTTGGATTTCATTTTCGAATAGTAAAAAGGAAGTGGCCTTAGGATGAATATAATTAAAACTACAATTATGACATTTGGTAACTCATTCCAGAGGTTCCCATGGACTGTTGAAGGTAGAGCCTGGAGACCACTTGAAGGTATGTTTATTTAGGCCTCACCATATCCTCTAATCTATCTTGGTCTATGCAATTGGCATTGTTAAAAAAATAAAAACAAATAAAGCTCATATCTGAAAGAGACACGTTAGTGACAGATTCCTTACCTTAGAATATCCCCAGGCGTCAGGCTGGATCCGGAAAGTTTTTTGCGTAGCAGTACCCTTGCGCGTCGGTAGGCGGCGTCGTGCGGCTCCGCGTCCGTCGTCGGCGTCGTGATCGCCGGGATGACGTCGCGGGCAGTACTTAGGCGCCGCCCCTGCGCGCTGACGTTAGTTCTTCTTTTTCCGCGCCAGTAAGCGCAGATCCGGGAAGAGCAGTGCCCTAGTCACTTTTTGACTATCTTTTTTGGTGAATTTTTTCACTGTTTCTTCAACGAGTCTTCACGACTCCTAAGGTGTCGTAGGGATGCCCGGCTTTAAGCCCTGCGAGGAATGTGGTCGCATGATGTCGATCACGGACCCGCACCTCGAGTGTCTCTTTTGTCTCGGCCGAGACCACGACACGAAGTCGTGTCCTGACTGCCGGAAACTTCATCCTAAGGCTTTGCGAGAGCGGTCTCGAAAGCTCCTTGAAGTCCGGCATTCGGCTCCGCGCCGCACCAAGCCCCGGTCCCGGGAGAGGTCGAGGGGCCGGACGCGGAGTCCCCGCCGTTCGTCGGATTCAAAGTCTTCGCGCTCCTCCGGTAAGTCGAAGCACAAGAAGTCTAAGCGGCGTCATCGCTCTAAGACTTCGCCTCGCCGGTCTCGCGACTCGGCTGAGGTCCCTGTCGGCACCGTCCCCGCGGCCCCGGACGTGCCTGTCGAGTTACCCCCGCAGTACCCGCCCTACCCGGGCTCGGGGGCGACTCAGGCCGATATACAGGAATTCCTGTCGGCCATGGCCCGCCTCTTCGGGCCTCAAGGTCCCTCCGGTGCGCCTCCGGGCCCCGCGGGCCCTGATTGGGTTGCTCCGGCGTCGCCGTCGACTCCGGTCCCGGCGTCGCCTGTCCCACCAGCCTTCGTCCCGGCCTCGGCTCCGGTCCCGGCCTCGACCCCGGCGGGGCCGCAACCCCCATCGACGCCGGTTGACCTAACCACGCCTCCGCCGTTTCCGACGCCGTCCGGGGCTCCGGGCGGCGTCGTTCCCCGGTTCTCTCCGGGTCCGGACATGGTGCCGGAACGGCGTCGCCCGACGCCGTATCCGGCGCCGATGAGACCTTGGGTCCCTGATGTCCCTCCTCCTCCATATTTTCAACCTGAGGAGGACCAGGAGAGCTGGGAGGGGTCTGACGACCCTCTCACACAACAGTGCAAGTTTGACCCGGACTGGGTTGAGGAACTTGGGGATGCCAGTGGTCTGGATACCTCCCCTGACTCTGGCATGCTGTCTCCTCCCGTGGCAACGGAGGAGGGGGCTAATTTTGCAACGGTGTTGCGTAGAGCTGCTGGAGCCTTGAATCTCCAGTTGCCTACAGTGGTCGTCAGGTCTAACATCCTGACTGAAGTGCTTCAGCCGGCGGCCTCCTCTTCGGAGACTGTGCTGCCGTTCAACGAGGCACTGACTGACGTTCTTTGGGTGCCTGGTCCAAACCCACCACAGGGGCTCCTGTGGATAGGAACGTGGCCCGACGCCATCGCCCTGCTCCGGGCGACCCCCTGTTTCTCTCCCAACACCCCACCCCTGAGAGCTTGGTTGTCCAAGCCTCTGCCTCCCAAACCGCCTTCCCTACCGCCCCTCCGGATAGGGAATCCAAGCGCCTGGATCACTTTGGGAAGAAGGCTTTCTCTTCCTCCAGTGCTGGCTTGCGGTCTGTTAATACCGCTTGCCTCTTGGGCCGATACACCCACTCCCTGTGGGATTCGGTGGCAACTGTTTTGCCGCAGTGTTCTGAGGAGGTCCAGACACTGCTTACCCGCGCCATTGCGGAAGGGCGTGATGCGGCTAAATATACCATCCGCTGTGGCCTTGATACCGCCGACTCGCTGGGCAGATCGCTTGCAACGACGGTGGCGCTGCGTCGCCACGCCTGGCTGAGAACCACTGGTTTTTCGGGAGATGTCCAGAATACACTCATGGACATGCCCTTTGATGGTGTCGGTCTTTTTGGTTCGAAGGCAGACCATGCGCTGGAGCGTTTCAAGGACTCTCGGGCTACTGCTAAGTCCCTGGGCCTTGCTCACGTCTGCTTTTCGCCCCTTTCGTGGCCACGGAAGGGGCGCCCAGTCACGTCCGCAGCCCGGCCAACGGCCCGCGCAGCAAGCGCCTTCGCGTGGCCGAGGACGTGGATTCCGCCGTGGCGGTTCGGGCAACCAGCGTGCGGGTCAGGCCACCACCTCCAACCCGTCCGCGGCCTCCAAGCCCTCCTAGTCCCTCCTTTCAGGTGCACAGTACGCCAGTCGGGGGCAGGGTCCGCCATCACCTTCACCTCTGGCGTCCCATCACCTCGGACAGGTGGGTCTTGGACATTGTCCGAAGGGGCTACTCCCTCCCCTTCGAGACCACCCCCCAGCCATGCCACCTCAATTCCACCGCATGTCAGGGGATCACTTGGCGCTTCTACAGAAGGAAGTCACGGCCCTCTTGGCCAAGAGGGCCATCGAGCATGTTCCGACCCCAGAAGTAGGGCGTGGTTGCTACTCCCACTACTTTCTGGTGCCCAAAAAGGACAAGGAGGACATGCGTCCTATCTTGGACCTCCGGAACGTCAATCGCTTCCTCCGGAAGGAGAAGTTCAAGATGCTCACCCTAGCTCAGGTCTTGACTGCCCTCGACCCCGGAGACTGGTTGGTAGCGTTGGACTTGCAGGACGCCTATTTCCACATCCCCGTCCTGCCGGCCCACCGGCGTTACCTTCGGTTCACGGTAGGTCTCGAGCATTTTCAGTTCACCGTGCTCCCCTTTGGCCTTACCAGTGCCCCTCGGGTGTTCACGAAAGTGATGGCGGTGGTCGCCGCTCATCTGCGCCGGGCAGGGGTTTCAGTCTTCCCCTACCTCGACGACTGGCTGCTGAAGGCGGGCTCGTCCCAGGCAGTCGTCTCCCACCTCCAGACTACGGCCGAACTCCTGCACTCGCTGGGGTTCTCCATCAATGTGCCAAAGTCGCATCTGATTCCTTCTCCACAGCTCCTTTTCATCGGAGCAGTTCTGGACACGACGCAGTTTCGGGCCTATCCTCCCGAACGGCGAGTCCGGGATATTCAGGCTATGATTCCGATCTTTCAGCCTTTATCCTGGGTTTCGGTACGGATGACCCTGAGGCTGCTGGGCCTCATGGCCTCCTGCATCCTGCTGGTCACTCATGCCAGATGGCATATGCGGGCTCTGCAGTGGGACCTGAAGTTCCAGTGGGCGCAGCACCAGGGCGACCTGTCCGATCACGTCCAGATCTCGGAGGGGACTGCAAGACAGTTGCAGTGGTGGCTCTCGAACCGGCAATGGGTCATGGGCAGATCCCTCTCCCTTCCCCAGCCAGAGCACACAGTTGTGACGGACGCGTCCCTTCTGGGATGGGGCGGTCACATGGGAGAGGCGGAGATCAGAGGCCTCTGGTCTCCGGCGGAGTCCCGGCTCCATATCAACCTTCTGGAGCTCCGGGCGATCCGACTTGCACTCAAGGCATTCCTTCCCTCTGTCAAAGGGAAGGTAGTGCAGTTGTTCACAGACAACACCACCGCCATGTGGTACTGCAACAAACAGGGCGGGGTGGGGTCGTGGACCCTCTGTCAGGAGGCTCTGCGCCTCTGGACATGGCTGGAACATCAGGGCATGTTCCTGATGGTTCAACACCTGGCAGGTTCCCTGAACGCCAGGGCGGACGAACTCACCCGCAGGTGCATGATGGATCACGAATGGCGTCTTCACTCGGAAGTGGCGCAAGGACTCTTTCTACAATGGGGAGATCCTTGGTTAGATCTATTCGCCACCGAAGAGAACGCGCAATGTCATCAGTTCTGCGCGTTGGAATTTCCAAGGCGGCACTCGCTCTGCGACGCTTTTCGTCGCGAGTGGAGTTGCGGTCTGTTGTACGCCTTTCCGCCTATACCACTTCTACCCAGAGTGTTGAAGAAGATTCGGCACGACCGGGCCCAAGTCATCCTTGTGGCTCCGGACTGGGCTCGAAGAGTTTGGTATCCCGAGCTACTCAGTATGAGCGTAGATCCCCCGATCCGTCTGCCTCTTCGGGAGGATCTTCTGTCGCAGCAGCAGGGGACGGTCCTCCACCCGAACCTGTCCAGTCTACACCTGCTTGCGTGGAGATTGAGCGGCGGCAGTTGATTCCTTTCGACTTGCCTCCCGAAGTTTGTGATGTGATTCTGGCAGCCAGGCGTCCCTCCACTAAGGTGGTATACGCCTGCAGGTGGAACAAATTTGTGGCATGGTGCACAGCAAAGGCTGTGAATCCCCTTTCTGCCCCTCTTTCTGAGGTCCTTCTGTTCCTTCTCTCTCTCGCCCAACAGGGTTCTGCCCTGGGTACCATCAAGGGTTATCTTTGTGCTATCTCGGCCTTCCTCAGGCTCCCTGATCAGCCCTCCCTTTTCAAGTCCCCTGTTGTTAACAGGTTCTTAAAAGGCATTACACACCTCTTCCCTCCTGTTCCGTTTGTGATGCCTCAGTGGGACTTGAACTTGGTTCTTACCTTTTTAATGTGCGCTCCCTTTGAGCCTCTACATAACTGTCCTCTTCGTCTTCTGACTCTGAAGACAGCCTTTCTGGTGGCCATCACCTCCGCTCGGCGGGTGAGTGAGCTCCAGGCTCTATCTTGCAAACCTCCCTTTCTGTCTGTTCATCCAGACAAGGTTGTTCTTCGGACGCGTCCGTCCTTCTTGCCAAAGGTGGTTACTGCTTTCCACATTGGGCAGACCATCACTTTGCCCACCTTCTTTCCGCCTCCGCATCCTTCCAGAGAGGAAGAGAGGCTCCACCGTCTGGACCCAAAACGTGCGCTCTCTTTCTATATTGACCGCACAAAACACTTCCGGGTGGATGACCAGCTCTTTGTTGGCTACGTGGGCGCCAAAAAGGTCGGGCGGTGCACAAGAGGACCATCTCCCGCTGGGTTACCTTGTGTATCAAGACCTGCTATTCTTTGGCTAAGAAGGAGCCTCCTGTTGGGCTGCGTGCCCATTCCACCAGGGCAACGGCTGCTACCACGGCCTTGGGCCGCGGTGTTCCGCTGCCGGTTATCTGTCAGGCAGCTACGTGGGCCTCGCTGCACACGTTAACAAAGCATTACTGCCTTGACAGTCAGGTCCGGAGGGACGGCTTCTTTGGCCGTTCTGTCCTCCAGGACTTCCTTGTCTGATCTTTGTTCGCAGACCCACCACCGGGGTTGGTATTGCTGGGGTATCTATTCTAAGGTAAGGAATCTGTCACTAACGTGTCTCTTTCAGATGCACAAGTTACTAACTTGTGTAACGATATATCTGTAAGAGACAGTAGTTAGTGACAGATTCCTACCGCCCACCCATCCTCCCCGTTCTGCGAACTGATTTCTAGGGTTAAGGACATCCCTTTCAGGGCCCTAGTATTTTTCAGACACCTATGTCAGCTTCTTGCATGGCTCTGCGTTCCTGGCGCGGAAAGTCGTGTACAGAACTGACGTCAGCGCGCAGGGGCGGCGCCTAAGTACTGCCCGCGACGTCATCCCGGCGATCACGACGCCGACGACGGACGCGGAGCCGCACGACGCCGCCTACCGACGCGCAAGGGTACTGCTACGCAAAAAACTTTCCGGATCCAGCCTGACGCCTGGGGATATTCTAAGGTAAGGAATCTGTCACTAACTACTGTCTCTTACAGATATATCGTTACACAAGTTAGTAACTTGTGCATTGGGGTTAAAATCTTTTTTTCAATATACAACACAGTGTCTTACTCTATGGCTTTCAAAGTTTTTACTGCCACGATTACACCTGTGCTTCGTTGTTGTTCTGTTATACACAAGGGTAAAATAAATGGCGAATTGGAAGATCCTAAGGCGCATCTTATTTAAGGAGCATTTTTAGGACTAGACCGAGTACCTCACTTGAAATTGCACTACTTGAATTTGGTTCAAGTGTGATAGATAAATTGTGTAATGAGACAGCTTGTTTATTTATTCAGTTTATGTAGAACCGGACTCAGTGGTTCTGTCCACTCCTTACTGTGAGAGAAGCCTAAAAAGAATTAAAAATGTAGCCTTTCTTTATTTGATAACAACTTCATAACTACGAAATGGATCTGAGATGGTCACCTCAGAATATCTCCTTAAGAGTTTTCACTTAAAATAAAAAATACTTGGGCTTATAATTGCAATCAACACCTGTCCCTTGGAACCAAATCGTGGTACATGCTGATACTTACTTATTCCTCACTGACCCACAAAGATATTTAACTGTAAAAATGTCCCAGAAAATGTGGTACTAGTATTTACGGTATCACCTACATTATTCTTTGTTAAGTATGATAGGAACTTGGAGTATGTTAGCATTAAAGGCTACTTGTCATATTTGGGGGTCAGGAACAGAGTCTTTACCTCCTTTTATTTCATCTGCACCATTCTGATTGATTACAGAAAATAATATTTAAGACCAATGTTTAACTTTTACTTGACACCAACAGTAGAGGATGTGTATCATTTACACTCTTGTGGGATTTATTATCTGGAACAAGGGCAGTGATTTACCTAACTTATAAGAGCCCCGTATTACCTCGGTTATTGCCAACTCAATAATTGTTTGAATATCATCTGTTGATTACATTTCTTACTTTTTTGTTTTGCTAACTATGGTTTTATAACCTTTCATTTTATTACATGTATTTTAATATTCTTTATTATTATATTGTGCTATGCATTATTATAACTTCCCCTTTAGGCGGAAGGAACTTAAGCATTTGCTTCACATATGACACTGTAAGGACATGCCTCTTTTTTTATGGTCACCCCCAAAGTTTTGGATTGATGCTGCTGGTTTTTCAACTCAGAGTGCATGGAGGCCTGCTAACCAGATCGCAGTGGCAGTGCCCTGATCCTTAAACGTGCATGTTTGATTGGCCTACTCCCAGTTGGCATAGGCGAACTTACTTCTAAGTCCCTAGTATATGGTACCAGGGGGTACACAGGGCCTGTAAGTTAGAGTGTCCCATCAGGGACTGCAGCAATTATTGGGCCCTAAGAGCGGGACAAAGTAAAACGTTACTCCCAGTCTGCCTCGGCAGACTGGAAGCGCAGTTTTAAACTGCTAACTTGACTTTGCCATTTTAAGCAATGGCAAAGCCCAATCTCTCTTATCTGAAAGAAACACATAGTGATAGATTCCTTACCTTAGAATATCCCCAGGCGTCAGACTGGATCCGGAAAGTTTTCGTCAGCAGTACCCCTGCGCGTCGGTAGGGGCGTCGTGGTCGCCGAGATGACGTCGCGGGCGCTACTTAGACGCCGCCCACGCGCGCTGACGTCAGTTTTTTCTTTTTCCGCGCCAGCAAGCGCAGATCCGGAGAGAGCGGTACCCCTAGTCTTTTTTTACTAACTTTTTTTAGATCTTTTTCTCACCCTTTTCAAGTCGATACGACTCCTGGTGCAGTTAGGGACGCCCGGGTTTAAGTCTTGCGAGGACTGTCATCGGATGATGTCGGTGACGGACCCGCACCGCGTGTGTCTCTTCTGCCTGGGGCGCGACCACGACCCCAAGTCGTGCTCCGCGCCGTGAGAAGTCCCGGTCCAGAGGGAGGTTGAGGGACCGTGCGCGGAGTCGTCATCGGCGATCGTCGGGATCGAAGTCTTCGCACTCGGGGTCAGGTAAGGCGAAGCACAAGGGTACGGCTGAGGGTACGGGTGGTGCCACCCCCGTGACTCCGGCGGAGTCCATGGAGTCGCCACCCGACTACCGGCCCAGATACAGGACTTCCTGTCGGCCATGGCTCGCCTCTTTGGGCCGTCGGGTCCCGCCGGTGCGCCTTCGGGCCCCGCGGTCACGGATGGGTGTCCTCGCGTTTTCTCTCCGGCGGCCCCGGCGTCGCTGTCGGCTCCGGCCCCAGCGCCGCAGGACACCCTTGGATCCAGGCCTGGATCCCGGTCGACGCCGGTTGACCTTGTTACGCCTCCACCGACGTCGACTCCACCGGCACCGATCCTGACGCCGCCCGCTCCTCGGTACGACGTCGACCTCAGATTCAGCCCCGAAGTGGATGCGGCGTCGGACCGGCGTCGCTCGATGCCGTTCTCAACGCCGTTTGGGGATGTCTATCCCCATGTCCCTACTCCTTATTTTAGGCCTGTTGAACAGCCTGAGGAGCAAGGGAGGACTGGGAGGGGTCGGACGACCCTCTCGCTGCAGCCTGCGAGTCTGAACAGGACTGGGCTGAGGAATTGGGGAAGCCAGTGGTCTGGATAGCTCACCAGACCTTGGCATGCTGTCTCCTCCTACCGTGGCTACGGAGGAGGGAGCCAGTTATGCAGTGGTGTTGCGTAGGGCGGCGGAGGCCCTACACCTCCAGCTCCCTACTGTGGCCGTCAGGACTAACCTCCTGACAGAGGTGCTTCAGGCAGCAGCTACTTCTGCGGAGCCGCTGCTGCCCTTCAATGAAGCCCTTTCGGACGTTCTTTTGGGCACTTGGTCCAGGCCCACCACAGGGGATCCTGTGGATAGGAACATGGCCCGATGCCATCGCCCGGCTCCGGGTGACCCCATTTTCCTCTCCCATCATCCCACCCCGGAGAGCTTGGTTGTGCAAGCCTCTGCTTCCCCAACCGCCTTACCTTCCGCCCCGCCGGATAGGGAATCCAAGAAGCTGGATCAGTTTGGGAAGATTTTCTCTTCCACCAGCTCTGCGCTGCGGTCCGTGAACACCGCATGCCTCTTGGGCCGTTATTCCCACTCTCTGTGGGATACGGTGGCGAACGTGCTGCCCCAGTGTCCAGAGGAGGCCCGGCCTGCTCTCGCCCAGGGTGTTGCAGATGGGAGAGACGCAGCAAAGTTCATGATCCGCTGTGGTCTAGACACCGCCGAATCACTGGGCAGATCCATTGCAACGACGGTGGCGGTTCGCCGTCACGCCTGGTTGAGAACCACTGGATTTTCGGGCGATGTCCAAAACACCCTTATGGACATGCCCTTTGATGGCCGTCGCCTCTTCGGCGACAAAGCGGACAGCGCATTGGAGAGGTTTAAGGACTCACGGACTACGGCCAAGTCCTTGGGACTCTCGGCAGTCCGCCCTCCTCCGCTTTTCGCTCCTTTTGTGGCCCAGGAAGGGGTGCCCCGCAGCGTTCGCAACAGAGCCACAGGCCGGCGCAGCAGTCATCCCAGCGCGGACGCGGGTTCCGCTGTGGCGGACAAAGGGGCCAGCGGGCGGGTCAGTCCACCACCACCCCGGCCACCACTGCCTCCAAACCTTCCTAGTCCGAACTTTCGGGCCCATCAAAGGCCAGTGGGCGGCAGGCTCCGCCATCACCTCCCCCACTGGCGCACCATCACTTCGGACAGGTGGGTTTTAGAGTTAGTCCGGAGGGGCTACTCCCTCCCCTTCGAGACTACCCCCCCAGCCATGCCACCTCAATACCACCGCATGTCGGGGGATCACGTGGTGCTTCTTCAGCAGGAAGTTGCGGCCCTGTTGGCCAAGGGGGCCATCGAGCGCGTTCCGACGCACGAAGTAGGTCGTGGTTGTTATTCCCACTACTTTGTGGTGCCCAAGAACGACAAAGGCCTGCGTCCTATCTTTGACCTCCGGAACGTCTATCGCTTCCTCCGCAAGGAGAAGTTCACGATGCTCACTCTAGCTCAGGTCTTGTCTGCTCTCGACCCACAAGACTGGATGGTAGCGCTGGACTTGCAGGACGCCTATTTCCACATCCCCGTCCTGCCAGCCCACCAGCGTTACCTACGGTTCACGGTAGGCCACGAGCACTTTCAGTTTACCGTGCTCCCCTTTGGCCTTACCAGCGCCCCTCGGGTGTTCACCAAGGTGATGGCGGTGGTCGCAGCTCATCTGCGCAGATCAGGGGTCTCAGTCTTCCCCTATCTCGACGATTGGTTGTTGAAGGCGGGCTCGCCCCAGACAGTCATCTCCCACCTCCAGACTACGGCCGACCTCCTGCACTTGCTGGGGTTCTCCATCAATGTGCCGAAGTAGCACCTGATTCCCACCCAAAAGCTCCTCTTTATCGGAGCGGTTCTGGACACGGCACAGTTTCGGGTCTATCCTCCTGAACGGCGAGTCCGGGATATTCGGGCTCTGATTCCCATCTTTCAGCCCTTGTCCCGGGTTTCGGTCAGAGTGACTCTGAGGCTGCTGGGCCTCATGGCCTCCTGCATCCTGCTGGTCAATCATGCCAGGTGGCATATGCGGGCTCTGCAGTGGGACCTGAAGTTCCAGTGGGCGCAGCATCAGGGAAACCTGTCCGATCACGTCCAGATCTCGGAGGGCACTGCACGACAATTGCAGTGGTGGCTCACGAACCGGCATTGGGTCGACGGCAGATCCCTCTCCCTTCCCCAACCAGAGTTCACAGTGGTGATGGATGCGTCCCTCCTGGGATGGGGCGGCCACATGGGAGAGGCGGAGATCAGAGGCCTCTGGTCTCCGGCGGAGTCCCGGCTCCATATCAACCTTTTGGAGCTGCGGGCGATCAGGCTTGCATTAAAGGCATTCCTTCCCTCTGTCAAGGGGAGAGTAGTGCAGGTGTTCACAGACAACACCACCGCCATGTGGTACTGCAACAAACAAGGCGGGGTGGGGTCGTGGACCCTCTGTCAGGAGGCTTTGCGTCTCTGGACATGGCTGGAACATCAGGGCATGTCCCTGGTGGTTCAACACCTGGCAGGTTCTCTGAACGCCAGGGCGGACGAACTCAGCCGCAGGTGCATGGTCGATCACGAATGGCGTCTTCACTCGGAGGTGGCGCAAGGTCTCTTTCAGCAGGGGGGAGAGCCTTGGTTAGATCTATTCGCCACCGAAGAGAACGCGCATTGTCATCAGTTCTGCGCGTTGGAATTTCCAAGGCGGCACTCGCTCGGCGACGCTTTTCGTCACGAGTGGAGTTGCAGTCTGTTGTACGCCTTTCCGCCTATACCACTTCTGCCCAGAGTGCTGAAGAAGATCAGGCGCGACCGGGCCCAAGTCATTCTTGTGGCTCCGGACTGGGCTCGAAGAGTATGGTATCCCGAGCTACTCAGTATGAGCATCGATCCCCCGATCCGGCTGCCTCTTCGGGAGGATCTTCTGTCGCAGCAGCAGGGGACGGTCCTCCAACCGAACCTGTCCAGCCTCCACCTCTTTGCGTGGAGATTGAGCGGCGGCAGTTGATTCCCTTCGACTTGCCTCCTGAAGTTTGTGACGTTATTCTGGCAGCCAGGCGTCCCTCTACTAAAGTTGTATACGCCTGCAGGTGGAACACATTTGTGGCATGGTGCACAGCAAAGGCTGTGGATCCCCTTTCTGCCCCTCTTTCTGAAGTTCTACTGTTCCTTCTTTCTTTGGCCCAGCAGGGCTCTGCTCTGGGCACTATCAAGGGCTACCTTTCTGCTATTTCGGCCTTTCTCAGGCTCCCTGATCAGCCCTCTCTTTTCAAGTCCCCTGTTGTAAATAGGTTTCTTAAAGGCATTACACACCTTTTTCCTCCTATTCCTTTCATGATGCCTCAGTGGGACTTGAATCTGGTTCTGACGTACTTGATGTGCGCTCCTTTTGAGCCCCTTCACAACTGTCCTCTTCGTCTTTTGACGTTAAAGACAGCCTTCCTGGTGGCCATCACTTCTGCCAGGCGAGTGAGTGAGCTCCAGGCTCTTTCCAGTAAGCCTCCTTTCCTTTCAGTCCATCTGGACAAGGTTGTGCTCAGGCCCCGTCCTTCCTTTTTGCCAAAAGTGGTTACGGCCTTTCACATTGGGCAGACTATTACCTTGCCCACCTTTTTTCCGCCTCTGCATCCTTCCAGAGAGGAAGAGAGGCTCCACCGTCTGGACCCAAAACATGCGCTTTCTTTTTATCTCAACCGCACACAGCAGTTCCGGGTGGATGACCAGCTTTTTGTTGGCTACGTTGGCACCAAGAAAGGTCGGGCGGTCCATAAGAGAACCATCTCCCGCTGGGTTGTCTTGTGTATCAAAGCCTGTTACTCTTTGGCTAAAAAAGAACCTCCGGTGGGGCTGCGTGCTCATTCCACCAGAGCTACTGCAGCCACTACTGCATTGGGACGTGGTGTCCCCCTGCAAGACATCTGTCAGGCAGCCACGTGGGCCTCACTGCACACGTTTACCAAACATTATTGCCTGGACAGCCAAGTCCGGAGAGACGGCTTCTTTGGCCGTTCTGTTCTCTGTGACTTTCTGGTGTGATCTTAGTTCGCAGACCCACCACCGGGGTTGGTATTGCTGGGGTATCTATTCTAAGGTAAGGAATCTATCACTATTTGTTTCTTTCAGATGAACAAGTTACTTACCTTCGGTAACGATATATCTGTAAGAAACATTAGTAGTGATAGATTCCTTACCGCCCCACCCATCCTCCCCATTCTGCGAACTGATTTCTAGGGTTAAGGTCATCCCTTTCAGGGTCCTAGTTTCAATGCACCAGTGGTCAGTATCTTGCATGGCTCTGCGTTCCTGGCGCGGAAAGTCGTGTACAGAACTGACGTCAGCGCGCGTGGGCGGCGTCTAAGTAGCGCCAGCGACGTCATCTCGGCGACCACGACGCCAACGACGGACGCGGAGCCGCACGACTCCCCTACCCACGCGCAGGGGTACTGCTGACGAAAACTTTCCGGATCCAGTCTGACGCCTGGGGATATTCTAAGGTAAGGAGTCTATTACTACTAATGTTTCTTACAGATATATCGTTACCGAAGGTAAGTAACTTGTTCTTTAATGCGTATGTCACCCCTACAGCAGGCCTATTGACCCCTAAGGTGGAGTGCAACATATTAGAAAGTCGAACATGCGTTTTACATGTTCTTGCAGGAAACTCCCACAATTGTCATTTTTACAGTGAGGTAGACTGGTAGCCCCATTGCCAAGTATAGAGTTACTTGCTTACAACTCAGCTGTCCTAACTTCTGAATAGGACTACCAAAGTTGATACTTCAAGGTATCAAACAACTCGTTACATTAAGTGAAAAGTCTTCATTTATTGTTCTTCGTAAAATCTGTATCTCTGAAACCCTCTGGTGCATCTTGTTCATTTTGGTGTCCATAAATTCATAATATAAGTATTTTTTATAAATTAGTGTCAGATTTCTTGAGTGTCGAGTTTCTTCCTCCTTCAATTGTTTTGGTGCTGTAGACATGTTCCTTTGTTGAAGCCTGACTGCTTGCAGTTACAGCTACCCAGGGTTGAGCTAAGTTTTGACAAGCTAAACTGGACCAGTCTTAGAAGGGTTGGTGCATTTATAACACGGTGTTGTCTAACAACCAAACCATATAATACACCCCATTTCCTCACAGACTCTCATTACCAAAGGCCATAGGTGCTCGCGCTAGTATAAAATCAGGTGCCTAATGCATTATCCTCGTCTGCATGAGCTAGAACCTCGGAGTATAGAGATGCAGAGACTTCTGCTTCAGAGAGCAACTAAGATTGTACTAGAGTGTTACCACAACAAGAATTTTGCTGGCTTTGCTTTTCTGTTAAAAAAAAGAAAGAGAGAGATAATGAGAGTTCCATCCATTTAGCTGTTGGACCTTTGCAATTCCAATGTCTTGCTGCCACATGAAAGTTCAAAATGCTAAACGTGGTCTGGTCTTGTTGACCACGCTGCGGGAAGATGCTAACCTCCGTGACCATTCAGGATACGTATTTTGACTTCCTTCTTTTGAAATACCACCATTGTTGATTGCCATTGCTGGACTCGCCCTTTGACTTAATTTTAGGAAGTTTTTAGCCAAAGTCCTTGTAGAGGAAAGTCACCACATCGTTCAAAGAGGTCCACCTACTTTAATTTTCCACTTTTTCCTAACCTGCCCTGTTTCCTATTCAGTGTGCAACAGTCTGTGAGTCTGTTATGTGGGCTCCGCATTTTCTGATGTTCCACCAGAAGAGGACAGAGCTCTACTGCCCCAAGGCCACCCAAATTGTACCTCCACCCATACTGCGTCCTGGCCAGAGTGAAACTGACAGTTGATAGCAAATGAGACTCTAGTGAGTGTCATAGACCTTTTTTACAAGTACGTCTTGGAACTGAGCCTACAGAGAGCCTTGCTCTCAGCTGGGGTATTTCCCATTGCCGGGCTTGTTGGTGGTGAGTTGTAACACGTACAGGTTGCATGCATGAAGCAGTTTGTTTGCTGTGCAAAGTTCTCTTCCCAGTTTGAGAGGGACACAATTGTTTTTCCAGTTCAAGATCCTGACCCTTTGTGAAGGTCACCAATAGTGTGTCCTTTGAATATTAGTTCCTACATTTTCACATTTGGTTCGTCCCCTTGGGAATACGTTTGAGTCATGGGCACCGGGAGACGTGGACACTGGGGAAGGGGAGCTAGTATAAATCTAAATGGACTCTGGTATGCAGAAAGCCCCACGTCCATGTTTTAACACGGCCCCAGAAAATGCACAACCATGCAAAGCATACAAATAAAAAAAGCAAAGAGACATAAAATAACACTATATCTTTAAATGTTTCCCGCATTATTATAATTCTAACAAAGACATTCAAATTAATTGGCTAAAATTTTCATCTTTAAGTCACCTCATTACATGGAGTCTTTGTTTAGCTACAGGAGTATATATTCTTTCTTGGGCTTGTCACAGTTACTCTTGTCTCTGAAGTATCAGGCAAGTGATTTTTGCAGTCAAGTACAATTGTTGAATTTACCCTTGTCTTCTGGTCTGTTTTCTCTTTCTGATTTTATGTTTTTTCTTTTGTCATTAATTCAATAATTTATTGTTGCAAAGCTATATAAAAGCATCCATAAATGACTATTATTGCAGCCAGAAGAGATGGAAGACAAACCTCTACCTCTGTGACATGTGACGCATATTGGATTAAATATGTTTGAGCATATGCTTGTGTATGTACCATAATAGGGGATATAAATAATAATATATTGATTTTTTTTCACTTTTAGAAAATTGAAAATGGAAGATTTTCAAAATACAGATACTTTGCCCATGCCATGGTCAATTCTACTGACCTGTTAATGATAACAAAAAGGTAATTTTATGGGTTCTATCTAAACATAACTACAACGAGGCAGACATTGTTATTTTTATTATCCCACAAATCAATTTACTAAATCCTTGAATAAACAATTATTTTGTTAATGTTTATATTCACCTTTTTTTTTTAATCTAAGTATATTTGTACATTGTTGCCTCTGTCTAATTGTAAATTTCGCGAGGATCTTCAACATGGTTATTAGGTTCACTTTAGTAAGCTGTATCTCAATCATTCATTTGTATTTTGAGTTTAGGGCTTTCAGTGATATTTCTGGACCAATATTAAAACGTGCATGGTGCATTGACTTCTCTTTAAAATTAATGCACACTGCAGTTTTGCAAATAAAGGAAAATCAGCATGTTTGCTATAATCACATTGTACATATATATATCAGTTAGATAGTTGGTATGTATTATAATGTATTGTACTCGTATTTATATAGCATTTTTTACCCCTTGGAGCCCCAAAGCACTTTTAAAGCACCACAGTCAAGGCCCTTAAAGCAAGTTCTTACAACCAACATTTAACACCAGAACAGCTAAGGGACACAGCTAAGTTATGCGGCCTTCCACACTTTCATAAAATACACTACAAAGCAGTGGTGTGTAGATGGACTGAAGGGCGATGCTGTGAATAGGAGACTTGTATATCAAACAGATAGATTCCTGACATTTGCTAGAATTACGAGAGCCACGGCCTCACCTAGAAAGGATTCTGGGCTGCTCCCCTAACTCAGCTACAATCTCAGCAGTATAGAATCTTAGGGGGGTAAACCTTTATCTACAATGTATAGAGCCCTCACACTGGATCGTCCAGCTGCGGTGCGGTCTGCCCATGCAAAGTGAGAAAAGTTATTGAGGTCAAACTTAACTGAATTTACAGGAAAATAGTCCGTAAATCACAAAAAGTCAACCAGTGATGTGAGGTTTCGACTCGTATCTAGGCATTTTGTTTGATTTTTTAAGGTCTCGGCCTGGCGTTTGGAGCGCGCATGCGCTCCTCGCCTGCGAGAGCTATAGTAAAGAGTATGAAGAAGGGGACTTTAATCCACGCCCCTGTGTCTCGACCGTTTGCAATTGGCTTAAGTCATGATTAATGTTTTTTCCGTGCTTTTGGTTTGCTGGCTGTCACTTTTGTTGACGCCCTTGCAGTTTTGTGATGCCGCCCATCGTGACAAGCACATCTGTTTTCACTCAGGCCATGTGACAGCCTGCAAACCAAAAGCACGGAGAAAACATTAATCACGACCTAGGCCAATTCTAACAAGTGGCTGAATGAAAACATATCGCGAGCGTTTTTTTTTCTCTTTGTGCTTCACAGCCCTCGTGAAGAATTTTCTTATCTGCTTGTTAAATAAACAAGCAGATAAGAAAAGTCTTCACAACAGCCATGAAGCAGATGAGCCATGGCGCACAGGCATTCCGAGGGCGCCTGTTCCCAGCACTTCCCCTCCAAACAAGCATTTGCAATGCAATAGGTCTCGCATTTGCAGAGTTTAAGCTATTGGCATTGTAAATGACAATGCCTTTATTTATGTTTTAAAAACCAACATGTAAATAAAAGGCATTGCCATTTACAATGCCAATAGCTCAAACTCTCACAACTGTGAGACCTATTGCATTGCAAATGCTTGTTGATCAAGTGGGTCACTTTGTTAGCTGCCAAGAAGAAGTCTTTATCAAAGTCCATCAAAAGAGTTTTTGACTTTTACACAAAAATATCCATGATGAAGATCTATCAGGATAAGTGTGTGTCTGGCTTGACCTAAGAAGTGATATCTGGGCGTAAAAGGTCCATTCTCTACAAGTTGTGGAGAAAAATGTTTACACAACGTTTGTTGTGTTTGCCAAATGCCATCTCTGCGTACATCACACACCAGGAGTTAGGTTTACCATAATATCTCTCTGACGTCTTGGCCAAGTGACCCCTGATTAGATGGCTCTTAATTTGGGTTAATCTTGAGCCCATGCTCAATAGAGTAATAAGGAAGATTGTTTAAACCTGGAAAGGCTATGAACATTCGTTGGTTGAAATATGTGAAGAAATCTTTTGTCGCCTTAGGGTGTCCATAGATATTTAGCAACCAAAGGTCACTAACTAAGAAACATATAGAGTGAACCAGAAAATCATTTCTTCCCTTTAGAGCTACGGATAGAGAATATTCCGTATTGTCAAATGATTCGCTCCGTGGGTACATCTTCTTAAAGACAGTACACCTGAGCCTTACTTTACATTTGTAACAAATGGTGATCATCACTATTTGTTGACAAGATTCAGTCTGAGTCTGTTACACTGTCTGCTGGCACTACCTAGAAGGTAGAACTCCATTAAGAACCTTCTTTCTGTGGCTGCGACCTTGTCTCCTCAGAAATTAAATCCTCTTCGCTTTTTAATGTTTTGTAAGTTGTATAGACAGCCCGCTTAGTTTTTATTCGACTGCTCCTTTAAAACTTGGGATCTGAAAGAGACACGTTAGTGACAGATTCCTTACCTTAGAATATCCCCAGGCGTCAGGCTGGATCCGGAAAGTTTTTGCGTAGCAGTACCCTTGCGCGTCGGTAGGTGAGACCGGCGAGGCGAAGTCTTAGAGCGATGACGCTTTTTAGACTTTTTGTGCTTCGACTTACCCGAGGAGCGCGAAGACTTGGACTCCGACGACCGGCGGGGACTCCGCGACTGGCCCCTCGACCTCTCCCGGGACCGGGGCTTGGTGCGGCGCGGAGCCGACTGCCGGACCTCGAGTAGCTTTCGAGACCGCTCTCGCAAAGCCTTCGGGTGAAGTTTCCGGCAGTCAGGGCACGACTTTGTGTCGTGGTCTCGGCCGAGACAGAAGAGACACTCCAGATGCGGGTCTGTGATCGACATCGTCGCATGGCTTGAAGCCGGGCATCCCTACGACACCTAGGAGTCGTGAAGACTCGATAAAGAAACAGTGAAAAAATTCACAAAAAAGTTAGTCAAAAATTGACTGGGGCACTCCTCTTCCCGGATCTGCGCTTACTGGCGCAGAAAAAGAAGAACTGACATCAGCGCGCAGGGGCGGCGTCTAAGTACTGCCCGCGACGTCATCCCGGCGATCACGACGCCGACGACGGACGCGGAGCCGCACGACGCCACCTACCGACGCGCAAGGGTACTGCTACGCAAAAACTTTCCGGATCCAGCCTGACGCCTGGGGATATTCTAAGGTAAGGAATCTGTCACTAACGTGTCTCTTTCAGATACATCGGAATCATAGCCCAAATGTCCTAGACTCTCCGTTTTTAGGGGGAAGGCACAAAACTGCACTGTGTCCAGAATGGCTCGGATGAAGGAGAGCTTATGTGACTGGGTCAAGTGTGACTTCGGACGGTTGATAGTGAACCTCAATGAAGTGAGGTGTTTCACTGTGGTCTGTAGGTGGGTGATGACTACCTGTAGCAAGTCCACCTTCAGAAGCCAGTCGTGTGGTACGAGGAAGACTGGAACCCCTGATCTCTGAAGATGTGCTGCAGCCACCATCATCTCTTTTATGAACACCTGAGGGGCACTGGTGAGGCCAAAGGGGAGCGCAGGGAACTGAAAATGTTCCTGCCCCACCGTGAACCACAGATAGAATCTGTGGGCCTGCAGGAAGGGAATGGGGAAATAGGCGTACCGCAGGCCCAACATTACTATCCAGTCTCCACTGTCGAAGGCAGACAAGACTTGGGCCAGGGTACGCATCTTGAATTTGCCCTTCCGCAGGAAGACATTTAGAGGGCAAAAATCTAAAATAGGACTTAGGCCTCCGTTCTTCTTTGACATCAGAAAGCAAGGAGTAACAGCCAAAGTCTACCCTTTCTATGCCTCCTATCGCCAGAAGAACCTGCACTTTCTGCTGCAAGAGGGACAGATGGTTTCCATCAGCCGTATGGGGGATGGCGGAATTTGCTGTGGGGTGACAAGAAATAGAAACACATGACCAAGCAGGACAATCTTTGGGTTCCACTTGTCTAAAGTTATTGCCCGCCACCCTCTCAGAAAATGTTGGGTCCTGCCTACGACATGGTGTGCCTCAAAGGGTCCACTAAAGAGGTTTTGAGGATGCAGCAGTAGGTGGGGTGAAAGACTGTGCTGCATGCTGCTCCTGCTGTCCATGCGGTCTGTAGGTATCTCGGCTTCGGCCACGAAAAGGCTGAAGGATTTGCTGGATAGGCTGAACTTGATGGCGATATTGTAAGTCCCTACCACAGCCACAGAGGGGGCATAATTATTGGTGTGGCTGCCGCAGCACAGACAGGCCCAAAGAGTGCGTCTTGGCCATATTATCCTTCAAGTGCTCAAACGCCAAGTCTGCTTTCTCAACAAAAAAGCCAAGAGACATTGAAAGGCATGTTCATTAACGTGGACCACATCCAGGAATGCCGCCTGAGAGCCACACTCGTGCCAATTGCCCTGTCTAGACAATCCGTGGTGACCAAGTAATAGTGGATGGTAAATTTCGCCGCACTGCGACCATCTTAAATAAGGACGGGATACAAGAATCATGTGATAGAGTCCCAAAGGGCAAGGGAATAATGCCTTAAGAGGCAGCTGACGTTCACGGAACATAGTGCCAAACTGGTCAAAGAAAACAAGCGCTTCCCAAAGATTTCTATGCAGTTTCATTTCTTGCCCGGTGGTGTGGTATAAAATGCATTAGGGTTGACCTTTCTCATTGAGGCCTGCACTACTAGGCGCACAGGCATGGGAAGCAGAGTCAGAAGGTTCGGGTCACCCAGGGCTGGGCAATGGAGCCATGCTATCTGCCTGTTCACCGGAGGTCGGGAACAGGGTTTTGCACAAGCCCTGAGAATGGTATCTGTAAGAGCTTCACTGAATTAAAGCAGGGGCTCAGTATATGTGCACCTAATCTGCAGTGAGGACATTAGTCTTCACTTCCTTAGTGGGTAACTGGAGGTCAAGAACCTCAGATGCCCTTCATATGACCATGGCGAAAGAGGTTCTCTTTTTCTATGGCAGGGCCTGGCGTTGGAATTAGCCCAGTATCTAGAAAGGTGTTCCGGCCTCTGGCGTCCTGAAGGTCCTCATGCCAATTGTCATCATTATATGGTTGGGCAAATTCATCCCCAGCATCATATACATCGTTATCAGAATTCTTTGAAAGGAAGTATGAAAAGTTAGACACCTTCCTGGAGGCAGGGGCAAAGATTTTGGAATTGACTAATCATACTTTAGTTCCTTCAGCCTTTATATGATTATGTCGATACATGATTCACTCTTCCCCCAAACCCCATTTTCTTTCAGAGGGTGCTACTCATAGGGAATGCAATGGTGCTAAGTAGCCCTATGTTTCATGTGATGGCACCTTTAGCCTGTACACAATGTTGGGGCATCGTCACCCTACATTCTGGGAACCGAGGTTTAGCATTCCCTAGTATAAATATGGATTCCATAAATTAAGGATGCTAACTGCTATTGAATAAAAAGCCAAGACCAGCTGAGGGTGTCGTACATGGTAAGGGATCACTTGGCATTTATGTCATTCGGTGTTCCCCAGCCCTTTCAATAAATAGGAAAGCAGGCAAGCATTATCAAAGTGGAGTACTAAATACATAGAGAAAATACAATTATGGGCATTGGGTTTCTGGCTGCTTCATCCATTGACCGAACTGATACACAAGTACTGGCAAAATATACACACACAGAAGAGATCAAATCTACCTCGCTGGCAGTTGTGCTAATAAATGTCCAGGCCTGCCAAATTCCTGGATTTCAAAGAGATACTGTCACCTCCAATTTAATTCAAACAACATGGCCCATTATTCGCATGTTCGCCAAAGCAAGAAGGCACGTTAGTTGGGGATTCAATGGCATGAAACTTTTTTGTTTCAAAATGGTTGTTATTATTTCAAGAAATTACAGAGACAATACCACATATGGTGGAGTGAGCTTCACGTGTACTGAACAATTGTTATCATTGGACCTCAATGGTCAATTTGTGGGTGGAGGCGATGTATGCTGCCACCACAGATATGGTTACATATTTACTACTGAACAGGATATTCCCTCTGATCCGCTCAGTCTCGGAGTTTAAGTATAATATTCCTGTACATTCTCAGTGTCATCGACATCAACATTTAACCACATTGTCATTTTGCCCAAGTCCCCGAGGTAGTCGTCATCATCATCACAATCTTTATCTCGGATTCAAAAAGGAATCCATAAAAGCAACTCATAAAAATAGTTAAAATTCCAATCGGAAAAAAATACGACTCCATATAAATAAAAGGGTGAGCCCAGCAAGACTTCATTCTCATCACACAATAACTAACCCGCCTAGTACATCCTATTAAGATTAAATTTAACTGCAAGCTATTCATCTTAGAGGTGTACATCTGAAAGAGACACGTTAGTGACAGATTCCTTACCTTAGAATATCCCCAGGCGTCAGGCTGGATCCGGAAAGTTTTTGCGTAGCAGTACCCTTGCGCGTCGGTAGGCGGCGTCGTGCGGCTCCGCGTCCGTCGTCGGCGTCGTGATCGCCGGGATGACGTCGCGGGCAGTACTTAGGCGCCGCCCCTGCGCGCTGACGTCAGTTCTTCTTTTTCCGCGCCAGTAAGCGCAGATCCGGGAAGAGCAGTGCCCTAGTCACTTTTTGACTATCTTTTTTGGTGAATTTTTTCACTGTTTCTTCAACGAGTCTTCACGACTCCTAAGGTGTCGTAGGGATGCCCGGCTTTAAGCCCTGCGAGGAATGTGGTCGCATGATGTCGATCACGGACCCGCACCTCGAGTGTCTCTTTTGTCTCGGCCGAGACCACGACACGAAGTCGTGTCCTGACTGCCGGAAACTTCATCCTAAGGCTTTGCGAGAGCGGTCTCGAAAGCTCCTCGAAGTCCGGCATTCGGCTCCGCGCCGCACCAAGCCCCGGTCCCGGGAGAGGTCGAGGGGCCGGACGCGGAGTCCCGGCCGTTCGTCGGATTCAAAGTCTTCGCGCTCCTCCGGTAAGTCGAAGCACAAGAAGTCTAAGCGGCGTCATCGCTCTAAGACTTCGCCTCGCCGGTCTCGCGACTCGGCTGAGGTCCCTGTCGGCACCGTCCCCGCCCCGCGGCCCCGGACGTGCCTGTCGGAGTTACCCCCGCAGTACCCGCCCTACCCGGGCTCGGGGGCGACTCCGGCCGATATACAGGAATTCCTGTCGGCCATGGCCCGCCTCTTCGGGCCTCAAGGTCCCTCCGGTGCGCCTTCGGGCCCCGCGGGCCCTGATGGGGTTGCTCCGGCGTCGCCGTCGACTCCGGTCCCGGCGTCGCCTGTCCCACCAGCCTTCGTCCCGGCCTCGGCTCCGGCCCCGGCCTCGACCCCGGCTCCGGTGGTGCCGCAACCCCCATCGACGCCGGTTGACCTAACCACGCCTCCGCCGACGCCGATGTCCCCGGTGCCGTTTCCGACGCCGTACGGGGCTCCGGGCGGCGTCGTTCCCCGGTTCTCTCCGGGTCCGGACATGGAGCCGGACCGGCGTCGCCCGACGCCGTTTCCGGCGCCGATGAGACCTTGGGTCCCTGATGTCCCTCCTCCTCCATATTTTCAACCTGAGGAGGACCAGGAGAGCTGGGAGGGGTCTGAGGACCCTCTCACACAACAGTGCGAGTTTGACCCGGACTGGGTTGAGGAACTTGGGGATGCCAGTGGTCTGGATACCTCCCCTGACTCTGGCATGCTGTCTCCTCCCGTGGCAACGGAGGAGGGGGCTAATTTTGCAACGGTGTTGCGTAGAGCTGCTGGAGCCTTAAATCTCCAGTTGCCTACAGTGGTCGTCAGGTCTAACATCCTGACTGAAGTGCTTCAGCCGGCGGCCTCCTCTGCGGAGACTGTGCTGCCGTTCAACGAGGCACTGACTGACGTTCTTTTGGGTGCCTGGTCCAAACCCACCACAGGGGCTCCTGTGGATAGGAACGTGGCCCGACGCCATCGCCCTGCTCCGGGCGACCCCCTGTTTCTCTCCCAACACCCCACCCCTGAGAGCTTGGTTGTCCAAGCCTCTGCCTCCCAAACCGCCTTCCCTACCGCCCCTCCGGATAGGGAATCCAAGCGCCTGGATCACTTTGGGAAGAAGGCTTTCTCTTCCTCCAGTGCTGGCTTGAGGTCCGTTAATACAGCTTGCCTCTTGGGCCGATACACCCACTCCCTGTGGGATTCGGTGGCAACTGTTTTGCCGCAGTGTTCTGAGGAGGTCCAGACACTGCTTACCCGCGCCATTGCGGAAGGGCGTGATGCGGCTAAATATACCATCCGCTGTGGCCTTGATACCGCCGACTCGCTGGGCAGATCGCTTGCAACGACGGTGGCGCTGCGTCGCCACGCCTGGCTGAGAACCACTGGTTTTCAGGGGATGTCCAGAATACACTCATGGACATGCCCTTTGATGGAGTCGGTCTTTTTGGTTCGAAGGCAGACCATGCGCTGGAGCGTTTCAAGGACTCACGGGCTACTGCTAAGTCCCTGGGCCTTGCTGTTGTGCGCCCTCCGCTCACGTCTGCTTTTCGCCCCTTTCGTGGCCACGGAAGGGGCGCCCAGTCACGTCCACAGCCCGGCCAACGGCCCGCGCAGCAAGCGCCTTCGCGTGGCCGAGGACGTGGATACCGCCGTGGCGGTTCGGGCAACCAGCGTGCGGGTCAGGCCACCACCTCCAACCCGTCCGCGGCCTCCAAGCCCTCCTAGTCCCTCCTTTCAGGTGCACAGTACGCCAGTCGGGGGCAGGGTCCGCTATCACCTTCACCGCTGGCGTCCCATCACCTCGGACAGGTGGGTCTTGGACATTGTCCGAAGGGGCTACTCCCTCCCCTTCGAGACCACCCCCCAGCCATGCCACCTCAATTCCACCGCATGTCAGGGGATCACTTGGTGCTTCTACAGAAGGAAGTCACGGCCCTCTTGGCCAAGAGGGCCATCGAGCATATTCCGACCCCAGAAGTAGGGCGTGGTTGCTACTCCCACTACTTTCTGGTGCCCAAAAAGGACAAGGAGGACATGCGTCCTATCTTGGACCTCCGGAACGTCAATCGCTTCCTCCGGAAGGAGAAGTTCAAGATGCTCACCCTAGCTCAGGTCTTGACTGCCCTCGACCCCGGAGACTGGTTGGTAGCGTTGGACTTGCAGGACGCCTATTTCCACATCCCCGTCCTGCCGGCCCACCGGCGTTACCTTCGGTTCACGGTAGGCCTCGAGCATTTTCAGTTCACCGTGCTCCCCTTTGGCCTTACCAGTGCCCCTCGGGTGTTCACGAAAGTGATGGCGGTGGTCGCAGCTCATCTGCGCCGGGCAGGGGTTTCAGTCTTCCCCTACCTCGACGACTGGCTGCTGAAGGCGGGCTCGTCCCAGGCAGTCGTCTCCCACCTCCAGACTACGGCCGAACTCCTGCACTCGCTGGGGTTCTCCTTCAATGTGCCAAAGTCGCATCTGATTCCTTCTCCACAGCTCCTTTTCATCGGAGCAGTTCTGGACACGACGCAGTTTCGGGCCTATCCTCCCGAACGGCGAGTCCGGGATATTCAGGCTATGATTCCGATCTTTCAGCCTTTATCCTGGGTTTCGGTACGGATGACCCTGAGGCTGCTGGGCCTCATGGCCTCCTGCATCCTGCTGGTCAATCATGCCAGATGGCATATGCGGGCTCTGCAGTGGGACCTGAAGTTCCAGTGGGCGCAGCACCAGGGCAACCTGTCCGATCACGTCCAGATCTCGGAGGGGACTGCAACACAGTTGCAGTGGTGGCTCTCGAACCGGCAATGGGTCATGGGCAGATCCCTCTCCCTTCCCCAGCCAGAGCATACAGTTGTGACGGACGCGTCCCTTCTGGGATGGGGCGGTCACATGGGAGAGGCGGAGATCAGAGGCCTCTGGTCTCCGGCGGAGTCCCGGCTCCATATCAACCTTCTGGAGCTCCGGGCGATCCGACTTGCACTCAAGGCATTCCTTCCCTCTGTCAAAGGGAAGGTAGTGCAGGTGTTCACCGACAACACCACCGCCATGTGGTACTGCAACAAACAGGGCGGGGTGGGGTCGTGGACCCTTTGTCAGGAGGCTCTGCGCCTCTGGACATGGCTGGAACATCAGGGCATGTTCCTGATGGTTCAACACCTGGCAGGTTCCCTGAACGCCAGGGCGGACGAACTCAGCCGCAGGTGCATGATGGATCACGAATGGCGTCTTCACTCGGAAGTGGCGCAAGGACTCTTTCTACAGTGGGGAGAGCCTTGGTTAGATCTATTCGCCACCGAAGAGAACGCGCAATGTCATCAGTTCTGCGCGTTGGAATTTCCAAGGCGGCACTCGCTCGGCGACGCTTTTCGTCACGAGTGGAGTTGCGGTCTATTGTACGCCTTTCCGCCTATACCACTTCTACCCAGAGTGTTGAAGAAGATTCGGCACGACCGGGCCCAAGTCATTCTTGTGGCTCCGGACTGGGCTCGAAGAGTTTGGTATCCCGAGCTACTCAGTATGAGCGTAGATCCCCCGATCCGTCTGCCTCTTCGGGAGGATCTTCTGTCGCAGCAGCAGGGGACGGTCCTCCACCCGAACCTGTCCAGTCTACACCTGCTTGCGTGGAGATTGAGCGGCGGCAGTTGATTCCTTTCGACTTGCCTCCCGAAGTTTGTGATGTGATTCTGGCAGCCAGGCGTCCCTCCACTAAGGTGGTATACGCCTGCAGGTGGAACAAATTTGTGGCATGGTGCACAGCAAAGGCTGTGAACCCCCTTTCTGCCCCTCTTTCTGAGGTCCTTCTGTTCCTTCTTTCTCTGGCCCAACAGGGTTCTGCCCTGGGTACCATCAAGGGTTATCTCTGTGCTATCTCGGCCTTCCTCAGGCTCCCTGATCAGCCCTCCCTTTTCAAGTCCCCTGTTGTTAACAGGTTCTTAAAAGGCATTACACACCTCTTTCCTCCTGTTCCATTTGTGATGCCTCAGTGGGACTTGAACTTGGTTCTTACCTTTTTAATGTGCGCTCCCTTTGAGCCTCTGCATAACTGTCCTCTTCGTCTTCTGACTTTAAAGACAGCCTTCCTGGTGGCCATCACCTCCGCTCGGCGGGTGAGTGAGCTCCAGGCTTTATCTTGCAAACCTCCCTTTCTGTCTGTTCATCCAGACAAGGTTGTTCTTCGGACGCGTCCGTCCTTCTTGCCAAAGGTGGTTACTGCCTTTCACATTGGGCAGACCATCACTTTGCCTACCTTCTTTCCGCCTCCGCATCCTTCCAGAGAGGAAGAGAGGCTTCACCGTCTGGACCCAAAACGTGCGCTCTCCTTCTATATCGACCGCACAAAACACTTCCGGGTGGATGACCAGTTCTTTGTTGGCTACGTGGGCGCCAAAAAGGTCGGGCGGTGCACAAGCGAACCATCTCCCGCTGGGTTACCTTGTGCATCAAGACCTGCTATTCTTTGGCTAAGAAGGAGCCTCCTGTTGGGCTGCGTGCCCATTCCACCAGGGCAACGGCTGCTACCACGGCCTTGGGCCGCGGTGTTCCGCTGCCGGTTATTTGTCAGGCAGCTACGTGGGCCTCGCTGCACACGTTTACAAAGCATTACTGCCTTGACAGTCAGGTCCGGAGGGACGGCTTCTTTGGCCGTTCTGTCCTCCAGGACTTCCTTGTCTGATCTTTGTTCGCAGACCCACCACCGGGGTTGGTATTGCTGGGGTATCTATTCTAAGGTAAGGAATCTGTCACTAACGTGTCTCTTTCAGATGCACAAGTTACTAACTTGTGTAACGATATATCTGTAAGAGACAGTAGTTAGTGACAGATTCCTACCGCCCCACCCATCCTCCCCGTTCTGCGAACTGATTTCTAGGGTTAAGGACATCCCTTTCAGGGCCCTAGTATTTTTCAGACACCTATGTCAGCTTCTTGCATGGCTCTGCGTTCCTGGCGCGGAAAGTCGTGTACAGAACTGACGTCAGCGCGCAGGGCGGCGCCTAAGTACTGCCCGCGACGTCATCCCGGCGATCACGACGCCGACGACGGACGCGGAGCCGCACGACGCCGCCTACCGACGCGCAAGGGTACTGCTACGCAAAAACTTTCCGGATCCAGCCTGACGCCTGGGGATATTCTAAGGTAAGGAATCTGTCACTAACTACTGTCTCTTACAGATATATCGTTACACAAGTTAGTAACTTGTGCGTCAGGTCCGGAGGGACGGCTTCTTTGGCCGTTCTGTCCTCCAGGACTTCCTTGTCTGATCTTTGTTCGCAGACCCACCACCGGGGTTGGTATTGCTGGGGTATCTATTCTAAGGTAAGGAATCTGTCACTAACGTGTCTCTTTCAGATGCACAAGTTACTAACTTGTGTAATGATATATCTGAAAGAGACACGTTAGTGACAGATTCCTTACCTTAGAATATCCCCAGGCGTCAGGCTGGATCCGGAAAGTTTTTTGCGTAGCAGTACCCTTGCGCGTCGGTAGGCGGCGTCGTGCGGCTCCGCGTCCGTCGTCGGCGTCGTGATCGCCGGGATGACGTCGCGGGCAGTACTTAGACGCCGCCCTGCGCGCTGACGTCAGTTCTTCTTTTCCGCGCCAGTAAGCGCAGATCCGGGAAGAGCAGTGCCCTAGTCACTTTTTGACTATCTTTTTGTGAAATTTTTCACTGTTCTCTTCAACGAGTCTTCACGACTCCTAAGGTGTCGTAGGGATGCCCGGCTTTAAGCCCTGCGAGGTATGTGGTCGTATGATGTCCATCACGGACCCCCACCTCGAGTGTCTCTTCTGCCTCGGCCGAGGCCACGACACGAAGTCGTGCCCTGACTGCCGGAAACTTCATCCGAAGGCTTTGCGAGAGCGGTCTCGAAAGCTCCTTGAAGTCCGGCAGTCGGCTCCGCGCCGCAGCAAGCCCCGGTCCCGGGAGAGGTCGAGGGGCCGGACGCGGAGTCCCCGCCGTTCGTCGGAATCCAAGTCTTCGCGCTCCTCCGGTAAGTCGAAGCACAAGAAGTCTAAGCGGCGTCATCGCTCTAAGACTTCGCCTCGCCGGTCGCGCGACTCGGCTGAGGTCCCTGTCGGCACCGTCCCCGCCCCGCGGCCCCGGACGTGCCTGTCGAGTTGCCCCCGCATTACCCGTCCTTCCCGGGTTCGGGGGCGACTCCGGCCGAAGTACAGAAATTCCTGTCGGCCATGGCCCGCCTCTTCGGGCCTCAAGGTCCCTCCGGTGCGCCTTCGGGCCCCGCGGGCCCAGATAGGGTTGCTCCGGCGTCGCCGTCGACTCCGGTCCCGGCGTCGCCTGTCCCACCAGCCTTCGTCCCGGCCTCGGCTCCGGCCCCGGCCTCGACCCCGGTTCCGGTGGTGCCGCAACCTCCATCGACGCCGGTTGACCTAACCACGCCTCCGCCGACGCCGATGTCCCCGGTGCCGTTTCCGACGCCGTCCGGGGCTCCGGGCGGCGTCGTTCCCCGGTTCTCCCCGGGTCCGGACATGGAGCCGGACCGGCGTCGCCCGACGCCGGTTCCGGCGCCGATGAGGCCTTGGGTCCCTTATGTCCCTCCTCCTCCATCTTTTCAACCTGAGGAGGACCAGGAGAGCTGGGAGGGGTCTGACGACCCTCTCACACAACAGTGCGAGTTTGACCCGGACTGGGTTGAGGAACTTGGGGATGCCAGTGGGCTGGATACCTCCCCCGACTCTGGCATGCTGTCTCCTCCCGTGGCAACGGAGGAGGGGGCTAATTTTGCAACGGTGTTGCGTAGAGCTGCTGGAGCCTTAAATCTCCAGTTGCCTACAGTGGCCGTCAGGACTAACCTCCTGACTGAAGTGCTTCAGCCGGCGGCCTCCTCTTCGGAGCCTGTGCTGCCGTTCAACGATGCACTCACTGACGTTCTTTTGGGTGCCTGGTCCAAACCCACCACAGGGGCTCCTGTGGATAGGAACGTGGCCCGACGCCATCGCCCGGCTCCGGGCGACCCCCTGTTTCTCTCCCAACACCCCACCCCTGAGAGCTTGGTTGTCCAAGCCTCTGCCTCCCAAACAGCCTTCCCTACCGCCCCTCCGGATAGGGAATCCAAGCGCCTGGATCACTTTGGGAAGAAGGCTTTCTCTTCCTCCAGTGCTGGCTTGCGGTCTGTTAATACCGCTTGCCTCTTGGGCCGATACACCCACTCCCTGTGGGATTCGGTGGCTGATGTTTTGCCGCAGTGTTCTGAGGAGGTCCAGACACTGCTTACCCGCGCTATTGCGGAAGGGCGTGATGCGGCTAAGTATACCATCCGCTGTGGCCTTGATACCGCCGACTCGCTGGGCAGATCGCTTGCAACGACGGTGGCGCTGCGTCGCCACGCCTGGCTGAGAACCACTGGTTTTTCAGGGGATGTCCAGAATACTCTCATGGACATGCCCTTTGATGGAGTCGGTCTCTTTGGTTCAAAGGCGGACCATGCGCTGGAGCGTTTCAAGGATTCACGGGCTACTGCTAAGTCCCTGGGCCTTGCTGTTGTGCGCCCTACGCAAACGTCTGCTTTTCGCCCCTTTCGTGGCCACGGAAGGGGCGCCCAGTCACGTCCACAGCCCGGCCAACGGCCCGCGCAGCAAGCGCCTTCGCGTGGCCGAGGACGTGGATACCGCCGTGGCGGTTCGGGCAACCAGCGTGCGGGTCAGGCCACCACCTCCAACCCGTCCGCGGCCTCCAAGCCCTCCTAGTCCCTCCTTTCAGGTGCACAGCACGCCAGTCGAGGGCAGGGTCCGCCATCACCTTCACCACTGGCGTCCCATCACCTCGGACAAGTGGGTCTTGGACATTGTCCGAAGGGGCTACTCCCTCCCCTTCGAGACCACCCCCCAGCCATGCCACCTCAATTCCACCGCATGTCAGGGGATCACTTGGTGCTTCTACAGAAGGAAGTCACGGCCCTCTTGGCCAAGAGGGCCATCGAGCATGTTCCGACCCCAGAAGTAGGGCGTGGTTGCTACTCCCACTACTTTCTGGTGCCCAAAAAGGACAAGGAGGACATGCGTCCTATCTTGGACCTCCGGAACGTCAATCGCTTCCTCCGGAAGGAGAAGTTCAAGATGCTCACCCTAGCTCAGGTCTTGACTGCCCTCGACCCCGGAGACTGGTTGGTAGCGTTGGACTTGCAGGACGCCTATTTCCACATCCCCGTCCTGCCGGCCCACCGGCGTTACCTTCGGTTCACGGTAGGCCTCGAGCATTTTCAGTTCACCGTGCTCCCCTTTGGCCTTACCAGTGCCCCTCGGGTGTTCACGAAAGTGATGGCGGTGGTCGCAGCTCATCTGCGCCGGGCAGGGGTTTCAGTCTTCCCCTACCTCGACGACTGGCTGCTGAAGGCGGGCTCGTCCCAGGCAGTTGTCTCCCACCTCCAGACTACGGCCGAACTCCTGCACTCGCTGGGGTTCTCCATCAATGTGCCAAAGTCGCATCTGATTCCTTCTCCACAGCTCCTTTTCATCGGAGCAGTTCTGGACACGACGCAGTTTCGGGCCTATCCTCCCGAACGGCGAGTCCGGGATATTCAGGCTATGATTCCGATCTTTCAGCCCTTATCCTGGGTTTCGGTACGGATGACCCTGAGGCTGCTGGGCCTCATGGCCTCCTGCATCCTGCTGGTCACTCATGCCAGATGGCATATGCGGGCTCTGCAGTGGGACCTGAAGTTCCAGTGGGCGCAGCACCAGGGCGACCTGTCCGATCACGTCCAGATCTCGGAGGGGACTGCAAAACAGTTGCAGTGGTGGCTCTCGAACCGGCAATGGGTCATGGGCAGATCCCTCTCCCTTCCCCAGCCAGAGCACACAGTTGTGACGGACGCGTCCCTTCTGGGATGGGGCGGTCACATGGGAGAGGCGGAGATCAGAGGCCTCTGGTCTCCGGCGGAGTCCCGGCTCCATATCAACCTTCTGGAGCTCCGGGCGATCCGACTTGCACTCAAGGCATTCCTTCCCTCTGTCAAAGGGAAGGTAGTGCAGGTGTTCACAGACAACACCACTGCCATGTGGTACTGCAACAAACAAGGCGGGGTGGGGTCGTGGACCCTTTGTCAGGAGGCTCTGCGCCTCTGGACATGGCTGGAACACCAGGGCATGTTCCTGGTGGTTCAACACCTGGCAGGTTCCCTGAACGCCAGGGCGGACGAACTCAGCCGCAGGTGCATGATGGATCACGAATGGCGTCTTCACTCGGAAGTGGCGCAAGGACTCTTTCTACAGTGGGGAGAGCCTTGGTTAGATCTATTCGCCACCGAAGAGAACGCGCAATGTCATCAGTTCTGCGCGTTGGAATTTCCAAGGCGGCACTCGCTCGGCGGCGCTTTCGTCACGAGTGGAGTTGCGGTCTATTGTACGCCTTTCCGCCTATACCACTTCTACCCAGAGTGTTGAAGAAGATTCGGCACGACCGGGCCCAAGTCATTCTTGTGGCTCCGGACTGGGCTCGAAGAGTTTGGTATCCCGAGCTACTCAATATGAGCGTAGATCCCCCGATCCGTCTGCCTCTTCGGGAGGATCTTCTGTCGCAGCAGCAGGGGACGGTCCTCCACCCGAACCTGTCCAGTCTACACCTGCTTGCGTGGAGATTGAGCGGCGGCAGTTGATTCCTTTCGACTTGCCTCCCGAAGTTTGTGATGTGATTCTGGCAGCCAGGCGTCCCTCCACTAAGGTGGTATACGCCTGCAGGTGGAACAAATTTGTGGCATGGTGCACAGCAAAGGCTGTGGATCCCCTTTCTGCCCCTCTTTCTGAGGTCCTTCTGTTCCTTCTCTCTCTGGCCCAACAGGGTTCTGCCCTGGGTACCATCAAGGGTTATCTTTGTGCTATCTCGGCCTTCCTCAGGCTCCCTGATCAGCCCTCCCTTTTCAAGTCCCCTGTTGTTAACAGGTTCTTAAAAGGCATTACTCACCTCTTCCCTCCTGTTCCGTTTGTGATGCCTCAGTGGGACTTAAACTTGGTTCTTACCTTTTTAATGTGCGCTCCCTTTGAGCCTCTACATAACTGTCCTCTTCGTCTTCTGACTCTGAAGACAGCCTTTCTGGTGGCCATCACCTCCGCTCGGCGGGTGAGTGAGCTCCAGGCTCTATCTTGCAAACCTCCCTTTCTGTCTGTTCATCCAGACAAGGTTGTTCTTCGGACGCGTCCGTCCTTCTTGCCAAAGGTGGTTACTGCTTTCCACATTGGGCAGACCATCACTTTGCCCACCTTCTTTCCGCCTCCGCATCCTTCCAGAGAGGAAGAGAGGCTCCACCGTCTGGACCCAAAACGTGCGCTCTCCTTCTATATTGACCGCACAAAACACTTCCGGGTGGATGACCAGCTCTTTATTGGCTACGTGGGCGCCAAAAAGGTCGGGCGGTGCACAAGAGGACCATCTCCCGCTGGGTTACCTTGTGCATCAAGACCTGCTATTCTTTGGCTAAAAAGGAGCCTCCTGTTGGGCTGCGTGCCCATTCCACCAGGGCAACGGCTGCTACCACGGCCTTGGGCCGCGGTGTTCCGCTGCCGGTTATCTGTCAGGCAGCTACGTGGGCCTCGCTGCACACGTTTACAAAGCATTACTGCCTTGACAGTCAGGTCCGGAGGGACGGCTTCTTTGGCCGTTCTGTCCTCCAGGACTTCCTTGTCTGATCTTTGTTCGCAGACCCACCACCGGGGTTGGTATTGCTGGGGTATCTATTCTAAGGTAAGGAATCTGTCACTAACGTGTCTCTTTCAGATGCACAAGTTACTAACTTGTGTAACGATATATCTGTAAGAGACAGTAGTTAGTGACAGATTCCTACCGCCCACCCATCCTCCCCGTTCTGCGAACTGATTTCTAGGGTTAAGGACATCCCTTTCAGGGCCCTAGTATTTTTCAGACACCTATGTCAGCTTCTTGCATGGCTCTGCGTTCCTGGCGCGGAAAGTCGTGTACAGAACTGACGTCAGCGCGCAGGGGCGGCGTCTAAGTACTGCCCGCGACGTCATCCCGGCGATCACGACGCCGACGACGGACGCGGAGCCGCACGACGCCGCCTACCGGCGCGCAAGGGTACTGCTACGCAAAAAACTTTCCGGATCCAGCCTGACGCCTGGGGATATTCTAAGGTAAGGAATCTGTCACTAACTACTGTCTCTTACAGATATATCGTTACACAAGTTAGTAACTTGTGCATCTGTAAGAGACAGTAGTTAGTGACAGATTCCTACCGCCCCACCCATCCTCCCCGTTCTGCGAACTGATTTCTAGGGTTAAGGACATCCCTTTCAGGGCCCTAGTATTTTTCAGACACCTATGTCAGCTTCTTGCATGGCTCTGCGTTCCTGGCGCGGAAAGTCGTGTACAGAACTGACGTCAGCACGCAGGGGCGGCGCCTAAGTACTGCCCGCGACGTCATCCCGGCGATCACGACGCCGACGACGGACGCGGAGCCGCACGACGCCGCCTACCGACTCGCAAGGGTACTGCTACGCAAAAACTTTCCGGATCCAGCCTGACGCCTGGGGATATTCTAAGGTAAGGAATCTGTCACTAACTACTGTCTCTTACAGATATATCGTTACACAAGTTAGTAACTTGTGCATATCGACCGCACAAAACACTTCCGGGTGGATAACCAGCTCTTTGTTGGCTACGTGGGCGCCAAAAAAGGTTGGGCGGTGCACAAACGAACCATCTCCCGCTGGGTTACCTTGTGCATCAAGACCTGCTATTCTTTGGCTAAGAAGGAGCCTCCTGTTGGGCTGCGTGCCCATTCCACCAGGGCAATGGCTGCTACCACGGCCTTGGGCCGCGGTGTTCCGCTGCCGGTTATCTGTCAGGCAGCTACGTGGGCCTCGCTGCACACGTTTACAAAGCATTACTGCCTTGACAGTCGGGTCCGGAGGGACGGCTTCTTTGGCCGTTCTGTCCTCCAGGACTTCCTTGTCTGATCTTTGTTCGCAGACCCACCACCGGGGTTGGTATTGCTGGGGTATCTATTCTAAGGTAAGGAATCTGTCACTAACGTGTCTCTTTCAGATGCACAAGTTACTAACTTGTGTAACGATATATCTGTAAGAGACAGTAGTTAGTGACAGATTCCTACCGCCCACCCATCCTCCCCGTTCTGCGAACTGATTTCTAGGGTTAAGGACATCCCTTTCAGGGCCCTAGTGTTTTTCAGACACCTATGTCAGCTTCTTGCATGGCT
This sequence comes from Calotriton arnoldi, assembly GCA_963921515.1. Lineage (NCBI taxonomy): Eukaryota > Metazoa > Chordata > Amphibia > Caudata > Salamandridae > Calotriton > Calotriton arnoldi. The sequence goes on along the minus strand of CAWUFW010004722.1, from coordinate 43,052 downwards.
CTGCGTTCCTGGCGCGGAAAGTCGTGTACAGAACTGACGTCCAGCGAGCAGGGGCGGCGCCTAAGTACTGCCCGCGACGTCATCCCGGCGATCACGACGACGGACGCGGAGCCGCACGACGCCGCCTACCGACGCGCAAGGGTACTGCTACGCAAAAAACTTTCCGGATCCAGCCTGACGCCTGGGGATATTCTAAGGTAAGGAATCTGTCACTAACTACTGTCTCTTACAGATATATCGTTACACAAGGTAGTAACTTGTGCATCTGTAAGAGACAGTAGTTAGTGACAGATTCCTTACCGCCCACCCATCCTCCCCGTTCTGCGAACTGATTTCTAGGGTTAAGGACATCTCTTTCAGGGCCCTAGTATTTTTCAGACACCTATGTCAGCTTCTTGCATGGCTCTGCGTTCCTGGCGCGGAAAGTCGTGTACAGAACTGACGTCAGCGCGCAGGGGCGGCGTCTAAGTACTGCCCGCGACGTCATCCCGGCGATCACGATGCCGACGACGGACGCGGAGCCGCACGACGCCGCCTACCGACGCGCAAGGGTACTGCTACGCAAAAACTTTCCGGATCCAGCCTGACGCCTGGGGATATTCTAAGGTAAGGAATCTGTCACTAACTACTGTCTCTTACAGATATATCGTTACACAAGTTAGTAACTTGTGCTTCTTTCTCTGTCCTGGATCTCAGTGAAAATTACTCTGAGCTTTGGGACTGATGGCCTTCTGCATCCTGTTGGTCAAGCCCGCCAGGTGGCATATGCGGGCTCTGCAGTGGGATCTGCAGTCCCAGTGGGCACAGAATCAGGGTGACGTCTGCATTCACATTCAGATTTTGAAGGAGACTGCAGAATACCTGTAGTGGTGATTGCTGGACTGCGATTGTGTAAGTGGCAGGACCCCCATTCCTACCCCACCAATCCCAGATCCGCGTTGGGACGCGGAAAAGAAGGAAACTGACGTCAGCGTGCCGGAAGGGTCCTATATGGCTCCACTGACGTCATGTCCGGGGACGACGTCAGGGCGGCGCTGCCCCCTCCCCCGGCGCGCAGAGGTGCTGCTGCGCAAAATTTTCCGGATCCAGTCTGACGCCTGGGAATGATCTCAGTTAAGGAATCTGCGGCTAGACAACGTCTCTACCAGATACATTGTTACCGAAGGTAAGTAACTCGTACATCTGGTCTCCAGCAGAGTCCCGGCTCCACATCAACCTTCTGGCGCCGCGGGCCATCACTTGATGTTGAAGGCCTTCCTACTATCCATCAAAGAGGCTGGTGCACGTCCTGACGGACAACACCAGCACCATGTGGTAGTGCAACAAACAGGGTGGGATGGGGTCTTGGACCCTGTGTCAGAAGGCACTACATTTCTGGACGTGGCTGGAACACCAGGATATATTCGTAGTAGTACACGATCTTACGGAATCTCAGAATGCCAAGGTGCACGAACTTAGCCTCCGACGCCCTCGATCATCAATGGGACTTATATCTAGAGGTGGCAGTTGGTCTCTTCTGTGAATTCGAAGAACCTTAGCTCGATTTATTCCCACCGCTGAGAAAGTGCACTTTAAGCACTTTTGGTTGTTGAAGTTTCCAAGGCGTGTCTTCCTTGGGGGCGCGTACTGCCTAGAGTGGAACTCGAGACTCCTGTACGCCTTCCTGTCGATACCTCTCTTGTTTCGTGTTCTGAAAAAGATCAGGTACAACTGGGCCCAAGTCATCCTGGTGGCACCAGTGTGGTCAAGGAGCATGTGGTATCCAGAACGCCTGGGCATGAGTATCTGTCTTCTTATCAGGCTGCAGCTTCTGGAAGATCTTCTGTTGCAGCATCAGGCAAGGTCCTGCGCATTCTTCACTTCCATGCTTGGAAATAAGCTGCTACAGCAGACTGCCTTCGATCTCTCTCCTGAGGATGTAGATGTTATCATGGCAGCTAGGCATACCTCGACAAAATCAGTATACACCTGCCGTTGGGACAAGTTTGTGGCTTGGTGCAGTACTCGGCAGATTGACCCACTTCAAGCTAGGTTAACCGAACAGTTACTTTTTGTGTTATCCCTAGCCCAGCAAGGACTTGGTTTGGGCATAGTTAATGTGGACCTGTCAGCTCTTTCAGCCTTTTTGCGGTTGCCGGTTTGCAACATTGGTTTCCACCCTCTCCCTTTATCATGCCTCAGTGGGACCTTAAGTTGGTTCTCACCTTCCTGATGACCGAACCCACGCACGCAGCAGGACACACCCTCGACCCCCTCTTCACAACAGGAAACTCCATCACTTTCAGCCACACCACCGAACTCCCACGGACAGACCACCGATGCGTCCACTTCACCTTCAGAACACCCACTATCCACAGGCACCAGCACCTGCTCCCACGAAGAAACTGGACCAGAATCACCGACTACCAGCTCACCTCCTCACTCAGCAGCTCCACCCCAACCATCGCGGAAGACGACGACCCCAACACCGCAGCCCGAACCCTGCACAGATGGATCTCCGACAGCGCCAACACCATAGCCCCCCTCAAGAAAAACAACAACACTCACGCCAAGAAAGCCAGATGGTTTACCACCGAACTTTGAGAGTCCAGACGCACGTGCCGCTGCCTCGAGAAGGCCTGGAGGAACTCCAAATCCACAGAGACCCACAACGACTTCAGAGCCGCCACCAACGCCCACCACCAACTCATCAGAAAAACGAGAAAAAAAGCGATTGAAGACAGAATCTCCACACACACACACAACAGCAAAGAACTCTTCAGCATCATCAAGGAGTTCGCCCAACCCACCAGCGAGTCTACTGACATCCCTCCCTCACAAGACCTCTGCAACAAACTCAGCACCTTCTTCCACCACAAAATCAAGAACATCTACGACAACTTCGACGAAGACAACCAACACTCTGAACCCTCACCAGCCACCCACGACACCCTGAAGCCAACGATTGACAACTGGACAGCCCTCACCACCGAAGACACACTGAAGACAATGAAGTCAATCCACTCCGGGGCCCCCACGGACCCCTGCCCCCACCACATCTTCAACAGAGCCGCCAACACCATCGCACCCATGCTCCGCCACACCATCAACCGCTCCCTGATAAACGCCTCGTTCCCAGACGACTGGAAACACGCCGAGATCAACCCCCTCCTGAAGAAGCCCTCGGCGGACCCCACCGACCTCAAGAACTACAGACCCATCTCCCTGCTCCCTTTCCCAGCAAAAGTCATTGAGAAAGCCATCAACAGCCAACTCGCCACCTTCATCGAAGAGCAGAACATCCTCGACTCCTCCCAATCCGGCTTCAGAAAAAACCACAGCACAGAAACCGCCCTCCTCGCCACAACAGACGACATCCGCTCCCTACTGGACAGAGGAGAAACATTAGCCCTCATCCTCCTCAACCTCTCAGCGGCGTTCGACACAGTCTCTCACCGCACCCTAATACGCAGACTCCACGACACAGGAATCCGGGATAAGGCCCTCGACTGGATCCACTCCTTCCTCTCCGACAGAACGCAGCGGGTCAGACTCCCCCCTTTCCTCTCGGACCCTACACCAACTACCGGCAAAGTCCCTCAGGGGTCCTCCCTCAGCCCCACGCTCTTCAACGTTTACATGGCTCCACTCTCCCCCATCGTCAGAACCTACGGACTCAACATTGTGTCATACGCAGACGACACCCAACTCATCCTCTCCTTATCCAACGAACCCAACACCGCCAGACACAACTTTCAAGAAGGCATGGAAGCCGCCGCCAAATGCATGAAGAGCAGCTGCCTACAACTCAACACCAACAAAACAGAAGTACTCATCATGGGCCCAAACCCCGACGCCTGGAACGACACCTGGTGGCCCCCCGCCCTCGGAAGCCCGACGGACCATGCATGCAACCTTGGAATTATCCTGGACTCCGAGCTCAAAATGGACCGCCAGATCATCTCCGTTGCATCCTCCTGCTTCCACACCCTCCGCCTCCTACGTAAGACCTTCAAATGGATCCCCCTCGAGCACAGAAAGACTGTCACTCACGCCCTCGTCACCAGCAGACTCGACTACGGCAACGCACTCTACGCCGGAATAAACAAAAACCTCACCCGCAAGCTACAAAACATCCAGAACGCCGCCGCAAGACTGGTCCTCAACCTGCCAAGACAGTGCCACATCTCCCAGCACCTGCGCACACTCCACTGGCTCCCCACCGAGGCTAGAATCACCTTCAAGATTCTCACCCACGCACACAAGGCCCTCCACGACACCGGACCAGCATACCTGAACAGCCGACTCAAATTCCACGCACCCCAAAGGACCCTACGATCAGTCCAGCTTTCCTACGCCGTGGTCCCCCGCACCAGAAAGACCAGAACGGGAGGCCGCTCCTTCTCCTTCCTCGCTGCCAGAGCCTGGAACACCCTTCCGATCCACCTCAGACAGACAACATCGCTCCCCATCTTCGTGAGAAACCTCAAAATCTGGCTATTCGACAGACCCCCTCCTTGATGGACTGGAACCTGCACACACCCCACCCACCCCCCAGCGCCTTGAGACCCTTACGGGTGAGTAGTCGCGCTTAACAAACACCTGATAGATTGAAACACCTGATGTGTGCTGCTTTTGAAATGCTACATAGCTGCCCATTACAGCTTCTCACCCATAACACATTGTTCCTCATTGCCATAACATCAGAGTGGTGGGTGAGTGAGCTGCAAGCCCTCTCCCATCAACCTTCAGTGCACTACTTACTTTCCAGACAAGCTTGTCCTGAGAATCCGAGCTTCCTTTATTCCGAAAGTGGCGACTCCTTTTTATGTTGGGCAAAACATCACCCTACCCTCATTCTTCGCTCCACTTCATTCTTCTAAGGCAGAGGGGAGACTGCATTGGTGGACCCTAAGAGGGCTCAGCTTTTACATCAATCATGTCAGGGAATATTGTGTGGAAGATCAGCTCTTTGTTAGATTCACTGGAGAGAAGCAGGGCAAGGCTGTGCAGAAGAGGACCATCTCTTGATGGATCATGCTCTGCATTAAAATCTGCTACGCACTGGTTAGGAAGCAGCCCCCAGAGGGTTTACCAAGGCCTCTACCACTCCTTTGGCATGTGGAGTGCGTATTCTGGATAGTTGCTAGGCTGCTACGTGGGCGTCACTCCATAAGGTCACAAAGCACTTCTGTCTAGACAGCCAGGTCCATCGAGATGAGCATTTTGCCCACTCAGTCCTGCAGGTTATCTACTCAAAAGATGAGGAATCTGCAGTTAGAAGTATCCATCAGAATAACAAGTTACTTACCTTCGGTAATGCTCTTTCTGGTAGAAACTCTGTCTAACTGCAGATTCCTCACTGACCCTCCTATCCTGCACACTGGTCAAAGCCAGTTTGCTTGTTGGGGTCTGCCTCTTGGGGCACAAAAAGCCTAAAAAGTAATTGATGTCAGCAGATGCGAGTGGCTCCTCTATGAGGTTCCCCGCATCACTTCTGGAGGGGAACAAAATGGGCGCAGAGCCGCACGACATTACCTACCGACCCACAGGGGTACTGCTTAAAAAGTTTCCAGATCTAGTCTGACGCCTGGGGAATATTCAAAAGGTGAGGAATCTGCGGTTAGAATATCTACCAGAAAGAGCGTTACCGAAGGCAAGAAACTTGTCTTTTGGAACCTAATGATGCTCTGCTGTTTCCATTTGTGCGTGTTTGCATAGTGTGTAAACGTTTATGCATACATGCACATTCGTATCAGTGTTTTTAGTGTCTTATATGTTTATTTATTAATGGGGAATTAAAAAAAAAATGTATTTTTCTTTCAACTGAAGTAAATACAGGAGGCTAAGGTTTTTTTTATATAATCTCCCATACGAGTCTTTCAAGACCGCACTTAAAAGAATTTTTTACAATCTTTCATAGGAAAGGTGAAACGACTTCAGATAAGTACCCTAATGTATTAATAGCAATGCATGAACCTAAACTTAAAGTTTTTTGTCAAATGGTACAAATCAAATGCATCCAAATGCTGGTGCTGTGTCTCAAATATATAAACTCTATAAATTGTTCTCAAAAGGTGACCAACCGAGTTCGGAAATACTCAGTCGTTCCTGAAGTTTCTATGTGACCCTGCCTTAATATTCTGTTGGAGTAAGATAACACTCTGCATCAGCTTTGTAGCATAGGAAATAAAAGAAATTCCTTCGCTGGTATCCTTTTAAGGTTCTCATGCACGATAAATGGCTTTATCTTTTTTTTTGAGGACATCCGATATCTTTGTGAAAACATTCACTCAGAATTCTATTAGATGAGGACCTGGTGCAAAGACGTGCTTAGGACTGGCTTCCCGCAAACATTGATTATAGTGGGGGCAAACAGAAGGAAATTGAGCGAAGACTGTGATACGGCAGATATAACACACACAGTAAAATGAGTGATATTCACTGCCAAAGCCTGAGGGATACTAATCCACCCAGTGACGCAAACGGCTCTTGTCAAACACATGACTCAGTCTAGATTCAAGAAAAGAGTTTAATCAGATTTGGAATAATATATTCAAATCCTTATAAGCAGTCGAGTCATCATTGAGTGACCGAATCTGCTTGAAGCAAACTAGTGAATATGCCTAAAATCCCTTCCCATCTTGGTGATAAAATATTTGAGAAACAATTATGTTAACAAATAAGGCATTTAAAATATCTGCTCATCGGATACTGCGTTGCCAAGGCACATTGCAGACTTACATGATATAACCTTTCTAAACATACTTAGGATCACACAGTATGTACTCCTAAACATTTTTATATATCCTTTTATGGAGTTTAGGTACCTTACGTGAGAAACTTGAAATCTGGAGAACATCAAATAGAAACAGCCATCTGTACGTCCATCGTTCTGACGGTATACAGACCATACCATCATTTCTTGCCCATACCAGTATCGCCGGATAATGTTCACACAGTGGGACCACAATATCAAATGAAGTGCAGGGTTGCCACACAATTAGAGACTACCCTGCAGGGTGAAGTTCCCTCCCTGTACTCCCTCCAGCCATCCCATACCGTGCCATGTTTCCGCGGGCATCCTCGGGCCTCATACGGTCTTCACATGTCCATGCTCGCCCTCCATGCTGCCTCTGAAGGAGGGGTGGATTCTCTCCATTCCTGAGCTATGTCTCGCTTGCCAATGCCTAAGCCGAGTAGGATCAGAGTTTTTTCTGCATGGGTTAAGCCCACCTCGTCTAGTATGTTAAACAGTGACATTTCTAGAGTGAGTTCGAGTGGCTGCCGAGCACCGCCCCTAAAGTGTCGCAGATACCATCCCAGAATGCCCTCAGGACTCCGCAGCTCCGTGCAGTGTGTAGGAAGTCTCCCTGAACCGTGTTACATCTGAGGCAGTTGGGGCTGTCACGTCTGTGCACTTTCCATAGGCGATGTGGAGTCCAGTAAATCCGATGGAGATATTTAAACTGAGCCAGTCTTATCTGGTCGAAATTACAAATAATATTTTAAAGCATCAAGAATCATCCCACTTCAAAGCAACACTGTTAGTTCCTCTTTAAATAAGTACGGGTCAACAAAATGGGATACAAATTTCCAGGAAGTTTCCCATCAGCAAAATTGCCAACCCTCGAATCTTTGGTTTTGGGACAGTGTTTCCATGTTCCTCCTGACGCCTTGTGTGACCAAATAAAAGCGTTTATATCGCATTACATTGTATGCAGTGCTTTAAATGGGGAAAAAATAGGGCAGGTACTCATTTAAATGTGGCGAGTGGGCGGGGCTAAAGGCAAGACATGCCGATGCTTATTGACATCTGAAAGAGACACGTTAGTGACAGATTCCTTACCTTAGAATATCCCCAGGCGTCAGGCTGGATCCGGAAAGTTTTTTGCGTAGCAGTACCCTTGCGCGTCGGTAGGCGGCGTCGTGCGGCTCCGCGTCCGTCGTCGGCGTCGTGATCGCCGGGATGACGTCGCGGGCAGTACTTAGGTGCCGCCCCTGCGCGCTGACGTCAGTTCTTCTTTTCCGCGCCAGCAAGCGCAGATCCGGGAAGAGCAGTGCCCTGGTCATTTTTTACCATACTTTTTGGTGAATTTTTTCACTGTTTTTCTATCAAGGTGTCGTAGGGATGCCCGGTTTCAAACGTTGCGGCGCCTGTGCTCGGATGATGTCCGTCACCGACCCGCATTGGGAGTGTCTCTTCTGCCTCGGCCGAGGCCACGACACGGAGTCTTGTACCGACTGCCAGGCCCTCAACCCGAAAGCTTTGCGAGAGCGGTCTCGAAAGCTCCTCAAGGCCCGGCATTCGGCTCCGCGGAAGCCCCGGTCGCGTGAGAGGTCCAGGGGTCGATCGCGGAGTCCACACCGGTCGTCGGCATCGAAGTCTTCTTCGTCCGGTAAGTCAAAACACAAGAAGTCCAAAAAGCATCATCGCTCTAGGACTTCGCCTCGCCGGTCTCGCGACTCGGCTGAGGCCCCTCCCGGCACCGTCCCCGCGGCCCCGGACATGCCTGTGGAGTCGCCCCCGCCATATCCGCCCTTTCCGGGGGCGGATCCGGCCAAAGTGCAGGAATTCCTGATGGCCATGGCCCGCCTCTTCGGGCCTCCAGGCCCCTCCGGTGCGCCTTCGGGCCCCGCGGGCCCTGACGGGGTTGCTCCGGCGTCGCCGACGGCTCCGGCCCCGGCGTCGCCCGTGCCTCCAGCCTCGATCCCGGCTCCGGCCCCGGCCTCGATCCCGGCTCCACAACCCCCATCGACGCCGGTCGACCTAACGACACCTCCGCCGGCGCCGATGTCTCCGGTGCCGTTCTCGACGCCGCCTGGGGCTCCGAGCGGCGTCATTCCCCAGTTCCTTCCGGCTCCGGACATGGACCCGGACCGACGTCGCTCGACGCCGGTTCCGGCGCCGATGAGACCTTGGGTCCCAAATGTCCCTCCTCCCCCTTATTTTGAACCTGAGGAGGACCAGGAGGACTGGGAGGGGTCTGATGACCCTCTGACACAACAGTGTCAGTACGATGAGGACTGGACAGAGGGTCTAGGGGATGCTAGTGGTCTAGATACTTCCCCTGACACTGGCATGCTGTCTCCTCCCGTGGCTACGGAGGAGGGAGCCAATTTTGCAACGGTGTTGCGTAGGGCAGCTGGAGCCTTACATCTCCAACTCCCTGCTGTGGCGGTCAAGGTTAATCTCTTGACAGAGGTGCTTCAGCCGGCAGCCTCCTCTTCGGAGACTGTGCTGCCGTTTAACGACGCCCTCACTGACGTTCTTTTGGGCGCCTGGTCCAAGTCCAACACAGGGGCTCCTGTGGATAGGAACGTGTCCCGACGCCATCGCCCAGCTCCGGGCGACCCCCTGTTTCTCTCTGTCCACCCCACCCCTGAGAGCTTGGTTGTCCAAGCCTCCGCTTCCCAAACCGCCTTCCCTACCGCCCTCCGGATAGGGAATCCAAACGCCTGGATCAATTTGGGAAGAAGGGTTTTTCTTCCTCCAGTGCTGGCTTGCGGTCCGTCAACACCGCTTGCCTTTTGGGCCGATATACCCACTCCTTGTGGGATTCGGTGGCGGATGTTTTGCCCCAGTGTTCTGAGGAGGTCCAGACACTGCTTTCCCGCGCCATTGCGGAAGGAAGGGATGCGGCCAAATATACAATTCGATGTGGCCTTGATACCGCCGACTCGCTGGGCAGGTCTATTGCAACGACGGTGGCGCTACGACGCCACGCCTGGCTGAGAACCACTGGTTTTTCAGGGGATGTCCAGAATACTCTCATGGACATGCCCTTTGATGGAGTCGGTCTTTTTGGGTCCAAAGCAGACCATGCGTTGGAGCGCTTTAAGGACTCACTGGCTACTGCAAAGTCCCTGGGCCTTTCTGCTACACGCCCTCCGCTGACTTCTGCTTTTCGCCCCTATCGTGGCCACGGTAGGGGCGCCCCTTCACGTCAGCAGCCCAGCCACCGGCCCGCGCAGCAGGCGTCTTCGCGTGGCCGAGGACGTGGATTCCACCGTGGCGGATCGGGCAACCAGCGTGCGGGTCAGGCCACCACCTCCAACCCGTCCGCGGCCTCCAAACCCTCCTAGTCCCTCCTTTCAGGTGCACAGCACGCCGGTAGAGGGCAGGGTCCGCCATCACCTTCCCCACTGGCGTACCATCACCTCGGACAGGTGGGTCTTGGACATTGTCCGAAGGGGCTACTCCCTCCCCTTCGAGTCCACCCCCAGCCATGCCACCTCAATTCCACCGCATGTCAGGGGATCACTTGGTACTTCTGCAGAAGGAAGTCACGGCCCTCTTGGCCAAGAGGGCCATCGAGCATGTTCCGACCCCAGAAGTAGGGCGTGGTTGCTACTCCCACTACTTCCTGGTGCCCAAAAAGGACAAGGAGGACATGCGTCCTATCTTGGACCTCCGGAACGTCAATCGCTTCCTCCGGAAGGAGAAGTTCAAGATGCTCACCCTAGCTCAGGTCTTGACTGCCCTCGACCCTGGAGACTGGTTGGTAGCGTTGGACTTGCAGGACGCATATTTCCACATCCCCGTCCTGCTGGCCCACCGGCGTTACCTTCGGTTCACGGTAGGCCCCGAGCATTTTCAGTTCACCGTGCTCCCCTTTGGCCTTACCAGTGCCCCTCGGGTGTTCACGAAAGTGTTGGCGGTGGTCGCAGCTCATCTGCGCCGGGCAGGGGTTTCAGTCTTCCCCTACCTCGACGACTGGCTGCTGAAGGCGGGCTCGTCCCAGGCAGTCGTCTCCCACCTCCAGACTACGGCCGAACTCCTGCACTCGCTGGGGTTCTCCATCAATGTGCCGAAGTCGCATCTGATTCCTTCTCCACAGCTCCTTTTCATCGGAGCAGTTCTGGACACGACGCAGTTTCGGGCCTATCCTCCCGAACGGCGAGTCCGGGATATTCAGGCTATGATTCCGATCTTTCAGCCTTTATCCTGGGTTTCGGTACGGATGACCCTGAGGCTGCTGGGCCTCATGGCCTCCTGCATCCCACCGCCATGTGGTACTGCAACAAACAAGGCGGGGTGGGGTCGTGGACCCTTTGTCAGGAGGCTCTGCGCCTCTGGACATGGCTGGAACATCAGGGCATGTTCCTGATGGTTCAACACCTGGCAGGTTCGCTGAACGCCAGGGCGGACGAACTCAGCCGCAGGTGCATGATGGATCACGAATGGCGTCTTCACTCGGAAGTGGCGCAAGGACTCTTTCTACAGTGGGGAGAGCCTTGGTTAGATCTATTCGCCACCGAAGAGAACGCGCAATGTCATCAGTTCTGCGCGTTGGAATTTCCAAGGCGGCACTCGCTCGGCGGCGCTTTTCGTCACGGGTGGAGTTGCGGTCTGTTGTACGCCTTTCCGCCTATACCACTTCTACCCAGAGTGTTGAAGAAGATTCGGCACGACCGGGCCCAAGTCATTCTTGTGGCTCCGGACTGGGCTCGAAGAGTTTGGTATCCCGAGCTACTCAATATGAGCGTAGATCCCCGATCCGTCTGCCTCTTCGGGAGGATCTTCTGTCGCAGCAGCAGGGGACGGTCCTCCACCCGAACCTGTCCAGTCTACACCTGCTTGCGTGGAGATTGAGCGGCGGCAGTTGATTCCTTTCGACTTGCCTCCCGAAGTTTGTGATGTGATTCTGGCAGCCAGGCGTCCCTCCACTAAGGTGGTATACGCCTGCAGGTGGAACAAATTTGTGGCATGGTGCACAGCAAAGGCTGTGAATCCCCTTTCTGCCCCTCTTTCTGAGGTCCTTCTGTTCCTTCTCTCTCTGGCCCAACAGGGTTCTGCCCTGGGTACCATCAAGGGTTATCTTTGTGCTATCTCGGCCTTCCTCAGGCTCCCTGATCAGCCCTCCCTTTTCAAGTCCCCTGTTGTTAACAGGTTCTTAAAAGGCATTACACACCTCTTCCCTCCTGTTCCGTTTGTGATGCCTCAGTGGGACTTGAACTTGGTTCTTACCTTTTTAATGTGCGCTCCCTTGAGCCTCTACATAACTGTCCTCTTCGTCTTCTGACTCTGAAGACAGCCTTTCTGGTGGCCATCACCTCCGCTCGGCGGGTGAGTGAGCTCCAGGCTCTATCTTGCAAACCTCCCTTTCTGTCTGTTCATCCAGACAAGGTTGTTCTTCGGACGCGTCCGTCCTTCTTGCCAAAGGTGGTTATTGCTTTCCACATTGGGCAGACCATCACTTTGCCCACCTTCTTTCCGCCTCCGCATCCTTCCAGAGAGGAATAGGGGCTCCACCGTCTGGACCCAAAACGTGCGCTCTCCTTCTATATTGACCGCACAAAACACTTCCGGGTGGATGACCAGCTCTTTGTTGGCTACGTGGGCGCCAAAAAAGGTCGGGCGGTGCACAAGAGGACCATCTCCCGCTGGGTTACCTTGTGCATCAAGACCTGCTATTCTTTGGCTAAGAAGGAGCCTCCTGTTGGGCTGCGTGCCCATTCCACCAGGGCAACGGCTGCTACCACGGCCTTGGGCCGCGGTGTTCCGCTGCCGGTTATCTGTCAGGCAGCTACGTGGGCCTCGCTGCACACGTTTACAAAGCATTACTGCCTTGACAGTCAGGTCCGGAGGGACGGCTTCTTTGGCCGTTCTGTCCTCCAGGACTTCCTTGTCTGATCTTTGTTCGCAGACCCACCACCGGGGTTGGTATTGCTGGGGTATCTATTCTAAGGTAAGGAATCTGTCACTAACGTGTCTCTTTCAGATGCACAAGTTACTAACTTGTGTAACGATATATCTGTAAGAGACAGTAGTTAGTGACAGATTCCTTACCGCCCCACCCATCCTCCCCGTTCTGCGAACTGATTTCTAGGGTTAAGGACATCCCTTTCAGGGCCCTAGTATTTTTCAGACACCTGTGTCAGCTTCTTGCATGGCTCTGCGTTCCTGGCGCGGAAAGTCGTGTACAGAACTGACGTCAGCGCGCAGGGCGGCGCCTAAGTGCTGCCCGCGACGTCATCCCGGCGATCACGACGACGGACGCGGAGCCGCACGACGCCGCCTACCGACGCGCAAGGGTACTGCTACGCAAAAAACTTTCCGGATCCAGCCTGACGCCTGGGGATATTCTAAGGTAAGGAATCTGTCACTAACTACTGTCTCTTACAGATATATCGTTACACAAGTTAGTAACTTGTGCTTCTATACTAGTGCATACCAAAACACATGAGAAATTCGTTTCTATAACCAAAACAGGTTAATTTGTTATACAAAACGAAAGCCAAACAGTGATATTTTAACATTTCCTTGTGTTGTAATATTTCTCTTTTTTCTCTCACACAAAACACGCACAGGCAAGCAGGTAAACAAACATAAGCAGACACTTGCACAAAAGAATCAGGTGGGATTAAAGCAATTTTAGCCTCCTTACCGCCCATGGCTTTCTTCATTGCGCTGTCACTGGGCTGCCTCGATTCCTTGCAACACAGCAAGATGGCGAACACCCGGATATCATGCAAATGAGGCCACGCTGAATAGTCAGCGGGTGCTCAGCTCAGGGCTATAAAAGTGCTTTGGCTGCCAAACAGACAGGCTACCACCACTAGCAGCCATTGCGCCTACCCTATCTGATAGAGACATCTAGCCGCAGATTCCTTAACTTAAAATATCCCCAGGCGTCAGACTGGATCCGGAATTTTTTTTGCAGCAGCACCTCTGCGTGCCGGGGGGCGGCTCCGCCCTGACGTCGTCCACGGACATGACGTCAGCGGAGCCATATAGGACCCCTCCCGGCGCGCTGACGTCAGTTTCCTTCTTTTCCGCGTCCCGACGCAGATCCAGGAGTAAGCGGTTCCTCTGACCTGTTCTTTTCAGGCCTTTTCGACGCCTTTGGCGTCAGGGAACAGTGTGTGATGCCTTCGGGCTTTAAGGCGTGTGAGACCTGTGCGCGGCAGATGTAGGCTACGGATCCGCACGCCATTTGTATGTGGTGTCTCGGAGTGCACCACGACTCTGAGGAGTGTGACGCCTGCCGACAGATGCGGCCAAAGTCCCTGCGGGAGCGCCGGATGAAGCTGTTGGCCGCCCGGATGTCCCGCTCTCGGTGACGATCGCCCTCTCGGGCTGGGTCTTCTGTTCGCGTCTGCTCCCGGAGTCGTTCCCGCGGACGTCGTTCGCCGGACAAAGGTAAGCACAAGTCACGGAGGTCGTCGGCCTCACATACACGTGACGACGGGACCCATTGCTCCCGTTCCAGTCCAGACACGGGCCCCCAGGAGTCGAGCCCCGTATACCCACCCTTTCCGGGTGCGGGGGCGACTCGGTACCAGATGGAAGCCTACTCCAAGGCTCTGCACTCCATCTTTGGGTCACCTCCTCTCCCTGGCGCGCCTTTGGGCCCCACAGTGGAGGTAGGCACTCAGGTCGGGTCTTCGCCGGCGGGTTCGCCCTCGGCGCCGGCCGAGTGCCTCGACTCCGATTCCGGAGTCGCTGCGACGTCGGGACACGGCCCGGAGGGGCCTCCCCTTCAGACGTCGAGCCCTTCTGCCCTGTCTCCGCAGCCCTTTGCGGCTCCCTGCGTCGACATCGGAGGCGGCTGCACCACGAATGTCGACTCCTGGTCGACATCCTCCCTCTCCGCAGATCTCAGTGGAGGGAACGTCGACGCCGGTCCGTGACACGGCCGGGTCGCCTCTAGTTGAAGTCAACATCGGTACGACGCCGTCTCGACGTCAGTCGACGCCGGTGCAGACGCCGGTCCCTGTTGTTCCTCTGTTTGAAGAGGAATCTGACCCGGAGCACCCAGGGCTGTCTCCACGCCCTTTGGCTCCGATGCCCCTTGGGCAATGGCCCCTTGCTATTCCAGCTGCGGGACGCGTTATCTTACAACCGTCCCCTACAGATGGTCTGTTATCGCCACCCAGAGTGCCTACTGAGACTGGCGCAGCATTTTCACGGGCTATTTGCAGGGCTGCAGCTATTTTACACTTGCACCCCCCATCGGTCTCCTTGCCTTCTGATCCATTATTGGATCTTCTCCACCAGGGGGCGGTGTACATGGAGCCCTTGCTGCCTTTTGGCGGGTTGTTGTTGGACACCCTTCTTGGCACCTGGGCACGGCCCTCCTCGGGAGACCCTGTGGATCGGGCCGTCGCGCATCGGCTTCGTCCGGCTCCGGGGGACCCTGCCTGTTTGTCTCTTCATCCTGGGGCTCAGGGCCAAGTAGTCCAGGTGGCTTTTGCCATGCAGTCCTCCTCTCCTCTTTCATTGCTGCCTCCCACTAGGGAGTCTCGTTGGTTGGAGGCATGTGGCCGCCATATTTTTGCGTCCACTAGTTCGGGCATCCGTGCTCTGAACACGGCTTGCGTGTTTGCCCGGGCTTCTTGTGCCCTTTGGGACTCCGTCGAGTGTCTTCTTCCCACTCT
Source organism: Calotriton arnoldi (assembly GCA_963921515.1). NCBI lineage: Eukaryota > Metazoa > Chordata > Amphibia > Caudata > Salamandridae > Calotriton > Calotriton arnoldi. The sequence continues at coordinate 27,689 of CAWUFW010004722.1, read as the reverse complement.
CCCCGAGAGTCCTCGTGCTGACCTGGCTCGTTTCCTTCATGTAGGCCGAGAAATGGCACACTTTACCATTCGGTCGGCCATCGACACCACAGACTCGGTGGGTTGGGCGATGGCCAGGTCCGTTGCTCTGCGTCGCCATGCCTGGCTGCGCGACGGGGGTTTCCCTGTCAATGTTCAGGAGAGTCTTCGGGATTTGCCATTTGATGGAGTGTCCCTTTTTGACGACCATGCGGACTCGGCGGTCAACCGTCTCGTGTCTGACCTGCCATAATTTTACTGTTATAGTCCGTTTGCGGACTTTTTCCTTCCCTATGCAGTAGTTATCTCTGCTTAATGTGGGCCCTGGGTTCATGATGTAATACCAAGACGGCCTGGGCGGATTCTCGCAGTGGTTGCTTCTCTTTATTGCAGCTGGTCGGCTGCTTATGTTTCTGTTGATCCTCTGTCTTTGGGTTCACGCTCAAGAGTGCCCCTTGTTGGGGTTGGGACTTACCCTATGTGGGGTAATCGTTGGCTATTGTATAGCTGCCTTCCTCACGCGGAAGGCTTGGTAGGCTCCCTTGGAGTCTTTTTCAAGCGAATGCCCTGCGGATGTGGTCCCTTCCTCTGCCTCTTTGCGGCCCACTGGTTAGCATCGTTCTATTGTCTCTCTGATGGGGTCTGCGGATGGTCTGTGGCAGTGCTTGAAATGGGAAAATAGAAGTTCAGGTACTCTGTAACAGAGTACCTGTTTGCTTCTGAGAAGTGCCGGTACTCTCCAATTAAAAGTATTACCTCTGTCTTGAGAAGTGCCGGTACTCTCTATCTCAAAATAAAAAAGTGCCGGTACTCCGTACCGTACAGTACCGGCCCATTTAAAGCACTGGTCTGTGGCCATCCCCTGCATCTACCAATGCTCACTTTCTTGAGGTTCTGCCTCATCTGCCTCTATCAGGAGGGTCTTTGCAGCTTGGCCCTCCTTGGCTTTTTCTTGGCTGCCCTTATCGTCAGCCACTGTCCCTTAAGCCACCTTGTTTCTATTTCGGGTCTATGGCCGTCCAGTGGATGCTCCCTGGTAGGTTCGCTGTCACGGAGGGCTTCCGCTTTCCTTACGCTTCTGCGATGCCAGGTTCTACTCTCCTCTCTGCGATGAGTGGTACTTTCTTGTAGTTCAGTCCAGACTTCATTCTTACATGGGGGTGTCTTCGCCACATTCGACCTTACTGGGCGTTGCCTTGTGCCCTACTTTCACGGGTGCTTTCCCGGCAAGGGTTTCCTATTCCCCTCTTGAATTCCGCGCTGGAGTTTGTCATGCTCCTACTTTGGGCTGCTACTCTCTGTGGAGGTGTTCTCCTCAGGCCATTCTCTGGTCTGTGTGGTAGTATACGTACATCTGTACGCACTTCCTGTTACTCTCTGTACGTTTCGTCCTGACTCTTTACTGTACTACTCGGTCTTCCAGTCCGTCTCGCGGGGACAGTGGCTCCTCCTTGCCGTGAACTGGTGTCGCTTGTGGTTCTAGACATTGCTCTGTCTGGTTCAGATGCAACATAGCTGTTGGTACCTATGGTGCGCTCTTGCTTTCTTTTCACAACGCATCATTCATGGCTGCGTCCTCTCTTGCTGTTATTCTGTTTGGCGTTCTACGCGCAACTGAAGGTCACGCATGCTGGGTACTTGCTGAGGTGCCCGTGGTCTTGGCTCCACTTTCCTGTAGGAGCAAACCTTCTATATATGGGCAGTTTGCCGGCTCCCTTTCACAGGTTGCCTACCTGGTGATGCGTCTCTCACATCTAGGCTATTCCTTGCGGCGCTCCATTGTGCCTTTCCATTTACATGATGTGGTTCTAGCGGTACCCACGGTCTCTACGGTGTACTTCTATCCCCCGTATGCGTTGATCTTTTTCTCGCATGCTTATATGCCATTCTGCTTTGCTCTCCGCCCGTTCCCATGTCTGTTGTGAAGGGGTGCTTGGGCGATGGCGAGTCTTGTGTCTTGAGTACACAGGTTCTTCCTGGGCAGGGTCAGCATCCTACCGCTGCTGTCCTTAGTTCCTGGCTGGTACGCTTCCACAGTGCTTCTTCCACTGTTGTGCATGTTCGACCCTTATGCTCGGACTCGGTTGTACCGTCTTGCCCTCTCGCTGGACCCATTGGCTCCTACGGATCCCTCGGTCCCTGCGATCGGTTCCTCTTCTTTTGCTGAAGTACTCGACTGTCGCATTCCACACTTCCCTTTTGGTTCTGTGCTTCCTTTCAATCCTGAATTAACAAAAGGGCTTTCATGCCGCCCCTTGGGGGGCTTGTCATGCCTTGCCTCCCATGGTTTGCCACTCCTTACGGGGCTTCCAGGTCTAGTGTTGGCCACTCTGGCCTTGCTACCCCCACTGTGTTTCGTCACCTTGTTGACGATTGGGTTCCCTTTGGAACTTGGTGGGGTTCAGTCGCAGACCCGCCTCCTATGGGGTATGGCTTTGGTATCTATTCTAAGTTAAGGAATCTGCGGCTAGATGTCTCTATCAGATGTACGAGTTACTTACCTTCGGTAACGATGTATCTGGTAGAGACAGTCTAGCCGCAGATTCCTTAACGCCCGCCCATCCTCCCCGCTCTGCGGTGTCCTTTTCAGGTTGGGGTTTATGCATTCGCCTCTCTCTCTAGGTGGCTTTGTCTTCCTGAGGGGTGACATCTTTCCCCTCCCTCCACGGTAGGGGGATTCCTTTGGTTTACTTGCTCTGCTCCTCCCAATGTCATGATTGGGCGATGTGTTCAGGTATCCTTCTACATCCCTACACCTTGGTTCTTCCAGTGTGGGGCCTTATGATGTTCTTCTTCCCTCCATCCCACCTTCTCCATTGACTCTCATATAGTCCATTGGTTGGGGTCTCTTGGCCTGTACCTCAGTCCAATGGATCTCTTACAGGGGACGGGGTATCCCTAGTGTTGCAGCTCTTAATAACCCCTTTTTAATTCTGTGGTTCCGGGCTTTCTTGCCTATCACGGTTAGATCTTCTGCTTGCAGGCGTTCTTTCGTCTGCCTTGACATTCTTTTCGTATGTCGTTTTGCCTCGGTAGAGGGCATAGTCTTCCTTTTGCGGGACTGCTTCTCAGTGTCCTGCTCTGCTTTTTTCCTTCAATTCATCTGGTGCAGGCTTTCTGTCGTCTGCCTTGGCATTCTTTCATATGTTGTGTTGCCTCAGGGGAAGGGCATTGTCTTCGCTTTTGCGGGGCTCCTGCTCAGAGCGTTGCTCTGCTCTTTCCTTTCAATGGCTTTCAGGATACAGTGCTTGTCACTGTCGTTTCTGAAGATGTTTCTCACCATTCGGTTCTTTTTGTCTCACTGATTTTCATCTTTTTCACACACTGTTCCCATACTCTCACAGTTTTTTGGTGGTGGCTCCGCGTTGTGGCGCAGAAAAGTTTCTCTGAAGAAAACTGACGTCAGCGCGCCGGGAGGGGTCCTATATGGCTCCGCTGACGTCATGTCCGTGGACGACGTCAGGGCGGAGCCAGGCGGCTCCGCCTCCCGGCCCGCAGAGGTGCTGCTGCAAAAAGTTTTCCGGATCCAGTCTGACGCCTGGGGATATTCTAAGTTAAGGAATCTGCGGCTAGACTGTGTCTCTACCAGATACATCGTTACCGAAGGTAAGTAACTCGTACTTCATGAGTACCGGTACTCTCCTCGGCAGTAGAGAAGCGCCAGTACTCAGAGTGATAAAAATAAGAAGCGCCGGTACTCAGTACCTGTGAGTACCGGACCATTTAAAGCACTGATTGTAGGTACTAAACTTGGAGGTGTGTGGATAGATAAATATTGGCACAGGAATAAGATTTTGGAAAATACAAACAGTTAACAGGTTAACTGACCGTTTTTCACCCAGCTTTGAGAAATACCGCTTATTCCAACAGGGCAAATCTTTTTGTGATACTATTCAAAAATAGACTATGTTTAAGTGAATTTTGTCCATCATCCTACACTCTCAAATGTGCGTCTAGCCTGCTGAGAGATAAATATCCTCTCCAAACGTTTCACTAAATGATCTAAAATTGGTCTCTCCCTTGAATACCGCAGAGAACCCCCTAAATGTTTATTGCACACCTGGTAGTTGTTATGTGTCCACCATTGTCTGCAGTACAGTGGAGCCATAGTTTGGCAACCCAGAGATAGTGTGTATTAGAACATTGGAATGTTGGGAGCTCCATTGAAAACAATGGAGTAGCTCCGGGCTTATAATGGCTGGTATAAGCCCAGAGCTCCAACATTCCAATGTTTCTTTGTTCACAGCTGTGGCTGTGAACAAAGGCTTCAGGAAGCCTGAGGGGATTTCAATCCCTCGCGCTCCCTGAAGCCTTTGTTTTATTTGTTAGAACATTCTGCTCTCTAGTGGCAGAATGTTCTAATAACCTTCTAGCCCTTCGTAGCTGGGCTATACCGGCTATTAAAGTCCCGCTCCCTTGTTAAAGGCCCTCGCCTTCGGCTCGGGCCTTTAACGCTGGAGCGGGCCTTTAATAGCCGGTATAGCCCGCTACAGCGGGCTATAAGTCTATATTATGTTATGGAATGTAGTGCACTACATATTTTAAACAATACCTCATATCTGTGAAAGTCATAGATGGCACACTTTTGAGTTTCAGAGCGAGATCCATCAGTTAAACAGGGAGAGAGAGAGAGAGATGGGCAGATGGTAATGACAAAAAGGAGATGGGCAAACTAAATGCTTCTACACTACTGACAAAATTTGCCTTTCTCTTTTATTCCTAATTAGCTCCATCCTAACAACTAGTTAGGATGATGTCAAGAGATTGTAATGCAAAAAATGTCAGCACGCATACCTTGCTTCTGGTATGCAATGGAGGTTTTTAATCTTTTATAAGAGAGTAAATGCCCAAGCCTTTTCAAATTTTATATTGTGCACACCTTGAGGTTTAAGGCATGGTGCCTGGTTGAGCAGTCGTAGGCCATTGCACCCGCACTAGTTGTAAATTGCTGTTTTCTCCATGCTTGCTAGTCATAGATCACATCCTTGTCAAGTAATGTATACCCAATGCAGAATCCACTTGTAACTTCCTTTTATTCCATGTTTTGCTTGCCACTTCCAGGCAAATGCATAAGCTAGTCGTCTTTCTGTTTTTTCTTCACTGCAGCATTTTATAGCCGAGGGGATGGGAATGCTGTAGTTGGTTCTCTTTTTCTTCGTCTGCCCTAAGCCTGTCATACGTTCAAATGCACAACTGCACTAGATGCTTTCTGATCCACTGTTCTGTTTTGTCTCCCTTGTATTTTATTATTATACCAGTGGTGTTTTGTTCGTGACTAGAGGAACGTTTGGACAGCTCACTTGTGAGTGGCAATACACCTTTGATGAGTTTACCAGAGAACCCTTCATTGTTAGCGGAAGAAGACTACGGATTGAAGCCAAGGTAAGGCTGATGCTATGGTCATGGCTCGATGGTATTAGAGTGATGAACACTAACCAGAAAACTCATCAATTAGTCACAGTTTGAGATGGTCTTTACCTTACCAAATACTATCCGTGTATCTTGCCTTCTTCAATCTAATTATAAGTATGGGGTTGAAATGGCGAGCCTGTGAGAAAACACATTTCATTGAGACAAAGAGAACAGGGACATATTGGATATAATGAGTGAGGGATCAGGGAGCTTATACAGAGCCTGTCCTCACACAAGCCCAAGAAGAAGACAAAACGTGGGGAAGAACAGGGACATATTCTATATAATGAGTGAGGGATCAGGGAGCTTATACAGAGCCTGTCCTCACACAAGACCGAGAAGAAGAAGACAAGACGAGGGCAAGAACAGGGACATATTCTATATAATGAGTGAGGGATCAGGGAGCTTATACAGAGCCTGTCCTCACACAAGACCGAGAAGAAGAAGACAAGACGAGGGCAAGAACAGGGACATATTCTATATAATGAGTGAGGGATCAGGGAGCTTATACAGAGCCTGTCCTCACACAAGACCGAGAAGAAGACAAAACGAGGGCAAGAACAGGGACATATTCTATATAATGAGTGAGGGATCAGGGAGCTTATACAGAGCCTGTCCTCACACAAGACCGAGAAGAAAAGACAAGGGCAAAAACAGGGACATATTCTACATAATAAGTGAGGGATCAGGGAGCTTATACAGAGCCTGTCCTCATACAAGACCAAGAAGAAGGCAAGGGCAAGAACAGGGACATATTCTATATAATGAGTGAGGGATCAGGGAGCATATACAGAGCCTGTCCTCATACAATACCAAGAAGAAGACAAGACAAGGGCAAGAACAGGGACATATTCTATATAATGAGTGAGGGATCAGGGAGCTTATACAGAGCCTGTCCTCACACAAGACCGAGAAGAAGACAAGGGCAAGAACAGGGACATAATCTATATAATGAGTGAGGGATCAGGGAGCTTATACAGAGCCTGTCCTCATACAAGACCGAGAAGACAAGACGAGGGCAAGAACAGGGACATATTCTATATAATGAGTGAGGGATCAGGGAGCATATACAGAGCCTGTCCTCACACAAGACCAAGAAGAAGACGACAAGACGAGGGCAAGAACAGGGACATATTCTATATAATGAGTGAGGGATCAGGGAGCTTATACAGAGCCTGTCCTCACACAAGACCAAGAAGAAGAAGACAAGACGAGGGCAAGAACAGGGACATATTCTATATAATGAGTGAGGGATCAGGGAGCATATACAGAGCCTGTCCTCACACAAGACCAAGAAGAAGACAAAACGAGGGCAAGAACAGGGACATATTCTATATAATGAGTGAGTGATCAGGGAGCTTATACAGAGCCTGTCCTCACACAAGACCGAGAAGAAAAGACAAGGGCAAAAACAGGGACATATTCTACATAATGAGTGAGGGATCAGGGAGCTTATACAGAGCCTGTCCTCATACAAGACCGAGAAGACAAGACGAGGGCAAGAACAGGGACATATTCTATATAATGAGTGAGGGATCAGGGAGCATATACAGAGCCTGTCCTCACACAAGACCAAGAAGAAGAAGACAAGACGAGGGCAAGAACAGGGACATATTCTATATAATGAGTGAGGGATCAGGGAGCTTATACAGAGCCTGTCCTCACACAAGACCAAGAAGAAGAAGACAAGACGAGGGCAAGAACAGGGACATATTCTATATAATGAGTGAGGGATCAGGGAGCATATACAGAGCCTGTCCTCACACAAGACCAAGAAGAAGACAAAACGAGGGCAAGAACAGGGACATATTCTATATAATGAGTGAGGGATCAGGGAGCTTATACAGAGCCTGTCCTCACACAAGACCGAGAAGAAAAGACAAGGGCAAAAACAGGGACATATTCTACATAATGAGTGAGGGATCAGGGAGCTTATACAGAGCCTGTCCTCACACAAGCCCAAGAAGAAGACAAGGGCAAGAACAGGGACATATTCTATATAATGAGTGAGGGATCAGGGAGCATATACAGAGCCTGTCCTCATACAAGACCAAGAAGAAGACAAGACAAGGGCAAGAACAGGGACAAATTCTATATAATGAGTGAGGGATCAGGGAGCTTATACAGAGCCTGTCCTCACACAAGACCGAGAAGAAGACAAGGGCAAGAACAGGGACATATTCTATATAATGAGTGAGGGATCAGGGAGCATATACAGAGCCTGTCCTCACACAAGCCCAAGAAGAAGAAGACAAGACGAGGGCAAGAACAGGGACATATTCTATATAATGAGTGAGGGATCAGGGAGCTTATACAGAGCCTGTCCTCACACAAGCCCAAGAAGAAGAAGACAAGACGAGGGCAAGAGCAGGGACATATTCTATATAATGAGTGAGGGATCAGGGAGCATATACAGAGCCTGTCCTCACACAAGACCAAGAAGAAGACAAAACGAGGGCAAGAACAGGGACATATTCTATATAATGAGTGAGGGATCAGGGAGCTTATACAGAGCCTGTCCTCACACAAGACCGAGAAGAAGAAGACAAGACGAGGGCAAGAACTGGGACATATTCTATATAATGAGTGAGGGATCAGGGAGCTTATACAGAGCCTGTCCTCACACAAGCCCAAGAAGAAGAAGACAAGACGAGGGCAAGAACAGGGACATATTCTATATAATGAGTGAGGGATCAGGGAGCATATACAGAACCTGTCCTCACACAAGCCCAAGAAGAAGACAAGACGAGAGCAAGAACAGGGACATATTCTATATAAGGTGTGAGGGATCAGGGAGTTTATACAGAGCCTGTCCTCATACAAGACCGAGAAGACAAGACGAGGGCAAGAACAGGGACATATTCTATATAATGAGTGAGGGATCAGGGAGCTTATACAGAGCCTGTCCTCACACAAGCCCAAGAAGAAGAAGACAAGACGAGGGCAAGAACAGGGACATATTCTATATAATGAGTGAGGGATCAGGGAGCATATACAGAACCTGTCCTCACACAAGCCCAAGAAGAAGACAAGACGAGGGCAAGAACAGGGACATATTCTATATAAGGTGTGAGGGATCAGGGAGTTTATACAGAGCCTGTCCTCATACAAGACCGAGAAGACAAGACGAGGGCAAGAACAGGGACATATTCTATATAATGAGTGAGGGATCAGGGAGCTTATACAGAGCCTGTACTCACACAAGCCCAAGAAGAAGACAAGACAAGGGCAAGAACAGGGACATATTCTATATAATGAGTGAGGGATCAGGGAGCTTATACAGAGCCTGTCCTCACACAAGCCCAAGAAGAAGAAGACAAGACGAGGGCAAGAACAGGGACATATTCTATATAATGAGTGAGGGATCAGGGAGCTTATACAGAGCCTGTCCTCACACAAGACCGAGAAGAAGACAAGGGCAAGAACAGGGACATATTCTATATAATGAGTGAGGGATCAGGGAGCTTATACAGAGCCTGTCCTCACACAAGCCCAAGAAGAATGAATAGACAAGGACAGAAGCGACAGTCTGTGATGAATGTGTGTTGTAAGGTGGGGGAAATAGCTTGCTAGACTTACAAATCAATCTTGAAATACAATGTGAGCAGGTCTAGGCTAGGTGAATGTCATTTAATGGCAAAAGAACAGATCTGGCTGTGATACAGTGTGGACTACATTCATATGGTCCCCAGTCCTGTGATCGCTGGGGAAATCTGTTTTTCTCCCTTTCATGGTCCACTATGAATTGCCTCTAACAGTCTACGTAACAAACGTACCTGCAACTGTGGCAGATTACCCATATAGAAACCTACAGTGCAAGAGTACAAAAAAAGCAGAAAAAGCGGAAAGTGGTGTAATAGTTTTGGGATATTACCAAAAAGAAATTAGGCTAGAGGAAGGGACATGAATTTACAGGACAGAAATCACACCAATATTGGAGAGGATCATTCGCCTTAATTCGAGACTAATCTTTAGTGATCATGTGCAGGCTTTACATAAAGGGATCTTATTCTGTCTGCATTTACATCATTTGAGAATCAACACACGCTTAAAGAAATCCAATTGTGGTTGAGCTCACTACCAGCGAAGCACGATGTTGAGTACCATGGGTGAGGGAAATTCAAGTGAGAACATCAGTGTCTTTTTATATTCTTGGATTAATCATTCCTAATGACCACGCTGTTAGGTGAATACTTAGTCAGAATTCCAAAAATCTGATTGACTTGCAAGTCTACTGGGCTTCTAGATATTATAAAACTTATTAGAATCTGAATGCCTAGTGAGTGCAAAATTTACTAGCTATCGCGAAGGAAAGTTGTCTGTTAAGGAAACGAGGCAAGAATAATGCCTTTCTACTTCGCTTTATTCTCCAACAGCAGCCAACAGAGAAAAACGGAAACTACATTTCCCAAGAATATCGGGAAAACAGTAGTTCAAAAAGTAAACAATCACAGTCCATTATCCTGATGACATTCCCGGAACTTGTCTTTGGCCACCTCTTTCTTTGTGCAGCATCAGCCTGCCTTTAAAGTGCCATTGATTCTATTCCTGTTTTTGTTCAGTGCCAGCGTCAAAAGTAATGTGAAATCAATAATAATGATGGTCCACGCCTTGTCTTTTAAACTTGCCTGACAGGGCTTAATTTGAGCCGGTTGTTTCCGGTGCTCTGCACGGGCACTTAATTGTGAACACCGGAGCTTGACAGTCTGCCACAATGTGACGCTGTCTGGCTAATTTAGAGATGACCACAACAACAGTTAATAATTCAATCTACATTTAAAACCGTGCTTAATTTGTTAAAATAAATAAATAAGTGCCAGGGCTCTCGTCAGCAGGCCACTGCAGCTTGCATCACACATTGCCCCTGCTATGCTGCCAACGATAGTAACAACACAACTACAAATCATCTCACCCCTACAAGCGTGACAATTCGGACTATTTCAGGCCCCCAAAGCTACAAGAATGTCTTGGGCGGCAGGTGATAGTCATTTTAAATGTAAATTGAATTAGTAATAAACTGTTGTTGTGGTCATCTCTAAATTAGCCAGACAGCGTCTTATTGTGGCAGACCGTCAAGCTCAGGTGTTGACAATTAAGTGCCGGTGTGGAGCACCGAAAACAACCTGCTCAAATTAAGCACTGATTTAAAATGACTATTACTGCTGCCCAAGCCATTCTTATAGCATTGGGGTCCTGAAATAGTCCGTATTGTCAAGCTTGTAGGAGTGAGATGATTTGTAGTTGTGTTGTTACTATCATTGGCAGCATAGCAGGGGCAATGTGTGGTGTAATATATTTGAAACCAGATTGTGCCAGATCAAAGATGTCATTCAGTTCCAGAAAGGTCAAAAATGTGCGTTTACCTCCTTTTCTAATATCTTGATGAGAAAGGCAAGCAACAAGATCAGAAAATTGTTATTGTCAGAAATACCATCTGTAAATAGTTTCTTTAGAAGGAACAAGACTAGAGCTTGCTTCCAAACTTGATATCCTATGTGGGGACCTTATCTTCCATAAAAGATAAATTACAAAAGTTTGTTAAAGAAGAAGCTACAGTATCAAGTGCCTGATTGAAGACCTCAGTGGGGCAAGGAGTAAGCAGTGACCCTAATTTTATGGATAAAGCTAGTTGTTTAAAATGGTCTGGTTCCATAGGGAAGAAGTTTGATAGTCCAATTGCCGAGATAATCTGTGGATCTGTAAAGTGATTGGAATCAGACGTGGATGCCAATATTATAAGGAAATGCCTCTTTTTGTATGGCCACCCCCAAGTTTTCTGACTAATGCTGCTGGTTTTTCAACTCTGAGAGTGCACTGATGCCTGCTTACCAGACCTCATTTCCAGTGCCCTGACACCAAAACGTGATTGTTACATTGGCTATACCCAATTGGCATAGGCTAACTTACCTCTAAGTTCCTTGAGTATGATATTCAGGGCATGTAAGTAAGAGAGTCACCCCAGGATTGCAGCACTGGTTCTGCCACCCTGGGTGTGACACTGGTAAAACGAGTCTCCCAGTCTGCCATTGCTGACAGGAACAGCAGTTTTAAACTGCTAGACCGACTTTGCCATTTAAAGCAATGGCAAACCAAACCTCCCTCTACAATATGTAAGTAACCCTTATGACAGGCCTACCGAACTCTAAGGCAGGGTGCATCACATTTCATAAGCAGAACTTGTGGGTAAATGTTCTGGCAGTAAAAATGTGAAACTGTATTTTTTGTTTTTTTACTGTGGAAGGATTTGCTCATCCTATTAGTACAGGGTTACACACTGACCCCTCAGCTGTGCTATCTCCTGAACGGTGCAACCAAAGTTGATAATCCAAGGTATCAAACAGCTCATTACATTAAGCCCGACTTGATTCTCAAGTCACAATTAATGTAACAAGCAACAGTGTGCAGCTTTTATAAAGTTGGTACTTTGTTACCTTCAATCTCCTGTGCCCTTAAAGGTTATACAAGGAGCTTGACCCAGAGACAGCTTTCTGCTCTCCCAGAGGGATGTGCTAACGATTCCCAGAAAAGGCAGGACCCAACGCTCAAAATAGCACCTGAGTTAGCTGAGCCTGGGATAGTAGTCGCAGTGCAGCTTGGTTGCCCAGAAGCGGAGTTATTTCCCAGGGAAGGATTTGGCTGTTGACCGTGATACTGGGCGAATGGTAGCCCAGAGGCAACTGGATTCCTACCAGCAACAAGAGAACCTCGAGGGATGTTGACCCTGTGACCAGGGCCACCTCACTCTCTTCATGGACCGAGGAGTAGCCGCAGGAAGACCTCGTCGATCGCATCACATCCATAGCATCTTCAGCATCCTTTATCCTTTGTATCAGGACCACTTCCACACTTCCAAACAACTGCATCGGAAAAAAGTACTTCATTGAAGCCTGCTTCATCTGCTGAGGTAACTGTTTCTGAGGGCCTTGCTGGTCCCCCTAACTGGCTCCCTACTGGAATTGATTGCCTAAAGTGACTCTAAGTGACTCATCACAACTATCCCAACTTTTTGGTGAAAACGTTTCCAAGTGTCTAATTTGTTGATTTTGCCAGTGCGTGTTCGCTGTTGAGTGAAATGCTTAGATTTACTATACCTTGTAAATTCTATCTCTCTGGAACCCTCCAGTGGATCTTTTTCGATGTGGTGTCTATAAATACATAAAAATACATGCTATATTTATACATTGGGGTCTGATTTCTGGAGTGTCTTGTCAATTTCTTCTTCAGTTGTTTTGATGCTGTTTAAATGGTTACAGTTGTTCCTTTTTTTAAGCCTTACTGCTCAGAGCCACAGCTTCCCAGAGTTGAGCTTAAGGTTTGACAAACGAAACCTACTGGTCCTCAAGGGGGTGGTAAGTGTATTACATGGTGAGGCTGCACAACCACACCATATAATACACCCCATTTCCTCACATAAATATTTGCATCTGAAAGAGACACGTTAGTGACAGATTCCTTACCTTAGAATATCCCCAGGCGTCAGGCTGGATCCGGAAAGTTTTTGCGTAGCAGTACCCTTGCGCGTCGGTAGGCGGCGTCGTGCGGCTCCGCGTCCGTCGTCGGCGTCGTGATCGCCGGGATGACGTCGCGGGCAGTACTTAGACGCCGCCCCTGCGCGCTGACGTCAGTTCTTCTTTTTCCGCGCCAGTAAGCGCAGATCTGGGAAGAGCAGTGCCCTAGTCACTTTTTGACTAACTTTTTTGGTGAATTTTTTCACAGTTTTTTCTTCGAATCGACTTCAAGGTGTCGTAGGGATGCCCGGGTTTAAACGTTGCGGCGCCTGTGCTCGGATGATGTCCATCACAGACCCGCATCGGGAGTGTCTCTTCTGCCTCGGCCTCGGCCACGACACGGAGTCTTGTTCCGACTGCAGGGCCCTCAACCCGAAAGCTTTGCGAGAGCGGTCTCGAAAGCTCCTTTTTTTGTGAATTTTTTCACTGTTTTCTTCTACGAGTCTTCACGACTCCTAAGGTGTCGTAGGGATGCCCGGCTTTAAGCCCTGCGAGGTCTGTGCCCGCATGATGTCCATCACGGACCCGCATCTCGAGTGTCTCTTCTGTCTCGGCCGAGACCACGACACGAAGTCGTGCCCTGACTGCCGGAAACTTCATCCGAAGGCTTTGCGAGAGCGGTCTCGAAAGCTGCTCGAGGTCCGGCAGTCGGCTCCGCGCCGCACCAAGCCCCGGTCACGGGAGAGGTCGAGGGGCCGGTCGCGGAGCCCCCATCGTTTGTCGGAATCCAAGTCTTCGCGCTCCTCCGGTAAGTCGAAGCTCAAGAAGTCTAAGCGGCGTCATCGCTCTAAGATTTCGCCTCGCCGGTCTCGTGACTCGGCTGAGGACCCTGTCGGCACCGTCCCCGCGGCCCCGGACGTGCCTGTCGAGTCACCCCCGCATTACCCGTCCTTCCCGGGTTCGGGGGCGACTCCGGCCCAAGTACAGGAGTTCCTGTCGGCCATGGCCCGCCTCTTCGGGCCTCAAGGTCCCTCCGGTGCGCCTTCGGGCCCCGCGGGCCCTGATGGGGTTGCTCCGGCGTCGCCGTCGACTCCGGTCCCGGCATCGCCTGTCCCACCAGCCTTCATCCCGGCCTCGGCTCCGGCCCCGGCCTCGATCCCGGCTCCGGTGGTGCCGCAACCCCCATCGACGCCGGTTGACCTAACCACGCCTCCGCCGACGCCGATGTCCCCAGTGCCGTTCCTGACGCCGTCCGGGGCTCCGGACGGCGTCATTCCCCGGTTCTCTCCGGCTCCGGACATGGAGCCGGACCGACGTCGCCCGACGCCGGTTCCGGCGCCGATGAGACCTTGGGTCCCTAATGTCCCTCCTCCTCCATATTATGAACCTGAGGAAGACCAGGAGAGCTGGGAGGGGTCTGAGGACCCTCTCACACAACAGTGCGAGTTTGACCCGGACTGGGTTGAGGAACTTGGGGATGCCAGTGGTCTAGACACCTCCCCTGACTCTGGCATGCTGTCTCCTCTCGTGGCTACGGAGGAGGGGGCTAATTTTGCAACGGTGTTGCGTAGAGCTGCTGGAGCCTTGAATCTCCAGTTGCCTACTGTGGCCGTCAGGACTAACCTCCTGACAGAAGTGCTTCAGCCGGCGGCCTCCTCTTCGGAGACTGTGCTGCCGTTCAATGATGCACTCACTGACGTTCTTTTGGGTGCCTGGTCCAAGCCCACCACAGTGGCTCCTGTGGATAGGAACGTGGCCCGACGCCATCGCCCTGCTCCGGGCGACCCCCTGTTTCTCTCCCAACACCCCACCCCTGAGAGCTTGGTTGTCCAAGCCTCTGCCTCCCAAACCGCTTTCCCTACCGCCCCTCCGGATAGGGAATCCAAGCGCCTGGACCACTTTGGGAAGAAGGCTTTCTCTTCCTCCAGTGCTGGCTTGCGGTCCGTCAACATCGCTTGCCTCTTGGGCCGATATACCCACTCCCTGTGGGATTCGGTGGCGACTGTTTTGCCGCAGTGTTCTGAGGAGGTCCAGACACTGCTTACCCGCGCCATTGCGGAAGGGCGAGATGCGGCTAAATACACCATACGTTGTGGCCTTGATACCGCCAACTCGCTGGGCAGATCGCTTGCAACGACGGTGGCGCTGCGTCGCCACGCCTGGCTGAGGACCACTGGTTTTCGGGTGATGTCCAGAATACACTCATGGACATGCCCTTTGATGGAGTCGGTCTTTTTGGTTCAAAAGCAGACCATGCGCTGGAGCGTTTCAAGGACTCGCGGGCTACTGCCAAGTCCCTGGGCCTTGCTGTTGTGCGCCCTCCGCTCACATCTGCTTTTCGCCCCTTTCGTGGCCACGGAAGGGGCGCCCAGTCACGTCAGCAGCCCGGCCAACGGCCCGCGCAGCAAGCGCCTTCGCGTGGCCGAGGACATGGATACCGCCGTGGCGGTTTGGGCAACCAGCGTGTGGGTCAGGCCACCACCTCCAACCCGTCCGCGGCCTCCAAGCCCTCCTAGTCCTTCCTTTCAGGTGCACAGCACGCCAGTAGGGGGCAGGGTCCGCCATCACCTTCACCACTGGCGTCCCTTCACCTCGGACAGGTGGGTCTTGGACATTGTCCGAAGGGGCTACTCCCTCCCCTTCGAGACCACCCCCCAGCCATGCCACCTCAATTCCACCGCATGTCAGGGGATCACTTGGTGCTTTTGCAGAAGGAAGTCACGGCCCTCTTGGCCAAGAGGGCCATCGAGCATGTTCCGACCCCAGAAGTAGGACGTGGTTGCTACTCCCACTACTTTCTGGTGCCCAAAAAGGACAAGGAGGACATGCGTCCTATCTTGGACCTCCGGAACGTCAATCGCTTCCTCCGGAAGGAGAAGTTCAAGATGCTCACCCTAGCTCAGGTCTTGACTGCCCTCGACCCTGGAGACTGGTTGGTAGCGTTGGACTTGCAGGACGCTTATTTCCACATCCCCGTCCTGCCGGCCCACCGGCGTTACCTACGGTTCACGGTAGGCCTCGAGCATTTTCAGTTCACCGTGCTCCCTTTTGGCCTTACCAGTGCCCCTCGGGTGTTCACGAAAGTGATGGCGGTGGTCGCCGCTCATCTGCGCCGAGCTGGGGTTTCAGTCTTCCCCTACCTCGACGACTGGCTGCTGAAGGCGGGCTCGTCCCAGGCAGTCGTCTCCCACCTCCAGACTACGGCCGAACTCCTGCACTCGCTGGGGTTCTCCATCAATGTGCCGAAGTCGCATCTGATTCCTTCTCCACAGCTCCTTTTCATCGGAGCAGTTCTGGACACGACGCAGTTTCGGGCCTATCCTCCCGAACGGCGAGTCCGGGATATTCAGGCTATGATTCCGATCTTTCAGCCTTTATCCTGGGTTTCGGTACGGATGACCCTGAGGCTGCTGGGCCTCATGGCCTCCTGCATCCTGCTGGTCAATCATGCCAGATGGCATATGCGGGCTCTGCAGTGGGACCTGAAGTTCCAGTGGGCGCAGCACCGGGGCAACCTGTCCGATCACGTCCAGATCTCGGAGGGGGCTGCAAAACAGTTGCAGTGGTGGCTCACGGACCGGCAATGGGTCATGGGCAGATCCCTCTCCCTTCCCCAGCCAGAGCACACAGTTGTGACGGACGCGTCCCTTCTGGGATGGGGCGGTCACATGGGAGAGGCGGAGATCAGAGGCCTCTGGTCTCCGGCGTAGTCCCGCCTCCATATCAACCTTCTGGAGCTCCGGGCGATCCGACTTGCACTCAAGGCATTCCTTCCCTCTGTCAAAGGGAAGGTTGTGCAGGTGTTCACAGACAACACCACCGCCATGTGGTACTGCAACAAACAGGGCGGGGTGGGGTCGTGGACCCTCTATCTGAAAGAGACACGTTAGTGACAGATTCCTTACCTTAGAATATCCCCAGGCGTCAGGCTGGATCCGGAAAGTTTTTGCGTAGCAGTACCCTTGCGCGTCGGTAGGCGGCGTCGTGCGGCTCCGCGTCCGTCGTCGGCGTCGTGATCGCCGGGATGACGTCGCGGGCAGTACTTAGACGCCGCCCCTGCGCGCTGACGTCAGTTCTTCTTTTTCCGCGCCAGCAAGCGCAGATCCGGGAAGAGCAGTGCCCTAGTCATTTTTTGACTAACTTTTTTGGTGAATTTTTTCACTGTTTCTTTTCGTATCAACTCCAAGGTGTCGTTAGGGATGCCCGGCTTTAAGCGTTGCGACGCCTGTGCTCGGATGATGTCCATCACAGACCCGCATCTGGAGTGTCTCTTCTGTCTCGGGCGAGACCACGACACGAAGTAGTGTTCCGACTGCCAGTCCCTAAACCCGAAAGCTTTGCGAGAGCGATCTCGAACGCTCCTCGAGGCCCGGCAGTCGGCTCCGCGCCAAGCCCCGGTCGCGTGAGAGGTCGAGGGGTCGGTCGCGGAGTCCTCGCCGGTCGTCGGAATCCAAGTCTTTGTCGTCCGGTAAGTCTAAACACAAGAAGTCCAAGAAGCATCATCGCTCTAGGACTTCGCCTCGCCGGTCTCGCGACTCGGCTGAGGCCCCTCCCGGCACCGTCCCCGCCCCCGCGGCCCCGGACATGCCTGTGGAGTCGCCCCCGCAATACCCGTCCTTCCCGGGTTCGGGGGCGGATCCGGCCCAAATACAGGAATTCCTGTCGGCCATGGCCCGCCTCTTCGGGCCTCAAGGTCCCTCCGGTGCGCCTTCGGGCCCCGCGGGCCCTGATGGGGTTGCCCCGGCGTCGCCGACGACGCCGGTCCCGGCATCGCTCGTGCCTCCAGCCTCGATCCCGGCTTCGGCCCCGGCCTCGATCCCGGCTACGGTGGTACCGCAACCCCCATCGACGCCGGTCGACCTGACCACGCCTCCGCCGGCGCCGATGTCTCCGGTGCCGTTCCTGACGCCGCCCGGGGCTCCGGGCAGCGCTGTCCCCCTGTACTCTCCGGCTCCGGACATGGACCCGGACCGACGTCGCTCGACGCCGGTTCCGGCGCCGATGAGACCTTGGGTCCCAAATGTCCCTCCTCCTCCTTATTTTGAACCGGAGGAGGACCAGGACTACTGGGAGGGGTCTGAGGACCCTCTGGCACAACAGTGTCAGTATGATGAGGACTGGGCAGAGGAACTAGGGGATGCCAGTGGTCTAGATACTTCCCCTGACACTGGCATGCTGTCTCCTCCCGTGGCTACGGAGGAGGGAGCCAATCTTGCAACGGTGTTGCGTAGGGCAGCTGGAGCCTTACATCTCCGACTCCCTACTATGGCGGTCAAGACTAATCTCTTGACAGAAGTGCTTCAGCCGGCAGCCTCCTCCTTGGAGACTGTGCTGCCGTTTAACGATGCACTCACTGACGTTCTTTTGGGCGCCTGGTCCAAGCCCAACACAGGGGCTCCTGTGGATAGGAACGTGTCCCGACGCCATCGCCCAGCTCCGGGCGACCCCTTGTTTCTCTCTGTCCACCCCACTCCTGAGAGCTTGGTTGTCCAAGCCTCGGCTTCCCAAACCGCCTTCCCTACCGCTCCTCCGGATAGGGAATCCAAACGCCTGGATCAATTTGGGAAGAAGGGTTTTTCTTCCTCCAGTGCTGGCTTGCGGTCCATCAACACCGCATGTCTTTTGGGCCGATATACCCACTCCCTGTGGGATTCGGTGGCGACTGTTTTGCCCCAGTGTTCTGAGGAGGTCCAGACACTGCTTACCCACGCCATTGCGGAAGGTAGGGATGCGGCCAAATACACCATACGTTGTGGCCTTGATACCGCCGACTCGCTGGTCAGATCTATTGCAACGACGGTGGCGCTGCGTCGCCACGCCTGGCTGAGAACCACTGGTTTCTCGGGTGATGTCCAGAATACACTCATGGACATGCCCTTTGATGGAGTCGGTCTTTTTGGTTCCAAAGCAGACCATGCGTTGGAGCGTTTTAAGGACTCACGGGCTACTGCCAAGTCCCTGGGCCTTTCTGCTGCATGCCCTCCGCTCACCTCTGCTTTTCGCCCCTATCGTGGACACAGAAGGGGCGCCCAGTCACGTCAGCAGCCCAGCCACCGGCCCGCGCAGCAGGCGTCTTCGCGTGGCCGAGGACGTGGATACCGCCGTGGCGGTTCGGGCAACCAGCGTGCGGGTCAGGCCACACACCCCGCCCCGTCCGCGGCCTCCAAGCCCTCCTAGTCCCTCCTTTCAGGTGCACAGCACGCCAGTTGGGGGCAGGGTCCGCCATCACCTTCACCACTGGCGTGCCATCACCTCGGACAAGTGGGTCTTGGACATTGTCCGAAGGGGCTACTCCCTCCCCTTCGAAACCACCCCCTCAGCCATGCCACCTCAATTCCACCGCATGTCAGGGGATCACTTGGTGCTTCTGCAGAAGGAAGTCACGGCCCTCTTGGCCAAGAGGGCCATCAAGCATGTTCCGACCCCAGAAGTAGGGCGTGGTTGCTACTCCCACTACTTTCTGGTGCCCAAAAAGGACAAGGAGGACATGCGTCCTATCTTGGACCTCCGGAACGTCAATCGCTTCCTCCGGAAGGAGAAGTTCAAGATGCTCACCCTAGCTCAGGTCTTGACTGCCCTCGACCCTGGAGACTGGTTGGTAGCGTTGGACTTGCAGGACGCCTATTTCCACATCCCCGTCCTGCCGGCCCACCGGCGTTACCTTCGGTTCACGGTAGGCCTCGAGCATTTTCAGTTCACCGTGCTCCCCTTTGGCCTTACCAGTGCCCCTCGGGTGTTCACGAAAGTGATGGCGGTGATCGCAGCTCATCTGCGCCGGGCACGGGTTTCAGTCTTCCCCTACCTCGACGACTGGCTGCTGAAGGCGGGCTCGTCCCAGGCAGTCGTCTCCCACCTCCAGACTACGGCCGAACTCCTGCACTCGCTGGGGTTCTCCATCAATGTGCCGAGTCGCATCTGATTCCTTCTCCACAGCTCCTTTTCATCGGAGCAGTTCTGGACACGACGCAGTTTTGGGCCTATCCTCCCGAACGGCGAGTCCGGGATATTCAGGCTATGATTCCGATCTTTCAGCCTTTATCCTGGGTTTCGGTACGGATGACCCTGAGGCTGCTGGGCCTCATGGCCTCCTGCATCCTGCTGGTCAATCATGCCAGATGGCATATGCGGGCTCTGCAATGGGACCTGAAGTTCCAGTGGGCGCAGCACCAGGGCAACCTGTCCGATCACGTCCAGATCTCGGAGGGGACTGCAACACAGTTGCAGTGGTGGCTCTCGAACCGGCAATGGGTCATGGGCAGATCCCTCTCCCTTCCCCAGCCAGAGCACACAGTTGTGACGGACGCGTCCCTTCTGGGATGGGGCGGTCACATGGGAGAGGCGGAGATCAGAGGCCTCTGGTCTCCGGCGGAGTCCCGGCTCCATATCAACCTTCTGGAGCTCCGGGCGATCCGACTTGCACTCAAGGCATTCCTTCCCTCTGTCAAAGGGAAGGTAGTGCAGTTGTTCACAGACAACACCACCGCCATGTGGTACTGCAACAAACAGGGCGGGGTGGGGTCGTGGACCCTCTGTCAGGAGGCTCTGCGCCTCTGGACATGGCTGGAACATCAGGGCATGTTCCTGATGGTTCAACACCTGGCAGGTTCCCTGAACGCCAGGGCGGACGAACTCAGCCGCAGGTGCATGATGGATCACGAATGGCGTCTTCACTCGGAAGTGGCGCAAGGACTCTTTCTACAATGGGGAGATCCTTGGTTAGATCTATTCGCCACCGAAGAGAACGCGCAATGTCATCAGTTCTGCGCGTTGGAATTTCCAAGGCGGCACTCGCTCGGCGACGCTTTTCGTCGCGAGTGGAGTTGCGGTCTGTTGTACGCCTTTCCGCCTATACCACTTCTACCCAGAGTGTTGAAGAAGATTCGGCACGACCGGGCCCAAGTCATCCTTGTGGCTCCGGACTGGGCTCGAAGAGTTTGGTATCCCGAGCTACTCAGTATGAGCGTAGATCCCCCGATCCGTCTGCCTCTTCGGGAGGATCTTCTGTCGCAGCAGCAGGGGACGGTCCTCCACCCGAACCTGTCCAGTCTACACCTGCTTGCGTGGAGATTGAGCGGCGGCAGTTGATTCCTTTCGACTTGCCTCCCGAAGTTTGTGATGTGATTCTGGCAGCCAGGCGTCCCTCCACTAAGGTGGTATACGCCTGCAGGTGGAACAAATTTGTGGCATGGTGCACAGCAAAGGCTGTGAACCCCCTTTCTGCCCCTCCTTCTGAGGTCCTTCTGTTCCTTCTTTCTCTGGCCCAACAGGGTTCTGCCCTGGGTACCATCAAGGGTTATCTCTGTGCTATCTCGGCCTTCCTCAGGCTCCCTGATCAGCCCTCCCTTTTCAAGTCCCCTGTTGTTAACAGGTTCTTAAAAGGCATTGCACACCTCTTCCCTCCTGTTCCATTTGTGATGCCTCAGTGGGACTTGAACTTGGTTCTTACCTTTTTAATGTGCGCTCCCTTTGAGCCTCTACATAACTGTCCTCTTCGTCTTCTGACTCTGAAGACAGCCTTTCTGGTGGCCATCACCTCCGCTCGGCGGGTGAGTGAGCTCCAGGCTCTGTCATGCAAACCTCCCTTTCTGTCTGTCCATCCAGACAAGGTTGTTCTTAGGACGCGTCCGTCCTTCTTGCCAAAGGTGGTTACTGCCTTCCACATTGGGCAGACCATCACTTTGCCTACCTTCTTTCCGCCTCCGCATCCTTCCAGAGAGGAAGAGAGGCTCCACCGCCTGGACCCAAAACGTGCGCTCTCTTTCTATATCGACCGGGTGGATGACCAGCTCTTTGTTGGCTACGTGGGCGCCAAAAAAGGTCGGGCGGTGCACAAACGAACCATCTCCCGCTGGGTTACCTTGTGCATCAAGGCCTGCTATTCTTTGGCTAAGAAGGAGCCTCCTGTTGGGCTGCGTGCCCATTCCACCAGGGCAACGGCTGCTACCACTGCTTTGGGCCGCGGTGTTCCGCTGCAGGTTATCTGTCAGGCAGCTACGTGGGCCTCGCTGCACACGTTTACCAAGCATTACTGCCTTGACAGTCAGGTCCGGAGGGACGGCTTCTTTGGCCGTTCTGTCCTCCGGGACTTCCTTGTCTGATCTTTGTTCGTAGACCCACCACCGGGGTTGGTATTGCTGGGGTATCTATTCTAAGGTAAGGAATCTGTCACTAACGTGTCTCTTTCAGATGCACAAGTTACTAACTTGTGTAACGATATATCTGTAAGAGACAGTAGTTAGTGACAGATTCCTACCGCCCACCCATCCTCCCCGTTCTGCGAACTGATTTCTAGGGTTAAGGACATCCCTTTCAGGGCCCTAGTATTTTTCAGACACCTATGTCAGCTTCTTGCATGGCTCTGCGTTCCTGGCGCGGAAAGTCGTGTACAGAACTGACTTCAGCGCGCAGGGCGGCGTCTAAGTACTGCCCGCGACGTCATCCCGGCGATCACGACGCCGACGACGGACGCGGAGCCGCACGACGCCGCCTACCGACGCGCAAGAGTACTGCTACGCAAAAACTTTCCGGATCCAGCCTGACGCCTGGGGATATTCTAAGGTAAGGAATCTGTCACTAACTACTGTCTTACAGATATATCGTTACACAAGTTAGTAACTTGTGCTTTTCTTCTGCTCTGTTTTTCTAGCTGTACATTGACAAGAATAAAGGAGCTATTTATGGCATCATATTAATTTTTTCGCACTCCTTAGGTAATTATAGAAAGGTTAGAATCGTTTTGCGTGTTTCTACTACGCTTTATTTTTTTTTTACAAAAAACCTAACTTGTATTTAACTTCTTCTAATATAATTTTGCAACAAATATTTAACAGCGTTTTTGAAGTGTTTAATTTTGTACTAGAGATTCTATTTTTATTCTTCATGTGTGCAAACATGCTGTCTATCTTTCATATGAAAGAACTACGCACCAATGATTTAAGTGGTTTGTGGGGAAGGTGACGGTGTACCCATGTATTTAAAGGAATAATGTACCCCTTGCCGTACATGATAAGGATATTGCAAGTCACTTTGTAGTTCTTAACCTTAAAAAGGCACTCGGCCTTCGACCTCCTCCGTCTATAGTCATGGAACTTGTCAGTCACTTTCAATATCCTTTCATGTTTGGCAAGCAGTACTTTATCCCATATATAATGCATCAGATTCTGCAATCACTGTTTAAAATTCAGTCTCCAAGGGCCAGATGTACAAAGCCATTTAGCATTTGTTAACGGGTCGAATTGCTATTTCAACCCGTTAAGAAATGCTAAATGGCCTTTTTCTTTGTACAAACCCCATTGCAATTTCTACCTGGTGCCTCCCAGTAAAGGCCGGTACAGTTTGGGAGAGAAACAAAATGGAGCTGGTGTTGTTTTATTATAGGAAACAAAAATGGTGTTTCTTTTATGATATGAAAAACCTCATACTGTAAGGAAAGGGGCAGGAAATGGGAAACTAGGTAATAATGTCTGTCTTGTCCCATGTTTGACTGAAGACAACTTTGAAGTCCAGAACCATACACTCGACAGGACTAGTATAAATGCCATTTTTAGCCAAATGAGTTCCTCCTTCTTAAATGAAAAATTCTTTGTTCTGTAGGAAAGAGTGAAGTCCGTGTTTCATGCCAAAGAATTTGGAAAAATTATCAATTTTAGAACTCCAGAGGAAGCCAAGGTAAGGATATCAGTGCATGGTGTTTGAATTAAAGTTGTAATGTTTACCACGTTTTTGTTTTTGGAGAATGTTTTGCTTATCTGATAGAGACTTCTAGGCGCAGATTCCTTACCTTAGTATAATCCCCAGACATCAGACTGGAACTGGAAATTTTTCATGAGCAGTACCCCTGCACACCGGTAGATGTCATCGTTCGGCTCCGCATGGCATCACCCGTGCCTGAAGGGACATGCGAGGTGCCTATATAGATACCACCCGACCGCACTAATGTCAGTTCTTTTCTTTCCACACCAGTAAGCGCAGATCCGTAAAAGAGCTACCACCAGTCTTTTTTGACTGACCTTTTTTCAACTTTTTCTCTAGAGTTTTTCAAGACTTTGGGCCTGATTTAGATCTCGGTGGACAGTTTACTCCGTCACAACAGTGACGGATATCCTAGCCGCCTAAATATAAATTCCATTATATCCTATGGGATTTATATTTCGGCAGACGGGATATCCGTCACCGTTGTGACAGAGTAACCCGTCTGCCAAGATCTAAATAAGGCCCTTTGTTTCCTGATGCGTTAGAGTGTCGGCTAGAAAAGCAGGTTTCAGATGTCGGTGACAGACCCAAATTTGGTGTGCCTCTGCTGTTTGGAGCACGGCCACAACACCAAGACCTGCATTGATTGCTGCAACATGCATCCCAAGGCCTTGAGGGAGCCGTCCCTCAAGCTCCACGACGCCACGAAGCTCATGATCTCGGTTGAGAGGAAGGTCCCGAGAATCCTTACTAAGCATTCGAGGTCGCCAGGAAAATCGGGTAAGTCCCACAGGCGCAAGAAGTTGAAGACATCTTTGACTTCGCCAAATCTGTCGACGTCATCTGACCAGATGAGGGAGCGTCGGCACTCGAGACCTAGCTCTGTGGTGGAGCCTGGGCCATCTCCGGGCCTCCCAGAGTTTCCAAGAGCTAGAGCTACCCAGCCCAGTCACACAACTTTTGCGAGGCCATGTACCTCATATTTGGGCAACCCGTCCTCCCCAGACTATGGTCTGGTCTCCCCCCTACCGGGGTACGGAGGAGGGTGCCTCATTTGCAATTGTGGTGCGGAGGGCAGCTGAGGTCCTGGACCTTAAGCTGCCTTCAGTGGCAGTCAAGACAAACATCTTGATGTAGGTGCTTCAGCTGGCAGTTTCCCACATTGAACCATTACTCCCATTTAATGAAGCCCTTACTTAAGTCCAACTCAGGGCCTGGTCCAAGCCCTGCACAACGGCTTCTGTATAGGATTGTTGCCCGCCGCCATTGCCCCATCCCAGGGACCCCAGTTTTCACACCCAGAACCCCACCTCAGAGAACTTGCTGGTCCAGGCCTCTACCTCCGAAGTTAATCGGGGCACATTCCCTACCACTCGCTGGACAGGGAATCCATGGGCTGCATACCTTTGAGAAGAGGATGTTCTCTTCTGCTGGCCTGGCACTGCGGTCAGTGAACATCTCGTGCCTCTCTGGCAAATACTCCCATACTATTTGGAACTCGGTTGTGCAAGTGCCGCCCATGGTCTCAAAAAAAGAGAGACATACTCGAGAAGAAATATGAGACCAATTTAGAAAAATAACACAGATTTTTATATAATTTTAGACAGCAATATCAACGGAATCAGGTAAGTACTTTCGGACTTATGGATTTTTGAAGAAAACAGTAATATAGCCAAATAACTGTTTGAGGTATGAGCCTTGAATGTGGGAATGTTATCCTATGGGAGGAATGACATCACAGTTCTCGGTTTGACCTGTAGAGGGACAAAAACACAACAGCAGGGCCACTTGGTGTGAGCCTCGTCGGTCCTGAAGTTCCTCGTCATGCAGGTCACATTTTGTGGTGGTGGTGTCCGGGCTGGACCCTAACAAGCCTTGGTTGCTGCAAGGGCTTTGGTACCCAGGGTATTGGTACAGGCGGGCCCCTGGACGATCTGGCATCTTTAAACTCTGGGTAGAGACGGGGCCGACCTCCTAGAACCATGAAAGCCTCCTCCTGGTGTGATACTCCCTCTGTGGGCCCGATGGCCAACAAAACGATGTACTGGACTAGTTCAGTTGGTGCCTGCAGATGCAGGGGGATGGTTCCTCCACCCCAAAGGAGATGCTAGATGGTTGGCAAAGTGCTGGACAGTCCTCCAAGTGTTGGGGAGGATGCACAGCTTTTGGACGAGTCAGGTCTTTGCAATTGTTGAGGTCCCAGCAGCTATGCAGGGTTTTATACTAAGTTTTGGGTTAGTCCTCAGTTCTTGTGGTGACAGCTCTTCTTTGTCTTTCTTCTCCTCCCAGGTAGACAAATCTGGTGTTTGGGGGACCCCTAAATACTCAATTCCTGTGGGGAGTGGGCATAACCCTGATCCAGACTTCTCTATTTTCACCAAAACCAAAATGGTGAAACCCTTCTCTGGGTGTCCACTTCAGGTAGCCAACCTTAGGGGTGTGAGTAGACTGTAAGTGGAACACGCCTCCTGAATATCAAATTTCTCACCTGCTCTGGTGCCAAAAGGGCCTCAGGGCAGGTGGTGGCGTTTCCCAGGTCTGGGGGGAAGCTGTAGTCGCATATCAAAGATGGCAGAGGCTTTAAAGCCCCTGGCTTTGATATGCTAAATTCACTAGCCATCCTGCTGGAGGAGGTGTGATCACCTTCCTCTTGACAGGCATTGTTCCTGGCCTCTGAGAGCGCGGGCTCTCACCTGCAGGGGGTCAAAAACTCGTCTGTGGTGGCAGGCTGGACGATACCAGCCAGTAGACTAAGAGACTACTAGGGATACAGGGGACACCTCTAAGTTGTCCTCTGGGTGCCTGTCATAATAAAACCGTACTGGCATCAGTACGGATTTATTAACATAAGATGTTTGCTACCTAACATCAGTCTTTCCAGTGAAGCCATTATATAGCCGGGTAACTCGTAATGACCAGTGCCCAGTACATACCCTTAAAATGGCTTACTGATCACTTGCAATGTCTAGCAATGGAACTAGACATCACAGGGACATATCTGCTCATGCAGATGTGCCCTCACATGTAATATAATGCACTCTGCCTTAGGGCTCTAAGGCCTGCTATAGGGGTGACTTACATATAGTACATGTAGTGTACTTGGGCACAGCACACAGGGAGTGGGCAATGCTGTGTTTTTGGAATGGCTTGCACAGTTTCTCGCATACTGCAATGGCAGTCTGCATGCAGTTGTGTGTGGGTCCCTTAGGGTGGCATAATACATACTGCAGCCCTTAGGGACCCTCTTTAGTACCCATGCCCTGGGTACCAGAGCTAACATTTACCAGGGATGCTAAAGTCCTTGCTAATTGGGTTACAATTAAGCATTTGTCTTGTTTTAGGGCAAGAGCACTGACACTGGGGCCTGGTTGGGAAGGACGAAGTGCACTACCAATCAACATTAGTACCAGTGAGCAAAATTTGTGGGTAACCATGTCAAAAAGTGCCACTTTGCTACAGAGGGTCGCAGCCAAGTTTGCCATACTATGTGGACTGGATTTGACCGACTCGCTGGGCAGAGCGATTTCATTATCCGTGGTCCTTCGGCATCATGTCTGGCTGAGAATCACTGGCTTTTCGAGGGATGTCCAGGCCTCGCTCATGAACATGCCCTTTGATGGATCTTGGTTGTTTGGAGAGAAGGCGGACTCTGCGCTTAAGCGCTTTAAGGACAGGCTACAGCCAGGTCCTTGAGTCTTTCCATGGCCCTTTGTTAACCACGGTCCGCCCCCGCACTCCCTTTCATGGCCACGGTAGGGGCTTCCCAACCATATCTGTTCACCCCCAGCCAGCATACTGCGCAATCTATCTGAAAGAGACACGTTAGTGACAGATTCCTTACCTTAGAATATCCCCAGGCGTCAGGCTGGATCCGGAAAGTTTTTGCGTAGCAGTACCCTTGCGCGTCGGTAGGCGGCGTCGTGCGGCTCCGCGTCCGTCGTCGGCGTCGTGATCGCCGGGATGACGTCGCGGGCAGTACTTAGACGCCGCCCCTGCGCGCTGACGTCAGTTCTTCTTTTTCCGCGCCAGTAAGCGCAGATCCGGGAAGAGCAGTGCCCTATTCACTTTTTGACTAAGCTTTTTTGTGAATTTTTTCACTGTTTCTTCATCGAGTCTTCA